>CM045999.1:78752988-80002988 GCA_025175895.1 Wurfbainia villosa | reverse complement strand
TCGATATGGACGGAAGAGTCCCAAAATGTCTTTTATAAAGATTTGGGGTTGTGAAGCTTACGTTAGACGTCAAGTCTCAGATAAACTAGGACCCAAATCAGATAAGTGTTATTTTGTAGGATATCCCAAGGAGACTAAGGGATATTACTTTTACAATCCCACACTTGGCAAGGTGTTTGTTGCCAGAAATGCTGTCTTTCTAGAAAGAGAATTTATTTCTAGAAATACTAGTGGGAGTAAAATTCATCTTGAAGAAGTTCGAGATGATGATAACACTAAGGCTTCGATGTAAAATGAACAGGCACCACAAAGTGTTGTGGATGAGGAATTTGTTGCCCAAAGAGTTGTGGAGCAAACACTTGTTCAAGTAGACCAACCTCTTCGTAGATCTAATAGGATCCGTCGTCAACCCGAGAGATATTCTTTTCTCTTGACTGACAACGGTGAAGTATTGCTTGTCGATCTTGGCGAGCCTACATCCTATCAGAAGCTATGATGAGCCAGTTAGAGAAATGGCTAGAGGCCATGAGATCGAAATGGAATCCATATGCACTAACCAAGTATGGACTTTGGTTGATCCACTGAAGGGGTAAAACCGTTGGAGTGTAAGTGGGTCTTTAAAGTAAAGATCGACATGGATGGTAATAAGCATACCTATAAAGGTGATTGGTGGCTAAAGAGTCAAACAAATTCATGGTATTGACTATGATGAAACCTTTTCACCGATCGATGCTTAAATCCATTCGGATCATACTTGCTATTGCGACCTACCACGATTATGAGATCTGGCAGATGGATGTCAAAACCACTTTTACGAATGGAAAGCTACTCGAGGATGTGTACATGACACACCGAGGGTTTTGAAGGAAGATCCAAAGCATCTGGAAAGGTATGCAAACCGCAAAGGTCCATTTATGGACTAAAGCAAGCCTCTCGAATCTTCGAATTCGATGATGCAATCAAAGAGTTTGGTTTCATCAAGAATGAAGATGAGCCTTGTGTCTACAAGAGAAATAGTGGGAGCCTTGATTGTATTTCTTGTCTTGTATGTAGATGACATACTTCTCATCGGAAATGATATTCCCTCACTCGATCTGTGAAGATATGGTTAGGAATTGTTTCTCGATGAAAGACTTAGGTGAAGCTGCCTATATTCTAGGCATCAAGATCTATAGAGATAGATCTAAAAGATTACTTGGCCTAAGTCAGAGTACATACATTGATAAAGTGCTAGATCGTTTTGCTGTGCAAAATTCCAAGAAAGGGTTTACGCTTTATCACATGGTGTAAGTCTTTCAAGACTCAATGTCCCTCTTCTAAGGAGGAGAGAGACCGCATGGATAAGATCCCTTATGCATCCGCTATAGGGTCTATCATGTACGCCATGCTTTGTACTGCCGACATCGACATCGTATGCTTTGAGTATGAGTAGATACGACGGATCGGTGAAAGTCATCGGATAGCGAATAAAAATATTCTTAAATACTTACGAAGGACGAAAGAATATTTCCTGATATTTGGAGGCAATGAGGAGCTAACTGTAAAGGGTTACAGTGATGCAAGCTTCCAAACAGACAAGGATGACTATAGATCGCAATCGGGGTACGTGTTTTGCCTGAATGGTGGAGCTGTGAGTTGGAAGAGTTCAAAGCGGACACGATTCTTGATTCTACAATAGAAGCAGTATATTGCGGCATCGATGCAGAAAAGGAGGCTGTTTGGCTCATAAAGTTCATAAGTGAACTTGTGTTATTTCCTAGCATTGCAGATACAATAGACCTCTCGTGACAACAATGGGGCTATTGCACAGGCTAAGGAACCTCGATCACATCAGCGGACCAAACACATACTGCGGCGCTTCCATCTCATTTGAGAGATCATCGATAGAGGAGATGTGAGGATATGCAGAGTACCGACAGAAGCTAACATCGCAGATCCATTGACCAAGGCTTTGGCACAGAGGAAGCATGATGGTCACACTAGGTCACTAGGTATTAGATATCATAGTGATTGGTACTAGTGCTAGTGGGAGATTGTTAGTTATAGCCCTAAGAACCAATCATGTGATGGTTGAATAGGGAACATTTTGTATCATATTCTATAAAGGCAAAGGATTGGTTATTATATTTAAGTCTTGCTTGTGCCAGCTAAATTAAATATAGTAATGCCCTAGAAAAGTAGGGTCTTATCTACAGCACATCAATTGGCAGAATTGATTATGAGAGGCTGAAGAGAACACTTTCCTAAATGTTCCTAGTCAAGTATTAATATGCAAGGGCAATATTAATACATAAAGACTAGCATGTAGGTCAATTGATGACTTGATCTCACAAGTCATGGATATATGATATCAAGTTGACACATGGGTATATATTAGAGAATATATACGAATCGACCCGCCATGAGAAAGTTTCATGGATCGTTATATGAGTGTCATAAACTTTCTCATGTGACTATTGGTATGAATAGTCCTCGGACACAAGTCACTACGGTTCCCTACATAAGGAGTTGTGTACTTTGGTATCGTCAAACGTCCACCCGTAATGAGGTGGACCATAAAAGCGACATCGGGTATATAACAAATTATGCGGAGGGATGTGAGTGATGTAGATGGGATCTATCCTCTCATATGACGAGAGTGATATCGGTGGGCCCTTGATTGAGTAGAACTACTAAAACGCATGGCCATGCTCGAATGAGTCAATATGAGATATTGAGCTCATTTGTTTGAGTTAGTTTACTCAGGGATCAAGAAACACATAGATTGATCGAGGATGACACGGTCTATGCCTCATTGATCAATCTGATATCAAGGATAGAAGGACACGGTCATACATTATAGTAGTCACGGAAAGGTTAGTCGGATCTTGACTTATCTCGTAACTTGGGTAGCAATGATGTATTGCTAGATGCCGCTCATTGCTTGTGTATCTAAAAGAGTTTAGGTCCACTGCCAACGTTATGAGAGCCTATAGGGTCACACACAAAGAGCATGATAATTAGAGGAATTAGAGTATTCTAGTTTGACTAGAATAATTTGGGAATAAGCTTATGTACAAAATGGTTTTTGGACTTTAAGCTTAATGAGAATTTTAGCTAATTGATTTAATGAGATTAATTCAATATGTTACCTTATTGATTTAATAAGATTAATTCAATATGATAACATAAGCTTAATTGAATTAATAAGATTAATTCAATATGATTGAATTAATAAGATTAATTCAATATGATAACATAAGCTTAATTGAATTAATAAGATTAATTTAACATGCATGAATGCCACATAAGAATGCCACATAAGCATGCCACATAAGCATGCCACCTAAGCATCCACCTAAGCTAGTTAAGGTGGAAGGAAACAAAATGGTTTTGTCTCCTTAAGTGGCCGGCCAAACAAGGATATGTCTCAATGCAATGGATTGCATTGAATGTGTGGAGGTGAAAGGGTTTTTCCAACCCTATAAAAGACACCTCAAGTGGCCGGCCAAAGTAAGGATTGGCTTTTGTTGTTGGTGGAAGCTTTGGTTGTGTTAGTGGTGAGAAAGCTTGGTGGAAGCTTTAGTTGTGTGGGTTTGTGAGTGTAGGCTAGCAAGAAGAGGAGTCTTCTTCTTCCTTTCTCCTTTTCCCTCTCTTCCTCTCCTTTAGGGACTTCTCTAGCAAGAAGTAAAGGAGAGCTCTTCTAGTTTTCCTTTTGTGAGACAAGAGCGTGCTCGTGTGGATACGTATAGAGGCACGGACACTTGAACGTGCTAAAGATCCAACAAACCGAAAGGAAAAGCGGGATTAACAAGGGCACGCAACAAAGGTAATCCTCTCCTATAAGATAGTTTTGGTTTAGAGAAATTTATTTTATACGAGTTTGCTTTCGCATGGATCACTTGGAAGGGATCCTATTTTTCCATATGCATATGCCATTCGGCATACTAGAGATCCCTACGGGTATCGAGCCACTTGAAAGATCGTATAAAAATAGGTTTCTCTATTTTATATGTGATATAGAAGTATGATAAATTTTATTATGAGTTGATAATTGCATTAGCAAATTTTCAAACATAATAAAATATCCAATGTCTTTTAAAAGTTAAAATGACATGGTGCATGGTTATGGCCTAGTCCCAAAAAGTTTGTGATTGTGTGTTGTAATTCTTAATACGGCCTGCGTGTCGTGCCTTTCTCCTAATATTCTTGTTGTAAAATTAGTTTTAGACTCGAATGTAACTCGAGTATTTCTCCTTTTGTAATGTACAAAACAAGGATGGAGGGTCCATTGGAAGATGAGGTTACAAGGAGGAAGTCAACACACAAGACAACCAAAAGGAAGCACTTAGGAGAAGATGCTATCCCTAGGTTGACCAATCAATCTTTTCATTGGCTTGAGAAGATTGTAGAATAAGGGCCATAACCATGACACGTTAGTTTAATATGTATGTGATGCATGTTAGTTTAGCTTGTATGTGATGCATGATTAGTTTAGCTTATATGTGATGTATGCTAATATGTATATGATACATGTTTATTTCTTAATGGGTAAAATTAATGGGTAAAGCCTCCTCTTACAAATGTAGAATTCGTATACGTCCACACTATCGTGGCATACGATATTCTCGGTGTTTTGAGGTGTTGGTTGATTTTAAAATTTTATTGTTTGAGGAATCAATAATTTTTTGAAATCTAATGTTTTGATTTATGTGATTCTTAGGTTTTCTTTCAAAATGACTTTCAACCCACTTGTTGTGATACTGAAAGAGAATAAACTTACTGGACCCAACTATATTGATTGGAAGAGGAATCTAGACATTGTCTTGATTGCTGAGGAATACAAATATGTACTCCTTGAAGAGTGTCCTCCCAAGCCTGCAGATGATTCTGGGTAAAAGGAGAGAGAGAGCTAAAAGAAGTGGATCAAGGCCGATGAGATGACGCGGTGTTACATTTTGGCATCTATGTCAAATGTACTCCAACATCAGCATCAAGCCATGCCCACTGCTTATGATATGATGCTCAATCTCAAGGAGCTTTTCGGACACCAGAATCGGGCTGCGAGGCATGAAGCCATGAGAAACTTGATGACGACCACCATGATCGAGAGAACACCCGTAAGGGATCATATTCTCAAGATGATGGCTCATTTGAATGAGCTGGAGGTCGTTGGAGCTGAGATCGACGGGAAAACCCAGGTCGATATCATACTCCAGTCTCTACCTAGGAGTTTTGAGCAGTTTTGCCAGAACTACAACATGAACAAGAGGTTGTATTCATTGGCGGAACTTCTAACAGAACTCCAGGCGACAGAGGGGCTATTTCGTAAGAGTGCTCAGGCACATGCCATGGTGACCCAAAAGGTTTCTACTTCTAAGCCGAAAGGCAAGAAGAAGAAGAAATAAACTGGGGCAAAGGCGGTGGGAGGTACTCAGGGAGGAGTGAAGAAGCCAAAAGGCAAGTGCTTCACTTGTAAGCAGACTGGACACTGGAAGAAGGACTGGCCCAACCATAAGAACAAAGGTATATCATTTGGTCTAGTCATTGAAACATGTTTAGCGGTGTTATCTACCGGCACCTGGTGTGTAGATACGGGAGCCACTGATCATGTCTGCAATACTATGCAGGGGTTCCAGGAAACCAGACGACTGGCTGAGGGGGAGATTACCGTGTACTTGGACGATGCCACAAAGGTGGCGACTGTTGCAGTGGGAGATGTTCATTTATCTTTTGAGAAAAATAAACTTTTGGTTCTTAAGAATTTCCTTTATATACCCTTATTTAGAAAGAATTTAATTTCGATTTCTAAATTGTTTATGAATGGATATTCTATTTCTTTTAATGAAAGAGTTGTTATAAGAAGGAATAGGGACATTATCTGTTCGGGTGCATTGATAGGAAATTTGTACACACTTGAACCAAAACCTCCCACGATGCAAATTGAAGTTAATAACTCATCTTCTAATTCCAATAAGAGAAAAGAACCTTCGAAGATGAACAAAACATATCTTTGGCATCTTAGGCTTGGTCACATTAACCTAAGTAGAATTCAAAGGTTGATAGCTGATGAACCTTTGGGTTCATTAGTGGTGGAGGATCTCCCAACCTGCGAATCTTGCTTGGAGGGTAAGATGACCAAGAAGCCTTTTAAGGCCAAGGGGTATAGAGCCAAAGATGTGTTAGAATTGGTTCATTCTGATTTATGTGGTCCTATGTCTATCCAGGCTAGAGGTGGTTTTGAGTATTTTGTCTCTTTTATAGACGATTACTCAAGATATGGATACATTTACCTGATGCGCCGCAAGTCTGAATGCTTTGACAAGTTCAAAGAATTCAAGGCTGATGTGGAGAAACGTCAAGGTAAAAGTATCAAGACACTACGATCTGATCGTGGTGGTGAGTACCTCTTGAGAGAATTTAGGAACTACTTTTCAGAGGCTAGGATTCAATCCCAATTGACTGCACCTGGCACACCCCAGCAGAACGGTGTAGCAGAGCGAAGGAATAGGACTCTTATGGAGATGGTTAGATCGATGATGAGTTATTCTGAGTTTCCAGATTTGTTCTGGGGATATTCTCTAGATATGGCGATGTACATTCTAAACTTGGTTCCATCTAAATCAGTGCCTTCTACTCCCACAGAGTTGTGGACTGCGCGAAAGTCTAGTCTAAGACATATTCGAATATGGGGGAGTCAAGCATATATGCTGAAGGCAGATGCTGGTAAGTTGAAACCTCGTACAGAAGTACACATGTTCGTTGGCTATCCTAGAGGAATGAAGGGTGATTTATTTTATAGTCCTAGAGATCAGAGGGTGATCGTTAGCACAAACGCCAGATTTCTAGAGGAAGACTATATGATGAGCCACAAGCCCAAGAGTAAAATTGTTCTGGAGGAATTAAAATGGGAAGTCACTTCTTTAGTACCACTGGTACAAGAGGATATACCACATGTCACTGCACCGCGTGTCACAGAGGATACATAGGTGATACCTCATGGTAGTGGGAGGGTTGTGAGATAGCCTGAGAGAATCATGTTCTTGGGAGAATCTTCTGATTTTGTCCCTGGTGAACATGAACCTGATCCCTGGAGATATGACGAGGCAATCCAATATAAAGATAAAGTATCTTGGCAAAATGCAATGAATGCTGAGATTGAATCTATGGATTCAAATCAGGTCTGAGAGCTAGTAGAACCACTCGATGGTGTAAAATCCATTGGATGCAAGTGGATCTACAAGAGAAAGAGAGGAATAGATGGGAAGGTTGAGACCTTCAAAGTGAGGCTTGTTGCGAAGGGGTATACTCAGAAAGAGGGTATCGATTATGAGGAGACATTTTTGTCGGTAGTCATGCTTAAGTCTATCTGGATTCTCTTATGCATAACAGCTCATATGGATTATGAGGTGTGGCAGATGGATGTCAAGACAACTTTCCTTATTGGAAGTCTTGAGGAAAACATCTATATGAAGCAACCAGAGGGATTCATTGCTAAGGGCAAAGAGCATCTTGTATGTAAGCTTAATCGGTCCATTTATGGATTGAAGTAAGCTTCGAGGTCTTGGAACATCCGCTTTGATGAGGTAATCCAGTCTTATGGATTCATTCAAAGTCTGGATGATTCTTGTGTATACAAGAGACATGACGAAAATGTAGTGGTATTTCTTGTACTATACGTAGATGACATTTTGTTGATTGGCAACAATATCAAGGTGTTATCGGAGGTAAGAGTATGGTTGTCCAAACAGTTTGATATGAAGGACTTGGGAGAAGTGAGACACATCCTTGGGGTCAAGGTTATAAGGGATCGTAGGAAAAGGATGTTGTGCTTATCCAAAGCTTCATACATAAACACGATTCTGGATCATTTTAGCATGCAGAACTCCAAGAAGGGTTTTCTACCTTTCAGGTATGGAGTTTCTTTATCTAAGGAGATGTGTCCTAGATTATCTGAGGAGATAGAGGAGATGAAGGTGGTTCCTTATGCTTCGGCAGTAGGAAGCCTCATGTATGCGATGCAATGTACGAGACCAGATATCTGCTTTGCCGTGGGCATGGTCAACAGATATCAGAGTAATCTAGGACAAGACATTGGACTACGGTAAAGCATATATTGAAGTACCTGAGAAGGACTAGGGATTATATAATGGTTTACAAGGCAGACCAATTACTCCCTGTGGGTTACACGGATTCTGACTTCCAATCTGATAGGGATAACAGTAAGTCTACCTCAGGTTTTGTGTTTACTTTGGGAGGTGGAGCCATTGTATGGAGGAGTGTAAAGCAGAAATGCGTGGCGGACTCTACCATGGAAGCTGAGTATATGGCAGCCTCTGAGCGGGCCAAAGAAGTTGTGTGGCTCAGGAACTTCCTGATGGACTTGGATGTGATTCCTGTTTTGCCCAGAACTATCACAATTTAATGTGATAATAGTGGTGCAACTGCAAACTCGAAGGAACCACGAGCCCATAAGGCAAGTAAGCACGTAGAGCGCAAGTACCACCTGATACGAGAAATCGTAAAGAAAGGAGAAGTTGCTGTGGCCAAGATTGCATCAAAGGATAACCTGGCAGATCCTTTCACTAAGGCCCTTCCGACAATAGCTTTTGATAGGCATGTGGAGGGAATGGGGATCAGATGTATGGTAGTTTGAGGACAACATAGTCTTTTAGTATAAGTGGGAGATTGTAGGGATGTATACTGAAAAGTCTATCTTTTGTATGAACATCTTTATTTTGAAATAATAATCACATGATCATTGTTTGCATTTTTATCGTTATGCAATATTGTCTAATACATTACATTGTAGATAACATGGTGTGTGGTGTCACACGGGAGATCATGTTATCGCCTCCTTGTAAAGTATAAGTAAAGGCTCACAACCGAGATGGCTTTGGACAGACCATCGAAATGGTTGTAGTGTGATTTGGTATTGGTTTGTCTTGACCATAGAATCACACTGGTGCACTTTGTGTGTATTGAGCAGGACCAACATAGAGGTGATTCGATTCATTGTTGACTACATAATCGAATCGGACCTCAGATATTATTTAGTACATGCTCTTAATCCCGATATAATAACAGGCACATATACTTAGTATTCATCTCTTTGATTTACCAATGGGAGAGATTTATATATTAAATCAATAGGCTCGGTAAGTTGGGAGATGATATTATTTATATGGTGTACCGTTGATTATAGGAGGAAACTGTGTCCTATATATTAGGATGATGATGTCCCCTTGAGGAGCTCATAAGGTTCATCATGTAAACCCTGCTGGTGGACTTGGTTCGGCATGATGAAAAGGTTGAGTGGTACTACTCAAGGAGTTAGATGTTTATTAATCGACAGACATTCGAGATCTTAAACACAGGAAGAAAATGTACAAATAATATATGGAGCTCATATTAACTTATGGGGGTTGGTGAGGTAGATCAATGATAATCCTTTAGTGGATTGGATTATCATTTATGGATTGGACTTTATGTGGGCTTGATCCATGGGTGGCCAAGATCCAACTCCTCCTCATGGTCCCTAATGTAGCCTATTAACACCTCATGATGCTTAGATCCAATGGATATACAAAAAACTCTAGATCCATAGGTAGAGATTAAATCTTTAAGATCTGACGGTTGAGATTAAATCTCTAGATCCGACGGTTGAGATTAAATCCCTAGAACCAATGGTAGAGATTAAAAGGAGACTTATCCCTAACTCTATAAAAGGAGCTTGAGGGGTTGGCATGGAGGAATTATCAAGAGAAGCTAGGGTTTTGGAGGTTGGCGGCAAGGCATAGGAATTAGGGTTTGGGCTTGGGCGGCACCTAATAAGGAAATTTTTCCTTGTGTTGTTCTTCTTCCCCAGGCTACCAGCGCCCTTAGAGTTCCTTCCACCCCTTGGCCGGTGTCAAAAACAGGTTCTCTCCTTCTCCTTGGCTGGTGGAACAAAGGTTTAGTGTCCTCCCTTCAAGCTTTTGGTCGGCCACTCTCAAACTCCTCTTCCTTCTTGGCCGGCGGCAAGCTTCCTCCTTGGAAGTTGTTGGTTGGTTGAAAGAAGGAATAGAGCCATGTTTCTATTCTTCCTCTTGCTTTGGAAGACCAAGGAAGGAAGATTTGCGATCTAGGAGCTTCAACTTTTGGTAGATCATCGCCCACACGACGTCCGAAAGGAGGAAGGTCCTACATTAGAAGATCGAGAGGTATATCTATTCTTCATTCTCTCTTGTAACATGTTTGTTTTTGTTTTTCAATTATGAGCATGTAATATTCTGTTTGTGGCTAAATAATACTTGGATCCCGAACATAAACACAAAAATCGGCGATCCGTACATCGTCTATTCCGCGGCTACTCGTAGAATAGAGGATGGTCACTTGAACAACGAGTTTGTTCAAGTGACCTCTCTAAACGAATAACACGATGATGACTTGGTTGTTTGGCCAATCCCTTGTGTCTAGGATTAAATTTTTTTAATCCGGGGACATCGATGGGATCGCCATGAATAAACGACCGAGGTGAAGTGGGAAGCGAAGTTTCCCCTCACGGACTCGATAAGCTAAACCCTTCACCTCCGGTGTCCTTCTTCCTCCCCGTTGCTAGTCCCCGAATCTTTTTAGGGGCTTCGGTATGCCGTCCCAGCTGTCATGCCTCCCCACTAGTGTTTGGGAGCCCTAGGGCAGCTCTCTCGTGATCCCTCGCCTCTTAGATGAGTTTACTATATATAGAGGCGGCTCCAGCTTTCCGTAAATGCTTGAAAAACCGTATTTCTTTGAATTCGCGGAGCTGGCACACGACCGTGTGAATTTCACACAGCCTGGCCGTGTGAAAGGCTTGAAAACAAATGAAATCTTTGCTGGAAATTGAGCTAGAAAAAGGCACGCCCGTGTGTTTTCAGATGGCCTAGCCGTTTCTTTACCTAGAGCTTCCGTTTTGCGACATGGCCAGTGCATGTTCTCTAAGGTTCGTGCTCCACAAATTGCTCCATTTTTGCTCCAAAAGTGCGTCATTTTTCCCATGAAATGCTATCCTATGCACAAAAGTATAAAAAGTATATCTCCGAACCAGAAAATAGGAAATGCATGCAAAACAAAGTGATATATGCATGAAACTATCATAAAATGTCATGAGATGTGAGTGAAAACTACTCCTAAAACCCCATATGTTTTGCTCACATCAAGTACACCACCAACTGTAAAGTACTAAATAACTACCAACAACATAGCACACTCCAACACTACAAATTCTATAGATGCGCCTGAGGTGATGACAGTTGTTGTTGATTGGATGCTTGAGTCTTCTGAGATGTCTTCTGTTGATACTGCTGAGTAAATAACTTCCTCTGGAGGGAAGTATAAAAGAACCCCAACTATGCCTAAAGTAGTAGATAACTGCTTGTGAATCTTCTATGATGATCTCTGCTGTCAAGATTGTGCATCATCCTCCTGAAACAACATCGATAGTCTTTAACTGAGTCTTCGAAGTACACCTTTACATCATATGTATTGATTGTTTACTGTAGAAGCAGATAGACTGATCCAACTGGATAATCTAACTTTGCATGTCGACGTAACCCACATTGCATGCACATAATTCCATCAGAGTCTTTCCTCTAATTTCACTGATAAGCATGAGAAGATTCTGACAATTTGTGGTTGGTCTCCCATGATCAGAAAGTAGCTCATAACCCATGACTCTGATCGTACTACTTTTGTCTAACATTCGAAGACTTCTTATTCCAATAATTTGACTTGCAATGTCTACTATCGATCTCCAACTCTTAAAACAGTTACTACGAAGTCATTTCCATACACATGACTCAATCTAGTGTCTTTCGATAAGATCTGATAGAAGATCAAAACATCCTAATCTGAATGTAAGCCAATAAACTGTGGGTGGCTTAAAATATCCCTTCACATTCTTGAGCATTATGTGGTCATAACCTCTGCAAGTCTAACAACTCTGTATGAAACTTCCATTACCAAACAATCATCTTACTTGATGCTCAAGAATTCCCTGACAATTAGTCAAAGAAAGTGACGCGGAGAAATACTCTCTCACAACATCACTAAATCGTGATTAAGTGATATGTTATTCCCCGAAGGTTATTTCCTACATCTCCCACCAAGTACCGGTTTGATCCCAGTAATGGTATGCAACTCATTCTACTTTCTCTATATAACACAATCAACACAAGGATCTGAACCCCTTTGCAACATCATAAACTAATCCTCTATCGTCTGCATCAACAATAGCCTACATGTCATGTCCATTACCTAATAGGTAATGATCTGACTAGCATAATTAGTGAAAATCCCTAAGACTGTAATCTTTGATCTCTATAAGAAATGTGACTACCTGACCCCTACTTTCCGACTCGGTATCAGTTGTCTCTCAAAGGTAATTCACCTTTTCGATAGCAAGTACATGTCTAATAACCTCAACATGTCATTCCCGTGGTCAACCCACACCACGATTACAAATAATGACTAACACACTACATGTCATTCCCTGTTATAATCAACTAAATGCATAACCAACAAAAGAATATGTGATAACAATTAGCATACCTTAAACCTTGTAGCCCGGAGATGTCCCGCAATAGCCAGATCCCATAACTCACAAAACCAAAATCGAGTAAAACAAAACTCGATGTCCAAACGAAATAAAATCCAAAAGTGGAATTCACAACCTAGGGCTCTGATACCAATAAAATTGTCATGCCTCGAGAGTATGTCAAGCTCGAAAATCGGACAGCATCTCCCTTGTATGTTATACAATTCTCGATTGATACAAAGCCTTCAAGCCACAACCACACAACATATAGAAGTATATAACCAAAGTCACAATGGAATAAACCAACAATAAAAAAAAATACAAAGACTCAAATACATGCGTACCGGTACTCAAATACTTTGACACAACAAGAAAACATGATCAAAACCAAATACATAACAACATAACCGATTACCAAAAAACGGAAACAATATAGGATAAAAATCCAAAATATACAACCCAAAATATACAATACTAATATGGGTTTCAATTCAAATATATAAGGTGAGATGGGATCAGCTGGTGGTGCTCCGAGCATCCAAGGAATCTTCTACCTGTTACTTGGGTGACAAGGAAACCCAGGGTCCGATGTGGTGAGTATAAAACCCAGCGGTAATATGCAAGATAGTGCATGATCAACAACTAACATATAAAGGGCAATGGATATACAAATGAATATGAATAGATATATATAGATGGAGATCAACAGTATACAGTCATAGAGGTGATAACAAACAACTATAGTCTAAATCTAAAATGAGCATAAACCACTAACTGATCAACTGTACATAATGTAATGTACTGGCATACCTGAATGGTCCGCAATGACACAACCTAAACAACCTAAACAAATATACAACAATATAGCACGTATGATGGAATAGAGTAAAACTACCTCTGTATTTAATACACGATCTTGTGAATATACTACAACAAATACAACAACATACCTGATCCAACCTACTCAACATCAAGGTACTAGTCAAATGCATACAACCGTCCGGTCCAAGTCATATACTAGTATCCCACACACAAAAGTATAGATCAGGCAAATAACATGCAAGATAATGTACAATCAAATGCAGCAAAAATATCACAAACAATTGTAAAAGTACAACAAGCATATATATATATATATATATATATATATATATATATATAGACCGTATCTATATATACTGCTCACACACACACACACACACACACACACACACACACACACACATATATATATATATAAATGCCCTCAAACATGGCAATGCAAATGCATGGTCATGCATGTGCACCCCACTCGCTAACACGATCCAAGTGTGGCCTAGGTGGCACGACATGACAACTATCCCAACTCAACAACAACCACTGCTCTCGAGTGGCTGAGTGGGCAGTATGAATAAGTAGCGATAAGCTAAAGAGCTATAAGCTACATTACGAGGGTCCCTGCTTCTGGCTACTCCGATTGACAATACCCAAGAGTGGTCGAGTGCCACACACCTAGGAAAACTGCACGCAACTCCAACTACCATTATTAATAGTGGTCGTGTGCGACACAACAAATGAACTGCCCTCACACCAGTTACTACTATCATGAGTAACCATGGAGGCAGGATGACTAACGACCCTCTTAACCACAAGGGAGACCAAGTCGCTAGCATGCATGCAAATGGAATAAATGCACAACCACACATACTTACACCCACAACACAGTCTCTATCCCTCAAAGAGTTGTATATAACTAACCATCAACCATGCTAGGACTTCTAGTCCGTAGCGACACACCAACGACAACCCACACTCCCATGTACAAACATATGATCCGTAATATTTATACAATGAAAGTTAAGATGATACAACAATCAACTCTACATTAAGGACATAACCCATCCCCGAAAGTCTGTTCCTGATACCTCGAGTCAAATCAACAACCAGACTCAGCTATGTTGGATATTTGAAGCCGCTAGAGGGGGTGAATAGTGTCATGTTCATTCGTAGATGGAATTCGATCGTGGTTGTCTCTACAATTTCGTTAGCATGCAGCGGAATAGTAATGAAAGCAATAACGAAATAAACAACAATGCAAACACAAATATTTAACGTGGTTCAGAACCGAATGGTCCATACTCTACGGATTGGGTTCGTACGAACCCTAGCGATGCTAATCACACACCACTATGATAAATACTCCTTTTCGACATAAGTCGTAGGCGGAGAAACCCCTTACAATATGATTACAACAATAATCTAAACACAACAAGCAAATACAATATGAAATACAACAAGAGAAGTAAAGAACACTTTACAAAAACTCTTTGGAAGCTTGCTTGTTGATTGCCTTGGACTAGCACATGAAGGCCCTGATTTTCAATAGAAAATCGCTTCAAAACGTCCAAGAAAACCGATGATTTTTCCTCCATCACGAGCTCCTTATATAGCTTCAACCTACGCTAGAAAAAGTCGATCAGTCGACTGATGCCACTGTTGTCATGAGACAATGGCTAGATCCATGCTGGATAAGTCCAATAGATCCATCATCAGTCGACTGATCATGACCATCAGTCGACTGATGGAGTCGTCACTCGACCAGTCGAGTCTCGACTCCTTTCTGTGGCCAATTTCTCGAGCACCAATCGACTGATCACATGATCAGTCGACTGCTCGAGCCATTAGTCGACTGCCCACCTCTGGCAGTCGACTGCTAGGCCACTTCCCGCAGTCAAACCCTAGTTGACTCAGGCCAGTCGACTGCCACATGACACCAGTCGATTGACACACCTCAAACATGAGATTTTTAGCCCAAGTATGGTTCCCCCATACTTGCTAGACCACCCTTAGCCTAGACCTAAGCCTTCTAGCCACCTCCATCAGCCTCCCACCTCTCAGATGACTCCAAGTTTTCCATGACTTGTTCATCCATCGCACTAGCCTCCAGGTGCTTCCATCGGCTATGTCATGCTAACGGTGTCTACACCGCCAAGGCACATTGGACTTACGGCGCCAAGACTCCGCTTGGACTTTACGCCATCAATATCCCCTTTGATTTCTCAAATGCCAAGACCATGCTTGGACTTTCCCTTGCCAACCCATGTTGGACTTTTACATTGCCAAGACCCATGCTTGGACTTTCCATGTGACAAGTACTCAAGACTTGGACTTTCCCAAATGCCAAGTGTCCCACTTGCACTTCCCTTGCCAACTCATGTTGGACTTTCCATTGCCATGACCCATGCTTGGACTTTCCCAAATGCCAAGTGTCCCACTTGGACTTTCCATGCCAAGTACTCAAGAATTGGACTTTCCTATGACAATTATATTGGCATATGTTTTTGTCGAACATCAAAACATCACTCGAGTCAAACTCGAGTCCTGGTCAAACATGACCTGGGTCGATTGCACCCACAATCTCTCCCTTTTTGATGTTTGACAAAAACCAAACAAAAACATTGAGTTAGAACACTAACTCAAATCTCTTACCAATTATCCCAAATTGGTAATCACTCTCCAAATATTCTTCCCCAAACATTCTCTCCCTTTTTGACTAACATCAAAAAGGTTATCTCTCCAAGGAGGTCAATGTCTCATGTCCCAATCAGATCTTACAATCTCTCCCTTGGTCCAAACATACCTAGGATGCCTACCATCTTCCTAGTGATAAGTCCCATATCACTCAAGAGAGGCAATCTTATTCACTCTCCCAATTTCCAAATTGGGTCTCTCAAAAACCCATCAATTTTCCCAATTGATGACATTCTTCCCATAAGTTCTCCTCTTCAAGGAGAAAAATACATCCATCATCCCAAGATGGATAACTCCCCCTAAAGGCTTGCTCCCCCTTGACCATTCCACCAACAATGTCTTTGGGAAGTCCCTAAGCCAATAGGAACTTTAAACCATCATAATTAAGGTTAGAATTTCAACATTGAACTTTCCAACACCTTAAAGTTGATACAAACCCTAAACAACTCTCCTAATCCAAATCTGATGGATTTTCACCCTTTATAATGCTTCCCAAAGCATATCCTAGGGTTAGGAGTGGTAAGGGACCTTAACCGCAGCTGAATACGGGATAAACAAATCCAGTTTTCCCGAAATCAGACAATCAGTCAAGTGATTCAAATATCAGTCGACTGGCACCCTCATCAGTCGACTGTCACCCAGGGCCAGTCGACTGATAACTGAAAATCTCGATTTTCAATTATCAGAAATGAATTTTGGAAAATCATAAATAATTATACGTATATCGAAAAATCATGAAATTTGGTACATATAATACCTATGACCAATACAATGGGTGAAAAATGTTTGAAAAATATTTTACCCATAAAATAGTGAAATTGGCACAAAGTTCAAAACCATTGAAATTTTCAATGTTTTGGCCCTATTTTGTATCAACTTCATAAATGGTGATTGCTATCAAAAGATAGACTTCACCAATGTTTTTCAAAATGATTATAAAATATTTTCAAAACCTTATTTTGGATCATATTCCTTGGGCTCAATGTACATGACTTGTACACAAGCTTTCCCAATGATCCACATTTGAATTAAGATGAGTTTTGGTTCAACTAGATGTAAAAACTATGCACCTTGACCTCAACTCATATCCTAGCATCTCACATGTATCTAGGGTGTATAAATACACATACATGTCAATTGGATGTGAGATGTGGGTTTTGGTTACCTTAATCTAAGGTTTCATGCATTTTCTAAAGCAATGCTACTTGATTCCCTTATATATGGGACTACAAGTCATGCCATAGTCCTTAAATCTTTTTTCAATCAAGTTAATTAATGAATGTATGATCATAGCATAATAATAGCAAAAATAAAACATGGCCAATGATCATGATGTCATGGCATATGATATAAAACTAAAGCACATGACATTTAAATCCTTAATCCTAAGCATGAACATGACATATAAATGATGAAAATGAACATGATGTCATGTCATGGCATATGGCAAACAAAACATGGCATATAAAATATATAGGTATAACAACACCTAAATTTTAATATCAATTCCCATTTGATATAATTAATTATATTTTGCCATATTTCTACTTTTCTTCCAAGTGTGCCAAAAATCCAAAATGGCACACTTGCGTCTAAACCTAAATTGTGCCAAATTGATCATTTTATCAAACTTCTCAAATAATATTGGCACATCCTAAAATCTTTTAGGATTAAAGATCAAATGTATTTCCAAGGTAACCATAACCTTGAAAATATCCTAAAGTGCCACCTTTACCATGGTTGAGTTAACTACCCATCCAATCAAGGTTGGCACACCCTAAACCCACCTAGCGTGAATCAATCACGCTCTTAGGAACCCAAAACCTATTTGAGCTTCTAGGGTTAATTAGGTATTCCTTAGGGATAACCTCTCTAGATACCTTCCTAATGACCCTCCAAGGCTTGTTAGCCTTGGTCATTGTGGTCTTACCTAGGTTGACTCTAGGGGTAACTCCCCTTGCAACCTTCTTAGTAGCCACCCTAGGTTTCCTAGAATCCCTAGCCACTAGGCACAACCTTTGGTCAACCTTAGGGATGACTTTCCTATTGACCTTGGTCTTCCTAGACCTAGTTTGTGTTCCATAGTTAAATGAAACACTATGATAAGCCACCTTAGGCTTAGGTTTGTGACCCTAACCTTGCTTGCCCTTGGTTGACTTTTGACTCTTAGGTCCTAGGTGTTGACTTTGACTTTTGGACCTAGACTTTTGATCATTAGACCCCTGAAATTGATTTTGCATCTTTTTGAGGGTCTTTTCAAGTTTTTCAAGCCTTGACCTCAAGGCTTGGTTCTCTAATTCTAATTGGCCAATTTTAGAATTTTTATTTAATCCTTGGGCATGATTCTTCCTAGGCATGTGCCTAGTCCATTTGGGATTAAAGCCTAGGTGCTCTTGCACCTTTCTAATTGTCTCCCTGGGTAGAATTAATCTTGAGTTATTTGACCTAGGTTTGTCCTTAGATAAATTGTTCTTAGGGACATTAGTCCCAAATTTCTTCTTATTATCTACGTGGATATTTTTAGCTCCTAGGCAAAAATATTTATTGCTCCTAGCATGCTTTTCATGATAAATAGCAAGTGAATTGAAATTCCTATGGGTCTTTTTGCCTGTGAATTGCATTGATATACCTTGCCTGTGATTCTTATTATCTACCTGTGATGCTCCTTCTTGGGTCTTTTTGCTCCCCTTAGGACATTGATTCCTATAATGTCCTTTTGAATTGCACTTGAAGTATAAGATGTGCTCCTTGCCTTTAGGTGTTGGGGAACTAGCGTCCTTGACTTTTGATGCCGGTGGAGCTTTCTTGATCCTTTTAGGACACTTACTCTTGTAGTGTCCTTGCTCCCTACACTCAAAGCATATAATATGATTTTTGTTTAAAACCAAATTGCTTGAGTTACCTAGTTCAGTGGTGAGGGTCTCTTGAGCTTGTTCTTCCTCTCGACCGGATGTAGATGGTTCTTCTTGTTGCTCCGATGTTGAGGATACTCTCTCCTTCCCCTCAATCCTAGAGTTGGAGGCTTCTTCAACTTCTACCTCGTCCTTGGAAGTTGATGGTCTCTCAACCTCCAAGTCCTCACTTCCATGTGAGGATGATGTGTTTGCGTCTTCGGTCCCTTCCTCTTGGACCGGTGATGGACTTTCATGGAGCATTGCCACTTGGCTTCATAGCTCCTTGGCATCTACATAATTTCCTAACATGCACAAGATATTGTTAGGTATTAAATCGATTAAAAACTTTAATACCTTATCATTTTTCTCGAAGGCTTGGACTTGCTCTTCGGTCCATCTCTTCTTCTTAAGGAACCCTCCCTTTGGTCCTATCGGATAGCTATATCCCTCCATTAAAATTGAGCATTCTTCGAAGTCCCTCATCATTAGGAAGTCTTCGATCCTTGCCTTCCATTGTCTAAACCCTTCTTGTCCATAGAAGGAATAAGGAATTGGGGTGTTGATATCCCATCCCAATTGTTCTACCATCTTCACCCTCTAGCCTTTTATCGTAGCTCTCGGCGATTAGTCCGTAGAAGAGCCTCGGGCTCTGATACCAATTGTTGGATATTTGAAGCCGCTAGAGGGGGTGAATAGCGTCGTGTTCATTCGTAGATGGAATTCGATCGTGGTTGTCTCTACAATTTCGTTAGCACGCAGAGGAATAATAATGAAAGCAATAACGAAATAAACAACAATGCAAACACAAATATTTAACATGGTTCAGAACCGAATGGTTCCTACTCCACGGATTGGGTTTGTACGAATCCTAGCGATGCCAATCACACACCACTATGATAAACACTCCTTCTCGACACAAGTCAGAGGCGGAGAAACCCCTTACAATATGATTACAACAATAATCTAAACACAACAAGCTAATACAATATGAAATACAACAAGAGAAGTAAAGAACACTTTACAAAAACTCTTTGGAAGCTTGCTTGTTGATTGCCTTGGACTAGCACATGAAGGCCCTGATTTGCAACAGCAAATCGCTTCAAAACATCCAAGAAAAATGATGCTTTTTCCTCCATCATGATCTCCTTATATAGCTTCAACCTGTGTTGGAAAAAGTTGATCAGTCGACTGATCGGGACCATCAGTCGACTGATGCCACTATTGTCGTGAGGCAACGGCTAGATCCACACTGGATAAGTCCAGCGGATCCATCATCAGTCGACTGATCATGACCATCAGTCAACTGATGGAGCCCTCACTCCACCAGTCGAGTCTCGATTCCATTTTGTGGCCAATTTCTTGAGCACCGACCGATCGATCACATGATCGATCGCTGAGCCATCGATCGATCGCCCATTTCGGCGTGATCGCTAGGCCACTTCCCATAATCAAACTCTAGTTGACTCAGGCCAGTCGACTGCCACATGGCACCAGTCGACTGGCACACCTCAAACATGAGGTTTTTAGCCCAAGTATGGTTCCCCCATACTTGCTAGACCACTCTTAGCCTAGACCTAAGCCTTCTAGCCACCTCCATCAGCCTCACGCCTCTCGGATCCCTCCAAGTTATCCATGACTTGTTCATCCATCGCGCTAGCCTCCAGGTGCTTCCATTGGCTATGTCATACTAACGGTGTCTACACCGCCAAGGCACATTGGACTTATGCCGTCAATATCCCCTTGGACTTCTCAAATGCCAAGACCATGCTTGGACTTTCCCTTGTCACCCCATGTTGGACTTTTACATTGCCAAGACCCATGCTTGGACTTTCCATGTGCCAAGTACTCAAGACATGGACTTTCCCAAATGCCAAGTGTCCCACTTGGACTTCCCTTGCCAACTCATGTTGGACTTTCCATTGCCAAGACCCATGCTTGGAATTTCCCAAATGCCAAGTGTCCCATTTGGACTTTCCATGCCAAGTACTCAAGACTTGGACATTCCTATGACAATTACATTGTCATATGTTTTTGTCGAACATCAAAATATCACTCGAGTCAAACTCGAGTCCTGGGTCGATTGCACCAACAAGCTACATACCTATGGTTAAGCATCTAAAGATCTACATACCAAAGCATCGGTGAGTTATAGCAACGATGAATGAAATATGACAACAACAACAGTATATCTCAAAGTGCAAAGACTTAAGTATCAAGCACAGAATAATATGAGTGGAGTCAAGGTACAATATCAACCATATAGAAACTCATGCACTAAGAATAATCAATAACCTAACAAGGGTAGAATATTACCCACAGGATATGTAGAACACCAGTTGTCTTCACGTCCGAGAACCCTGCCTCAAATCAACGTCCTTACACTGATTCCACCTCAACCACTTCTTAATCTACTTAAGGAGTTCAGTCTCAATTTAATCTAAATAAATCAAACATCATCACACAATGAACAAGTACTATCATCACTACATAATTATAGCACATCTAGATTAGTTTACTAAACAAAATTGATACACAACTGTGAACAACCAAATCTATACTTACGAAGCCTTGCTTCCATCTACTGAACTTCTTGATCATCATCAGATCTGACTCCAACATCATCATATCAAATCTAAACCATAATTCTTTGATCCCAACATAGGCATCCAATCTGGGTCAATCAAGTTAGTTCGGATTAAATCCCTAACCCAAACATTTACTTAAAATCTCAATTCAAACCTTACCTTCTTTTCCGGCACAATCCCAAACCATAGATTTGCTCGTCGGATGTCAAACAATCGACCATCTCTAACAATCCAATCGCTTTTAAGATAACTGTTTATATCCACATTTCATAGAACAAAATTATAAACAGAATTACCATGAATCAATAGGCCAATTCACAGGTTGACCCCTCTTACCCCTTTCTGACACAATCATGGCATAACATGACGGAAGATGGTAGTCACAACTGTGCTAGGGATTGTTGCTGCAAATCGATCAAAGGGCGATCGCGAATCTAGCCGGAGACTTGAGCTGCGGCAGAGGATAATGAGAAATCGATCTATGCAACAACAGGTGGTTGATCTAGGGCTCTTAATAAAAGGTGTGGCATCCTGAGCAGAGGGCGACCAATTCCTGCTCACCTATAGAATAAGGCAAGGTCAATCGACAATTATCACAATCAGTCGTAGCGATGACATCCATGAGATGAGCTCGCACGAAGAAGCTGTTGAATGGGAAGAGATGCGTGACAGAATAGATGATGCTTGTGGTCGGCGAACGATTGCGATCAGTGGGAGAAACACGACAGGGAGGCAAGGGTTGAAGGCAATCGAACGAATCTGAGCTGCGGTAGTGGAGATCAGGAATAAGAGACGGCGAGCACCTTTGATGACAATAATGGACCAAATTTAAATCCTAAACTAGCAATGCATGAATGCAAAACCAATAAAGTTAAACTTTGGTTTCCTCCCAAGAAGTGCTTATTTATGGTCTTTAGCTCGACCATACTCCTATGTTTTAGCTTGGCTCTTATGGCCCAAGGAGATCTTTCTTCCTCCCTTTCTTGATGCGTTTAAATCTTGCTCGTGGGGAAGCAAGATATTTGCTCACTTTGTGCCTCTTACCTTGTGGTCCTCTATGACCATATCTCTTAAATCTTGCTCATGGAGGGGCAAGATATTTATTAGCTACCTTCCATGGCTCGAGATTGAATATGCTTATCCTCAATGAATCATCAGGAGTTTGATCATGATATTTCATTTCATCCATATGTTGTAAATAATGTAATACACCATAAATATTCTTACCAAAAGATTGATTAGCATATTCTATTATGTCAAATGAAAATTTATCATTTATAATCTATATAAGGGCTTCATTATTCGCAACTAATGTTTTAGTGAGGGTTAAGGTAGGTTCTTCTGCGCCCTTGAGGTTAGGATGTATTTTAATTGAAGCTAGGCACTCCTCGATTAAATTATCAGCTGTTTATGAAGAGAGCATCACTCCATAGTTTTGATGTATGAACCATCGTTAAAGTTAGGACTTACTTTTGTTCTAATATTAGTGTTAAGTGTGCAGACATAATAGGAAGTCCTAGTAGGTCATGTTGATCGGATACTTGGTAGATGACTTGATAGATCAGGAGGACTGGACACCAAGCATGAAGTCCAGATGGGTTGTGTGGACCAGACATTTGGCATGATGACCAGTTGGGTCAACAGACCAAACAATCGACAAAAAGTCCAGGTGGGTCAGGTAGACCGGATAGCTGGTGGAAGCCCTGGTGGGTCAGATCGGATGTCAAGAATGGTAAGTTTGACTGGTAGCCAGAAGGTAAGCCTTGAGTGGAAAGGTGAGGTTGAGTCCTCTATAGGGGAAAAGCTAGGCGTCGATCCGATGGATAGTCCGTGTGGGACTTAGAAGTCGAGATCGAGCAGTATTACTACTGCTATCCTGTATTGTATTTGTGATAATCTTGTTTTGCAGGGATCAGTCGATTGAATGAATTCTAGTCGACTGAAGTTCAGTCGACTTGGTTGAGTTTAGTCGACTGGATGCACACTAGGGAGGATTAGCTGGTGATCAATCAAAGATCTGGCATCGCAGATGGAAAGACTTTCAGTTGACTAGGGGAGGTTCGGTCAACTGGAGAGCCAAACTTCGCGATGCGAAGCTAGATGACCTGGAGTCGACTGGGGAGTTTTAGTCGATTGGTAGACCAGAAGTTCCATATCGACTGGCTAATTTGGAGTCGAATGGAAGGAATTCCAGTCCACTGGAAAAGCTTTATAAAACAAGTGCTCGACCAGCTCCGACAAGAATACTACTACTACATCGAAGTGTTGCTAAAATTTGTCCTTGTCCACAAGAACTTCAATTCCTCACAAAGACACTTTTCTAATACTCCGTGCCTACTTCAAAATTTCCATTAGTGTCGGTATAACGTAGCTCTTAATTTTTTGTATTTATTTTCACTTGTATGTACTTAACTTCAAAGAGAGGGTAGAGTGTTACCCATCTCATTTGTTTGTAAAAAACGAACCCCTCCGAAGTCGAGAGTTCTCGAGTCGGAGGGTATATAGTGATTGGCCATCGAGGTAGGTCTTGGAAGAGCTATGGGCCTTAGAGTAGCAACCCAGTTAGGGTTGTTAAAAGAAGTTGTCTCTATTTCATTTTATTTTCGCTGAATACTCTTTAAATATTTCAAAATAAAAAAAATAAGCTTTAAATTTCAAAAGAAAATTATAACTTCCGAGATTCACCCCCTCTGTCGGAGTATCTCGATCCTACAATTGGTATCAGAGCGGGGGCGCTCCAAATTTGGTGCAACCACCATCGAGAGCAATATAACTTTTCTTTAATTAATTTTTCTGCATTAGTATAATTTTAAATAATTTTTCTTCCTAGAACAATTTTAATTACTTTTTCTACATTAGTATAATTTTAATTAATTTTTCTACATCTAGATTAATTTTAATTAATTTTTCTACATATAAAATAATTATAATTAATTTTTCAATGTCCATAATAATTTTAATTAATTTTTCAACATCTAGAATAATTTTAATTAATTTTTCTACATCTAGAATAATTTTAATTAATATTTCTACATCTAAAATAATTTTAATTAATTTTTCTGCATCTAGAATAATTTTAATTAATTTTCCTATATCTAGAATAATTTTAATTAATTTTCTACATCTATAATAATTTTAATTAAATTTTCTGCATGTAAAATAATTTTAATTAATTTTCTGCATCTAAATTAATTTTAATTAACTTTTTATATTTAGATTACTTTAATTTAATTTTTCTACATTTACATTAAGTCTAATTAATTTTTCTACATTAGATTAATTTTTATCAATTTCTGCACTTAGCTTAATTTTTATTTTAGAATAATTTTTGCTTTTAACTTAGAATAAATCTTCTATTAATTTTTGCACTTAGTATAAATTTAATTCTTGCAAAATATTATTTAATTTAAATAACTCTAGGAATAATTCTCAATTTTAATTAATTCCAAAAAAAATAATAAAATATTTATTTAGAAATGTCACACTTAGAAGGATATAACATCGTTCGTCCTCCTCTCTTCAATGGAGAGGATTTTTCCTATTGGAAAAGGCGAATGGAGTGCTATCTGAAAATAGACCTAGAGGTCTGGTTTTCGATTATGAAAGGTTTCGTCTCTCTGGTAGACGACTCAGGTGAGTTGTTAGAATTGGAGAAATGGACCGCAGATGTTAGGAAACGGGCTCAAGTCGATTACAAGGTACTTAACACCTTGCAATGTGGACTTACCAAAGAAGAGCACAATAGGGTGGGTCCATTCGAAAGCTCTAAGGAATTATGAGACAAATTAATTGAATTACATGAAGGTACAAATGACACTAGGATAGCTAAACGGGACATGTTACTAAACAAATTATTTAATTGTAAAATGAACTAATATGAAAATGCTAGTCAACTTCATATGAGAATAAAAACATTTTAAATGGATTTCATTTAATAGGACACCAAATAGAAAATAGGAACATAATTAGGTATAGACTTAAGGCATGTTTGATCGTAAAAGCGCTAGAGGGGGGGGGTGAATAGTGCACGTAAAACTTTGTTTCTTTTTCGATTCGTTTGATAAAAATAAAGATATGCACAGCGGAAAAGTAAATGAGACAAGTTGGTTTTACTTGGTTCACTATCTAACGGTTGCTAATCCAAGGCCCTTGCGATCCTCAATCGTATACGGAGGGAAATTCACTAAACTAATCTCCTCCTCATTGAAGGTAGGAGACGACGATTTATAAAATGAAAAGATCGAGGTAGAGGGACAATCCCCCCTCTCCTCATTATGATAAAAAGCTCGATAAAACAAACTTAAGTAGACTGAATTGAAATGAGAAACAAACTAAAGTATACTGATGATGATCTGATTTTGGACTTAGGGGCGTATCGTCGGCGTTCTAGCAGCCTTTTGGCATAGTAGCGTAGTCGTAGAGAAGCGGTGTTGCGGGATCACTTTGTAAGCACTTTTTATGACCTAAAGGACTGAAACCCCTTCTTTTATAGCCTTGAAAGCTCCCCAACGTTCAGTTCAAACTCATGGTCAAAGAACCTCATCTCCCCAAGATAAGTGGAGCTTATCTTGACACTCCTCGAAGTGGATAGTTTGATTGGCAGTCGACTGATGAACCCTACCAGTCGACTGATGCCACAAGCAGACGACTGTCAATAACTAGCAGTCGACTGACAGCTTGTTTACTCACTGCAACAACAAGTTAGCTCGAAATGGTAACAATACAGGTGGATTCAATGACCACTTACCGTCTGATCTCAACATAGACCTTCCACAGGAAGTCTTAATCGGATCACCGCCTAAGGATGTCCCTGTATGGAGGACCCAACCTTACATTCACTCACACACAAGCTTACCATAGGTCTTTTTGTGACTTGCAGCTTTGCTTCAGGTCTCCACCTGGGTTCTTTGGCTCCCTCCAAAGTTCTCTCGGTGTAGCCCGACCACCACGGTTTCCCAACTCGAGATTCTCCAGGTGACCTTCAGCTCAGCTTAACGATTCCTGCACACTTGGTTCATCTCGTTAGACAATAATATGACCTTAGCTTTGGGTCTTTACCATAATCAAAATCTAGGTTCGATTATTTGGTGTCTACTGCACCAACAATCTCCCCCTTTTTGATCTATGGCAAAATGACACAAAATTAAGGGAAAAATTAACGCATAAGAGTGCATTAAGTACGAGAAATGATTATTATGAATATAAAATATGAAAGAAGCATAAATGCATAATTTAGTAAGTTAGTGTGAGTAACTTAGCACACAAACCTACTAAGTTAGCATAAGTAGGAGTATGAGTAAAACTGTTTTTCAAGTCCTCCCTCTTGAGGTAACCTCCCCCTTGACCTTAGGTGAGTACTTGAAAAAAGATCTTAGCTCTCCCCCTTAACGGTTGCAACTTAAGTAATCAAGATTACTTAACATTGGCCTAAATGTTTAAGTTAAGTTATCAAAAATTAATTTTTGATCTCTTAACTTTGGCCTTTTTCTCCCCCTATTGCCATTAAAAAGGATAAGTTAAGTAATCACTTACTTAACTTTGGCCTGATGGTTTTAAGTTTAGAATTAAGTTAAGTTATCAAAAAAAATTGATCCCTTAACTTTGGCCTTTAAATTTTGATCCCTTAACTTTTGCCTTTTTCTCTCCCTTTTGCCATAAATCGAAAAGTGTGGGGGGTTTATATAAAAAAAACTTTTTAGAAAAATAGTGATTATGTCTTATAGGTCCAAGCATGTTCCTATTAGATTTTGAAAATAATTCTTTAAACATAAGCTGATCTAATAGTATGTTCAACTCTATTTGACTTAATTGATATAGAATGATCAATAAGTCCTGATTAGAGTTAGCTAATTTAGATAATTAAACATCATGGTTCATGTCGATGTAGTAGATCTACATCTGAAACCAAGAGTGAGGTCCTAACATCTCATGTCCATCTACTTGGCTAAGTACACAAACACATTAGTCCTATGTGTTGTAAGATGTATTAGCTCCTTAAATCTATAGGTGCATGCTTTATAGGGTAAGCCCTAGGCTAGTTCCATTTTGCATGAAAAGTAAAAATAAAATAGAGCATAAAAAAAATATAAGTTTTATGTCTTACTGTCACACCCCGAGAGTATGTCGAGTCCGAAAATCGGACAGCATCTCCCCTATACATGATATAATTCCCTATTGATACAAAGCCTTCCGACCACAATCACACAACATATAGAAGCATATAATCAAAGTCACAGTAGAATACACCAAAAAAAATAAAAATACAAAGGCTCAAATACATGCGTACCGGTACAACTTTGATACAACAAGAAAACATGATCGAAACTAAATACATAACAACATAAAGGAACAATACCATTGCTGTAATCAACACACTACAAGTATGAACAACATATAAAAAAGTACATAAACGAACTTGGTCCATCCTATACCACAACATGACATTGATCAAACGCGTACAATAGTCTAATCCAACTCATACACTCTACTCCACACACAACAGTATAGAATATGCAAATAATATGCAAAATGATGAACAAATATATGAAGCAAGCATATCTCAAACAAATGCAATATCACAACAAGCATATATATACATAAATATATGTATATGTATATATATGCAACTTCCCTCACACATGGCAATGCAAATGCAAGGTCATGCCAATGGACCCGACTCGCTACCATGACCCCAATGTGGCTTAGGTGGCATAACATAACAACTATCCTAGCTCAACAACAACCACTACTCTCGAGTGGGCGAGTAGGAAGTATGAATAAGTAGTGGTAAGCTAAAGAGCTATAAGTTACACAATTGGAGTCCCTGCTGCTTGCCACTCCGACTCACACTACCCATGAGTGGTCGAGTGTCACACACCCAGGACAACAAATGAATTGCCCTCACACCAGTTACTACTACCATGAGTAACCGTGGAGGCAGGATGATTGATGACCCTCTCAACCATAAAAAAGACCAAGTCGCCAGCATGCATGTAAATGGAATGAATCCACAACCAACATATACACATATACACAACACACTCTCAATCCAACAAAGAGTCATACACAACAAACAGTCAACCATGCTAGGACCTCCAATCCGTAGCAACACCCTATCGACAATCAAACATGCTAGGACCTCCAGTCCATAGCAATCCACTATCGACAATCAACTATGCTAGGACCTCAAGTCCGAAGCAACCCACTATCGACAACCCACTATTGACAACCCACACTACCATGTATAGACATATGATCCATAATAGTTATACGACGAAAGGTAAGATGAGATAACACCAACTCTACATTAAGGACATCACCCACCCCCGGATGATTGTTCCTGGTGACACGAATCAAAATCAACAACTCTACTCAGCTACATACACATGGTTATGTATCTAAAGATCCACATACCAAAGCATCGGTAATTTATAACAACGATCAACGAAATATAACAACAACAACATTATATCTCTAAGTACAAAGACTAAGTATCAAGCACATGATTAAATAAGAGTGGAGTCAAGGTAAATCTATTGTCAACATAAATATCATGCACAGAATTTATCTACTACCTGACCAGGGTAGAATATTACCCACCTGATGTGTAGAATATCCAAACGAATCTCCACACCCAAAAGACTATTTTGAATCAAGGTCCTGCAATTATAGAACACAAAGAATAACTAAATGCTAGCATAACCCTAATGCTAGAATAATTCCCTAAATCACATCCTAACCCTTGATTAGTCAATTCAATCATGTAGTAGTGTAATCCTCTACACTTCATTTACTAATCATATTTAATCTATGATATACTTCACAAATAATACTACTGTAACATATCTCATTGAATCAATAACCATATCTAAATCCAGGCTTACCTAACATTACTTCAATTGTCCACAGCTACTCTGGAAGAACAAATCCATTATCCTAAGCACCCAACTTCTTGATTCACATTTGAAAATATGATATGAACAATTCAACTGAATTAAAGACAACAACCCATCTCTACCTATAATTACAAGATGTATCAAAGGTATCATCAATCAAATTTAAACCTTACCTTCAATCCTTCGACATCTTCCAATCCTACGGTGAATCTGCACATGAAGCCCACCATTGATCTTCCCCCATGACCACCTGTAACCACACAATACATCAGTCTTCCTTTCCCTTCTAATTCTGCAACCTTAATCCATATCTATCATAATTTCAAATATCAAACTTTCATCCATAACTTATAGATACAAGAATATAAATGACTCACAAAGAAATCGATTGTGAAATCCATTGATCATATCCCGCACCATCGAAAACTTCTTCAAAGCTTGCTGCCAAAGGCCAAACTCTTCTTTCGCCTTGGCAACTAGTGCCCATAGCTGATGGTCGGTGGTCAAATGGTAGTCGGTGAGGCAACGACATCGTGAGAAAGGCAGGGCCATCCTCGATCAGCTTTGGCCTCGAACTGTTGGTGTCGCGAGCAAGGGTGGTCACGGTGAATGGTGGCAGCACATGGAGGTGGACCACAACGGACCTGTCGCTCACAACGAGGATTGGCTCCTCCTTATCCTTTGCGATGACCCACCCAAGCAGTGGCTGTTGGATGGTGGCTCGACTCGGGATTACAGGTCGACGGTGAAGCAAGCAACGATGGAGTGGCTTGTGGCCAGAGAGGTCGACGATGTTGTGTCACCGTCTGGATTTGGAGAAGACGAAACTGCGGAGGATGAAGTGTAGGATCTCGTTAGAAGCTAGAGGGGGGGTGAATAGCTTGTTTTTGTTTCTACAAAAAGATTAGCGGAAGCACAAACAAAAACAACAATAATAAAGGAAATGAAAACACAATGCTAACACAAATCCTTTACGTGGTTCGAAGATAACGCTCCTACTCCACGGCGATCCTTAAGGTGGATCAACCCTAAGCAATCTCACTATGATGCTTTCTTTTACAACAACCCTCCTCTTCTTACAAAGGATGAATATGAAGTTTAGAGAGGAGGAGGGAAATTAAAACACTAGAAAGCTTGGAAAATTCGTGGAGCCTTGAAAGAATTATCACAAAGTAAGCATTGGCCCTCAAAGCCACCACCAGTGTTCTTTTTATAGAGAGAGGGATGTTTTTCCTGTTGGAACATGATGAGTCGACTGATGTACAACATCAGTCGACTGTCACCGAAGCCAACGACTTCTGACGAAGCAAATCCGCGAAGATACGCAGCCGTCATTTCCAACGGCTGCATGATCAGTCGATTGATCACTTCATCAGTCGACTGATGAAGCGATCAGTCGAGTGATCAGCGTGCGGAGTCGAGTGAGACTCCATGTTGTGCCCATCATCGACCTCATCAGTCGATTGCCGATATTGGTAGTCGACTGATGGCGACATCAGTCGACTGCCATGACTAGGCAGTCAACTGTTCATCAGCTTTTCAGCCTGACTTAGTCGAGCACCCTAACATTCAACTGATACATCGTATCAGTCGACTGATACTCATCAAGTATGAATAATTCATACTTGAATTTACCCCCTAGACCTAGACTCAACCTTCTAGCTCTTCCTTAAGCCTTGCGCCTCCAGGATCCCTCCGAGTCTGCGACTTATTCATCTTTTGTGCTTTGCTTCCAAGAGCTTCCTTCGGTTTTGTCATGTCTTGGGGTTCCCTTTGCCAAAGTGCGCTTAGACTTTACGCCGCCAAGACTACATGCTTGGACTTACGCTGCCAAAACTTGCCTTTGGACTTCCTTTGCCAAGGTCCATTTGGACTTAACGCCGCTAAGACTTCATGCTTGATCTTATGCCGCCAAACCTTTTCCTTGCTTGCCAAGATCATACTTGGACTAGCCTTTACCAAGTCTTCATACTTGGATTTTCCTATCACTTAAACACGTTCATAATTAGATCACAAAGTATTGCCTAACTTAGATGATTATCCAAACATCAAAACATATAAATGATTGGGGCATTATTGCACTAACAATCTCCCCCTTTTTGATGTTTGGCAATCATTTAAGTTAGGTCTTCAAAAAACATGCACATAATCATATTTCCAATATGAATTCTATCTTTAGACATTCATGCACATAATCATATTTCCATCATATTTTCAATATGAATTCTAACTTAAACATTCCTTCTCCCCCTTTGGCATACATCAAAAAGAGAAGAATACATAAATTTGCATGAAAGAGTGAAATTTGGTGTATCTTGAACTAAGAAATAAAATTGAAGTTAAGCTCCCCCTTAATCCATGATATGGTTCATGATGAATGAAAGACATGTGGAGCAAAGCCTATCAAAGAAAATTGGAGGTTAAATCCAAACTTTGTACCAACAATGTGCTTGGGAAGTCCCTAAGCCAATAGGAACTCTAAACCATCAAGAATAAGGTTAAAAATCCAAAAATGAACTTTCCTACCCTTAAATTTGATATATCTACCTAACACCTCTCCTAATCCATATCCAATGGATTTTCATCCTTTATAATGTCTCCCAAAGCATATCCTAGGATTAGAAGTGGTTAGGGTACCTTATCATAGCTGAAATGGGGTTAACAAACCTTGTTTTCCCGAATTCAGCCTTACGATCGAGTCTGCAAAACGATAATCAGGCGCCCATCACCAATCGCGGCACCAAGCAATAGTTGATCGACATCTTGCACGAGCGATTCTGCTAGGGCACTTCCGCCAAGGTGGTTTCCGCTAGTGTCGTGCCCGCTGTGTGCAATGCAATGCGCCAAGCGATTTCGCTTAGGCGGTTTTATCGCTGGGCAATTTGCGGTGGTAGTTTTGCCGAGCGATTTTAAATCGAGACAATTACCACGAGAATCTGCGTGCCCATCGATCGGCCAGAGAAGCGTCAATCGATAATGAAAACCGCTTTTTGATTATCAAAATCCTAAGTAATTATACATAGCTTGAAAAATTACGAAATTTCATATGTATAATACTTATCACACATACAATCGGAGAAAAATCTTTGAAAAATATTTTAACCATTAAAATATGAGATTGATACAATGTTCAAAAACTATTAAAACTTTAAAGTTTTTGATCTACTTTGTATCAACTTCTACAATGATGATTGCTATCAAAAGATAGACTGCACCAAGGTTTTATAAAGTGATTTTAAAATTTTTTTGAAAACCTATTTTGAATCATGGACTATTGGCTAGATATACATGACTTATATATTAGCTTTCCTCATGATTCTTATGGATGATTGAAATGAGTTTAAGTTCATCTAGATACACTACCTATGCACCTTGTACTTGACTTATTTTCCTAACATGTCATATGTTATCTAGGATGTATTAAGCACAAACAAGTCAATTTAAATGTGAGATGTGGAATTAGGATTATTATAGCCTCATGCATTTTTAAAGGGGATGAGAAGATTTATATGATGAAACTCCCCTTGAAACCTTGCATCAAACAGTCCAAAAAAAACTTCTTTATAATGAAGATTATCATGCCATAGCTTTAGGACATCAAAAATACACTAAACACCAGGAAATAAAGCTATTTTTTAGAAAACACAGTGTATCAATCGATTGGTTTCTGATGCAGTCGACTGATATGCCTGAAATCCGAATTTCAGCCTTTTCAGCCTAACTTTAGAAATGCGTTAGAAATTCTAGAAACATCAAAAAATCATGAAATTTTGTGGACACTTTTTTGAAATCATTCTTTATCAAGGAAAAATAATTTGAAAAATATATGTTTTCTATATTTCAATATTGATACAAACTTGGAAACTAACAAAAGTTCTAATGTTTTTGCAAACTTTGTATCACTTTTGTGTTTCACTTGAAAACTATTTTTCAAAATATGATAAACATAGTTTAAATTATGTTTTATTTGACATTTCCAATCATGTTCTTGGAGCTATATGCACATCAATTGTGTATAAGCCTTTCCAATGATTGGTCTAATAAAGGATTAATGTCTCTAGATGGCACTTTGGTTTATAGTAATGCATCATAACAAGCATGATAAACCAAGTGCATCTTCCCAACATCTCACGTGTCGTCTAAGTGGCTCAATACAAAAATCATGGTTTCTTAGGTATTTTCTGAGATGCTTATAGGTATAAATCCTAAGATTTCTATAGGATCATGCAAACCTACACCTTTATTCAACTAAGCACATCCCAAGTTCTCTCCTAAGTGATGAAAATTCTACTTCAGGGAGAGGCTTGGTAAAGATGTCGACTAGGTTGGACTTAGATTCAATGTAATTAATCTTAATGTCCCCCTTAGCCACAAGATCTCTAATGAAGTGATGTTTCACTTCAATGTGCATGGTCCTAGAGTGATGCACCGGATTTTTGGTCAAATTTATGGTCCTCACATTATCACAAAATACTTTCATGTTGGAGTAAGATAGCTCATAGTCTTCTAAGGTATGTTTCATCCATAGTAGTTGAGCTACACAACCACCCATAGCCACATACTCGGCTTCGGTGGTGGATAAAGCAACACAAGGCTGCTTCCTACTACAACTAACTAGGTTGGACCCAAGAAATTGGCATCCACCACTTGTACTCTTCCGATCCAATTTGCAATCGGCATAATCGGAATCGGTGTACCCAACCAAATTAAAAGACCTAGTCTTAGGGTACCATAGTCCTACATTTAGTGTGCCTTTAATATATCTTAAGATTCTCTTAATGGCAACTAAATGGGATTCTTTGGCACATGATTGGTACCTAGCACACATACCAACCGCAAATAATATATCGGGTCTACTAGCAGTTAGGTACAAGAGACTATCAATCATACTTCTATAGAGTGTAAGGTCAATTTGTTTTCCTTCATTATCACTATCTATTTTTGTATTGGTTGTCATTGGAGTTGAGACTACCTTAGCATTTTCCAAACAAAATTTCTTAATCATTTCCTTAGCATATTTGGTTTGGTAAATATAAATTCCTTCACTTGTTTGTTTGACTTGTAATCCTAGGAAGAAATTTAGTTCCCCAACTAGACTCATTTCAAACTCATTTTTCATATTCTTAATAAAGTCTTGAAGGAGTTCATCATTTGTTGACCCAAAGATAATGTCATCAACATATACTTGGGCTACAAACATGTCCTTTGATGTTGACTTTATAAATAGAGTTGGATCTACACTACTGCTCTTAAAGTCCTTAGATATTAAGAAAGATGATAATCTTTCATACCAAGCTCGGGGAGCTTGTTTTAAACCATACAAAGCTTTCCTAAGCTTGTATACATGGTTTGGATAGTCCATATTCTCAAACCCGGGAGGTTGTTCTACATATACCTCTTCCTTAATGAACCCATTTAGGAATGCCGATTTAACATCCATTTGATGGAGTTTGAAACCCATATAAGAGGCATACCCTAATAGGATCCTAATAGACTCTAAAACTGGGGCATATGTTTCATCATAGTCAAGTCCTTCAACTTGATTGAAGCCCCTTGCAACTAACCTTGCCTTATTCCTAGTAATATTTCCTTGGTCATCTAGTTTGTTCCTAAAGACCCATCTTCTAGTAATGATGGTATTGTCATTAGGTCTAAGAACTAACTCCCATACTTGACTCCTTTAAAATTGAGCCAATTCATCTTGCATTGCTAAGATCCAGTCCGAATCAAGTAATGCATCTTTGATTGTTTTGGGCTCAATTTGGGAGATTAGGGCTATATGACTAGAGGGATCCCTATGAAATGACCTAGTCCTAACTCCTTGGGATAATTCACCTACAATTTGATCTAGAGGGTGATTTTGATGAACTCTTATTGTTCTAAAAGGTGTATTAAATTGAGTTTGATCATGATTATCCGCAATTCTTCTTTCATCATCGGAATAACCTCTACTCCCCCTTGATTCAACTCTCCCCCTTTATCATTACCCCCTAAAGTTAAATCTTGAAATTTTTGGATAATTTCTTGATTTTTGTCATTGATATCATCATCAATGGGGGATTTCCTAGGGTATGTATTAGAGGTTTCATCAAATTGGACATTTAAAGATTCCTCAATCTTTTGAGTTCTTTTATTATAAACTCTATACCCTACACTAGTGGATGAGTATCCAACTAGGATTCCCTCATCCACTTTGGACTCAAATTTGCCTAAGTTGTCTTTGGTGTTTAAAATATAAACTTTGCATCCAAAGACCTTAAAATAGTGAATTGTTGGGGTCATACCATTCCACAATTCAAATGAGGTTTTTCCTTAAAACCTATGAATTAACACCCTATTTTGGATATAGCAAGCGGTGTTAACCGCTTCCGCCCACAAGTAGCTAGGTAAAGAGTATGCATTAAGCATAGTCCTAGCCGCTTCTTGTAGGGCACGATTCTTTCTTTCCACGACCCCATTTTGTTGGGGTGTTCTAGAACAAGAAAATTTGTGCTTGTACCCTTGTTCTAGGAAAAAGGTTGATAAATTAGAATTCTCAAATTCTCCACCGTGATCACTACGAATCCGATTGATTTTGAGTTTTCTTTCATTCTCTACTCTTTTGCTAAATCCTATGATTATTCCTAGGGTTTCATCCTTATTTTTCATGAAAAATACCCAAGTAAATCAAGAGAAATCATCTACTATTACTAAGCAATATTTACTACCAATCATGGAAGGGGTATTATGACAATCAAATAAGTCCATATGCAATAGTTCTAAAGGTAAAGCGGTACTAAGTGAAGTTTTACCTTTGTGTGATGTTTTTGATTGTTTCCCTTCTTGGCATGCATCACACATTTTGTCCTTGAGAAACTTGACTTTTGACAACCCTTTTGACTAACTTAATTTTGGCTATTTTGGCTATGTTCTTCATGTTTATGTTCCCTAGCCTCCTATGCCAAAGCCAACTCTCTTCCTCTTTCGCAATAAGACACTTAGTAGAAGCATTAGTAGCATAGGATAAATCAACATAGTATATATTTGATTTCCTAAAACCTACTAGCATGCAATCATTTAGAGTTTTGTGTCTTATAAAAGATTTTGAAGAATCAAATTGAACATCAAAATTAGCATCACATAGTTGACTTACACTAAGTAAATTAAATTTCATATTTTTAACTAACAACACTTTATGAATGGCAAGGTTGGGGGATACCTCAATTGTGCCTTTTCCTAGAATCTTAAGTTTGCCACTATTTCCAAAAGACACATTCCCCTTGCTAGTGTGGTTGATAGTGGAGAATTTTCTCTCATCACCGGTCATGTGTTTTGAGCACCCACTATCAACAATCCATAAGCTTGGTTCTTCTACCTATACAACATGAAAAATGCAAGCCTTAGATACCCAAATTTTAGGACCACTAGCATCGATCAAAAACTTCTTAGGGACCTAAGTCTTTCTAACCTTGCAACTAAAGGTGGATTTTCTACTAACAAGAGATGTAAATGTTACCTCCTTTTCCTTAGGCTTATATCCTATTCCAACCTTGTTCTAAAAAGCCCTTTGATCCTTCATTATCATATCTAGGTATTTAGAGCCATTTGTAAATTTTTCTAAGCATGCTCTTAGTTGACCTATTTCTTTTCTTAATTCATCATTTTCATCTCTAAGTGTACATGTATGATTACAAAGTGGTTCTACATTTTTAAGTGACTTAATTTCTACTTTTAAGTCCTTAATCCTAGTTTTTGATCTATTTAAGGCATTTTGAAGGCATGCAATGGTTTTGTAAAGTAAATCTATCCTAGGGGAGTTGCTTACCTCATCATCACTTGATGATGATTCGTCGATTGAAGAAGAGGATGAAGACTCCTAACTTGAGCTTCTGGCTTCCTCCTCCAAAGCCATGAGAGCTAGGTTCCGGGTGGCATGACACACTTCTTCATCATCGGAAGAGTCCTCCAAGCTTAGTGTGTCCCATGTTTGAGCCACCATTGCCTCCTTCTTCTTCTTCTCCTTCTTTTCCTTCTTCTCCTTATGCTTCTTTTCTTTCTCCTCCTTCTTCTTTAAGTCCGGGCAATTTGGCTTGATGTGCCCCTTATTATTGCAACCATAGCAAACAACATTAGATGAAGGAGTTGAACTACTAGAAGACTTACCTCTTGAAAATTGGAACATCCTCCTCACATCCTTCTTGGTGAGTTTCCTTGACCTCCCACCAAACTTCTTGACATAATGAGCCACCTCGCTTGCCGATAACTCATCTTCACTACTAGATGAATCTTCCTCAGATTTGGACTAGGAAGACACTTCTTTCTTCTCCTTCTTCTTCTTGTCCTTCTTCCCTACAAAAAGAGCTACACCTTTCTCTTTGGATGAAGTGTTAGCTTGATCATGCAACTCAAATTCACAAAATAACTCAACTAATTTAACCAAAGAGAGATCTCTAGAGACCTTATAGGCATCTACCATTGAAGCCCATAACGTTGTTCTAGGGAAGGCTTGGAGTACATACCTCACAAGGTCTCGGTTGTTGACCTTCACACCTATCACATGTAGTCCGTTGACTACTTCCTTGAAGTGATCGTGCATTTGACCCATGGTCTCATTGGTCTTCATGGCGAAGTTTTGAAGTTGGCCTATAAAGAGATCTCTCTTGGCTCTTCTTGTTTCCTTGGATCCCTCGTTGAGCTTAATTTGTAGGAGATCGTTGGAACGCTAGAGGGGGGGGTGAATAGCGTCGAGCTAGTGCGTGATGGAATTCATTTGCGTGTTCATCTACAAACTTTGTTAGTGCAGCGGAATATAGATAATAATAATAATGAAATAGACAATCACACAAGAACACAAGAATATAACATGGTTCGAAACCGAATGGTTACGACACCACGGATCGAGCTCTAAAGAGCTCTAGCGATGCTACAAACACACCACTATGTAAACACTCCTTCTCGACATAAGTCGGAGGTGGAGAAACCTCGTACAATTGATTACAACAGTAATATGAAAGACAAACAAGCAAATACAATGCAAATACGAAAAAAAGTAAAGAGAACTTTACAACACTTTGCTTTTGATTGCTTGAATGCTTGGTAGCTTGGATTAAAGTTGGAGACCCTAATTTGCAGCAGCAAATCATCCCAAAAGCCCTCAAGAAACCATGACTTTTTCCTCCTTCACGAGCTCCATTTAAAGCTTCAACCTGTGCTGGAAAATGTCGATCAGTCGACTACTTGGGACCATCAGTCGACTGATGCCACTGTTGTCGTAAGACAACAGCTAGATCCACATTGAAAAAATCCAATGGATCCATCATCAGTCGACAGATTATGACAATCAGTCGACTAATCAAGCCATAACTCAACTACTGACCGCAGCAGTCGAGTGAGACTCCATTCTGTTCTCCAAAATCTGAGCACCAATCGACTGATCACATGATAAGTCGATTGCCTTCCTCTTGCAGTCGACTACTAGGCCAGTTCCCGCAGTCAAACCCTAGTTGACTCTCACCAGTTGATTGCCATATGACACCAGTCGACTGGAACACCTCAAACATGAGGTTTTAGCCCAAGTATGGTTCCCCCATACTTGCTAGACCACCCTTAAACTAGACCTAAGCCTTTTAGCCACCTCAATCAGCCTCACGCCTCTCAGATACCTCCAAGTCATCCATGACTTGTTCATCCATCGCGCTAGGCTTCAGGTGCTTCCATCGGCTATGTCATGCTAACGTTGTCTACACCGCCAAGGCACATTGAACTTACGTCGCCAAGACTCTGCTTGGACTTTACGCCGCCAACCATTGGACTTATGCTACCAAGACTCTCGCTTGGACTTTACGCAGCAAATATCAAACCCCTTGGACTTCTTAAATGCCAAGACTCAAGCATGGACTTTCTTTGCCAAACCATGTTGGACTTTCCATGCCAAGACCCATTCTTGGACTTTTCCTTGCCAAGACCAATGCTTGGGCTTTACATGCCAAGTACTAAAGACTTGGACTTTCCAAATGCCAAGTGTCCCACTTGGACTTTCCCAAATGCCAAGTGTCCCACTTGGACTTTCCATGCTAAGTACTCAAGACTTGGACTTTCCTATGACAATCACATTGTCATATGTTTTTGTCGAACATCAAAACATCTCTCAAGTCAAGCTCGAGTCCTAGTCAATCATGACCTTGGTCGATTGCACCAACAATCTCCCCTTTTTGATGTTTGACAAAAAATAAACAAACCATTGAGTTAGACCATCTAACTCAAACCAATCATCCCCATCAATTTTCCCAATTGATGTCATTCTCCAAATAAGTTCTCCCCCAAAATATTCTCCCCATTTTTGACTAACATCAAAAAGGTTCTCTTCAAGGAGGTCAATGTCTCATGTCCCAATGAGATCTTACAATCTCCGCCTTGGTCCAAAAATACCTAAGATGCCTACCATCTTCCTAGTGATAAGTCTCATATCACTCAAGGGAGACAATCCTATACACTCTCCCAATTTCCAAATTCGGTATCTCAAAATCCCATTTTCCCTGCCCATGAGGAAAAATACGATCCATCATCCCATGATGGATACCTCCCCCTAAAGGCTTGCTCCCCCATGACCATTGCACCAACAATGTCCTTGGGAAGTCCTTAAGCCAATAGGAACTCTAAACCATCAAAAATAAGGTTAGAAATTCAACATTGAACTTTCCAACACCTTAAATTTGATACAAACCCTAAACAACTCTCCTAATCCATATCCAATGGATTTTCACCTTTTATAATGCTTTCCAAAGCATATCCTAGGGTTAGGAGTGGTTAGGGACCTTAACCGTAGCGGAAAATAGGCTAAACATCCTTGTTTTCTCGAAATCAGCATTGACAGTCGACTCTCACAACTACCGGTTGACTGCCACCCTCATCAGTCGTCTGCCACCAAGGGTAGTCGACTGATAACTAAAAAAATCCAATTTTCAATTATCAGAGTTGATTTTAAGAAATGCATAAATAAATATACGTATAACGAAAAATAATGAAAATTCATACGTATAATACTTATGACACATACAATTGGTGAAAAATATTTTATCCATAAAATAATGAGTTTGATACAAAATCCAAAATTGAATAAAAACTTCAAAGTTTTAGCTCACTTTGTATCAATCTCATCAATGGTGATTGCTATCAAAAGATAGACTTCACAAGGTTTTTCAAAAGGATTTTAAAATGTTTTCAAAACCTTATTAAGGATCATATTCCTTGGGCTCAATGTACATGACTTGTACACAAGCTTTCCCAATGATCCACATATAAAATTAGATGAGTTTTAGTTCATCTAGATGCAAAAACTATGCACCTTGAACTTAACTCATATCCTAGCATCTCACATGTATCTAGGGTGTATAAATACACATACATGTCAATGTAATGTGAGATGTGAGTTTTTTTCTCCCTAATCTAGAGTTTCTTGCATTTTTCTAAGGCAACTCTACTTGATTCCCTTATAAATGGGACTCCAAGTCATGTCATTATCCTTAAATTAATTTAAATGCATGAAATGATCATGGCATAATGATAGCAATAATTAAGCATGGCCAATGATCATGATGTCATGACATATGATATAATCTAAGCATACATGACATTTAAAACCTTAACCCTAAACATGATCATGACATATTAAATAATAAAAATAAACATGATGTCATGACATGTTATATGAAAAACAAAGCATGGCATATTAAAGGTATAGGTATAATAATACCTAAATTTTAATATTAATTTCCATTTGATATTATTAATTATATTTTGCCATATTATCACTTTTCTCCCTATGTGCCAAAAACCCAAAATGACACACTATAACCTCTAATCCTAAATTGTGTCAATTCAATTGATTTTTCATAATCCTAAAAATATATTGGCACATCCTAAAATCTTTTAGGATTAAAAATCAAACCTATTTCCAAGGTACCCATAACCTTGAAAATTACCTAAAGTGCCACCTTTACTTTGGTTGAGTTAACTACCCATCCAATCAAGGTTGACACACCCTAAACCCATCTAGCGTGAATCAATCACGCTCTTAGGAACCCAAAACCTATTTGAGCTCCTAGGGTTAACTAGGTATTCCTTAGGGATAACCTCCCTAGATACCCTCCTAATGACCCTTCTAGGCTTGTTAGCCTTGGTTATTGTAGTCTTACCTAGGTTGACTCTAGGGGTAACTCCCCTCACAACCTTCTTAGTGGCTACTCTAGGTTTCCTTGAAACCCTAGCTACTAGGCACACACCATGGTCAACTCTAGGGATGACTTCCCTTGTGACATTGGTCTTCCTAGACCTAGCTTGTGTTCCATAATCAAATGGAACACTATAATAAACCACTTTAGGCTTAGGTTTGTGACTCAAACCTTTCTTGCCCTTGGTTGACTTTTGTCTCTTAGGTCATAGGTGTTGACTTTGAGTCCTAGACCCTTGACTTTGACTATTTGACCCTTGAAATAGATTTTGCATCTTCTTGAGGGTCTTTTTAAGTTTCTCAAGCCTTGACCACAAAGCTTGATTTTCAATCTCTAATTGCCCAATTTTAGAATTTTGATTTAATCCTTGGGCATGGTTCTTTCTAGGCATATGCCTAGTCCATTTAGGATTTAGGCCTAGGTTTTCTCCTATTTTTCTAATAGACTCCCTAGGTAAAACTTGTCTAGAGTTATTTGACCTAGATTTGTCCTTAGTCAAAATATTTTTAGGAACATTAGTCCAAAATTTCTCCTTATTTCCTAAGTGGACATTCTTAGCTCCTAAACAACATTCATTGTTTCTAGCATGCTTTTTATGATAAATAACAAGTGAATTGAAATTCCTAGCTTGCTTTTTAACATTTAAATTAGAAGGAGCATTATTTAGATATACCTTAGGGTTTGCCTTAGAGGCTCCCCCTACTTGTGATGCTCTCTTTTTCTCTCCCTTTGGGCATTGACTCTGGTAATGCCCTTTTGAATTGAACTTGAAGAATATGACATGCTCCTTGCTCTTTTTACTTTGGGCACCGGTATCTTTGACCATTGGAGCCGGTTGAGCCTTCTTTACTTTCTTTGGGCACTTGCTCTTGTAGTGCCCACTTTCCCTACACTCAAAGCAAATTATATGTTTTTTATTTAAAACCAAATTGCTTGAGTTACCTAGTTCAGTGGTGAGGGTCTCTTGAGCTTTTTCTTCCTCTTGACCGGATGTGGATGGCTCCTCTTGTTGCACCGGTGTTGAGGATGCTCTAATCTCCTCCCCCTCAATCCTAGAGGTGGAGGTCTCCTCTTCTTCTACTTCCTCTTCCTCCTTGGATGTTGATGGTCTCTCAACCTCCAAGTCCTCACATCCTTGTGAGGATGATGTGCTAGCCTCTTCGGTCCCTTCCTCTTGGACTGGTGATGGACTTTCATGAAGCTTAGCCAAATCGCTCCAAAGCTCTTTGGCATCTATATAATTACCTAGGCTACACAAGAAGTCATTAGGAATTAAATCAAAAATAAATTCGATTACCTTCTTGCTTTTCTCAAATTGTTGGAGTTTCTCCTCACTCCATCTCTTCTTTTTGAGAAAGCCACCTTTTGGTCCTCTTGGATACTCAAATCCTTTCATTAATATGGACCATTCCTCAAAATCCTTCATCATAAAAAAATCTTGAATCCTTCTCTTCCAAGAATTAAAGCCTTCTCGTCCATAGAAAGCATATGGGTCCGGCGTATTGATATTCCATCCTAGTTGTTCTTGGACTTCCATCTTCACCCTCTAGTGTGCTCCCTTAGTTGTTAAACCTTGAAGAGTGGCCCCGCTCTGATACCACTTGTAGAAGATTGTTGGAACGTTAGAGGGGGGTGAATATCGTCGAGCTAGTGCGTGATGGAATTCTTTCACGTGTTTATCTACAAACTTCGTTAGCACAGCGGAATATAGATAATAATAACAATAACGAAATAGACAATCACACTAGAACACAAGAATATAATGTGGTTCGGAAGCGAATGGTTCCTACTCCACGGATCGAGCTCTAAAGAGCTCTAGCGATGCTACAAACACACCACTATGTAAACACTCTTTCTCGACACAAGTCGGAGGTGGAGAAACCTCGTACAATTGATTACAATAGTAATATGAAAGACAAACAAGCAAATAAAATGCAAATACGAAAATAAGTGAAGAGAACTTTACAACACTTTGCTTTTGATTGCTTGAATGCTAGGTAGATTGGATTACACTTGGAGACCCTGATTTGCAGCAGCAAATCGCCCCAAAAGCCTTCAAGAAACCATGGCTTTTTCCAATTTCACGAGCTCCATTTAAAGCTTCAACCTGTGCTGGAAAATGTCGATCAGTCAACTGCTTGGGACCATCAGTCGACTGATGCCACTGTTGTCGTGAGACAACAGCTAGATCCACATTAGAAAAATCCAACGGATCCATCATCAGTCGACTGATTATGACCATTAGTCGACTGATTAAGCCATCACTCGACTTTTGACCTCTGCGGTTGAGTGAGACTCCATTCTGTGCTCCAAAACCCGAGCACCAGTCGACTGATCACTCGATCAGTTGACTACTCGACCGATCAGTCGACTGGCTTCCTCTGGCAGTCGACTGCTTGGCCAGTTCCCACAGTCAAACCCTAGTTGACTCTCACCAGTCGACTTGCACACCTCAAACATGAGGTTTTAGCCCAAGTATGGTTCCCCCATACTTGCTAGACCACCCTTAGCTTAGACCTAAGCCTTCTAGCCACCTCCATTAGCCTCACGCCTCTCGGATCCCTCCAAGTCATCCATGACTTGTTCATCTATCACGCTAGCCTTCAAGTGCTTCCATTGGCTATGTCATGCTAACGGTGTCTACACCGCCAAGGCACATTGGACTTATGCTGTCAAGACTCCCGCTTGGACTTTACGCTGCCAAGATCAAACCCCTTGGACTTCTCAAATGCCAAGACTCAAGCTTGGACGTTCCTTGCCAACCCATGTTGGACTTTCCATGCCAAGTCCAATGCTTGGACTTTTCCTTGCCAAGACCCATGCTTGGACTTTACATGCCAAGTACTCCAGACTTGGACTCTCCAAATGCCATGTGTCCCACTTGGACTTTCCCAAATGCCAAGTGTCCCACTTGGACTTTCCATGCCAAGTACTCAAGACTTGGACTTTCCCATGATAATCACATTGTCATATGTTTTTGTCGAACATCAAAACATCTCTCGAGTCAAGCTCGAGTCCTAGTCAATCATAACCTGGGTTGATTGCACCAACACAATTAACTTCTCCCAAAGCTCCTCCGCTGATTCAAAAGGCCCCACCTTGCTTAGTTGCTCTTTTGACAACCCACATTGAAGTGTGGTTGTTGCCTTGGTGTTGGCTTGAGCCTTCTTAGCCATGTCCCTCGTCCAATCCTTAGTCGGTATGGGCGCTCTATGTTCATCGACCGACTTCTCGAAACCATCTACAACGCTACACCAATTTTCAATATTATTCATAAGATAATACTCCATCCTACCTTTCCATTAGCCGAAGTCATTGTTGTCGAAGAATGGATGCCTCGTCGTGCTATACCCCTCTTGGAAAGCCATCTTGCTCCGGTTGATTGTTAGATCTTCCGATGCGATCCGGGCTTTGATACCACTTGTAGGATCTCGTTGGAAGCTAGACGGGGGGGGGGGGGTGAATAGCTTGTTTTTGTTTCTACAAAAAGATTAGCCGAAGCACAAACAAAAACAACAATAATAAAGGAAATGAAAACACAATGCTAACACAAATCCTTTACGTGGTTCGGAGTTAACGCTCCTACTCCATGGTGATCCTTAAGGTTGATAAACCCTAAGCAATCTCACTATGAAGCTTTCTTTTACAACTACCCTCCTCTTCTTACAAAGGATGAATATGAAGTTTAGAGAGGAGGGAAATTAAAACACTAGAAAGCATGGAAAATTCGTGGAGGCTTGAAAGGATGATCACAAAGTAAGCATTGACCCTCAAAACCACCACTAGCCCTCTTTTTATAGAGAGAGGGCTATTTTTCCCATTGGAGCATGATCAGTCGACTGATGTACAACATCAGTAGACTGCCGCCGAAGACAACAGCTTCTGACGAAGCAAATCCACGGAGATACACAGCCGCCATTTCTAACGGCTACATGATCAGTCGACTGATGAAGCAATCAGTCGAGTGATCGCCGCGTGGAGTCGAGTGAGACTCTATTCGGTGCTCATCGTCGACCTGATCAGTCGACTTTCGATCGATAATGATCGATGGTGACATCGATCGATCGCCTAGGCAATGATCGCTCGTTCGTCGACTTTAACTTAGTCGAGCACCCTAACAGTCGACTGATACATCGTATCAGTCGACTGATACTCATCAAGTATAATAATTCATACTTGAATTTACCCCCTCGACCTAGACTCAACCTTCTAGCTCTTCCTTAAGCCTTGTGCCTCCAAGATCCCTCCGAGTCCGCGACTTGTTCATCCTTTGCGCTTTGCATTCAAGAGCTTCCTTCGGTTTTTTCATGTCTTGGGTTTCCCTTTGCCAAAGTAAACTTGGACTTTACGCCGCCAAGACAACATGCTTGGACTTACACTACCAAGACTTGCCTTTGGACTTCCTTTGCCAAGGTCCGTTTGGACTTAATGCCGCCAAGACTTCATGCTTGGTCTTATGCTGCCAAACCTTTTCCTTGGACTTCTCTTGCCAAGATCATACTTGGACTTGCCTTTACCAAGTCTTCATACTCGGATTTTCCTGTCACTTAAACACGTTCACAATTAGATCACAAAGTATTGTCTAACTTAGATGATTATCCAAACATCAAAACATATAAATGCTTTGGGCATTGTTGCACCAACATGAAGGAGAAGAAAATTTGTGAGATCGGGGAAAAGAATGGGGAAATCGTGGCAGACCGGGAGGTTTGGGTGGCTGCGGTCGTGCAATGGAGAAAGGGAAATCGGGGAATGAGGGAAATCGAGTGAGAGAAAAAAGTAATAAAAACCTAAACTTAGGTTTTCCAATTTATATCTTAGGTTAATTAAACCAATTAAATTCCCTAATCAGGCCCTTTAAAAGCCTATTTGATCATTCACCATAAGAATTCTATTTAAATCAAGAAAAATTTCTAAAAGACCTGAAAAAAACCTTATGGAAATTCCTTAATTAACAAGGGGTATTTTATTATTATTTTATTTTCCGATATCTTACATTCTCCTCTACTAATAAAAATTTGATCCTTAAATTTCCAACTCATGTACGAGTATGAGATGTCACAACAACCATCTCAAGTATCCGGAGAAAAGTCACACACCTCAAGTGACTAAATGGGGTACTGAGCTTGAATATTATTTTTCATCTCTCACATAACCTCTAAAATCTACCATGTATACTCTCAACATGCCTTCTAAAGTATGAATAATACTTCCATATTGAGCCTCTATCAAAAAGGTAACCATTCGTACCAGAGTGGAGCTCTATATCCTTGGCTTGTCGAAGACTTTGCTAGAATCATAAAGTGAATCATGAATAACTTTCAGAAATGATATTCAAGGATATCCCATAAAATCGGAAAATCTCCTCAACATATAATTCCATCAAGTGATCTAACAAAATCCATCTTACGGCTCGGAAGAAAATGAACGTACTTGGTTAATCGACCACCGATTACCCTAAATCTCATCAAGTCCTTTCCAAATTCTAGATAATCTCCCAACACAGTCCATCGTACTAGGGTACCACTTTCATCTCGACACACAACCTTGTTGATCACTAGTATTTCACTTTTACTAATTGACACACCCAACATCAAATTATGAAGTCAACCATGTCCCATATATCATTCGACCAACAAGAACATTTCAAACCTTGATACATTCGAGGACCATCCGAATGTATTCCCAATCCCAAATTATGAGCTTTCTAAAACCACTCGTCCTGAACTGAAAAAATTCTGTAACCCACTATTCTCCATAGAGACGCAGAATTCCTTTCTCGCAAGAGAAATAAATCTACTTTCCAAAGTCTACTCTATCATACATACTGTAAGTGGCTGGGAGCCTATAGTAACCAATGTCCCTTGTTACAATTGTTTGTGTTCTAGCAACTCTATAGTAGCTACCCAGAAGCTAGCCAAAACCCCATGAGCATTCCTGCTCCATACATCTACAAGTCAGGATAATAAGTACTAAATCCATGTCATATATATGATAGCTTATCTCGTAGTTCTTCAACTATCATATGCTTAGGATACGACTCATCAACTACATTAGAATAGCTCCAATCCCTGAAATGATGCATCTGTGTGCAATACCCTTCCATCCACACCGGAATGATTAACTAATACTCGTGCAAAATTTAACCACCGCCTAGGTCCTGAAAACTAGGTTCACAAGCTTTTGACCAAGTGATTTCCATCACCTTCTTGGTCCAACAAGTCAGCAACATAGTAACGCTAAGTATCCTATCCACATCTGCGGTAATAATCAAATCAATACTAGGGAAACCACCCACTACGGTGGTCGAGTGAGCAACTCCAACTACCACCATCAACAGTGGCCAAGTTACGTAACCCCAACAACGATAAACTGATCCAACCGCTTCCAGAATACTCAATTACTCAAGTCCATTGACGACTAAATCGTCAATAAGTCTAAAAACATTATCAACGGCTCATAAAATTCATACCAAGTATGAAATATCGTCTTCTACACACCTCTATCCTTTTTACTCTAAGCTGATGATATCGCAATTATCACACCGACGATGATAATTGTATGGTACCAAGTCACTACAATATCAACACTTTAATCATAGATTAACCTTAGAATATACACAGGTGTCCTTTTGCCGACCTAAACAGATCATCTTTCCACCATGAAAGATATTCATTCTCAATAGCTACTACATTCCATCATCGATAATCGATGCATAATCTCAAAAGTTCAGCTCTCTTTTAACAAAGAGTTCTGGAACATCTCAAGAAGAAATACTGGGACAGATAAATCTCCTATCCAACACCTACTATAATCGCAACTTACATTCTTCCAATTCCATAGTTTTAGCAACACTGATACCAACAAAATTATCTCCTGGTATGAAGTCTTTTATATTGAAACTATTCCCAAAATCACTCCAATCACATACTCCACTTACCTATGTAGTGGCAAGCCTGGGAGTTCATCTGAATTACATTTGAATACTCTCGGATCATACCATCATTTCAACCATTTAACTATCTGTAAGGATATGTCTATTATAAAGGTATGTCTATCAAATTTTAAGGGCATCCCATGACTTCTTGGTTGTTGGTCAACATCTCACCTGACGGTAGAGAAACAACTAATCCACATGATCCGAAAATAGAAACCCTTCTAATCCTATCTAAGAATGTTCTAGATATATACACTTGTAAACTACTAGTATCTCTCAATATATCAATAAATAGGGTAACCTAAAGTAATGCCCAAAATGATCAATCTTTCAACCCTCTACATCTCCTCTCGGGTAATCATGTATACTCATCCAACTTCTGCTCCTGGCGACTGAGCTCATGTAGGTTCAAAAGACTACCATGGAGAAACTAAAGTCAACTGCCAAAATGGAGATGTAAATCGAAACGGCTGCAATGGAGGTGGTAAATACTGTTGTACTAGTAAAGAGTACACCACCAACTGTAAAATAATGAATAACTGCCAACATCGTAGCACTCTCCAACTCAACAAATATTATAGATGCGTCTGAGGAGATAATCATTGTTGTCTGCATGAGTCTTCTAAGATGTCTTCTGCCGATACCATTGAGTGTATCTCTTCTCTTGGGTGGAAGTATCAAAGAACTCCAATTGTGCCGAAGGTAATAAATCGCTGTTGGTGTGATAACCCAATCTTCTGTGATGATATGTGCTGTCAAGATTATGAATCATCGCCCCAAAACAACATCGATAGTCTTCAATTGAGTATTTAAAGTACACCTTCCTCTCATATGTATTGGTTGCTTATGATAGCGACAGCTAGATTGATCCAATGAATAATCTAACTTTGCATGTCATCGTGACCTACACTGCATGCACATAATCGCTTCGGAGTCTTTCCTCTGATTTCGCTGATAACATGAGAAAGTTTTGATGATCTGCGGTTGGTCTTCTATGATCAAAAAACTCTCCAATAGTAGCTCATAGCCTGTGACTCCGATCTTGCTCCTTTTATCCCACATTCGAAGGCTTTTCATTCCAACATCTGACTTGCAATGTCTACTTATCGATCTTCAACTCTTACAACACTTGTACGGAGTCATTTCTAAACTCATGACTCAATCCAATGTCTACCGATAGGATCTGATAGAAGATCCAAACATTCTGATCAAAATGTAAGCCAATAAACCGTGAGTGGCTTAAGACAACCCAATCACAATCTTGAGCTATTAGGTGGTCGTAACCATTGCAAGTCTAACGACTCTGCATGGTACTCCCATTACCAAACAATCATCCTACTTGAAGCTCAAGAATTACCTGACAACAAGTTAAAGGAAATAACACGGGGGAAATACTCTCTCCCAACATCACTAAATCGTGACCAAGTGATATCATATTCCTCGAAGGTTATTTCCTACCTCTTCCACCAAGTACCGGCTTGATCGCTACAATGATAAACAACTAACTCTACTTTCTCTGTATAACACATTTTAAGTACTCTAAAGTACCTCCAAAGTTATACAACCTAGCACAACCAACCCAGAAATCAAAGTCCCTATGAAACACCATATACTAATACTCTACTGTTTGCATCAACAATAGTATACTCGTTTGTCCATTACCCCACGAGTAATGATCAGACTAGCATAAATAGTGAAAATCCCTAAGACTGTAATCTTTGATCTTCATAAGAAATGTGACAACATGACCCCTGCCTTCCGACTCAGTATCAATCGACTATCAAAGGCAATTCACCTTTTCTAAAGAAGGTACCTATCTAATAAACTCAACATGTCATTCCCGTGGTCAACTCAAACCACGGTTATGAAGAATGACTAACACACTACATGTCATTCCGTATTATAAACAACTAAATGTATAACCAACAAGAAAGATATGTGATAACAATTTGCATACCTTAAACCTTGTAGCTCAGAGATGTCTCGCTTCAGCAAGGTCTCAGAACTCACAAAACTAAAATAGAGTAAAATAAAACTCGATATACGAACAACATAAAATCTGAAAGTTGACTTTGCAACCTAGGGCTCTGATACTAATAAAAATGTCACACCCTAAGAGTATGTCGAGCCCGAAAATTGGACAACATCTCCCCTATACGTGATACAATTCCATGTTGATACAAAGCCTTCCGGCCACAACCACACAACATATAGAAGTATATAACCAAAGTCACAGCGGAATACACCAACAATAATAAAAATACAAAGACTCAAATACTAGCATACCGGTACGACTTTGACACAACAAGAAAACATGATCGAAACCAAATACATAACAACATAAAGGAACAATACTATATATGTAATCAACAGACTACAAGTATGAACAACATATAAACAAGTACATAAACGAACCTGGTCCATCCTATACCACAACATAACGCTGATCAAATGCATACAATAAAATGATCCAACTCGTACACTATACTCCACACACAACAGTGTAAAATATGCAAATAATATGCAAAATGATGAACAAACATATGCATCATGTTAGTAATATATGAGAGATGTCCTAAGGCAATCACCTTATGTATGAACCATTTATATGATAAATGAAGATTCACTATTTGAGTATACATGTTTTATGTATTTGATTGGATCTTAAACTCATTTACTGAATGTCCACGATACGATTCACAGCATGAGAGAATTTGTGATTGGATCACAACTAGTGAGTATCTCTACATGTGTAATTGTGATGTATCGGAATTATCCCTAGTCGATGAATTGATGGATTTGGACACCATCAATTCTGTCGAGACTAGCACGAGGTATATTCCTTGGTGTATCCAAGCAGCTGATTCTCACTGGCTGGAGACATAGTGATGTCCGGAGTTAATCGTGGATGCTAGTTATGGTAACTAGTTCATTGGAGTGACCAGCCGTAAGACTTCATATGGTTCTCTGCATATATAGATATGTCAATGAAGTTCTTACTGTGGCTTAAGTGCGAGGTTCCTTTGACTTACGGTATTCAAGTCGTCTTGATCATGGAGACTTATGCTTTGACATCTTAAGCAAACATCTCTAAGGAGATGTGGACCTGGGATGATTGGGTATAAGTTGAAGTGATCGAAGGTGTTTGAATAGCCTATAAAGGATTCAGCACTCCTTGCGAGGAGATGTATACCCATGGCCTCTCGTCGGATTGTTACTAAAGTCTTTGGCCAAAGCATTACATGTTTAGAGTAAGGTACTCTTCGATACATGTGGAGTAAATAGAATCCGTAGGACGAGGAAATGATACTTGGGCTAGGTGTGACGTAGTCAGCCTAGTGGGGACTGACACTATAGACCATGTCCTGAACCAAGTGGGTATAAGATGAGTGAAGGGAATGGGGCACGAATCATTCGAGCTACTAAAGGGTTTCAGAAATAGTTCTGGATCAACCGTTGATCTTTTCGGTTAATTGGGGATCATGATGTACTACTAGGTGCCACTCATGATCGTTCTATAATTAATGGTTAATTATAGACGGCCAACATAAACCGAGAACCTATTTGGTCACAAGCACAACGAGCGTAATCCAAAGGATTTAAAACGAGCTTGAGAATGGGATTCTCAGACCGAGAGAAACTAGGTTTGGTTGGACCAAACATAAAGCGAGCATGAAATCGTTTCAGTCGCAATGGAAGCATGGATGGGCCGCGTCTTATGAAGACGTAATGGATGAACCAAAATGGTTTGGTTCTAATCCAATGGATGAGAATAAACCAAAGGGGTTTGGTTTATTTTAAACGAATGAACCAAAAGTTGGTTCGGTTCGTTTTAACTTAAAATAAACCATCATGGTTTGGTTTATTTTAACTTATCTTAATGGAGCGGGTTAACGGGCCTAATGGTTATGATCCAATAACCATTAAGAGAATTAGTTCTCTATAAAAGAGGGCTTAATGGATAATTAAGCCCTAATCCAAAACCCCTAGCCTTTGAGTTGCCGCCCACCCTTGGAGTTGCTCGGCGCCAACCCTAGGCTGCCGCCCAGCTTGTTGTGCCGCCGTCATCTCCTTGTCGGTGTCCAAGCTTTAGCCGGTGAACCCTCCGGCGATCCTCCAGTGATCTTCCTAGGCCTCGGTGAAAAGGTGAGCACTTGGCTTCCTTGTTTTGGCCGGCGCCTACTCCTCCACCAAGCTGTCCAGTTTTCTGGACAGCTTCTTCTCCTCTCATCGGAGCGTCGTTTGGACGACGGTTAGAGCTCCGACAGTGGATAACTTACCGGGGATTCTATCTCCGGTAATCCTCTGAGGTGGAGGATGAAGGATTCGTCAATCGGTTGACGAATACCTCTCCGGAGAAGCGAGTTTTGAGGACTCGTTTTGGATCCGAATTTGGATTCGGATCGTGATCATCTCTCGATCACGTCGTCTTCAACACGAGGGTAGTAACCCGTACGAAGACGAAGCTCGTGGTCTTAGCGAAGTCACCCGAGGAACTCGGCGTGGATATGGATAGAGATGATTCTAGCGAGAATCGTTCCGGTTGATGCCGTTCCCGCTACACGTCATACGAAAGGTATAACGTAGATAAATTTCCTTTTATTGCAAATTTAAATTTACGGTTATGTCTACACTTGTTGTAATATGCATGCGTGTGTTGTGTGTGTTGTAATAAATAGGAGTATTTATTATTTTATTGCTTCCGCTGTGTTCATGTTTACGAAACATGATCGAACACACACACGCCGCGGTGCCGGAAACCCAACAGTGGTATCAGAGCCCAGGTTGTGTTTCGACATAATCGTAAAAATGGTTTTGCGATAGTCATAATGTATTTCTAGAAATTTTCTAATTTTGGAAATTTAGAAGTATTTATGGAAATTTTTCAATTTTGGAAAGTCTAGAAGTATTTATGGAAATCTTCCACTTTTGGAAAGTTGGAAGTATTTATAGAAATTGATATTTTCCATAAATAAAATATTTGATTAGATTCTGGAAATTTGTTTCCTAATTTAATCATGATTTGATTTGGGAAATCAAATCTTAAAATATTTTATTTCCATAAGTAGTTTTAATGATTTAGGAAATTGGTTTCCTAAATAGATTTTCCTTAATCAAATAATTCCATGAATAAAATATGTGATTAGATTTGGAAATTTGTTTCCTAATTTAATTATGATTTGATTTGGAGAATCAAATCTTAAACATATTTTATTTCCATAAATAGTTATGACATATAAGGAAATATATACATGACATAATTGTATGCCATGTAATTGCATTAGATGCATAACATTATGCCATGCGTGTCGTGACATGTAGATATATGCCATGTATGCCATGCCATGTAGATAATAGTTATTTGCATGCAAAGAGGATGAGACATAAAAACCCTTAAACAATATTAAGGCCTACACCTTCCATTAATATGGTTAGAACCAGAGTTCCGTTTCTTGTTTGGGTTGTTGGACTCTCTCCAAGCCCGGCTCGAACCTGAATATGTTCAAACCATGGAATAGTTTAATACTAATATGGTAAGAGTCAGAGGTCAATCGTTAGCTTTGGTTGTTGGACTCTCTCCAAGCTGGGCTAATTGGTTGAATGCGCTCTAACCATATTAAAACTATGTCCCGATTAATGGGTTGGCTTTAACCTGGAGCATCGGCTTGTTGGACTCTCTCCAAGGTCGATATAAAGGGAGGTGAAGTTGGGTGCTATGCATATGATGCATACTTGTTAATGTGTTAACAACCCGATGTATGTGTGAACATTCAATTAGTTGATAGCACATTGTGATAGTTGCATATACGTGATATGCAATCGGTATAGTTGATACCTACCGTCGTAGTTATGAATGACTTGTTGGACTCTCTCCAAGGTTGTTCATAACTATGATGGATATCAGCCCATTCGGAGATAGACCTACGATCTCCCGAAGTGATTTTGGGGTTTTTGAAATTCGAAAAATGAATGGGATTTATTAATGTATATTGATGCATTTTAAAATCATCTTTCTCATATATGCTCGTTTTGTATTTCTAGGTCAATAAATTGATCATGACGTCTTTGAATTGCGTTCCATTTTGGATTCGAATAAATTGACTGGGCCGAGCTTCATGGACTGGCTTAGAAGCTTGAGAATTGTTCTCAAGGTTGAAAAGCTTGCAAATGTCCTCGAAGCGCCTCTTCCCGCCCGTCCTAGTGACGATGCAACTCTGGACCAATTGTTGGCCTATCAGAAACATGTGAGTGATTCTGAACAAATGAGTTGCATCATGCTAGCCACGATGGAACCCAAGCTACGAAAGCAGCATGAGCATATGGATGCTCATATCGTAGTCCTTCATCTTTGTGAGTTGGTTGATGAGCAAGTGAGATTCGAAAGGTTCGAAGTCTCAAAGCTCCTCTTCACCTTTGAGATGCTAGGAGGTTCATCTGTGGTACTGCTCAATATGCTGAAGACTGTGGAGTCTTTTGAGAAGCATGAGCAGGGGACGGTGCTGTTAGTTGATTCCTCGAAGAAAGGTTCTAAGAGGAAGTCAAAGGAACAGCAGAAGGGAAAGAAGAGAAGGGCTAAGAAGGTAGAACTAGCACAAAAGGAAACTTGCCATCATTATGGCAAGGAGAGCCATTTGCGAAGAAAGTGCAAGATTTATCTTGAGTCCGTGAAGAAGGATAAGGCATCGGATGCCCCATCTTCTTCAGAAATCTTCTTTATTGATTGTCATTCTATTTCCTCAGACACTTGGGTATTTGATACTGGGTGTGGCTCACATATATGTAATGACATACATGGGCTAAGGAATAGAAGAAGACTCGTCAAGGGGAGAGTCAAATTTACGTGTTGGGAATGGAGCAACGGTTGCTGCACTCGCCATCGGAACGTATTTGTTGGAACTCCCTGTAGGACTTGTCTTAGAACTGGACAATTGCTTTTATGTTCCTTCGTTGATAAAGAACATCATTTCTATTTCTTGTCTAAATAGAAATGGGTTCCATTTGACTTTTAGTAACAATTGTTGTTACATAACTTTGAATGGAGTTCTTTATGGGATTGGAACTTTAAGCAATGGTGTTTATACGTTGGACGTATCCAGTGACGATTTCAATATCGAAGCGAGCAACACGCGTGCTCGAAAGGATAATCAAATAGACTCCTATATGTGGCATTGTCGTCTTGGCCATATAAGCAAGAAACGCATGTTCGAATTACACCGATGTGGAATTCTAGAATCGTTTGAATTAGATTCATATGATACATGTGAATCATGCTTAAAAGGCAAGATGACTAAGTTACCTTTTACTGGAAAAAGTGAACGAGTGGGAGAGTTACTAGGTCTAATACATACTGATGTATGTGGACCTATGTCAACTCAAGCTTTAGGAGGCTATAGCTACTTCATTACCTTCACCGGTGATCATTCACGGTTTGGGTATGTGTTCTTGATGAAACACAAAGTCTGAAGCCTTTGAAAGGTTCAAAGAATTCAGAAATGAAGTAGAGGAACAACATGACAAGAGTATTAAAATACTTCGATCGGATCGAGGTGGTGAATACTTGAGTCAAGAGTTTCTTGATTATCTAAAGAGACAATGGTATATTGTCTCAATGGACTCCGCCATATACACCACGGCATAATGGTGTATCTGAGAGGCGTAACCCGACCTTGTTGGACATGGTCAGGTCAATGATGAATCATGCGACTCTTCCCAAGTCCTTTTGGGGTTATGCACTTCAGACAGCTGTTTACTTGTTAAACAGAATGTCTACCAAGGCAGTCTCAACTACTCCATATGAGATATGGAATAGTAAGAAACCTCATGTATCTTACTTGAAGATATGGGATTGTCCTGCTTATGTGAAGCGGACTGTATCAGACAAATTGGATGGTAAGTCTGATAAATGTCTATTTGTTGGATACCCTAAGGAAACAAGGGGTTACCAATTCTATCATCCTGTGGAACAAAAGGTGTTTGTTTCAAGGCATGCTGTGTTTCTAGAGAAAGAGTTTCTCTTGCAAGAAAATAGTGGGAGTGTCGTCGAGCTTGAGGAGGCTCGAGAGACTCAAATAGACATTGATGAGATACCTGGTGAAGCACAACAGCTGACAACTCATAGTGATGAGCAATCGACTGGACCTATTGTAACACCACATCTTCGTAGATCTGGTAGAACACGCAATATTCCTGAGAGATATGGATTTCTCGTAAGCGAATCGAACGACGTGTTACTCATTGATGATGAGGAGCCTACCAGTTATGAAGAAGTGCTGACAAGTTCAGAAAGGGATAAGTGGCTTGGTGCCATGAAGTCGGAAATGGATTCCATGTATGAAAACCAAGTTTGGAACTTGGTTGACCCACCAGAAGGGATAAAGCCTATAGGGTGCAAGTGGGTTTTCAAGAAGAAAACTGACATGGATGGTAATGTGATTACCTATAAGGCTAGATTGGTGGCGAAAGGATATCGTCAAAAACAAGGTGTTGATTATGACGAAACCTATTCGCCTGTAGCTATGCTTAAATCCATTCGGATGCTCCTGGCCATAGCGGCTCATTATGATTATGAGATATGGCAGATGGATGTGAAAACAACTTTCCTTAATGGAAACCTGCTCGAGGACGTGTATATGATACAGCCTGAGGGTTTCACATCGGTTGATAAAACCAAGGTATGCAAATTGCGACGGTCCATTTATGGATTGAAGCAAGCATCCAGGAGCTGGAATATCCGTTTTGATGAGACAATCAAAAAGTTTGATTTCTCACAAAATCCAGACGAACCTTGTGTGTACAAGAAGGTTAGTGGGAGTGCAGTCGTATTCCTAGTATTGTGTGTCGATGACATACTACTTATAGGAAACGATGTTTCAATCTTACAGTTAGTGAAGGTTTGGTTTTCCAAGACATTCTCCATGAAAGACCTGGGAGAAGCAACCTACATCCTCGGGATTAAGATCTATAGAGATAGATCGAAACGGTTGCTTGGTCTTTCACAGTCTACATATATAGACCGAGTGCTAAAGAGGTTTAGCATGTTGGAATCCAAGAAAGGTTTTCTACCCATCAGGCATGGGGTACACCTTTCGAAGTCTATGTGTCCGCGCACAGAAGACGAGAGGATTTGCATGAGTAAGATTCCCTATGCATCCGCAATAGGATCTATCATGTATGTTATGTTATGTACGAGGCCGATGTATCGTATGCTCTGAGTGTCACGAGTAGATACCAGTCCGATCCAGGAATGGATCATTGGGCGGCTGTTAAGATGATCCTTAAGTGCTTGAGAAGAACTAAGGATGTGTTCCTAATATATGGAGAAGGGTTCATGGTGATACGTGGGTATACGGATGCCAGCTCCAGACAGACAAGGATGATTCCATGTCTTTGTCTGGGTATGTATTCACCTGGAATTGAGGCGCAATAAGTTGGAAAGGTTCCAAGCTTGACACTATAGCGGATTCTGCCACTAAGGCAGAATACATTGCAGCTTTGGAAGCAGCAAAGGAAGCAGTTTGGATCAAGAAGTTCATCTATGAACTTGATGTGGTCTCATCAATGATCCAAACATGTGCTTCGCCGCTATAATCTTATCAGAGAGATCATCAGTAGGAACGAAATACAAATCAAGAAAATTCCCACTGAAAGGAACTTAGCGGATCCCTTGACTAAGGCATTACCTCAAAATAAGTTTGAGGGTCATGTTCGAGCTTATGGTATTGGATACCGTAGCGATTGGCATTAGGCCAAGTGGGAGTCTGTTAGTAATATATGAGAGATGTCCTAAGGCAATCGCTTTATGTATGAACCATTTATATGATAAATGAAGATTCACTATTTGAGTATACATGTTTCATGTATTTTATTGGATCTTAAACTCATTTACTGAATGTCCACGATACGATTCACAGCATGAGAGAATTTGTGATTGGATCACAACTAGTGAGTATCTCTACATGTGTAATTGTGATGTATCGGAATTATCCCTAGTCGATGAATTGATGGATTTGGACACCATCAATTCCGAGACTAGCACGAGGTATACTCCTTGGTGTATCCAAGCGGTGATTCTCACCGGTGGAGACATAGTGATGTCCGGAGTTAATCGTGGATGCTAGTTATGGTAACTAGTTCATTGGAGTGACCAGCCGTAAGACTTCATATGGTTCTCTGCATATATAGATATGTCAATGAAGTTCTTACTGTGGCTTAAGTGCGAGGTTCCTTTGACTTGCGGTATTCAAGTCATCTTGATCATGGAGACTTATGCTTTGACATCTTAAGCAAACATCTCTAAGGAGATGTGGACCCGGGATGATTGGGTATAAGTCGAAGTGATCCAAGGTGTTTGAATAGCCTATAAATGATTCACCACTCCTTGCGAGGAGATGTATACCCATGGCCTCTCGTCGGATTGTTACTAAAGTCTTTGGCCAAAGCATTACATGTTTAGAGTAAGGTACTCTTCGATACATGTGGAGTAACTAGAATCCGTAGGACGAGGAAATGATACTTGGGCTAGGTGTGATGTAGTCAGCCTAGTGGGGACTGAGACTATAGACCATGTCCTGAACCAAGTGGGTATAAGATGAGTCAAGGGAATGGGGCACGAATCATTCGAGCTACTGAAGGGTTTCAGAAATAGTTCTGGATCAACCGTTGATCTTTTCGGTTAATTGGGGATCATGATGTACTACTAGGTGCCACTCATGATCGTTCTATAATTAATGGTTAATTATAGACGGCCAACATAAATCGAGAACCTATTTGGTCACACGCACAACGAGCGTAATCCAAAGGATTTAAAACGAGCTTGAGAATGGGATTCTCAGACCGAGAGAAACTAGGTTTGGTTGGACCAAACATAAAGAGAGCATGAAATCGTTTCAGTCGCAATGGAAGTGTGGATGGGCCGCGTCTTATGAAGACGTAATGGATGAACCAAAATGGTTTGGTTCTAATCCAATGGATGAGAATAAACCAAAGGGGTTTGGTTTATTTTAAACGAATGAACCAAAAGTTGGTTCGGTTCGCTTTAACTTAAAATAAACCATCATGGTTTGGTTTATTTTAACTTATCTTAATGGAGCGGGTTAACGGGCCTAATGGTTATGATCCAATAACCATTAAGAGAATTAGTTCTCTATAAAAGAGGGCTTAATGGATAATTAAGCCCGACGCCAACCTAGGCCGCCGCCGCCCTTGTTGTGCCGCCATCTCCTTGTTGGAGGCCCAAGCTTCGCCCTGTGAACCCTCCGCCTCCTCCGTGATCTTCCTAGGCCTCGTGAAAAGGTGAGCACTTGGCTTCCTTGTTTTGGCCGGGCGCTTACCTTTCCACCAAGCTGTCCAGCTGACAGCTTTTCTCCTCTCGCCTGAGCGCCGTTTGACGACGGTTAGAGCCCGGCAGCGATAACTTATCGGGATTCGATCTCCTGTAATCCTCTGAGGTTGAGGACAAATGATTCGTAAATTGGTTGACGAATACCTCTCCTGAGAAGCGAGTTTTGAGAACTCGTATTAGGATCCGAATTTGGATTCGGATCGTGATCATCTCTCGATCACGTCGTCTTCAACACGAGGCTAGTAACCCGTACGAAGACGAAGCTCGTGGCTTAGCGAAGTCATCCCGAGGAACTCAGCGTGGATACGGATATAGACGATTCTAGCGAGAATCGTTCCGGTTGATGCCGTTCCCGCTACACATCATACGAAAGGTATAACGTAGATAAATTTCCTTTTATTGCAAATTTAAATTTATGGTTATGTCTACACTTGTTGTAATATGCATGCGTGTGTTGTGTGTGTTGTAATAAATAGGAGTATTTATTATTTTATTGCTTCCGCTGTGTTCATGTTTACGAAACATGATCGAACACACACACGCCGTGGTGCCGGAAACCCAACACATCAAGCATAACTCAAACAAATGCAACATCACAACAAGCATATATATATACATAAATATATGTATATGTATATATATGAAAATGCCCTCACACATGACAATGCAAATGCATGGTCATGCCTGCACACCACACTCGCTACGATGACTCCAGTGTGACCTAGGTGGCACAACATGACAACTATCCTACCAAAGAACAACCATCCGCTTCATTGAGTGGGCAGATGGAGAAAGAGTGCTAAAGAGAGCTATAAGCTACACAACGGGGGTCCCTGCTACTGGCCACTCCGAATGACAATACCCAAGAATGATCAAGTGCGACACACCCAGGACAATTGCACGCAACTCCAACTACAACTATCAATAATGGTCGAGTATGACACAACAAATGAACTACGCTCACACTAGTTACTACTGTTAGAAATATGTGAGAGATGTCCTAAGGTAATCGCCTTATATTAGAACCATTTATATGATAAATGAAGATTCACTTTTTGAGTATACATGTTCTCATGTATTTGATTAGATCTTAAATTCATTTACGGAATGTCCACAATACGATTCACAACATGAGAGAATTTGTGATTGGATCACAACTAGTGAGTATCTCTATATGTGTAATTGTGATGTATCAAAATTATCCCAAGTCGATGAATTGATGGATTCAGACACCATCAAATCTGTCGAGACTAGCACGAGGTATACTCCTTAGTGTATCCAAGCAGCTGATTCTCACTAGCTGGAGACATTGTGATGTCCGGAGTTAATCGTGGATCCTAGTTATGGTAACTAGTTCATTGGAGTCACCAGTCGTAAAACTTCATATGGTTCTCTGCATATATAGATATGTCAATGAAGTTCTTACTGCAGCTTAAGTGTGATGTTCCTTTGACTTGCGGTATTCAAGTCATCTTGGTCATGAAGACTTATGCTTTGACATCTTAAGCAAGCATCTCCAAGGAGATGTGGACCCGGGATGATTGGGTATAAGTCGAAGTGATCGAAGATGTTTGAATAGCCTATAAAGGATTCAGCACTCCTTGCGAGGAGATGTATACCCATGGCCTCTCTTCGGATTGTTACTAAAGTCTTTTGCCAAAGCATTACATGTTTAGAGTAAGCTACTCTTGGATACATGTGCAGTAACTATAATCCGTAGGACGAGGAAATGATACTTGGGATAGGTGTGACATAGTCAACCTAGTGGGGACTGACACAATAGAACATGTCCTGAACCGAGTGGGTATAAGATGAGTGAAGGGAATGGGGCACGATTCATTAGAGCTGCTGAAGGGTTTCAGAAATATTTCTGGATCAACCGTTGATCTTTTTGGTTAATTGGGGATCATGATGTACTACTAGGTGTCACTCATGAAAGTTCTATAATTAATGGTTAATTATAGACTACCAATATAAATCGAGAACCTATTTGGTCACACGCACAACAATTATAATCCGAAGGATTTAAAATGAGCTTGAGAATGAGATTCTCAGACTAAGAGAAACAACGTTTCGTTGGACCAAACGAGGAGCGAGCATGAAATCGTTTCAGGCACAATGGAAGCGTGGATGGGTCGTGTCTCATGAAGACATGATGGATGAACCAAATTGGTTTGGTTCTAATCCAATGGTGGAGAATAAAGCAAAGGGGGTTTTGTTTGTTTTAAACGAATGAACCAAAGATGGTTCAGTTCGTTTTAACTTAAAATAGACCAAATTGGTTTGGTTTTTTTAACTTAAATTAATGGAGGGGGTTAACGGATTTTGGTTATGAACCAATAACCATTAGGGGAAGTTGTTCTCTATAAAATAGGGCTTAAGGGTTTTGTGAAAACCTAATCTAAGTATTCCAAGTTGCCGCCCCCTCCCTTTTCTCCTCTTGTGGTCGGCGCCCATACCCTTGCCACCGCCCACCCTTGTGCCGCCATCCAAGATCCTTGCCGACGTCCAAGCTTCATCCGGCGATCCTCCGGCGAGCCTCCGATGATCTTCCTTGGCTCCGGCGACAAGGTGAGCATCTAGCTTCCTTATTTGTCCGGCGCTAATCCTCCACCAAAGCTGTCCAGTTTTCTGGACAGCTTGTTTGTTTCGTGTCGGAGCATCGTTTGGACGACGTTTGGAGCTCCGACAGCGGCTACTTTTCTGGAGATTCGATATCCAGTAATCCTCAGAGGTGGAGGACGAAGGATTCATCAAACGGTTGGCGAATACCTCTCCGGAGAAGCGAGTTTTTGAGGACACGTTTTGAATTCAAATTTTGATTCGGATTGTGATCTTCTCTCGATCACATCGTCTTCGACATGAGGCTACTGACTTGTACAAAGACGAGGCTCGTGACTTTGTGAAGTCATCCTGAATATACTCAGCGTGGATACGGATAGAGGCGATTCAAGCGAGGATTGCTCCGGTTGATGCCTTTCCCGCTACACGTGATACGTAAGGTATACGTAGAATAAATTTCTTTTTATTGCAAAATTTGAAACTATGATTATGTCTATACTTGTTGTACTATGCATGCGTGTGGTGTGTGTGTTGTAATAAATTATATTTATTATTTTTATTTCTTCCGCTGTGTGTTGGTGCAGTGAGGCACTGAAATCGAACCTGTGTTTTGATTATAGCAAAGACACAAAGTTAAGTCTATTTTGTTTTCTCACGAGCTGAATCGAGTGTGCAGAAGATTGATATAGCTGGAGCTGAAGGCTAGCGACACCCGGAGAAAGCCGCGGTGGTCGAGCGACACTCGAGTGATTTCGGAGGGAGCCGAAGGAATCGAGTGGAAGGCCGGAAACAAAAGCAACACGTAAGCATCGAGGTAAGCTCGAGTGTGCGAGAGTAAGTAAGGTCATATCCTCTTTACGGGGATGATCTTAAGCGTAGATCCGACCAAAGACTTCTTATAGATGGTCTAGGTCGAGATCGGATGGTCGATGACCATCGAAATTATGTTTTTGTTGTGCTAACTTTGACTTGCAGCAAGCATCAGTCGACTGCCAGCTTGGAGGACTCGACTGTCGTCAAACAGTCGACTGTCGAAGGTCAGCAATCGACTGATGCTGCCATCAGTCGACTGATGATGGCCATCAGTCGACTGATGGTCAATGATCAGATTCGAGGAGTCAAGGATTATCACCAAATTTCAAGGGAAGATGTGCTCAAATTTGATTGGCTAGGGTTCCTCTCGAAAAGGGGCTCAAAGGCTATAAAAGGAGGGCCAAACCTAGGGTTTCATCAACAATTCTAAGCCTCCAAAAAGTCTCCGCAAAGCTACAATTCTCCGACAACGAAGTCCTTCCTTCCGACGTCTAGGTTTAATTTTTCTTATTTGTCTTTGTACGTCGGTATTATTTTGTTATCAGTTGTTCATCTACTTTTCGGAGCTTTTATCGTATACGAGGAGAGGGGGATTGTCCCTCTACCTTAAAGTTTTTTTGTATCGATTAACTCCTACCTCCAACGAGGAGGAGTTCCTTTAGTGCTTCTGCCCTCCGTACGTGGTCAAGGACCACTAGGGCCTTGGAGTAGTAGCCTTCGGCTACGAACCAAGTAAAACCCTTGTGTCGATTGTCTCTTTTATTTTATATTTACATTTCCACTGCAATTAATTTATTTTCTCTAGAGTTTTAACGAACGAAAGAAAAAGAAAAGGTTTTTCGCTATTCACCCCCCCTCTAGCGAACCGCATCGATCCAACAATTGGTATCAGAGCCGGGGGCGCTTAGATTTGGTGAAACCACCAATCTAACATTTTTTTTACAGATTTGTTTTTCGTTCGTTTAAATTTTTCTCCCACACTACTAATCCAAGACGAAGTCTTGGTACTCTTCGTTTGATTTTGTTTTGCAAGTATTCGCTTTTGGAGTAGCCGACGGTCAAACGGCCATAACTTTTTGTACAAGTTGACCCACGACACGGTCTACCTACCAAATCGAAGCCCTCGCAGAGATCTACACTTCTTATGGGGGTTTAACCCCGTAACAAGTTGTTTTTTTCCTCAAAAATCGATATTTAGTAGCCTTTCGGGGACATCGAAGGATGTGAGTACTTACTTTTTATTTAGTTTCTCATTTCTTTGCTTAACTTTCTATTTTTCGTTTGTTTCTTTTTATTTCCCACACTACAAATCCAAGACGCAAGTCTTGGTACTTTCGTGTGTTTTTTTTCGTTGCTAGGTCTTCTTTTTAGTCTCCTTGTTTTTTGTTCTAATGGCCCATCTCGAGGGTTTTAGCACCGTCCGACCACCGTTTTACAACGGAGATGATTTCCGTTATTGGAAAGGTCGGATGGAATGCTTTCTCAAAACCCAAATCGAGATGTGGATCATAATCCAAATGGGTTTCACACTTCCGACTAATGAAGTGGGTGACTCCTTGGATTATGATCAATGGACCGTTGCAACAAAACGACAAGTCGAAGCCGATGCCAAGGCAACACAAATACTCCAATGCGGCTTGTCCAAGGAGGAGCTAAATCGCGTCGGCCCCTTCATAAGAGCAAAGGATCTTTGGACAAAGCTAATCGAGTTACACGAAGGATCGGATCAAGCTAAGGTTTGCAAACGTGATTTGTTATTCAATAAATTGTACACACTAAAAATGCAGGAACACGAGTCCGCGACACAACTCCACGCCCGTGTCCAAGACATAGTCAACAACCTACACGCAATCGGGCAAAAGGTTGAAAACCGCGACCTTATTAGGTATGTCCTAAACACTTTTCCGAGGACTACCTTATGGGCATCCATGGTTGATGCCTATAAGGTCTCTAAGGACCTTTCTAAACTTAGATTAGATGAACTCTTTTCGGATTTTGAATTACATGAGCAGTCCAACTCGGAACCTGAGAGGGGTATAGCCTTGTTTGCAGGTTCAAAGAAGAAGAAAATCGCAAGCAAGCCACCACCACCCGAGGAGGAAGATGAGTCCGAAGAAGAAGTTGACTGCCGAACTAATGAACCTAGCTCGAAGGATAGCCAAGGGACGAAAGCAAACCACAACTCGACCCAACCAAGGTAAGCCTAAAAGTTCTAATATTAGGTGTTATGACTGTAACAGGTTTGGACATATAAAGTCCGAGTGCCCCAAGCTCAACCACCAAGCACCTAAGCACAAGAAGGCCCTCAACGCGACATGGGAAGAAGCGTCATCCGAAGAAGACGAAGACCACGTCATCATGGCGAAATCAATTGAGTTAGACACGGAGACCGAACTTGAGTCAGAACCTGAGGATGACTCGGACTACGAAGCTACCTTCAAGTCAAGCCACGGATACGCATCCGGTTCAAAAGATACCCTTAAGGTGAGTCGAACTTTATTTAATACTTTACATAATACGGTTAGGTTTTTGTCTAGGAAGTTAGCTAAGTCCGAGTCCAAGGTCGAGACCCTTGTTGAGGAGGTTAAACTCCTTAAACACGAGGTCTCCCTAACCTTTTCGACTAGTCGAGTTCAAGAGAAGGACTCAACTCGAGTTGAAAAGCTCGAAGTTGAGAACTCTCTCTTGAAAAGTCAAGTCGAAGATCTTAGGAACACGTTGGAAAGGTTCACTTCGGGATCCAAAGGACTTGACCTCCTACTTGGATCTCAAAGGGCCATGTACAACAAGGCTGGACTCGGGTTTAACTCAAACACGACTAATAGGTCGTATATGTCGATTGTAAGTCGACATAAGAAACATGTCCAAGCATGGGTCCCTAAGAACTTTTTGATTTCAACTCTAGGATCCAACCCGTACTGGGTTCCCAAGGACCAAATCCACTATGTGGATAGACCGAACCGATTCAACGGTCTAGGGGGAGCCAGTACAAAACATGTTTGTGCTTTAACTTAGAAATTGCATGTTTTAACTTAGAAATTGCATGCTTTAACTTAGAAAGTTTGTACTTTAAAACTTGTGAACTCACTTAGAACAAAAACATAACCAACTAAAATTTTTCGAAAAGATTGAGCCTCGGGGAGCCTCTTTTCAAAAACATAACCAACTAAAATTCTTCGAAAAGATTGAGCCTCGGGGAGCCTCTTTTCAAAAATAACTAGTTAGACGAGGAAATAATTTTAGGTAAGTCAAGTCATCATTTTCTTGAAAATGGCTTTGTCTAAGGAAGTGGTCGATGATCCGATAAAAGAAGGCTCGTGTGCCTCGCCACGACCTGGAAGCCATGATCTTGAAAAGGTAAACTTGACAAGCCTAGGGTTAAATCCAAATCTAACATAAAATTACTTGAACCTAAATCCACTTAATCAACTTAATTAGAAGTCATCTCAAAATAAACACATAAGTATAACATGCTTGATCATATAGACTCCGGTGAGATGACCTAGGGTTAACAACTTACAACCAATTTTCTTAACAAAAATCTAACATCCAATCCAACCACCTTGTGTGTAGGATCAATGGATGTTGGACAGCGGTTGCTCCCGACACATGACCGGGGATCAACTCAAATTCGCAAAGCTTCGATTCAAACGACAAGGATCGGTAGCCTTTGGGAATAATGGAAAGCTCAAAATCATCGGATCAGGTGATATCGAGCTTAACACGAATTTTGTTATTAAAAATGTATTACTTGTAGAGAATTTTGAATATAACTTACTTAGTGTAAGCCAATTGTGTGATAATAACTATAAGGTTATATTTCTAGAAAATGAATGCATAATTAATACCAACGAAACCTCTAAAACAATTCTTAAAGGAACTAGAAATAACAACATTTATACGATCAACTTAACCAACTCCTCAACTAAGTGTCTTATGACACGGCAAGAGGAATCATGGTTGTGGCACCGACGACTCGGTCACTCGCACCCAAGACTCGTCCACAAGATGAGTCAGAGTGGCTTAGTCAGAGGCTTACCCAACCTCAACAATTTGGTTAATAAAATCTGTAATGCTTGTCAACAAGGAAAACAACCTAGGACACAACACAAGTTAACTAACCAAGAACGAACCTCAAGTGTACTTGAGCTCCTGCATATGGATCTATTCGATTCACATGGAGCCAAGTCACTCAATAGAAGTCAATATTGCTTAGTCATAATTGACGACTACTCCAGGTTTACCTGGGTTAGGTTCATCAAACATAAAAATGATACCCTAGATCAATTAATCAATCTATTCAAATTAATCGAGAATCAAAAAGACCTTAAGGTTAAAAGACTTAGAAGCGATCATGGTGGTGAATTCGAAATCAAAGGTTCACCGACTTACGTAACCTAGCGGATACCACCATGAATTCTCTTGCCCTAGGACCCCTCAACAAAATGGCCTAGTGGAGCGGAAAAACCGAACTCTACAAGAAGCCGCTAGGACCATGTTGAATGAATACGACCTACCCGATAGATTTTGGGCAGAAGCCGTTAGCACGGCTTGCTATGTCCAAAATAGGATCCTTATGGTAAAGAGGCACCTTAAGACCTCGTACGAGCTTTATCACGATAAAATACCTAACATCAAGTACTTTAGGGTATTTGGGTGTAAGGTCCATATCCTAAACACTAAGGATTACCTAGGAAATTTATATCCAAAACCACCACGAATCTTTCTAGGATACTCGACTACAAGTAAAGCTTATAGAGTATATAACCACGACACCCTCAGAGTCGAGAGACTATCAATGTAGTATTTGATGAAGGACATGAACCTACAAAACCCAAACCCCAATTAGCGAGCGATTCATACTAGACCTAACTCGATCCGAGATCGGTCTAGTGTTAATCCTAAGCTTGGTCAACCTTGTCACTCTCTTGATCATGTGATAGATGACTCCAACCAAACTAGTGTTCAACCAAGTCACCCCATTGATCAAGCATTAGGTGACACAAACCCAACCCAATCTAGGATTCTGACTAACCACCCTATCGATCAAGTATTAGGAGATCCTAATCTAGGAGTTCAAACTAGAGCATCCTATAGGAACCTTAGTCAAATTTCCTTAATTTCAAAGATAGAACCCAAATCAATTGAACAAGCTCTTCTTGATCCCGATTGGATTATTGCAATGCAAGAAGAGCTAGCTCAATTTACTAGGAATGAAGTGTGGGAATTAGTACCATCACCTAAAGACAAAACGATAATTGGAACAAGGTGGGTGTTTCGAAACAAGCTTGATGATAAAGGTGAAGTAGTTAGAAACAAGGCTAGGTTAGTCGCCAAAGGATTTAGCCAAGTCGAAGGCTTAGATTACGATGAAACCTATGCCCCAGTAGCTAGACTCGAATCCATTCGAATGTTGCTAGCTTATGCCGCACATCGAGGATTTAAGCTGTTTCAAATGGATGTTAAGTCGGCATTCCTAAATGGATACATTAAAGAAGAAGTTTATGTTAGCCAACCCCCCGGATTCGAAAATCTAGATAATCCCGACCATGTTCTAAAACTTAAGAAAGCTCTCTATGGACTTAAACAAGCTCCTCGAGCTTGGTACGAGAGACTTTCAATCCATCTTAAGTCAAAAGGGTTTAACCAAGGCTTAGTTGACCCAACTCTCTTCGTAAAAACCTTAGGTAAAGAAATATTCATAGCTCAAATTTACGTAGACGATATAATTTTTGGAACCTCTAACTCAGCCTTACTAAACGAGTTTGTTTCACTCATGGAAAGTGAGTTCGGAATGAACTTGGTAGGTGAGTTAAGTTTCTTTTTAGGTCTACAAATTAAACAAACTAAGGATGGTATATACCTATATCAACAAAAATACACTAAGGAGTTAATTAAAAGATTTAGAATGCAAGGCGCTAAGATAATAAACACCCCAATGGCGATTAATGTTAACATAGGAGAAGACCTAGAAAGTAAGTCCATTGACTTAAAATACTATAGGAGTGTAATAGGGAGTCTCCTGTACTTAACTGCAAGCCGACCTGATATCTTATTTGCAGTAAGTATGTGCGCCAGGTTTCAAACCTGTGCCAAGGAGTCTCACCTAACCCTAGTTAAGCGTATCCTTAGATATCTAAAGGGTACACTTAATGTCGGTATTTGGTATCCTAGATCTACCGAGTTCGAACTAATCGGCTACTCCGATTCGGATTATGCCGGTAGTAAACTCGACAGAAAGAGCACGAGTGGTTGTTGTCAACTACTCGGCTCGAGTCTAGTGAGTTGGTGCAGTAGGAAGCAACATTGTGTTGCCTTGTCTACCACCGAAGCCGAATACATCGTGATGGGTGAGTGTGTCACTCAGCTTCTTTGGATGAAGCACACCCTCCGCGACTTTAAGTTAGACTTTACGAATACTAAACTTCACGTAGATAACATTAGTTCAATTAATCTTACAAAGAATCCAATATGTCACTCTAGGACCAAACATATAGAAGTCAAACATCATTTCATTCGAGAACATGTGGCCAACGGAGCCATACAACTCGAGTACGTCGAATCGAAATCTAACCTAGCAGACCTATTTACTAAACCCCTACCTGAAGCCGAATTCAGTCTATTAAGACAAAAATTGGGCATGTGCATAATAGAATAAGAACTTGCAAACTATATTTTCTTACTACTATTTCTTATTTTTCATTTTGATGGAACTAGCATAGGACATACCTTAGATAACATGCACCTATAGATTTAAGGAGACAGTACATCTCACAACACATAGGACTAATGTGTTTGTGTACTTAGCCACGTAGATGGGCGTGAGATGTTAGGACCCTACTCCAGGTTCCAAGATGTAGATCAAGTGCGTCAATATGAACCTCGGAGTATAAATATGCAACTAATATTAACCAACTCTAATCAGGACTTGTTGATAATATCATTTCAATCAAGTCAAACTAGAGTTGAACATTTAGATGAATGATTTTCACATACTATTTTTAAAATCATCATGCTTGGACTTAGGGTTTTCTTAAAACCCCCACTTTTCCTTGATTTATGTCAAAAGGGGAGAAAAGGGCCAAAGTTAAGGTTCAAGAAAAGGCCAAAGTTCAATTTCAAATTTTGAAATTGATAACTTAACTTAAAACTTTGATTCGCCTAAGTTAAGGGGGAGTAAGGTTTAGGTTTCAACTCTTGAATTGAAAACTTTAAAGGCCCAAGTTAAGAAATCAAAAGTTAAACCTTTTGAATAATTAACCTTTTGACTTAACTTTTGATTACTTAACTTGCACTTATTTTTGACTCTAAGAAGCCTAAGTTAAGTAATGCCATTTACTTAACTCATTATCTTTTGTGTTTGGAGAACTAAAAGTCTTTTTCAAGTACTCACCCTCGGTCAAGGGGGAGGGTTCCTCTAAGGGGAGAACTTGAGAAATATTTTTACTACTCCTACTTTTGCTTCTTGTCTTTACTGTTTCATGCACTTAATTTCCTTAACTTTGTGTGTTTTTGCCATATATCAAAAAGGGGGAGATTGTTGGTGCAGTGAGGCACCAAAATCGAACCTGTGTTTTGATTATAGCAAAGACACAAAGTTAAGTCTATTTTGTTTTCTCACGAGCTGAATCGAGTGTGCAGAAGATTGATATAGCTGGAGCTGAAGGCTAGCGACACCCGGAGAAAGCCGCGGTGGTCGAGCGACACTCGAGTGATTTCGGAGGGAGCCGAAGGAATCGAGTGGAAGGCCGGAAGCAAAAGCAACACGTAAGCATCGAGGTAAGCTCGAGTGTGCGAGAGTAAGTAAGGTCGTATCCTCTTTACGGGGATGATCTTAAGCGTAGATCCGACCAAAGACTTCTTATAGATGGTCTAGGTCGAGATCGGATGGTCGACGACCATCGAAATTATGTTTTTGTTGTGCTAACTGAGGACTCGATCGCACATCAATGACCGGCTGGAGTCGATCAATCGATCGATGGTCGCCATCACGATCGGTGATGATGGCCATCAGTCGACTGATGGTCAATGATCAGATTCGAGGAGTCAAGGATTATCACCAAATTTCAAGGGAAGATGTGCTCAAATTTGATTGGCTAGGGTTCCTCTCGAAAAGGGGCTCAAAGGCTATAAAAGGAGGGCCAAACCTAGGGTTTCATCAACAATTCTAAGCCTCCAAAAAGTCTCCGCAAAGCTACAATTCTCCGACAACGAAGTCCTTCCTTCCGACGTCTAGGTTTAATTTTTCTTATTTGTCTTTGTACGTCGGTATTATTTTGTTATCAGTTGTTCATCTACTTTTCAGAGCTTTTATCGTATATGAGGGGGATTGTCCCTCTACCTTAAAGTTTTTTTGTATCGATTAACTCCTACCTCCAACGAGGAGGAGTTCCTTTAGTGCTTCTGCCCTCCGTACGTGGTCAAGGACCACTAGGGCCTTGGAGTAGTAGCCTTCGGCTACGAACCAAGTAAAACCCTTGTGTCGATTGTCTCTTTTATTTTATATTTACATTTCCGCTGCAATTAATTTATTTTCTCTAGAGTTTTAACGAACGAAAGAAAAAGAAAAGGTTTTTCGCTATTCACCCCCCCTCTAGCGAACCGCATCGATCCAACACTGTGCACATATTTACGTAATATGTTCGAACACACACTCGCCGTGGTACCGGAAATCGAACAGTTGAATCAGAGCCCAGGTTGTGTTTCGACATGATCATAAAATTATTTTGTGATAGTCGTAATGGTGTTTATGGAAATTTTCTACTTTTGAAAAGTTAGAAGTATTTATGGAAATTTATATTTTCCATAAATAAAATATTTGATTAGATTTGGAAATTTTTTTCCTAATTTAATCATGATTTGATTTGGGAAATTAAATCTTAAAATATTTTATTTCCATAAGTAGTTTTGATGATTTAGGAAATTTGTTTCCTAAATTGATTTTCCTTAATCAACACTTTCCACAAATAAAATATGTGATTAGATTTGGAAATTTGTTTCCTAATTTAATCATGATTTGATTTGGAGAAACAAATCTCAAACATATTTTATTTCCATAAATAGTTATGACGTATAAGGAAATTGTGTACATGTTATAATTGTATGTCATGTAATTGCATTAGATGCATATCATTATGTCATGCGTGTCGTGACATGTAGATGTATGCCATGTATGTCATGCCATGTAGATAATAGTTATTTGCATGCAAAGAGAATGAGACATAAAAACCCTTACTCAATATTAAAGCCTACACCTTCCATTAATATGGTTAGAACCAGAGTTCCGTTTCTTATTTGGGTTGTTGGACTCTCTCCAAGCCCGGCTCGAACCCGAACATGTTCAAACCATGGAATAGTTTAATACTAATATGGTAAGAGTCAGAGGTCAATCGTTAGCTTTGGTTGTTGGACTCTCTCTAAGCTGGGCTAATTGGTTGAATGCGCTCTAACCATATTAAAATTATTTATCGATTAATGGGTTGACTTTAACCTGGAGCATCGGCTTGTTGGACTTTCTCTAAGGTCGATGTGAAGGGAGGTGAAGTTGGGCGCTATGCATATGATGCATACTTGTTAATGAGTTAACAACCCGATGTATGTGTGTGTGAACATTCAATAAGTTGATAACACATTGTGATAGTTACATATATGTGATATGCAATCGATATATTTGATACCAACCATCGTAGTTATGAATGGCTTGTTGGACTCTCTCCAAGGTTGTTCATATCTATGTTGGATATCATCCCATTCAGAGATGGACCTATGATCTCCCGAAGTGATTTTGGGGTTTTTGAAATTCGAAAAATGAATGGGATTTATAAATGTATGTTGATGTATTTTAAAAATTATTTTCTCATATATACTCGTTTTGTATTTCTAGGTTAATCGATTGATCATGATGTCTTTGAATTTGTGCACTATTTTGGATTCAAACAAATTGGCTGGGCCTAACTTCCTGGATTGACTTAGAAACTTGAGAATTGTTCTCAAGGCGAAAAAGCTAGCATATGACCTTGAAGAGCCTCTTCCCAACCGTCCTAGGGACGATGCAACTCCAGACTAATTGTTGGCCTATCAGAAACATGTGGCAGATTCTGAACTGGCGAGTTGCATCATGCTAGCTGCGATGATACCTAAGATGCAAAAGCAGCACAAGCATATGGATGCTAATACCAGGGTCTTCCATCTTCATGAGTTGTTTGATGAGCAAGCGAGATTTGGAAGGTTCGAAGTCTCTAGGCTCCTCTTCACCTCTAAGATGCAAAAAGGTTCATCTGTAGTGCGGTTTGTGCTAAAGATAAATGGGTATATCGAGCGGCTGGCAACCCTTGGGTTTGTGATGGATCATGAATTAAGTATTGACTTAATTCTGCATTGTTTGCCCAAGAGTTTCTCGCAATTTGTGGTGAACTATATATGCTGAAGACTGTGGAGCCTTCTGTGAAGCATGAGGAGAAGGCGGTTCTGTTAGTTGATTCCTCAAAGAAAGGTTCTAAGAGGAAGGCAAAGGAACAAAAGAAAGGGAAGAACAAGAAGGCTAAGAAGGAAAAACTAGCACAAAAGGGCACTTGCTATCATTGTGGCAAGGAAGGCCACTAGCGAAGAAACTACAAGATTTATCTTGAGTCCGTGAAGAAGAAGAAGGCATCCGATGCCCCATCCTCTTCAGGTATCTTCGTTATTGATTGTCATTCTATTTCCTTAGACACTTGGGTATTGGATACTGGGTGTGGCTCACATATATGTAATGACATACAGGGGCAAAGGAATAGAAGAAGACTCGTCAAGGGAGAGTCAAATTTATGTGTTGGGAATGGAGCAAGGGTTGCTGCACTCGCCATCGGAACGTATTTGTTGAAACTCCCTGCAGGACTTGTCTTAGAACTGGACAATTGCTTTTATGTTTCTTCGTTGGTAAAGAACATCATTTCTATTTCTTGTTTAAATAGAAATGGGTACCATTTGACTTTTAGTAACAATTGTTGTTACATAACTTTGAATGGAGTTCTTTATGGGACTGGAACCTTGAGCAATGATATTTATACTTTGGATGTATCCAGTGACATTTTCAATATCAAAGTGAGTAACAAGCGTGCTCGAAAGGATAATCAATTAGACTCCTATATGTGGCATTGTCGTCTTGGCCATGCAAGCAAGAAATGCATGTCCGAATTACACCGATGTGGAATTCTGTAATCGTTTGAATTGGATTCATATGATACATGCGAATCATGCTTAAAAAGCAAGATGACTAAGTTACCTTTTACAGGAAAAGGTGAACGAGTGGGAGAGTTGCTAGGTTTAATACATACTGATGTATGTGGACCTATGTCAACTCAAGCTTTAGGAAGCTATAACTACTTCATTACCTTCACCGATGATCACTCACGGTTTGGGTATGTGTTCTTGATGAAACACAAGTCTGAAGCCTTTGAAAGGTTCAAAGAATTCAGAAATGAAGTAGAGAAACAACATGACAAGAGTATTAAAATACTTCGATCGGATCGAGGTGGTGAATACTTAAGTCAAGAGTTTCTAGATTATCTAAGAGACAATGGTATATTGTCTCAATGGACTCCGCCATATACACCACAGCATAATGGTGTATCTGAGAGGCATAATCGGACCTTGTTGGACATGGTCAGGTCAATGATGAATCATGCGAATCTTCCCAAGTCCTTTTTGGGCTATGCACTTCAGACAACTGTTTACTTGTTAAATAGAATGCCGACCAAGGTAGTCTTTACTACTCCATATGAGATATAGAATAGTAAGAAACCTCATGTATCTTACTTGAAGATATGGAGTTGTCCTGCTTATGTGAAGCGGACTATATCAGACAAATTGGATGCTAAGTTTGATAAATGTCTATTTATTGGATACCCTAAGGAAACAAGGGGTTACCAATTCTATCATCCTGTGGAACAAAAGGTGTTTGTTTCAAGGCATGCTGTGTTTCTAGAGAAAGAGTTTCTCTTGCAAGAAAATAGTGGGAGTGTCGTCGAGCTTGAGGAGGCTCGAGAGACTCAAATAGACATTGATGAGATACCTGGTGAAGCACAACAGTCGATAACTCATAGTGATGAGCCATCGGCTGGACCTATTGTGACACTACATCTTTGTAGATCTGGTAGAACACGCAATATTCCTGAGAGATATGGATTTCTCGTAAGTGAATCGAACGATGTGTTACTCATTGATGATGAGGAGCCTACTAGTTATGAAGAAGTTCTGACAAGTTCAGAAAAATGATAAGTGGCTTGAAGCCATGAAGTCGGAAATGGATTCCATGTATGAAAACCAAGTTTGGAACTTGGTTGACTCACCTGAAGGCATAAAGCCTAAAGGGTGCAAGTGGGTTTTCAAGAAGAAAACCAACATGGATGGTAATGTGATTACCTATAAGGCTAGATTGGTGGCGAAAAGATATCGTCAAAAATAAGGTGTTGATTATGACGAAACCTATTCGCCTGTTGCTATGCATAAATCCATTCGGATGCTCTTGGCCATAGCGGCTCATTATGATTATGAGATATGACAGATGGATGTTAAAACAACTTTCCTTAATGGAAACCTACTCGAGGATGTGTATATGATACAACCTAAGGGTTTCACATCGGTTGATAAAACCAAGGTATGCAAATTGCGACGGTCCATATATGGATTGAAGCAAGCATCCAGGAGTTGGAATATCCGTTTTGATGAGACAATCAAAAGGTTTGATTTCTCACAAAATCCAGACCAACCTTGTGCGTACAAGAAGGTTAGTGGTAGTGCAGTCGTGTTCCTAGTATTGTATGTCGATGACATATTACTCTTAGGAAATGATGTTTCAGTCTTACAGTCAGTTAAGATTTGGTTGTCCAAGACATTCTCCATGAAAGACTTGGGAGAAGCAACCTACATCCTTGGGATTAAGATCTATAGAGATAGATCGAAACGATTGCTTGGTCTTTCGCAGTCTACATATATAGACCAAGTGCTAAAGAGGTTTAGCATGTCGGAATCTAAGAAAGGTTTCCTACCCATCAGGCATGGGATACACCTTTCGAAATATATGAGTCCGCGAACAGAAGACGAGAGGATTTGCATGAGTAAGATTCCCTATGCATCCGCAATGGGATCTATCATGTATGCTATGTTATGTACGAGGCCCGAAGTATCGTATGCTTTGAGTGTCACGAGCAGATACCAGTCTGATCCAAAAATGGATCATTAGGCGACTATTAAGACGATCCTTAAGTACTTAAGAAGAACTGAGGATGCGTTCCTAATATATGGAGAAGGGTACATGGTGATACGTGGGTATATGGATGCCAGCTTCCAGACTGACAAGGATGATTCCATGTCTCAGTCTGGGTATGTATTCACTTGGAATGGAGGCGCAATAAGTTGGAAAGGTTCCAAGCTTAACACTATAGCGGATTCTACCACTAAGGCAGAATACATTATGGCTTTGGAAGTAGAAAAAGAAGCAGTTTGGATCAAGAAGTTCATCTATGAACTTGATGTGATCTCATCAATGATCCAAACATGTGCTTCGCCACTATCATTTGATCAGAGTGATCATTAGTAGGAAAGAAATACAAATCGAAAAAATTCCCACTGAAAGGAACTTAGCGGATCCTTTGACTAAGGCATTACCTCAAAGTAAGTTTGAGGGTCAAGTTAGAGCCTATGGTATTGGATACCGTAGCGATTGGCATTAGGCCAAGTGGGAGTTTGTTAGTAATATGTGAGAGATGTCCTAAGGCAATCGCCTTATGTTAGAACCATTTATATGATAAATGAAGATTCACTATTTGAGTATACATGTTCTCATGTATTTGATTATATCTTAAACTCATTTACTGAATGTCTACAATACGATTCACAGCATGAGAGAATTTGTGATTGGATCATCACCACTAGTGAGTATCTCTACATGTGTAATTGTGATGTATCGAAATTATCCCTAGTCGATGAATTGATGGATTCGGACACCATCAAATCTGTCGAGACTAGCACGAGGTATACTCCTTGGTGTATCCAAGCAGCTGATTCTCAGTGGCTAGAGACATTGTGATGTCCGGAGTTAATCATGGATGCTAGTTATGGTAACTAGTTCATTGGAGTGACCAGCCGTAAGACTTCATATCGTTCTATGCATATATAGATATGTCAATGAAGTTCTTACTGCAACTTAAGTGCGATGTTCCTTTGACTTGCGGTATTCAAGTCATCTTGGTCATGAAGACTTATGCTTTGACATCTTAAGCAAGCATTTCCAAGGAGATGTGGACCCGGGATGATTGGGAATAAGTCAAAGTGATCGAATGTGTTTGAATAGCCTATAAAGGATTCACCACTCCTTGCGAGGAGATGTATACTCATGGCCTCTCGTCGGATTGTTATTAAAGTCTTTGGCCAAAGCATTACATGTTTAGAGTAAGGTACTCTTGGATACATGTGCAGTAACTAGAATCCGTAGGACGAGGAAATGATACTTGGGCTAGGTGTGACGTAGTCAACCTAGTGAGGACTGACACAATAGACCATGTCCTGAACCGAGTGGGTATAAGATGAGTGAAGCGAATGGGGCATGATTCATTAGAGCTGCTGAAGGGTTTCAAAAATAGTTCTAGATCAACCGTAGACCTTTTCGGTTAATTGGGGATCATGATGTACTACTAGGTGTCACTCATAATTGTTCTATAATTAATGGTTAATTATAGATAGCCAACATAAATCGAGAACCTATTTGGTCATACGCACAATGAGTGTAATCCGAAGGATTTAAAATGAGCTTGAGAATGAGATTCTCAGACCGAGAGAAACTAGGTTTCGTTGGACCAAACGAGGAGCGAGCATGAAATCATTTCAGGCGCAATGGAAGCATCGATGGGCTGTGTCTTATGATGACATGATGGATGAACCAAATTGGTTTGGTTCTAATCTAATGGTGGAGAATAAACCAAAAGGGGTTTGGTTTGTTTTAAACGAATGAACCAAAGTTGGTTCAGTTCGTTTTAACTTAAAATAGACCAAATCGGTTTGGTTTATTTTAACTTAAATTAATGGAGCGGGTTAACGGGTTTTGGTTATGAACCAATAACCATTAGGAGAATTTGTTCTCTATAAAATAGGGCTTAAATGTTTTGTGAAAACCTAATCTATGAAATCCAAGTTGTCGCCCCCTCCCTTTTCTCCTCTTGTGGTTGGCGCCCATACCCTAGCCGCCTCCCACCCTTGTGCCGCCTTCCAAGATCCTTGCCGGCATCCAAGCTTCAGACGGCGATCCTCCGGTGACCTTCCGGTGATCTTCCTTGGCTCCGGCGACAAGGTGAGCATCTAGCTTCCTTATTTGGCCAGCGCTAATCCTCCACCAAAGCTGTCCAGTTTTCTGGACAGCTTGTTTATTTCATGTCGAAGAGTCGTTTGGACGACGTTTGTAGCTCCGACAGTGGCTACTTTGCCGGAGATTCAATCTTTGGTAATCCTCAGAGGTGGAGGACGAAGGATTCATCAAACGGTTGGCAAATACCTCTCCGGAGAAACGAGTTTTTGAGGACTCGTTTTGAATCCGAATTTTGATTCGTATTGTGATCTTCTCTCGATCACATTGTCTTCGACAAGAGGCTAGTGACTCATACGAAGACGAGGCTCGTGACTTTGTGAAGTCATCCCGAAGATACTCGGTGTGGATATGGATAGTGGATATTCTAGCGATGATCGCTCCAGTTGATGTCTTTCCCGCTACACGTGATACGTAAGGTATACGTAGAATAAATTTCCTTTTATTGCAAAATTTGAAACTACGATTATGTCTACACATATTGTACTATGCATGCGTGTGGTGTGTGTGTTGTAATAAATTAGATTTATTATTTTTATTTCTTCTGCTGTGCACATATTTACGAAACATGTTCGAACACACACTCGCCGCGGTGCCGGAAACCCAACAACTACTACCACGAGTAACCGTAGAGGTAGGATGACTGACGACCCTCTCAACCACAAGGGAGACCAAGTCGCCAGCATGCATATAAATGGAATGAATGCACAACCAACACATACATAACACACTCTCCATCCAACTGAGAGTCATACACAACTGAGAGTCAACAATGGTAGGACCTCCAGTCTGTAGCAACCCCCTATTGACAATCAACCCTGCTAGGACCTCCAGTCCATAACAATCCACTATCGACAATCAACTATACTAGGACCTCAAGTATGAATCAACCCACTATTGACAACCCACACTACCATGTATAGACATATGATCCATAAAAGTTATACGACGAAAGGTAAAATGAGATAACACCAACTCTACATTAAGGACATCACCCACCCCCGAAAGATTGTTCCTGATGACACGACTCAAAATCAATAACTATACTCAGCTACATACACATGGTTAAGTATCTAAAGATCCACATACCAAAGCATCGATAATTTATAACAACGATGAATGAAATATAACAACAACAACAGTATATCTCTAAGTGCAAAGATTAAGTATCAAGCAAATGATTAAATAAGAGTGGAGTCAAGGTAAATGTATCGTCAACATAAATATCATGCATAGTATTTATCTACTACCTGACTAGGGTAGAATATTAGCCACCTGATGTGTAGAATACCTAAACGAATCTCCATGCCCAAAAGACTATTTCGAATCAAGGTCTTGCAATTACAAAACACAAAGAATAACTAAATGCTAGCATAACCCTAATGCTAGAATAATTCCCTAAATCACATCCTAACCCTTGATTAGTCAATTCAATCATGTAGTAGTGTAATCCTCTACACTTCATTTGTTAATCATATTTAATCTATGATATACTTCACAAATAATACTACTGTAACATATCCCATCGAATCAATAACCATATCAAAATCCAGGCTTACCTAACATTGCTTTAATTGCCCATAGCTAATCCGGAAGAACAAATCCATTGTCCTAAGCCCCCAACTTCTTTATTCACATTTGAAAAATATGATATGAATAGTTCAACTGAATTAAAGACAACAACCCATCTCTACCTATAATTTCAAGATGTAACATAGGTATCATCAATCGAATTTAAAACTTACCTTCAATCCTTCACCATCTTCTAATCCTATGGTGAATCTGCACATGAAACCCACCGTTGATCTTCCCCCATGACCACCTGTAACCACACAATACATCAGTCTTCCTTTCCCTTCTAATTCTGCAACCTTAATCCATATCTATCTTAATTTCAACTATCAAGCTTTCATCGACAACTTATAGCAACAAGAATATAAATGACTCATGAGGAAATTGACTATGTAATCCTTAGATCTTATCCCGTACCATCGAAAACTTCGTCGAAGCTTGCTGCATAAGGACAAACTCTTCCCTCGCCTTGGCAACTAGTGCCCATAGCTAGTGGTCGGTGGTTAAACGGTAGTCGGTGAGGCAACGACATCAAGAGAAAGGCAGGGCCATCCTCGATCGGCGTTGGCCTCGAACAGTTGGTGTCGCGGGCAAGGGTGGTCACGGTGAATGGTGGAAGTAGACAGATGTGGACCACAACAGACTTGTTGCTCACAGCGACGATTAGCTCCTCCTTATCCTTTGCGATGACCGACCCAAGCGGTGGCTGGCGGATGGTGGCTCGACTTGGGATTGCAGGTCGACAGCGAAGCAAGCAGTGAAGGAGTAGCTTAGGCCAGAGAGGTCGACAATGTTGTGTCGCCGTCTGGATCTGGAGAAGACGAAACTGCATAGGATGAAGGAGAAGAAGAAATCACATGATCGAGGAAAAGAATGGGGAAATCGTGGCAGACCAGGAGGTTTGGGCGGCTGCGGCCGCGCGGTGGAGAAAGGGAAATCGGGGAATGAGGGAAATCGAGCATGAGGAAAAAGTAATAGAAACCTAAACTTAGGTTTTCCAATTTATAGCTTAGGTTAATTAAACCAATTAAATTCCCTAGTTAGGCACTTTAAAAGCCTATTTGATCTTTCATCATGAAATTCCATAAGAATTCCATTTAAATATAGAAAAATTTCTAAAAACTTTGAAAATTTCCTTAAGATAATTTTTTAATCAATAAGGGGTAATCTTTTATTTTTCGATATCTTACACTTACTCTATTATTCACATTCTTAATTTTTGTTTAAGGTGACTAAACTCTACTTCGAGTAAAGGTTTGGTAAACAAGTCTGCTAGGTTCGATTTGGACTCCACGTATTTGAGTTGTGTAGTCCTGTTAGCTACATGTTCTCGAATAAAGTGGAGTTTGACTATTATATGTTTGGTTCTAGAATGACAGATTAGGTGTTTGGTTTGAAGGGTTTTTCCCAGAAGCTCTGATACCAATTGAAAAGTTTTGCTTATCGAGTCTGTGAGGGGAAACTTCGCTTCCCACTTCACCTCAGTCATTCGATCATGGCGATCCCTTCTATGTCCTCAGATTAAAAATTTAATCCTAGACAAAAGGGATTGCCCAAACAACCAAGCCATCGTCGTGCTATTCGTTTAGAGAGGTCACTTGAACAAACTAGTTGTTCAAGCGACCATCCTCTATTCTACGAGTAGCCGTGGAATAGACGATGTCTGGATCGCCGATTTTTGTGTTTATACTCGGGATCCAAGTATTATTTAGCCATATAAAGATTTATATCATTCTCATAAATGAAAAACAAATAGAAACATGTAACATATAAAAATTAGAGAATCGATATACCTCTCGATCTTCTAATGTATGACCTTCCTCCTTTCGGACGTTGTGTGGGCGATGCTCTACTAAAAGTTGAAGCTCCTAGATCGCAAATCTTCCTTCCTTTCTCATCCAAAGCAAGAGGAAGAATAGAAACAAGGCTCATCTCCTTCCTATAGCCAACCAACAAGCAACAAAAGAAATGCTTGCCGCCGGCCAACAAGGAGAAGGAGATAATGGTGGAAACCGGCCAAGACACCAAGGGAAAACCCTATATCTTGTTTCCACCACCTAAGGAGAAGGAGAAGGGGTCTTTGGATGCCACCCAAGGGCTGGAAATAAGGTAATGGGCACCGGCCACAAAGGATGAAGAAGATAGAAACCTTCCTTATTTGGTGCCACCCAAGCCTCCTAAACCCTAAGCTTCCAAACCCTAATCCTAGCTTTCCTTATTGCCGGCCATGGAAGAGGGGAAGAAGAATAGAATGAGAACATGCCAAGGTAGAGAGGAGAAGAATAGTGGCCAGCCAACCTTTGGAAGAAGAAGGAAACCCTCATCCACTTGTGGCCGCCCACCCTTAGTTCCCAAAACCCTAGCCACCCAAACATAATCCTAAACCAACTAGGATTCCTAGCCTCCAAAGGAAGCAAACCCTAATCCCCTTATCATTCTACTTCTTGCCGCCCACTTCATGACTCTATTTATAAAGTTGGGCTCAAGCAATGATTTAATCTCCTCCATTGGTTCTAGGGATTTAATCTCAACCGTCGGATCTAGAGATTTAATCTCAACCGTCGGATCTAGAGATTTAATCTCTACCTTTGAATCTAGAGTTTTGTTTTCATCCATTGGATCTAAGCTTCATGAGGTGTTAATAGGCTACATTAGGGACCATGAGGAGGAGTTGGATCTTGGCCACCCATGGATCAAGCCCACATAAAGTCCGATCCACTAATGATGATCCAATTGACTAAAGGATCATCATTGATCTACCTCACCAACCCCCATATGATAATATGGGCTCCATATATTATCTGTACATTTTCTCTCCGTGTTTAAGATCTCGAATGTCCATCAATTAATTAATTTACTGACCATTAATTAATCAACATCTAACTCCTTGAGTAGTACCACTCAACCTTTTCATCATGCCGGACCAAGTCCACCTGCAGGGTTTACATGATGAACCTTATGAGCTCCTCAAGGGCACATCATCACCCTAATATATAGGACACGGTTTCCTCCTAAATCAATGACACACCATATAAATAATATTATTTCCCAACTTACCGAGCCTATCGATTTAATCTTTAAATCTCGCCCATTGGTAAATCAAAGAAATGAATACTAAGTATATGTGCTCGTTATTATATCGGGATTAAGAACATGTACTAAATAATATCTGAGGTTCGATTCGATTATGTAGTCAGCAATAAATCGAATCACCTCTAAGTCGGTCCTGCTCAATACACACAAAGTGCACTAGTGTGATTCTATGGTCAAGACAAACCAACACCAAATCACACTACAACCATTCCGATGGTTTGTCCAAAGCCATCTCGGTTGTGAGCCTTTACTTATACTTTAGAAGGAGCCGATAACATGATCTCCCGTGTGACACCACACACCATGTTATCTACAATGTAACGTATTAGACAATATGCATAAAAATATGCAAACAATGATCATGTGATTCTTATTTCAAAAATAAAGATGTTCATAGAAAAGATAGACTTTTCAATATACATCCTTACATGGTTAAATTAATTGAACTAATGTTGTCGATGTAAATTTTAGTGTTGTTAAAGTTTAACTTAAAGTCTTGGAGAGTGTGTTTCATCCACAAGAGTTGAGTTACATACTCACCCATCATAACGTATTCGGCTTCAGTGGTAGATAAGGCAACACAATGTTTCTTTTTACTGCACCACCTCACTAGACTCAAGCAGAGAAGTTGGCAACACCCACTCATGCTCTTTCTATCGAGTTTACTATCGACATAATCTGAGTCGAAGTAGCTGATTAGTTCGAACTCGTTAGATATAGGGTACTAAATTCCTACGTTTAGTGTACCCTTTAGATATCCAAGGATAAGTTTGACTAATGTTAGGTGCGACTCCTTAGCACAAGTTTGAAATCTTGCACACATACTTATTGCGAATAGTATATCGGGTCGACTCGCAGTTAAGTACAGAAGACTACCTATCGCGCTCCTATAGTAGTTTAGGTCTATTGGTTTTCCATCTAAGTCATCTCCTACATTAACATTTGTAGCCATTGGTGTATTAATTACCTTAGCATTTTGCATTCCAAATCTATTAATTAATTCCTTAGCGTATTTATGTTGATGTAGGTAAATTCCTTCCTTAGTTTGTTTAATTTGTAGGCCTAGAAAAAATATTAATTCTCCTACTAAGTTTATTTCAAATTCACTTTCCATTAGTGAAATGAACTCATCTAGTAAAATTGAGTTGGTTGTTCCAAAGATTATATCATCTAGGTATATTTGGGCAATGAAAAATTCTTTACCTATGGATTTTACGAAGGGAGTTGGGTCTACTAAGCCTTGACTAAACCCTTTTGATTTGAGATAAACGGAAAGCCTTTCATACCAAACTCTAGGGAGTTTTAGTCCATATAAAGCTTTCTTAAGTCTGAAAACATGGTCGGGGTTGTCTAAACTTTCAAATCCTAGAGGTTAGCTAACGTAGACCTCTTCCTTAATAATTCAATTTAAAAATGCTGACTTGACATCCATTTGAAATAATTTGAAACCTCGATGTGCAGCGTAGGCCAACAACATTCTAATCGATTCTAGTCTAGCTACGGGGGCATAGGTTTCATCATAATCTAACCCTTTTACTTGACTAAATCCTTTAGCAACTAATCTTGCCTTATTCATAACTATTTCTCCTTTATCATCGAGTTTGTTCCGGAATACCCACCTTGTTCCAATGATTGATTTATCTTTAGGTGGTGGTACTAATTCCCAGACTTCACTCTTAGTGAATTGAGCTAGCTTTTCTTGCATAGCTATAATCCAATCGGGATCAAGAAGAGCTTGTTCAATTGATTTGGGTTCGATTTTCGAGATTAATGAGATTTGACTAAGGATTCTATACAATGCTCTAGTTCGAACCCCTAGGTTGGGATCACCTATTACTTGATCACTAGGATGATTTGATTGTAACCTAGACTGACTTGGGTTAGGATTTATAATAGACTCATTCATGGTCAGATTTAGTCTAGTATCAATTGGTTCATTAACTAGTTATACTTCGGGTTTTGTGGGTTTATCTCCTTCATCAAATATGACATTAATCATTTCTTCGATTTTTAGGGTTTCATTATTATAGACCCTATAGGCTCTACATATGGTTGAGTACCCTAGGAATATTCCATTAGTTATTTTAAAGGTGAATTTTCCTAGGTTGTCGTTAGTATTTAGGATATGTACCTTACATCCAAATACCCTAAAGTATTTAATGTTGGGTAATTTTTCATAATAGATTTCGTATGAGGTTTTAAGTTGTCTTTTGGCTATTAGGATTCTATTTTGGACATAGTACATCGTATTAACGGCTTCTGCCCAAAACCTATTAGGAAGGTTGTACTCGTTTAACATGGTTCTAGCGGCTTCTTGTAGAGTTCTATTCTTTCGCTCGACTAGACCATTTTGTTATGGGTTTTATGGGAAGGAGAACTCATGGTGGTATCCGTTTAGGTTACAGAAGTCAGTGAACCTATGGGTTTCGAATTCACCACCATGATCGCTTATAAGTCTCTTAACCTTAAGGTTCTTTTCATTTTCTATTAACATACATAAGTTGGTGAGTTGTTCTAGGGTTTCACTTTTTTGTTTTAGGAACCTAACCCAGGTAAACCTAGAGTAGTCGTCAACTATGACTAAGTAGAATTGACTTCCATTTAGTGACTTGGCTCCATGAGAATTAAATAGGTCTAAGTGTAGGAGCTCAAGTACACTTTTGGTTCTCTCTTGGTTAGCTAGTTGATGTTGTGCCCTAGTTTGTTTACCTTGTTGACACGCATTACAAATTTTATTGTCTAAATTGTTAAGGTTGGATAAACCTCTGACTAGGCCACTCTGACTCATTTTGTGTACGAGTATTGGATGAGAGTGTCCGAGTCGTCGGTGCCACAACCAAGATTCCTCTTGCTGTGTCATTAGACACTTGGATGAGGAGTTGGGTAAATTAATTGTGTATATGTTGCTATTCTGAGTTTCTTTAAGTATTGTTTTAGAGGTATCATTAGTTTTAATTAAACATTCATTTTCTAAGAATGTAACCTTATAGTTGTTATCACACAATTGGCTTACACTAAGTAAATTAAAATCAAAATTTTTGACTAAAAGAACGCTGTGAATTATAAAATTAGAGTTTAGCTCAATATCACCTGAACCGATGATTTTGAGCTTCCCGTTATTTTTGAATGCTACTGATCCTTGATTTTTGAATTTGAGCTTCGAAAATTTTAGTTAGTCTCCAATCATGTGTCGAGAGCACCCACTGTCCAACATCTATTGATCCTACACATATATTAGTTGGATCGGATATTGGAATTTTAAGTTGGTTGAAAGTTATTAGTCCTAGGAATCATCTCACCCTTTCTACATGATCAAGCATGTTATCATTATATGTTCTATGAAACGACTTCAATTTTACATGTTTAGATTCAGTGAATTGAAACTAATCAACCATGGGTTAGATTCGGATTTAACCCTTAGCTCTCAAGTAAGTTTTTCGAGAAATTGGCTTCTAGGTCGTGGCGAGGCACAGAGGCCTTCTTTGATCGGAACAATGACCACTTCTTTAGACAAAGCCAAATTAAAGAAATCGATTACTTGAGTCACTTAAGATTACTTCCTGGTCTAACTAGTTAAGGATACAGTGAGGTAGCTTCAGCTAGTTCAATTTAGTTGAGTGCACCAAACTAGATACGCCTTATCTAACTTGGGCACACAGGACTTCATTTCCCTGACGTACTATCATCTCACCATGTCTTAATACTATGTTGTCAAGATTGACGAGTTATTGCCCCTATCTAGCCGTTCTAAAAATTAAAATAAAATAACTAAGCATGCAAAGACTAATTACATGTACTAGAACAAACAAATTTAGTATTAGCTCCCCCTAGTCCATTGAATCAATTCGTTCTATCCACGTAGTGGATTTTGTCTTTGGGAACCCAGTACTTATTAGATCCTAATTGTGAAATTAAAGTAGTCTTAGGGACCCATGCTTGGACTTGTTTTCTATTACGGTTTACGATTGACATATACGACTTGTTAGTCGTGGTTGATCTAAATCCTAGCCCGACCTTGTTGTACATACCCCTTTGTGATCCAAGTAGTAGGTCAAGTCCCTTGGATCCCAAAGTGAACCTTTGTAGGGATGTATAATGAAAAGTCTATCTTTTGTATGAACATCTTTATTTTGAAATAAGAATCACATGATCATTATTTGCATATTTTTATGGTTATGCGTATTGTCTAATACATTACAATGTAGATAACATGGTGTGTGGTGTCACACAGGAGATCATGTTATCGGCTCCTTGTAAAGTATAAGTAAAGGCTCACAACCGAGATGGCTTTGGACAAACCATCGGAATGGTTGTAGTGTGATTTGGTATTGGTTTGTCTTGACCATAGAATTACACTAGTGCACTTTGTGTGTATTGAGCAGGACCGACTAAGAAGTGATTCAAATTATTGCTGACTACATAATCGAATCGAACCTCAGATATTATTATGTACATGCTCTTAATCCCGATATAATAACGGGCACATATACTTAGTATTCATCTCTTTGATTTACCAATGGGCGAGATTTATAGATTAAATCGATAGGCTCGATAAGTTGGGAGATGATATTATTTATATGGTGTGTCGTTGATTATAGGAGGAAATGTCCTATATATTAGGATGATGATGTCCCTTTGAGGAGGTCATAAGGTTCATCACGTAAACCCTGCAGGTGGAGTTGGTCCGGCATGATGAAATGGTTGAGTGGTACTACTCATTGAGTTAGATGTTGATTAATTAATCATCACTAAATTAATTAATCGACGGATATTCGAGATCTTAAACACGGAGAGAAAATGTACAAATAATATATGGAGCCCATATTATCTTATGGGGGTTGGTGAGGTAGATCAATGATAATCCTTTAGTGGATTGGATTATCATTAATGGATCGGACTTTAGGTGGGCTTGATCCATGGGTGGCAAAGATCCAATTCCTCCTCATGGTCCCTAATGTAGCCTATTAACACCTCATGAAGCTTAGATCCAATGGATATAAACAAAACTCTAGATCAAACGATAGAGATTAAATCTCTAAGATCCGACGGTTGAGATTAAATCTCTAGATCCGACGGTTGAGATTAAATCCCTAGAACCAATGGAGGAGATTAAATCATGGCTTATCCCTAACTCTATAAAAGGAGGGAAAGGGGTGGGTGGCAAGAGAGGAATCCTAATTGAGATAGGATTATGGTTTGGAGGCTTAGGGTTTGGAGGCTTGGGCGGTACCAAATAAGGAAGTATTTTCCTTTCTTCTTCTTCCTTCAAGGTGGCTGGCGTCCAGTATCTTTTTCTAGCCTCTTCCATCCATTGGCCGGTGGCCAAAGACCCCCTTCTCCTTCTCCTTGAGTGGTGGAAATAAGACTTAGGGGTTTCCCTTAGTGTCTTGGTCGGTTTCCATCATCATCTCCTTCTCCTTGTTGGCCGGCGGCAAGCATTCTTCTTGTTGCTTGTTGGTTGGCTATAGGAAAGAGAAGAGCCTTGTTTCTATTCTTCCTCTTGCTTTGGAAGAGAAAGGAAAAAATATTTGCAATCTAGGACCTTCAACTTTTGGTAGATCGTCGCTCACACGATGTCCAAAAGGAGGAAAGTCATACATTAGAAGATCGAGAGGTATACCTATTCTTCATTCTCTTTTGTAACATGTTTGTTTTTGTTTTTCAATTATGAGAATGTAATATTCTGTTTGTGGCTAAATAATACTTGGATCCTGATCATAAATTCAAAAGTCGACGATCCGTACATCGTCTATTCCGCGGCTACTCGTAGAATAGAGGATGGTCGCTTGAACAATGAATTTGTTCAAGTGACCTCTCTAAACGAATAGCCCGATGATGACTTGATTGTTTGGGCAATCCCTTTTGTCTTGGATTAATTTTTTTTAATCCGGGGACATCGATGGGATCGCCATGAACAAACAACCAAGGTGAAGTGGGAAGCGAAGTTTCCCCTCACGGACTCAATAAGTAAAACCCTTCAATTGGTATCGGAGCCAAGTTTCTAGTTTTGTGTGTTTAGGATTAGGTTAATTTTTATGCACTTTTTCATATATTATATGTGTCAGATATTAGTAGGATATTCGTAGTTTAACTCTTTGGTTGCAGGCATAAGATCCGACTATTATGGCCTTATGTGTGTATTGTTGAATCCTCGGGGTTGACGAGACTAGTATTTAATTTTTGTAAATTAAATACGACATTGTTTAGCCACTCTTTTTATTTTAGTTTGCTTTCGATCTAGATTTCATGTACACTCCCTCGTGGAGTATAGGATCGATGGATGTAAATTAAAATATATTTTAGTCTCGGCTCGGATCTCCGGATGGCTCGTACATGGCGTAGGAGGAGCGGACGAGAAGGCGATGCGTTGGGAGACATATTGAAGACAAAAGCCATAATAGTTGGAAAATAATTTATTTTTCATATTTATTGCTTTTTGTTTGATATGCATGTCATAGGCTAGGAAAATTCCTCAATTTCAAATTACTAAGTGGGAGAGGGAAATTTTTATAAATTCCCATGGCCTCCATTACGATTTGACAGGTGATGTAAACAAACTTGCGCGTCGGCTCTGAGTGCCTTCCTCCCCCATCGGATGAGTTTGTTTGTGGGTCACAAGGTCAAATATGGTTATAGGTAATTATTAAGGAGCGTGTGTACTTCCCCATCGTAAGGCACACAATCTGAGATAATTATCTTGGTACCAAGTAATGGTGAACACTTAGATACAAATATAAGTATCCTCCCTATCGGAGTCACTGCTTTTATTTGTAGGGCCGAAGAGAAACCAACTATTAATTTTATTTGTCAAAAAGTCAGGTTGACAAGATAGTAAAATTAATGGGTAAAACCTCCTCTTATAAATGTAGAATTCGTATATGTCCACACTATCGTGGCATACGATATTCTCGGTGTTTTGAGGTGTTGGTTGATTTTAAAATTTTATTGTTTGAGGAATCAATAATTTTTTGAAATCTACAGTAATGATCTATGTGATTCTTAGAATTTTCAAAATTGACTTTCAGTCCACTTGCTATGATACTAAAGGAAAATAAATTTATTGTACCCAAATAATGTTGATTGGAAAAGAATCTAGATATTGTCTTAACTTCTAAGAAGTACAAGTATGTACTCTTCGAAGAGTGTCCTCCTAAGCCTGCAAATGAGCTGGAAGTCCTTGGAGCTGAGATCGATGGGGAAACCCAGGTCGATATCATTCTCCAGTCGACAAAAAGGCTTGCTCAGGCTAAGGCCATGGTTGCTCAGACGGTTTCTACTTCTAAGCCGAAAGGGAAGAAGAAGAAGAAACAAGGAGAAGCAAAGGTGGTGGGAGGATCTCAGGGAGGAGTGAAGAAGCCGAAAGGCAAGTACTTCACTTGCAAGCAGGATGGACATTGGAGGAAGGATTGTCCCATCCGAAGCAGAAGAAAGGTATATCCTTTGGTCTAGTCGTTGAAACATGGTTAGCGGTGTTATCTACCGGCACCTGGTGTGTAGATACGGGCACCACTGATCATGTCTGCTATACTTTGCAGGGGTTCCAGGAAACCCGACGACTAGCCAAATGGGGAGATTACCATTTACTTGGGCAATGCCATGAAGGTGGCGGCTATTGCAGTGGGAGACGTTTTATTTAACTTTTGAGAAAAATAAAACTTTGGTTCTGGAAAATTCCCTTTATGTACTTTTATTTAGAAAGAATTTAGTTTCAGTATCAAAATTGTTTATGGATGGATATTCTATTTCTTTTAATTACAGAGCTATTATAAAAAGGAATAGGGAGAATATCTGTTCAGGTACATTGATAGGAAATTTGTATACACTTGAACCAAAACCTCCCACGATCCAAATTGATGTTTATAACTCTTCTTCTAATTCCAACGAGAGAAAAGAACCTTCGAAGTTGAACCAAACATATCTTTGGCATCATAGGCTTAGTCATATTAACCTAATCAGAATTCAAAGGTTGATAGCTGATGGACCTTTGGGTTCATTAGTGGTGGAAGATTTCTCAACCTGCGAATCTTGCTTGGAGGATAAAATGACCAAGAGGCCTTTTAAGGCCAAAAGGTATAGAGCCAAAGATGTGTTAGAATTGGTTCATTCTAATTTGTGTGGTCCTATGTCTATCCAAGCTAGAGGTGGTTTTGAATATTTCATCTTTTTCATAGACGATTATTCAAGATATGGATGACACTACGATCAACTGATGGTGGCGAGTACCTCTTGGGAGAGTTTAGGAATTATTTATCAGAAGCTAGGATTCAATCCCAATTGTCTGCACTTGCACACCCCAGCAGAATGGTGTAGCAGAGCGATGGAATAGGACTCTTATGGAGATGGTTAGATCGATGATGAGTTATTCTGAGTTGCCAGATTCGTTATGGGGATATTCTCTAGATACGACGGTGTACATTCTGAACTTGGTTCTATCTAAATCAGTGCCTTCTACTCCCACAGAGTTGTGGACTGGGCGAAAGCTTAGTCTAAGACATATTCGGATATGGGGGAGTCTAGCACATGTGTTGAAGGCAGATACTGATAAGTTGGAACCTCATACAGAAGTACGCATGTTCGTTGGCTATCCGAGAGGAACGAAGGGTGGTTTGTTTTATAGTCCTAGAGATCAGAGGGTGATCGTTAGCACGAACGCCATATTTCTAGAGGAAGACTATGTGATGAGCCACAAGCCCAAGAGTAAAATTATTCTGGAGGAATTAAAAGGGGAAGTCACTTCTTCAGTACCACCGATACAAGAAGATATACCACATGTCACTGCACCGCGTGTCACAGAGGATACACAGGTGATGCCTCGTCATAGTTGGAGGGTTGTAAGACAGCCTTATAGATTCATGTTCTTGGGAGAATCTTTAGATTTGGTCCCTGGCGAACATGAACTTAATCCCTGGACATATGATGAGGCAATCCAAGATAAAGATGCAGCATCTTGGCAAAATGCAATGAATACCGAGATTGAATCTATGGATTCAAATCAGGCCTGGGAGCTTGTAGAACCACCTGATGGTGTAAAAACCATTGGATGCAAGTGGATCTACAAAAGAAAGAGAGGAATAGACGAGAAGGTTGAGACCTTCAAAGCAAGGCTTTTTGCGAAGGGGTATACTCAGAAAGAGGGTATCGATTATGAGGTGAAATTTTCGCCAGTAGCCATGCTTAAGTCTATCTGGATTCTCTTATGCATAGAAACTTATATGGATTATGAGGTGTGGCAGATTGATGTCAAGACAGCTTTCCTTAATGAAAATCTTGAGGAAAACATCTATATGAAGCAACTAGAGGGATTCATTGCTAAAGGCAAAGAACATCTTGTGTGTATGCTTAATCAGTCCATTTATGGATTAAAGCATGCATTGAGGTCTTGGAACATCCGCTTTGATGAGGTAATCTAGTCTTATGGATTTATTCAAAGTCTGGATGAGTCTTGTGTATGCAAGAGATGTGACGGAAACGTAGTGATATTTCTTGTACTATACGTAGATGACATTTTGTTGATTGGCAACAATATCAAGGTGTTATCGGACGTAAGGGAATGGTTGTCCAAATAGTTTGATATGAAGGACTTGGGAGAGGTGGGACACATCCTTGGGATCAAGGTTATAAGGGATCGCAAGAAAAGGATGTTGTGCTTATCCCAAGCTTCATACATAGACACGATTATGGATCGTTTTAGCATGCAGAACTCCAAGAAGGGTTTTCTACCTTTCAGGCATGGAGTTCCTTTATCTAAGGAGATGTGTCCTAGAACATCTGAGGAGATAGAGGAGATGAAGGCGGTTCCTTATGCTTCGGCAGTAGGAAGCCTCATGTATGCGATGCTATGTACGAGACCAGATATCTACTTTACCGTGGGCATGGTCAGCAGATATCAGAGTAATCCAGGATAGGGATATTGGACTACGGTAAAGCATATATTGAAGTACTTGAGAAGGACTAGGGATTATATGCTGGTTTACCAGGCAGACCAATTACTCCCTATGGGTTGCAAAGATTTCAACTTCCAATCTGATAGGTATAACAGTAAGTCTACCTTAGGTTTTGTGTTTACTTTGGGAGGTGGAGCCATTGTATGGAGGAGTGTCAAGCAGAAATGCATGGCGGACTCCACCATAGAAACTGAGTATGTGACAGCCTCTGAGGCGGCCAAAGAAGTTGTATGGCTCAGGAACTTCCTGATGGACTTGGATGTGATTCCTGGTTTGCCCAGAACTATCACAATTTATTGTGATAATAGTGGTGCAGTTGCAAACTCAAAGGAACCACGAGCCCATAAGGCTAGTAAACACATAGAACGCAAGTACCACCTGATATGAGAAATCGTAAAGAGAGGAGAAGTTGTTGTGGCCAAGATTGCATCAGAGGATAACCTGGAAGATCCTTTCACTAAGGCCCTTCTGGTGAGAGCTTTTGATAGGCATGCGGAGGGAATGGGGATTAGATGTATAGCAGTTTGAGGACAACATAGTCTTTTAGTATAAGCGGGAGATTGTAGGGATGTATACTAAAAAGTCTATCCTTTGTATGAAAATCTTTATTTTAAAATAAGAATCACATGATCATTGTTTGCATATTTTTATGGTTATGCATATTGTCTAATACATTACATTGTAGATAACATGGTGTGTAGTGTCACACGGGAGATTATGTTATCGGCTCCTTGTAAAGTATAAGTAAAGGCTCACAACCGAGATGACTTTGGAAAAACCATCGGAATGGTTGTAGTGTGATTTGGTATTGGTTTGTCATGACCATAGAATCACACTAGTGCACTTTGTGTGTATTGTGCAGGACCGACTTAAAGGTGATTCGATTTATTGCTGACTACATAATCTAATCGGACCTCAGATATTATTATGTACATGCTCTTAATCCCGATATAATAACGGACACATATACTTAGTATTCATTTCTTTGATTTACCAATGAGCGAGATTTATAGATTAAATTGATAGGCTCGGTAAGTTGGGAGATGATATTATTTATATGGTGTGCCGTTGATTATAGGAGGAAACCGTGTCCTATATATTAGGATGATGATGTCCCCTAGAGGAGCTCAAAAGGTTCATCATGTAACCCCTGCAGGTGGACTTGGTCCGGCATGATGAAAAGGTTGAGTGGTACTACTCATGGAGTTAGATGTTGATTAATTAATCGTCACTAAATTAATTAATCGACGGACATTCGAGATCTTAAACACGGGGAGAAAATGTACAAATAATATATGGATCCCATATTATATTTTGGGGGTTGGTGAGGTAGATCAATGATAATCCTTTAGTGGATTGGATTTTCATTAATGGATCGGACTTTATGTGGGCTTGATCCATGGGTGGCCAAGATCCAACTCCTCCTCATGGTCCCTAATGTAGCCTATTAACACCTCATGAAGCTTAGATCCAATGGATAGAAACAAAACTCTAGATCCAAAGGTAGAGATTAAATCTCTAATATTCTACGGTTGAAATTAAATCTCTAGATCCGACGGTTGAGATTAAATCCCTAGAACCATTGGAGGAGATTAAATCATGGCTTATCCCTAACTCTATAAAAGGAGGGCAAGGGGTGGGCGGCAAGAGAGGAATCTTAATTGAGATAGGATTAGGGTTTAGAGGCTTAGGGTTTGGAGGCTTGGGCGGCACCAAATAAGGAAGTATTTTCCTTTCTTCTTCTTCCTTCAAGGTGGCTGGCGTCCAACAGCTTTTTCCAGCCTCTTCCAGCCATTGGCCTGTGCCAAAGACCCCCTTCTCCTTCTCCTTGAGTGGTGGAAACAAGACTTAGGGGTTTCCCTTGGTGTCTTGGTCGGTTTCCATCATCATCTCCTTCTCCTTGTTGGCCGGCGGCAAGCATTCTTCTTGTTTCTTGTTAGTTGGCTATAGAAAAGAGAAGAGCCTTGTTTCTATTATTCCTCTTGCTTTAGAAGAGCAAGGAAGGAAGATTTGTGATCTAGGAGCTTTAACTTTTGGTAGATCGTCGCCCACACGACGTCCGAAAGGAGGAAGGTCATACATTAGAAGATCGAGAGGTATACCTATTCTTCATTCTCTTTTGTAACATGTTTGTTTTTGTTTATCAATTATGAGCATGTAATATTCTGTTTGTTGCTAAATAATACTTGGATCTTGATAATAAATACAAAAGCCGGCGATCCATACATTGTCTATTCCGCGGCTACTCGTAGAATAGAGGATGGTCGCTTGAACAACGAGTTTGTTCAAGTGACCTCTCTAAACGAATAGCATGACGATGACTTGATTGTTTGGGCAATCCCTTTTGTCTTGTATTAATTTTTTTTTAATCTGGGGACATCGATGGGATCGCCATGAACAAACAACCAAGGTGAAGTGGGAAGCGAAGTTTTCCCTCACGGACTCAATAAGCAAAACCCTTCAACCTTTCCAACGTTTGCCTAAGATCATTGACTTGTCCTTTCAAGAGTGATTTCTTAACTTCGAGTTTTTTAACTCGAGTTGAGTCCTCCTCTTGAACTTGACTAGTCGAAGAGGTTAGGGTGACCTCATGTTTAAAAAGTTTAACCTCCCAAACTAAGGTCTCGATCTTGGACTTAAACTTAGCTAATTTTTTAGTTAAGAATTTAATTGCACCATACAATGTATCGATTAAAGAGCAACTCGCCTTGAGTGAACCTTTTGAACTGGATATGGATCTGTGGTTTGTCTTGAATTGAAACTCATCTTCGGATCCATAGTCGGACTCTTCCTCGGGTTCGGTAGGCTTGGCCATGACGACGAGGTTGTTGAGCTCGTCTTCCTCCTCCGATGATTCATCCCACATAGCGTTGAGTGATTTCTTGGAATATGGTGCCTTGTTATTGAGTCTTGGACACTCCGACTTGATGTGGCCCATCCTGTTGTACTCATAGCATCTATAGTTAGAACTTTGTTTTGACTTACCCTCCTTGGATTGAATGATTAACCTCCTTCTACTCTTGATCATTTTCCGAACTTGATTCACTAGTTCGGTCTCCATCTCATCGTTCACCTCTAACACATACTCGTCTTCTTCCTTCGGAGGTGGTTTGCTCTTGGGTTTCTTCTTTAGACCTGCAAATAAAGTGATACTTTTCTCGGCGGGGGCCGAATTAGAATACTCATGTAATTTAAATTCGGAAAACAATTCGTCTAACCTATTTTTTGAAAGGTCCTTAGAAACTTTGTAGGCATCAACCATGGATGCTCACAAGGTAGTCCTAGGGAATTCATTAAGCGCGTACCTGATAACGTCCCAATTTTTGACCTTTTGTCAGATCGAATGCAACCCATTCATAATATCTTGAATTTGGGCATGGAGCTGGGTGGCTGACTAATGTTCTTGAATTTTTAAGTTAAAAAATTTATTCAAAAGTAAATACATCTTACATACCTTGGTGTCGGCGGTTCCTTCGTGAAGCTCGATGAGATTATTCCACAAGTCCTTTGCGCTAATAAAGAGGCCGACGCGGTTGAGCTCCTCTTTGGATATCCCACATTGTAGGATTTGTGTGTCCTTGGCCTTGGCTTCCACTTGGCATTTCATGGTGTTTGTCCATTGATCGCAATCCAAGAATTCACCATCTCCATTTGTTGGGAGTGTGAATCCGGTTTGTATCACGATCCACATCTCTAATTGGGTTTTCAAGTAGCACTCCATCAAACCCTTCCAGTAAAGGAAGTCATATTCATTGTAAAATGGAGGTCGGGTGGTGCTAAACCATTTGTGATGGGCCATTTAGAGAAAAAAAAAACCTTGCAAAAACACAAACGACACAAACAAAAAATTTTCAAGACTCTCATCTTGGATTAGTAGTGCAATAGATAGGAACTAAACGAAATGAAAAAAATGATACGAGATGAAAAATAAAATGAATACGAAAAGAGAAACAAAAATCGATGCAAGATTGGTGGTTGCACCAAATCGTACTACCCCCGCTCTGATACCAATTGTTGGATCGTAAAAGTGCTAGAGGGGGTGAATAGTGCACGTAAAACTTTGTTTCATTTTCGATTCGTTCGATAAAAATAAAGAGATGCACAGTGGAAAAGTAAATGAGACAAGTTGGTTTTACTTGGTTCACAACCTAATGGTTACTAATCCAAGGCCCTTGCGATCCTCAATCGCATACGAAGGGCAATTCACTAAACTAGTCTCCTTGTTGGACGTAAGAGACGATGATTTACAAAATGAAAAGTTCGAGGTAGAGGGATAATCCCCCCCCCTCTCCTCGTTACGATAAAAAGCTCGATAAACCAAACTTAAGTACACTTAATTGAAATGAGAAACAAACTAAAGTATACCAATGATGATATGATTTTGGACTTTGGGGCATATCATCGATGTTCCGATAGCCTTTCGGCATCGTAGCATAGTCGTAGAGAAGCGGTGTTGCGGGATCACTTTGTAACCACTTTTTATGAGCTAAAGGGGTGAAACCTCCCTTCTTTTATAGCCTTGGAAGCTCCCCAATGTTCAGTTTCAACTCATGGTCAAAGAAACTCATCTCCCCAAGATAAGTGGAGCTTATCTTGACTCTCCTAGAGGTGGACAGTTTGACTGGTAGTCGACTGATGCCACCAGCAGTCGACTGCAAATAGACAACAGTTGACTGATAGATTGTTTACTTTACTGCAACAATAAGTTAGCTTGAAATAAAAACAATACAAGTGAATTCGACGGTCACATACCATCCGATCTCAACCTAGACCTTCCACGAGAAGTCTTAGTCGAATCTCCACCTAAGGATGTCCCCATATGGAGGACCCGACCTTACATTCACTCACACACGAGCTTACCTTAGGTCGTTTTGTGACTTGCAGCTTTGCTTCAGGTCTCCACCTAGGTTCTTCGACTACCTCCGAAGTTCTCCCAGTATTGCCCGACCACCACAGTTTCCCAATTCGGGATTCTCCAAGTGTCACCGACCTTCCGCTCAGCTTAACGATTCCTGCACACTTGGTTCATCTCGTTAGACAACTATATGACCTTAGTTTTGGATCTTTACCATAATCAAAACCTAGGTTTGATTATCTGGTGCCTACTACACCAACAAGGCATTCCCAAGGAACGCGTTATGGACATCCATTGTCGATGCCTATAAGATTTCCAGGGATCTTTCCATAATTAGACTAGACGAATTGTTTTGCAAACTTGAACTACATGAACAAGATAACTCGGGTCAAATCGAGAATGGTATTGCTTTAGTGCCAGAATCGACCAAAAAGGAAAGGAAAGCAAAAAGTGAGTCCGAAGATGAGTTGGAGTCGGAACCAAACGGAGAAGAGGAAATCATAAATATGGTCGGGAAGATGTTCAATCGGAGAAAAATATTTATGATGAAGGCTGCTAAGAAAGTCATCGACAACAAGCTGAGACCCCGATCGGAAGTGACTTGCTATGAGTGCAACAGAAAGGGACACTACAAATTGGAGTGTGCAAATCTAAAAAAGGAAGAAATACCAAAAAAGGAAAAGGAGAAGAAAGCGCTTAAGGCAACTTGGGACGAATCATCCTCGGAAGAGTTGGACGCAGAAGAGATGAAGAGAAGCTTCGTAGCGTTTATGGCCAAATCCAGCTCCGGAGATGAGTCAAGTCCCGAGTACGAGTTTGATTCTGAGTCCGAGAGAAGCCACGGATCCGCATCCATCTCCAAAGGACTAGATGAGGTAACTTCTCCCTTAGAAGATAAGTTGTATAATATAATTGCATGCCTATGTAGGAAGTTTGCTAAGTTCGAGAATCAAGTCGACTCGCTACTTAAGAAAGTCCAAGTACTTAAGGAGCAAGTCAACTCGAAGACTTCGACTTGCCAAACTAAGGATAGAGACTCAACTCAAGTTACAAAGCTTGAGGAAGAGAACTCAATCTTGAAAAGGCAAGTAGAGGATCTGACCGGATCATTGGAAAGGTTCACTTCGGGCTCCAAGTATCTCAACATGATGTTTGGATCTCAGCAAGTCGTGTACAACATGTCCGGACTCGGGCACAAAGCTAAATCCTCCTATAAATCATACATGTCATTACTTAGCCAAAACGCTAAGAATCGAGTCCAAGCATGGGTTCCTAAGTGTAGCTTAGTCAAACAAGTTAGACCAAATCAATTTTGGGTTCCCAAGAATCAAGTTCACTTAGTGAACAAAACTCAACCTAGTTATCACTTTGAAGGAGCTAACACTTTGCTTGTTTCTTTGTTTAGTTAAACTCTTGCATGCTTTAGTTTACTTTACTTGCTTAATTTAGAAAAGACTAGATAGGAAACAAAAAAGTTTAAACTTGAATAACCTAGAACTAAGACGAAGTGAACTGATAGTAAGTTAGGAAAGCTCTTCGAAGTGCATGTTTAGGAAGTGGTCGTTGCTCTGATATCCAAGAAGGTCATGTGCCTTGCCACGACCTGGTGCACTAAGTCGAGTGGAAATGACTGAAGCTAACTCACTAAGTCTTTGACTAGTTAGACTAAGGCTTAGTCCAAAGTGAATCAAGTACTTGATTCCTTCATTGACTTTGTCTAGGAAGTGGTCGTTGCTCCAATATCCAAGAAGGTCATGTGTCTCGCCACGACTTGGAAGTCAATGCTGGAAAAACCTGCTTGACTAGCTCAAGCTAATATTGAATCTAACACAAGTTTAAAAACTTTGAAATTGTTCATTACATTTAATTAAGATAAAAAAGAAATCCTCATCTCACAAAAACCATAGTAGTAACGTGTATTGAAAACCTAGCTTAGGTGAGATGATTTAGAATTTAATGAAGCTTAATTACTTTAATGCAATTTATGTAACTTAACAAATTTAAACTAAACCTAACTTAATAAATTTACTTAAACTAAACTAAACTTAACAAACTTAAACTAAACAAACTTACTTTAACTAAACTTAACTTAACAAACTTACAACACAAATCAAATCAAGATAATTTATCTTACTCAATGTGTGAATTATCTTAAAAAGTTTTAATTCATGTAGGACTCCAAAATGGACCAATGGATTCTAGATAGTGGCTGCTCCAAAGATATCACTGGAGATAGTCAAAAGTTCTCGGAATTAAGCTACAAGAATCTAGGTTCAATCGCCTTTTGGAAATAATGGCAAACTTAAGGTAATTGGATCAGGTAACATTGAATTAGAGTAAAATTTTATTATACAAAAAGTTTTGCTTGTAGAGAATTTCAAATTTAACTTGCTTAGTATAAGTCAGTTATGTGATGCTGGTTATGAAGTGAAATTTTTATCGAATGAATGTTTGATTAACAATATTGGAAACCCAAAAATATTACTTAAGGGGGTTAGGAATAAAAATATATATTCAATAAATTTAGAAAGATCCTCAATTAAGTGTCATATGACATAGCAAGAGGAAAGTTGGTTGTGGCATAGACGACTTGCTCACATCAACTTTAGGAATATAATGAAGTTAAGTGAAACTAACTTAGTTAAAGGTTTGCCCAAACTTAAAAATATTGAAAACAAAGATTGTAATGCTTGCCAACAAGGAAAACAAACTAAGTCTCAACATAAATTAATTAATCAAGGTCAAACAAGTTCAATACTTGAGTTAATTCACTTAGATTTGTTCAATTCACATGGGGTAAAATCACTAAGTTAAATTTATATTATTTAGTGATAATAGATGATTACTCTAGGTTCACATGGTTAAAATTCCTAAAACAAAAATATGAGACATTTGAAGCATTTAAAAACTTTAGTAAACAAATAGAAAACAAAAAAGACCTTAAGATAAAAAGAATATGAAGTGATAATGGAGAAGAATTTAAAAATAAAAAATTTACAATAATGTGTCTAGAAAATGGATATCACCACGAATATTCATGCCCTAGAACACCCCAACAAAATGGAATAGTAGAAAGAAAAAATAGAACCCTACAAGAAGTTGCTAGGTCAATATTAAATGAATATAACTTACCTAGCTACCTATGGGTCGAAGCTATAAACATTGCATGTTATGTGCAAAATAGAGTAATAATTAATAAACTACATAATAAAACATCTTATGAAATTTTTAATAATAAAATACCTTCAATAAAATATCTAAAAGTATTTGGATGCAAAGTATTTATTTTAAATACAAAAGACCAAGGAAAATTCTCTTCAAAAACCGATGAAGGAATATTTCTTGCATATTCGACCACTAGTAGGGCCTATAGGATTTATAATAAGAAAAATCTAAAAATTAAAGAAACAACTAATGTAAAATTTGATGAAGAGGAAATTATCAATAATCAAATAAACACATTAAAAGATAATCAAAATGAGCTAAATGAAATTACACATGATGAAGAGGAACAGACCCAATGTGAAGAAAACTTAAATACATCTATAATTAATCCTAATCATCCTCTTGAACAAGTATTAAGAAATCCAACTTTAGGAGTTCAAACTAAATCATCCCTAAGAAACTTGAGTCAAATTGCATTAATTTCAAAAATAGAACAAAAATCCATAGATGAGGCCTTACCCGACACTGATTGGAAAATAGCTATGCAAGAAGAACTAGCGCAATTCGATAGAAATGAAGTGTGGGACTTAGTACCTCCACCATTAGATAAATCAATAATAAATACTAAATGGGTATTTAGAAACAAATTAAACGATCGAGAAGAATCATAAGGAATAAAGCTCGATTAGTAGCTAAGGGGTTTAGTCAAGTAGAAGGATTAGACTATGATGAAACTTTTGCCCCAATAGCTAGGCTTGAGTCAATTAGGATGTTCCTAGGTTATGCATCACATAAAGGATTCAAGTTATACCAAATGGATGTCAAATCTGCATTTTTAAATGGAGTAATAAAAGAAGAGGTATACGTAAGTCAACCCTCCGATTTTGAGAGCTTAGAATACCCTAATCATGTATATAAATTAAAAAATGCCTTATATGGATTAAAACAAGCTCCTAAAGCAAGGTATGAGAGACTATTTTCATACTTAATTGAAGGTAGGAAACTTCGCTTCCCACTTCAACTTGGTCGCTTGTTCATGGCAATCCCTTCTACATCCCCGGATAAAAAAAATTTATCCTTGACAAGAGGGATTACCCAAGCAACCGTGTCATCGTCGTGCTATTAGATTTGAGTAGTCACTTGAACAAACTTGTTGTTCAAGTAACCAACCTCTATTCTAAAACCTAATGGAACAACACCAAGCCCTATGCTTTAGTAGAGTCCCAACATCGCTTCCATTCTGGGCTTTCATGCCAATCCTATGAAAGTAATACGCAACTGGAACGAAGCATACACAAAAGAAAATAGACAATTGATATACCTCTCGATCTTCTATTGTATGACCTTCCTCCTTTTGGACGTCGTGTGGGCGATGATCTACCAAAAGTTGAAGCTCCTAGATCACCAATCTTCCTTCCTTGCTCGTTCTAAACAAGAGGAAGTATAGAAACAAGACCCTTCTCGTTCCTTTAGCCAACCAACAAGCACCAAGCAAGATGCTTGCCGCCGGCCAACAAGGAAAAGGGATGAGAAGGATGGATGCCGGTCAAGGGCTCCAAGGGAGGACCCTAAGCCTTGTTTCCACTGGCCAAGGAGAGGAGAAGAGCTTGCTTTGGACGCTGGCCATGGGAGGGAAGGCTAGTATGGGTGCCGACCACCAAAGGAGATGAAGAAGATAAGGAAAAGCTTTCCTTATTTGGTGTCGCCAACCCCAAACCCTAATCTCCAAACTTGCCGCCCACCTTAACCCTAATCCGATCTCTAATGGGATTCCTTCTTGCCACCCACCCCCTCCTCTCCTTTTATAGAGTTAGGGATAAGCCTTGTTTCTATCTCCACCAATGGTTATAGGGATTTAATCTCAACCATCGGATCTAGAGATTTAATCTCAACCGTCGGATCTAGAGATTTAATCTCTACCTTTGGATCTAGAGTTTTGTTTTCATCCATTGGATCTAGGCTTCATGAGGTATTAAAAGGCTACAATAGGGACCATGAGGAGGAGTTGGATCTTGGCCACCCAATGGATCAAGCCGACATAAAGCCCAATCCATTAATAATAATCCAATCCACTAAAGGATTATCATTGATCTACCTCACCAACTTCCATAAGTTAATATGAGCTCCATATATTATATGTGCATTTTCTCCGCGTGTTTAAGATCTCCAATTTCCATTGATTAATTAATTTACTGACCATTAATTAATCAACATCTAACTCCATGAGTATTACCACTCAACCTTTTCATCATGTCGAACCAAGTCCACCTGTAGGGTTTACATGATGAACCTTATGAGCTCCTCAAGGGGACATCATCACCCTAATATATAGGATAAAGTTTCTTCCTATAATCAACGGTACACCATATAAATAATATCATTTCCCAACTTACCGAGCCTATCGATTTAATCTTTAAATCTCGCCCATTGGTAAATCAAAGAAATGAATACAATCATATGTGTCCATTATTATATCGGGATTAAGAGTATGTACAATATAATATCTGAGGTCCGATTCGATTATGTAGTCAGCAATAAATCGAATCACCTCTAAGTCGGTCCTGCTAAATACACACAAAGTGTACTAGTGTGATTCTATGGTCAAGACAAACCAATACTAAATCACACTACAACCATACCAATAGTTTGTCCAAAGTCATCTCGGTTGTGAGCCTATACTTATACTTTACAATGAGCCGATAACATTATCTCCGGTGTGAAACCACACACAATGTTATCTACAATGTAATATATTAGACAATATGCATCACCATAAATATGCCGACAATGATCATGTGATTCTTATTTCAAAATAAAGATGTTCATACAAAAGATAGACTTTTCAGTATACATCCAAATAATCTCTCACTTATACTAAAAGACTATGCTATCCTCAAACTGTCATACATTTGATCCCCATTCCCTCCACATGCCTATCAAAAGCTCTTGCCGAAAGGGCCTTAGTGAAAGGATCTATCAGGTTATCCTCCGATGCAATCTTAGCCATAGCAACTTCTCCTCTCTTTACGATTTCACGTATCAGGTGGTACTTGCGCTCTTTATGTTTACTTGCCTTATGGGCTCGTGGTTCCTTCGAGTTTACAACTGCACCACTATTATCACAATAAATTGTGATAGTTCTAAGCAAACCAGGAATCACATCTAAGTCCATCAAGAAGTTTCTAAGCCATACAAATTCTTTGGCCGCCTCAGAGGCTGCCACATACTCAGCTTCCATGGTAGAGTCCGCCACGCATTTCTTCTTGACACTCCTCTATACAATGACTCCACCTCCCAAAGTAAACACAAAACCTGAGGTAGACTTACTGTTATCCCTATCTGATTGGAAGTCAGAATTCGTATAACCCACAGGGAGTAATTGGTCTGCTAGGTAAACTAGCATATAATCCCTAGTTCTTCTCAGGTACTTCAATATATGCTTTACCGCAGTCTAATGTCCCTGTCCTGGATTACTCTGATATCTGCTAACCATGCCCATGGTAAAGTAGATATCTGGTCTCGTACATAGCATCGCATACATGAGGCTTCCTACTGCCGAAGCATAAGGAACCGCCTTCATCTCCTCTATCTCCTCAGATGTTCTAGGACACATCTCCTTAGATAAATGAACTCCATGCTTGAAAGGTAGAAAACCCTTCTCGGAGTTCTGCATGCTAAAACGATCCATAATGGTGTCTATGTATGAAGCTTGAGATAAGCACAACATTCTTTTCCTGCGATCCCTTACCTTGATCCCAAGGATGTGTCCCACTTCTCCCAAGTCCTTCATATCAAACTGTTTCGACAACCATACCCTTACATCCGATAACACCTTGACATTATTACGAATTAACAAAATATCATCTACGTATAGTACAAGAAATACCTCTACGTTTCCGTCACATCTCTTGTATACACAAGACTTATCCGGACTTTGAATAAATCCATAAGACTAGATTACCACATCAAAGCGAATGTTCCAAGACCTCGTAGCTTGCTTCAATCCATAAATGGACCGATTATGCTTACATACAAGATGCTCTTTGCCCTTTGCAATGAATCCCTCTGGTTGCTTCATATAGATGTTTTCCTCAAGACTTCCACTAAGGAAAGCTATCTTGACATCCATCTGTCACGCCTCATAATCCATATGAGCTGCAATGCATAAGAGAATCCGGATAAACTTAAGCATGGCTACCGGCCAAAAGGTCTCCTCATAATCGATACCCTCTTTCTGAGTATACCCCTTTGCAACAAGCCTTGCTTTGAAGGTCTCAACCTTCCCATCTATTCTTCTCTTTCTTTTGTAGATCCACTTGCATCCAATTGTTTTTACACCATCGGATGGTTCTACTAGCTCCCATACCTGAATTGAATCCATAGATTCAATCTCAGCATTCATTGCACTTCGCCAAGATACTGCATCTTTATCTTTGATTACCTCAACATATGTCCAGGGATAAAGTTCATGTTCGCTAGGGACCAAATCAGAAGATTCTTCCAAGAAATGAATCTATCAGGATGTCTCACAACCCTCCCACTACGATGAGGTATCACTTGTGTATCCTCTGTGACACGCGATGTAGTGACTTGTGGTATATCCTCTTGTACCGGTGTTACTGAAGAAGTGACTTTCCCTTTTATTTCCTCCAGAACAATCTTACTCATGGGCTTGTGGTTCATCACATAGTCTTCCTCTAGAAATCTGGCGATCGTGCTAACGATCACCTTATGATCTCTAGGACTATAAAACAAACCACCTTTCGTTCCTCTAGGATAGCCAACGAACATGCATACTTCTGTACGAGGTTCCAACTTACCAGCATCTACCTTCAGCACATGTGCTGAACTCCCCCATATCCGAATATGTCTTAGACTAGGCTTTCGCCCACTCCACAATTCTGTGGGAGTAGAAGGCAGTGATTTAGATGGAAACAAGTTCAGAATGTATACCGTCGTATCTAGAGCATATCCCCAGAACGAATCTGGCAACTCAGAATAACTCATCATCGATCTAGCCATCTCCATAAGAGTCCAATTTCTTCGCTCTGCTACACCATTTTGCTGGGGTGTGCTAGGTGCATACAATTGGGATTGAATCCCAGCCTCTGATAAGTAATTCCTAAACTCTCCCAAGAGGTACTCACCACCATGATCAGATCATAGTGTCTTGATACTTTTACCTTGACGTTTCTCCACATCATCCTTAAATTCTTTGAACTTGTCAAAACATTCAGACTTGCGGCGCATCAAGTAAATGTATCCATATCTCAAATAATCATCTATAAAAGAGACAAAATACTCAAAACCACCTCTAGCCTGGATAGACATAGGACCACACAAATCAAAATGAACCAATTCTAACACATCTTTGGCTCTATACCCCATGGCCTTAAAAGGCCTCTTGGTCATTTTACCCTCCAAGCAAGATTCGCAGGTTGGGAAATCTTCCACCACTAATGAACCCAGAGGTCCATCAGCTATCAACCTTTGAATTCTACTTAGGTTAATATGACCAAGGCTAAGATGCCAAAGATATGTTTGGTTCATCTTTGAAGGTTCTTTTCTCTTATTGAAATTAGAAGATAAGTTATTAACTTCTATTTGCATTGTGGGAGCCTTTGGTTCAAGTGTTTATAAATTTCTTATCAATGCACCCGAACAGATAATGTCCCTATTCCTTTATATAACAACTCTGTCATTAAAAGAAATAGAATATCCATCCATAAAAAATTTAGAAATCGAAATTAAATTCTTTCTAAATAAAGGTACATAAAGGCAATTCTGAAGAACCAAAATTTTATTTTTCTCAAAAGATAAATAAACGTCTCCCACTGCAACAGCTGCCACCTTCGTGGCATCGCCCAAGTATATAGTAATCTACCCCTCAGCCAATCGTCTGGTTTCCTGGAACCCCTGCAAAGTATTGCAGACATGATCAGTGGCTCCCATATCTACACACCAGGTGCCGGTAGATAACACCGCTAAACATGTTTCAACGACTAGACCAAAAGATATACCTTTGTTCTGCTTGTGGTTGGGGCAGTCCTTCATCCAGTGTCTAGTCTGCTTACAAGTGAAGCACTTGCCTTTCATCTTCTTCACTCCTCCCTGAGTTCCTCCAACCGCCTTTACCCCAGTTTGTTTCTTCTTCTTCTTGCCTTTCTGCTAAGAAGTAGAAACCTTTTCGGTCACCATGGCATGCACCTGAGCACTCTGACGAAATAGCCCCTCTGCCACCTAGAGTACTGTCAGAAGCTCCACCAATGAATACAACCATTTTTTCATGTTGTAGTTCAGGCGAAACTACTCAAAACTCCTAGGTAGAGATTGGAGAATGATATCGACCTGAGTTTCCCCATCGATCTCAGCTCCGAGGACTTCCAACTCATTTAATTGAGCCATCATCTTGAGAACAAGATCCCTCACGGGTGTACCCTCGATCATGGTGGTCGTCATCAAGTTCCTCATGGCTTCATGCCTAGCAGCCCGATTCTGGTGTCCGAAAAGCTCATTGAGATTGAGCATCATGTCATAAGAAGTGGGCATGGCTTGATGCTGATGTTGCAGTACATTTGACATAGATGCCAAAATGTAACACCGCGCCATCTCATCGGCCTTGATCCACTTCTTATAACTATCCTTCTCCTTTTCCCCAGAATCATCCGCAGGCTTAGGAGGACACTCTTCGAGAAGTACATATTTGTATTCCTCAGTAGTCAAGACAATGTCAAGATTTCTCTTCGAATCAACATAGTTGGGTCCAGTAAGTTTATTCTCTTTCAGTATCACAACAAGCGGGTTGAAAGTCATTTTGAAAGAAAACATAAGAATCACATAGATCAAAACATTAGATTTCAAAAAATTATTGATTTCTCAAACAATAATATTTTAAAATCAACCAACACCTCAAAACACCGAGAATATCGTATGCCATGATAGTGTGGACGTATACGAATTCTACATTTGTAAGAGGAGGTTTTACCCATTATTTTTACTATCTTGTCAACCTAACTTTTTGACAAGTAAAATTAATAGTCGGTTCCTCTTTGGCCCTACAAATAAAAGCAGTGACTCTGATGGGGAGGATACTTATATTTGTATCTAAGTGTTCACCATTACTCGGTACCAAGATAATTATCTCGGGTTATGTGTCTTTCGATGGGGAAGTACACACGCTCCTTAATAATTTCCTATAACCATATTTGACCGTGTGATCCGCAAACAAACCCATCCGATGGGGAGGAAGGCACTCAGAGCCGACGCACAAGTTTGTTTGCATCACATGTCAAGTCGTAATGGAGGCCATGAGAATTTATAAAAATATCCCTCTCCCACTTAGTAATTTGAAATTGAGGAATTTTCTAGCCTACGACATGTATATCAAACAATAAGCAATAAATATAAAAAATAAAAATTTTCCAACTATTATGGCTTTTATCTTCAATATGTCTCTCGCCGTATCGTCATCTCGTCCGCTCCTCCTATGCCATGTATGAGCCATCCGGAGATCCGAGCAGAGAAAAAACTATTTTAATTTACATCCATCGATCCTATACTTTACGAGGGAGTGTACATGAAATCTAGATCGAAAGTAAACTAAAATAAAAAGAGTGGCTAAACAATGCCATATATAATTTACAAAAATTAAATACTAGCATCGTCAACCCCGAGGATTCAACAAAATATAAAATTACACACATACAATCGCATACACACATATGGCCATAATAGTTAGATCCTATGCCTGCAACCAAAGAGTTAACCTACGCATATCCTACTATTATCCGACACATATAATATATGAAAAGTGCATAAAAGTAACCGAATCTTAAACACACAAAACCGGAAACCGTGGCTCTGATACCACATGAAGGTAGGAAACTTCGCTTCCCAAATCAACTCGGTCGCTTGGTCATGGCTATCCCTTCTACGTCCCCAGATAAAAAAAATTTAACCTTGACAAGAGGGATTACCCAAGCAACCGTGTCATCGTCGTGGTATTCGATTAGAGTAGTCACTTGAACAAACTTGTTGTTCAAGTAACCAACCTCTATTCTATGAATAGCCGCGGAATAGACGATGTACGGATCGCCGTCTTTTGTGTTTATGTTCGGGGTCCAAGTTATATTAGCCACAAAACAGAATATATAACATTCATATAATTGAAAAACAAATATAAACATGTTATAAAAGAAAATAGACAATCGATATACCTCTCGATCTTCTATTGTATGACCTTCCTCCTTTTGGACGTCGTGTGGGCGACGATCTACCAAAAGTTAAAGCTCCTAGATCACCAATCTTCCTTTGGATCTAGAGTTTTCTTTCTATCCATTGGATCTAAGCTTCATGAGGTTTTAATAGGCTACAATAGGGACCATGAGGAGGAGTTGGATCTTGGCCACCCAATGGATCAAGCCCACATAAAGTCCGATCCATTAATGATTATTCATTCCACTAGAGGATTATCATTGATCTACCTCACCAACCCCCATAAGTTAATATGGGCTCCATATATTATATGTACATTTTCTCCCCGTGTTTAAGAGCTCGAATGTCCGTCTATTAATTAATTTACTGACCATTAATTAATCAAAATCTAACTCCATGAGTAGTACCACTCAACCTTTTCATCATGCCGGACCAAGTCCACTTGCAGGGTTTACATGATGATCCTTATGAGCTCCTCAAGGGGACATCATCATCCTAATATATAGGACACGGTTTCCTCCTATAATCAACGACACACCATATAAATAATATCATTTCCCAACTTACCGAGCCTATCGATTTAATCTTTAAATCTCGCCCATTGGTAAATCAAAAAAATGAATACTAAGTATATGTGCACGTTATTATATCGGGATTAAGAGTATGTACAATATAATATATGAGGTCCGATTCGATTATGTAGTCAGCAATAAATCAAATCACCTCTAAGTCGGTCCTGCTCAATACACACAAAGTATACTAGTGTGATTCTATGGTCAAGACAAACCAATACCAAATCACACTACAACCATACCAATGGTTTCTCCAAAGTCATCTCGGCTGTGAGCCTATACTTATACTTTACAAGGAGTCGATAACATGATCTCCCGTGTGACACCACACACCATGTTATCTACAATGTATTGTATTAGACAATATGCATCACCATAAAAATGCAAGCAATGATCATGTGATTCTTATTTCAAAATAAAGATGTTCATACAAAAGATAGAATTTTTAGTATACATCCCAGCATTAATCTCAAAAGGCTTCAGACAAGGTCAAATTAACACAACTCTTTTCAAAAAAACTTTGAACCAAGACATTTTTATTGCTCAAATATACGTAGATGATATAGTCTTTGGATCAACAAATTCAAACTTCTTAGAAGAATTTACAAACCTAATGGAACAAGAATTCGAAATGAATTTAGTAGGTGAGTTAAACTTCTTCTTAGTTTACAAATAAAACCAACAAGAGACAATAACTATACATACCAAAACAAGTATGCAAGAGAATTAATTAAAAAATTTGGCATGGAAAATGCAAAAGACATTAAAACACCAATGTTGGTGTAGGGGCACTAGATAATCGAACTTTGGTTTTGATTATGGCAAAGGCTTAAAGTTAAGCTCTTATTATTATCTCATGAGCTGAGGTAAGTGTGCAGGAAATAGTTAAGCTAAGCCGAAAGTCAGCGACACTCGGAGAATCTCAAGTCAAGAAACAACAGTGGTCGGGCGACACCAGGAGGACTTCGTGGGAATCGAAGAACCTAGGTGGAAGACCGAAAACTAAGCGACAGGTCAAAAATGGTTGGAGGTAAGCACGAGTGTGAAGAGAGATGGTAAGGTTGTGTCCTTCGTACAGGGACAACCGTAGGTGGCGATCCGACTAAGACTTCTAATGGAAGGTCTAGGTCGAAATCATACGGTAAGTACTCGTCAAATTTACTATCTCTTATTTGTATTGTGCTAACTTTGTGTTGCAGTTGAATAACCTAGATTATAGTCGACTGTTGCTATTGGCAGTCGACTGTTGCTAGCATCAGTCGACTGCTATTCAAACTGTCCAGCTCGAAGAAAGTCAAGAGCTCCGCTTATCTTGGGCGGATGAGGCTCTTTGACTCAGATCTGGATCTCAACGTTCAGGGGCTTGAAGGGATATAAAAGAAGGGGGGTTTCACCCCTTTAGGTCATCAATTATTTCTCCCAAGTGCTCCAACGACGCTACAACATTGATACGCTGACGACACACCGACGACAAGCTTAGAATCTCAACCCATTCGTGTCAATAGCTTTATTTTGTTTTCATTTTGTTTACATTTCTTGTAATCAGAGCTTTCGTCGTAACGAGGTGAGGTAGACTTGTTGCCTCATCCTCGAGCTTTTGATTTTATTGTAATCATTGTCTCCTACCTCCAACGAGAAGGAGACTTTATAGTGGATTTCTCCTTCGTACACAGTCAAGGATCGCGGGGCCTTGGAGTAGCAACCCTTTGGTTGCAAACGAAGTAAAAACAAAAGTGTCTCCTTTAATTTTATTATCTTATATTCTACTGTGTCACTTTGGTTTTATCGACGAACGAAAAGAAGTTTTCAAGCTCGCTATTCACCCCCCCCCCCCTCAAGCTTGCTTTCGATCCAACAATTGGTATCAGAGCGGGGGCGATCAGATTCGGTGCAACCACCGATCAGCCATTTTCTTTTCTTTATTTTTATTTTTAATTATCTCCCAGACTACTAATCCAAGACCAAGTCTTGGGACTTTTTGTTTTTTTTTTAAGTATTGGAAGATCCTTGACCGAGGTAACCATGGAAGAGCATCCCACAGGGCATAAAGGTAACCATGTAAATTTAAAATTTAAATCGCATATTATTTGCTTAAAGTGTAGGGAGAGAGGACACTATAAAAATAAGTGTCCTACTCGTAAGACTTGAACGGCGCAACCGGTGGCAAAGGAGACACCATTGTCAAGAGTCCGGAAGAACAAGAAGCACATCAAGTGCTTCGGGTGAGAAAGATTCAGTCATTATAAGAATTGGTGCCTGGAGAAAAAGATTAGTAAAATTAATAATTTTGAAAGGTTGAGTTTTAGAATACTTGATAATTTAGATAAATTATGTGTTAAAGCAAGTAAAATTAATTAATTCATATTTGATTAGTTTAAATAATAATAATAACAATATCATGGAAGAAAATGATCAAATTAATCTAACATTTGATAAAATTAACCAGGAGCTTAATCAAATTTTTAGTTTGATCAACATAGATCTAGATCAAGTCAAGGATAAAACCAACCTAGGTTTTAATCAAAATAATCAAACTCTAAATTAGAATAATCAAACTTTAGGACAGAATCATCAAACCCTAGATCTGATTAATCTAGATAATTTTGAATTAAAAAAATCCATTTTGAAAAATTCAACCAAAAAAAATTCGAAATTAACTTTAAAAAATTCCAAAGATAATCTAAATAATTATAAAAATAATAATAATTCTATGTTGAAAAATTCTAAGAATCTTACTTTAAAAAATTCTAATAATTCTATTAATAATTCTACCTTTAAAAATTCTAACAATCTTATCTTAAAAAATTCTAATAATTCTATTAATAATTCTACCTTTAAAAATTCTAACAATAATATCTTAAAAAATTCTAATAATAATTATACCTTTAAAAATTCTAACAATCTTAGCTTGAAAAATTCTATTAATAATTCTATTGTTGGAAAGTCTAAAAATCCTATCTTAAAAAAATTCTAATAATAATTCCACTTTTAAAAATTCTAATAATAATTCTACTTTGAAACAATCTAATAATAATTCTACTCTTAAAAATTCTAATAATAATTCTACTTTAAAAAAATCTAATAATCCTATTAAATCTATTTTAAATTTAAAATTTAACTTAATAAAAAATTCAAAATTAAATAATCAAACTAATAAAATTAATTATAATAGTGTGTCATTTGATTAAACAAAAATTAATAATTTAGCAATTAAACCTTAAACTTTTAGAAATTCAACAAATAAAAATCTACCTAAGAAACAACCATTTCTTTGAATTGTTTGAACATAACTTGCTCATGCATACATATCATTTTAATTAATTATCATGCTTATTTTTGTCATATCATACATACTAGTCTTAAATTAAATCTCATAGAACAGTTAGATAGGAAATGGTTAATTAACCTTGATAACATAGTATCAGGACACGGTGAGATGATAGTACGTTAGGGAAATGAAGTCTCGTATATCCGGGTTAGATAAGGAGTATCTAGCTTGGTGCACTTGGCTAAATGGAACTAGCTGAAGATACTTCACCACATTCTAAACTAGTTAAACCATGATTTGATCCAAAGTGAATTAAGTATATAATTTCTTAAGTTGGCTTTGTCTAAGGAAGTGGTCGTTGTTCCGATCAAAGAAGGCTTCCATGCCTTGCCATGACCTGGAAGCCCTCTTTTGAAATGTTCACTTAATTAACTAAAGGTTAAATCCAAATCTAACCCAAGGTTAATTAATTTTTAAATCATTAGCATTAATTAAATTCATCTCACAACACCTATAAGGATAACTTGGTTGATCATGTAGAATGGGTGAGATGGTATGGACAACAAATCGAAAATAGTTTTGAAAATGATTTCAAAATTTATATATACATAAATAGATTCTTAAAACTATTTTTATTGGTTGCCATGATTGTTGTGTGTAGTTATATATAGTTTTCAAAATAACTATGCTTCTTAAGATGATGGTTTGTTGACCAATATTGAACGTCTAAATCCTTAGGTCAACTTTAGACACCTAGACCCTCTAGATACTTAGGTGAGCCCTCCTTGTTACCAATAATGATGTCTTAAGAGTTTGTTAGACAAAAGGGGAGACCCTCTAGATAAGTCTTCCTTGTGGCTAACAAGGATGTTAGGTTAAAGGGGAGGTTCTAATTGGATAATCATCATAGAAGTTGTTAAAAATATTATTATTTAAAAAAAATCCCAATACTTTCAAAATTTAAAATCATTCTTTTTGATAATATGCCAAGGGGGAGAGAAGACTTAAGTTGGACAAACTTAGTATCTCTAGCTACCTCTAGGTTGGCATAAACTGAATAGACATGAGCCTCTAGAGTATCTCTATGTTAGGACGATCACATCCTAACCTAGGATATACATTGTTGGTGCAGGATCTAGAAACCTAAGCTCCTAAATGTTAAAGGGAGTTGAACATACTGGTTCACATCCTTAAAAATGCACACCTTATAAACTTATTTTTGATATATGTCAAAGAGGGAGAGAGGTTAAAGTTAAGAGGTTACCTACTTTTTTTCGAAAAGTAATTATTTTTCAAAACTCACCTAGGGTTAAAGGGGAGGTTTAAAAAATGCTTGTTTAATGCTTATTGTTTATTTTTATTCTTAACTTTGAATTGGTTTGTTATATATCGAAAAGGGAGAGATTGTTGGTGCAGGGGCACTAGTTAATCGAACCTTGGTTTTGATAATGGCAAAGATTCAAAGTTAAGCTATTTTGTTATCTCATATGTTATGTTAAGTGTGCAAGAAGTGTTTAAGCTAAGCTAAAGGTTAGCGACACTCGAAGAATCTCGGGACGAGAAACCGTGGGGGTCGGGTGACACCGGGAAAACCTCGTGGAACCGAGGAACCTAAGTGGAAGACCAAAATCTAAGTGATGGGTCAGGAGGACCAAAGGTAAGTGATAACAACGATTTATGTCGTGGTACCATTCCAAATTAATTACCAAACACTCTCTACACTAATATAGCATAGGGAACGACCCGGATCATTTCCCAACGAGTGTAATTGATAGACTAGTAGTGTTAGGATCACTAATTATTGCTTTGAGTTTTCTATTGAAAATAGGAGTTTGGGTTAAAATAAAATTAATCCTACTAAACAAAAGATAATGCAAACATTCAAACAAAAGCATTCGAAAACATAAAGGAAATGCAGGAATTTAAACAACAATTGAAATGTAGAATAACATGAGAGTAAAACATAACATGAAACTAAATCTAAACTAACCAACTACAATCTAATTACTCTAAGAAGCATTTAACCGAACACCTACAAGGCATGAAACAAAATAAATCGAATACGTGCAATCTAAGACATGGAAGTGAAATTGATTACAACCATTCAATGAAAACAAGACAACCAAACAAGCAAAACGAAGGAAAGGGTGTAGAGCTGCTGATGGTGATCGTCGGAGCTAGAAATAGGAGTTGCTGGAGTTTGCACTGCTGAAGCTGTGATTTGTTGGCTGCTGGTGCATGAAGGCCGGAGCTGTGATGGGCTGGCCTCCGGTGGCTGTCAATCGGAGGATGAGTGATTGCCGACATAGGAGATGCTGGATGAAGAAGCGACGACGATGAAATGGATGGAACTAGCTATGGATGAAGATTGTGGCTGCTGGCAGTGGAAAGGATAGAGGGGCACAGGTCACCGGAGAAGGAGGGGATCCCCTTCCTCTTCGGCGACCAGCGGGGGAAGGGCAGGAGTGCAGCGGCGGTGGCAGTGAAGAAGCTGAGCGTCGGGCGATTGTCGTGGAAGAGAAGGGACGGAGCCTGCTACTGTTTCTATGCGATGAAGGAGACATTAAGTGATTTTCCACAGTCGTCCGATCAAAGCCTCATCTGATCTCAGTCATCCATTAGAGCTAGGGATTAATTGCCTTGATTAATCCATTAAGCTAAATGTGCATCCAACGGCTCAGATTCTCTCGATTTGGAATGAATGGATCTGATCCATCTGAAGGGATAATCATGATCGGTTGAATCTGGATGAAGGGCTCAAATGTCCAGATCTAAATGTATAGACTGGATCTCTCCAGATCCGAATAGATGGCTCAGAATCAGCTACATTCATCGGACGGTCCATAATGCTCTATCTTATCCCTTAATTGAATTGTCTCTGATCTTGATAAAGGGCTCAGATTAATCCAGCTCAAAATGTCCTTTATGCCCTTAGATGAAGCCATATTTGATCCAACTCGAGTCTAATCCATTGACTCATCTTATCTTTTACGATTAAGATGTAAAATTTACATATAAGTAAAAAATTTAAGAGAATTTACAATACGGTTCAAAAATATATCCAACTCATAAAACATGTAAATAATCGATAAATAAACACACGAGAGGATTAAAACAGTGATATTAAGGACCAAAATAACCTGATAAAATGGTAGTTATCAATTCCCCCACACTTATTCTTGCACGTCCCGAGTAAGTAAAGAAAACTAAAAGTAAACTAAAAGTATGTTTCCCTAGCAATTCCTAATCATACATAGAAAATCGTGAAAGAAAGTTATCTAGGATTGTCAACTCTCAAAGACTCAAACAATCATGGACTCAAATCTTACATAGGTTAACAAACATGGTGACTTCAATCCATCATGAATAGCCTAAGAATGACTAAGCCTCACAAGATAAGTGGTGGTTTCTCTCGCTCTCATACGCATGTAATAGTGGAGCTCACTCAAGCTACTCATGGTTTATGAACTACCATATTCTTGCTTTTCTTCTACCTTCACCACTATATACACATAAGAATGTACAATCACTGAAGGCTTATTAGGAATATAAGGGAAACATGAATACAAGAAAAATGACAATATCTATGAAAGAAAAGAAAGGTAGGAAATAGCTAAAGAAATGCAAGAAGATATGGAAATACTGGAATGCTACATAGATGAGTACAAGAAAGCATTGCCCTAATTTTTTTTCTTCCAACCCAATAAACATGTAAACAACCCTTATCACATTCTTCAATACAAATATACTCATGATATACAATAAATCTCTCAATAACTACAACAAGGGATGTCATTAACAAAAATACTATCACACATAAATAAAAATAAATGGCACCACATGTCGAAATTTTTGCAATACTTCTTTTTCTTTTCATGGGCAACGAAATGTTTATTCTTTTTTTTTCAACTTTTTTTTTTCAAACTCTTTTGTTTTTTGGACATGTAGTGCACTTCCCTATGCTCCAACATCAAGCTCAGCTAAAAAGATAAAGAGCATGGCTAGCTCATGGTGATCAAGTACGACTTTCCTATGCTTACACTAAATTCTCCTGAGCTACTCTCTCCCTCACACTTGGGCAAAATACTCATCATGGAACATTCAAAGATAAAAATGGAGAAGAAAGTAATGGAAGGAAAGAAAAAAAATGACATGATGTAGGAATAGAAAGACAATAGAATGATTAATGAAAATAACATGGCATATGATAATAAAATTATTTGAGTAGCATGTGACAACAAAAGTAGTAAAGGAAAACAAATGAAATTGCCTTCATCGTAATCATGCAAACCTATGTTTGTGTAGTCTCGAAAGAATCAAAGAAAGTTCTAGAGTTACAATGACCACAAGTGCACCACACACAAGCAATAAAAATTGACACAATCCTCACTAGGAATGAAAAAAATCTCTCAATCTATCAATATAGAATCTATCACTAAGTAGCAACCATATGCAATCAAATAATCCATTCATTACAATAAATCCCAAAATTCGACAATCAAATTTAATTAGCTTTCATGACTTCTAAGAAGATATAAAGGAATGCATAGGAAATTTATTTCAATACCCGATAAAACAAAAACTCAACAACCAAAACTTAACAACTAAAACAAAAAAAAATGAAGTAAAAGAAACATATATACAAAGGAAAAGAAAAGAGGTGAGATGGAGCAAACTCCCCTGAGGTCCTGGCGGTTGAAGAAGATTTAGCAGGAGGAGCCACTCAGGAAGTGGAGGGCTCCGAAAGAAATCCCGTCCCAGTGGTTGAAGAAGATTCAGTGTAAGCATCCATGTCAGGAGTGGAATGGACGGAATGGGGGTTAGCGCCTTCTGAAAGGGGGAAACTTTGCTTCCCACTTCAACTCGGTTGTTTGTTCATGGCGATCCCATATTCGTCCCCGGATTAAAAAAAATTAATCCATTACAATTAGGGATTACCCAAGCTACTGTTCCATCATCGTGCTATCCGATTAGAGTGGTCACTTGAACAAACTTATTGTTCAAGCAACCTACCTCTATTCTTCGAATAGTCGCGGAATAGACGATATACGGATCGCCGATTTTTGTGTTCATATTTGGGGTCCAAGTAAATTTAGCCACATATCAAAATACATACATCATACAAAGAAACTAAAGGGAGCCAAAACAAGAATTATACCTCTTGTTTACTTGAAGGTCTTCTATTATATGTCCTTCCTCCTTTTGGAGATCGTGTGGGCGATGATCTTCCAAAAGTCGAAGCCTCCTAGATCACATTCTTCCTTTCTTTTCTCGCTCCGAACAAAAGGAAGAATAAAACAAAACTCTTCTCCTATCTAGAATCGACCAACAAGCCACCTTGCTTGGTGGTTTCCGCTGGCCAAGGCGATGAAGATAAAAGTATGGCGTCGGCCAAAAAGCTCCAAGGGAAGAATCCCTAGTTCTTGCCGCTAGCCAAGGAAGATGGGAAGAGGGTGGCGCCGCCAGCCCTAGGAGAAGATGGTGGTGTTGTTGCTGCCGGTCAAGAGGAGAAGCCAACCCTAGGTTGCCACCCAAGATGAGAAGCAAACCCTAGCCACCTCTTAGTTGCCGACCAACAAACCCTAGCCTCTCTTAGTTGTCGCCCAAGCCAAGGGAAGCAAAACCCTAATCTCCCTAAAGGATAATCCATGCCCAAGCCTTGGCCACCCTTTTATAGAGTTAGGCTTAAGCCTCCTTTTAATCTCCACCATTGGATCTAGAGATTTAATCTCAACCGTAGAATCTAGAGATTTAATCTCAACTGTCGGATCTAGAGATTTAATCTCCACCGTCCGATCTAGAGTTTCATTTTCCATCATCGGATCTAGGCTCCTTGAGGGTTTTAATAGGTTACAAAAGGGACCATGAGGAGGAGTTGGATCTTGGCCACCCAATGGATCAAGCCCACATAAAGTCCGATTCATTAATGATAATTCATTCCACTAGAGGATTATCATTGATCTACCTCACCAACCCCCATAAGTTAATATGGGCTCTATATATTATTTGTACATTAATCTCCCCGTGTTTAAGATCTTGAATGTCCGTCAATTAATTAATTTACTGACAATAAATTAGTCAACATCTAACTCCATGAGTAGTACCACTCAACCTTATCATCATGCCGGACCAAGTCCACCTGCAGAGTTTATATGATAAACCTTATGAGCTCCTCAAGGGGACATCATCATCCTAATATATAGGACACAATTTCCTCCTATAATCAATGGCACACCATATAAATAATATCATTTTCCAACTTACCGAGCCTATCGATTTACTCTATAAATCTCGCCCATTGTAAATCAAAGAAATGAATACTAAGTATATGTGGTCGTTATTATATTGGGATTAAGAGCATGTATAATATAATATCTGAGGTCCGATTTAATTATGTAGTCAGCAATAAATTGAATCACTTCTAAGTCGGTCCTGCTCAATACACACAAAGTATATTAGTGTAATTCAATGGTCAAGACAAACCAATGCCAAATCACACTACAATCATTCTAATGGTTTATCCATAACCATCTCGGTTGTGAGCCTTTACTTATACTTTACAAGGAACTGATAACATAATCTCTGGTGTGAAACTACACACCATGTTATCTACAATGTAATGGATTAAATAATATGCATAACCTTAAATATGCAAGCAATGATCATGTGATTCTTATTTCAAAAATAAAGATGCTCATACAAAAGATAGACTTTTCAGTATACATCCCAATAATCTCCCACTTATACTAAAAGACTATGTTGTCCTCATATTGCCATATATCTGATTCTCATTCCCTCCACATGCCTATCAAAAGCTCTCACTGGAAGGGCATTAGTGAAATGATCTACTAGGTTATCCTCTGATGTAATCTTAGCCACAGTAACTTCTCCTCGCTTTACGATTTCTTGTATCATGTGGTACTTTCGCTCTATGTGTTTACTTGCCTTATGGGCTCGTGGTTCCTTCAAGTTTGCAACTTCACCACTATTATCACAATAAATTGTGATAGTTCTGGGCAAACCAGGAATCACATCTAAGTCCATCAAGAAGTTATTGAGCCACACAGCTTCTTTGGCCGCCTTAGAGGTTGCCACATACTCAGCTTCCATGGTAGAGTCCGCCATGCATTTCTGCTTAACACTCCTTCATACAATGGCTCCACCTCCCAAAGTAAACACAAAACCTGAGGTAGACTTACTGTTATCCCAATCTGATTGGAAGTCGAAATCTGTGTAACCCATAGGGAGTAATTGATCTGCCTGGTAAACTAGCATATAATCCCTAGTCCTTCTCAGGTACTTCAATATATATGCTTTGCCGTAGTTCAATGTTGCTATCCTGGATTTCTCTGATATCTGCTAACCATGCCCACGTCAAAGTAGATATCCGGTCTCGTACATAGCATGACATACATGAGGCTTCCTACTGCCGAAGAATAAGGAACCACCTTCATCTCCTCTATCTCCTTAGATGTTCTAGGACACATCTCTTTAGATAAAGGAACTCCATGCCTGAAAGGTAGAAAACTTTTCTTGGAGTTTTGCATGCTAAAATGATCCATAATGGTGTATGTGTATGAAGCTTGGGATAAGCACAACATCCTTTTCTTGAGATCCCTTATAACCTTAATCCCAAGGATGTGTCCCACTTCTCCCAAGTCCTTCATATCAAACTGTTTGGACAACCATACCCTTACGTTCGATAACACCTTGACATTGTTGCCAATTAACAAAATGTCATCTACGTATAGTATATGAAATACCACTACGTTTTCGTTACATCTCTTGTATACACAAGACTCATCCGGACTTTGAATAAATCCATAAGACTGGATTACCTCATCAAAGCGAATGTTCCAAGACCTCAAAGCTTGCTTCAATTCATAAATGGACCGATTAAGGTTGCACACAAGATGCTCTTTGCCCTTTGCAATGAATCCCTCTGGTTGCTTCATATAGATGTTTTCCTCAAGACTTCCATCTGCCACACCTCATAATCCATATGAGCAGTAATAAATAAGAGAATCCAGATAGACTTAAGCATGGCTACCGGCGAAAAGGTCTCCTCATAATCGATGCCCTCTTTCTGAGTATACCCCTTCGCAACAAGCCTCGCTTTGAAGGTCTCAACCTTCCTGTCTATTCCTCTCTTTCTTTTGTAGATCCACTTGCATCTAATGGGTTTTACACCATTGGGTGGTTCTACTAGCTCCCATACCTGATTTGAATCCATAGATTCTATCTTAGAATTTATCGCACTTTGCCAAGATACAACATCTTTATCTTGGATTGTCTCGTCATATGTCCAGGGATCAGGTTCATCTTTGCCAGGGATCAAATCAGAAGATTCTCCCAAGAACATGAATCTATCAGGCTATCTAACAACCCTCCCACTACGATAAGGTATCACCTGTGTATCCTCTGTGACACACGGTGTAGTGACTTATAGTATATCCTCTTGTATCAGTGGTACTGAAGTAGAGACTTCCCCTCTTAATTCCTTCAGAACAATCTTACTCATGGGTTTGTGGTTCATCACATATTCTTCCTCTAGAAATCTGGCATTCGTGCTTACAATCACCCTCTGATCTCGAGGACTATAAAACAAACCACCTTTCGTTCCTCTAGGATAGCGAACCAACATGTGCACTTCTGTACGAGGTTCCATTTTACCAGCATTTGCCTTCAGCACATGTGTTGGACTCCCCCAAATCCGAATATGTCTTAGACTAGGCTCTCTCCCAGTCTACAATTCTGTGGGAGTAGAAGGCACTGATTTAGATGGTACCAAGTTCAGAATAGACATTGTCATATCTAGAGCATATATCCAGAATTAATCTGGCAACTCAGAATAACTCATCATTGATCTAACCATCTCCATAAGAGTCCTATTCCTTCGCTCTACTACACCATTCTACTGGGGTGTGCCAGGTGTAGACAATTGGGATTGAATCCCGACCTCTGATACTTTTACCCTGATATTTCTCCACATCAGCCTTGAATTCTTTGAACATGTCAAAGCATTCAGACTTACAGCGCATCAAGTAAATGTATCCATACCTTTAATAATCGTCTATAAAATAGACAAAATATTCAAAGCCACCTCTTGCCTGGAAAGGCATAGGACCACACAAATCAGAATGAACCAATTCCAACACATCTTTGGCTCTTTACCCCTAGGCCTTAAAAAGCCTCTTAGTCATTTTACCCTCCAAGCAAGATTCATAGGTTGGGAAATCTTCCACCACTAATAAACATCTCCCACTGTAACAACCACTTCCTTCGTAGCATCACCTAAGTAGATGGTAACTCCCCTTTAGCCAGTCGTCTAGTTTCCTGGAACCCCTAGAAAGTATTGTAGACATGATCAATGGCTCCCGTATCGACACACTAGGTGTCGGTAGATAACACCGCTAAACATGTTTCAACGACTAGACCAAAAGATATACCTTTATTCTGCTTCTGGTTGGGGTAGTCCTTCTTCCAGTGTCCAGTCTGCTTGCAAGTGAGGCACTTGCCTTTCGGCTTCTTCACTCCTCCTTGAGATCCTCCCGCCACCTTTGCCCCAGCTTGTTTCTTCTTCTTCTTGCCTTTCGGCTTAGAAATAGAAATCTTTTGTGCAACCATGACCTGCGCCTAAGCACTCTGATGAAATAGCCCCTCTGTCGCCTGGAGTTCTGTCAGAAGCTCCGCCAATGAATACAACCTTTTATTCATGTTGTAGTTCAGGCGAAACTACTCAAAACTCATAGGTAGAGGCTGGAGAATAATATCGACCTAGGTTTACCCATTGATCTCAACTCCGAGGACTTCCAACTCATCCAAATGAGCCATCATCTTGAGAACATGATCCCTTACGAGTGTTCCCTCGATTATGGTGGTTGTCATCAAGTTCCTCATGGCTTCTTGCTTAGCAGCCCGATTCTAGTGTCCGTAAAGCTCTTTGAGATTGAGCATCCTGTCATAAGCAGTGGGCATGGCTTGATGTTGATGTTGCATTACATTTGACATAGATGCCAAAATGTAACATCGCACCATCTCATCAACCTTAATCCACTTCTTATAACTCTCCTTCTCCTTTTCCCCAGAATCATCCGCAGGTTTAGGAGGGCACTCTTCATGAAGTACATATTTGTATTCCTCAACAGTCAAGACAATATCAAGATTCCTCTTCCAATCAACTTAATTGGGTCCAGTAAGTTTATTTTCTTTCAGTATCACAACAAGAGGGTTGAAAGCCATTTTGAAAAAACCTAAGAATAACATAGATCAAAACATTAGATTTCAAAAAATTAGTGATTCCTCAAACATTAAAATTTTAAAATCAACCAACACCTCAAAACACCGAGAATATCGTATGCCACGATAGTGTGGACGTATACGAATTCTACAATTGTAAGTGGAGGTTTTACCCATTAATTTTACTATCTTGTCAACCTAACTTTTTGACAAATAAAATTAATAGTTGGTTACTCTTCGGCCCTACAAATAAAAGCAGTGACTACGATGGGGAGGATACTCCTATTTGCATCTAAGTGTTCACCATTACTTGGTGCCAAGGAAATTATCTCGGGTTATGTGCCTTCCAATGGGGAAGTACATACGCTCCTTAATAATTTCCTATAACCATATTCGACCCTGTGATTCGCAAACAAACTCATTCGAGGAGGAGGAAGGCACTCAGAGCCAACGCGCAAGTTTGTTTGCATCACATGTCAAATCATAATAGAGGTCGTGGGAATTTATAAAAATATCCCTCTCCCACTTAGTAATTTAAAATTGAGGAATTTTCCTAGCCTTCGACATGCATATCAAACAAGAATCAATAAATATGGAAAATAAATATTTTTCAACTATTATGGCTTTTGTCTCCAATATGCCTCCCGTCGTATCGCCATCTCATCCGCTCCTCCCTACGCCATGTACAAGCCATCCAGAGATCCGAGTCGAGAATAACTATTTTAATTTACATCCATCGTCCTATACTCCATGAAGGAGTGTACATGAAATTTAGATTGAAAGTAAACTAAAATAAAAGAGTAGCTAAACAATGTCGTACATAATTACAAAAATTAAATACTAGCCTCGTCAATCCCGAAGATTCAAAAAATATACAATTACACACATACAATCACATACACACATATGACCATAATAGTTGGATCCTATGCCTGCAACCAAAAAGTTAACCTACGCACATCCTACTATTATCTGAAATATATAATATATGAAAAGTTCATAAAAGTAACTGAATCCTAAACACACAAAATAAGAAACCGTGGCTCTGATACCACTTGAAGGGAGGAAACTTCGCTTCTCACTTAAACTCGATTGCTTATTCATGGCGATCCCGTATTCGTCCCCAGATTAAAAAAAAAATTAATCCATGATAATTAGGGATTACTCAAGCTACCATTTCATTGTTGTTCTATCCGATTAGAGTGGTCACTTGAACAAACTTGTTGTTCAAGCAACCTACCTCTATTCTTCTAATAGCCGCAGAATAGACGATGTACGGATCACCGGTTTTTGTGTTCGTATTTTGGGTCCAAGTAAATTTAGTCACATATCAAAATACATACATCATACAAAGAAAACTAAAGGGAACCAAAACAAGAATTAAACCTCTTGTTTACCTCAAGGTCTTCTATTGTATGTCCTTCCTCCTTTTGGACGTCGTGTGGGCGACGATCTTCCAAAAGTCGAAGCCTCCTAGATCACGTTCTTCCTTTCTTTGCTCACTCCGAATAAAATGAAGAATAAAAAAAAACTCTTCTCCTATCTAGAACCGACCACCAAGCCACCTTGCTTCGTGCTTTCCACCGGCCAAGGAGATGAAGATAGAAGTATGACACCGACCAAAAAGCTCCAAGGGAAGAATCCCTAGCTCTTGCCGCCGGCCAAGGATGAGGGGAAGAGGGTGGCGCTGCCGGCCCTAGAAGAAGATGGTGGTGGTGTTGTCGTCGGCCAAGAGGAGAAGCCAACCCTAGGTTGCCACCCAAGATGAGAAGCAAACACTAGCCACCTCTTAGTTGCCGACCAACAAACCATAGCCTCTCTTAGTTTCCGCACAAGCCAAGGGAAGCAAAACCCTAATCTCACAAAGGATAATCCACGCCCAAACCTTGGCCACCATTTTATAGAGTTAGGCTTAAGCCTCCTTTTAATCTCCACCGTTGGATCTAGAGATTTAATCTCAACCGTCGGATCTAAAGATTTAATCTCAACCGTCAGATCTAGAGATTTAATATCCACCGTCGGATCAAGAGTTTCATTTTCCATCATCGGATCTAGGCTCCTTAAGGATTTTAATATGCTACAATAGGGACCATGAGGAGGAGTTGGTTCTTGGCCACCCAATGGATTAACTTAATATGGGCTCCATATATTATTTGTACATTTATCTCCCCGTGTTTAAGATCTCGAATGTTCGTCAATTAATTAATTTACTGACAATTAATTATTCAACATCTAACTCCATGAGTAGTACCACTCAACCTTATCATCTTGCCGGACCAAGTCCACCTGCAGGGTTTACATGATGAACCTTATGAGCTCCTCAAGGGGACATCATCATCCTAATATATATGACATGGTTTCCTCCTATAATCAATGGCACACCATATAAATAATATCATTTTCCAACTTACCGAACCTATTGATTTACTCTATAAATCTAGCCCATTGGTAAATCAAAGAAATGAATACTAAGTATATGTGCCCTTTATTATATCGGGATTAATATCATGTACAACATAATATCCGAGGTGCGATTCAATTATGTAGTCAGCAATAAATTGAATCACCTCAAAGTCAGTCCTGCTCAATACACACAAAGTATACTAGTGTAATTCAATGGTCAAGACAAACAAATACCAAATCACACTACAACCATTCCAATGGTTTGTCCATAACCATCTCGATTGTGAGCCTTTACTTATACTTTACAAGAAATTGATAACATGATCTCCCTTGTGACACTACACACCATGTTATCTATAATGTAATGTATTAGACAATATGCATAACCATAAATATGCAAGCAATGATCATGTGATTCTTATTTCAAAAATAAAGATGTTCATACAAAAGATAGACTTTTTAGTATACATCCCAACACTTTCATGGTGTGATCATGATAATATTCTGCAGCTTCCTCCAATATGATCGCCTCATCATAAGCAATCTCTGGTGGTTGGATGCGATTCAGGAAAAGTGTCTAGCATTGGGCATGAATTATTGCATATGTTGTTAATTCATTAGCAAAATTCTTGGAGTCTTCATCTCAAATAGGAGTGTCTAGTCCGGGGGAAAAATCCAGCTATCCATCACTCCTCCGTCAGGTTTATCGAATGGTTGCACAACTAAACATAAAAATTTTGTAGGCATTGTCTCCTCTGCAACATCATCTGCAATAAAACTACAAATAGGAGTAGCTGGCAACTCACTAACATCATCCTCAACTAATTTTTCTAATCCTGCTTCCACTGCAGATATCTCAGTATCAATGGAATAAATGGCATGACAAAATAAATCCAAGCCACTAGTATCATCATCCACTTCATCTGCTACAGCAGCAACTTCATCTACAAATTCACATCCATCAGTATCTGCAATAACATCACAAAACAAAGATTCATAGGAGTCCTATCGAGCGACTGAATCATAGACATATCCATCACTCACTCCCCAATCCATCTCCCTACGCACATCGATATCCATAGAAATGGTCTTTGACGGAGGCTGAAAGGTATCCTGTGCTTGTATTTGACTGATGGATGATGCAATTTGATCTAGCTGGATTTATAAATTTTGTATCTTTTCTTGTTGCTGCTGATGACTATTCCTCATTTGTTGCTGCAATATTGCTAGATGCAAGAACTTTTCTAGTGTATTTTCTTGACTAGGAGCAAGGGTTTCTTCATTGTAGTCTTGATATATTGGACTCTGATATGTTGGAAAAGGTTTATTCATGCTGTTGTTGCTTATTTCCATTATCAAAGCTCTGATGATCAGTCCACCCTGAATTGCTGAATTGAGGTTGAGGAATGTTATGTTGTGTGCTTCCATACTTGAACCCTGAATGATCCATCCAACCATAATTATAGGTATTTGAAATTGATTCATACCTATTCTGTTGTTGAGGTTGAAAGTACTCATACTGCTCTGAAATTCGCTAGGGTTGATAATATTGTGTTGAAGGATCTCCCCAATCATAATTATAAGATCTAAGAGTTGGATCATATACGTCTTGATATTGTCGCGGGTAGCTCTGAGGCTTAATAGGAAAAACACTCTGTTGCTCATTTTGGTCTAAATAATAAGCCTGATTGAAATCCCCAAATCGCTGATAATAAGGATCAATGTTTAAAGAAATTTCCTATTCTTTCTTGCAATACTAACAAATAATATCAAAAGACATAGGAAATCGATACCAACACATGGATATATATGAAATAAAATAACGTAGCCCTAAACAAAAATTTTGATCTTTGAATTTATTTTTTTTAGAAAAATGGGCAAACAATCCTAAGTCTACAAAACATCATTACACTCCCCGGGAATGGTGCCAAAATTTGATAATAGCGATTTGTGTCATGGTACCATTCCAAATTAATTACCAAACCCTCTCTACACTAATATACCATAGGGAACTGAAGGGAGGAAACTTCGCTTCCCACTTCAACTCGGTCGCTTGTTCATGGCGATATTGTTTATGTCCTCTGATTAAACAAAATTAATCCTTGACAAAGAGGGATTACCCAAGCAACCGATCCATAGTCGTGCTATTCGATTAGAGTGATCACTTGAACAAACTTGTTGTTCAAGCAACCTACCTCTATTCTTCGATTAGCCACGGAATAGATGAAGTACAAATCGCCAGTTATTGTGTTTGTATTCGAGGTCCAAGTAAATTAGCCACATACAAAAAAAACAACATGAATAGAATAAGAAAAGGTTCATAAACAAGAATTATACCTCTTGTTATACCTCTTGATCTTCTATTGTATGTCCTTCCTTCTTTTGGATGTCGTGTGGGCGACGATCTTCCAAGAGTTGAATCCTCCTAGATCACGATCTTCCTTTCCTTGCTCGCTCCGAACAAAAGGAAGAATACTCGAACCCTTCTTCTCCTATCTAGTGCCGACCACCAAGCTCCAAGCTAGGTTGTTGCCGTCGGCCAAGGAGAGTAAGATGGAGAAGACGTCGGCCCTTCCACAAGAGAAGGAATCGCCGGCCAAGGGAAGAAGAGAGAATGCCGCCGGCCAAGGGAGAGGGTGAAGGGACACCAGCCAAAGATAAGCGAAGGGAAGGAAGATCCAAAACCCTAGCCACCCAATTCTTACTTGCCGCCCCTACCTTCTCCACGGCAACAATAACCCTAGCTTCTTGATTTGCTGCCCAAGCCAAGGAAGCAAAAACCCAAATCTCCAAAAAGCATCTACATGCCCAAGCCTTGGCCCTTCTTTTATAGAGCTAGGCTTAAGCCTCCTTTTAATCTCCACCATCGGATCTAGATATTTAATCTCAACCGTCGGATCTAGAGATTTAATTTCAACCGTTGGATCTAGAGATTTAACCACCACCGTTGGATCTAGAGTTTCATTTTCCATCATCGGATCTAGGCTTCATGAGGGTTTTAATAGGCTACAATAGGGACCATGAGGAGGAGTTGGATCTTGGCCACCCAATGGATCAAGCCCACATAAAGTTCGATTCATTAATAATAATCTATTCCACTAGAGGATTATCATTGATTTACCTCACCAACCCCCATAAATCAATATGGGCTCCAAATAATATTTGTACAAATATCTCTCCGTGTTTAAGATCTCAAATGTTCGTCAATTAATTAATTTATTGACAAATAATTAATCAACATCTAACTCCATGAGTAGTACCACTCAACCTTATCATCATGCCAGACCAAGTCCACCTGCAGGGTTTACATGATGAACCTTATGAGCTCCTCAAGGGGACATCATCATCCTAATATATAGAACACGGTTTCCTCCTATAATCATCGACACACCATATAAATAATATCATTTCCCAACTTACCGAGCCTATCGATTTACTCTATAAATCTCAGCCATTGGTAAATCAAAGAAATAAATACTAAGTATATGTGCCCATTATTATATCGGGATTAAGAGCATGTACACCATAATATCCGAGGTACGATTCAATTATATAGTCAGCAATAAATTGAATCACCTCTAAGTCGGTCCTACTTAATACACACAAAGTGTACTAGTGTAATTCTATGGTCAAGACAAACCAATACCAAATTACACTACAACGATACCAATGATTTGTCCAAAACCATCTCGGTTGTGAGCCTCAACTTATACTCTACAAGGAACTGATAACATGATCTCCCATGTGACACTACAGACCATGTTATCTACAATGCAATGTATCAGATAATATGCATAACCATAAATATGCAAACAATGATCATGTGATTCTTATTTCGAAAATAAAGATGTTCATACAAAAGATAAATTTTTCAGTATACATCTCAACAATCTCCCACTTATACTAAAAGACTATGCTGTCCTCACTCTTCCATACATCTGATTCTCATTCCCTCCACATGCCTATCAAAAGCTCTCGCTTGAAGGGCCTTAGTGAAAGGATCTACCAGGTCATCCTCTGATGCAATCTAGGCGACAACAACTTCTACCCACTTTATGATTTCTCATATCTGGTGGTAATTGCGCTCTATGTGTTTACTTGCCTTATGGGCTCATGGTTCCTTCAAGTTTGCAACTGCACCACTATTATCACAATAAATTGTGATAGTCCTGGGCAAACCAAAAATCACATCCTAGTCCATCAAGAAGTTCCTGAGCCATACAGCTTCTTTGGCTGCCTTAGAGGCTGCCACATACTCATCTTCAATGGTAGAGTCTGCCACACATTTTTTCTTGACACTCCTCCATATAATGGCTCCACCTCCCAAAGTAAACACAAAACCTGAGGTAGACTTACTATTATCTCTATCTAATTGGAAGTCAAAATCTGTGTAACCCAAAGGGAGTAATTGATCTACTTGGTATACCAGCATATAGTCCCTAATCCTTCTAAGGTACTTCAATATATGCTTTACCATAGTCCAATGTCCCTGTCCTGGATTACTCTGATATCTGCTAACCATGCCTACGACAAAGCAAATATCTAACCTCATACATAGCATAACATACATGAGGCTTCCTAGTGCCAAAGTATAAGGAACCACCTTCATCTCCTCTATCTCCTTTGATGTTCTAGGACATATCTCTTTAGATAAAGGTACTCCATGCCTAAAAGTTAGAAAACCTTTCTTGGAGTTCTGCATGCTAAAACGAGCAAAAATAGTGTCTATGTATAAAGCTTGTGATAAGCACAACATGGTTTTCCTGCGATCCCTTATAACCTTGATACTAAGGATGTGTCGCACTTCTTCCAAGTTGTTCATATCAAACTGTTTGGACAACTATACCCTTACGTTCGATAACACCATGACATTGTTGCCAATTAACAAAATTTTAGGATATTTGAGGCCGCTAGAGGGGGGTGAATAGCGTAGAATGATGGAATTCGATCGCATATTCGTCTCTACAATTTCATTAATACGCAGCGAAATAGTAATGAAAGCAATAACGAAACAATTAACAACACGCAGACATAATTGTTTAACGTGGTTCGTAACCGAATGGTTCCTACTCCATGAATCGGGTTCGTACGAACCCTAGCGATGTCAATCACACACCACTTTAATAAACACTCCTTCTCGGAACAATCCGAAGGTGGAGAAACCTCATACAAGATGATTACAATAATAATCAAAAGCTACAAGAAAATACAATGAAAAACAAAGCAAGACTAGTAATGAAAAATACTTTACAAATGCTCTTAAATGCTTGATCGCTAGGTTGATCGACTAGTACTTGGAGACCCTGAATTGCAGTAGCAACTCGCCCCAAATCGCCTCAAAGAACCATGCCAATTTCCTCCATCACGAGATCCTTATAAAGCTTCAACCTGTGCTGGAAAAAGTCGATCAGTCGACTAATCGGGACCATCAGTCGACTGATGCCACTGTTGTCCGGAGACAACGACTAGATCCACACTGGATAAGTCCAACGGGTCTACCATCAGTCGACTGATCATACCCATCAGTCGACTGATGGAGTCCTCACTCGACCAGTCGAGTCTCGACTCCATTCTGTGGTCGATTACTCGAGCATCAGTCGACTGATCACACGATCAGTCGACTGCTAGGCCACTTCCCGCAGTCAACCCCTAGTTGACTCGGTCCAGTCGACTGCCACATGACACCAGTCGACTAGCACACCTCATACATGTGGTTTTAGCCCAAGTATGGTTCCCCCATACTTGCTATACCACCTTTAGCCTAGACCTAAGCCTTCTAGCCACCTCCATCAGTCTCACACCTTTCGGATCCCTCCAAGTTATCCATGACTTGTTCATCCATCGCGCTAGCCTTCAGGTGCTTCCATCGGCTATGTCATGCTAACGGTGTCTACACCGCCAAGGCACATTGGACTTACTCCGCCAATATCAAACCCTTGGACTTCTCAAATGCTAAGACTCAAGCTTGGACTTTCCCTTGCCAACCCATGTTGGACATTTTATGCCAAGACCCATGCTTGGACTTTCCCAAATGCCAAGTGTCTCACTTGGACTTCCCTTGCCAACTCATGTTGGACTTTTTATGCCAAGACCCATGCTTGGACTTTCCCAAATGCCAAGTGTTCCACTTGGACATCCCTTGCCAACTCATGTTGGACTTTTTATGCCAAGACCCATGCTTGGACTTTCCCAAATGTCAAGTGTCCCACTTGGACTTCCTTTGCCAACTCATGTTGGACTTTCCATTGCCAAGACCCATGCTTGGACTTTACCAAATGCCAAGTGTCCCACTTGGACTTCCCTTGCCAATGCATGTTGGACTTTTCATGCCAAGACCCATGCTTGGACTTTCCCAAATGCCAAGTGTCCCACTTGGACTTCCCATGCCATGTACCCAAGACTTGGACTTTCCCATGACAATTACATTGTCATATGTTTTTGTCGAACATCAAAACATCACTCGAGTCAAACTCGAGAGTCCTGGTCAATCGTGACCTGGGCCGATTGCACCAACAATCTCCCCCTTTTTGATGTTTAACAAAAACCAAACAAAACATTTGAGTTAGAACACTAACTCAAATCCCTTACCAATTATCCCAAATTGGTAATCTTAAACATTCTCCAAATGTTCTCCCCCAAACATTCTCCCCCTTTTTGACTAACATCAAAAAGGTCTTCTCTCCAAGGAGGTCAATGTCTCATGTCCCAATAAGATCTTACAATCTCCCCCTTGGTCTAAAAATATCTAGGATGCCTACCATCTTCCTAGTGATAAGTCTCATATCACTCAAGAGAGGCAATCCTATTCACTCTCCCAATTTTCAAATTGGGTTTAAAAAACCCATCAATTTTCCCAATTGATGATACTCTCCCAATAACTTCTCCTCTTCAAGGAGAAAAACACATCCATCATCCCAAGATGGATACCTCCCCCTAAAGGCTTGCTCCCCCTTGACCATTGCACCAACAATGTCCTTGGGAAGTCCCTAAGCCAATAGGAACTCTAAGCCATCAAAATTAAGGTTAGAAATTCAACATTGAACTTTCCAACACCTTAAAATTGATACAAACCCTAAACACCTCTCCTAATCCATATCCAATGGATTTTCACCCTTCATCATGCTTCCCAAAGCATATCCTAGGGTTAGGGGTGGTTAGGGACCTTAACCGCAGCTGAAGTCGGGTTAAACAACCTTGGTTACCCCGAAATCAGGCTATCAGTCAAGTGATTCAGAAATCACGATTTACGATCGACGCCATCATCTCGATTTTCAATTATCAGAAACGAGTTTTGGAAAATCATAACTAATTATACGTATATTGAAAAATCACGAAATTTGATACGTATAATACTTATGGCCAATACAATGGGTGAAAAATGTTTGAAAAATATTTTTCCCATAAAATAGAGAAATTGATACAAAATCCAAAAGTGACTAAAAACTTTAAAGTTTAAGCTCACTTTGTATCAATCTCATCAATGGTGATTGCTATCAAAAGATAGACTTCACCAAGGTTTTTCAAAATGATTTTAAAATGTTTTTAAAATCCTATTTTGGATCATATTCCTTGGGCTCTATGTACATGACTTGTACACAAGCTTTCCTAATGATCCACATGTTGAGTTAAGATGAGTTTGGGTTCAACTAGATGTAAAAACTATGCACCTTGAACTTAACTCATATCCTAACATCTCACATGTATCTAGGGTGTATAAATACACATACATGTCGATTGGATGTGAGATGTGGGTTTTAGTTCATTTAATCTAGGGTTTCATGCATTTCCTAGGCAACCCTACTTGATTCCCTTATAAATGGGACTTCAAGTCATGCCATTGTCCTTAGTTCAATTTTAATCAATTTAAAGCATGAAATGATCATGGCATAAAGATAGCAATAATTAAGCATGGTCAATGATCATGATGTCATGGCATATGATAAAATCTAAAAACACATGACATTTAAAACCTTAATCCTAAGACATGAACATGACATATACAATGAGTAAAAGTAAGCATGATGTCATGACATGTTATATGACAAACAAAGCATGACATATAAAATATATAAGTATAATAATACCTAAATCTTAATATTAATTATCATTTGATATAATTCATCATATTTTGCCATATTTATACTTTTTTCCCAAGTGTGCCAAAAACCCAAAATGGCACACTAACCTCTAAACCTAAATTGTGCCAATTTGATCATTTTATCAAACTTCTAAAATAATATTGGCACATCCTAAAATCTTTTAGGATTAAGACTCAAATGTATTTCCAAGGTGACCCTAACCTTGAAAATAACCTAAAGTGCCACCTTTATCATGGTTGAGTTAACTACCCATCCAATCAAGGTTGGCACACCCTAACCCCATCTAGCGTGAATCAATCACGCTCTTAGGAACCCAAAACCTATTTGAGCTCCTAGGGTTAATTAGGTATTCGTTAGGGATAACCTCCCTAGATACCTTCCTAATGACCCTCCTAGGCTTGTTAGCCTTGGTCATTGTGGTCTTACCTAGGTTGACTCTAGGGGTAACTCCCCTTGCAACCTTCTTAGTGGCCACCCTAGGTTTCCTAGAAACCCTAGCCACTAGGCACAACCTTTGGTCAACCTTAGGGATGACTTCCCCATTGACCTTGGTCTTCCTAGACCTAGTTAGTGTTCCATAATCAAATGGAACACTATGGTAAGCCACCTTAGGCTTAGGTTTGTGACCCAAACCTTGCTTGCCCTTGGTTGACTTTTGACTCTTAGGTCCTAGGTGTTGACTTAGACTTTTGGACCCTTGAAATTGATTTTGGATGTTCCTATGGGTCTTCTCTAGTTTTTCAAGCCTTGACCTTAAGGCTTGGTTCTCTAATTCCAATTGCCCAAATGATTTTTGATTAGGTTTTTGGGCATTACCATTTAATTTAGACATATGTTTACCCTTATTGGGATTGACACCTAAATGGTTTTCGATTTTCTTAATTGCTTTCTTAGGAAAGACATTTCTAGGAACATTAGTCCCAAATTTCTCCTTCTTTGAAATAGATCTAGAGTTATCATTCCTAGCATGCTTTGAATCATGAGTAATAGCAAAGTTATTTGAATTAATTCTAGCATGCTTTTGCTTAGAATTTAAGGAATGAGCATTATGACAATATACCTTAGGGTTTGCCTTAGTAGCTCCCCTACTTGTGATGCTCCTTCTTGGGTCTTCTTTCTCCCCCTAGGACATTGATTTCGGTAATGCCCCGGTTGCCGACATTTGAAGCAAATGATGTGCTCCTTGTCTTTAGGTGATGGAGAACTGACATCCTTTGACTTTTGTTAACTTTTAGGTGCCGGAGGAGCCTTCTTAACCTTCTTTGGGCACTTGCTCTTGTAGTGCCCATACTCCCTTCACTCAAAACACAATATATGGATTTTATTTGAAATTAGAGTGTTTGAGTTACCTAAGTTAATTGAGACCGGAATTGGATCTTGTTCATCTTGACTAGATGTCGAAGCCTTCTCTTGTTGCTCCGGAGTGGAAATTCTTTCCTCCCCCTCAATCGTAGAGGTGGAGGTGTCTTCTACTTCTTCTTCCACCGATCCGGAAGTTGACTCCTCTTCAACTTCCGATTCCTCACTTGCTCTTGAGGAAGATGAACTCTCTTCATCCTCTTCTTTATCTTCTTCTACTTGTGTCAAGTGGGGCTTCTCATTGAATTTGGATAATTTGTCCCATAGCTCCTTGGCATTAAGATATTCACCTAGCCTAGACAAAACATCATTAGGTATACAATCTTTTAAGAGTTTTGTTACCTTGGCTTCGGTTTTGAATTTTTGTCATTGCTCTTGGATCCATTTCTTCAACTTGAGGACTTGTCCCTTCCTATCTCGAGGAGGTTCAAAACCTTCTACGAGGATGAACCAATCCTCTATATCCATCATAAAGAATGTCTCCATTCTTGTTCTCCACGCCGAAAAGTCTTCTTGATCATATGGCGGTGGAGTGTTGATGTCCCATCCAAGCTTGTTTTGGAATTCCATCTTCCCTCTAGCTTCTTTGTCTTAGCTCCCGGCTGTTAATCCGTAGAAGAGCCCCGGGCTCTGATACCAAATGTAGGATATTTGAGGCCGCTAAAGGGGGGTGAATAGCGTAGAATGATGGAATTCGATCGCGTGTTCGTCTCTACAATTTCGTTAGTACGCAGCGGAATAGTAATGAAAGCAATAACAAAAAAATTAACAACACGCAGACACAATTGTTTAACGTGGTTCGGAACCGAACGGTTCCAACTCCACGAATCGGGTTCGTACGAACCCTAGCAATGCCAATCACACACCACTATAATAAACACTCCTTCTCGGAACAATCCGGAGGCGGAGAAACCTCGTACAAGATGATTACAACAATAATCAAAAGCTAAAAGCAAATACAATGAAATACAAAGCAAGACTAGTAAAGAAAAACACTTAACAAATGCTCTTGAATGCTTGATCGCTAGGTTGATCGAGTAGCACTTAGAGACCCTGAATTGCAGCAGCAACTCGCCCCAAATTGTCTCAAAGAACCATGCCAATTTCCTCCATCACGAGCTCCTTATAAAGCTTCAACCTGTGCTGGAAAAAGTCGATCAGTCGACTGATCGGGACCATCAGTCGACTGATGCCACTGTTGTCGTGAGACAACGGCTAGATCCACGTTGGATAATTCCAATGGATCTACCATCAGTCGACTGATCATACCCATCAGTCGACTGATGGAGTCCTCACTCGACCAGTCGAGTCTCGACTCCATTCTGTGGCCGATTTCTCGAGCATCAGTCGATTGATCACACGATCAGTCGACTGCATGAGCCATCAGTCGACTGCTAGGCCACTTCCCGTAGTCAAACCCTAGTTGACTTGGTCCAGTCGACTGCCACATGGCACCAATCGAATGGCACACCTCAAACATGAGGTTTTAGCCCAAGTATGGTTCCCCCATACTTGCTAGACCACCTTTAGCCTAGACCTAAGCCTTCTAGCCACCTCCATCAGCCTCATGCCTCTCGGATCCCTCCAAGTCATCCATGACTTGTTCATCCATTGCGCTAGCCTTCAGGTGCTTCCATCGGCTATGTCATGCTAACGGTGTCTACACCGCCAAGGCACATTGGACTTACTCCGCCAATATCAAACCCTTGGACTTCTCAAATGCCAAGACTCAAGCTTGGACTTTCCCTTGCCAACCCATGTTGGACTTTTTATGCCAAGACCAATGCTTGGACTTTCCTAAATGCCAAGTGTCTCACTTGGACTTCCCTTGCCAACTCATGTTGGACTTTTTATGCCAAGACTCATGCTTGGACTTTCCCAAATGCCAAGTGTCCTACTTGGACTTCCCTTGCCAACTCATGTTGGACTTTTTATGCCAAGACCAATGCTTGGACTTTCCCAAATGCCAAGTGTCCCACTTGGACTTCCCTTGCCAACTCATGTTAGACTTTCCATTGCCAAGACCCTGTTAGTGCTTATAAGCTCCACATATTTCCACAATGGCATGATATTGTCCACTTTGGGTCTAAGCCCTCATGGTTTTATTTTTGGGCTTTACCCAAAAGGCCTCATACCAATGGAGATATCTTTTTTCTTATAAGCACATGATCTTTTCCATGTCTTACCAATGTGGGACTTTGATTGTATTCCCCATACTCCCAACAATCCCCCCCTCAAACGAAGGACCACATTGGGCCCCCCCTCAAGCCTATCCCTCCTCGAAGGATTTTCTCTGCTTGATGTCCGATCTTCAACCCACCAGGACTTCCTGCCAGTTGTTCGGTCCCCCCGACCCAACTAGACTTCCTTCCTGATGTCTGGTTCTCTTGATCCGGACGTGGGAGCTCAACTTCCTTCGTTCGAGGTTCATGGCTTGACATGGACCACGGCTCTGATACCAATTGTTAGTGCTTATAAGCTCCACATATTTCCACAATGGCATGATATTGTCCACTTTGGGTCTAAGCCCTCATGGTTTTATTTTTGGGCTTTACCCAAAAGGCCTCATACCAATGGAGATATCTTTTTTCTTATAAGCACATGATCTTTTCCATGTCTTACCAATGTGGGACTTTGATTGTATTCCCCATACTCCCAACAGACCCATGCTTGGACTTTACCAAATTCCAAGTGTCACACTTGGACTTCCCTTGCCAACCCATGTTGGACTTTTCATGCCAAGACCCATGCTTGGACTTTCCCAAATGCCAAGTGTCCCACTTGGACTTCCCATGCTAAGTACCCAAGACTTGGACTTTCCCATGACAATTACATTGTCATATGTTTTTGTCGAACATCAAAACATCACTCGAGTCAAACTCGAGAGTCCTGGTCAATCGTGACCTAGGCCGATTGCACCAACAAAAATGTCATCTACATATAGTACAAAAAATACATCTACGTTTCCGTCACGTCTCTATTATACACAAGACTCATCCTGACTTTGAATAAATCCATAAGACTGGATTACCTCATCAAAGTGAATGTTCCAAGATCTCAAAGCTTGCTTCATTCCATAAATGAACCGATTAAGCTTGCACACAAGATGCTCTTTGCCCTTTGCAATGAATCCCTTTGGTTGCTCCATATAGATGTTTTCCTCAAGACTTCCATTAAGGAAAGTTGTCTTGACATCCATCTGTCACATCTCATAATCCATATGAGCAACAATACATAAGAGAATCCAGATAGACTTAAGCATGGCCACCACGCGAAAAGGTCTCCTCATAATCGATACCCTCTTTATGAGTATACCCTTTCACAACAAGCTTTGCTTTTAAGGTCTACCCCTTCCCATCTATTCCTCTCTTTCTTTTGTAGATTTACTTGCATCCAATGGTTTTTACACCATTGGGTGGTTCTACTAACTCTCAGACCCGATTTGAATCCATAGATTCAATCTCAGAATTCATTGCACTTTGTCAAGATACCACATCTTTATCTTGGATTGCCTTGTCATATGTTCAGGGATCAAGTTCATGTTCGCCAAGGACCAAATCAGAAGATTCTCCCAAGAACTTAAATCTATCATGCTGTCTAACAACCCTCCCACTACAATGAGGTATCACCTGTGTATCCTCTGTGACATGCGGTGAAGTCACTTGTGGTATATCCTCTTGTACCGATGGTACTGAAGTAGTGACTTCCCCTCTCAATTCCTTCAGAACAATCTTACTCATAGGCTTATGGTTCATCACATAGTCTTCCTCTAGAAATCTGGCATTCGTGCTAATGATCACCCTCTGATCTCTAGGACTATAAAACAAACCATCTTTCATTCCTCTAGGATAGCCAACGAACATGCACACTTCTGTACAAGGTTCCAACTTACCAGCATCTACCTTCAGCACATGTGCTGGACTTCTCCAAATCTAAATAAGTCTCAGACTAAGCTTTTGCCCAGTCCACAATTCTGTGGGAGTAGAAGGCACTGATTTAGATGGTACCAAGTTCAGAATATACATTGTCGTATCCAAAGCAAACCCACAGAATGAATCTGGCAACTCATAATAACTCATCAGCAATCTAACCATCTCCATAAGAGTCCTATTCCTTCACTCCGCTATACCATTCTACTGGGGTGTGCCAGGTACAGACAATTGGGATTGAATCCCAGCCTCTAATAAGTAATTCCTAAACTCTAGCAAGAGGTACTCACCACCACGATCAGATCGTAATGTCTTGATACTTTTACCTTGACGTTTCTCCACATCAGCCTTGAATTTTTTGAACCTGTCAAAGCATTCAGACTTGCGGCGCATCAAATAAATGTATTCATATCTTGAATAATCGTCTATAAAAGAGACAAAATATTCAAAACCACCTCTTGCCTGGATAGACATAGGACCACACAAATCAGAATGGACCAATTCCAACACATCTTTGGCTCTATACCCCTTGGCCTTAAAAGGTCTCTTGGTCATTTTACCTTCCAAGCAAGACTCGCAGGTTGGGAAATCTTCCACCACTAATGAACCCAGAGATCCATCAACTATCAACTTTTGAATTCTGCTTAGGTTAATATGACCTAGCCTTAGATGCCAAAGATATGTTCGGTTCATCTTCGAAGGTTGTTTTCTCTTATTGGAATTAGAAGATGAGTTATGTACTTCTATTTGCATCGTGGGAGCTTTTGGTTCAAGAGTATATAAATTTCCTATCAATGCACCAGAACAGATAATCTCCCTATTCTTTTTTATAACAATTCTATAATTAAAAGAAATAGAATATCCATCCATAAATAATTTACAAATCGAAATCAAATTCTTTCTAAATAAAAGTACATAAAGGCAATTTTTCAGATCCAAAACTTTATTTCTATCAAAAGATAAATTAACATCTCCCACTGCAATAGCCGCCACCTTCGTAGCATCTCCCAAGTAAACGGTAATCTTCCCCTCAGCTAATCGTCTGGTTTCTTGGAACCCCTGCAATGTATTACAGACATGATCAGTGGCTCCCGTATCTACACACCAGGTGCCGGTAGATAACACCGCTAAAAAAGTTTCAATGACTAGACCAAAAGATATACCTTTGTTATGCTTTCGGTTGGGGCAGTCCTTTTTCAAGTGTCCAATCTGCTTGCAAGTGAAGCACTTGCCTTTCGGCTTCTACACTCCTCCCTGAGATCCTCCCGCCACCTTTGCCCCACCTTGTTTCTTCTTCTTCTTGCCTTTCAGCTTAGAAGTAGAAACCTTTTGGGCAACCATGGCCTAAGCCTGAGCACTCTAACGAAAAAGCCCCTCTGCCACCTGGAGTTCTATCAGAAGCTCCACCAACGAGTACAACCTTTTATTCATGTTGTAGTTCAATAGAAACTGGTCAAAACTCCTAGGTAGAGACTGGAGTATGATATCGACCTTGGTTTCCCCATCGATCTCAGCTCCAAGGACTTCAAGCTCATTCAAATGAGCTATCATCTTGAGAACATGATCTCTCATGGGTGTTCCTTCGATCATGGTGGTCGTCATCAAGTTCCTCATGGCTTCCTGCCTTATAGCTCAATTATGGTGTCCAAAAAGCTCTTTGAGATTGAGCATCATGTCATAAGCAGTGGTTATGGTGTGATGCTGATGTTGCAATACATTTGACATAGAAGCCAAAATGTAACACCGCGCCATCTCATCAACCTTTATCCACTTCTTATAACTCTCCTTCTCCTTTTCCCCAGAATCATCCACAGGCTTAGGAGGACACTCTTCGAAGAGTACATATTTGTACTCCTCAGCAGTCAGGACAATATCAATATTCCTGTTCCAATCAACATAATTGGGTCCAGTAAGTTTATTTTCTTTGAGGATCACAACAAGCGGGTTGAAAGTCATTTTTGAAAAACCTAAGAATCACATAGATCAAAACATTAGATTTTAAAAAAATTATATATTCCTCAAAGAATAAAATTTTAAAATCAACCAACACCTCAAAACACCGAGAATATTGTATGCCACGATAGCGTGGACGTATACGAATTCTACATTTGTAAGAGGAGGTTTTACCCATTAATTTTACTATCTTGTCAACCTAACTTTTTGACAAATAAAAATAATAGTTGGTTCCTCTTTGGCCCTACAAATAAAAGCAGGGACTCCGATGGGGAGGATACTTCTATTTCCATCTAAGTGTTCACCATTACTCGGTACCAAGGCAATTATCTCGGGTTATGTTCCTTCCGATGGGGAAGTACACACGCTCATTAATAATTTCCTATAACCATATTCGACCCTGTTATCCACAAAATAAACTCATCCGATGGGGAGGAAGGCACTCAGAGCTGACGCGCAAGTTTGTTTGCATCACATGTCAAATCGTAGTGGAGGCCGTGAGAATTTATAAAAAATATCCTTCTCCCACTTAGTAATTTAAAATAGAGGAATTTTCCTAGCACACGACATGCATATCAAACAAGAAGCAATAAATATGAATAAAAATATTTTTCAACTATTATGGCTTTTGTTCTTCAATATGCCTCCCGTCGTATCGCCATCTCGTCCGCTCCTCCCTACGCCATATATAAGCCATCCGGAGATCTTAGCCGAGAATAACTATTTTAATTTACATCCATCGATCCTATACTCCACGAGGAAGTGTACATGAAATCTAGATCGAAAGTAAACTAAAATAAAAGGAGTAACTAAACAATGTCGTACTTAATTACAAAAATTAAATACTAGCCTCGTCAACCCCGAGGATTCAAATAATATTACACACATACAATCACATACACACACATATGGCCATAATAGATGGATCTTATGCCTGCAACCAAAAAGTTAGGCCACGCACATCCTACTATCATCTGGCATATACAATATATTAAAAGTGAATAAAATTAATCGAATCCTAAACACACAAAATCGGAAACCGTGGCTCTGATACCACTTGAAGTGAGGAAACTTCGCTTCCCAATTCAACTCGGTCGCTTGTTCATGGAGATATCGTCTACGTCCCCGGATTAAAAAAATTAATCCTTGACAAAGAGGGATTACCCAATTAACTGATCCATCATCGTGCTATTCGATTAGAGTGGTCACTTGAACAAACTTGTTGTTCAAACAACCTACCTTTATTCTTCGATTAGCCGCAAAATAGATGTTGTACGAATCGACGGTTTTTGTGTTTGTATTTGGGGTCCAAGTAAATTATCCACATACAAAATATACAACATACATAGAATAAGAAAAGATTCATAAACAAGAATTATACCTCTTGTTATACCTCTTGATCTTCTATTGTATGTCCTTCCTATTTTTGGACATCGTGTGGGCGATGATCTTCCAAGAGTTGAAACCTCCTAGATCACGATCTTCCTTTCCTTGCTCACTCCGAACAAAAGGAAGAATACTCGAACCCTTCTTCTCCTATCTAGTGCCCACCACCAAGCTCCAAGCTTGGTTGTTGCCACTGGCCAAGGAGAGGAAGATGGAGAAGATGCTGGCCCTTCCACAAGAGAAGGAACTGCTGGCCAAGTGAAGGGGCACCAGCCAAAGAGAAGGGAAGGGAAGGGAAGGAAGATCCAAAACCCTAGCCACCCAATTTTGGCTTGCCTCCACAACCTTCTCCACACCAATAATAACCCTAGCTTCTTGATTTGCAGCTCAAGCAAAGGAAACAAAAACCCTAATCTCCAAAAAGCATCTCCACGCCCAAGCCTTTGCCCTCCTTAATAGAACTAGGCTTAAGACTCCTTTTAATCTCCACCGTCGGATCTAGAGATTTAATCTCAACCGTCGGATCTAGAAATTTAATCTCAACCGTCGGATCTAGAGATTTAACCTCCACCGTTGGATCTAGAGTTTCATTTTCCATCTTCGGATCTAGGCTTCATGAGGGTTTTAATAGGCTACAATAGGGACCATGAGGATGAGTTGGATCTTGGCCACCCAATGGATCAAGCCCACATAAAGTTATATCCATTAATGATAATTCATTCCACTAGAGGATTATCATTGATCTACCTCACCAACCCCCATAAATCAATATGGGCTCCATATATTATTTGTACAAATATCTCCCCGTGTTTAAGATCTCGAATGTCCATCAATTAATTAATTTACTGACAATTAATTAATCAACATCTAACTCCATGAGTAGTACCACTCAACCTTATCATCATGCCGGACCAAGTCCACCTGTAGGGTTTAAATGATGAACCTTATAAGCTCCTGAAGGGGACATCATCATCCTATTATATAGGACACGGTTTCCTCCTATAATCAATGACACACCTTATAAATAATATCATTTCCCAACTTACCGAGCCATCGATTTACTCTATAAATCTCGGCCATTGGTAAATCAAAGAAATAAATACTAAGTATATGTGACCGTTATTATATCGGGATTAAGAGCATGTACACCATAATATCTGAGGTCCGATTCAATTATGTAGTCAGTAATAAATCCAATCACCTTTAAGTCGATCCTGCTCAATACACACAAAGTGTACTAGTGTAATTCTATGGTCAAGACAAACCAATACTAAATTACACTACAACCATACCAATGGTTTGTCAAAAACCATCTCGATTGTGAGCTTCTACTTATACTCTTCAAGGAACTGATAACATGATCTTCCATGTGACACTACACACCATGTTATCTACAACGTAATGTATCAGACAATATACATAACCATAAATATGCAAACAATGATCATGTGATTCTTATTTCAAATATAAAGATGTTCATACAAAAGATAGGCTTTTCAGTATACATCCCAACAGGAATGACCTAGATCGTTTCCCAATGAGTGTAATTGATAGACTAGTAGTGTTAGGATCACTAATTATTGCTTTTAGTTTTCTATTGAAAATAGGAGTTTGAGTTAAAATAAAATTAATCCTACTAAACGAAAGACAATGCAAACATTCAAACAAAAGCATTCGAAAACATAAAGGAAATGCAGGAATTTAAACAACAATTGAAATGCAGAATAACAAGAGAGTAAAATATAACATGAAATTAAATTTAACTAACCAACTACAACCTAATTACTCTAAGAAGAATTTAACTGAACACCTACAGGGCATGAAACAAAATAAATCGAATACGTGCAATCTAAGACATGGAAGTGAAATTGATTACAACCATTCAATGCAAACTAGACAACCAAACAAGCAAAATGAAGGAAAGGCTGTAAAGATGATAATGGTGATCGTTGGAGCTGGAAATAGGAGCTGTTGGAGTTGGCGCTGCCGGAGCTGTGAGCTACTAGCTGTTGGTGGATGAAGGCTGGAGCTGTGATAGGCTGGCCTCAGGTGGCTGGCAATCAGAGGATGAGTGACTGCCGGCATAGTAGATGTTGGATGAAGAAGCGGCAGCGGTGAAATGGATGGAACCAGCTGTGGATGAAGATTGTGGCTGCTGGCGGTGGAAAGGATATAGGGCACGATCAGGAGAAGGAGGATCCTTCCTCTCCGACGGTGACGGGGAAGAAGCGAGGAGAGGCGGCGGTGAAGAAGCTAAGTGTCGGGCGATTGTTGCGGAAGAGAAAGGGTGGAGTCGGCTACTGTTTCTGCGCCATGAAGGAGCCATTAAGTTATTTTCCACAGCCGTCCGATCAAAGCCTCATCTGATCTCCACCGTCCATTTGAGCTAGGGTTTAATTGCCTTGATTAATCCTTAAGCTAGTTGTGCATCCAGCGGCTCAGATTCTCCAAATTTAGAATGAATGGATCTTATTCATCTGAAGGGATAATCATGATTGGTCGAATCTGGATGAAAGGCTCAGATGTCCAGATCTAAATGTACCAACTGGATCTCTCCAGATCATGATAGATGGCTCAGAATCAGCTACTTTCATCGAATGCTCCATAATGCTCAAATCTGATCCCTTGATTCAATTGCCTCTGATCTTGATAAAGGGCTCAGATTAATCCAACTCAAAATGTCCTTTATGCCCTTAGATGAAGCCATATTTGATCAAACTCGAGTCTAATCTATTGGTGCATCTCGATCTCCTACGATTAAGATGTAAAATTTGCATATAAGTCAAAAAATTAGGAGAATTTACAATAAAGTCCAAAAATATGTCCAACTCATAAAACATGTAAATAATTGATAAATAAACATACTGTTGGTGCAATCAGCCCATGTTGACTCGAGTTTGAATCGAGAAGTACCTTGATAGTATTTTGATGATAGACAAAACTCATGACATGGGATTGTCATGGGAAAGTCCAACATGGGGTTGGCATGAAAAATCCAAGCATGGAGCTTGGTGTGGGAAAAGTCCAAAGAATTGCGAAGTCGTGCGCTTGGTTCTTGGGTAGAAATGCATTGCGAAGCCGTGCGCTTGGTGCATGTGGGAAGTCTTGAGGACTTGGTAAGTTCACTAGGCTCGGGGTCTTTGAGTCGGTGAAGGATAGCATTGCGAAGCCGTGTGCTTGGTGCATCCGAGGGACCGTCGGACGGGGAGCGAATGGAGTGAGGCCCAAGGGAAGCATACTTCGATGGCATGAGACGCGAAGGATGGCATTGCGAAGCTGTGCGCTTGGCGGATCCGAGGGACGTAGGCCGAGGGAAGAGAGCTTCAGTGGGGAACTCCATGAGGGATGATGTGGACTTGGCCAAGTGGCTAAGACTGAGTGTCGGAGGCTCAAACTTGATGTTTGATGGTTTACCCGACGGTCGGATGCTCAAATAACTTGGTGTTTGAGGTTTTCCGATGCTTGATCGGCGCGCAGGTGTCGACCAGCTAGTCCAGTCGACTTAGGTTCGACTAGTGTAAGGCTGCAGTTTTGTGCTTAGCGTTCATTGCCATGCTGGCGATTGATTGATGTCGAGATCGATCGATAATGTCTAGAATACGATCGCCGAGGGATGGCAATGATGACCGATGGGAATGGTCGTAGGAGAGCATCCATTGGAACTTGTCCAACATGGATCTTGCCATTGTGAGACAACGGTTACAGGCGATAATCGGGCCTTTTTGCGATCATTATCATGGAGCCCAAGTGGGAGGATTTTTCCTAGACTTTTGTGAAGCTATTGGAGGGGAATTGCTGCTGCATTTAAGACCTTCAAGAGCCATCTAAAGCAAGCTACAAGCAGAGGGTTCAAAGCAAGCATTGTAAAGTGTTCTTTACGTGTATTTCGTATTTGTCTTTGTATTGTTTGTATTTCATATATTACTTGTTGTAATAGCTTGTGAGAGGTTTCTCCACCTCCGACGTGTAGTCGAGAAGGAATTTAGTTAGTGTCGTGTGCATAACTAGAGCTCGGTGAGCTTGCCTGTGGAGTAGGAACCATTCAGTTCCGAACCACGTATATGCTTGTGTATTGCTTGTGATTGTTATGTGTTGTTAGTATTGTTATTGTCATTGTTATTCCGCTGTGCTAATAACAATCGTAGACAAGCAACGCAACGAGAACGAGCAAATTCCACCATCGAACGATTGAGGGCTATTCACCCCCCTCTAGCCGGCCAATACACACCGATCGATCCCCTACAAGTGGTATAAGTGCCAAGGAGCTTGTCAAGGACTAACCACCGACACAAGCACTACAAGATGGTCGGCTACAACCTCCAACCACCAAAATTCGAAGGAGTTTTTTATGGTGGAAAAGAAAAATGGAGGTATACCAAGAAATCAATTTTGATTTTATGCTAATCTTAGAAAACAGTTTCGAATTGCCTAGGAATGAAAGAAATAGGCAAATTGAGAAGTCAAGGTGAACCGAAGACCAAATCAAGGACTTCGAGATAAATCGCAAGGTAATCGAATTACCTAGTGATTTGATTCCTAACAACATTTGGTCTAGGTTGGGTAATTTTAGGGATGCAAAGGAATTATGGGATAAAGTAATGAAATTCCAAGAAAATTTCCAACTGGCACAAATAGAGGAGAATATCGTGAAAGAATTGCAATCCACATTCGAAGATGTGGATGATTTGGTGGAGACCTCTACCTCTAGCATTGAGGGGGAGGAAAGGATTTCCATTTCGGAGCAAGATCAAAATGAAGCTTCTACCTCCGGAAGAAGTGAAGAGGCCTCCACCATCTCCCTAGGTAACTCAAGTGTTATTTTTTAAATAAAAATCACATAATATGCTTTGAGTGTAGGGAGAAAGGGCATTACAAGAGCAAATGCCCTAAATTGGCTAAGAAAAAGGCATCGACACCAAGAGTCAACCAAAAGTCAAAGGATGCCGGAGTCCCCTCAATTAAGAGCAAAGAGCACATTGTGCGCTTCAAATGCAACCAAAGGGGGCACTACCGAAGCCAATGCCCTAGGGGGAGGAAGAAAGGGAAAGAAGGTGTATCTCATGTAGGGGGAGCTCCCAAAGCTAACCCTAAGGTATATTTAAATAAAGCACCTTCAATTTCTAAAGTTAAAAAGCATGCTAAAAATTATTTTAGTTCTCTTGCCATTATTAATGAAAAGCATGCTAGTAGAAATAATAAGGTTTATTGTATAGGTGCTAAGCATGTTCATGTAACTAAGGACAAACCTAGGACTCATAATTCTAGAAATATTTTACCAAAGGAGTCCATTAGGAGAATAGAAGAAAATTTGGGTATTAATCCCAAAAAGTCTAGGCACATGCCTAAGAACAAGAGGCCTTCCAAAAAATCTAATGAAAATTCAAAATTGAAGAAATTAGAGCTAGAAAACCAAGTCTTGAGGTCAAAACTTGAGAGAATGGAGAAAACCCTTAGATTCATAGAAAATTCAATTCTAGGGTCAAATGCCCAAAAGTCAAGACCGAAGGTTCAAAAATGGTCTAAGGGCAATGAAGGTTTGGGTCACAAATCTAAGCCCAAGAAGACTTATCATATTGTTCCATTTGATTATGGAACAATTTCTAGGTCTAGGAAAATCAAGGCTAATAGGGAAGTTATCCTTGAGACTAGCCATGGTGTTTGCTTAGTGGCTAAAAACTTAAGAAAATCTAAGAAAGCCACTAGGAAGGCCAAAGGAGGAGTCACCTCTAGAGTTGATCTAGGAAAGACCCAAAAGACTATGACTTTAAAGACAAAAAGGGTCATTAGGAAGGTATCTAGGGAAGTTATCCCTAGAGAATACCTTGTTAACCCAAGGATCTCCAATAGATATTGGGTTCCTAAGAGCGTGATCGATTCACGCTAAATGGGTTAGGGTGAGTCAACCCTAAGTGGATGGGTAGTTCCTAACCATAGTAGAGTTGACACATTAGGGTGTGCCAATATGCTTTGAGAAGTTAAAAATGACGAAATTGGCACAATTAGGTCTTAGAGGTATTGGTGTGCCATTTTGGGTTTATGGCACACTAGGGGGATAAATGGCTTTACGGCAAAATGGAATTAATTCCTAGAAATGACAACTTGGATTTAACACTTAGGTATTTTATACCTTAGTATATTTTTCTTGTCATGATTTATTTGCCTTGCCATGTCATGATATCATTTTCATTTTTATCTATAAAAATGTCATGATCATGTTTAGAACTATTTTTAGATGTCATGTATGCTAAAATGTCATTCACATGCCATGACATCATGATTTTAGCATATGCTTTTATCTATATCATATTTATGCCATAATCACACCTTCATGCATATAACTAAAATGAAATTAAGGACTATGGCATGATTTGATGGGAATCAAATAATATTGCCTAGAAATATGCATGAAACCATTAAAAGAACAAAAACCCACATCTTACTAAAAACTGGACTAGTATGTGTTTTACACATCAAGATACAAGTGAGATGTTTAGGAAAAAGGGATTAAAGGTTTCAAAAATATTTTGAAAACATTTTGAAAAACCTTGGTGAAGCCTATCTTTTGATAGCTATCACCATTGAATGGGATGATACAAAGAGGGCTCTTTATTGAAGCTTTTCTTAACTTTTGGACTTTGTGTCAATCTCTTAGTTTAGTGGGTAAAATAATTTTCTAATATTTTTCACACAGAATGATTGAGATAAGTAATATACATACCAAATTTCAAGATTTTTAAACCTATGTATATTTACTTATGAATTTCAGAAAGTCATTTCGAATTCGTAAATCAAGAATGTATTATCACCGATCGCCATGGAGGCCAATCGACTGATGGGTGTGGCAGCTGACTGATTTCTGAATTCAGTCGACTACCCAAGCTGATTTCAGGTAAATCTTGTTGGTTAGGCCCATGTTCACCTAGGTTAAGGTGTCCTAACCACTTCTAACCCTAGGATATGCTTGGGAGAGCATTAGAAAGGGTGGAAATCCATTGGACATGGATTAGGAGATGGGTTTAGGAAGAGTATCAATTTTAAGGTGGAAAAGAGTTCATTGTTGAACTTTGCCTTAATTTTGATTGGTTAAATGTTCCTATTGGCTTAGGGACTCTCCAAGGATATTGTTGGTGCAATGGTCAAGGGGGAGCAAGCCTCTAGGGGGAGGTATCCATCATGGGAAGATGGATGTGTATTTCCTCATGGGAGGAAAATTGGGTTGCCTCTCTTTAAGTGATATGGTATCACTAGAAAGATTGTAGGCATGTGTTCCTCCAAGGGAGAGATTGTAAGATCTCATTGGGATATGAGGCATTCATACCCTTGGGGAGGACCTTTTTGATGTAATGTCAAAAAGGGGGAGAAGTTACCGAGTTACCAATAAGGTTTGGAATTCTCATTTGGGATGTGAGAATTGCCAATATGGGAGAATTGATAGGCTTGAGATGGTAGTTTTGTCAATCATCAAAAAGGGGGAGATTGTTGGTGCAATCGACCCAGGTTTACTCAAGTTTGACTCGAGCAGTACCTTGATAGTATTTTGATGAAAGACAAAACTCATGACATGGGATTGTCATGGGAAAGTCCAACATGGGGTTGGCATGAAAAATCCAAGCATGGAGCTTGGTGTGGGAAACGTCCAAATCATTACGAAGCCATGCCCTTGGTGCTTGGTGAGAAATGCATTGCGAAGCCATGTGCTTGGTGCATGTGGGAAGTCTTGAGGACTGGGTAAGTTCATTAGGATCGGGGTCCTTGAGTCGGTGAAGGATGGCATTGCGAAGCCGTGTGCTTGGTGCATCCGAGGGACCGCTAGACGGGGAGCGAATGGAGTGAGGCCCAAGGGAAGCATACTTTGAGGGCATGAGACGTGAAGGATGACATTGTGAAGCTGTGCGCTTGGCGCATCCAAGGGACGTAGGCCGAGGGAAGAGAGCTTCGGTGCGGAACTCCATGAGGGATGATGTGGACTTGGCCAAGTGGCTAAGACTGAGTGTCGGAGGCTCAAACTTGATGTTTGATGGTTTACCCGACGGTCCAATGCTCAAACAATTTGGTGTTTGAGGTTTTTCCCTACAGCAGTCGACTGGCATAGGTGTCAATCGACTGGTCCAAGTCGACTTGGGTTAAACTGGTGTAAGACGGCAGGTTTTGTGCTTTGCAGTTGACTACCATGGACTGCAGTCGACTGATGTCGACAGCAGTCGACTGATGGGAATGTCGTGAGCACAGAACGCTCTGTAGCCGACTGGGCAGTCGGCTACTAGGTCACCAGTCGACTACCATGGACTTGCAGTCGACTGGTAGGAGATCCGTTGGAACTTGTCCAACGTGGATCTGGCCGTTGTGAGACAACAGTTACAGGGGCATTCGACTGGGGCCTTTTGGCAGTCGACTGCTGGGCGTGAAAATAGCTTGATGCAGGTTATAAATGGTGCTCAAGTGGGAGGATTTCGCCTAGACTTTTGTGAAGCTATTGGAGGGGAATTGCTGCTGCATTCCAGACCTTCAAGAGCCATCTAAAGCAAGCTACAATCAAAGGGTTCAAAGCAAGCGTTGTAAAGTGTTCTTTACGTGTATTTCATATTTGTCTTTGTATTGCTTGTATTTCATATATTACTTGTTGTAATAGCTTGTGAGAGGTTTCTCCACCTCTGACATGTAGTCGAGAAGGAGTTTAGTTAGTGTCGTGTGCATAACTAGAACTCGGTGAGCTCGCCCGTGGAGTAGGAACCATTCGGTTCCGAACCACGTATATGCTTGTGGATTGCTTGTGATTGTTATGTGTTGTTAGTATTGTAATTATCATTGTTATTCCGCTGCGCTAACAACAATCGTAGACAAGCAACGCAACGAGAATGAGCAAATTCCACCATCGGACGATTGAGGGCTATTCACCCCCCTCTAGCCGGCCAATACACACCGATCGATCCCCTACACACGAGAGGATTAAAACAGTGATATTAAGAACCAAAATAACTCGACAAAATGGTAGTTATTAGTAAGCTCCAAGTGTGGAGCGATGGTAAGGACACAACCTCGGTTAGAGGACAATCCTAGGTGTCGATCCGACCAAGGCTTCTGGAGGAATGCCGAAGTCAAGATCAAACAGTCAAAGGACTATCACACTGCATGGCATTATGCATCTCTTGTGCTACCCTTGTGTTGTAGGAATTCTCAAGTGCAACAGTCGACTGATGTGTCAATAGTTGACTGAAGGCAAACGACTTCCAAAAGGATCAGTCAACTGATGTCGACGAATCAACCCAATGCACAAGGTCTAAGAGATAGATATCGATGTCGCCACCTCATGATAAGATAAGTTGCCACCTCAACATAAGATCCATGAGTTTTGGATCTGGATCGGGACATATTAGAAGGCGACAATCTTTAAAAGGAGGAAAGGACTCAAACCCATCAATCAATTAATGAACTCCTAAGTGCACCGACTCTCTGCAATCCTTCGTGCTACAATGCTACTCTGACCATGCTACAATGGTTTATCGATTTTTGTAACCAAAATGGATACCACCATGATTTTTCCTTCCCTAGGACTTCTCAACAAAACGATCTAGTCGAACATAAAAATTGAACATTACAAGAAGCCACTAGAATCATGTTGAGTGCGTATAACTTACCTAAGAGATTTTGGGCAAAAGCAGTCAATACAGCTTGCTATGTTAAAAATAGGATCCTCCTAGTTAAGAAACATCTTAAAACCTCATATGAAATTTATTATAAAACACTACCCAACATTAAATACTTTAGGGTCTTTGAGTGTAGGGTACATATATTAAATACTAAAGACTACCTAGGGAAATTCACCCCTAAAATAACTACCGAGATATTTCTACGAATCTCAACCACTAGTAAAGCCTATAGGGTGTATAACAATGAAACCCAAAAAATTGAAGAAACAATTAACATAGTATTTGATGAAGAAAACAAAACTACATAACCCAGATTAGAAGTGATTAATGAACCTAACACTAGACCTAGACCTGAACCTAACTCTAGACCTGGACCCAAACCTAAACTTGATTCTAGACTAAAGTCTAACTCACAAAACAAATCTAGTATAGATCATAACCCAAATCAGTATAGGTTATAAGCAAATCATCATATTAATCAAGTAATAGGTTATCCCAATTTAGGAGTTCGAACCAGAGCATCCCATAGGAACCTAAGCCAAATTTCACTTATCTCAAAAGTCAAACCAAAAACAATTGAACAAGTTCTTCTTGATCCTAATTGGATTATAGCTATGCAAGAAGAGCTAGCTCAATTTGTTGGTGCAACAATGCCCCAACCATTTATGTCTTTTGATGTTTGAATAATCATTTATAGTTAGGCAATATTTTTTGATCTAACTATGAATATGTCAAGTGACAAGAAAATCCAAGTGTGAAAACTTGGTAAAGGAAAGTCCAAGTATGAACTTATCAAGAGAAGTCAAAGGGAAGGTCTTGGCAGCATAAGACCAAGCATCAAGTCTTGGCGGCGTAAAGTCCAAGCAGACCTTGGCAAAGGAAGACCAAAGTCAAGGTCTTGGTAGTGTAAGTCCAAGCATGTAGTCTTGGTAGCTTAAGTTCCAAGCAGTCCTTTGGAAAAAGAGAAACCCAAGACATGACGAAATCGAGGGAAGCTCTTGGAAGCAAGTGCAAGGATGAAGGAGTCGCGGACTCTGAGAGATCCTGGAGGTGCAAGGTTGAAGGAAGAGCTAGAAGGTTGAGTCTAGGTCTAGGGAGTTGATTTGAAGTAGGATTATATCATACTTAAAGTATCAGTCGACTGATCAGTCACTCGACTGAAGATGGCTGAGTTATGTGACCATCAGTCGACTACTAGGGTTTGGCAGTCGACTGGTCCACCATCAGTCGATTGTTATACCCTAGAAATCGATTGTTAATAGTGGACATCGACATAGAATATTTTCCAGTCGAGTGACCAGTTGGAGCACTCGACTGATTACTCAATTAGTAGATTGATGGTATGATCAGTCGACTGATCAGAGCCCCATTGGACAGTGACAATCATGGATCTAGCTCGTCAGAAGTCGTTGGATGGTGTCAGCTACAGCAGTAGTCGTCTGATGTTGTACATCAGTGGATTGATGGAGGCTCAACGAGAAAATCAGCCCTCTCCCTATAAAAAGAGGGAATGGGGTGCTTGAGGAGGCTAGTGCTTACATTCCTAACATACTCTCAAGCTCCCCACATTTTCTTAAGCTTTCTAAGTGTTTTTAATCCTCCCCTTCTCAAATATTTATCTTCATCATTTGTAAGAAGAGGAGTGTCTTGTAAGAGAAAGCTTTTTTAGTGGAGTTTTGCTTGGATTTATCCACCTTAAGGATCGCTGTGGAGTAGGAGCTTAATCTTCGAACGACGTAAAATCTTTCTTGTTAGCAATTGCATTTTTAACTCTTGTTTTCTTTAGTATTTGTATTTTCTTCTGCTAATCAAAATTGTAGAATTCAAGAGAGGCTATTCACCCCCTCTAGCCTTCCAAAGATCTCCAACAAGTGGTATCAGAGCCCGGATCGTATCGGAGGATCTAACCATCAACCGAAGCATGACATTTCAAGAGGGATAGAGCACGGCGAGACCTCCATTCTTCGACGGCAATGATTTTGGCTATTGGAAAGGTAGGATGGAATACTACCTTATGAATGATATTGATAATTGGTTTAGTATTGTAGATGGTTTCGAGAAGTCGGTCGATGAATTCGGAGCGCCAATACCATTGAAGGATTGGACTAGGGAGATGGCGAAGAAGGCTCAAGCTAACACCAAAGCAACAACCACACTTCAATGTGATTTGTCTAAAGAGCAACTAAGCAAAGTCGGACCTTTAGAATCCGCAAAGGAGCTTTGGGAGAAGGTCATCGAACTCAACGAAGGGTCAAAGGAGACAAGTGTTGGAGATCGTTTGGAAGCTAGAGGGGGGGTGAATAGCGCTTTTCGGTTTCTACAAAAATGATTAGCGGAAGCAAGAACAAATAATATATGTAAAAACACAAAAACAATGCTAACAAGGCCTTTACGTGGTTCGGAGATAACGCTCCTACTCCACGGCGATCCTTAAGGTGGATCAACCCAAGCAATTTTACTAAGAAGCTTTCTCTTTACAAAGACCTCCTCTTCTTACAAAAGATGACAATGAAGATTTGAGAGGAGGAGGGAGATTAATAGATTTAGAAAGCTTGGAAAACTTGTGGGAGCTTAGAAGGATGATCAGAATATAAGAATTAGTCCCTTCTTGCTCCCCTTGAGCTCTTTATATAGGAAAGAGCCTCTTTTTCCCGTTGGAGGTCCATCAGTCGACTGATGACTTACATCAGTTGACTGCCGCCAATTCTAACGACTTCTGAACAGCCGGATTCGTGGGATTCGCAGTCGTCATCGCCAACGGGAAAACTATCGACCGCCAGCGATGGCGATTCGACCGATAATGCTAAATCGCCACGGCCATCATCGCCATTCTGTTTGTGGCGATCGATTGCCAATAATGGCGATCATTGCCCGGCTATATCGCGATTGAGTGCGAGTCGACTCTCGCCGATTCGGATAACTCGATCGCTAATGATCCTTCCAACCTCTAATCTGCATTTTAAGGGCGATTCGATCGACACCATGTTCCAATGATCACACCCCAAGTATGACTAATTCATACTTGAAAACATAACCTAAGCCTAGACTTAACCTTCTAGCTTCTCCATCAGCCTTGCGCCTCCAGGATTTCTTTGAGTCCACGACTCCATCCATGCGCTTGCCTTCAAAAGCTTCCTTCGGTTTCGTCATGCTTTGGTTTTCTTCTTTGCCAAAGTACGCTTGGACTTTACGCCGCCAAGACTACATGCTTGGACTTATGCAGCCAAGACTTTTCTTTGGTCTTTCTTTTCCAAGGACTGCTTGGACTTTACGCAGCCAAGACTACATGCTTGGACTTACGCTGCCAAGACCAAGACCTTTCCTTTGACTTCTCTTTGCCAAGATCACACTTGGACTTGTCTTTTACCAAGTCTTCATACTTGGATTTTCCTGTCACTTAAACATGTTTACAATTAGATCACAAAACATTGCCTAACTTAGATGATTATCTAAACATCAATATATATAAATGCTTGGGGCATTGTTGCACCAACAATCTCCCCCTTTTTGATGTTTGGCAATCATTTAAGTTAGGTCTTTAACACATACATATAAACATATTTCAATATGAATTCTAACTTAAATATCCCTTCTCCCCCTTTGACATACAACAAAAAGAGAAAAGTTAATCCAATAAGTGCAGGAAGAATTGACATATCTTTGAACAAAGGTATAAAATTGATATGAAGCTCTCCCTAAATCCAAGACATGTTTCATGATGGGGAAATAACATGTGAAGCAAGGCATAAGCAATAGAATAAGCAAATATGTCATAGCCTTGCACCAACAATTATAGAAATTAGGGATGTAGCTCCCCCTAAACCAGTGCACCAAGAAAATCCGCCTTTCCATACAAGTTATCATGTATATACTGTGGAAATCATATAATGTCCAAAATTGAACCTTTTAACCGATGAAAAATCGTTTTCTATTCCAAAACAGTGTCACCAGTTCGACTGGAATAGGCATCACCAATCGCTTTATAATCGATCGCCAATAACGCAAATGATCGATATCGATAAATCAAAATCGAATTTTTCAGTCAAGGTTTGAAAAAGCGTAGAAAATTCCGTGGGTGTCCAAAAATCACGAAACTCGTCATACACATTTTATTCGACTAATATGACATATGAAAAATATTAGACGAAAAATATGCTCATTAGATTAATGGATTGATACGATATTCAAAATAACAAAATTATGACACAAAAAGTGTGATTGTATCGTATCAATAATCATAACTTCGTACTATACGCTCAACTTCTAAACTTGACAAATAACAAGGACACAATAGAAATGAATTAAAACAAGGACACAATTTCATTTCATTAATCAAAATTTATGACACAAGTAGGAGTTTATGCCGTACATATGGCCAAAAAGAAAAACAACAAAACAACAAGCAAGCTAACGATCGTCATCCTCAGCATCCATCGGTGCAGAAGATGATCCATCGTGAGGTGGGTGTCCAGGTGCAGCAGGGCGGAGAAACACCAAGATGTCCTGCTGCTGCAGATGCACCCCTCTCATGAGGGAGAGGAGCTCCTGATGCTCTCGGCGAAGCTCCTCAAAGCGTGTGTCTACCCGCTCCACAAAAGCGTCGAAACGGGCAACGAAGGATGGATCTGGCATAACAGTATCGCCTGCAGCAGTCTCTCCTGCATGTGCTCCCTCAGCAACACCCTCAGCAGCAACTCCTTCCGCAGCAGCATCCTCTGGTGTCAGAGCGCCACCTGCTAGCCGTCGGGCTGGGTCCCATAAAACGGATCCTCTGTCGGCCTTCAGGCCCGCCAAGGAGAAACTCCGTCGAGTCATCTGATCATATTTTCTATTCATGACTTTAATGACTCCTATATCGACATCAATGCCTACGGAGCTGAGCCATTGAGTAAGGACATTTCCAAAAGGAATATGAACCTTCCCATATTTTGGCCTTATGAAATGAATGATGCAATGGAAGGTATTGAGGCCAATATTGATGTCTAAGTATGAACGAAAGAAATGCATGAGAAGTAAGTGTGGAAGGCGAACCAAAGCCAAACCACGAGTAACTATAGGGAGAAGACAATGAGCAATGACCTTATAAAGGACATTGTCAGAGGCAGAAAGTTCTTGTGATTGAAATAGATTAGTGTTCAAAGGTCGAGGAGAATGATAGAAAGTAGTGTGAAGGGAATCCAAGGAAATCTCCTCAAAAGGAGGTGGAAGAGGTTCACTCCAAGATGGATATAAGATGAAATCATTCTCGGAAGAGAGACAATCGAGAAAATCAGTCAAGATCTGGGGACTGAAATCCAGATCGCGCTGAGCAACACGAGTCCGGTATCTCCCATCTCCAGCCGGTTGTAGGTTGTTGAAAAATTCAGAGAGAAGAGTGATATTAACATGATGTTCACAAAAGACTAAAGACTCAAGTTTGTAATGTTGAATGATTTGAACAATGTCAAAACATTAGTCTTTAAGAAACTTGGGATTCATTGATCTAGGTGGAATAAGTTGGAATTTGTTTTTATTGAAAGCACTTTCAAGTGCGGAGTTTGGAAATCGAGGATCGACAGGGGGTCGAGGGTTTGACGGGCCCTCGTTGGTCGGAGGTGCCCGAGTACGCTTAGTAGCAATGCGCTTAAGTCTAAATGTGTGAAAAGACAACACAAAAAAAACATGCACAATGTAGGTTGATGATGCATGGACAGAGACAACAAGACAAGCATGGGTTAGTGAAATACAATCATAGGAACAAACAAACATTGATCAGAAATGAAAATATACCTAGGCGACATGACTAACAAAGAGCAAAGATTACCACGGAACCATAGCCGAGTGACTGGAAACTAGAGCGCGAATGGAGTGACAAGAGAAGGTCCTCGAGTTGGAGAGCACTCCAAATGGGAGCACTGGTCGGTGAAGAAGCCGGAAAAATGAGGGAGAACGGCCAAACGACGCGATGGAGGTTCGTCAGAAGAGGAAGAGGAGAGAAAATCGGGATGGTTTGATGAGTCGAACCGGTGGAAAGCCCTAAATGCGACGACATCACGATCGCCATTAGTCGGCAATGAATCGATGGGGATCTCTGAACCGGCTGCCAGATACGTTTAACGATTTCAGAGGCTGGCCGATCGCCATAAATGGCGAATCGATAGACATCGGCCGAATCGATCGATGATACGAACGATTTCAGGCGTACCCGATCGCCATAAATGGCGCTGAATCGATAACGAACCGGTAAGCCCTTGCTCAATATCGCTATATCACCGAATCAAGGCCAGTACTACCGATCGATATCACCGATAGCCTTTTCGGCCAGATTAAAAAATTCATAATTAATTCAATAAAGATTAAAAAATCACGAAATTTTGTGGGTAATATTTTTAGAACATTTCCTATCAAGGAAAAATTATTTTAAAATTATATCACCTCTAGATTTTGATATTGACACAATCTTGAGATTTTGCAGAAGTTATGATATTTTTGCAAAACTTTGTATCACTTTGGCTTATCAATAGGAGATTGTTTCTCAAGATTTGATAGACATAGTTTAAATTTTATTTTATTTGATATTTCCAATCATATTCTTGGAGCTATATGCACATTAATTGTACATAGGCCTTCCCAATGATTGGTCCAATGAAGGATTAATGTCTCTAGATGACACTTTGGTTCATAGTAATGCATCATAACAAGCATGATGATCCAAGTGCATCTTCCTAACATCTCACATGTTGTCTAGGTGGCTCAATACAAAAATCATGGTTTCCTAAGTATTTTGTGAGATGATTAAAGGTATAAATCCTAGTATTTCTATAAGATCATGCAAACCTACATTTCTATTCTACAAAGCACATTCCAAGTTCTCTCCTAAGTGATGAAAATTCTATTTCGGGGAGAGGCTTGGTAAAGATGTCGGATAGGTTGGACTTAGATTCAATGTAATTAAGCTCAATGTCCCCCTTAGCCACATGGTCTCTAATGAAGTGATGTTTTACTTCAATGTGCTTAGTCCTAGAGTGATGCACTGGATTCTTGGTCAAGTTAATGGTGCTCACATTATCACAAAATACTTTCATGTTGGAGTAAGATAGCTTATAATCTTCTAAGGTATGTTTCATCCATAATAATTGAGCTACACAACCACCCATAGCCACATATTCGGCCTCGGTGGTGGATAAAGCAACACAAGGTTGCTTCCTACTACTCCAACTCACTAGGGAGGACCCAAGGAATTGACATCCACCACTAGTACTCTTCCGATCCAATTTGCAACCGGCATAATCGGAATCGGTGTACCCAACCAAATCAAAGGACCTAGTCCTAGGGTACCATAGACCTACATTTAGTGTGCCTTTAACATATCTTAAAATTCTCTTGATGGCAACTAAATGAGATTCCTTAGCACATGATTGATACCTAGCACACATACCAACCGCAAATAATATGTCGGGTCTACTAGCGGTTAAATACAAGAGGCTACCAATCATGCTCCTATAAAGGGTAAGATCTATTTGTTTTCCTTCACTATCACTATCTATTTTAGTATTGGTTGCCATTGGAGTTGACTACCTTAGCATTTTCCAAACCAAATTTCTTAATCATTTCCTTAGCATATTTGGTTTGATAAATGTAAATTCCTTCACTTGTTTGTTTAACTTGCAATCCTAGAAAGAAATTTAATTCTTCAACTAGACTCATCTCAAACTCTTTTCCATATTTTGAATGAAGTTTTGAAGAAGTTCATCATTTGTTGACCCAAAGATAATGTCATCAACATACACTTGGGCTACAAAGATGTCCTTAGATGTTGACTTTATAAAGAGAGTTTGATCTATACTACCCCTTTTGAAATCCTTAGAGATTAGGAAAGATGACAATCTTTCATACCAAGCCCGGGGAGCTTGTTTCAAACCATATAAGGCTTTCCTAAGCTTGTATACATGGTTTGGGTAGTCCATATTTTCAAACCCGGGAGGTTGTTCTACATACACCTCTTCCTTAATAAACCCATTTAGAAATGCCGATTTGACATCCATTTGATGGAGTTTGAAACCCATATAGGAGGCATATGCTAAAAGTATTCTAACGGACTCTAACCTAGCAACCGGGGCATATGTTTCATCATAATCAAGTCCTTCAACTTGATTAAAACCCCTTGCAACTAATCGTGCTTTATTTCTAGTGATATTCCCTTGGTCATCTAGTTTGTTCCTAAAGACCCATCTTGTAGTAATAATAGTGTTTTCACTTGGTCTAGGAACTAACTCCCATACTTGACTTCTTTCAAATTGAGCTAATTCATCTTGCATTGCTAAGATCCAATCCGGATCAAGTAATGCATCTTTAATTGTTTTGGGCTCAATTTGAGAGATTAGAGCAATATGACTAGTAGGATCCCTATGGAATGACCTAGTCCTAACTCCTTGAGATAATTCACCGACAATTTGATCTAAAGGGTGACTTTGATGAAATCTTATGGTTCTAGGAGGTGTGTTAGATGGAGTTTGATCATGATCATCCTCAATCCTATGCTCATCATCGGAATCATCCCTTACTCCCCCTTGATTCAATCCTCCCCCTTGATCATTACCCGCTAAGTTTAAGTCTTGAAATTGTTTGGTAATTTCTTGATTTTCAATATTTATATCATCATCAATAGGGGATTTCCTAGGGTATGTATTTGAAGTTTCATCAAATTGAACATTTGAAGATTCTTCAATCTTTTGAGTCCTTTTATTGTAAACTCTATATCCTACACTAGTGGATGAGTATCCAACTAGGATTCCTTCATCCGCTTTGGACTCAAACTTACTTAGGTTGTCTTTGGTATTTAAGATATAAACTTTGCATCCAAAGACCTTAAAATAATGAATTGTTGGAATTGTACCATTCCACAATTCAAAAGGAGTTTTTCCTAAAAACCTATGAATCAATACCTATTTTGGATATAGCAAGCGTATTAATCGCTCGCCACAAGTAGCTAGGTAAGGAATATGCATTAAGCATTGTCCTAGCCGCTTCTTGTAGGGCACGATTTTTCTTTCCACAACCCCATTTTGTTGAGGTGTTCTAGGACAAGAAAATTCATGCTTGTACCTTGTTCTAAGCAAAATTTGAAAATTAGAATTCTCAAATTCTCCACCATGATCACTACGGATCCGGTTGATTTTGAGTTTTCTTTCATTTTCTACTCTTTTGCTAAATCCTATGATTATTCCTAAGGTTTCATCTTTATTTTTCAAGAAAAACACCCAAGTAAATCTAGAAAAATCATCTACTATTACCAAGCAATATTTACTACCAATTATAGATGGGGTACTATGACAATCAAATAAATCCATATGTAGTAATTCTAATGGTAAAGCGGTACTAAGTAAATTTTTACCTTTGTGTGATGTTTTTGATTGTTTCCCTTCTTGGCAAGCATCACACATCTTGTCCTTGAGAAATTTGACTCTAGGCAATCCTTTGACTAGCTTCAATTTTGCTATTTTGGCTATATTCTTCATGTTTATGTGTCCTAGCCTCCTATGCCAAAGCCAACTTTCTTCCTCTTTTGCAATAAGACACTTAGTGGTAGGATTAGTAGCATAGGATAAGTCAACATAATATATATTTGATTTCCTAAAGCCTACTAACATACAATCGTTTATAGTTTTGTGTCTTATAAAACATTTTGAGGAATCAAATTTAACATCAAAGTTTGCATCACATAATTGACTTACACTAAGTAAATTAAATTTCATATTTTTAACTAATAGAACTTTATGAATGGCAAGATTGGGAGATACCTCAATAGTGCCCTTTCCTAAAATTTTAATTTTGCCGCTATTTCCAAATGACACTTTTCCTTTGCTAGTGTGGTTGATAGTGGAGAATTTTCTCTCATCCCCGGTCATATGCTTTGAGCACCCACTATCAACTATCCACAAGATTGGTTCTTCTACCTATGTCACATGAAAAACACAATCCTTAGGTACCCAAATCTTAGGACCACTAGCATCAATTATGAATTTCTTTGGTACCCATGCCTTTCTCCCCTTGCTTTTAATCATTGTTTTTCTACTAACAAGGGATGCAAATGCTACCTCTTTCTCCTTAGGTCTATATCCTAATCCAGCCTTATTGTAAATTGCCCTTTGATTTTTAATAATCATATCTAGATATTTAGAACCATTAGTGAATTTTTCTAAGCATGCTCTTAATTTACCTATTTCTTTTCTTAACTCATCATTTTCATCCCTAAGAGTACATTCATCAATATCACTAGATTGTTTGCAACATGATGAATCTACACTTTTGAGTGATTTGATTTCTAATTTTAGATCCTTAACACTAATTTTTGATCTATTTAAAGCATTTTGTAAACATGCAATAGTCTTATAAAGTAAATCTATTTTAGGTGAGTTGTTTACCTCATCATCATCACTTGATGATGATTCATCACTTGAGGATGAAGAGGACTCCTCGCATGAGCTCGCGGCTTCTTCCTCTAATGCCATAAGAGCTAGGTTCCGAGTGGCATGACATACTTCCTCATCGTCGGAAGACTCCTCTATACTTAGATTGTCCCATGTTTGTGCCACCATTGCTTCTTTCTTCTTCTTTTCCTTCTTTTCCTTCTTCTCCTTATGCTTCTTTTCTTTCTCCTCTTTTTTCTTTAGTTCCGGGCAATTTGGCTTGATGTACCCTTTCTTATTGCAACCATAGCAAGTTACATTAGATGAAGAATTTGAATTACTTGAAGATTTACCTCTTGAGGATTGGAACATCCTCTTCACATCCTTCTTGGTGAGTCTCCTTGACTTCCCACCAAACTTCTTGACGTAATGTGCCACCTCGCTTGCCGAAAACTCATCTTAACTACTTGATGAGTCTTCCTCGGATTCGGATGAGGAGGACACTTCCTTCTTCTCCTTCTTCTTCTTCTCCTTCTTTCCTACAAAAAGAGCTATACCCTTCTCTTTGGATGAAGTGTTAGCTTGTTCATGTAATTGAAATTCACAAAAAAGTTCATCTAACTTGACTAATGAGAGATCCCTAGAAACCTTATAAGCATCTACCATTGAGGCCCATAAGGTGGTCCTAGGGAAAGCTTGTAATACATACCTTACAAGGTCACAGTTGTCGACCTTTTCATCTATAACGTGTAGTCCGTTGACTACTTCCTTGAAACGCCCGTGCATTTGGCTCACGGTCTCGTTTGTCTTCATAGTGAAGCTTTGGAGTTGGCCAATCAAAAGATCCCTCTTGGCCCTTCTTGTCTCTTTGGATCCTTCGTTGAGTTCGATAAGCTTCTCCCAAAGCTCTTTTGCGGAGTTGAAGGGACCGACCTTAGAGAGTTGCTCCTTGGATAGACCACATTGAAGTGTGGTCGTTGCTTTTGCATTGGCTTGTGCTTTCTTGGCCATCTCTCTTGTCCAATCTTTTGTCGGTAGTGGTGCTCCGAATTCGTCGACCGGCTTTTCGAATCCATCTACAATACTAAACCAATTTTCTATGTCATTCATGAGATAGTATTCCATCCTACCTTTCCAATACCCGAAGTCATTGCCATCGAAAAACGGAGGCCTTGCCGTGCTATATCCCTCTTGAAATGCCATGCTCCGGTTGATGGTTAGATCTTCCGATGCGATCCGGGCTCCGATACCACTTGTTGGAGATCGTTTGGAAGCTAGAGGGGGGGTGAATAGCGCTTTTCGGTTTCTACAAAAATGATTAGCGGAAGCAAGAACAAATAATATATGTAAAAACACAAAAACAATGCTAACAAGGCCTTTACGTGGTTCGGAGATAACGCTCCTACTCCACGGCGATCCTTAAGGTGGATCAACCCAAGCAATTTTACTAAGAAGCTTTCTCTTTACAAAGACCTCCTCTTCTTACAAAAGATGACAATGAAGATTTGAGAGGAGGAGGGAGATTAATACACTTAGAAAGCTTGGAAAACTTGTGGGAGCTTAGAAGGATGATCAGAATATAAGCATTAGTCCCTTCTTGCTCCCCTTGAGTTCTTTATATAGGAAAGAGCCTCTTTTTCCCGTTTGAGGTCCATCAGTCGACTGATGACTTACATCACTGACCGCATTCTAACTGGCTTCAATACAGCGATTCACGGATTTACAGCCGCTATCACTAACGGAAAACTATCACCGACTTCCAACAAAGGGCGATTCGATCGATATCGCCAGATGGCGATCGCCCCAGGCTATTCGTGGCGACATCGCTAATAATGGCAGCCGATCACAAATCTATGTTGCGATTGAGTTCGAGTCGACTCATCGTTCGACCGATAACTCCCCGATCGCTAGTATGACTAATTCATACTTGAAAACATAACCTAAGCCTAGACTTAACCTTCTAGCTTCTCCATCAGCCTTGCGCCTCCAGGATTTCTTTGAGTCCACGACTCCATCCATGCGCTTGCCTTCAAAAGCTTCCTTCGGTTTCGTCATGCTTTGGTTTTCTTCTTTGCCAAAGTACGCTTGGACTTTACGCCGCCAAGACTACATGCTTGGACTTATGCCGCCAAGACTTTCCTTTGGTCTTTCTTTTCCAAGGACTGCTTGGACTTTACACAGCCAAGACTACATGCTTGGACTTACGCTGCCAAGACCAAGACCTTTCCTTTGACTTCTCTTTGCCAAGATCACACTTGGACTTGTCTTTTACCAAGTCTTCATACTTGGATTTTCCTGTCACTTAAACATGTTTACAATTAGATCACAAAACATTGCCTAACTTAGATGATTATCCAAACATCAAAATATATAAATGCTTGGGGCATTGTTGCACCAACAACAAGAAGAGCAAAGAGGGACCTTTTGATAGGTTAACTCCGAAGTTTCAACATGAAGACCAATGAGACCGTGAGCCAAATGCACAGTTGATTCAAGGAGGTAGTCAACGGACTACATGTAATAGGTGAGAAGGTAGAAAATCATGACCTAGTAAGGTATGTTCTTCAAGCTTTCTCTAGAACAAATTTATGGGCATTAATGGTAGATGCTTATAAGGTTTCTAGGGATCTTTGCTTAGTTAAGATAGATGAACTATTTTGTGAATTTGAGTTGCATGAGCAAGCTAACACTTTGTCCAAGGAGAAAGGTGTAGCTCTTTTTGTAGGTAAAAAGGAGAAAAGGAAGAAAGAAAAGAAGGAGGCTTCTTCTTCATCCGAATCGGAGGAGGAGTCCTCTAGTAGCAGTGATGAGTTGTCGGCAAGCGAGGTGACTCATTACATGAAAAAGTTTGATTGGAGATCAAGGAAGCTCACCAAAAAGGATGTGAGGAGGATGTTCCTGAAGGGAGTTGCTTCGGAGATTCATTGGCTCCCATGTCCCCGGATTAAAATTTTCACCAATGAAAGAACTAATCCGGATGGGATGAGTTTCCTTAGCACAACCTATTCGTCGTCGTGCTAACAACTTGAGTGATCGCTTGAACAAACTAGTTGTTCAAGCAACACAACTCTTCTAGTTGGTTAGCCGCGGAAGAGACGACGGACGGATCGCCGGTTTTTGTGTTTGTCTTCGGGGTCCATGATTATACAAAATATATACATACACACACATGTATAATCAACACATAAAAGAACATGCTCAGATCTGAAAATAAAGTTGTAAAACTTTATACCTTACGATCTTCTACCGTATGTCCTTTCCTCCTCGTGGACGACGTGTGGACGAAGATCCTCCACGAGTAGAAGCCTTCTAGATCGCGTTCTTCCCTTCCTTGTCCGCTGCGAACAAAGAGAAGAACCAACAATACCTTTCCTTTCTAGAACCGGCCACCAAACTAGGGAGTTTGATGCAACCGCCAGCCAAGGAACAATTGGATGAAGTGCCGGCCACCAATGCAATGTTGCCGCCGGCCACCTAGAGGTAGGAGAAGCGCCGGCCACCAAGTGTTGGAGAGCCGCCGGCCACCAAGGAGCAAGGGAGGAGGAAGAAGAGAACCGGCCAAGGTTGAGAAGATGGAGAGGGATGCCGGCCAAAAACCTAGGGAGAACAAGAACCTTGCCGCCCATTTATAGCCGCCCAAAACCCTAGTCGCCTCTAGGGTTTGTGTTTGCCGCCCACTTTGAGAAGAGCCAAACCCTAATTTCCAAAATCTTATTGCCGCCCAAGCCTAAGCCTCTATTTATAGAATAGGGCTTAAGCCTCCTTTATTCTCCACCGTCGGATCTAGGGATTTAATCTCCACCGTCGGATCTAGGGTTTTATCCCAACCGTCGGATCTAGGGTTTCATCCCAACCGTCGAATCTAGGATTTCATCCCAACCGTCGGATCTAGGGTTTCATCCCAACCGTCGATTCTAGGATTTCATCCCAACCATCAGATCTAGGGATTTAATACCAACCGTTGGTTCTAGGGTTTCATCCCAACCATCGGATCTAGGGATTCATCCCAACCGTTGGTTCTAGGTTTTGTTTTACATCCTTGGATCTAGACTTCATGAGGATTATATTAGGCTACGATAGGGACCATAAGGAGGAGTTGGATCTTAGCCACCCGATGGATCGGAACCACACAAACTTGATCCATCAATGATGTTCCATTCCACTAGAGGATCATTATTGAACTACCTCACCAACCCCCATAAATTAATGGGCTCCATATATTATTTGTACATTCATCTCCCCGTGTTTAAGATATCGAATGCCCGTCAATTAATTGATTTACTGACCATCAATTAATTAACATCTAATTCCTCGAGTAGTACCACTCAACCTTATCATCATGTTGACTAAGTCAACCAGCTGGGTTTACATGATGAACCTTATGAGCTCCTCAAGGGGACATCATCAACCTAATATATAGGACACGGTTTCCTCCTATAATCAACGGCACACCACATAAATAATATTATTTCCCAACTTACCGGGCATATTGATTTAATCCATCTAAATCTCATCCTCTGGTAAATCAAAGAAATAAATACTAAGTACATGTGCCCGTTATTATATCGGGATTAAGAGCATGTACAACATAATATCCGAGGTCCGATTCAATTATGTAGTCAGTACTAAATTGAATCACCTCTATGTCGGTCCTGCTCAATACACCTAAGTGTACCAGTGTAACTCCATGTTCAAGACAAAACAATACCAAGCTACACTACAACCATGCCAATGGTTTGTCCAAAACCCTCTTGGTTGTGAGCCTCTACTTATATTTTATAAGGGACTGATAACATGATCTTCTGTGCCACACCAAGCACCATGTTATCTACAATGTAAAATATTAGACAATATGCACACACATATAATAAATATATAAAGTGCAAACAATGATCATGTGATTCTTATTCCAAAATAAAATGTTCATACAAAAAGAGCTAGGCTTTCAGTATACATTCCAACAATCTCCCACTTATACAAAAAGACTATGCCATCATCGCTCTGCTATACATCTGATCCCCATATCCTCCACATGCCTATCAAACGCTTTCGCTGGAAGGGCCTTAGTGAATGGATCCGCCAGGTTATCCTCTGATGCAATCTTGGCGACAACAACTTCTCCTCACTTTACGATCTCTCGTATAAGGTGGTACTTGCGCTCTATGTGTTTACTCGCCTTATTGGCTCGTGGTTCCTTCGAGTTTAGAATTGCACCACTGTTATCACAATAAATTGTGATAGTTCTGGGCAAACCAGGAATCACATCCATGTCCATCAAGAAGTTCCTGAGCCATACAGCTTCCTTGGCTGCCTTAGAGGCTGCCACATACTCAGCTTTCATGGTAGAGTCCGCCACGCATTTCTGCTTGACACTCCTCCATACTATGGCTCCACCTCCAAAAGTAAACACAAACCCTGAGGTAGACTTACTCTTGTCCCTATCTGATTGGAAATCTGAATCCGTGTAACCCACAGGGACTAATTGATCTGCTCGGTAAACTAGCATATATCTCTCGGGTTGTCTGACAACCCTCCCACTATGACGATGTGCCTCTTGTCTATGCTTTGTGACACGTGGTGCAGTGACTTGTGGTATCTCCTCTTGTACCGGTGGTACTGAAGTCGGGACTTCCCCTGTCAACTCCTCAAGAACAATCCTACTCTTGGGCTTGTGGTTCATTACATAATCCTCCTCTAGAAATCTGGCGTTCGTGCTAACGATCACCCTTTGATCTCTAGGATTATAAAACAAACCACCTTTCGTTCCCTTAGGGTAGCCAACAAACATGTACACTTCTGTATGAGGTTCCAACTTACCAGCATCAGCCTTCAGCACATGTGCTGGACTCCCCCATATCCGAATATGTCTCAGACTAGGCTTTCGCCCAGTCCACAATTCTACAGGGGTAGAAGGTACTGATTTGGATGGAACCATATTCAGAGTATACATTGTTGTATCCAGCGCATACCCCCATAACGAAACAGGTAACTCAGAATAACTCATCATCGATCTGACCATCTCCATAAGAGTCCTATTCCTTCGCTCCGCTACACCATTCTGCTGGGGTGTGCCAGGTGCAGACAATTGGGATTGAATCCCTGCCTCTGATAAGTAATTCCTAAACTCTCCCAAGAGGTACTCACCACCACGATCAGATCGTAGGGTCTTGATACTCTTACCTTGACAGTTCTCCAATCAGCCTTGAATTCTTTGAACCTGTCAAAGCATTCAGACTTGCGGCGCATCAAGTAAGTGTATCCATATCTTGAATAATCGTCTATAAAAAAGACGAAATACTCAAAACCACCTCTTTCCTGGATAGACATAGGACCGCACAAATCAGAATGAACCAATTCTAACACATCTTTGGCCCTATACCCATTGGCCTTGAAAGGCCTCTTGGTCATTTTACCTTCCAAGCAAGATTCGCAGGTTGGGAGATCCTCCACCACTAATGAACCCAAAGGTCCATCAGCTATCAACCTTTGAATTCTGCTTAGGTTAATATGACCAAGCCTTAGATGACAAAGATATGTTTGGTTCATCTGCGAAGGTTCTTTTCTCTTATTAGACTTAGAAGATGAGTTATTTACTTCTATATGCATCGTGGGAGTTTTCGGTTCAAGAGTATATAAATTGCCAACCAATGTACCAGAACAGATAATCTCTCTATTCCTTTTTATAACCACTTTGTCATTAAAAGAAACAGAATATCCATCCTTAAACATTTTAGAAACTGAAATTAAATTCTTTCTAAAAGTAGGTACATAAAGACAATTTCTCAAAACCAAAACTTTATTCCTATCAAAAGATAAATAAACATCTCCCACTGCAATAGCCGCCACCTTTGAAGCATTGCCCATGAAGACGGTAATCTCTCCCTCAGCTAGTCGTCGGGTTTCCTGGAACCCCTACAAAGTATTGCAAACATGATCAGTGGATCGTGTATCTACACACCAGGCACTGGTAGATAACACCGCTAAACATGTTTCAACAACTAAACAAGAAGATATACCTTTGTTCTTTCGGCGAGGACAGTCCGCCTTTCAATGTCCAGTCTGCTTGCAAGTGAAGCACTTGCCTTTCGGCTTCTTCACTCCTGCCTGAGGTCCCACTGCCACTTTCTTCGCTCCACCTTGCTTCTTCTTCTTCTTACCTTTCGGTTTAGAGGAAGAAACCTTCTGAGCGACCATGGCTTGAGCACTTTGACGAAAAAGCCCCTCTGCCACCTGGAGTTTTGTCAGAAGCTTCGCCAATGAATACAACCTCTTGTTCATGTTGTAGTTGAGGCGGAACTGCTCAAAACTCCTAGGCAGAGACTGGAGAATGATATCGACCTGGGTTTCCCCATCAATCTCAGCTCCGAGGACTTCCATCTCATTAAGATGAGCCATCATCTTGAGAACATGATCCCTAACGGGTGTTCCCTCGATCATGGTGGTCGTCATCAAGTTTCTCATCGCCTCCTGTCTAGTCGCCCTACTCTGATGTCCGAAAAGTTCCTTGAGATTGAACATCATGTCATAAGCAGTGGTTATGGCCTGATGCTGATGTTGCAGCACATTTGACATAGATGCCAAAATGTAACACCGTGCCATCTCATCCGCCTTGATCCATTTCTTATAACGTTCTTTCTCCTTTTCATCAGAGTCATCGGTGGGCTTAGGAGGAGAGACCTCGAAGAGTACAAATTTGTACTCCTCCGCAGTTAAGACAATATCCAAGTTTCTTTTCCAATCAATGTAGTTTGGTCAAGTAAGCTTATTTTCTTTTAAAATCACAACAAGTGGGTTGAAAGCCATTTGAAAAACCTAAGAATCACAATGATCAAAATATTAGATTTCAAATATTATTGATCCCTCAAAACAATAAAATCCCGAAATCAAACAACACCTCAAAACACCGAGAATATCGCATGCCACGCTGTGTGGACGTATACGAATTCTACATTTGTAAGAGGAGGTTTTACCCATTAATTTTATTATCTTTTCAACCTTACTTTTTGACAAATAAAATTAATAGTTGGTTCCTCTTTGGCCCTACAAATAAAAGCAGTGACTCTGATGGGGAGGATACTTTTATTTGCATCTAAGTGTGCACCATTACACGATACTAAGGGAATTATTTCGGATTATGTGCCTTACCGCTGTGGAAGTACACATGCTCCTAGATAATTTCCTATAACCATTATTTGACCTAGTGATCCACAAACAAACCCATCTGCAGGGAAGAAGGCACTCAGAGCCAACACACAAGTTTGTTGCATCACACGTCAAATTGTAATGGAGGTCGCGGGAATTAATTAAAATTTCCCTCTCCCACTTAGAAAATTGAAATTGAGGAATTTTAAAAGCATACACAATATGCATATAAAACAAATAAGCAATAAATATGGAAAAAATAGAATTTTTCCAACTATTATGGCATTGTCCTCCAATACGCATCCCATCGTGTCGCCACCTCGTCCGCTCCATCTTTTCCCGTGCACAAGTCACCAAAGAGATCCGAGCCAAGATATATCATTTTAATTTACATCCATCGATCCTATACTCCACGAAGGAGTGTACAAATAATCTAGATCGAAAGTAAACTAAAATGAGCAGCTAAACAATGTCGTATTTAATTACAAAAAATTAAATACTAATCTAGCCTCGTTAACCCCGAGGATTCAAATAATATACATACAATCACACACAAAACCATCACATACAACCAAATAGCCATAATAGTCGGATCTTATGCCTGCAACCAAAAAGTTAGCCTACGCACATCCAACTATTATCCGGCATACTCAATATATGAAATGTGCATAAAAGTAACCGAATCCAAAACACACAAAACCGGAAACCGTGGCTCTGATACCAATTGAAGGGAGTTGCTTCGGAGACTCATTGGCTCCCATGTCCCCGGATTAAAATTTTCACCAATGAAAGAACTAATCCGGATGGGATGAGTTTCCTTAGCACAACCTATTCGTCGTCATGCTAACAACTTGAGTGATCGCTTGAACAAACTAGTTGTTCAAGCGACACAACTCTTCTAGTTGGTTAGCCGCGGAAGAGACGACGGACGGATCGCCGGTTTTTGAGTTTATCTTCGGGGTCCATGATTATACAAAATATATACATACGCACACATGTATAATCAACACATAAAAGAACATGCTCAGATCTGAAAATAAAGTTGTAAAACTTTATACCTTACGATCTTCTACCATATGTCCTTTCCTCCTCGTGGACGACGTGTGGAAGAAGATCCTCCACGAGTAGAAGCCTTCTAGATCGCGTTCTTCCCTTCCTTGTCCGCTGCGAACAAAGAGAAGAACCAACAATACCTTTCCTTTCTAGAACCGGCCACCAAGCTAGGGAGTTTGATGCAACCGCCGGCCAAGGAACAATTGGATGAAGCGCCGACCACCAATGCAATGTTGCCGCCGGCCACCTAGAGGTAGGAGAAGCGACAGCCACCAAGTGTTGGAGAGCCGTCGGCCACCAAGGAGCAAGGGAGGAGGAAGAAGAGAACCGGCCAAAGTTGAGAAGAGGGAGAGGGATGCCGGCCAAAAACCTAGGGAGAACAAGAACCTTGCCGCCGACTTCTAGCCGCCCAAAACCCTAGCCGCCTCTAGGGTTTGTGTTTGCCGCCCACTTTAAGAAGAGCCAAACCCTAATTTCCAAAATCTTATTGCCGCCCAAGCCTAAGCCTCTATTTATAGAATAGGGCTTAAGCCTCCTTTATTCTCCATCGTCGGATCTAGGGATTTAATCTCCACCGTCGGATCTAGGGTTTTATCCCAACTGTCGGATCTAGGGTTTCATCCCAACCGTCGAATCTAGGATTTCATCCCAACCGTCGGATCTAGGGTTTCATCCCAACCGTCGATTCTAGGATTTCATCCCAACCATCGGATCTAGGGATTTAATCCCAACCGTTGGTTCTAGGGTTTCATCCCAACCATCGGATCTAGGGATTCATCCCAACCGTCAGTTCTAGGTTTTGTTTTACATCCTTGGATCTAGACTTCACGAGGATTATATTAGGCTACGATAGGGACCATAAGAAGGAGTTGGATCTTGGCCACCCGATGGATCGGAACCACACAAACTTGATCCATCAATGATGTTCCATTCCACTAGAGGATCATCATTGAACTACCTCACCAACCCCCATAAATTAATATGGGCTCCATATATTATTTGTACATTCATCTCCCCGTGTTTAAGATATCGAATGTCCGTCAAATAATTGATTTACTGACCATCAATTAATTAACATCTAATTCCTCGAGTAGTACCACTCAACCTTATCATCATGTTGACTAAGTCAACCAGCTGGGTTTACATGATGAACCTTATGAGCTCCTCAAGGGGACATCATCAACCTAATATATAGGACACGGTTTCCTCCTATAATCAACGACACACCATGTAAATAATATTATTTCCAAACTTACCGGGTATATTGATTTAATCCATCTAAATCTCACCCTCTGGTAAATCAAAGAAATAAATACTAAGTACATGTGCCCGTTATTATATCGGGATTAAGAGCATGTACAACATAATATCTGAGGTCCGATTCAATTATGTAGTCAGTACTAAATTGAATCACCTCTATGTCGGTCCTGCTCAATACACCTAAGTGTACCAGTGTAACTCCATGTTCAAGACAAAACAATACCAAGCTACACTACAACCATGCCAATGGTTTGTCCAAAACCATCTTGGTTGTGAGCCTCTACTTATATTTTACAAGGGACTGATAACATGATCTTCTGTGCCACACCAAGCACCATGTTATCTACAATGTAAAATATTAGACAATATGCACACACATATAATAAATATATAAAGTGCAAACAATGATCATGTGATTCTTATTCCAAAATAAAATATTCATACAAAAAGAGCTAGGCTTTCAGTATACATTCCAACAGCTCCAATTCTCAAAAGGTAAATTCTCTAGTAGTTCAATTTCTACTCCTAATGTTACTTGCTATGGTTGCAATAAAAAGGGGCACATCAAGCCAAATTGCCCGGAGATAAAGAAAAAGGAAGAAAAGGAAAAGAAGAAGAAGGACAAGAAGGAGAAGAAAAAGAAGGAAGTCATGGTAGCACAAACGTGGGATACACAAAGCTTAGAAGATTCATCAGATGAGGAGGAGCTTTACCACGTCACACGCAACTTTGCACTCATGGCCATGGAGGATGACACGGAAGCCTGAAGTCAAGAAGAATCATCCTCATCAAGCGACGAATCGTCCTCTAGCGACGATGAGGTAAAAGACTCCCCTAGGGTAGAATTATTATACAAAACCATTGCATGTCTTTAAAATTCATTAAATAAATCAAAATCTAGGATTAAGGATTTGAAAGTAGACATCAAGGAAATTAGAAATGTATAACTTTCTTGTAATAATGCATGTTCACTTAAGGATGAAAATGATGAACTTAAAAAGGAAATAGGTGAATTAAGAGCATGTTTAGAGAAATTTACAAATGGCTCAAAATACCTAGATATGATACTTAGGGACCAAAGGGCTATATAGAATAAGGTCGGGATAGGATATAGACCTAAGGAAAAGGAAGAAGGATTTACCTCCCTAATTAGTAGAAAAGTAGCATTTTAGAGCAAGGTTAAAAAGGCTTGGGTTCCTAAGAAATTTCTAGTTGATGCTACCGTTCCTAAAATTTGGGTACCTAAGGCTTGTGTTTTTCATGTTGTATAGGTAGGAGAATTGTGTATGTGGATTGTGTTAGTGAAATCCCTAGAGTCAATCATGTGATGATTGTTGTATGGACTTTGTTGTATAATATTCTTATTTATAAAGGCATTTATTTATGGTTATTATACTTACTTGTATTGGTACCAAATAACTAAGTATAATAACATCCTTGAGTAGAAGGTTCTTATCCATATCAATCGATTGATTGAATCGATAATGAGATGATATAGAGAACACTACTCTTAATCATTCCTAGTCAAGTATTAATATTCAGGGACAATGTTAATGCGAAGAGACTATCATGTAGGTCAACTCGATGACTTGATCTCACAAGTCATGGATATGAGATATCAAGTTGACACATGGGTATGCATTGGAGAATGTATACTAAATGACCCGCCATGAGAAAGTATCATGGATCGTTATATGAGTGTCATATACTTTTTCATGTGATTATTAGTCCTTGGACCTGAAGTTACCAAGGTTCCCTACATAAGTAGTTGCATACTTTGGCTTCGTCAAATGTTACCCGTAAATGGGTGGACTATAAAAGCGATTACTGGGTATATAACAAATTATGTGGAGGGATATGAGTGATGTAGATGGGATCTATCCCTCCTATATGATGGGAGTGACATCATGATTCTTGATAGAGTGAGACCACTAAGTGCATGGCTATGCCCAAATGAGTCAATATGAGATATTGAGCTCATTTGATTAGAGTGAGTCTACTTGGAGTTCAAGATATAGATTGTACAGAGGATGACACGGTCTATGCCTCAATTGGTCAATCTAGATGTCAAGGATAGAGGGACATTGTCACATATTGTGAGAGTCACAATTAGTAGTCACAAAAGTGATGTTGGATCTCAACATTCTTGTAACTTGGGTAGAAATGATGTGTTGCAAGATACCGCTCATTGCTTATGTTTCTAATGTAGGGATTTCTATATGCCAAATAGCATATGTGCAACGGAAAAATTAGGATCCCTTCCTAGTGATCCTTGCGAAAGAAAACCTCGTACAAAATAAATTTCTCTAAAACCAAACCTATCTTATAGGAGAGGATTACCTTTGTTGCGTGCCCTTGTTAATCCCGCTTTTCCTTTTTGTTTGTTGGATCTTTAGCACGTTCAAATGTCCGTGCCTCTATATGTATCCACACGAGCAAGCTCTTGTCTCACAAAAGAAAAACTAGAAGGGCTCTCCTTTACTTCTTGCTAGAGAAGTCCCTAAAGGAGAGGAAGCTAGGGAAAAAGAGAAGGGAAGAAGAAGACTACTCTTCTGTGCTAGCCTACACTCACAAAACCACACAACCAAAGCTTCCACCAAGCTCTCAAGCTCTCACACAACCACAATCACACTTTGGCCGGCCACTCCATGGAGTCTTTTATAGGGTTGGAAAAACCCTTTCACCTCCACACATTCAATGCAATCCATTGCATTGAGACACAATCAAAAAGGAGTTGGCTTCCTTGTTTGGGCCACTTAAGGAGACAAAACCACTTTGTCTCCTTCCACCTCATCTAGCTTAGGTGGATGCTTAGGTGGCATGCTTATGTGGCATTCTTATGTGGCATTCATGCATGTTGAATTAATCTTATTAATTCAATTAAGCTTATGTTATCATATTGAATTAATCTCATTAAATCAATAAGGTAACATATTGAATTAATCTCATTAAATCAATTAGCTAAAATTCTCATTAAGCTTAAAGTCCAAAAACCATTTTGTACTTAAGCTTATTCCCAAATTATTCTAGTCAAACTAGAATGCACTAATTCTTCTAATCATCATGCTCTTTGTGTGTGACCCTATAGGCTCTCATAACGTTGGCAGTGGATCTAAACTCTTTTAGATACACAAGCAATGAGCAGCATCTAGCAATACATCATTGCTACCCAAGTTACGAAATAAGTCAAGATCCGACTAACCTTTCCGTGACTACTATAATGTATGACCGTGTCCTTCTATCCTTGATATCAGATTGACCAATGAGGCATAGACCGTGTCATCCTCGATCAATCTATGTGTTTCTTGATCCCTGAGTAAACTAACTCAAACAAATGAGCTCAATATCTCATATTGACTCATTTGAGCATGGCCATGCGTTTTAGTAGTTCTACTCAATCAAGGGGCCCACCGATATCACTCTCGTCATATGAGAGGGATAGATCCCATCTACATCACTCACATCCCTCCGCATAATTTGTTATATACCCAGTAATCGCCTTTATGGTCCACCCTGTTACGGGTGACGTTTGACGATACCAAAGTACATAATTCCTTATGTAGGAAACCGTAGTGACTTCAGGTTCGAGGACTATTCATACCAATAGTCACATGAGAAAGAACTCATATAACGATCCATGAAACTTTCTCATGGCGGGTCAGTTCAGTATATATTCTCTAATATATACCCATGTGTCAACTTGATATCATATATCCATGACTTGTGAGATCAAGTCATCAATCAACCTACATGCTAGTCTTTATGTATTAATATTGCCCTTGCATATTAATACTTGACTAGGAACATTTAGGAAAGTGTTCTCTACAGCCTCTCATAATCAATTCTGCCAATTGATGTGATGTAGATAAGAACCTACTTTTCTAGGGCATTATTATATTTAATTTAGTCGCACAAGCAAGATGTAAATATAATAACCAATCCTTTGCCTTTATTGAATATGATACAAAATGTTCCCTTTTCAACCATCACATGATTGGCTCTAGGGCTATAACTAACAATCTCCCACTAGCACTAGTACCAATCACTATGATATCTAATACCTAGTGACCTAGTGTGACCATCATGCTTCCTCCGTACAAAGCTCGTCAATGGATCCGCGATGTTAGCTTCGTTTGCACTGCATATCCTCACATCTCCTCTATCGATGATCTCTCGAATGAGATGGAAGCGCCACAAGATGTGTTTGGTCCACGATGTGATCGAGGTTCCTTAGCTCGCGGCAATAGCCCCATTGTTGTCACAATAGAGGTCTATTGGATGTAATGTTAGGAACTACCCCAAGTTCACTGATGAACTCATGGAGCCAAACAATCCTCCCGTGATCGACGCAGCAATATACTCTGGCTTGCAGAATCAAGAATCGTGTCCTCGCTCAACTCTTCCACCACACCCACCATTCGTGCAAACACGACTCCGATTGCGATCTATAGTCATCCTTGTCTGTTTGGAAGCTTACATCACTGTAACCCTTTACAGCTAGCTCCTCATTGCCTCCAAATATCAGGAAATATTCTTTCGTTCTTCGTAAGTATTTAAGAATATTTTTGACTGCTATCCAGTGACTTTCACCTGGATCCGACTGGTATCTACTCATCATGCTCAAAGCATACGAGACGTCAGGACGAGTACAAAGCATGGCGTATATGATAGACCCTATGGCAGATGCATAAGGGATCTTATCCATGCGATCTCTCTCCTCCTTAGAAGAGGGACATTGAGTCTTCGAAAGACTCACACCATGTGATAAAGGCAGAAATCCTTTCTTGGAATTTTGCATAGCAAAATGATCTAGCACTTTATCTATGTATGTACTCTGACTTAGGCCAAGTAATCTTTTAGATCTATCTCTATAGATCTTGATGCCTAGAATATAGGCAGCTTCACCTAAGTCTTTCATCGAGAAACAATTCCCTAACCACATCTTCACAGACTGGAGTGAGGGAATATCATTTCCGATGAGAAGTATGACATCTACATACAAGACAAGAAATACAACTGTGCTCCCACTATTTCTCTTGTAGACACAAGGTTCATCTTCATTCTTGATGAAACCAAACTCCTTGATTGCATCATCGAATCGAAGATTCCAGCTTCGAGAGGCTTGCTTTAGTCCATAAATGGACCTTTGCAGTTTGTATACCTTTCCAAGATGCTTTGGATCTTCAAAACCCTCAGGCTGTGTCATGTACACATCCTCGAGTAGCTTTCCATTCAGAAAAGCGGTTTTGACATCCATCTGCCAGATCTCATAATCGTTGTAGGCTGCAATAGCAAGTATGATCCGAATGGATTTAAGCATCGCAACTGGTGAAAAGGTTTCATCATAGTCAATACCATGAATTTGTTTGAATCCTTTAGCCACCAATCTACCTTTATAGGTATGCTTATTACCATCCATGTCAGTCTTTACTTTAAAGACCCACTTACACCCAATGGGTTTTACCCCTTCAGGTGGATCAACCAAGGTCCATACTTGGTTAGTGTACATGGATTCCATTTCGGATCTCATGGCCTCTAGCCATTTCTCGGAATCTGGGCTCATCATAGCTTCTTGATAGGATGTAGGCTCGTAAAGATCGACAAGCAATACCTCACCGTTGTCAGTCAAGAGAAAAGAATATCTCTCGGGTTGACGATGGATCCTATCAGATCTACGAAGAGGTTGGTCTACTTGAACAGGTGTCTGCTCCACAACTCTTTGGGCAACACTTTCCTCATCCACAACACTTTGTGGTTCCTGTTCATTTTCCATCGAAGCCTTAGTGTTATCGTCATCTTGAACTTCTTCAAGATGAATTTTACTCCCACTAGTTTTTCTAGAAATAAATTCTCTTTCTAGAAAGACAACATTTCTGGCAACAAACACCTTGCTAAGTGTGGGATTGTAAAAGTAATATCCCTTAGTTTCCTTGGGATATCCTACAAAATAACACTTATCTGATTTGGGTCCTAGTTTATCTGAGACTTGACATCTTACATAAGCTTCACAACCCCAAATCTTTATAAAAGACATTTTGGGACTCTTCCCAGTCCATATCGTATATGGTGTCTTTTCTACGGCTTTTGATGGGACGCGATTAAGTGTGAAAGCGGTTGTCTCTAGAGCTAGTCCCCAAAAGGAAGTAGGTAGATCAGTCTGGCTCATCATTGATCGTACCATATCTAATAGAGTATGATTTCTCCTCTCAGATACACCATTCCATTGTGGTGTTCCAGGTGGAGTGAGTTGGGATATTATCCCACACTCAGCCAGGTGATCACGAAACTCTTGACTAAGGTATTCACCACCTCGATCTGATCGAAGTAGATTAATACGCTTACCAAGTTGGTTTTGTACTTCATTCTTGAATGCTTTGAACTTTTCAAAGGATTCTAACTTATGTCTCATCAAATATAAGTAGCCAAATCTACTCATATCATCAGTGAAAGTAATAAAGTACTTATAGCCTCCTCTGGCTTCGACATTGAAAGGGCCACATACATCAGTATGTATGAGTCCTAACAAGTCCGTCGCTCTCTCGCCATGTCCACTAAATGGAGTTTTAGTCATCTTTCCTAAAAGACAAGATTCGCATACCTCATATGATTCAAAATCAAATGAGTCCAATAATCCATCTTTATGGAGTTGGGATATGCGTTTTTCATTTATGTGACCTAGGCGACAGTGCCAGAGATATGTTTGGTTCAAATCATTCGATTTGAACCGTTTGGTATTTACGTTATATATTGGGTTTTCTAAATCTAGAACATAGAGACCATTCATAAGTGGTGCATTACAATATAACATTTCATTCAAATAAATGGAACAACATTTGTCCTTTATTATAAAAGAAAAGTTTTTCTTGTCTAAACAAGATACAGAAATTATGTTCTTTGTCAATGCAGGTACATATAAGCACTCCTCTAGTTCTAAGATAAGCCCAGTGGGCAAAGACAAGGAATATGTTCCTACACTATAGCAAGAACTTTGCGCCATTGCCTACTAGAGGTCCACTTACTTTGCCATTAGTCTACTATTTCTCAGTCCCTGCACATTAGTACAAATGTGAGATGCACATCCGGTATCTAATACCCATGTAGAAGAAATAGATAGATTAACTTCTATAACGTGTATACCTGAGGCAGAAGTCCCACTTCTTTTATTCTTTACTTCCTCAAGGTAGATTTTGCAGTTCCGCTTGGTCGATCTCACCGCAATGGAAGCAGCCCCCCTTCCTTAGGTACTTTACCTTTACCCTTTGAAGTGGATGAATTGGCCTTGCCTTTGGCTTGGTCTTACCCTTGCCTTTCGCTTACCTTTGCCCTTCTTGACCATTAGTACGTTACTAACTTTCTTTTTGAGATTCGGTTCAGCAGTTCTTAACATGCTGAGAATCTCAGGCAAAGGTTTATCAATTTCATTCATGTTATAATTCATGATGAATTGATTATATGCTTCCGGCAACGATTGCAGGATAACATCGGTTGCCAATTCTTGGCTCAGTGGAAAACCTAGTCTTTCAAGGTTCTCAACGTACCCAATCATTTTAAGTACGTGAGTTCCTACAGGTGTTCCTTCTTGCATCTTGCATGCAAAAAGAGCCTTAGACACTTCAAAATGCTCGTGCCTGGCTTGTCCTTGATATAGTTGTTTCAAATGCTCAACCATATCATAGGCATCCATGTTCTCATGTTGCTTCTGAAGCTCAGAGTTCATGGTTGCAAGCATAAGGCATGACACATCTAATGCGTCATCTTGATGCTTCTTATAAGCATCTTTTTCAGCACGAGTGGCCGCAGGGGCAGGTATTTCAGGGGTAGACTGCTCTAGGACATACAGTTTGCGTTCTTGCTTGAGGATAATCCTCAAGTTCCTATACCAGTCAAGAAAGTTCGCTCCATTGAGCTTGTCCTTCTCAAGGACAGATCGCAAGTTGAGGGGGTGTGTCGTGTTAGATGACATGGTGATCTACAACAATAAAATGCAAAATTAAGTATCATACCTAAGTCATTTAATTAGGCCTTTAATTAAATGAGGCTCCCACTAAATTCTCATAGCTTTGATATGAGCTAATCATTGATGTAGGCAAACACTTTTCGCTTTCATCATTAGCTACTATTTAGCTATAAATTTATATGGGATAAAGATCCACATCATAATTCGTTTTGAGTTAGCTTTGGCTAATCGCCCAAGACGTAGTATGATTAGGTAGGCAATCTTTTGCCAATTACATCTGATGTAACTCTTTAATAGCTTTGGTTAAGTTTAGATTAGTTTAGTGCTTATTCCTAAACCAGCTTCCAGGCTGTGGCGAGGCACAGGGGCCTTCTTGGATATCGGAGCAACGACCACTTCTAAGACAAAGCTGATGTTCGGAAATCACATAAAACTAATTTTAAAACTTATGTTCAAAGCTAATATATGCCTCTACTTTCTTAACTAATTAAGAAAAACTTAATTAAGTCTTAACTAAGTTTGATAGCGGGACATCACGATTGTCCACTCGCACTCTTCCAAGATAAAATGCATTGCTTTGCTTTGGCAAACCCAATAACAAATGATCGAGGAAGTAGTGAGTACCAAACTTTGGTAGGCATATCGTATTTGACTTATTAAGATATAAACTTAAACATGCATCACATACATATTAGCATACATCACATATAAGCTAAATTAACATGCATCACATACAAGCTAAATTAACATGCATCACATACAAGTTAAACTAAGTGTGTCATGGTTATGGCCCTTATTCTACAATCTTCTCAAGCCAATGAGAAGATTGATTGGTCAACCTAGGGATAACATCTTCTCCCAAGTGCTTCCTTTTGGTTGTCTTGTGTTGTTGACTTCCTCCTTGTAACATTATCTTCTAATGGACCCTCCATCTTTGTTGTATATTACAAAAGGAGAAATACTCGAGTTACATTCGAGTCTAAAGCTAATTTTACAACAAGAATTTTAGGAGAAAGGCACGACACGCAGGCCGTATTAAGAATTACAACACACAATCACAAACTTTTTGGGACTAGGCCATAACCATGCACCATGTCAATTTTAACTTTTAAAAGACATCGGATATTTTATTATGTTTGAAAATTTGCTAATGCAATTATCAACTCATAATAAAATTCATCCTACTTCTATATCATATATAAAATAGAGAAAAACTATTTTTATACGATCTTTCGCAAGTGGCTCTGATACCACAGTAGGGATTTCTATATGCCAAATAGCATATGCACAACGGAAAAATTAGGATCCCTTCCTAGTGATCCTTGCGAAAGAAAACCTCGTACAAAATAAATTTCTCTAAAACCAAACCTATCTTACAGGAGAGGATTACCTTTGTTGCGTGCCCTTGTTAATCCCGCTTTTCCTTTTTGTTTGTTGGATCTTTAGCACGTTCAAATGTCCGTGCCTCTATATGTATCCACACGAGCAAGCTCTTGTCTCACAAAAGAAAAACTAGAAGGGCTCTCCTTTACTTCTTGCTAGAGAAGTCCCTAAAGGAGAGGAAGCTAGGGAAAAAGAGAAGGGAAGAAGAAGACTACTCTTCTTGCTAGCCTACATTCACAAAACCACACAACCAAAGCTTCCACCAAGCTCTCAAGCTCTCAAGCTCTCACACAACCACAATCACACTTTGGCCGGCCACTCCATGGAGTCTTTTATAGGGTTGGAAAAACCCTTTCACCTCCACACATTCAATGCAATCCATTGCATTGAGACACAATCCAAAAAGGAGTTGGCTTCCTTGTTTGGCCAGCCACTTAAGGAGACAAAAACCACTTTGTCTCCTTCCACCTCATCTAGCTTAGGTGGATGCTTAGGTGGCATGCTTATGTGGCATTCTTATGTAGCATTCATGCATGTTGAATTAATCTTATTAATTCAATTAAGCTTATGTTATCATATTGAATTAATCTCATTAAATCAATAAGGTAACATATTGAATTAATCTCATTAAATCAATTAGCTAAAATTCTCATTAAGCTTAAAGTCCAAAAACCATTTTGTACTTAAGCTTATTCCCAAATTATTCTAGTCAAACTAGAATGCACTAATTCTTCTAATCAAATTGTGTGACCCTATAGGCTCTCATAACGTTGGCAGTGGATCTAAACTCTTTTAGATACACAAGCAATGAGCGGCATCTAGCAATACATCATTGCTACCCAAGTTACGAAATAAGTCAAGATCCGACTAACCTTTCCGTGACTACTATAATGTATGACCGTGTCCTTCTATCCTTGATATCAGATTGACCAATGAGGCATAGACCGTGTCATCCTCGATCAATCTATGTGTTTCTTGATCCCTGAGTAAACTAACTCAAACAAATGAGCTCAATATCTCATATTGACTCATTTGAGTATGGCCATGCGTTTTAGTAGTTCTACTCAATCAAGGGGCCCACCGATATCACTCTCGTCATATGAGAGGGATAGATCCCATCTACATCACTCACATCCCTCCGCATAATTTGTTATATACCCAGTAATCGCCTTTATGGTCCACCCTGTTACGGGTGACGTTTGACGATACCAAAGTACATAATTCCTTATGTAGGGAACCGTAGTGACTTCAGGTTCGAGGACTATTCATACCAATAGTCACATGAGAAAGTTTATGACACTCATATAACGATCCATGAAACTTTCTCATGGCGGGTCAGTTCAGTATATATTCTCTAATATATACTCATGTGTCAACTTGATATCATATATCCATGACTTGTGAGATCAAGTCATCAATCGACCTACATGCTAGTCTTTATGTATTAATATTGCCCTTGCATATTAATACTTGACTAGGAACGTTTAGGAAAGTGTTCTCTACAGCCTCTCATAATCAATTCTGCCAATTGATGTGATGTAGATAAGAACCTACTTTTCTAGGGCATTATTATATTTAATTTAGCTGGCACAAGCAAGATGTAAATATAATAACCAATCCTTTGCCTTTATTGAATATGATACAAAATGTTCCCTTTTCAACCATCACATGATTGGCTCTAGGACTATAACTAACATCTAAATGGGTTTTGGAACATTTCCAACGTTACAAGAACCTATAGGGTCACACACAAAGGACAATTAGATGAAGATTAGGTTCATATGATGGACCACGAGGATTAGGTTCATGTGATGAACCAAATTGGATTAAGAGTAATCCAAATTAGACTAATTGAGTTGGACTCAATTTGATTCAAGTGTTGAATGAGTCTAATTTAAATTTGATTCATTGAGTAAATTTAAACTAATGAATAGAGATTCATTAAAATAAATTGACTTGAATCAAATGGTTGGATTTGATCAACCATGGGAGATAAGAGGTCAAGTTTAACTTGACTTGAGAGGGAAGATGAAAGGTCAAGTTTGACTCGACCAAATGTCACGTCATGGTGACTTGGCATGGGGCCGGCCTGTTGGGATGTATACTGAAAAGTCTACCTTTTGTATGAACATCCTTATTTTGAAATAAGAATCACATGATCATTGATTGTATATTTTTATGGCTATGCATATTGTCTAATACATTACATTGTAGATAACATGGTGTGTGGTGTCACACGGGAGATCATGTTATCGGTTCCTTATAAAGTATAAGTAAAGGTTCACAACCGAGATGACTTTGGACAAACCATTGGAATGGTTGTAGTGCGATTTGTATTGGTTTGTCTTGACCATAGAATCACACTAGTACACTTTGTGTGTATTGAGCAGGACCGACTTAGAGGTGATTTGATTTATTATTGACTACATAATCGAATCGAACCTTAGATATTATATTGTACATACTCTTAATCCCGATATAATAACGGGCACATATATTTAGTATTCATTTATTTGATTTACCAATGGGCGAGATTTATAGATTAAATCGATAGGCTTAGTAAGTTGGGAAATGATATTATTTATATGGTGTGCTGTTGATTATGGGAAGAAACCATGTCCTATATATTAGGATGATGATGTCCCCTTGAGGAGCTCATAAGGTTCATCATGTAAACCCTACAGGTGGACTTGGTCCGGCATGATGAAAAGGTTGAGTGGTACTATTCATGGAGTTAGATGTCGATTAATTAATGGACAGTAAATTAATTAATCGACGGACATTCGAGATCTTAAACACGGGGAGAAAATGTACATATAATATATGGAGCCCATATTAACTTATGGGGGTTGGTGAGGTAGATCAATGATAATCCTCTAGTGGAATGGATAATCATTAATGGATCAGAGTTTATGTGGGCTTGATCCATTGGGTTGCCAAGAACCAACTCCTCCTCATGGTCCCTATTGTAGCCTATTAAAACCTCATGAAGCTTAGATCCAATGGATAGAAACAAAACTCTAGATCCAAAGGTAGAGATTAAATCTCTATGATCCGACGGTTGAGATTAAATCTCTAGATTCGACGGTTGAGATTAAATCCCTAGAACCAATGGTCGAGATTAAAACAAGGCTTATCCCTAAACTCTATAAAAGGAGTCTTAGGGTTGGCATGGAGAGAAATTAGAAAAGCTAGGGTTTTTGGAGGTTGGTGGCAAGAAGCAAGGGCTAGGGTTTGGAGCATTGGTGGCACCAAATAAGGAAACAACTTCCTTATTTTTCTTCTTCCTCAAGCTTGTCGGCGCCCATTGAAGCCGTCCAGCCCTTGGCCTGCATCCAAACTCCCTCTTCTCCTTCTCCTTGGCCGGTGGAAACAAGATTTAGGGCTTTCCCTTGGTGTCTTTGTTGGTGCAACAATGCCCCTAGCATGCATGTGTTTTGATGTTTGGATAATCATCTAAGTTAGGCAATACTTTGTGATCTAATTGTGAACATGTTTAAGTGACAGGGAAATCCAAGGATGAAGACTTGGTAAAAGAAAAGTCCAAGTATGATCTTTGCAAGGAAAGTCCAAGGGACGGACTTGGCAGCATAAGACCAAGCTTGTAGTCTTGGCAGCATAAAGTCCAAGTGAACCTTGACAAAGGAAGTCCAAGTATGATCTTGGAAAAGGAAGTCCAAGGGATGGACTTGGCAGTATAAGACCAAGCTTGTAGTCTTGGCAGCATAAAGTCCAAGTGAACCTTGGCAAAGGAAGTCTGAGGGATGGACTTGGCAGCGTAAGACCAAGCTTGTAGTCTTGGCAGCGTAAAGTCCAAGTGAACCTTGGAAAAGGAAGTCCAAAGTAAAGTCTTGGCAGCATAAGTCCAAGCTTGTAGTCTTGGCAGCGTAAAGTCCAAGCATTTGGCAACCCAAGCCATGATGAGGCCAAAGGAAACTCTTGAAGACGAGCGCAAGGCTGAAGGAAGAGTTAGAAGGTCAAGTCTAGGCCTAGGGAGTTAATTCAAGTATGAATTATTCATACTTGACTAGTATCAGTCGACTGATACTATGTAGCAGTCGACTGATAAGGTGCTCGACTGAGTCAGCCGAATCGGACTATCGGTCGACGTAGCCGGCAATGATCGATGAGACCGATCATTGCCAATCCAGCACGATCATGATCAAGTTGAAAATGGGCACATAATGGAGTCTCACTCGACTCCTCGCGGTGATCACTCGACTGATCGCTTCATTAGTCGACTGATAGGCCTCCCGTTGGAAATGATGACTGCGAATCACCGTGGATCCGCTCTATCAGAAGCCATTAGCTTCGACTGCAGTCGACTGATGGTGAGCATCAGTCGACTGATCAAAGCTCAACAGTAAAAATAGCCCTTCTTCTATAAGAAGAGGCCTTGGGGAGCTTGGTGAAACTAGTGCTCTCATTCCTAGCTACACCCTCGTGCTCACCAAGTTTTCTCCAAGTGTTTTTGTGATTCTAAACCTCCTCTTCTCTAGTCTTCATCTTCCATCATTGTAAAGAAGAGGAGTGCATTCTAAGACAAGGTTTCTCCACCTTGGGTCATCCAAAGGAGTATTTAGTGAAGCTTGGCTGGGGCAAATCCACCTTACGGATTACCGTGGAATAGGAGTGTCATCTCCGAACCACGTACATCGGGTGTTAGTATTGTTTTCTTTTTTCTCATTCTTATTTGTATTTGTATTTGTATTGCTTCTGCTAACGTACTTGTAGAAATAAAGAAAGGCTAATCACCCCCCCTCTAGCCATTACAAAGATCCAACAAGTGGTATTAGAGCCCGGATAGCTTGGAAGATTTCACCATCAACCAAGGCATCAATGACTCTTCAAGAGGGATATAGCACCGCCAAGTCACCGCTCTTCGATGGGAGTCACTTTGCGTATTGGAAAGGTAGGATGAAGTATTATCTAATGAGTAATATTGAGATTTGGCATAGCATTGTAGATGGCTTTGAGGAACCGGTGGATGAACATGGAAACTCTATTCCAAGCAAGGATTGGACAAGGGAAATGAATAGGAGGTTCGAATCAAATGCAAAGGAGGTACTCACCATTCAATGCGGTATTACAATGGAGCAACTCAACAAGGTGGGGCCTTTTGAATCCGCCAAGGAGTTATGGGAAAAGCTCATTGAGCTAAATGAAGGATCCAAGGAGTCAAAGAGGGCCAAGAAGGACTTGCTAATTGGACAACTTCAAGCCTTCCAAATGAAGATGCATGAAACCGTAAGCCAAATGCATGGAAGGTTTAAGGAGATTGTGAATGGACTCCACATCATAGGAGAGCGAGTTGACAACTGGGATTTGGTAAGGTACATTCTTCAAGCATTTCCTAGAACTTCTCTATGGACTTCTATAGTTGATGCTATTAAGGTAACTAGGGATCTTTCTCAAATTAAAATTGGTGAATTATTTTGTGAGTTTGAATTGCATGATCAAACTAACATGTCCTCTAAGGAAAAGTGTTTAGCTCTATTTGTTGAAAAGAAGGAAAAGAAGAAGAAAGAAAGGAAAGAAGTGTCATCATCATTCGAGTCGGAGCATGATTCAAGTAGTGATGGAGACTCGTCTAGTGAGATGGCCCACTTTGTCAAGAAGCTCTATAGAAAACCAAAGGAGTTCAAGAATAGAGAAGAAAGGAAGGGATCCCATTCTTCAAGAGGTAAGTTTAGTGATAATTCAAATTTTAACAATAATGTGATTTGCCATGCTTCAATAAGAAGGGGCGCATAAAGTCAAATTGCCCAGAGCTAAAGAAGAAGGAAGAAAAAGAAAAGAAAAAGAAGGATAAGAAGGAGAAGAAGAAGAAGGAGGCCATGATGGCTCAAACCACATGGGACACACCAAGTGTTGAAGATTCCTCCTCCGATGATGAGCTTTGCCACGTCACACGCCATGTGACACTAATGGCCCAAGGAGATGACTCCGATACATCAAGCCAAGAAGAAGACTCTTCAAGTGATGAATCGTAATCTAGTGACGATGAGGTAATAAACTCTCCTAAAGTTAAGCTTCTTTATAAATCAATTGCTTATCTTAAAGAGGCTCTAGATATGTCTAAATCTAAGGTTAGAAGCATGAAGGTAGAACTAAAGGCCATAAGGAATGAAAAACCTTCACATGTTGATTCTTACATACTTAAGGAAGAGAATGACAAACTTAAGGATGAGGTTAGTGACTTAAAGGCATGCTTAGAGAAATTTACGAATGACTCAAAATATCTTGACATGATCCTTAGCTGACAAAGAGCCGTTTACAACAAGGTCGGTATAGGATATAAGTCAAAAGAAAAAGAAGTTGCTTATATCTCATTGATTAATAGAAAAGCAACCATTAAGGGTAAGGTTAAGAAAGCATGGGTACCTAAGAAGTTTTTACTTAATATTACCGGTCCTAATGTTTGGGTACCAAAAGATTGTGTTTTTCATGTGATTTAGGTAGGAGAGAAAGGTATGTGGATTGTGGATAGCGGTTGCTCAACACACATGACCGGAGATGTAAGCAAGTTCTCCACAATTAAGTATGTGAAGAAGGGAGTAGTGTCTTTTGGAAATAGTGGAAAACTCAAGATATTAGGTAGAGGTACAATTGAGGTATCCCCCAAAATTGTCATTCACAAAGTTTTACTAGTTGAAAATATGAAATTTAATTTATTAAGTGTTAGTCACCTTTGTGATGCAAGCTACTATGTTTCTTTTGAATCTTCTAAATGCATGATTAGACACAAGGAATTAAATGATTGTATGGTAGTTGGATATAGGAAATCAAATATTTATTATGTTGATCTTTCATATGCTTCTAACATTTCTACTAAGTGTCTTGTTGCAAAAGACGAAGAAAGTTGGCTATGGCATAGGAGATTGGGGCACATCAACATGAAAAACATAGCCAAGGTAGCCAAGTTGGAGTTGGTCAAAGGGCTACCAAAGATCAAGTATGTCAAGAACAAAATGTGTGATGCATGCCAAGAAGTAAAACAAACAAAGACATCACACAATGGTAAAACCTTAACTAATACTTCTTTACCGTTAGAACTATTGCATCTTGACTTATTTGATTGCCATAGTACTCCTTCTTTAAATGGTAACAAATATTGTTTAGTCATAATAGATGATTTTTCTAGGTATACTTGTGTCTATTTTATGAAACATAAGGATGATACCTTAAAAATAATCATAGGATTTAGTAAAAGAGTTGAAAATGAAAAGAGTCTCAAAATCAACCAGATCCATAGTGATCATGGTGGTGAATTTGAGAATTCAAAATTTTCACAATTTTGTTTAGAGCAAGGGTACAAGCATGAGTTCTCTTATCCTAGAACACCCCAATAAAATGGGGTGGTGGAAAGGAGAAATCGTACCCTACAAGAGGCGGCTAGGACTATGCTTAATGCATACTCTCTACCTAGCTACTTGTGGGCGAAAGCAGTTAATACCGCTTGCTATATCCAAAATAGGGTTCAAATCCATAGGTTTTTAGGAAAGACACCATTTGAATTATGGAATGGGACTATTCCCACAATTCATTATTTCAAAGTCTTTGGATGTAAAGTTTATATTTTAAACACCAAAGATAACTTAGGAAAATTTGAATCCAAAGCGGATGAGGGAATCCTAGTTGGATACTCATCCACGAGTAGAGGATATAGAGTCTACAATAAGAGAACCCAAGGGATTGAGGAGTCCTCTAATGTTCAATTTGATGAAACCACTAGTACCTACCCTAGAAAGTCCTCCATTGATAAGGATATTAATGACAATAATCAAGACATTACCCAAAAACTTCAAAATTTGACCATAAGGGGTAATGATCAAGGGGGAGGAAGAGGAGATTCCGATGATGAAAGGAGGGTAGAAGATAACAATGATCAATTTGAAACCCCTTCTAGAACCCTAAGAATTCAACAAGATCATCCACTTGACCAAGTAGTAGGAGATCTATCTCAAGGAGTAAGAACTAGGTCATTTCATAGAGCTCCTACTAGTCAAGTCAAATTGAGCCCAAATCGATCAATGAAGCATTACATGATCCGGATTGGATTTTGGCAATGCAAGATGAATTGCCTCAATTTAAGAGGAGTCAAGTATGGGAGTTAGTTCCTAGACCCAATGATAGCACCATAATTACTACACTATGGGTCTTTAGGAATAAGCTAGATGACCAAGGAAATATCACTAGAAATAAGGCTAGGTTGGTTGCTAGGGGATTCAATCAAGTTGAGGGGCTTGACTATGATGAGACTTATGCCTCGGTTACTAGGTTAGAATCTATTATAATTCTTTTAGGGTATGCTTCTTATATGGGATTTAAACTTTATCAAATGGATGTTAAATCGGCATTCCTAAATGGTTATATTAAGGAAGAAGTATATGTAGAACAACCACCCGGGTTTGAGAACATAGATTATCCAAACCATGTATGTAAGCTTAGGAAAGCATTATATGGGTTAAAACAAGCTCCCCGGGCATGGTATGAAAGATTGTCATCTTTCTTAATTTCTAAGGATTTTAGAAGGGGTCAAGTAGATCACACCTTGTTTATAAGGTCAACATTAAAGGATATCTTTATAGCCCAAATATATGTTGATGACATTATTTTTGGGTCAACAAATGATGATCTTCTTCAAGACTTTATAAAAAACATGGAGAATGAATTTGAAATGAGTTTAGTTGGAGAGCTTAACTTTTTCCTAGGGTTACAAGTCAAGCAAACCAATGAAGGGATTCATATTTATCAAACCAAATATGCAAATGAAATGATCAAGAAATTTGGTTTGGAAAATGCCAAAATTGTAACCACGCCTATGGCCACTAGCACTAGAATAGATAGTGATCATGATGGTAAATCAATTGATCTTAAACTTTATAGGAGTATGATTGGTAGCCTACTATACCTAACCGCTAGTAGACCCAATATCTTATTTGCGGTAGGTATGTGTGCAAGATACCAATCTTATGCCAAAGAATCACATTTAGTAGCCGTTAAGAGAATTTTAAGATATATTAAAAGCACCCTAAATGTAGGACTTTGGTATCCTAGGACTAAGTCCTTTGATTTGCTTGGCTATACCGATTCCGATTATGCCGGTTGCAAATTGGATAGGAAGAGTACTAGTGGTGGATGTCAATTTCTTGGGTCCTCCCTAGTTAGTTAGAGTAGTAGGAAGCAACATTGTGTTGCTTTATCAACCACCAAAGCCGAATATGTGGCTATGGGTGGTTGTGTAGCTCAATTACTTTGGATGAGACATACTCTTGAGGACTATGAGCTACACTACTCTAACATTAAAGTTTATTGTGACAATGTGAGTACCATCAACTTGACCAAAAATCCGGTACGTCACTCTAGGACCAAGCACATTGAAGTGAAACATCACTTCATAAGAGATCATGTGACAAGAGGGGACATTGAACTTAATTATGTAGAATCTAAGTCGAACCTTGCCGATATCTTCACCAAAGCTCTTCCTGAAACTGAATTTTCATAATTAAGGAGAGAGCTTGGTATGTGTTTTGTAGAGTAAATTTCTAGGTTTGCATGATCCCATATTCATATGTTAGCCTTACACCTTGATGCATCTCACAAAAAGCCATAAGAAACCTTGATTATTGTATTAAGACACTTAGGAACATGTGAGATGATAGGGAAGGTGTACTTGGCTCATCATGCTTGTTATGATGCATTACTATGAGCCAATGACACACCTAGAGACATGAATACTTCATGGACCAATCATTGGGAAGGCTTGCATTCAAGTAATGAATACATAGCTCCAAGAACATGATTGGAAATATCAAATAAAATATATTTTAAACTATGTTTATCATATTTTGAAAAATAGTTTTCAAGTGGAACACAAAAGTGATACAAAGTTTGCAAAAATTTTAGAACTTTTGTTAGTTTCCAAGTTTGTATCAATCTTGAAATCTGAAAAACATATATTTTTCAAACTATTTTTCCCTAATAAAGTATGAACTCATAAATGTGGACACAAAATTTCGTGATTTTTCGAGGTTTCTAGAATTTCTAACGTATTTCTAAAGTTGGGTTGAAAGGGCTGAAATTTGGATTTCAGGCGTAGCAGTCGACGGGTTCAGAAACCAGTCGACTGATACACTGTGTTTTCTGATAAATAGCTCCATTTTTTGATATTTAGTGTATCTTTGATGTCCTAAACTATAGCATGATAATATTGAGTATAAACAAATTTTTAGGACTGTTTAATGCAGTGTTTTAGGGGGAGTTTCATAATATATATCTTTTCATCCCCAAACTTACATTGTTGGTGCAAAGTTAGGACTTAACTTTCAAACTTTTGTTATGCTTTGCTTCAAATGTTATTCACACATCATGAAGCATATCTTGGATTAAGGGGGAGCTTAATATCAATCTTATACCTTAGTCCAAGATACAACAACTTTAATTCTTTCATGAAATTTATGAACCCTTCTCTTTTTGATGTATGTCAAAGGGGGAGAAGGAATGTTTTAAGTTAGAATTCATATTAAAAATATGATTATATGCATATGGTAAAGACCTAACTTAAATGATTGTCAAATATCAAAAAGGGGGAGATTGTTGGTGCAACAATGCCCCAAGCATGCATGTGTTTTGATGTTTGGATAATCATCTAAGTTAGGCAATGCTTTGTGATCTAATTGTGAACATATTTAAGTGACAGGGGAAATCCAAGGATGAAGACTTGGTAAAAGAAAAGTCCAAGTATGATCTTGGTAAGGAAAGTCCAAGGGATGGACTTGGCAGCATAAGACCAAGCTTGTAGTCTTGGCTGCATAAAGTCCAAGTGAACCTTGGCAAAGGAAGTCCAAGTATGATCTTGGCAAAGGAAGTCCAAGGGATGGACATGGCAGCGTAAGACCAAGCTTGTAGTCTTGGCAGCATAAAGACAAAGTGAACCTTGGCAAAGGAAGTCCAAGGGATGGACTTGGCAGCATAAGACCAAGCTTGTAGTCTTGGCAGCGTAAAGTCCAAGTGAACCTTGGCAAAGGAAGTCCAAAGTAAAGTCTTGGCAGCATAAGTCCAAGCTTGTAGTCTTTGCAGCGTAAAGTCCAAGCATTTGGCAACCCAAGACATGACGAGGCTGAAGGAAACTCTTGAAGGCGAGCGCAAGGCTGAAGGAAGAGTTAGAAGGTCAAGTCTAGGTCTAGGGAGTCAATTCAAGGATGAATTATTCATACTTGTGCGATCGTGATGAAATATCGATCATTGCCAATCGAGCGATTGGTGATCAAGTCGAAAATAGACGCGAGATGGAGTCTCACTCGACTCCTCACAGCGATCACTCGACTGATCGCTTCATCAGTCGACTGATGAAGTGATCAGTCGACTGATATGCCTCCCGTTGGAAATGGCGGCTGCAAATCCCCGCGGTCCACTCTGTTAGAAGCCGTTAGCTTCGACGATAGTCGACTGATGGTGAGCATCAGTCGACTAATCAAAGCTCAATGGGAAAAATAACCCTTCTTCTATAAGAAGAGGCCTTGGGGAGCTTGGTGAAACTAGTGCTCTCATTCCTAGTTACACCCTCGTGCTCACCAAGTTTTCTTCAAGTGTTTTTGTGATTCTAAACCTCCACTTCCCTAATCTTCATCTTCCATCATTGTAAAGAAGAGGAGTGCATTGTAAGACAAGGTTTCTCCACCTTGGGTCATCCAAAGGAGTATTTAGTGAAGCTTGGCTGGGGCTAATCCACCTTACGGATTACCGTGGAGTAGGAGCGTCATCTCCGAACCACGTACATCGGGTGTTAGCATTGTTTTCTTGTTTCTCATTCTTATTTGTATTTGTAGTTGTATTTCTTTCGCTAACGTACTTGTAGAAAAAAAGAAAGGCTAATCACCCCCCGTCTAGCCATTACAAAGATCCAACAGTCTTGGCCAGTTTCAACCCTAATCTCCCCTTCCTTCTTTGCCGGCGGCAAGCTCCAACATTGGATGTTGGTGGTTGGTTGAAAGAAGAAAAGGAGCTTTGTTTCTATTCTCCCTCTTGCTCAGAATGAGCAAGGAAGGAAGATTGGCGATCTAGGAGCTTCAACTTTTGGTAGATCGTCGCCCACATGACGTCCGAAAGGAGGAAGGTCATACATTAGAAGATCGAGAGGTATATCGATTCTCTATTCTCTTTTGTAACATTTTTTTTTGTTTTTCAATTATGAGCATGATATATTCTGTTTGTGGCTAAATAATACTTGGATTCTGAACATAAACACGAAAGTCGGCGATCCGGACATTGTCTATTCCGTGGCTACTCGTAGAATAGAGGTTGGTCGCTTGAACAACAAGTTTGTTCAAGTGACCTCTCTAAATGAATATCACGACGATGACTTGGTTGTTTGGGCAATCCCTTTTGTCTAGGATTAAATTTTTTTAATCCGGTGACATCAATGGGATCACCATGAACAAGCGACCGAGGTATAGTGGGAAGCGAAGTTTTCCCTCAAAGATTGATCTAACCCAACAATTTGTATCAAAGCCAAGGTTTCCGGTTTTGTGTGTTTAAGGATTAAGTTACTCTTATGCAATTTTTCCATATATTATATGTGTTGGATAATAGTAGGATATGCGTAGGATAACTCTTTGATTGCAGGCATAAGATCCAACTATTACGGCCATATGTGTGTATGTGATTGTATGTGTATATTTTGTTGAATCCTCGGGGTTGACGAGGCTAGTATTTAATTTTTTGTAAAATTAGATACAACATTGTTTAGCCACTCTTTTTATTTTAGTTTACTTTCGATCTAGATTTCTTGTACACTCCCTCGTGTAGTATAGGATCGATGGATGTAAATTAAAATAGATTTTAATCTCGGCTCGGATCCCCGGATGGCTCGTACATGGCGTAGGAGGAGTGGACGAGAAGGCTATACGATGGGAGACATATTGAAGACAAAAGCCATAATAGTTGGAAAATAATTTTTTTTTCATATTTATTGCTTATTGTTTGATATGCATGTCGTAGGCTAGAAAATTCCTCATTTTCAATTTACTAAGTGGGAGAGGGATATTTTTAGAAATTCCCACGGCCTCCATTACGATTTGGCAAGTGATGCAAACAAACTTGTGCGTCGGCTCTGAGTGCCTTCCTCCCCATCGGATGAGTTTGTTTGCAGATCACAAGGTCGAATATGGTTATAGGGAATTATTAAGGAGCGTGTGTACTTCCCCATCGGAAGGCACATAACCCGAGATAATTACCTTGGTACCGAGTAATGTTGAACATTTAGATACAAATATAAGTATCCTCCCCATCGGAGTCACTGCTTTTATTTGTAGAGCCAAAGAGGAACCAACTATTAATTTTATTTGTCAAAAAGTTATGTTGACAAGATAGTAAAATTAATGGGTGAAACCTCCTCTTACACATGTAGAATTCATATACGTCCACACTATCGTGGCATACGATATTCTCGGTGTTTTGAGGTGTTGGTTGTTTTTAAAATTTTATTGTTTGAGGAATCAATAATTTTTTGAAATCTAATGTTTTGATCTATGTGATTCTTAGGTTTTCTTTCAAAATGTCTTTCAACCCGCTTGTTGTGATACTGAAAGAGAATAAACTATAGGAGATCGGTATGGCCGGCTAGAGGGGGGTGAATAGCCCTCTTCCAATGGATGTTGGAATTCTCGCGTTCGTTTGCTCGTCTACAAAAACGTTAGCGCAAGCGGAAGCAATAAACTAAGACAAGCAATAAATGAAAATACAAACGCTAACAAAGAATATAACGTGGTTCACGGCTACGCCGCTAATCCACGATCCCCGATTCGTCCTCGGTGAATCACTCCGTTAAACCAATCCACTAAATGGTCTCTCCTTTGCACCAAGCTAGGTGGAGGTAACCTTTACAACCAATATCACTCTTCTTACAATAGGATTGAAGTAAAGACAAGTAAGAAGAGTTTAAAGCTTGTGGGGCACTAGGAATATCGTTTGGAGTATGAGCATTAGCCTCTCAAAGGCTTACACCCTCTCTTTTTATAGAGAGGGCTGATTTCTTCCCGTTGGCCACCATCAGTCGACTGCCGCCCTTGGCAGTCGACTGCCGTCACTACAACGGCCTCTGAACACGTCGGATCCCGACCGTTGTAGTCCAACAGAACTCTTGGCAGTCGACTGATGGACCTCATCGATCACGCCTCGTAGTCGACGCCGATCGGCTACGAACGCCTCGGTCGAAACCTCGCTGACGATCACCGCCTTGATCGATCGATGGTCTTGGCGATCACCCACGTATGGGAGTCGCTGGCCGCCAATCCGATCGATCGTATACCGGTCGAACTACACTCGACTCGGAAGCGATCATTGCCATGACATGGCGATCGGCCGTGTCGAAAAACTATCCGACACTTGGCCAAATGGCCAAGTTTCACCTAAGAGCTACCCTTCCCGGGTTACAATCGCTCACTCTCATCTCTCGAAGTCCCTCACCTTGAAGTTCTCTTCGTTTCGGCCACGCCCTCGCATCGCGACGGCTGCAATGCTCCTTCGCGTCTCTTGCCTCGAAGTCTACTTCCTCCGGCTTCACTCCAAGCTTCTCGTCCGGCGGTCCCTCGGATGCTCCAAGCGCACGACTTCCGCAAAGCTATCCTTCACCGACTCAAGGCACGAGTCATGAGATGTGAAACTCGTCACGGCTCTATGTGCGAATTACTAAGTCCTGCACGACTTCAACGCACATATCAAATCAACATATCAAACTAACTTAAACCCTTTGCCACACCATCAAAACCATATTACGGCAAGAGATTTCCCTAACAATCTCCCCCTTTTTGATGTGTGGCAATCCGTTTAAGTTAGGTAAAAACATTTGATATAAATTTTAAGGTAAGAAAGGCATGTAAAGATAAACATGATTTAGCAACATGCAACTCCCCCTTAATCCATGAAACTCTCTATGCAAATTTTCTCCCCCTATCATACATTTCTCCCCCTAAAATAATTAACTTAAACATAATTATTTCTCCCCCTTTGACACCATCAAAAAGATTAACACAAAGTTATAAGCTCATGGCATCAAGTATAATGGAGGGAAAATACCAAAAACATGATTAAAATATGAAATCAGAAAATTGTAGGCTGATTTTAGTGGTGAATGATCACATCGATGGCAATGATCAGATAATTGATTCCAAATTGATTTTTCTAATTTAAATGCATTAAAAATTCCAAAAAATTTGAAAAATCATGAAATTTGAGGAGCATATTTCTATTAAGTATATCTATCAAGGAAAAATAGTTTTTCATGAAAAATCATTATATTTTCTGAGATTTGCCAAAAATCCAAACACTTGAAAAACCACTAGTTTTTTTTTTGAGCATGTTAGTATCCATTTTAACACCTAGTCTTGCTTTGAATTGTTCCAAAACATGAATACATAGATTTTAGATTAAGAAATTGTTTTGAAAACATATGAAATATCCAACCATGATCTTTGGGCAATATGTCTATGAATTAAACATAAGCCTTCCCCATGATTGGTCTATTATTGCTATGTTGATACTTTAAATGACCATCTAAATGCCATAGGCATTAGTGGACATTTGTATCATCCTAACATCTCACCCATGCTAAGTTTGAAATCAAGTTAGCCTATAGTGAGTGTGAGATGCATCCTAGGGGGTATTTGTATATACTTAACCAATATATTCATGCAATTCTATCATGGTTAAGTATCAACCTAACACTCTACATGATCACAAAGACATATATGAATTAATTTTACATAATGATCATGAAATACATGTATTCATCAAATAATTGTCATGCATTAGGTATTATATGATGATAACAAATTATCACCTAAAGCATGATTTAAACCTATTTCTCATGATGATGTGCCCAATATCATAAACATAAATCATGATTGCACATATGTGTAACAATTACATTAATCATTATGATTTAAGCAATATTATCTATTTATGGGCACGTTATCATCACCCAACACTATCTAAAAAAATGTTGTCCCGTCATCCTAAGTCAACCAAAATATGATATAGATTAGGTCCATGTGGTTGACTACCCTAGGGTTATTCTAACCCTTAAGGATGGATTTTGGAACCCAAAATAAGTTCTTTCCTATTGGGTTCACTAAGTATTCCTTGGGGATCCATTTCCTAGCTATTACTTTCTTCTTATCTTGTCCCCTAGCTATTAGGCATTTATAGGCCTTTTCATTTTTCTTTTCTTTGTATCCTAGGCCTTTCTTGTTGAAGCTAGCTCTTTGGCTCCCTAAGATCATATTTAAGGTGTTGGAGCCAATTGTGAATTTCTCTAGGGATTTGGTTAAATAATCTACCTTTTCCCTTAATGCCCTATTTTCCTCTATGCATGCATCATTAACATCCAAAGGCATATAATCATGTGAGCATGCATCATCATGGCAAGAAGAGGTATCATTATTATTTAAACATGCATTTTCTAGCTTATATTCTAATGCCTTAATTTGATTAAGCATGCTTTTATTTTTCTTTTTCATTCCAAATAAGTCCTTAGTTAAACTAGAAATTATGGAAACTATTTTCTTAGGAGAGGCTCTCGTTACCATAGTTTCCATATCTTCTTCTTCTTCTTCGGATGATGAGGATGTAGAAGCTCCCCCTTCACTTGAGCTCTCTCCTCTTGAGCTTGATCCTTCATTTTCGGATGAAGAGCAATCCAAGTCATCAAAGGCCATCAAGGCCAAATTGGTGACAAAGACATTCTCCTCATTCGATGATGATGAGGAGGATGAAGATGGATCATCCCAAGTCCTTGCCTTGAGAGCTTTAGCCTTTCCCTTTTCCTTTGTCTTCTTCTCCTCTTCCTTCTTTTTCTTGCTCCCCTTTTTCTTCTTCTTTTCTTCTTTCTTTTTCTTCTCTTCCTTGCTCTTGTTTAAGAGAGGACAATTGTCCCTTATGTGCCCTTCTCCTTGACAATTGTAGCATATGACCTTCCCCCTTGGTCTTCTATTCCTATCATAAGATTTATCAAATCTAAAATTCTTAAATGCACGTCTTACCCTCCTTACCATATAGGCTTCTTCGGTGCTATCCATGGAGGAGGTAGAGGCTTCATCGGATGAGGAGGAGGGAACTTCTATCTTCTTCTTCCCCTTGTTTGCCATCAAGGCTACTCCTCTTGAGGGTTGAATTCTAGGCTCCTCTTGTATTCCTTCAAGCCTAGTTTCGTGGAGCTCCATTGTTGAGAAAAATTCCTCCAAGGTGCTTACTTCTAAGTTCTTGGAGATGTAGAACGAATCCACCATGGAGCTCCACTTTGAGGACCGGGGAAAGGCATCTATAGCCTTCATGAGCATGTCCCGGTTTGATAACTTCTCACCTACACTTGTTAGCCCAATTATAATTTCTTTAAACCTAGAGTGTAGTGAGGTTACCTTTTCTCCCTTTTCTAGTTTTATATTGGATAGTTGGGAGCGGAGGAGGTCTCTCCTTGCTAGCTTGTGTTGGATCGAAAGTGTCGCTAGAGGGGGGGGGTGAATAGCGATACGATGTCGTTAAAAAACTTTTGCAATAAGTAAAAAGCAAGTAGAGAGTGCACAGCGGAAATATAAAGTAGACAAGATATTTTTACGTGGTTCACAATCTTTCGATTGCTAATCCACGGCCCTAGTGATCCTTGATCACGTACGGAGGGCAATTCACTAAAACCACTCCTCCTCGTTGGAGGTAGGAGCAACGATTACAAAAAGAAACCAAGGCAAAGGGACACTCCCCCTTTCCTTGTTACGATTAAAGCACAAAGACAATTTAAAGAAGTAGAACTTAAATAAATATACCGACAACTCTTATAAGTAGAAGATGTAGCTTTCGTTGTCGTGACGCACCGTCGTAGCAAATGTGAGTAGTAGTAGCGAGCGCGGCGTTGAGAGCTCTTGAATTCTTGTTCTTTGCTTGGCTTGAACATGTCTATTTATGGATATTGATCTATGAATTTAGACATAGGTAGTGTCCAAGGTGAGGTTCTTATCCCCCAAGACTTGTTCATCCACATCCTTTGCGCCAACTCAAGGATGAGGTGTTTCATCCAACCACCTTGTGCCACCTCCAACCTCCTTGTGCGCCAACTCAAGGATGAGGTGTTTCATCCAACCACCTTGTGCCACCTCCAACCTCCTTGGGCGCCAACTCAAGGATGAGGTGTTTCATCCAACCACCTTGTGCCACCTCCAACCTCCTTGGGCGCCAACTTGAGGATGAGGTGTTTCATCCAACCACCTTGTGCCACCTCCAACCTCCTTGGCGCCAACTTGTTGGAGCCATTCAACTTGTGCCACATCATGGGAGCCAACCATCTTGTGCCAACTCACCTTATCTTGGGCGTCCACCACAAGGAAGCTTGGTGATGGTTTGGATGTCCACCTTGATGCCACATCACCCTTTGTACCAAAACACGAGTCAAGTCCAAATTCACCCCCTTGAAATTCGAGCTCTTCTCGAAATTTGGAACTTGACTAGCGATTGATAGTCAAAGGGTTTTGGACCGCATACAAGTTAGCTTAAAATATAAAGTAAATGATGGTTCTAACCATCGATCTCGACCTAGACCTTCCATTGGAGGTATTGGGTCGGATCTACGCTTAACGACCTTGCCGCTTTCACACGAGCTTACCTTGTAGCCTCGCTTCCGGTCTTCACCCGAGTACCTCGGCTTCCTCAAGTCCTCTGGCGTTGCCCGACCACCTCGGTTCCCACCGGGTGTCGCAGACCTTCCGCTCAACTTTAGCATTTCTGCACACTTAATTGAGCTCGTAAGATAACAAATATACCCTTAACTATTGAGCCTTTTGCCATAATCAAAATACCGGTTCGACTTTGGTGCCCACTGCACCAACAATCTCCCCCTTTTTGATTCATGGCAAACCGACACAAAAGTTAAGGAAAAATTAAGCATAACAGTAAGCTAGCATAATGATTAAGCATGAATGAGCTAGCATAAAGATTAAGCATGAGTGAGAAATATTATTGTTTCAAGTTCTCCCCTTTGAGGTAACCTCCCCCTTGACCGAAGGTGAGTTCTTGAAAAATAATTTTTACTCCCCCTTAATAGTTGCTTAAGTAAACGGAATTACTTAATATAAAAGGTAATAATTTTGTTTACTTTCTTCCTTACTTTTGTGACTTTCTCCCCCTTTTGCCTTAACTCAAAAAGTTTGTAAATATATTTTAGGGTTTGTAAGTCCAAGCAAGTTCCCAATATAAATATATTTTTTTTAAAATAATAATAAGCTTGAAAATATGTTCATCTAAAATGTACAACTCCGGTTGGACTTGATTGATATAGAATGATCAATAAGTCTTGAAGGAGTTGATCTAAGGATACGCTTGACTAGGGTTAGGTGAGACTCCTTGGCACAGGTTTGTAACCTTGCACACATACTTACCGCGAATAAAATGTCGGGTCGGCTCGCGGTTAAGTATAGGAGACTTCCTATTGCGCTCCTATAGTATTTTAGGTCAACGGGTTTTCCTTCTACATCTTCGTTTATATTAACATTAGTTGCCATAGGTGTATTGATTATTTTAGCATCTTGCATTCCAAATCGATTTATTAAGTCCTTAGTATATTTTTGTTGATGTAAATATATTCCATCTTTAGTTTGTTTAATTTGTAAACCTAAGAAGAAACTTAACTCTCCCACTAAATTCATTTCAAATTCACTTTCCATAAGTGAGATGAATTCGTTTAGCAGGATCGAGTTGGTAGTTCCAAAAATTATATCATCTACATAGATTTGGGCTATAAAGATTTCTTTTCCTACGGTTTTAACGAATAAGGTTGGGTCGACTAAACCTTGGTTGAATCCTTTGGACTTAAGATAGATCGAAAGCCTTTCGTACCAAGCTCTTGGGGCTTGTTTGAGTCCATATAGGGCTTTCTTAAGTCTAAGGACATGGTCAGGTATATCTAGATTTTCGAATCCGGGAGGTTGGTAGCGTAAACTTCTTCCTTAATGTATCCATTCAAAAGTGCTGACTTGACATCCATTTGAAACAATTTAAAACCTCGATGTGCGGCATATGCTAACAACATTCGGATGGACTCTAGTCAGCTCACGGGGCGTAGGTCTCATCGTAATCTAAACCTTCGACTTGACTAAACCCTTTTGTGACTAACCTAGCTTTATTTCTAACTACTTCACCTTTATCATCAAGTTTATTTCGAAATACCCACCTTGTTCCAATAATTGATTTTTCTTTAGGTGGTGGTACTAATTCCCAGACTTCATTTCTAGTGAATTGAGCTAGCTCTTCTTGCATAGCAATAATCCAGTCGGGATCAAGAAGTGCTTGTTCAATAGTTTTGGGTTCGATTTTGGAAATTAACAAGATTTGACTAAGGTTTCGATATGAAGCTCTAGTTCGAACCCCTAAATTTGGATCACCTATAACTTGATTGATAGGATGATTTGTTTGAGTCTTAGTGTGACTCGGGTTAGGGTCATCTATCACTTGGTCGATAGGATGACTTGGGTGAGTTCTAGTTTGACTTGGGTTAGAGTCATCTATCACTTGGTCGATAGGATGACTTGGGTTAGGGCAGATTCAAGTTCAAGATCAGAGTCGGGTTTGCTATAAGTTGATTTGCTAGTTGGTTTTGTTAAGGATTGAACAGGTTCGTGTCCTTCGTCGAAAACTATATTAATGGTTTCTTCGACTCTTATGTGTAGGATCAATGGAATTACTAAAGGGTTGTTTGTAAGTTTTTAAACCTAAATCATCTCACCAATATCTACATGATCAAAACATGTTATTCCTATGTGTTATTGTGAGATGACTTTCAATTTTACTTGATTAATTTTAATGAATTTAAATTAACCAACATTAGGTTAGATTCGGATTTAGTCTAAGCTCATCAACTAATCTTTTCAAGAGATTAGCTTCGGTCGTGGCGAGAGGCCAGAGGCCTTCTTTGATCGGAACAACGACCACTTCCTTAGACAAAGCTAATTTCAAGAAATTGATAACTCGACTTACTTGAGACTACGTCTTGGTCTAACTAGTTATTTTTGAAAAGAGGCTCCCGAGGCTCAATCTTTTAAATAGGATTTTAGTTGGTTTATTTTTGAAAAGAGGCTCCGAGGCTCAATCTTTTGAGGATTTTAGTTGGTTATGAGTCCTATCTAACCATTCTAAAAATAAAGGAAAAACTAAGCATGCAATTTCTAAGACTTAACAAAAATACATTTTGTATTGGCTCCCCTGGACCATTGAATCGAGTGGGTCTATTCACATAGTGAATTTGGTCCTTGGGAACCCAATACATGTTAGATCCTAAAGTTGAAATCAAAGTGGTCTTAGGGACCCATGCTTGGACATTTTTCTTATGTTGGTTTACTATAGACATATATGACTTATTGGTTGTATTTGAGTTAAACCCAGTCAGGCCTTGTTGTACACGGCCCTTTGTGATCCAAGTAAGAGGTCAAGTCCCTTGGATCCCAAAGTGAACCTTTCCAACGTGTTCCTAAGGTCTTCGACTTGTGTTTTCAAGCGAGTTCTCAACTTCAAGCTTTTCAGCAGGTTGAGTCCTCCTCTTGAATCTGAGTAGTCGAAGAGGTTAGGAGACCTCATGTTTGAGAAGGTTAACCTCCTCAATTAGGGTCTCGACCTTGGACTCGGACTTAGCTAGTTTCTTATTTAAAAATTTAATTGCACCATACAAAGTATTAAGTAACGACCGACTTACCCTTAATGATTCTTTTGAACGGATACGGATCCGTGGCTTGTCTTGAATGGAAGCTCATCGCCGGATTCGGACTCGGACTCTTCTTGGTTTTGAGTCGTGCTCAGTCGGCTTGGCCATTAGAGCTTGGATATCGTCTTCTTCCTCCGAGGGTGGCTTGCTTGGGGCTTCTTCTTCTTGGAACACGCAACTAACGCAATACTCTTCTCGGCGACCACGTTAGTTTGCTCATGTAATTCAAGTTCCAAAACAATTCGTCTAACCTAATTTTAGAAAGGTCCTTGGAGACCTTGTAGGCATCGACCATGGATGCCCACAAGGTGGTCCTAGGAAGCGAGTTAAGAGAATACACGATAAGGTCGCGATCCTCGACCTTTTGTCCGATGGCATGGAGTTGGTTGTGATGTCTTGGATCGAGCATGTAGTTGAGTTGCGGTCTCGTTTTCCTGCATTTTCAAGTTATACAATTTATTTAGAAGTAAATCTCTTTTACATACCTTCGTGTGTCGGTGCCTTCGTGTAGTTCCACTAGCTTGGTCCATAAGTCCTTTGCACTAATGAAGGGGCCGACGCGGTTGAACTCTTCCTTGGACAACCCACATTGCAAGATTTGAGTTGCCTTGGCATCGGCTTCTACTTGTTTTTTCATGGAATTTGACCATTGATCGTAACCCAAAGATTCACCATCTTCATTAATAGGAAGTGTGAAACCGGTTTGGATTCGATCCACATCGATTTGGGTTTTAAGAAAGCATTCCATCCGACCCTTCCAATACGAAAGTCATTACCGTTGTAAGCGAATTGAGTGCTAAACCCTTCGAGATGGGCCATTTAAAAACAAGAAGAAGAAACGTCGAAAAGAATCTTGCAAAACACACCTGAAGAATATTCCAAGACTTTCGTCTTGGATTAGTAGTCTTGAAGTAAAAAATATATATATAAAATGTAACTTGCAAAAGAAATAAACAATCAAATGCGAATGTCGTTGAAGTTCCGGAGGACAACCTTACTCGGGATCTAACCCGAAGGACAACCTTATCCGGATCCTAAAGCCTCTAATGCAATTCTATATGTAGGAGAAGATAAGCAAGTGAAATGATTATACGAAAACAGAAATAAATAAATTAAAAATCTGTAAAAAAGAAAAACAAAGCTAGATTGGTGGTTTCACCGAATCTTAGCGCCCGACTCGATACCAATTGTTGGATCGAAAGTGTAAGAGGGGGTGAATAGCGTCGATGTCGTTAAAAACTTTTGCAATAAGTAAAAGCAAGTAGAGAGTGCACAGCGGAAATATAAAGTAGACAAGATATTTTTACGTGGTTCACAATCTTTCGATTGCTAATCCACGGCCCTAGTGATCCTTGATCACGTACGGAGGGCAATTCACTAAAACCACTCCTCCTCGTTGGAGGTAGGAGCAACGATTACAAAAAGAAACCAAGGCAAAGGACACTCCCCCTTTCCTTGTTACGATTAAAGCACAAAGACAATTTAAAGAAGTAGAACTTAAATAAATATACCGACAACTCTTATAAGTAGAAGATGTAGCTTTCGTTGTCGGCGGCACTTCGTCGTAGCAAATGTGAGTAGTAGTAGCGGCGTTACGACGGCGTGTTGAGAGCTCTTGAATTCTTGTTCTTTGCTTGTCTTGATCTTGTCTATTTATGGATATTTATCTATGAATTTATACATAGGTATTGTCCAAGGTGAGGTTCTTATACCCCAAGAGGTGTTCATCCACATCCTTTGCGCCAACTCAAGGATGAGGTGTTTCATCCAACCACCTTGTGCCACCTCCAACCTCCTTGTGCGCCAACTCAAGGATGAGGTGTTTCATCCAACCACCTTGTGCCACCTCCAACCTCCTTGGGCGCCAACTCAAGGATGAGGTGTTTCATCCAACCACCTTGTGCCACCTCCAACCTCCTTGGGCGCCAACTTGAGGATGAGGTGTTTCATCCAACCACCTTGTGCCACCTCCAACCTCCTTGGGCGCCAACTTGTGCCACATCATGGGAGCCAACCATCTTGTGCCAACTCACCTTATCTTGGGCGTCCACCACAAGGAAGCTTGGTGATGGTTTGGATGTCCACCTTGATGCCACATCACCCTTTGTACCAAAACACGAGTCAAGTCCAAATTCACCCCCTTGAAATTCGAGCTCTTCTCGAAATTTGGAACTTGACTAGCATTGTAGTCAAAGGGTTTTGGGCTATGATACAAGTTAGCTTAAAATATAAAGTACGATGGTTCTAACCATCTGATCTCGACCTAGACCTTCCATTGGAGGTATTGGGTCGGATCTACGCTTAACGACCTTGCTTCGCTTTCACACGAGCTTACCTTGTAGCCTCGCTTCCGGTCTTCACCCGAGTACCTCGGCTTCCTCCGAAGTCCCTCTGGCGTTGCCCGACCACCTCGGTTCCCACCGGGTGTCGCAGACCTTCCGCTCAACTTTAGCATTTCTGCACACTTAATTGAGCTCGTAAGATAACAAATATACCCTTAACTATTGAGCCTTTTGCCATAATCAAAATACCGGTTCGACTTTGGTGCCCACTGCACCAACAGCTTGGCCTCGGATGTGCCTTCATGGAGTTCTATAAGCTTCTCCCACATCTCTTTGGCGCTAGCACATTCTCCGATCCGGTTGATCTCTTGTTGGGGGAGCACATTGTAGAGATGATGCTTGGCTTTTGAATTTGCAAGGTGCTCTTCCCTTTGCCTTTTGGTCCACCTAGATTTCTCTATTGGATTCCCTTCTTCATCCCTAGGCAAAATGAAACCGGATTCCATTGTAATCATTATATCAAAATCCATTTCGAAAAATACCTCCATTCGCTTCTTCCACCAAGCAAATTCTCCTTCAAACTTCGGAGGATGAATGTTGGAGCCGGCCATTTTGAAAATTGCTTGTTGTGGCGGTTAGTCCTTGACAAGCTAACCTTGCTCTGATACTACTTGTAGGAGATCGGTATGGCCGGCTAGAGGGGGGTGAATAGCCCTCTTCCAATGGATGTTGGAATTCTCGCGTTCGTTTGCTCGTCTACAAAAACGTTAGCGCAAGCGGAAGCAATAAACTAAGACAAGCAATAAATGAAAATACAAACGCTAACAAAGAATATAACGTGGTTCACGGCTACGCCGCTAATCCATGATCCCCGATTCGTCCTCGGTGAATCACTCCGTTAAACCAATCCACTAAATGGTCTCTCCTTTGCACCAAGCTAGGTGGAGGTAACCTTTACAACCAATATCACTCTTCTTACAATAGGATTGAAGTAAAGACAAGTAAGAAGAGTTTAAAGCTTGTGGGGCACTAGGAAGATCGTTTGGAGTATGAGCATTAGCCTCTCAAAGGCTTACACCCTCTTTTTTTATAGAGAGGGCTGATTTCTTCCCGTTGGCGCCATCGATCATTGCGCCCTTGGCGATCATTGCCATCCTGCGGCCTCCGAACACGTCGGATCCCGGCCGTTGTAGTCAGCGGAACTCTTGGCGTCGATCGGTGATGGACCTCGTGTCATTGCTGCGCCTCCGTAATCGCGCGATCGACTACGAGCGGTCTGTGGCGAAACCCTATTGACCCGATCATTGCGCCTTGGCGATCGGCGATCTTAGCGATCGGCCCACGTATGGCGATCGCATTGCGGCCTGATCCGGTCGATCGTATACGGTCGAACTCACTCGACTCGGAAGCGATCATTGCCGACATAGCGATCGGCGGTGTCGAGAAAACCATCCGACACTTGGCCGTGGCCAAGTTTCACCTAAAACTACCCTTCCCGGGTTACAATCGCTCCTCTCATTTCTCGGAGTCCCTCCTTGAAGTTCTCTTCGTTCTCGGCCCGTCCCTCGGCGGCGACATCGAGCGCCGCGGCTCTGCAATGCTCCTTGGCGTCTCTTGCCTCGAAGTCTACTTCCTCGGCTTCACTCCAAGCTTCTCGTCCGACGGTCCCTCGGATGCTCCAAGTGCATGGCTTCCGCAAAGCTATCCTTCACCGACTCAAGGCACGAGTCATGAGATGTGAAACTCGCCACGGCTCTATGTGCGAATTACTAAGTCCTGCACGACTTCAACGCACATATCAAATCAACATATCAAACTAACTTAAACCCTTTGCCACACCATCAAAACCATATTACGGCAAGAGATTGCCCTAACATAAACTTACTGGACCCAACTATGTTGATTGGAAGAAGAATCTTGACATTGTCTTGACTGCTAAGGAATACAAATATGTACTCCTCAAAGAGTGCCCTCCTAAGCTTGCTGATGATTCTGGGGAAAAGGAGAGAGAGAGTTATAAAAAGTGGATCAAGGCCGATGAGATGGCACGGTGTTATATTTTGGCATATATGTCAAATTTACTACAACATCAGCATCAAGCCATGCCCATTGCTTATGACATGATGCTCAATCTCAAAGAGCTTTTCAAACACCAGAATCGGGCTACTAGGCAAGAAGTCATGAGGAACTTGATGACGACCACCATGATCGAGGGAACACCTATAAGAGATCATGTTCTCAAGATGATGGCTCATTTGATTGAGTTGGAAGACCTCAGAGCTGAGATCGATGGGGAAACCCAGGTCAATATCATTCTCTAGTCTCTACCTAGGAGTTTTGAGCAGTTTCGCCTAAACAACAACATGAAAAAGAGGTTATATTCATTGGCAGAACTTCTGACAGAAATCCAGGCGGCAGAGGGGCTATTTTGTCAGAGTGCTCAGGCACATGCCATGGTGACCCAAAAGGTTTCTACTTCTAAGCCGAAAGGAAAGAAGAAGAAGAAACAAACTGGGGCAAAGGCGGTGGGAGGTACTCAGGGAGGAGTGAAGAAGCCGAAAGGCAAGTGCTTCACTTGTAAGCAAACTGGACACTTGAAGAAGGACTGCCCCAACCACAAGAACAAAGGTATATCTTTTGGTCTAGTCGTTGAAACATGTTTAGCGGTGTTATCTATCGGCACCTGGTGTGAAGATACGGGAGCCACTGATCATGTCTGCAATACTTTGCAGGGGTTCCAGGAAACCAGACGACTGGCTGAAGGGGAGATTACCGTGTACTTGGGCGATGCCACGAAGGTGGCGGCTGTTGCAGTGGCAGACCGTCATTTATCTTTTGAGAAAAATAAAATTTTGGTTCTTAAAAATTGGCTTTATGTACCTTTATTTAGAAAGAATGTAATTTCATTTTCAAAATTATTTATGGATGGATATTCTATTTCTTTCAATGACAAAGTTGTTATAAAAAGGAATTGGGGCATTATCTATTCTGGTACATTGATAGGAAATTTGTACACACTTGAACCAAAAACTCCCACGATGCAAATTAAAATTAATAACTCATCTTCTAATTCCAATAAAAGAAAAGATCCTTCGAAGATAAACCAAATATATCTTTGGCATCTTAGGCTTGGTCATATTAACCTAAGCATAATTCAAAGGTTGATAGCTGATGGACCTTTGGGTTTATTAGTGGTGGAGGATTTCCCAACCTGTGAATCTTGCTTGGAGGGTAAAATGACCAAGAAGCCTTTTAAGGACAAGGGGTATAGAGCCAAAGATGTGTTAGAATTGGTTCATTCTGATTTGTGTGGTCCTATGACTATCCAGTCTAGAGGTGGTTTCGAGTATTTCATCTTATTTATAGACGATTACTCGAGATCTGGATACATTTACCTGATGCGCCGCAAGTCTGAATGCTTTGACAAGTTCAAAGAATTCAAGGCTGATGTGGAGAAACGTCAAGGTAAAAGTATCAAGACACTAAGATCTGATCGTGGTGGCAAGTAACTCTTGGGAGAGTTTAGGAATTACCTATCAGAGGCTTAGATTCAATCCCAATTGACTGAACCTGGCACACCTCAGCAGAATGGTGTAGCAGAGCGAAGGAATAGAACTCTTATATAGATGGTTAGATCGATGATGAGTTATTCTGAGTTGCCAGATTCGTTATAGGGATATGCTCTAGATACAATGGTGTACATTTTGAACTTGGTTCGATCTAAATCAGTTCCTTCTACTCCACAGAGTTGTGGACTGTGCGAAAGCCTAGTCTAAGACATATTCGGATATGGGAGAGTCTAGCACATGTGCTGAAGGCAGATGCTGGTAAGTTTGAACCTCGTACAGAAGTATGCATGTTCGTTGGCTATCCTAGAGGAACGACGAGTGGTTTGTTTTATAGTCCTAGAGATCAGAGGGTGATCGTTAGCACGAATGCCAGATTTCTAGAGGAAGACTATGTGATGAGCCACAAGCCCAAGAGTAAAATTATTCTGGAGGAATTAAAAGGGGAAGTCACTTCTTCAGTACCACCGGTACGAGAGGATATACCACAAGTCACTGCACCGCGTGTCACAGAGAATACACAGGTGATGCCTCATCGTAGTGGGAGGGTTGTGAGACAACCTGATAGATTGATGTTCTTGAGAGAATCTTCTGATTTGGTCACTGGCGAACATGAACCTGATCCCTGGACATATGATGAGGCAATCCAAGATAAAGATGTAGTATCTTGGCAAAGTGCAATGAATGCTAAGATTGAATCTATGGATTCAAATCAGGTCTGTAAGCTAGTAGAACCACCCGATGGTGTAAAAACCATTGGATGCAAGTGGATCTACAAGAGAAAGAGAGGAATAGATGGGAAGGTTGAGACCTTCAAAGCGAGGCTTGTTGCGAAGGGGTATACTCAGAAAGAGGGTATCGATTATGAGGAGACCTTTTCGCCAGTAGCCATGCTTAAGTCTATCCAGATTCTCTTATGTATAGCAGCTCATATAGATTATGAGGTGTGGAAGATGGATGTCAAGACAGCTTTCCTTAATGATAGTCTTGAGGAAAACATCTATATGAAGCAACCAGAGGGATTCATTTCTAAAGGCAAAGAGCATCTTGTGTGTAAGCTTAATCGGTCCATTTATGGATTGAAGCAAGCTTCGAGGTCTTGGAACATCTGCTTTGATGAGGTAATCTAGTCTTATGGATTTATTCAAAGTCCGGATGAGTCTTGTGTATACTAGAGATGTGACGGAAACGTAGTTGTATTTCTTGTACCATAGATGACATTTTGTTGATTGACAACAATATCAAGGTGTTATCAGACGTAAGCGTATGGTTGTCCAAACAGTTTGATATGAAGGACTTGGGAGAGGTCGGACACATACTTGGGATCAAAGTTATAAGGGATCATAGGAAAAGGAAGTTGTGCTTATCCCAAGCTTCATACATAGACACGAATATGGATCGTTGTAGCATGCAGAACTCCAAGAAGGGTTTTCTACCTTTCAGGTATGGAGTTCCTTTATCTAAGGAGATGTGTCCTAGAACATCTGAGGAGATAGAGGAGATGAAGGTGGTTCCTTATGCTTTGGCGGTAGGAAGCCTCATGTATGCGATGCTATGTATGAGACCAGATATCTTCTTTACCGTGGGCATGGTCAGCAGATATCAGAGTAATCCAGGACAGGGACATTGGACTGTGGTAAAGCATATATTGAAGTACCTGAGAAGGACTAGGGATTATATGTAAGTTTACCAGGCAGACCAATTACTCCCTGTGGGTTACACGGATTCCGACTTCCAATCTGATAGGGATAACAATAAGTCTACCTTAGGTTTTGTGTCTACATTGGGAGGTGGAGCCATTGTATGGAGGAGTGTCAAGCAGAAATGCGTGGCAGACTCCACCATGGAAGCAAAGTATGTGGCAGCCTCTAAGGCGGCCAAAGAAGCTATATGGCTTAGGAACTTCCTGATGGACTTGGATGTGATTCCTGGTTTGCCTTGAATTATCATAATTTATTGTGATAATAGTGGTGTAGTTGCAAACTCGAAGGAACCACGAGCCCATAATGCTAGTAAACACATATAGTGCAAGTACCACCTGATACAAGAAATCGTAAAGAGAGGAGAAGTTGTTGTGGCCAAGATTGCATCGGAGGATAACCTGGCAGATCCTTTCACTAAGGCCCTTCTGGCTAGAGCTTTTGATTGGCATGTGCAGGGAATGGGGATCAGATGTATGGCAGTTTGAGGACAGCATAGTCTTTTACTATAAGTGGGAGATTGTTGGGATGTATACTGAAAAGTTCACCTTTTGTATGAACATCTTTATTTTGAAATAAGAATCACATGATCATTGATTGCATATTTTTTTAGCTATGCATATTATCTAATACATTACATTGTAAATAACATGGTGTGTGGTATCACACGGGAGATCATGTTATCGCTTCCTTGTAAAGTATAAGTAAAGTCTCACAACCGAGATGACTTTGGACAAACCATTGAAATGGTTGTAGTGTGATTTGGTATTGGTTTGTCTTGACCATAGAATCACACTAGTACACTTTGTGTGTATTGAGCAGGACCGACTTAGAGGTTATTCGATTTATTGCTGACTACATAATCGAATCGGACCTCAGAAATTATATTGTACATACTCTTAATCACGATTTAATAACGGGCACATATACTTAGTATTCATTTCTTTGATTTACCAATGGGCGAGATTTATAGATTAAATCGATAGGCTCGGTATGTTGGGAAATGATATTATTTATATGGTGTGCCATTGATTATATGAGGAAACCGTGTCCTATATATTAGGATGATGATGTCCCCTTGAGGAGCTCATAAGGTTCATTATGTAAACCAAGCAGGAGGACTTGGTCCGGCATGATGAAAAGGTTGAGTGGTACTACTCATGGAGTTAGATGTTGATTAATTAATGGTCAGTAAATTAATTAATCGACGGACATTCGAGATCTTAAACATGGGGAGAAAATGTACATATAATATATGGAGCCCATATTAACTTATGGGAGTTGGTGAGGTAGATCAATGATAATCCTCTAGTGGATTGGATAAATTAATGGATCGGACTTTATGTGGGCTTGATCCATTGGGTGGCCAAGATCCAACTCCTCCTCATGGTCCCTATTGTAGCCTATTACATCCTCATGAAGCTTAGATCCAATGGATAGAAACAAAACTCTAGATCCAAAGGTAGAGATTAAATCTCTAAGATCCGACGGTTGAGATTAAATCTCTAGATCCGACGGTTGAGATTAAATCCCTATAACCAATGGTGGAGATTAAAACAAGGCTTATCCCTAAACTCTATAAAAGGAGTCTTAGGGTTGGCGTGGAAAGAAATTAGAGAAGCTAGGGTTTTTGGAGATTGGCGGCAAGAAGCAAGGGCTAGGGTTTGGAGTATTGGCGGCACCAAATAAGGAAACAACTTCCTTATTTTTCTTCTTCCTCAAGCTTGCCGGCGCCCATTAAATCCCTTTCAGCCCTGGTCAGCATCCAAACTCCCTCTTCTCCTTCTCCTTGGCTTGTGGAAACAAGATTTAGGGCTTTCCCTTGGTGTCTTTGCCGGTTTCCACCCTAATCTCCTCTTCCTTCTTGCCCTGCGGCAAGCTCCAACATTGGATGTTGGTGGTTGGTTGAAAGAGAAAAGGAGCTTTGTTTCTATTCTCCCTCTTGCTCGGAATGAGCAAGGAAGGAAGATTAGCTATCTAGGATCTTCAACTTTCGGTAGATCGTCGCCCACACTACGTCCGAAAGGAGGAAGTTCATACATTAGAAGATCGAGAGGTATATCGATTCTCTATTCTCTTTTGTAACATATTTTTTTTTCCAATTATGAGCATGATATATTCTGTTTGTGGCTAAATAATACTTGGATCCTGAACATAAACATGAAAGTCAGTGATCCGGACATTGTCTATTCCGCAGCTACTCGTAGAATAGATGTTAGTCGCTTGAACAACAAGTTTGTTCAAGTGACCTCTCTAAATGAATAGCACGACGATGACTTGGTTGTTTGGGCAATCACTTTTGTCTAGGATTAAATTTTTTTTAATCCCGGGACATTGATGGGATCGCTATGAACAAGCGACCGAGGTGTAGTGGGAAGCGATGTTTCCCCTCAAGGATTGATCAAACCCAACAATTGGTATCAAAGCCAAGGTTTCTGGTTTTGAGTGTTTAAGGATTCGGTTACTCTTATGCAATTTTTCCATATATTATATGTGCCTGATAATAGTAGGATATGCGTAGGTTAACTCTTTGATTGCAGGCATAAGATCCGACTATTATGGCCATATGTGTGTATGTGATTGTATGTGTATATTTTGTTGAATCCTCGGGGTTGACGAGGCTAGTATTTAATTTTTTGTAAAATTAGATACGACATTGTTTAGCCACTCTTTTTATTTTAGTTTACTTTCGATCTAGATTTCATGTACACTCCCTCGTGTAGTATAGGATCGATGGATGTAAATTAAAATATATTTTAATCTCGGCTCGGATCTTCGGATGACTCGTACATGGCGTAGGAGGAGTGGATGAGAAGGCGATGCGATGGAAGACATATTGAAGACAAAAGCCATAATAGTTGGAAAATAATTTATTTTTCATATTTATTGCTTATTGTTTGATATGCATGTCGTAGGCTAGAAAATTCCTCATTTTCAATTTACTAAGTTGAAGAGGAATATTTTTAGAAATTCCCACGGCCTCCATTGCGATTTGACAAGTGATGCAAACAAACATGCGCGTCGGCTCTGAGTGCCTTCCTCCCCATCGGATGAGTTTGTTTGTGGATCACAATGTCGAATATGGTTATAGGGAATTATTAAGGCGCGTGTGTACTTCCCCATCGGAAGGCACATAACCCGAGATAATTGCCTTGGTACCGAGTAATGGTGAACACTTAGATAAAAATATAAGTATCCTCCCTATCGGAGTCACTGCTTTTATTTGTAGAGCCAAAGAGGAACCAACTATTAATTTTATTTGTCCAAAAGTTAGGTTGACAAGATAGTAAAATTAATGGGTGAAACCTCCTCTTACAAATGTAGAATTCGTATACATCCACACTATCGTGGCATACGATATTCTCGGTGTTTTGAGGTGTTGGTTGTTTTTAAAAATTTATTGTTCGAGGAATCAATAATTTTTTGAAATCTAATGTTTTGATCTATGTGATTCTTAGGTTTTCTTTCAAAATATCTTTCAACTCGCTTGCTGTGATACTGAAAGAGAATAAACTTACTAGACCCAACTATGTTGATTGGAAGAAGAATCTTGACATTGTCTTGACTTTTGAGGAATACAAATATGTACTCCTCGAAGAGTGCCCTCCTAAGCCTACAGATGATTCTGGGGAAAAGGAGAGAGAGTTATAAAAAGTGGATCAAGGCAAATGAGATGGCGCGGTGTTATATTTTGGCATATATGTCAAATGTACTGCAACATCAGCATCAAGCCATGCCCACTGCTTATGACATGATGCTCAATCTCAAAGAGCTTTTCAAACACCAGAATCGGGCTGCTAGGCAAGAAGTCATGAGGAACTTGATGACGACCACCATGATCGAGGGAACACCCATAAGGGATCATGTTCTCAAGATGATGGCTCATTTGATTGAGTTGGATGTCCTCGGAGCTGAGATCGATGGGGAAACCCAGGTCGATATCATTCTCCAGTCTCTACCTAGGAGTATTGAGCAGTTTCGCCTGAACTACAACATGAACAAGAGGTTGTATTCATTGGCAGAACTTCTGACAGAAATCCAGGCGGCAGAGGGGCTATTTCATTAGAGTGCTCAGGCACATGCCATGGTGACCCAAAAGGTTTCTACTTCTAAGCCGAAAGGAAAGAAGAAGAAGAAACAAACTGGGGCAAAGGCGGTGGGAGGTACTCAGGGAGGAGTGAAGAAGCTGAAAGGCAAGTGCTTCACTTGTAAGCAAACTGGACACTGGAAGAAGGACTGCACCAACCGCAAGAACAAAGGTATATCTTTTGGTCTAGTCATTGAAACATGTTTAGCGGTGTAATCTATCGACACCTGGTGTTTAGATACGGGAGCCACTGATCATGTCTGCAATACTTTGCAGGGGTTCTAGGAAACCAGACGACTGGCTGAAGGGGAGATTACCGTATACTTGGGCGATGCCACGAAGGTTGCGGCTGTTGCAGTGGGAGACGTTCATTTTGTTAGTGAAAGCCCTAGAGCCAATCATGTGATGATTGTTGTATGGACTTTATTGTATCATATTCCTATTTATAAAGGCATGGTTATTATATTTACTTGTATTGGTGCCAAATAACTAAATATAATAATGTCCTTGAGTAGTAGGTTCTTATCTATATCAATCGATTGGTTGAATCGATAATGAGATGATATAGAGAACACTACTCTTAATCATTCCTAGTCGAGTATTAACATTCAGGGACAATGTTAATGCGTAAAGACTAGCATGTAGGTCAACAAGATGACTTAATCTCACAAGACATGGATATGAGATATCAAGTTGACACATGGGTTTGCATTGGAGAATGTATACTGAATGACCCGCCATGAGAAAGTATCGTGGATCTTTATATGAGTATCATATACTTTCTCATTGGGCTATTAGTATGACTATTAGTCCTTAGACCTGAAGTCACCATGGTTCCCTACATAAGGAGTTGCATACTTTGGCTTCGTCAAATGTCACCCGTAAATGGGTGGACTATAAAGGCGATTACTGGGTATGTAACAAATTATGCGGAGGGATGTGAGTGATGTAGATGGGATCTATCCCTCCTATATGACGGGAGTGACATCGATATTCTTGATAGAGTGAGACCACGAAGTGCATGGCCATGCCCAAATGAGTCAATATGAGATATTGAGCTCATTTGATTAGAGTGAGTCTACTTGGAGTTCAAGATTTAGATTGTACCGAGGATGACACGGTCTATGCCTTGATTGATCAATCTAGATGTCAAGGATAGAGGGACATTGTCACATATTGTGAGAGTCACAATTAGTAGTCACAAAGGTGATGTTGGAGCTCAACATTCTTGTAACTTGGGTAGCAATGATGTGTTGCTAGATACCGCTCATTGCTTATGTTCCTAAATCGGTTTAGGGACATTGCCAACGTTACAAGAACCTATAGGGTCACACACATAAGAGCAATTAGATGGAGATTAGGTTCATATGATGAACCATGAGGATTAGGTTCATGGGATGAACCAAATTGGATTAAGAGTAATCCAAATTAGACTAATTGAGTTAGACTCAAGTTGATTCAAGTGTTGAATGATTCTAATTTAGATTTGATTCATCAAATCAATTTAAATTAAATGAATAGAGATTCATTAAATTAAATTGACTTGAGTCAAGTGGTTTGATTTGATCAACCATGGGAGATTAGATGTCAAGTTTGACTTGACTTAAGAGGGAAGATGAAAGGTCAAGTTTGACTTGACCAAATGCATGTCATGATGATGACATGGCATGGCCGGCCAATGATGGTGCTCCACATCATCATTGACTTGGTCAATTGGTGCCACATCATGAGGGAGACCAAGGGTCATAGGAGTTACATGCATGCATGTAACCCCCCTTCCATGAAGTGGCCGGCCACTTTAGGGGTTATGTGTGGTGAATTCATTTGGAGAGTTACACTCTTGGATCATCTTCTTCCTTGGTGTTTTTCCTCTCAAGCTCTCCCTCTCCTTCCTCATCTTGCCGAGATCTACTAGGAGTGCTAGCACACTCAAGTTTGTCTCTTTCTCCACCTATTTCTTGTGTGGATACCAATAGAGGAGTGTGCACTTGACACTCTCGAGTTCCGGCGAACTTTTGGACGAGCGGGATAAGCGAACGGCATCGCATCGAGGGTAATGATCTCATCTCTTAGATCTAAGGTAGATCTAGGGTTTTTAGTAAGCACATACATGTTTTATAATTTTTATACTTCGCACGGATCCGTGGCCGGGGCTTCCGAGGTTTCCGCAACGCGCGAAGCATGTTTTTGCGGCTCGGAAAAACCCAACAGTGGTATCAGAGCCACGTGCGAAGCATGTATGTGTTTCGTCTTTGTAATTTTTGTATTAGATATAAAAATTACAGATTTATATGTTTCTGTAAATTTCCTAATTTTATATAATTTTTGGGTATTTTTCTCAAAGAGTCGAAGAAACAAGTGTTGGGACACTCGTAGGCTTCAACCGTCGAGAAAAACTCTCCGAAACGGCGAGTTCTCGCTTTAGATTTTTGGGACAGTGACTTAAGTCGCTGTAGGATCATAGTAGGGACACTCGCAAAGTTAATTTTGTGAGTATGGGCGTTGCCCTATCCCCGAAAGGGGCTTTGTCCTGCGATCGCGCCCGGAAACCGCTTAGCGGGACCGTTACGGAGAGGTGACTCATTAATTTGAAAAACAAATTAGGAAAAATTATAGAAATTTCTGTAAAAATACATAATTTAGAATTATGTATAATTCTATAATTGTCATGGCCCAATGACCCCAATTTGATTGGATTATGTGTGTTGTAATTCATAATACGACCTGCGTGCCATTTTGTGGTTGTGCATGTTGTATAGTGTATGCGACCTGCGTGTCGTACCTCTTCTTTTGATATTCTAGTTGTAATTAGTTTTTAGACTCGAATGTAACTCGAGTTTCATATTTGTAATGTACAAAATGGAGCGGTGGAAAGTCCACTCGAAGACGAGATTACGAGAAGGGTGACGACGACACATGGCGATCAATGGAAGCGCTTGGAGAAGCCGCTAGCCTTAGGTTGACCGTCCGATCTTCTCATTGGCTTGAGAAGATCGTAGTAGGGCCATGACTATATCACATTTATTTATATATATATATGTTGATATATATATATATATTTAATTGATTTTGCTTGTATGTATGTGATGCATGCTAGTAGAATAGTGCTTGTATGTATATGATGCATGCTAGGATAATTTTCTTGTATGTATATGATGCATGCTAGAATAATGAATGTATGTATATGATGCATGCTAATATAGGATAATAAAGGCCTAAATGCGTATAAGATACACATTACGATTAGATTAGATCATAATCGAATCAACTCAAAAATGCCTACCGAGCCTTGATACCCATCACTACCTCGATCATTTGTTGTTGTTGAATCTGCCAAAGCAGAGCAACGCATATTATCTTGGTAGGGTGCGGAGGGACAATCTTGGTCCCGCCTATCACGCTTGGGTTAGAGTAAGCTCAATTAGATTGAGCAAAACTAGTTAAACTACATTTGGATCGAGTAGAATTATATGCATATTCCAATCGTTGGAACGATAGGTCAAGATCGCATTTACACTAAATCTTGGGCGATTTAGCCAAAGCTAACTCAAGGCCTTTTGTAAATGTGGGTCTTGATCCTATAAACAAGAGTTGCATAGAGATGTAATCGGTAATGTGTTACCCACCGATCGTACTAAGTCTTGGGCGATTTAGCCAAAGCTAACTCAAGGCTTAGTATGATGTGGATCTTGTCCCGCAAGAATTATAGCTATTTTGTATGAATCTAGTAAATGTGGTTTGACCACATCCATAACTCAATTCTACAAAATTCCTATAATTCTGTGGGAGCATCATTTGATTAAAGGCCTAATTAAATGATAAAAGGAATATGATATTAATTCTCTGCATTGTATGATGTAGATAACTATGTCGACAACCACGAACACTCTCTCTCTGCGATCTGTCCTTGAGAAGGACAAGGTCAATGGAGCAAATTTCCTGGACTGGTACAGGAACTTGAGAATTGTTCTGACCCAAGAAAGGAAGTTGTACGTCCTGGAGCAGCCCATTCCAGAGGCACCTCCTGCCACTGCCTCGCGAGCTGACAAAGATGCTCACAAGAAGCATCAAGATGATGCATTAGATGTGTCATGTATTATGCTCGTGACCATGAACTCTGAGCTTCAGAAGCAACACGAGTTCATGAATGCTTATGATATGGTTGGACATCTTCGTCAACTATATCAAGGACAAGCTAGGCATGAGAGATATGAAGTCTCTAAGGCATTATTTGGGTCCAAGATGCAAGAAGGGACTCCCGTAGGTACATATGTACTCAAGATGATTGGGTACGTAGAAAACCTACAAAGGCTGGGATTCCCACTTGGCCAAGAGCTGGCCACTGACCTGATCTTGCAATCTTTGCCACAAGCCTTCAATCAATTTGTCATGAATTATAACATGAATGAAATTGATAAGCCATTGTCAAATGCTCAAAGATGTTGAGAATCACGAGCTTAACCTTAAGAAGGGAAAATCTAATATCATTTTGATGGTGCAAAAGAAGAAAGACCAGGGCAAGCCTAAAGGTAAGGGAAAGTCCCAAGCCAAGGGCAAAGGCAAAGAACTTAAACCCAAAGGAGGGGTAGCCAAGGAAGGGGCTTGCTTCCACTGCAAGGAAGCAGGACACTGGAAGCGTAACTGCAAGGCATACCTGGAAGATCTTAAGAAGAAGAGAAGTGAGACTTCTACTTCAGGTATAAATGTTATAGAAGTCAATCTATCTATTTCTTCATCATGGGTATTAGATACCGGATGTGCATCTCACATTTGTACCAATGTGCAGGGGCTGAGAAATAGCAGGGCATTGACAAAGGGCGAGGTGGACCTACGAGTAGACAATGGAGCAAGGGTTGCTGCTGTTGCTGTAGGAACTTATGATCTATCTCTGCCCTCTGGGCTTGTACTAGAATTAGATGAATGTTGTTATGTGCCTGCCTTAACTAAGAACATCATTTCAGTTTCTTGTTTGGACAAGAAAGGTTTTTCATTTATAATAAAGAACAAATGTTGTTCAGTTTATTTAAATGATATGTTCTATTGTAGTGCACCTCTAATGAACGGACTCTACTTTCTAGACTTAGACAGCCCTATCTATAACATAAGTACCAAGAGGTTCAAGTCAAATGAGTTGAACCAAACCTATCTCTGGCATTGTTGCTTAGGTCACATAAATGAGAGTCGCTTATCTCAGCTCCATAAGGATGGGCTGCTAGACTCATTTGATTTTGAATCATATGAGACATGCAAATCTTGCCTTTTAGGCAAGATGACCAAGACTCCCTTTAGTGGACATAGCGAAAGAGCAACAGATTTGTTAGGACTTATACATAGTGATGTATGTGGTCCTTTCAATATTGCTGCTAGAGGTGGTTACAGGTACTTCATTACATTTACTGATGACTTCAGTAGATATGGTTATGTGTATCTCATGACACACAAATCAGAATCCTTTGAAATGTCAAAGAATTCAAGAATGAAGTACAAAACCAGCTTGGCAAGAGTATTAAGATACTTCGATCAGATCGAGGTGGTGAATACCTTAGCCATGAGTTTCATGACTATCTAGCTGAGTGTGGGATTCTATCCCAACTCACTCCTCCTGGAACACCACAGTGGAATGGTCTATCCGAAAGGAGGAATCGTACCCTATTAGATATGGTACGATCTATGATGAGTCACACAGATCTTTCTATATCCTTTTGGTGATATGCTCTAGACACAGCAGCCTTTACCCTTAACCGTGTACCATCCAAGGCTGTGATAAAGACACCATATACGATATGGACAGGGAGAAATCCCATGATATCTTTTATGAGGATTTGGGGTTGTGAGGCTTACGTTCGACGTCAAGTCTCAGACAAACTGGGACCCAAATCCGATAGGTGCTATTTTGTTGGATATCCCAAGGATACAAAGGGATATTACTTCTACATTCCCAGTCAGCATAAAGTGTTTGTGGAAAAGACTGGAGTTTTTCTAGAAAGGGATTTTGTTTCTAGAAAAACTAGTGGGAGTACCTTCGATCTTGAAGAAATTCAAGATAAGGACCATAGCACTGAGGCCTTGATGGAGGTTGAACAGGAACCACAAAGTGTTGTGGGTGATGAGGTTATTGCACAAAGAGTTGTGGAATAACCACCTGTTCATGTAGACCTACCTCTTCACAGATCTGATAGGGTACGTCGTCAGCCTGAGAGATATTCATTTCTCTTGTCTGACAATGATGACGTAATGCTCATCGAGAATGAGCCTACCTCCTATCAGGAAGCTGTGATGAGCCCAGATTCTGAGAAATGGCTAGAGGTCATGAGATCCGAGATGGAATCCATGTACACCAACCAAGTATGGACATTGGTTGATCCACCTGAAGGGGTCAAACCCATTGGGTGTAAGTGGGTCTTTAGGAGAAAGACTGACATGGATGGACTTACGCATACCTATAAGGGACGATTGGTGGCTAAAGGTTTCAAGCAAATTTATGGTATTGACTATGATGAAACCTTTTCTCCAGTGGCGATGTTTAAGTCCATTCGGATCTTGCTTGCTATTGCAGCATACCACGATTATGAGATCTGGCATAAGGATGTCAAAACCGCGTTTCTGAATGGAAACTTGCTCGAGGATGTGTACATGACACAACCTGAGGGTTTTGTAGATCCAAAGCATACTGGGAAGGTATGCAAGTTACAAAGGTCCATTTATGGGCTAAAGCAAGCTTCTCGAAGATGAAATCTTCGATTCGATGATGCGATCAAACAGTTTGGTTTCATCAAGAATGAAGATGAACCCTGTGTCTATAAGAGGGTTAATGGGAACACAGTTGTCTTCCTTGTATTGTATGTGGATGACATACTGCTCATTGGGAATGACATCCCTTCGCTACAGTCTGTGAAGACTTGGCTCGGGACGTGTTTCTCAATGAAAGACTTAGGTGAAGCAGCCTGTATTCTAGGCATCAAGATCTATAGAGATAGATCTAAGAGATTGCTTGGCCTAAGTCAGAGTACATACATTGATACGGTATTACTTCGGTTTGCCATGCAGAATTCCAAGAAAGGACTTTTGTCGATGTCACATGGTGTGAGTCTTTCGAAGACTCAAAGTCCGTCTTATAGAGAGGAGAGAGATCGCATGGATAAGATCCCTTACGCATCTGCTATAGGATCTATCATGTACGCCATGCTATGTACTCGTCCTGATGTCTCGTCTGCTTTGTGCATGACGAGTAGATACCAGTCAGATCTAGGTGAGTGTCACTGGATAGCAGTCAAGAGTATTCTTAAGTACTTGAGAAGGACTAAAGAATATTTCTTGATATTTGGAGGCGATGAGGAGCTAGCTGTAAGGGGTTAGAGCGATGCCAGCTTCCAAACTGACCAGGATGATTATAGATCGCAGTCAGGGTTCGTGTTTTTCTTTAATAGTGGCACTGTGAGCTGGAATAGTTCCAGGCAGGACACAGTTGCTGATTCTACAACAGAGGCCGAATATATCGGTGCTTCCATCTCATTCGAGAGATTATCGATAGAGGAGATGTGAATATTTGCAGAGTACCCACAGAGGCTAACATCGCAGATTTCTTGACCAAGGCTTTGGCACAGAAAAAGCATGATGGTCACACTAGGTCATTGGGTATTAGATACTACGGTGATTGGCACTAGTGCTAGTGGGAGATTGTTAGTGAAAGCCCTAGGGCCAATCATGTGATGATTGTTGTATGGACTTTATTGTATCATATTCCTATTTATAAAGGCATGGTTATTATATTTACTTGTATTGGTGTCAAATAACTAAATATAATAATGTCCTTGAGTAGTAGGTTCTTATCTATATTAATCGATTGGTTGAATCGATAATGAGATGATATAGAGAACACTACTCTTAATCATTCCTAGTCGAGTATTAACATTCAGGGATAATGTTAATGCGTAGAGACTAGCATGTAGGGCAACAAGATGACTTGATCTCATAAGTCATGGATATGAGATATCAAGTTGACACATGGGTGGTATGCATTGGAGAATGTATACTGAATGACCCGCCATGAGAAAGTATCGTGGATCGTTATATGAGTGTCATATACTTTCTCATGTGGCTATTATTATGACTATTAGTCCTTAGACCTGAATTCACCATGGTTCCCTACATAAGGAGTTGCATACTTTGGCTTCGTCAAACGTCACCCGTAAATGGGTGGACTATAAAGGCGATTACTGGGTATGTAACAAATTATGCGGAGGGATGTAAGTGATGTAGATGAGATCTATCTCTCCTATATGACGGGAGTGACATCGATATTCTTGATAGAGTGAGACCACGAAGTGCATGGCCATGCCCAAATGAGTCAATATGAGATATTGAGTTCATTTGATTAGAGTGAGTCTACTTGGAGTTCAAGATTTAGATTGTACCGAGGATGACACGGTCTATGCCTCGATTGATCAATCTAGATGTCAAGGATAGAGGGACATTGTCACATATTGTGAGAGTCACAATTAGTAGTCACAAAGGTGATGTTGGAGTTCAACATTCTTGTAACTTGGGTAGCAATGATGTGTTGCTAGATACCGCTCATTGCTTATGTTCCTAAATCGGTTTAGGGACATTGCCAACGTTACAAGAACCTATAGGGTCACACAAATAAGAGCAATTAGATGGAGATTAGGTTCATATGATGAACCATGAGGATTAGGTTCATGGGATGAACCAAATTGGATTAAGAGTAATCCAAATTAGACTAATTGAGTTAGACTCAAGTTGATTCAAGTGTTGAATGAGTCTAATTTAGATTTGATTCATCAAATCAATTTAAATTAAATGAATAGAGATTCATTAAATTAAATTGACTTGAGTCAAGTGGTTAGATTTGATCAACCATGGGAGATTAGAGGTCAAGTTTGACTTGACTTGAGAGGGAAGATGAAAGGTCAAGTTTGACTTGACCAAATGCATGTCATGATGATGACATGGCATGGCCGGCCAATGATGGTGCTCCACATCATCATTGACTTGGTCAATTGGTGCCACATCATGAGGGAGACCAAGGGTCATAGGAGTTACATGCATGCATGTAACCCCCCTTCCATGAAGTGGCCGGCCACTTTAGGGGTTATGTGTGGTGAATTCATTTGGAGAGTTACACTCTTGGATCATCTTCTTCCTTGGTGTTTTTCCTCTCAAGCTCTCCCTCTCCTTCCTCATCTTGCCGAGATCTACTAGGAGTGCTAGCACACTCAAGTTTGTCTCTTTCTCCACCTATTGCTTGTGTGGATACCAATAGAGGAGTGTGCACTTGACACTCTCGGGTTTCGGCGAACTTTTGGACGAGCGGGATAAACGAAGGGCATCGCATCGAGGGTAATGATCTCATCTCTTAGATCTAAGGTAGATCTAGGGTTTTTAGTAAGCACATACATGTTTTATAATTTTTATACTTCGCACGGATCCGTGGCCGGGGCTTCCGAGGTTTTCGCAACGCAAAAAGCGGTTTTTGCGGCTCGGAAAAACCCAATAGTGGTATCAGAGCCACGTGCGAAGCATGTATGTGTTTCATCTTTGTAATTTTTGTATTAGATATAAAAATTACAGATTTATATGTTTCTGTAAATTTCCTAATTTTATATAATTTTTGGGTATTTTTCTCAAAGAGTCGAAGCAACAAGTGTTGGGACACTTGTAGGCTTCAACCGTCGAGAAAAACTCTCCGAAACGGCGAGTTCTCGGTTTAGGTTTTTGGGACAGCGACTTAAGTCACTGTAGGATCATAGTAGGGACACTCGCAAAGTTAATTTTGCGAGTATGGGCGCTGCCCTATCCCCGAAAGGGGCTTTGTCCTGCGATCGCGCCCGGAAACCGCTTAGCGGGCCCGTTACGGAGAGGTGACTCATTAATTTGAAAAAAAAATTAGGAAAAATTATAGAAATTTCTGTAAAAATACATAATTTAGAATTATGTATCATTCTGTGATTGTCATGGCCCAATGACCCCAATTTGATTGGATTATGTGTGTTGTAATTCATAATACGACCTGCGTGCCGTTTTGTGGTTGTGCATGTTGTATAGTGTATGCGACCTGCGTGTCGTACCTCTTCTTTTGATATTCTAGTTGTAATTAGTTTTTAGACTCGAATGTAACTCGAGTTTCATATTTGTAATGTAAAAAATGGAGCGGTGGAAAGTTCACTCGAAGACGAGATTACGAGAAGGGTGACGACGACACATGGCGGTCAAAGGAAGTGCTTGGAGAAGCCGCTAGCCTTAGGTTGACCGTCCGATCTTCTCATTGGCTTGAGAAGATCGTAGTAGGGCCATGACTATATCATATTTATTTATATATATATATATGTTGATATATATATATATATATTTAATTGATTTTGCTTGTATGTATGTGATGCATGCTAGTAGAATAGTGCTTGTATGTATATGATGCATGCTAGGATAATTTTCTTGTATGTATATGATGCATGCTAATATAGGATAATAAAGGCCTAAATGCGTATAAGATACACATTACGATTAGATTATATCATAATCAAAATAACTCGAAAATGCCTACCGAGCCTTGATACCTATCACTACCTCGATCATTTGTTGTTGTTGAATCTGCCAAAGCAGAGCAACGCATATTATCTTGGTAGGGTGCGGAGGGAATATCTTGGTCCCACCTATCACGCTTGGGTTAGAGTAAGCTCAATTAGATTGAGCAAAACTAGTTAAACTCAATTGGATCGAGTAGAACTATAGGCATATTCCAATCGTTGGAACGATAGGTCAAGATCGCATTTACACAAAATCTTGGGCGATTTAGCCAAAGCTAACTCAAGGCCTTTTGTAAATGTGGGTCTTGATCCTATAAAAAAGAGTTGCATAGAGATATAATCGGTAATGTGTTACCCACCGATCGTACTAAGTCTTGGGCGATTTAGCCAAAGCTAACTCAAGGCTTAGTATGATGTGGATCTTGTCCCGCAAGAATTATAGCTATTTTGTATGAATCAAGTAAATGTGGTTTGACCACATCCATAACTCAATTCTACAAAATTCCTATAATTCAGTGGGATCATCATTTGATTAAAGGCCTAATTAAATGATAAAAGGAATATGATATTAATTCTCTGCATTGTATGTTGTAGATAACTATGTCGACAACCACGAACACTCTCTCTCTGCGATCTGTCCTTGAGAAGGACAAGCTCAATGGAGCAAATTTCCTGGACTGGTACAGAAACTTGAGAATTGTTCTCACCCAAGAAAGGAAGTTGTACGTCCTGGAGCAGCCCATTCCGGAGGCACCTCCTGCCACTGCCTCGCGAGCTGACAAAGATGCTCACAAGAAGCATCAAGAAGATACATTAGATGTGTCATGTCTTATGCTCACGACCATGAACTCTGAGCTTCAGAAGCAACACGAGTTCATGAATGCTTATGATATGGTTGGACATCTTCGTCAACTATATCAAGGACAAGCTAGGCATGAGAGATATGAAGTCTCTATGGGATTATTTGGGTCCAAGATGCAAGAAGGGACTCCCGTAGGTACATATGTACTCAAGATGATTGGGTACGTAGAAAACCTACAAAGGCTGGGATTCCCACTTGGCCAAGAGTCGCCACGACTGATCTTGCAATCTTTGCCACAAGCCTTCAATCAATTTGTCATGAATTATAACATGAATGAAATTGATAAGCCATTATAAATGCTCAAAGATGTTGAGAATCACGAGCTTAACCTTAAGAAGGGTAAATATGACACCATTTTGATGGTGCAGAAGAAGAAAGGCAAGGGCAAGCCTAAAGGTAAGGGAAAGTCCCAAGCCAAGGGAAAAGGCAAAGAACTTAAACCCAAAGGAGGGGTAGCCAAGGAAGGGGCTTGCTTCCACTGCAAGGAAGCAGGATCGAAGCGAATCAAGGCATACCCGAAGATCTTAAGAAGAAGAGAAGTGAGACTTCTACTGTATAAATGTTATAGAAGTCAATCTATCTATTTCTTCATCATGGGTATTAGATACGGATGTGCATCTCACATTTGTACCAATGAGAAATAGCAGGGCATTGACAAAGGGCGAGGTGGACCTACGAGTAGGCAATGGAACAAGGGTTGCTGCTGTTGCTATAGGAACTTATGATCTATCTCTGCCCTCTGGGCTTGTACTAGAATTAGATGAATGTTGTTATGTGCCTGCCTTAACTAAGAATATCATTTCAGTTTCTTGTTTGGACAAGAAAGGTTTTTCATTTATAATAAAGAACAAATGTTGTTCAGTTTATTTAAATGATATGTTCTATTGTAGTGCACCTCTAATGAACGGACTCTACTTTCTAGACTTAGAGAGCCCTATCTATAACATAAGTACCAAGAGGTTCAAGTCAAATGAGTTGAACCAAACCTATCTCTGGCATTGTCGCTTAGGTCACATAAATGAGAGTCGCTTATCTCAACTCCATAAGGATGGGTTGCTAGACTCATTTTATTTTGAATCATATGAGACATGCGAATCTTGCCTTTTAGGCAAGATGACCAAGACTCCCTTTAGTGGACACAGCGAAAGAGCAACAGATTTGTTAGGACTTATACATAGTGATGTATGTGGTCCTTTCAATGTTGCTGCTAGAGGTGGTTACAGGTACTTCATTACATTTACTAATGACTTCAGTAGATATGGTTATGTGTATCTCATGACACACAAATCAGAATCCTTTGAAAAGTTCAAAGAATTCAAGAATGAAGTACAAAACCAGCTTGGCAAGAGTATTAAGATACTTCGATCAGATCGAGGTGGTGAATACCTTAGCCATGAGTTTTGTGACTATCTAGCTGAGTGTGGAATTCTATCCCAACTCACTCCTCCTGGAACACCACAGTGGAATAGTGTATCCGAAAGGAGGAATCGTACCCTATTAGATATGATACGATCTATGATGAGTCACACAGATCTTCCTATATCCTTTTGGTGATATGCTCTAGACACAGCAGCCTTTACCCTTAACCGTGTACCATCCAAGGCTGTGATAAAGACACCATATATGATATGGAAAGGGAGAAATCCCATGATGTCTTTTATGAGGATTTGGGGTTGTGAGGCTTATGTTCGACGTCAAGTCTCAGACAAACTGGGACCCAAATCCGATAGGTGCTATTTTGTTGGATATCCCAAGGATACAAAGGGATATTACTTCTACATTCCCAGTCAGCACAAAGTGTTTGTGGCAAAGACTGGAGTTTTTCTAGAAAGGGATTTTGTTTCTAGAAAAACTAGTGGGAGTACCTTCGATCTTGAAGAAATTCAAGATAAGGACCATAGCACTGAGGCCTTGATGGAGGTTGAACAGGAACCACAAAGTGTTGTGGGTGATGAGGTTATTACACAAAGAGTTATGGAACAACCACCTGTTCATGTAGACCTACCTCTTCGCAGATCTGATAGGGTACGTCGTCAGCCTGAGAGATATTCATTTCTCTTGTCTGACCATGATGATGTAATGCTCATTGAGAATGAGCCTACCTCTTATCAGGAAGCTGTGATGAGCCCAGATTCTGAGAAATGGCTAGAGGCCATGAGATCCGAGATGGAATCCATGTACACCAACCAAGTATGGACTTTGGTTGATCCACCTGAAGGGGTCAAACCCATTGGGTGTAAGTGGGTCTTTAGGAGAAAGATTGACATGGATGGACTTACGCATACCTATAAGGGCCGATTAGTGGCTAAAGGTTTTAAGCAAATTCATGGTATTAACTATGATGAAACCTTTTCTCCAGTGGCGATGTTTAAGTCCATTCGGATCTTGCTTGCTATTGCAGCATACGACGATTATGAGATCTGGCATATGGATGTCAAAACCGCATTTCTGAATGGAAACTTGCTCGAGGATGTGTACATGACACAACCTGAGGGTTTTGTAGATCCACAGCATACTGGGAAGGTATGCAAGCTACAAAGGTCCATTTATGGGCTAAAGCAAGCTTCTCGAAGCTGAAATCTTCGATTCGATGATGCGATCAAACAGTTTGGTTTCATCAACAATGAAGATGAACCCTGTGTCTACAAGAGGGTTAATGGGAACATAGTTGCCTTCCTTGTATTGTATGTGGATGACATACTGCTCATTGGGAATGACATCCCTTCGCTACAGTCTGTGAAGACTTGGCTCGGGACGTGCTTGTCAATGAAAGACTTAGGTGAAGCAGCCTGTATTCTAGGCATCAAGATCTATAGAGATAGATCTAAAAGATTGCTTGGCCTAAGTCAGAGTACATACATTGACACGGTATTACTTCGGTTTGCCATGCAGAATTCCAAGAAAGGACTTCTATCGATGTCACATGGTGTGAGTCTTTCGAAGACTCAAAGTCCCTCTTTGAGAGAGGAGAGAGACCGCATGGATAAGATCCCTTACGCATCTGCTATAGGGTCTATCATGTATGCCATGCTATGTACTCGTCCTGATGTCTCGTATGCTTTGAGCATGACGAGTAGATACCAGTCAGATCCAGGTGAGTGTCACTGGATAGCAGTCAAGAGTATTCTTAAGTACTTGAGAAGGACTAAAGAATATTTCTTGATATTTGGAGGCGATGAGGAGCTAGCTGTAAGGGGTTACAGCGATGCCAGCTTCCAAACTGACCAGGATGATTATAGATCGCAGTCAGGATTCGTGTTTTGCTTTAATAGTGGCGCTGTGAGCTGGAATAGTTCCAGGCAGGACACAGTTGCTCATTCTACAATAAAGGCCGAATATATCGGTGCTTCCATCTCATTCGAGAGATTATCGATAGAGGAGATGTGAATATTTGCAGAGTACACACAGAGGCTAACATTGCAGATCCCTTGACCAAGGCTTTGGCACAGAAAAAACATGATGGTCACACTAGGTCATTGGGTATTAGATACTACGGTGATTGACACTAGAACTAGTGGGAGATTGTTAGTGAAAGCCCTAGAGCCAATCATGTGATGATTGTTGTATGGACTTTATTGTATCATATTCCTATTTATAAAGGCATGGTTATTATATTTACTTGTATTGGTGCCAAATAACTAAATATAATAATGTCCTTGAGTAGTAGGTTCTTATCTATATCAATCGATTGGTTGAATCGATAATGAGATGGTATAGAGAATACTACTCTTAATCATTCCTAGTCGAGTATTAACATTCAGGGACAATGTTAATGCGTAGAGACTAGCATGTAGGTCAACAAGATGACTTGATCTCACAAGTCATGGATATGAGATATCAAGTTGACACATGGGTATTCATTGGAGAATGTATACTGAATGACCCGCCATGAGAAAGTATCGTGGATCGTTATATGAGTGTCATATACTTTCTCATGTGGCTATTAGTATGACTATTAGTCCTTAGACCTGAAGTCACCATGGTTCCCTACATAAGGAGTTGCATACTTTGGCTTTGTCAAACGTCACCCGTAAATGGGTGGACTATAAAGGCGATTACTGGGTATGTAACAAATTATGCGGAGGGATGTGAGTGATGTAGATGGGATCTATCCCTCCTATATGACGGGAGTGACATCGATATTCTTGATAGAGTGAGACCACGAAGTGCATGGCCATGCCCAAATGAGTCAATATGAGATATTGAGCTCATTTGATTAGAGTGAGTCTACTTGGAGTTCAAGATTTAGATTGTACCGAGGATGACACGGTCTATGCCTTGATTGATCAATCTAGATGTCAAGGATAGAGGGACATTGTCACATATTGTGAGAGTCACAATTAGTAGTCACAAAGGTGATGTTGGAGCTCAACATTCTTGTAACTTGGGTAGCAATGATGTGTTGCTAGATACCGCTCATTGCTTATGTTCCTAAATCGGTTTAGGGACATTGCCAACGTTACAAGAACCTATAGGGTCACACACATAAGAGCAATTAGATGGAGATTAGGTTCATATGATGAACCATGAGGATTAGGTTCATGGGATGAACCAAATTGGATTAAGAGTAATCCAAATTAGACTAATTGAGTTAGACTCAAGTTGATTCAAGTGTTGAATGAGTCTAATTTAGATTTGATTCATCAAATCAATTTAAATTAAATGAATAGAGATTCATTAAATTAATTTGACTTGAGTCAAGTGGTTAGATTTGATCAACCATGGGAGATTGGAGGTCAAGTTTGACTTGACTTGAGAGGGAAGATGAAAGGTCAAGTTTGACTTGACCAAATGCATGTCATGATGATGACATGGCATGGCCGGCCAATGATGGTGCTCCACATCATCATTGACTTGGTCAATTGGTGCCACATCATGAGGGAGACCAAGGGTCATAGGAGTTACATGCATGCATGTAACCCCCCTTCCATGAAGTGGCCGGCCACTTTAGGGGTTATGTGTGGTGAATTCATTTGGAGAGTTACACTCTTGGATCATCTTCTTCCTTGGTGTTTTTCCTCTCAAGCTCTCCCTCTCCTTCCTCATCTTGCCGAGATCTACTAGGAGTGCTAGCACACTCAAGTTTGTCTCTTTCTCCACCTATTGCTTGTGTGGATACCAATAGAGGAGTGTGCACTTGACACTCTCGAGTTCCGGCGAACTTTTGGACGAGCGGGATAAGCGAAGGGCATCGCATCGAGGGTAATGATCTCATCTCTTAGATCTAAGGTAGATCTAGGGTTTTTAGTAAGCACATACATGTTTTATAATTTTTATACTTCGCACGGATCCGTGGCCGGGGCTTCCGAGGTTTCCGCAACGCAAAAAGCGGTTTTTGCGGCTCGGAAAAACCCAATACATTTATCTTTTGAGAAAAATAAACTTTTGGTCCTTAAGAATTACCTTTATGTACCTTTATTTAGAAGGAATTTAATTTCGGTTTCAAAATTATTTATGGATGGATATTCTATTTCTTTCAATGACAAAGTTGTTATAAAAAGGAATAGGGACATTATCTGTTCTGGTACATTGATAGGAAATTTGTACACACTTGAACCAAAGACTCCCACGATGCAAATTGAAATTAATAACTCATCTTCTAATTCCAATAAGAGAAAAGAACCTTCAAAGATGAACCAAACATATCTTTGACATCTTAGGCTTGGTCATATTAACCTAAGCAGAATTCAAAGGTTGATAGCTGATGGACCTTTGGGTTCATTTGTGGTGGAGGATTTCTCAACCTGTGAATCTTGCTTGGAGGATAAAATGACCAAGAGGCCTTTTAAGGTCAAGGGGTATAGAGCTAAAGATGTGTTAGAATTGGTTCATTCTGATTTGTGTGGTCCTATGACTATCCAGTCTAGAGGTGGTTTCGAGTGTTTCATCTCTTTTATAGACGATTACTCAAGATATGGATACATTTACCTGATGCACCGCAAGTCTGAATTCTTTGACAATTTCAAAGAATTCAATGCTGATGTGGAGAAACGTCAAGGTAAAAGTATCAAGACACTAAGATCTGATCGTGGTGGCGAGTAACTCTTGGGAGAGTTTAAGAATTACCTATTAGAGGCTGGGATTCAATCCCAATTCACTGCACCTGGCACACCCCAGTAGAATGGTGTTGCAGAGTGAAGGAATAGGACTCTTATAAATATGGTTAGATCGATGATGAGTTATTCTGAGTTGCCAGATTCGTTCTGGGTATTTTCTCTAGATACGGTGGTGTACATTCTGGACTTGGTTCGATCTAAATCAGTGCCTTCTACTCCCACAGAGTTGTGGACTGGGCGAAAGCCCAGTCTAAGACATATTCGGATATGGGGGAGTCCAGCACATGTGCTGAAGGCAGATGCTGGTAAGTTTGAACCTCGTACAGAAGTACGCATGTTCGTTGGCTATCCTAGAGGAACGATGGGTGGTTTGTTTTATAGTCCTAGAGTTCAGAGGGCGATCATTAGCACGAACGCCAGATTTCTAGATGACTTTGTGATGAGCCACAAGCCCAAGAGTAAAATTATTCTGGAGGAATTAAAAGGGGAAGTCACATCTTCAGTACCACCGGTACAAGAGGATATACCACAAGTCACTGCACCGCTTGTCACAGAGAATACACAAGTGATGCCTCATCGTAGTGGGAGGGTTGTGAGACAACCTGATAGATTCATGTTCTTGGGAGAATCTTCTGATTTGGTCACTTGCGAACATGAACCTGATCCCTGGACATATGACGAGGCAATCCAAGATAAAGATGCAGTATCTTGGCAAAGTGCAATGAATGCTGAGATTGAATCTATAGATTTAAATCAGGTCTGTAAGTTAGTAGAACCACCCGATGGTGTAAAAACCATTGGATGCAAGTGGATCTACAAGAGAAAGAGGGGAATAGATAGGAAGGTTGAGACCTTCAAAGCGAGGCTTGTTGCGAAGGAGTATACTCAGAAAGAGGGTATCGATTATGAGGAGACCTTTTCGCCAGTAGCCATGCTTATCCGGATTCTCTTATGCATAGCAGTTCATATAGATTATGAGGTGTGGAAGATGGATGTCAAGATAGCTTTCCTTAATGATAGTCTTGAGGAAAACATCTATATGAAGCAACCAGAGGGATTCATTGCTAAAGGCAAAGAGCATCTTGTGTGTAAGCTTAATCGGTCCATTTATGGATTGAAGCAAGCTTCGAGGTCTTGGAACATTCGCTTTGATGAGGTAATCCAGTCTTATGGATTTATTCAAAGTCCGGATGAGTCTTGTGTATACTAGAGATGTGACAGAAATGTAGTGGTATTTCTTGTACTATATGTAGATGACATTTTGTTGATTGACAATAAAATCAAGGTGTTATCAGACGTAAGGGTATGATTCTCCAAACAGTTTGATATGAAGGACTTGGGAGAGGTGGGAAACATACTTGCGATCAAAGTTATAAGGGATCGCAGGAAAAGGATGTTGTGCTTATCCCAAGCTTCATACATAGACACGATTATGGATCGTTTTAGCATGCAGAACTCCAAGAAGGGTTTTCTACCTTTCAGGCATGGAGTTCCTTTATCTAAGGTGATGTGTCCTAGAACATCTGAGGAGATAGAGGAGATGAAGGCGGTTCCTTATGCTTCGGCAGTAAGAAGACTCATGTATGCGATGCTATGTACGAGACCATATATCTTCTTTGTCGTGGGCATGGTCAGTAGATATCAGAGTAATCCAGGACAGGGACATTGGACTGTGGTAAAACATATATTGAAGTACCTGAGAAGGACTAAGGATTATATGCAAGTTTACCAGGCAGACCAATTACTCCCTGTGGGTTACACGGATTCCGACTTCCAATCTGATAGGGATAACAGTAAGTCTACCTTAGGTTTTGTGTCTACATTGGGAGGTGGAGCCATTGTATGGAGGAGTGTCAAGCAGAAATGCGTGGCGGACTCCACCATGGAAGCTGAGTATGTGGCAGCCTTTGAGGCGGCCAAAGAAGTTGTGTGGCTCAGGAACTTCCTGATGGACTTGGATGTGATTCCTGGTTTGCCTTGAATTATCACAATTTATTGTGATAATAGTGGTGCAGTTGCAAACTCGAAGGAACCACGAACCCATAATGCTAGTAAACACATAGAGCGCAAGTACCACCTGATACGAGAACTCATAAAGAGAGGAGAAGTTGTTGTGGCCAAGATTTTATCGGAGGATAACCTGGTAGATCCTTTCACTAAGGCCCTTCCGGCAAGAGCTTTTGAGAGGCATGTGCAGGGAATGGGGATCAGATGTATGCCAGTTTGAGGATAGCATAGTCTTTTAGTATAAGTGGGAGATTGTTGGGATGTATACTGAAAAGTCTACCTTTTGTATGAACATCTTTATTTTGAAATAAAAATCACATGATCAGTGATTGCATATTTTTGTGGCTATGCATATTGTCTAATACATTACATTGTAGATAACATGGTGTGTGGTGTCACATGGGAGATCATGTTATCGCTTCCTTGTAAAGTATAAGTAAAGTCTCACAACCGAGATGACTTTGGACAAACCATTGGAATGGTTGTAGTGTGATTTGGTATTGGTTTGTCTTACCCATAGAATCACACTAGTACACTTTGTGTGTATTGAGCAGGACTGACTTAGAGGTGATTCGATTTATTGCTGACTACATAATCAAATCGGACCTCAGATATTATATTGTACATACTCTTAATCCCGATTTAATAACGAGCACATATACTTAGTATTCATTTCTTTGATTTACCAATGGGCGAGATTTATAGATTAAATCGATAGGCTCGGTATGTTGGGAAATGATATTATTTATATGGTGTGCCGTTGATTATAGGAGGAAACCGTGTCCTATATATTAGGATGACGCCCCTTGAGGAGCTCATAAGGTTCATCATGTAAACCCTGCAGGCGGACTTGGTCCGGCATGATGAAAAGGTTGAGTGGTACTACTCATGGAGTTAGATGTTGATTAATTAATGGTCAGTAAATTAATTAATCGACGGACATAGATCTTAAACACGGGGAGAAAATGTACATATAATATATGGAGCCCATATTAACTTATGGGAGTTGGTGAGGTAGATCAATGATAATCCTCTAGTGGAATGGATAATCATTAATGGATCGGACTTTATGTGGGTTTGATCCATTGGGTGGCCAAGATCCAACTCCTCCTCATGGTCCCTATTGTAGCCCATTAAATCTTCATGAAGCTTAGATTCAATGGATAGAAACAAAACTCTAGATCCAAAGGTAGAGATTAAATCTCTAAGATCCGACGGTTGAGATTAAATCTCTAGATCCGACGGTTGAGATTAAATCCCAAGAACCAATGGTGGAGATTAAAACAAGGCTTATCCCTAAACTCTATAAAAGGAGTCTTAGGGTTGGTGTGGAAACAAATTAGAGAAGCTAGGGTTTTTGGAGGTTGACGGCAAGAAGCAAGGGCAAGGGTTTGGAGTATTGGCGGCACCAAATAAGGAAACAACTTCCTTAATTTTCTTCTTCCTCAAGCTTTCCGACGCCCATTAAAGCCCTTCTAGCCCTTGGTTAGCATCCAAACTCCCTCTTCTTCTTCTCCTTGGCTGGTGGAAACAAGATTTAGGGCTTTCCCTTGGTGTCTTGGCCGGTTTCCACCCTAATCTCCTCTTCCTTCTTGGCCGGTGGCAAGCTCCAACATTGGATGTTGGTGGTTGGTTGAAAGAAGAAAAGGAGCTTTATTTCTATTCTTCCTCTTGCTCGGAACGAGCAAGGAAGGAAGATTGGCGATCTAGGAGCTTCAACTTTTGGTAGATCGTCGCCCACACGACGTTCGAAAGGAGGAAAGTCATACATTAGAAGATCGAGAGGTATATCGATTATCTATTCTCTTTTGTAACATGTTTGTTTTTGTTTTTCAATTATGAGCATGATATATTCTGTTTGTGGCTAAATAATACTTGGATACCGAACATAAACACAAAAGTCGGCGATCCGGACATTGTCTATTCCGCGGCTACTCGTAGAATAGAGGTTGGTCGCTTGAACAACAAGTTTGTTCAAGTGACCTCTCTAAACGAATAGCACGACGATGACTTGGTTGTTTGTGTAATCCCTTTTGTCTAGGATTAAATTTTTTTTAATCCGGTGACATCGATGGGATCACCATGAACAACCGACCGAGGTGTAGTGGGAAGCGAAGTTTCCCCTCACGGATTGATCAAACCCAACACAGCCAATGATGATGTTCCACATCATCATGGACACATCATGGGGTGCCACCTCATGAGGAAGACCAAGAGCCATGGCTCTTGGTATCACATGGTTTAAACCTCCATGAAGTGGCCGACCACATTAAGGGGTGCATTAGTGGAATTCTGTGGGAATTGATTAGATCTTCTTCTTCCACCTTTCCTCTCCTCTCAAGCTCTCTCCCTCATTTTTCTTGCCGTGGGTTTCTAGGAGTGCTAGCACACTCTAAGTTGCCTTATCCACCTATTGTTCGTGTGGATACTTGTAGAGGAGTGTACGCTTGACACTCTACGAGATTCGGCAAGCCATTTGGACGAGAGGGATAAGCGAAGGGCATCGCTACAAGGGTAATGCTCTTCACATGTAGATCTAAAGTAGATCTATACTTTTTAGTATGCACATGTATTATTTTGTATATATTTGCACAGATCCGTGGCCGACTTCCGAGGTTTTCGCAATGAAAAAGCGGTTTTTGCGACTCGGATAGTCCAACAGATTGTGGATAGCAGATGCTCAAGACATATGACTGGAGATGTTAGAAAGTTTTCCATAATCAACTACATTAGCAAGGGGACCATGTCTTGAGAATAGTGGTAAACTCAAAATCCTAGGAAAAGGCACAATTGAGGTATCCCCAAACTTTATTATTCATAAAGTCCTTTTTGTCAACAACATGAAATTTAACTTGCTTAGTGTTAGTCAACTTTGTGATGCAAATTTTAATGATGAATTTAGTTCCACAAAGTGCTTTATTAGAGACAAGGAATTAAATGAATGCATGTTAGTAGGACATACGAAATCCAATATTTACTATGTTGATTTATCCTATACTTTTAACATTTCCACTAAGTGTCGTATGGCAAAAGAAGAAGAAAGTTGGCTATGGCATAGGAGATTAGGGCATATCAACATGAAAAACATAGCCAAGGTAGCTAAATTAGAGCTAGTAAAGGGATTGCCTAAAGTGAAGTACATCAAAGACAAGATGTGTGATGCATGCCAAGAAGGAAAACAATCAAAGTCATCACACAAGGGTAAAACTTTAACTAGTACTTCCTTACCTTTAGATCTTATTCATTTAGATTTATTTGATTGTCATAGTACTCCTTCCTTGAATGGTAGTAAATATTGCTAAGTTATAGTTGATGATTTTTCTAGATATACTTGGGTGTATTTTATGAAACATAAGGACAATACCCTAGAAATAATCATAAGTTTTAGCAAAATAGTAGAGAATGAAAGAAATCTCAAAATCAACAGGATCCGTAGTCCAACTTTGAGAATTCCAATCATGGTGGTTAATTTGAGAATTCCAATTTCTCCAAATTTTTCTTAGAATAAGGGTACAAGCATGAATTCTCTTGTCCTAGAACACCCCAACAAAATGGGGTGGTGAAAAGGAGAAATCGTGCCCTACAAGAGGTGGTTAGGACTATACTTAATGCATTCTCATTACCTAGCTACTTGTGGGTGGAAGCGGTTAATACCGCTTGCTATATCAAAAATAGAGTCCAAATCCATAGGTTTCTAGGTAAAACTCCAATTGAATTATGGAATGACACAATTCCAACAATTCATTACTTTAAAGTCATTGTATGCAAAGCTTACATCTTAAACACCAAGGATAACTTAGGAAAATTTGAGTCCAAAGCAGATGAGGGAATCCTAGTTGGATACTCATCCACTAGTAGAGGCTATAGAGTCTACAACAAGAGAACACAAATAGTTGAGGAATCTTCAAATGTTCAATTTGATGAAAACTCTACTACTTACCCTAGGAAATCTCCCATTGATAATGATATTAATGACAAAAATCAAGACATTACCCATAAGCTTCAAACCTTGACCTAGGGGGTTATGATCAAGGGGGAGGATTAGTGAGTAATAATCAAGGGGGAGTAAGAGGAGATTCTGATGATAAGAGGATGATTGAGGATAGTCATGATCAAAATCAACTTGATACACCTCCTAGAACAATAAGAGCCCATTAAAATCATCCTCTAGATCAAGTTGTAGGAGAATTATCTCAAGGTGTTAGAACTAGGTGTCACGCCCCGAGAGCATGCCGAGCCGAAAATCAAACAGGCGGCACCTCCCCTTTACGTGGCAACATTTCGGGTTAATACAAGGCCCGTAGGCCTACAATAACTATAACATAACAAATAAAACACAACAACATAACGAAACACAGCGAAAACTAATACGACATACCCATAACCCCACATATACAATACATCCACATAATGCATACCGGTATGACTAACACACCACAATCACATACAATACATCGACAAAATCCGAATCTACAAGTCCACAACACAGTACACTACGAAAACTCCAAATACAATACACGGCGGATGCAAAGCCCAAAACCAATATGGGAGCCTCGGAGGTGAGATGAGACGTCAGCCAGCGGTGCTCCAAGCTGTCACAAAATCTTCTACCTATTACCTGGGCGACTGAAAACCCAGGATCCGTGGGGGTGGTGAGTAAAACTCAGCAGGTAATAGAAAAACATGTATATATTTCATATCGCATGTATTTTCAACAACATACTCTAAAGGTACAACAAGTATATCAGCATAGTATATAAATACAAGCATATACCGTCTAACAAAATAAACAACATAAAAATGAAGACATACCTGAAGTCTGCCACGCTACTCTGATCCAACCTGAACATATATCAAACATATATATATATAACAGGAAGAGTAGATCAACTCACAATATACTTTAGCTACAGGTCAAGGTATCTAATGGTCTATCCAACCCATACCAGTATCTGACACAATCGAAACATGCATGAATATGATGTACACCCAAATGCAGCAAGCATAGTACAATCAAATGCAACATCATAATAATCATATATATATAGACTGTATCTATATATATATTAATCTCAACATTCCATATATATATATATATATATATATATATATATATATATATATATATATATATATATATATATATATATATATATATATACACATACATATATGTATCTATATATGGTATTATGCAAAGCGCCATAAGATACGGCAATACAACATGCATGGTCATGCCTGCTCACCCCTACTCGCTACCACGACCCCAGTGTGGCCTAGGTGGCACGACATGACAACTGTCCCAACTCACACCAAGCACTTCTATAGAGTGCCCGAGTGGGCAGTATGATCAAGTAGCATATGAGCGTAAAGAGCTTGATACACAACGGGGGTCCCTGCTGCTGGTCACTCCGACTAACACTACCAATGAGTGGTCGAGTACCACGCACCCAGGACAACTGCATGCAACTCCAACTACCACCATCTATAGTGGTAGAGTGCGGCACAACAGATGTTTTGCCCTCACACCAGTTACTCCTCGGGGAGTGCTCTGGGAGGCAAGATGACTGACTACTCTCTCAACCCCAAGGGAGATTATGTCGTCAGAATGCATGCATATGACATGAGTATGCTGTCACTCGTACAACCATCTACCACAGACTCTCTGTTCAACAAAGAGTCGTACCCATCTAATCAATACACTATCTATCCTGTAGAGAGTCGTACTCAACTAATCGACGAACTTTCTATCCTGTAGAGAGTCGTACTCGACTGATCATAACTCTCTCTCCAATAGAGAGTCGTACTCAACTGATCGACGCACTATCTATCCAATAGAGAGTCATACTCGACTGATCATGACTCTCTCTCCAAAAGAGAGTCGTACTCAACTGATCGACGCACTCTCTATCCTATAGAGAGTTGTACTCGACTAATCATATCAAGCTAGGACCACCAGTCCATAGCGACACACTAAGCACCTTTCACCTAACCATTACACAACACATGGTTGGTAACAAGTATACAACATACGGGTATTGGAAATAAATCCTACATTTTGGGCATTACCTACCCACAGATTACCTTTTTGCCAATTTATAAATTGGGTCATCACTCGTACTGACATTTACACCCTACTAAACATCTAGGCCAATTTACATCACATGTATAACTCCTAAATCATGATTGGGTATATGTGATATCAACAATTGAGCATAAATATATCCAACGATAAGGTCAAGCATACGATAATAAGAGCAGGATCAAGGTAATATGAACACCTAACATGCTCATATCTATGACTAAATCTGAATGCAATACATCTACACGGACCAGGTAGGAAATTACCCACCTATTATGTAGACTACATTGTCCGTCTTTACATCCGAGATTCCATCTCGTATCAACATTCTGTGCACAACATAGAACATATTTAAGTTCTATCATACATCGAATCATCAAATCCTACATCGATCATTATATCCAACTAATTCAACATTCTCCAACCTTAATCAAATTAAATTCACTGTATTATTCATGAGTCAATTGTAGCATCAACTATAAAGGTATCACATCCTACTTCATAACAATACCAAAATCAAAGCTTACCTTACAATTGTTGCAATCAACCACCGTGTCTTGATCCACCTTTGAAGTAGCAATCTATAACAATTAGATAGATAAGTTGAATCCTTACTCATTGTATCTTCATCAACAAGATCCATCACAAACCCACACTGAAATCTCCCCTTGCATCCACAGTTCATGAAACACAACAAGACTTAAGAGATTACCTGAGCTAGGAGACTTATTAAATGCAAATTGCAAAAATTTTGTTGCTCACGGCGATGAAGAGATATGATCTTCAATTTCATTGAAGCCAGACAAATCTCCAGCTTCTATAGAGCCTCCTCCCCTATAGCAACAACCTGTCAACTAGTTTATCTAAATTACACAGCTAACAACAAAACTCCGAATCAACTTCTCGGATCTAGAAATAGATCAAACACTTACCTATTTCTCAAGCTTCCACAGACTCGTTCAAATTATTCCTCCCCTTCACAAACATCCCAATCGGCATTTACCTCTCACAGCCTACCCACATCTGGATTTCTCCACATTTGGACGCTTCAAATCACTGGAACCAAATGGGAATTCCTGCCAATGCAAGTAAGAAGAAGGTAACCACTGTTTTTCATGATCGGATGAAGAAAACCCAAACTGGCAACCGAATCGATCAAGAAGGGTCACGATCAACGGTCGAACAGCGGCAATTCGAGCTCGCGAGAAGGGGGTGAAGGCCCCGACGGTGCCGTGGTCGCTATGGTCGCATCGTGTCGCGGCTTAGGATCGCGGCGAGTCCGCTACGTGCGTGACGGCGGGCGACAAGGCTTCGGCTCGGTGGTGTGCGAAGCGGGTCCGATGGAGAGGCCAGTAGAGGGTCTAGCGCTTGGCGGCAAATCGCAACAACGCAGGGAAGAAGACGACGACAACACCCTCGACAAGATGGAAATCGCTGATCGGGGCAGAGGCGACAGCAAGGTAGGCACGGTGGCTAGCTTGGGTCACCGGCAATAGAAGAGGACCTCGCGGCAGTGGCTCACGGAAAGGAAGGCCCTGCCCCTCAGGAGAGAAAGAGAAGAAGGCGACTGTGAAACCCTCGCTCAGTAGCAACGGCGGAGAGAAGAAATTTTGTGGTGGAGGAGCAGCGCCATCAAGCAAAGGAGGAGCGAAGAAGAGAAGTCGCAAAAAGAAAGAAATCGACGGGGAAAACGGAAGGAATCGATTAATTAACCCATTTAATACTCCATTAGAAGATAATCTAAATAGGCTTTACAAAAGCCTGTTCACTTTATCCCTATAAAATGCCCATAAGACCTCCGTTTAAATCCAGAAAAATTTCTAAAAATTCCTGAAAAATTTCACAAGATATTTTATCAATTACCGAGGAATATAATTTTTTTCCATTGCGATATTTTACATTCTCCCCCACTTATAAAAATTTGGTACCCAAATTTCGTACTAACATGCAAAAATTACTTTAAGCAAGTTTCCGAAATAACCACATACATTCCTCAAGTGAACAGATGAGGGTATCGAACTCGGATAGTATCTTCCAACTCTCACGTAGCCTCCTCATCGGTATGATACTGTCATCCAACTTTTATGAGTCGGATGGTTTTCGTCCCACTATTGTCGCTCCTTGCGACCCAGGCTCCACCCTGGAATCACCTCGAATGTCGCATTAGACTGAGGTAGAATTCGGAACCTCTTTCAGAGCATGATCAACATGCGACATGTATTTCCTTAGTATAAAAATAGCAAAAACGTTGTGAGCACCTGCAAGTGTCGAAAGTAAAGCCAACCGATAAGCTACACCTCCATAATCCACGACACAAGATCTGAATAGATCCTCCAACGTCTAAATGATACACTTAGACCGTTCATCTATCTGCGGGTGAAATGTTGCACTAAGTCGAAGCTCTGTGCACATAGTCTGGTGCAGACTCTGTTAGTAATATATGAGAGATGTCCTAAGGCAATCGCCTTATGTATGAACCATTTATATGATAAATGAAGATTCACTATTTGAGTATACATGTTTTATGTATTTGATTGGATCTTAAACTCATTTACTGAATGTCCACGATACGATTCACAGCATGAGAGAATTTGTGATTGGATCACAACTAGTGAGTATCTCTACATGTGTAATTGTGATTCATCGGAATTATCCCTAGTCGATGAATTGATGGATTTGGACACCATCAATTCTGTCGAGACTAGCACGAGGTATACTCCTTGGTGTATCCAAGCAGCTGATTCTTACTGGCTGGAGACATAGTGATGTCCAGAGTTAATCGTGGATGCTAGTTATGGTAACTAGTTCATTGGAGTGACCAGCCGTAAGACTTCATATGGTTCTCTGCATATATAGATATGTCAATGAAGTTCTTACTGTGGCTTAAGTGAGATGTTCCTTTGACTTGCGGTATTCAAGTCATCTTGATCATGGAGACTTATGCTTTGACATCTTAAGCAAACATCTCTAAGGAGATGTGGACCCGGATGATTGGGTATAAGTCAGTGATCGAAGGTGTTTGAATAGCCTATAAAGGATTCACCACTCCTTGCGAGGAGATGTATACCCATGGCCTCTCGTCGGATTGTTACTAAAGTCTTTGGCCAAAGCATTACATGTTTAGAGTAAAGTACTCTTCGATACATGTGCAAGTAACTAGAATCCGTGGGGACGAGGAAATGATACTTGGGCTAGGTGTGGCGTGTCGCCTAGTATCATGTCACCAAGTGGGTATAAGATGAGTGAAGGGAATGGGGCACGAATCATTCGAGCTCTTGAAGGGTTTGAAATAGTTACGGATCAACCGTTGATCTTTTCGTTAATTGGGGATCATGATGTACTACTAGGTGCCACTCATGATCGTTCTATAATTAATGGTTAATTATAGGCGGCCAACATAAGCCAGAACCTATTTGGTCACACGCTGCGAGCGTAATCCAAAGGATTTAAAGCGAGCTTGAGAATGAGATTCTCAGACCGAGAGAAACTAGGTTTGGTTGGACCAAACATAAAGCGAGCATGAAATCGTTTCAGTCGCAATGGAAGCGTGGATGGGCCGTGTCTTATGAAGACATAATGGATGAACCAAAATGGTTTGGTTCTAATCCAAGGGAGGAGAATAAACCAAAGGGTTTGGTTTATTTTAAACGAATGAACCAAAAGTTGGTTCGGTTCGTTTTAACTTAAAATAAACCATCATGGTTTGGTTTATTTTAACTTATCTTAATGGATCGGGTTAACGGGCCTAATGGTTATGATCCAATAACCATTAAGAGAATTAGTTCTCTATAAAAGAGGGCTTAATGGATAATTAAGCCCTAATTGGAAGAGCCCTAAACCTAGTTGCCGCCCAACCCCATTGAAGGAGTTGCCGCCCAAGCTCCTTGGCCGCCCAACCCCCTTGTGCCGGCGTCCAGCTCCTTGCCGGCGACCAAGCTTCAGCCGGTGATCCTCCGGCGACCCTCCGGTGATCTTCCTAGGCCTCGGTGAAAAGGTGAGCACTTGGCTTCCTTGTTTTGGCCGGCGCCTACTCCTCCACCAAGCTGTCCAGTTTTCTGGACAGCTTCTTCTCCTCTCGTCGGAGCGTCGTTTGGACGACGGTTAGAGCTCCGACAGCGGATAACTTACCGGGGATTCAATCTCCGGTAATCCTCTGAGGTGGTGGACGAAGGATTCGTCAATCGGTTGACGAATACCTCTCCGGAGAAGCGAGTTTTGAGGACTCGTTTTGGATCCGAATTTGGATTCGGATCGTGATCATCTCTCGATCACGTCGTCTTCAACACGAGGCTAGTAACTTGTACGAAGAAGAAGCTCGTGGCTTAGCGAAGTCATCCCGAGGAACTCGGCGTGGATACGGATAGAGACGATTCTAGCGAGGATCGTTCCGGTTGATGCTGTTCCCGCTACACGTCATACGAAAGGTATAACGTAGATAAATTTCCTTTTATTGCAAATTTAAATTTATGGTTATGTCTACACTTGTTGTAATATGCATGCGTGTGTTGTGTGCGTTGTAATAAATAGGAGTATTTATTATTTTTATTGCTTCCGCTGTGTTCATGTTTACGAAACATGATCGAACACACACACTCCGCGGTGCCGGAAACCCAACAGTGGTATAAGAGCCCAAGTTGTGTTTCGACATAATCGTAAAAATGGTTTTGCGATAGTCATAATGTATTTCTGGAAATTTTCTAATTTTGAAAATTTAGAAGTATTTATGGATATTTTTCAATTTTGGAAAGTCTAGAAGTATTTATGGAAATCTTCCACTTTTGGAAAGTTGGAAGTATTTATGGAAATTGATATTTTCCATAAATAAAATATTTGATTAGATTCTGAAAATTTGTTTCCTAATTTAATCATGATTTGATTTGGGAAATCAAATCTTAAAATATTTTATTTCCATAAGTAGTTTTAATGATTTAGGAAATTAGTTTCCTAAATAGATTTTCCTTAATCAAATAATTCCATGAATAAAATATGTGATTAGATTTGGAAATTGGTTTCCTAATTTAATTATGATTTGATTTGGAGAATCAAATCTTAAACATATTTTATTTCCATAAATAGTTATGACATATAAGGAAATATATACATGACATAATTGTATGTCATGTAATTGCATTAGATGCATAACATTATGCCATGCGTGTCGTGACATGTAGATGTATGCCATGTATGCCATGTCATGTAGATAATAGTTATTTGCATGCAAAGAGGATGAGACATAAAAACCCTTAAACAATATTAAAGCCTACACCTTCCATTAATATGGTTAGAACCAGAGTTCCGTTTCTTGTTTGGGTTGTTGGACTCTCTCCAAGCCCGGCTCGAACCCGAATATGTTCAAACCATGGAATAGTTTAATACTAATATGGTAAGAGTCAGAGGTCAATCGTTAGCTTTGGTTGTTGGACTCTCTCCAAGCTGGGCTAATTGGTTGAATGCGCTCTAACCATATTAAAACTATATCCCGATTAATGGGTTGGCTTTAACCTGGAGCATCGGCTTGTTGGACTCTCTCCAAGGTCGATGTAAAGGGAGGTGAAGTTGGGTGCTATGCATATGATGCATACTTGTTAATGTGTTAACAACCCGATGTATGTGTGAACATTCAATTAGTTGATAGCACATTGTGATAGTTGCATATACGTGATATGCAATCGGTATAGTTGATACCTACCGTCGTAGTTATGAATGGCTTGTTGGACTCTCTCCAAGGTTGTTCATAACTATGATGGATATCAGCCCATTCGGAGATGAACCTACGATCTCTCGAAGTGATTTTGGGGTTTTTGAAATTTGAAAAAATGAATGGGATTTATAAATGTATATTGATGCATTTTAAAATCATTTTCTCATATATGCTCGTTTTGTATTTCTAGGTCAATAAATTGATCATGATGTCTTTGAATTTGCGTTCCATTTTGGATTCGAATAAATTGACTGGGCCGAGCTTCTTGGACTGGCTTAGAAGCTTGAGAATTGTTCTCAAGGTTGAAAAGCTTGCAAATGTCCTCGAAGCGCCTTTTCCCGCCCGTCCTAGTGACGATGCAACTCTGGACCAATTGTTGGCCTATCAGAAACATGTGAGTGATTCTGAACAAATGAGTTGCATCATGCTAGCCGCGATGGAACCCAAGCTACGAAAGCAGCATGAGCATATGGATGCTCATATCGTAGTCCTTCATCTTTGTGAGTTGGTTGATGAGCAAGTGAGATTTGAAAGGTTCGAAGTCTCAAAGCTCCTCTTCACCTCTGAGATGCTAGAAGGTTCATCTGTGGTACTGCTCAATATGCTGAAGACTGTGGAGTCTTCTGAGAAGCATGAGCAGGGGACGATACTGTTAGTTGATTTTCTCGAAGAAAGGTTCTAAGAGGAAGTCAAAGGAACAGCAGAAGGGAAAGAAGAGAATGGCTAAGAAGGTAGAACTAGCACAAAAGGAAACTTGCCATCATTATGGCAAGGAGAGACATTTGCGAAGAAAGTGCAAGATTTATCTTGAGTCCGTGAAGAAGGATAAGGCATCGGATGCCCCATCTTCTTCAGAAATCTTCTTTATTGATTGTCATTCTATTTCCCTAGACACTTGGGTATTTGATACTGGGTGTGGCTCACATATATGTAATGACATACATGAGCTAAGCAATAGAAGAAGACTCGTCAAGGGGAGAGTCAAATTTACGTGTTGGGAATGGAGCAACGGTTGCTGCACTCGCCATCGGAACGCATTTGTTGAAACTCCCTACAGGACTTGTCTTAGAACTGGACAATTGCTTTTATGTTCCTTCGTTGATAAAGAACATCATTTCTATTTCTTGTTTAAATAGAAATGGGTACCATTTGACTTTTAGTAACAATTGTTGTTACATAACTTTGAATGGAGTTCTTTATGGGACTGGAACATTAAGCAATGGTGTTTATACGTTGGACGTATCCAGTGACATCTTCAATATCGAAGCGAGCAACACGCGTGCTCAAGAGGATAATCAAATAGACTCTTATATGTGGCATTGTCGTCTTGGCCATGTAAGCAAGAAACACATGTCCGAATTACACAAATGTGGAATTCTGGAATCGTTTGAATTGGATTCATATGATACATGCGAATCATGCTTAAAAGGCAAGATGACTAAGTTACCTTTTACTGGAAAAGGTGAACGAGTGGGAGAGTTACTAGGTCTAATACATACTGATGTATGTGGACCTATGTCAACTCAAGCATTAGGAGGCTATAGCTACTTCATTACCTTCACCGATGATCACTCACGGTTTGGGTATGTGTTCTTGATGAAACACAAGTCTGAAGCCTTTGAAAGGTTCAAAGAATTCAAAAATGAAGTAGAGAAACAACATGACAAGAGTATTAAAATACTTCGATCGGATCGAGGTGGTGAATACTTAAGTCAAGAGTTTCTTGATTATCCAAGAGACAATGGCATATTGTCTCAATGGACTCCGCCCTATACACCACAGCATAATGGTGTATCTGAGAGGCGTAACCGGACCTTGTTGGACATGGTCAGGTCAATGATGAATCATGCAACTCTTCCCAAGTCCTTTTGGGGCTATGCACTTCAGACAGCTGTTTACTTGTTAAACAGAATGCCTACCAAGGTAGTCTCAACTACTCCATATGAGATATGGAATAGTAAGAAACCTCATGTATCTTACTTGAAGATATGGGGTTGTCCTGCTTATGTGAAGCGGACTGTATCGGACAAATTGGATGCTAAGTCTGATAAATGTCTATTTATTGGATACCCTAAGGAAACAAGGGGTTACCAATTCTATCATCCTGTGGAACAAAAGGTGTTTGTTTCAAGGCATGCTGTGTTTCTAGAGAAAGAGTTTCTCTTGCAAGAAAACAGTGGGAGTGTCGTCGAGCTTGAGAAGGCTCGAGAGACTCAAATAGACATTGATGAGATACCTGGTGAAGCACAACAGCCGACAACTCATAGTGATGAGCAATCGGCTGGACCTATTGTAACACCACATCTTCGTAGATCTGGTAGAACACGCAATATTCCTGAGAGATATGAATTTCTCGTAAGTGAATCGAACGACGTGTTACTCATTGATAATGAGGAGCCTACCAGTTATGAAGAAGTGCTGACAAGTTCAGAAAGGGATAAGTGGCTTGGTGCCATGAAGTCGGAAATGGATTCCATGTATGAAAACCAAGTTTGGAACTTGGTTGACCACTGAAGGATAAAGCCTATAGGGTGCAAGTGGGTTTTCAAGAAGAAAACCGACATGGATGGTAATGTGATTACCTATAAGGCTAGATTGGTGGCGAAAGGATATCGTCAAAAACAAGGTGTTGATTATGACGAAACCTATTCGCTTGTAGCTATGCTTAAATCCATTCGGATGCTCCTAGCCATAGCGGCTCATTATGATTATGAGATATGGCAGATGGATGTGAAAACAGCTTTCCTTAATGGAAACCTGCTCGAGGACGTGTATATGATACAACCTGAGGGTTTCACATCGGTTGATAAAACCAAGGTATGCAAATTGCGACGGTCCATTTATGGATTGAAGCAAGCATCCAGGAGCTGGAATATCCGTTTTGATGAGACCATCAAAAATTTTGATTTCTCACAAAATCCAGACGAAACTTGTTTGTACAAAAAGGTTAGTGGGAGTGCAGTCGTGTTTCTAGTATTGTATGTCGATGACATATTACTTATAGGAAACGATGTTTCAATCTTACAGTCAGTTAAGGTTTGGTTATCCAAGACATTCTCCATGAAAGACCTGGGAGAAGCAACCTACATCCTCGGGATTAAGATCTACAGAGATAGATCGAAACAGTTGCTTGGTCTTTCGCAGTCTACATATATAGACCGAGTGCTAAAGAGGTTTAGCATGTCAGAATCCAAGAAAGGTTTCCTACCCATCAGGCATGGGATACACCTTTCGAAGTTTATGTGTCCGCGCACAGAAGACGAGAGGATTTGCATGAGTAAGATTCCCAATGCATTCGCATTAGGATCTATCATGTATGCTATGTTATGTACGAGGCCCGATGTATCGTATGCTCTAAGTGTCACGAGCAGATACCAGTCTTATCTAGGAATGGATCATTGGGTGGCTGTTAAGACGATCCTTAAGTACTTAAGAAGAACTAAGGATATGTTCCTAATATATGGAGAAGGGTACATGGTGATACGTGGGTATACGGATGCCAGCTCCAGACAGACAAGGATGATTCCATGTTTCAGTCTGAGTATGTATTCACCGGGAATGGAGGCACAATAAGTTGGAAAGGTTCCAAGCTTGACACTATAGCGGATTCTGCCACTAAGGCAGAATACATTGCAGCTTTGGAAGCAGCAAAGGAAGCGGTTTGGATCAAGAAGTTCATCTCTGAACTTGATGTGGTCTCATCAATGATCTAAACATGTGCTTCACCACTATCATCTTAACAGAGAGATCATCAGTAGGAACGAAATACAAATCGAGAAAATTCCCACTGAAAGGAACTTAGCGGATCCCTTGATTAAGGCATTACCTCAAAATAAGTTTGAGGGTCATGTTCGAGCTTATGGTATTGGATACCGTAGCGATTGGCATTAGGCCAAGTGGGAGTCTGTTAGTAATATATGAGAGATGTCCTAAGGCAATCGCCTTATGTATGAACCATTTATATGATAAATGAAGATTCACTATTTGAGTATACATGTTTTATGTATTTGATTGGATCTTAAACTCATTTACTGAATGTCCACGATACGATTCACAGCATGAGAGAATTTGTGATTGGATCACAACTAGTGAGTATCTCTACATGTGTAATTGTGATGTATCGGAATTATCCCTAGTCGATGAATTGATGGATTTGGACACCATCGATTACTCGAGACTAGCACGAGGTATACTCCTTGGTGTATCAGCGGTGATTCTTCTTGGTGGAGACATAGTGATGTAGTTAATCGTGGATGCTAGTTATGGTAACTAGTTCATTGGAGTGACCGGTAGTAAGACTTCATATGGTTCTCTGCATATATAGATATGTCAATGAAGTTCTTACTGTGGCTTAAGTGCGATGTTCCTTTGACTTGCGGTATTCAAGTCATCTTTATCATGGAGACTTATGCTTTGACATCTTAAGCAAACATCTCTAAGGAGATGTGGACCCGGGATGATTGGGTATAAGTCGAAGTGATCGAAGGTGTTTGAATAGCCTATAAAGGATTCACCACTCCTTGCGAGGAGATGTATACCCATGGCCTCTCGTCGGATTGTTACTAAAGTCTTTGGCAAAGCATTACATGTTTAGAGTAAAGTACTCTTGATACATGTGGAGTAACTAGAATCCGTAGGGCGAGGAAATGATACTTGGGCTAGGTGTGGCGTAGTCGACCTAGTGAGGCCCGACACAATAGACCATGTCACGAACCAAGTGGGTATAAGATGAGTGAAGGAATGGGGCACGATTCATTCGAGCTCTTGAAGGGTTTGAAATAGTTACGGATCAGCCGTTGATCTTTTGGTTAATTGGGGATCATGATGTACTACTAGGTGCCACTCATGATCGTTCTATAATTAATGGTTAATTATAGACGGCCAACATAAACCGAGAACCTATTTGGTCACACGCACAACGAGCGTAATCCAAAGGATTTAAAACGAGCTTGAGAATGGGATTCTCAGACCGAGAGAAACTAGGTTTGGTTGGACCAAACATACAGCGAGCATGAAATTGTTTCAGTCGCAATGGAAGCGTGGATGGGCCGCGTCTTATGAAGACATAATGGATGAACCAAAATGGTTTGGTTCTAATCCAATGGATGAGAATAAACCAAAGGGGTTTGGTTTATTTTAAACGAATGAACCAAAAGTTGGTTCGGTTCGTTTTAACTTAAAATAAACCATCATGGTTTAGTTTATTTTAACTTATCTTAATGGAGCGGGTTAACGGGCCTAATGGTTATGATCCAATAACCATTAAGAGAATTAGTTCTCTATAAAAGAGGGCTTAATGGATAATTAATCCCTAATTGGAAGAGCCCTAAACCTAACCCCATTGAAGGAGTTGCCGCCCAAGCTCCTTGGCCGCCCAACCCCCTTGTGCCGGCGTCCAGCTCCTTGCCGACGACCAAGCTTCAGCCGGTGATCCTCCGGCGACCCTCCGGTGATCTTCCTAGGCCTCGGTGAAAAGGTGAGCACTTGGCTTCCTTGTTTTGGCCGGCGCCTACTCCTCCACCAAGCTGTCCAGTTTTCTGGACAGCTTCTTCTCCGTTTGGGAGGCCGCTTTGGACGACGGTTAGAGCTCCGACAGCGGATAACTTACCGGGGATTCGATCTCCGGTAATCCTCTGAGGTGGAGGACGAAGGATTCGTCAATCGGTTGACGAATACCTCTCCGGAGAAGCGAGTTTTGAGGACTCGTTTTGGATCCGAATTTGGATTCGGATCGTGATCATCTCTCGATCACGTCGTCTTCAACACGAGGCTAGTAACCCATACGAAGACGAAGCTCGTGGCTTAGCGAAGTCATCCCGAGGAACTCGGCATGGATACGGATAGAGACGATTCTAGCGAGGATCATTCCGGTTGATGTCGTTCCTGCTACACGTCATACGAAAGGTATAACGTAGATAAATTTCCTTTTATTGCAAATTTAAATTTACGGTTATGTCTACACTTGTTGTAATATGCATGCGTGTGTTGTGTGTGTTGTAATAAATAGGAGTATTTATTATTTTTATTGCTTCCGCTATGTTCATGTTTACGAAACATGATCGAACACACACACGCCGCGGTGCCGGAAACCCAACAGACTCTGCCAAAATCACGAGGTAAATCGCGAATCTCTATCTTATATGGTACTTAAAAGTACCCTACGCAATCTGATAATTTCTCAGCAGTACAACTCTGCCAGACGATCCTATGGGTACGACCCACGAATAGGAAAGAAATGAGCTAATTTGGTCAATTGATCTACAATCACCCAGATCGCATCACGACCTTTACAGGTTCTAGGCAATCCCGTAACGCAATCGATAGTGATATGCTCCCACTTCCATTCTGAAATCGGAATTGTCTTGAGTAATCCAGCGAGTTCTTGATGTTCAGCCTTCACCTACTGGCATACTAAACATCGAGCAGCAAAATCTGCTATAACTCTCTTTATACCATTCCACCAGTATAAACATTTCACCTCTCGGTACATCTGAGTACCACCAGGATAAATAGCAAATCTCAAATGATAAGCTTCCTGTAGCAACTCTTCCTTAAACACTGCAACTCCGGAACCCTCTATCCTTATCAAAGAAGGAGAATTATCTTCTCAAAAGAGAAGTCCATCAACCTTCCAAGATACACTCCACACACACTGTAAGTGCTTGGAAGACTATAGCAATCAATCTCCCTTGTTGCAAGCTCGGCAACTCCATTGTAGCTACCCAGTAGCTTGTTAAATTCAATGAGCACTTCTGCTCCATACAACTACAAATCCAGATAATAACTACTAAAGTCATGTCATGTATATGACAGACTATCTCTTTGTTTCTTAACTGACGCAGACATAAGATATGCCTCATTCAACTGCATCAGAATCGTTCCGATCCCTTAAACGACGCATCTGCGTACATCATCCTTTATATCCACTTCGGAAGGATTAACTAATACTGGCGTAAAAGTTAACCGCCACCGAGGTCCTGTAAACTGGTTTCACCAGCTTCCGACTAAATGATTTCTATCGTCACCTTTGTCAAACAAGTCCATGGTATAGTAATGCTAAGACATTCTATCCACATCTACAGTACTAACCAAAACATACAAGGAAAATCACCATCTATGGTGGTCAAGTGTGCAACTCCAACCACCACAATCAACAGTGGCTAGGTTACGCAACTCCAACAACCACAAACTAATCCAATCGTGTCCAGGATACACGATTCTCAAATCCAGTGGCGACTAAATCGTTAATTAGTCTAGCAACTTAATCAAAACTCATACAATTCATACTAAGTATGAAATTATCGTGTCCACACACCTGCATCCCCTTTACTCTAAGCTGATGATATATATTAATCATCATAACGACCATGATAATCGTATGATATCATGTCACTACAATACTCCAGTCATAAATCAACCTTAGAGTATACACAGGTGTCCTTTGCTGAACTAAACAACTCATTTATCCTCAACGTAGGATATTTACTTTCAACAATCATCGCATTCCATCATCGACAATCGATGCATAATCTCAAATGTCCATCTCTCTTTTGACAAAGAGTTCTGGATCTTCACAAGGAGAATTACTGGGATAGATAAATATCCCCTCCAACATCTCCTATAATCGCAACTTATGTTCTTCCAATTTCCATAGTGTTTAGTAACACTTATACCAGTCAAATTATCACCCGGTATAGGATCTTCGATATCGGAATTATTTTCGCAATCATTTCGATCGCCTACTCCACTTGCCTAAGCAACGACAAGCCTAGGAGTTCATCCGAAACTACATCCGAATGCTCTCAGATTATACGCACATTTGAGAGACATAATCATACTATAATCTCAACAACTTGACCATCCGTAAGGATATGTCAATAGTAAAGATATGTCTATCAAAGTCTAAGGGCATCCCTTAACTTCTTAATTGTTGATCCTCATCTCACCTGTTGGTAGAGATACCATCAACCCACAAGTCGATGTAAAAGACCCTTCTAATCCAACTGAGAATGTTCTAGATACAGATACCTGTAACTATAAGCATCTCTCAACATATTAACCCAGAGGCTAAAACTGGAGTAATACCCTGAACGATGAAATATTTGTCGATCTGATCCCAAAGGCTCCACGCAGGTCTCAGCCTTTCTCCGAAGAGAATAAGATCAGATCCAACAGTCCGCGACAAAACGGTCGCATTTCTGCGATGAATGATCCAAGGATTTTTTTTTCTAGATCATCTGATCCCATCACTAAATCCTACGAGCTGCAACTGTAGGATACCGAAAAGATATGACCATCGTCGTATACTCTCTCCTCAGTATAAATCAACTCACATCTGGAGGTAACTGTTGTTGTATGTTGAATCTTCTAAGATGTCTTCTGCTGACAATGCTTCTGTGCTGATCTCTGCTTAAGGGGAGTATCAAGGAACTCCAACCATGCCTGAGGTAGTAGGTTGTTGTTGTTGAGATAACCCAACCTTCAGTGCTGATCTCTGCTGTCGAGACGATACATCATCCTCCCGAAACACCATTTGTAGTCTTCAACTGAGTCTTCAAAATACACCACCTCCTCTGTACTGGTTGCTCACAATAGCATCAGATGAACTGATCCAACAGATATCTGACTTCACGTATCTTCGTGATCTGCATTGCACGCACACAATTCCATCGAAGTCTTTGTTCTGATTTTGCTGATATCCACAAGAACCTTCTGATGATCTGTGATTGGTCTTCTATAATCGAAAAGTAGCTCAAGGTCTATGACTCCGATCTTGCTCCTTTTATCCAATAGTCAGAGACTTCTGACCCAAATAAGTTAACCTGCAATATCTGTTTATCGGTCTTCAACTCTTATAACCCTTGTACGGAGTCATTTTTAAACTCCTGTCTCAATCCAACGTCTTCCGGTAGGATCTGGTAGAAGATCCCGGCATCCTAATCCAACTATAATCCAATAACTCCGGGTGGCTTAAATCATCCATTCATCTTCTTGAGCTATTAGGTGATCGTAACCTCCGCAAGTCTCACGACTCTGCACAATACACTATCACTAACCGATAACCCTTTCTTGAAGCTCAAGAATTCCTTACAATGTGTCACTAAAAGTAACACAGGGAAATACTCTCTTTCAACATCACTAAACAATGATCAAGTGATGTTTTATTTCCCGAAAGTCATTTTCTGCATTTTCCACGAAATACTGGCTTGATCCCAATAATGGTATGCCAACAACTCTACTTCCTCTGTATAACATAAGTCAAGTACTCAAAAGTACTTTCAAAGTTATACAACTCAGTACGAATAACTCAGGGATAAAATCCCTATGAAACACCGTAACCTAGCCTTCCGCTATCTGCATCACAATAGTCTACAAGTCTGTTCATTACCCACAGGTAATGATCTGACTAGCACAGTTAGTGGAAATCTCTAAGACTGTAGTCTCTGATTTCCATAATAAATGTGACGACTTGGCCCCTGTTTTTCGACTCGGTATCAGTCGGCTCTCAAAGGTAAATCACCTTCTCGACACAGGTTCAAGACTCACAAACTCAATAGGTCATTTCCGTGGTCAACTCATACCACGGTTACGAATAATAACCAACACACTACAGGTTAATCCCTGTTATAAGCATCTAAATGCATAGCCAACATAACCGGGAGTATAAACCTTAAAGGTCACTCCGGTTGGTCGCCTCGGTGGACGACCACTACTACAAGTCTGCACAGGTGTCATAACTCTATTGTATACACCTACTGATCAAGTTTAGATAATTGTCTACTAAACCAAAAGTTATCAGGAATTCTTACCTCATGCTGCTTAGAGCTCAGGCCGCTGTCCATCTCATCTCAGAAAACCAAAACCGAATAAATCAACTCCCGAGAATCCAAGACTCGACTCAAAAACAACATTGTATGGCATCGCAGAACCTTGGGCTCTGATACCACTAAAGTTGTCATGCCCCGAGAGCATGCCGAGCCAAAAATCAAACGGATGGCACCTCCCCTGTGCGTGGCAACATTTCGAGTTAATACAAGGCTCGTAGGCTCACAATAACAATAACATAACAAATAAAACACAACAACATAACGAAACACAGTGGAAACTAATACGACATACCCATAACCCCACATATACAATACATCCACATCATGCATATCGGTATGACTAACACACCACAACCACATACATTACATCGACAAAATCCGAATCTACAAGTCCACAACACAGTACACTACGAAAACTCCAAATACAATACATGGCGGATGCAAAACCCAAAACCAATATGGGAGCCTCGGAGGTGAGATGAGACGTCAGCCAGCGGTGCTCCAAGTTGTCACAAAATCTTCTACCTGTTACCTGGGCGATAGAAAACCCAGGGTCCATGGGGGTGGTGAGTAAAACTCAGCAAGTAATAGAAAAACATGTATATATGCCATATCACATGTATTTTCAACAACATACTCTAAAGGTACAACAGGTATATCAGCATAGTATATAAATACAAGCATATACCGTCTAACCAAATAAACAGCATAAAAATGTAGACATACTTGAAGTCTGTCACGCTACTCTGATCCAACCTAAACATATATCAAACATATATATATATATATATATATATATATATATATATATATATATATATAACAAGAAGAGTATATCAACTCACAATATACTCTAGCTAGGTCAAGGTATCTAATGGTGTGTCCAACCCATACCAGTATCCGACACAATCGTATAACAAATGCAAGAAACATGCATGAATATGATGTACACCCAAATGCAGCAAGCATAGTACAATCAAATGCAACATCATAATAATCATATATAAATAGACTGTATCTATATATATATTAATCTCAACCATCTATATATATATATACATACATATATGTATCTATATATGGTAATATGCAATGCGCCATAAGATACGGCAATGCAGCATGCATGGTCATGTCTGCTCACCCCTACTCACTACCACGATCCCAGTGTGGCCTAGGTGGAATGGCATGACAACTGTACCGACTCACACCAACCACTGCTATAGAGTGCCCGAGTGGGCAGTATGATCAAGTAGCATATGAGCGTAAAGTGCTTGCTACACAACGGGGGTCCCTGCTGCTGGCCACTCCGACTAACACTACCAATGAGTGGTCGAGTACCACGCACCCAGGACAACTACACGCAACTCCAACTACCACCATCTATAGTGGTAGAGTGCGACACAACAGATGCTCTGCCCTCACACTAATTACTCCTCGGGGAGTGCTCTGGGAGGCAAGATGACTGACGACTCTCTCAACTCCAAGGGAGACTATGTCGTCAGAATGCATGCATATGACATGAGTATGTTGTCACTCGTACATCCATCTAACGCAGACTCTCTGTTCAACAAAGAGTCGTACCCATCTAATCAATACACTCTCTATCCTGTAGAGAGTCGTACTCAACTGATGGATGGACTCTCTATCCTGTAGAGAGTCGTACTCGACTGATCATAACTCTCTCTCCAATAGAGAGTCGTACTCAACTAATCGACGCACTCTCTATCCAATAGAGAGTCGTACTCAACTGATCATGACTCTCTCTCCAAAAGAGAGTCGTACTCAACTGATCGACGCACTCTCTATCCTATACAAAGTCGTACTCGACTAATCATATCAATCTAGGACCACCGGTCCGTAGCGACACACTAATCACCTTTCACCTAACCATTACACAACACATGGTTGGTAACAAGTATGCAACATACGGGTATTGGAAATAAATCCTACATTTAGGGCATTACCTACCCACAGATGACCTTTTTGCCAATTTATAAATTGGGTCATCACTCGTACTGACATTTACACCCTACTAAACATCTAGGCCAATTTACATCACATCTATAACTCTTAAATCATGATAGGGTATATGTGATATCAACAATTGAGCATAAATATATCCAACGATAAGTTTAAGCATACGATAATAAGAGCAGGATCAAGGTAATATGAACACCTAACATGCTTATATCTATGACTAAATCTGAATGCAATATATCTACCCGAACCAGGTAGGAAATTACCCACCTGTTATGTAGACTACATTGTCCGTCTTTACATCCGAGATTCCTTCTCGTATCAACATCCTGTACACAACATAGAACATACTTAATTTCTATCATACATCGAATCATCAAAACCTACATCGATCATTATATCCAACTAATTCAACATTCTCCAACTTTAATCAGATTAAATTCACCGTATCATTCATGAGTCAATTCTAGCATCAACTATAAAGGTATCACATCCTACTTCATAACAATACAAAAATCAAAGCTTACCTTACGATTGTTGCAATCAACCACCGTGTCTTGATCCACCTTTGAAGTAGCAATCTATAACAATTAGATAGATAAGTTGAATCCTTACTCATTGTATCTTCATCAACAAGATCCATCACAAACCCACACTGAAATCTCCCCTTGCATCCACAGTTCATGAAACAAAACAAGACTTAAGAGATTACCTGAGCTAGGAGACTTATTAAATGCAAACTGCCAAAATTTTGTTGCCCACGGCGATGAAAAGATATGATCTTCAATTTCATTGAAGCCAGACAAATCTCTAGCTTCTATAGAGCCTCCTCCCCTATAGCAACAACCTGTCAACTAGTTTATCTAAATTACACAGCTAACAACAAAACTCCTAATCAACTTCTCGGATCTAGAAATAGATCAAACACTTACCTATTTCTCAAGCATCCACAGACTCGTTCAAATTATTCCTCCCCTTCACAAACATCCCAATCGGCATTTACCTCTCACGGCCTACCTACATCTGGATTTCTCCACATCTGTACGCTTCAAATCACTAGAACCAAATGGGAATTCCTGCCAATGCAAGTAAGAAGAAGGTAACCACTGTTTTTCAGGATCGAATGAAGAAAACCCGAACTTACAACCGGATCGATCAAGAAGGGTCGCGATCAATGGTCGAGCAGCGGCAATTCGAGCTCACGAGAAGGGGGTGAAGGCCTCGACGGTGCTTCGTGCTGGGGATCGAACGGCCGGCTAGAGGGGGGTGAATAGCCATCGATCGATGGATGACGGTATTTTCTCGTCTACAAAACTAATTAGCACAAGCGGAAATAACAAAAACAAGACAAGCAAACAAACAAAGAAGAATACAAACGCTAACACAAAATGTAACGTGGTTCACGGCTACGCCGCTAATCCACGGTCCGATTCGTCCAAGGTGAATCACTCCTCTAAAGCCAATCACTATTTGTCTCTCCATTGCACCAAGCTAGGTGGAGGTAACCTTTACAACCAAGATCACTCTTCTTACAATAAGAATGAAGTAAAAGCAAGTAAGAAGAGTGGGAAGACGTTTATGGAACTTTGGGAGAAGATTGGAGTTCAAGCATTAGCCTCCCAAAGCCTCATCCCCTTCCTTTTTATAGAGGAAGAGGGTTTCTTCCCGTTGACATAGGAGCAGTCGACTGATGCCCCGATCAGTTGACTAGTCCTGTAGCCATCACCCAATAACGGCCACTTCCCACGTTGGATATCATCCAACGGTATCATCATCAGTCGACTGATCTTGCCATCAGTCGACTGATGTACCATCAGTCGACTGATGTACCATCAGTCGAGTGCTCCACGAGCTCGACTCCATTTTGTGCCCGCACGTGCCATCGACCGATCGTCCCTTCGGCCGATCGCTCGACAGCAATGATCGACTACTAGTCCATGGCAGTCGACTGCTTGGGCCAAATGCCCATGAGTCGGACACTAGTCGAACCCATTCGACTCAGAGCAGTCGACTGCTATTCCATGGCAGTTCACTGATGTCGAGAAAACTCATCCGACACTTAGCCAAATGTCCAAGTTTCACCTAGGAGCTACTACCCCTTCCCGGGTTACATTCGCTCACTTTCATCCCTCGGAGTCCCTCACCTTCGAAGTTATCTTCGTCCGACCACGTCCCTCGGATGCGCCAAGCGCATGGCTCTGCAGTGGCATCCTTCGCGTCTCGCCCTGAAGTCTACTTCCTCCGACTTCACTCCAAGCTCCTCGTTCGGCGGTCCCTCGGATGCTCCAAGCGCACGGCTTCTGCAAAGCTATCCTTCACCGACTCAAGGACCGAGTCATGAGTTGTTAAACTCGCCTAGGCTTCCATTTGTGAATTACTAAGTCCTGCAAGACTCCAACGCACATATCAAATCATAATAACAACCTAACTTAAACCCTTTGTCACACACATCAAAACCTTATCATGGCAAGAAATTGCCCTAACAATCTCCCCCTTTTTGATGTGTGGCAATCCGTTTAAGTTAGGTAAAAACATTTGATAAAAATTTAAAGGTAAGAAAGCATGTAAACATAAACATGATGTAGCAACATGCAACTCCCCCTTAATCCATAATACTCCCCATACATATTTCTCCCCCTATCATAATTTACTTAAACATAATCATTTCTCCCCCTTTGACACCATCAAAAAGATTAATACTAAGTTATAAACTCATGGCATCAAGTCTAATAGAAGAAAATACCAAAGATTTGTTTAAAAACCGAATTCAGCCTTTACTGGTCTGATTTTCAGGCCACCAGTCGACTGGTTCAGACTACCAGTCGACTGGCACGTGCATTTCAGGATTTCTGATTTTCGGGGTGAAATTCAGAAATGCATTAAAAATTCCAGAAAATTTGAAAAATCATGAAATTTGGAGAACATATTTATTTTAAGTATATCTATCAATGAAAAATAGTTTTTCATGAAAAATCATTATATTTTCTTATTTTTTCCAAAAATCCAAAAGCTTTAGAAACCACTAGGTTTTTTGATCATTCTAGTATCAAGTTTACTACCTAGTTTTGCATCCAATTGTTTCAAAACATGAATACATAGATTTTAGGGTAAGAAATTATTTTGAAAACATGTGAAATATCCAACCATGATCTTTGGGCAATATGTCTATGAATTAAACATAAGCCTTCCCCATGATTGGTCTATTATTGCTATTTTGATACTTTAAATGACCATCTAAATGTCATAGGCACTAGTGGACATTTGTATCATCCTAACATATCACTCATGCTAAGTTTTCAATCAAGGTAGCCTATTGTGAGTGTGAGATGTATCCTAGAGATATTTGTATATACTTAACCATTATATTCATGCAATTCTATCAAGGTTAAGTATCAACCTAGCAATCCTCATGATCATAAAGGCATATATGACTTAATTTCACATTATGATCATGAAACAAATGTATTCATTAAATAATAATCATGCATTAGGTATTTCATCATGATAATAAACAAAGTATAACCTAAAGCATGATTTAAACCCTATTTATCATGATTATGTGCCAAATATCAAGGTCATAAATCATGATTGCAAATATACATAGCAATTTCATTATATATCATGATTTAAGAATTATTATCAATTTATAGGCACATTATCATCACCTAACACTATTTCAAAAAGTTGTCCCGCCATCCTAAGTCAACCAAAAAAAATATGATATAGGTCAAGTCCATATGGTTGACTATCCTAGGGTTTTCTTAACCCTTAAGGATGAATTTTGGAACCCAATACAAATTCATGCCTATGGGGTTCACTAGAAATTCCTTAGGAATCCATTTTCTAGCTATTGCCTTCTTCTTATCTTGTCCCCTAGCAATTAGGCATTTATAGGCCTTTTCATTTTTCTTTTCTTTATATCCTAGGCCCTTTTTGTTAAAACTTACTCTTTGGCTCCCAATTATCATCTTCAATGTATTTGAGCCAATAGTGAATTTTTCTAGGGCTTTTGTCAAATAATCTATCTTTTCCCTTAAAGCCCTATTTTCCTTTATGCATGCATCATTATCATCTAATGGCATATAGTTATCTTGTGAGTATGCATCATCATCATTATCATTAAAACATGCTTTTTCTAATTTTTGCTCTAATTCCTTAATTTGGTCAAGCATGCTTTTGTTCTTTTTCTTGGCTCTAAATAGATCCTTAGTTAAGCTAGAATTCATAGAAACTATTTTACTTGGTGAAAGGTTAGTTACCATAGTTTCCATGTCCTCTTCTTCTTCTTCGGATGAGGATGTAGAGGATGCTCCCCCTTCACTTGAGCCCTCTCCACTTGAACTTGATTCTTCATTTTCGGTGGACGAGCAATCCAAGTCGTCAAATGCCATCAATGCTAAGTTGGTGACAAATGCATTTTCTTCCTCGGATGATGATGAGGAGGAGGAAGGGTCATCCCAAGTCCTAGCTTTTAATGCTTTGGCCTTTCCCTTTTCCTTTTCCTTCTTCTCCTCTTCCTTTTTCTTCTTGCTCCCCTTTTTCTTCTTCTTTTCTTCCTTCTTTTTCTTTTCTTCCTTGCTCTTGTTTAGGAGGGGACAATTGTCCCTTATGTGTCCCTCTCCTTGGCAATTATAGCAAATGACTTTCCCTCTTGGTCTTCTCCTCCTATCATTAGATTTATTAAATTGAAAACCTTTTAAAGTACGTCTTACCCTCCTTACCATAAACGCTTCTTCCGTGCTATCCATGGAGGAGGAGGAGGATGCTTCATCATCATCGGAGGAGGGGATCTCTATCTTCTTCTTCCCCTTGTTTGCCAAAAATGCTACTCCTCTTGAAGGTTGGATTCTTGGCTCTTCTTGTATTCCTTCAAGCCTAGATTCATGCAATTCCATAGTGGAGAAAAATTCATCTAGAGTACTTACCTCTAGATTCTTTGAAATATAGAATGAGTCCACCATTGAACTCCACTTGGATGATCGGGGAAAAGCCTCTATGGCCTTCATTACCATATCTCGGTTGGAGAGCTTTTCACCTACACTTGTTAGCCCAATTAAAATCTCTTTAAACCTAGAATGCAATGAAGTTACCTTTTCTCCCTTTTCTAATTTTATGTTGGATAATTGGGAGCGGAGGAGATCTATTCTTGCAAGTTTAGCCTCCGAGGTACCATCATGAAGCTCTACTAGCTTCTCCCACATCTCCTTGGCACTTAGGCATTCTCCAATTCTATTTATTTCTTGTTGAGGAAGCACATTTATAGATGGTGCTTGGCTTTTGAGTTTGCAAGGTGCTCATCTCTTTGCCTCTTGGTCCACCTTGACTTCTCTATTGGCTTCCCCTCTTCATCCCTAGGCAAACCGAAACCGGATTCCATTATAATCATAATATCAAAATTCGTTTCGAAAAATACCTCCATTCGCTTCTGTTGGGTTTCCAGCACCGCGGCGTGTGTGTGTTCGATCACGTTTCGTAAACATGAACACAGCGGAAGCAATAAAAATAATAAATCTACATTTATTACAACACACACAACACACGCATGCATATTACAACAAGTGTAGACATAACCGTAAATTTAAATTTGCAATAAAAGGAAATTTATCTACGTTATACCTTTCGTATGACGTGTAGCGGGAACAGCATCAACCGGAACGATCCTCGCTAGAATCGTCTCTATCCGTATCCACGCCGAGTTCCTCGGGATGACTTCACTAAGCCACGAGCTTCGTCTTCGTACGAGTTACTAGCCTCGTGTTGAAGACGACGTGATCGAGAGATGATCATGATCCGAATCCAAATTCGGATCCTAATATGAGTTCTCAAAACTCGCTTCTCCGGAGAGGTATTCATCAACCAATTGACGAATCCTTCGTCCTCAACCTCAGAGGATTACCGGAGATCGAATCCCCGGTAAGTTAGCTGCTGTCGGAGCTCTAACCGTCGTCCAAACGACGCTCCGACGAGAGGAGAACAAGCTGTCCAGAAAACTGGACAGCTTTGGTGGAGGTGATAGGCGCCGGCCAACCAAGGGAGATAGAGCTCACCTTGATGCCAAACTTGAAGGAGATCACCGGAGCACTAACCGGCAGCAGCTCGACGCCGGCGAGGGGGAAGGAAGCAGCCTTCTGGACGCCGGTTGGAGCCTCAAGGTGGGCGGCGGCAGGGAGGAGGAGAGTTAGATCCGAATTTCTCCAAGGAGAGGTGGGCGGCAACTTAGGGTTGTGGATTAGGGCTTAATTATCCCTTAAGCCATCTTTTATAGAGAACTAATTCTCTTAATGGTTATTAGATCATAACCATTAGGCCCGTTAACCCGCTCCATTAAGATAAGTTAAAATAAACCAAACCATGATGGTTTATTTTAAGTTAAAACGAACCGAACCAACTTTTGGTTCATTCGTTTAAAATAAACCAAACCCTTTGGTTTATTCTCCTCCATTGGATTAGAACCAAACCATTATGGTTCATCCATTACGTCTTCATAAGACGTGGCCAATCCACGCTTCCATTGAGACTGAAAAGATTTCATTCTAGATTTATGTTTGGTCCAACCAAACCTAGTTTCTCTCTGTCTGAGAATCCCAATCTCAAGCTCGCTTTAAATCCTTTGGATTACGCTCAGCGTGGTGACCAAATAGGTTCTCGGTTTATGTTGGCCGCCTATAATTAACCATTAATTATAGAATGATCATGAGTGGCACCTAGTAGTACATCATGATCCCCAATTAACGAAAAGATCAACGGTTGATCCGTAACTATTTCAAACTCTTCAAGAAACTCGAATGATTCGTGCCCCATTCCTTCACTCATCTTATACCCACTTGGTTCATGACATGGTCTATTGTGTCACCTCACTAGGTCGACTACGCCACACCTAGCCCAAGTATCATTTCTCGCCCCACGGATTCTAGTTACTCCACATGTATCAAGAGTTTTACTCTAAACATGTAACAAGCCAGGCCAAAGACTTTAGTAACAATCCGACGAGAGGCCATGGGTATACATCTCCTCACAAGGAGTGGTGAATCCTTTATAGGCTATTCAAACACCTTCGATCATTTTGACTTATACCCAATCATCCCGGGTCCACATCTCCTTAGAGATGTTTGCTTAAGATGTCAAAGCATAAGTCTCCATGATCAAGATGACTTGAATACCGCAAGTCAAAGGAACATCGCACTTAAGCCACAGTAAGAACTTCATTGACATATCTATATATGCAGAGAACCATATGAAGTCTTACGGCTGGTCACTCCAATGAACTAGTTACCATAACTAGCATCCACGATCAACTCCGGACATCACAATGTCTCCAGCCAGTGAGAATCAGCTGCTTGGATACACCAAGGAGTATACCTCGTGCTAGTCTCGACCGAATCGATGGTGTCTAAATCTATCAATTCATCGACTAGGGATAATTTCGATACATCACAATTACACATGTAGAGATACTCAATAGTTGTGATCCAATCACAAATTCTCTCATGCTGTGAATCGTATCATGGACATTCAGTAAATGAGTTTAAGATCCAATCAAATACATGAAACATGTATACTCAAATAGTGAATCTTCATTTAACATATAAATGCTTCATACATAAGGCGATTGCCTTAGGACATCTCTCATATATTACTAACAGACTCCCACTTGGCCTAATGCCAATCGCTACGGTATCCAATACCATAAGCTCTAACATGACCCTCAAACTTATTTTGAGGTAATGCCTTAGTCAAAGGATCCGCTAAGTTCCTTTCAGTGGGAATTTTCTCGATTTGTATTTCATTCCTACTGATGATCTCTCTGATAAGATGATAGCGGCGAAGCACATGTTTGGATCATTGATGAGACCACATCAAGTTCAGAGATGAACTTTTTGATCCAAACCACTTCCTTTGCTGCTTCCAAAGCTGCAATGTATTCTGCCTTAGTGGCAGAATCCGCTATAGTGTCAAGATTGGAACCTTTCCAACTTATTGTGCCTCCATTCCAGGTGAATACATACCCAGACAAAGACATGGAATCATCCTTGTCTGTCTGGAGATGGAATCCGTATACCCACGTATCACCATGTACCCTTCTCCATATATTAGGAACACATCCTTAGTTATTCTCAAGTACTTAAGGATCGTCTTAACAACCACCCAATAATCCATTCCTGGATCAGACTGGTATCTGCTCGTGACACTCAGAGCATACGATACATCGGGCCTCGTACATAACATAGCATACATGATAGATCCTATTGCGGATACATAGGGAATCTTACTCATGCAAATTCTCTCGTCTTATGTGCACGGACACATAGACTTCGAAAGGTGTATCCCATGCCTGATGGGTAGGAAACCTTTCTTGGATTCCGACATGCTAAACCTCTTTAGCACTCGGTCTATATATGTAGACTGCGAAAGACCAAGCAACCGTTTCGATCTATCTCTATAGATCTTAATCCCGAGGATGTAGGTTGCTTCTCCCAGGTCTTTCATGAAGAATGTCTTGGATAACCAAACCTTAACTGACTATAAGACTAAAACATCGTTTCCTATAAGTAATATGTCATCGACATACAATACTAGGAACACGACTGCAATCCCACTAACCTTCTTGTACACACAAGGTTCGTCTGGATTTTGTGAGAAATCAAACTTTTTGATTGTCTCATCAAAACGGATATTCCAGCTCCTGGATGCTTGCTTTAATCCATAAATGGACCGTCGCAATTTGGATACCTTGGTTTTATCAACCAATGTGAAACCCTCAGGTTGTATCACATACACGTCCTCGAGCAGGTTTCCATTAAGGAAAGCTATTTTCACATCCATCTGCCATATCTCATAATCATAATGAGCCGCTATGGCTAGGAGCATCCGAATGGATTTAAGCATAGCTACAGGCGAATAGGTTTCGTCATAATCAACACCTTGTTTTTGACGATATCCTTTCGCCACCAATCTAGCCTTATAGGTAATCACATTACCATCCATGTCGGTTTTCTTCTTGAAAACCCACTTGCACCCTATAGGCTTTATGCCTTCAGGTGGGTCAACCAAGTTTCAAACTTGGTTTTCATACATGGAATCCATTTCCGACTTCATGGCACCAAGCCATTTATCCCTTTCTGAACTTGTCAGCACTTCTTCATAACTGGTAGGCTCCTCATCATCAATGAGTAACACGTCGTTCGATTCACTTACGAGAAATCCATATCTCTCAGGAATATTGCGTGTTCTACCAGATCTACGAAGATGTGGTGTTACAATAGGTCCAGCCGATTGCTCATCACTATGAGTTGTCGGCTGTTGTGCTTCACCAAGTATCTCATTAATGTCTATTTGAGTCTCTCGAGCCTCCTCAAGCTCGACGACACTCCCACTATTTTCTTGCAAGAGAAACTCTTTCTCTAGAAACACAACATGCCTTGAAACAAACACCTTTTGTTCCACAGGATGATAGAATTGGTAACCCCTTGTTTCCTTAGGGTATCCAATAAATAGACATTTATCAGACTTAGCATCCAATTTTATGTCGTCTGATCAACAACCCCATATCTTCAAGTAAGATACATGAGGTTTCTTACTATTCCATATCTCATATGGAGTAGTTGAGACTACCTTGGTAGGCATTCTGTTTAACAAGTAAACAGCTGTCTGAAGTGCATAGCCCCAAAAGGACTTGGGAAGATTCGCATGATTCATCATTGACCTGACCATGTCCAACAAGGTCTGGTTACACCTCTCAGATACACCATTATGTTGTGGTGTATATGGCGGAGTCCACTGAGACAATATGCCATTGTCTCTTAGATAATCAAGAAACTCTTGACTTAAGTATTCACCACCTCGATCCGATCGAAGTATTTTAATACTCTTGTCATGTTGTTTCTCTACTTCATTTCTGAATTCTTTGAACCTTTCAAAGGCTTCAGACTTGTGTTTCATCAAGAACACATACCCAAACCATGAGTGATCATCGGTGAAGGTAATGAAGTAGCTATAACCTCCTAAAGCTTGAGTTGACATAGGTCCACATACATCAGTATGTATTAGACCTAGTAACTCTCTCACTCGTTCACCTTTTTCCAGTAAAACGTAACTTAGTCATCTTGCCTTTTAAGCATGATTCGCATGTATCGTATGAATCCTATTCAAACGATTCCAGAATTCCACTTCGGTGTAATTCGGACATGCATTTCTTGCTTACATGGCCAAGATGACAATACCACATGTAGGAGTCTAATTGATTATCTTTTTGAGCACGCTTGTTTCTTGCTTCGATATTGAAAATATCACTGGATACGTCCAACGTATAAACACCATTGCTAAAAGTTCCAGTCCCTTAAAGAACTCCATTCAAAGTTATGTAACAACAATTGTTACTAAAAGTCAAATGGTACCCATTTCTATTTAAACAAGAAATAGAAATGATGTTCTTTATCAACGAAGGAACATAAAAGCAATTGTCCAGTTCTAAGACAAGTCCTGCAGGGAGTTTCAACAAATGCGTTCCAATGGCGACTGCAGCAACCTTTGCTCCATTCCCAACACACAAATTTGACTCTCCCTTGACAAGTCTTCTTCTATTCCTTAGCCCATGTATGTCATTACATATATGTGAGCCACACCCAGTATCCAATACCCAAGTGTTTGAAGAAATAGAATGACAATCAATAACGAAGATATCTGAAGAAGATGGGGCATCCGATGCCTCATTCTTCTTCACGGACTCAAGATAAATCTTGCACTTTCTTCGCAAATGGCTCTCCTTACCATAATGATGGCAAGTTTCCTTTTGTGCTAGTTCTACCTTCTTAGCCCTTCTCTTCTTTCCCTTCTGCTGTTCTTTTGACTTCCTCTTAGAACCTTTCTTCGAGGAATCAACTAACAGCACCGTCCCTTGCTCATGCTTCTCAGAAGACTCCACACTCTTCAGCATATTGAGCAGTACCACAGATGAACCTTCTAGCATCTCAGAGGTGAAGAGGAGCTTTGAGACTTCGAACCTTTCGAATCTCACTTGCTCATCAACCAACTCATAAAGATGAAGGACTACGATATGAGCATCCATATGCTCATGCTGCTTTCGTAGCTTGGGATCCATCACGGCTAGCATGATGCAACTCATTTGTTCAGAATCACTCACATGTTTCTGATAGGCCAACAATTGGTCCAGAGTTGCATCGTCACTGGGACGGGCGGGAAGAGGCGCTTCGAGGACATTTGCAAGCTTTTCAACCATGAGAACAATTCTCAAGCTTCTAAGCCAGTCCATGAAGCTCGACCCAGTCAATTTATTCGAATCCAAAATGGAACGCAAATTCAAAGACATCATGATCAATTTTAGAAATACAAAACGAGCATATATGAGAAAATGATTTTAAAATGCATCAATATACATTTATAAATCCCATTCATTTTTAGAATTTCAAAAAACCCCAAAATCACTTCGGGAGATCGTAGGTCCATCTCCGAATGGGCTGATATCCATCATAGTTATGAACAACCTTGGAGAGAGTCCAACAAGCCATTCATAACTACGACGGTAGGTATCAACTATACCGATTGCATATCACGTATATGCAACTATCACAATGTGCTATCAACTAATTGAATGTTCACACATACATCGGGTTGTTAACACATTAACAAGTATGCATCATAAGCATAGCACCCAACTTCACCTCCCTTTACATCGACCTTGGAGAGAGTCCAACAAGCCGATGCTCCAGGTTAAAGCCAACCCATTAATCGGGACATATTTTTAATATGGTTAGAGCGCATTCAACCAATTAGCCCAGCTTGGAGAGAGTCCAACAACCAAAGCTAACGATTGACCTCTGACTCTTACCATATTAGTATTAAACTATTCCATGGTTTGAACATGTTCGGGTTCGAGCTGGGCTTGGAGAGAGTCCAACAACCCAAACAAGAAACGGAACTCTGGTTCTAACCATATTAATGGAAGGTGTAGGCTTTAATATTGTTTAAGGGTTTTTATGTCTCATCCTCTTTGCATGCAAATAACTATTATCTACATGGCATAGCATACATGGCATACATCTACATGTCACGACACGCATGGCATAATGTTATGCATCTAATGCAATTACATGGCATACAATTATGTCATGTATATATTTCCTTATATGTCATAACTATTTATGGAAATAAAATATGTTTAAGATTTGATTCTCCAAATCAAATCATAATTAAATTAGAAAACAAATTTCCAAATCTAATCACATATTTTATTCATGGAATTATTTGATTAAGGAAAATCTATTTAGGAAACTAATTTCCTAAATCATTAAAACTACTTATGGAAATAAAATATTTTAAGATTTGATTTCCCAAATCAAATCATGATTAAATTAGGAAAAAAAATTTCCAGAATCTAATCAAATATTTTATTTATGGAAAATATCAATTTCCATAAATACTTCCAACTTTCCAAAAGTGGAAGATTTCCATAAATACTTCTAGACTTTCCAAAATTGAAAAATTTCCATAAATACTTCTAAATTTTCAAAATTAGAAAATTTCCAAAAATACATTATGACTATCGCAAACCCATTTTTACGATTATGTCGAAACACAACCTGGGCTCTGATACCACTGTTGGGTTTCCGGTACCGCGGCGTGTGTGTGTTCGATCATGTTTCATAAACATGAACACAGCGGAAGCAATAAAAATAATAAATCTACATTTATTACAACACACACAACACACGCATGCATATTACAACAAGTGTAGACATAACCGTAAATTTAAATTTGCAATAAAAGGAAATTTATCCACGTTATACCTTTCGTATGACGTGTAGCGGGAACAACATCAACCGGAACGATCCTCGCTAGAATCGTCTCTATCCGTATCCACGCCGAGTTCCTCGGGATGACTTCGCTAAGCCACGAGCTTCGTCTTCGTACGGGTTAGTAGCCTCGTGTTGAAGACGATGTGATCGAGAGATGATCATGATCCGAATCCAAATTCGGATCCTAATACGAGTTCTCAAAACTCGCTTCTCCGGAGAGGTATTCGTCAACCAATTGACGAATCCTTCGTCCTCCACCTCAGAGGATTACCGGAGATCGAATCCCCGGTAAATTAGCCGCTGTCGGAGCTCTAACCGTCGTCCAAATGACGCTCCGACGAGAGGAGAACAAGCTGTCCAGAAAACTGGACAGCTTTGGTGGAGGTGATAGGCGCCGGCCAACCAAGGGAGATAGAGCTCACCTTGATGCCAAACATGAAGGAGATCACCGGAGCACTAATCGGCAGCAGCTCGACGCCGGCGAGGGGGAAGGAAGCAGCCTTCTGGATGCCGGTTGGAGCCTCAAGGTGGGCGGCGGCAAGGAGGAGGAGAGTTAGCTCCGAATTTCTTCAAGGAGAGGTGGGCGGCAACTTAGGGTTGTGGATTAGAGCTTAATTATCCCTTAAGCCGTCTTTTATAGAGAACTAATTCTCTTAATGGTTATTTGATCATAACCATTAGGCCCGTTAACCCGCTCCATTAAGATAAGTTAAAATAAACCAAACCATGATGGTTTATTTTAAGTTAAAACGAACCGAACCAACTTTTGGTTCATTCGTTTAAAATAAACCAAACCCTTTGGTTTATTCTCCTCCATTGGATTAGAACCAAACCATTTTGGTTCATCCATTACGTCTTCATAAGACTCGGCCCATCCACGCTTCCATTGCGACTGAAATGATTTCATGCTCGCTTTATGTTTGGTCCAACCAAACCTAGTTTCTCTCGGTCTGAGAATCCCATTCTCAAGCTCGTTTTAAATCCTTTGGATTACGCTCGTTGTGCGTGTGACCAAATAGGTTCTCGGTTTATGTTGGCCGTCTATAATTAACCATTAATTATAGAACAATCATGAGTGGCACCTAGTAGTACATCATGATCCCCAATTAACCGAAAAGATCAACGGTTGATCCAGAACTATTTCTGAAACCCTTCAGCAGCTCGAATGATTCGTGCCCCCATTCCCTTCACTCATCTTATACCCACTTGGTTCAGGACATGGTCTATAGTGTCAGTCCCCACTAGGCTGACTACGTCACACCTAGCCCAAGTATCATTTCCTCATCCTACGGATTCTAGTTACTCAACATGTATCGAAGAGTACCTTACTCTAAACATGTAATGCTTTGGCCAAAGACTTTAGTAACAATCCGACGAGAGGCCATGGGTATACATCTCCTCGCAAGGAGTGGTGAATCTTTTATAGGCTATTCAAACACCTTCGATCATTTCGACTTATACCCAATCATCCCGGGTCCACATCTCCTTAGAGATGTTTGCTTAAGATGTCAAAGCATAAGTCTCCATGATCAAGATGACTTGAATACCGCAAGTCAAAGGAACATCGCACTTAAGCTACAGTAAGAACTTCATTGACATATCTATATATGCAGAGAACCATATGAAGTCTTACGGCTGGTCACTCCAATGAACTAGTTACCATAACTAGCATCCACGATTAACTCCGGACATCACAATGTCTCCAGCTAGTGAGAATCAGCTGCTTGGATACACCAAGGAGTATACCTCGTGCTAGTCTCAACAGAATCGATGGTGTCTAAATCCATCAATTCATCGACTAGGGATAATTCCGATACATCACAATTACACATGTAGAGATACTCACTAGTTGTGATCCAATCACAAATTCTCTCATGCTGTGAATCGTATCGTGGACATTCAGTAAATGAGTTTAAGATCCAATCAAATACATGAAACATGTATACTCAAATAGTGAATCTTCATTTAACATATAAATGGTTCATACATAAGGCGATTGCCTTAGGACATCTTTCATATATTACTAACAGCTTCTTCCACCAAGCGAATTCTCCTTCAAACTTCGGTGGATGAATGTTGGAGTCAGCCATCTTTTGAATATGCTTGTTGTAGCGGTTAGTCCTCGACAAGCATTCCTTGGCTTTGATACCACTTGTTGGGGATCGAACAGTCGGCTAGAGGGGGGTGAATAGCCTTCAATCGATGGATGATGGTATTTGCTCGTCTACAAAACTAATTAGCGCAAGCGGAAATAACAAAAACAAGATAAGCAAACAAACAAAGAAGAATACAAACGCTAACACAAAATGTAACGTGGTTCACGGCTACGCCGCTAATCCATGGTCCGATTCGTCCAAGGTGAATCACTCCTCCAAAGCCAATCACTATTGGTTTGTCCTTTGCACCAAGCTAGGTGGAGGTAACCTTTACAACCAAGATCACTCTTCTTACAATAAGAATGAAGTAAAAGAAAGTAAGAAGAGTGGGAAGACATTTATGGCACTTTGGAAGAAGATTGGAGTTCAAGCATTAGCCTCCCAAAGCCTCATCCCCTTCATTTTTATAGAGGAAGTGGGTTTCTTCCCGTTGACACAGGAGCAGTCGACTGATGCCCCGATTAGCCAACTGGTCCTATAGCTGTTGCCCAATAACGGCCACTTTCCACGTTAGATTTCATCCAACGGTATCATCATCAGTCGACTGATCTTGCCATCAGTCGACTAATGTACCACCAGTCGAGTGCTCCGCGAGCTCGACTCCATTTTGTCCCCGTGCACAGTGCCATCAGTCGACTACCGTCCCTTGGCGCGATCGGTGGTGGTGTCGACAATGATCATTGCTAGTCCATGGCATCGCTTGGGGCCAAATGCCCATGAGTCGGACACTAGTCGAACCCATTCGACTCAGAGCAGTCGACTGCTATTCCATGGCAGTCGACTGATGTCGGGAAAACTCATCCGACACTTAGCCAAATGGCCAAGTTTCACCTAGGAGCTACTACCCCTTCCCGGGTTACATTCGCTCACTTTCATCCCTTGGAGTCCCTCGCCTTCGATGTTATCTTCGTCCGGCCACATCCCTCGGATGCGCCAAGCGCACGGCTCTGCAGCGCCATCCTTCGCGTCTTGCCCTGAAGTCTACTTCCTCTGGCTTCACTCCAAGCTCCTCGTCTGGCGGTCCCTCGGATGCTCCAAGTGCACGACTTCCGCAAAGCTATCCTTCACCGACTCAAGGACCGAGTCATGAGTTGTGAAACTCACCTAGGCTTCCATGTGGGAATTACTAAGTCCTGCAAGACTCCAACGCACATATCAAATCATAATAACAACCTAACTTAAACCCTTTTCCACACACATCAAAACCTTATCATGGCAAGAGATTCCCCTAACACTTCGTGGCTGGCCATGGTCGGCTGGTGTCGCAGCTAGGGGAGTGGGGCGGCCAGAGTTCGGCTGCGTGACGGCGGGCGACAAGGCTTCGGCTCGGTGGCGTGCGAAGTGGGTCCGGTGGAGAGGCCAGTAGAGGGTCTAGCACTTGGCGACGGATCGCAACAACGTAGGGAAGAGGACGATGACTACACCCTCGGCAAGATGGAAATCGTCGATCGGGGCAGAGGCGATAGCAAGGTAGGCATGGTGGCTGGCTTGGGTCACCGGCAATAGAAGAGGACCTCGCGGTGGGGGCTGACGGAAAGGAAGGGCCTGCGCCTCGGGAGAGAAAGAGAAGAAGGCGGCTGTGAAACCCTCGCTCAGCAGCAACGGCGGAGAGAAGAAATTTTGTGGTGGAGGAGCAGCGCCATCGAGCGAAGGAGGAGAGAAGAAGAGAAGTCGCAAATAGAAAGAAACCGACGGGGAAAACGAAAGGAATCGATTAATTAACCCATTTAATACTCCATTAGAAGATAGTCTAAACATGCTTTACAAAAACCTATTCTCTTTATCCCCATAAAATGTCCATAAGACCTCCGTTTAAATCTAGAAAAATTTCTAAAAATTCCACAAGATATTTTATCAATTATTGAGGAATATAATTTTTTTTTTCTTTCTGGTATTTTACACTAGGTCTTTTCATAGAGCTCCCTCTAGTCAAATAGCTCTCATCTCCCAAATTGAACCCAAATCAATCAATGATGCATTACTTGATCCGGATTGGATTTTAGTAATGCAAGATGAATTGACTCAATTTGAAAGGAGTCAAGTATGGGAGCTAGTCCCTAGACCCAATGATAGCACCATTGTTATTACAAGATGGGCCTTTATGAACAAATTAGATGATCAAGGTAACATAACAAGAAATAAGGCTAGGTTAATTGCATGGGGCTTTAATCAAGTTGAAGGACTTGACTATGATGAAACTTATGCCCCGGTTGCTAGGTTAGAGTCGATTAGAATTTTATTAGGATATGCCACTTACATGAGTTTTAAACTCCATCAAATGGATGTAAAGTCAGCATTCCTAAACGGGTTCATTAAGGAAGAAGTATATGTAGAACAATCTCCCGGGTCTGAGAATGTAGACTATCCAAACCATGTATACAAGCTTAGAAAATCTTTATACGGGTTAAAATAAGCTCCCCGGACTAGGTATGAAAGATTATCATCTTTCTTAGTTTCTAAGGGATTTAGAAGGGGTCAAGTAGATCAAACCCTCTTTATTATGTCAAAGTCAATGGATATCTTTGTGGCCCAAGTATATGTAGATGACATCATTTTTGGGTCAACAAATGATGAGCTCCTTCAAGAATTCATCAAAAATATGGAGAATGAGTTTGAAATGAGTTTAGTTGGAGAATTAAATTTCTTCCTAGGATTAAAAGTCAAACAAACAAATGAAGGAATTTATGTATACCAAACCAAATATGCTAAAAAAATGATTAAGAAATTTGGTTTAGAAAATGCTAAGATAGTATCAACTCCTATGGCAACCAACACAAAGATAGATAATGATCAAGAAGGTAAATCAATTGACCTAAAGCTTTAAAGAAGCAAGATTGGTAGCCTTTTATACTTAACCGCTAGTAGACCCGACATTTTATTTGTTGTAGGTATGTGTGCTAGATACCAATTATGTGTCAAAGAATCCCATTTAATAGTCGTTAAGAGAATTTTAAGATATATCAAAAGCACACTAAATGTAGGACTTTGGTACCCTAGGACAAAATCTTTTGATTTGATTGGGTACACCGATTCCGACTATGCGGGTTGCATGTTGGATCGGAAGAGTACTAGTGGTGGATGCAAATTTCTTGGATCGTCCATAGTTAGATGGAGTAGTAGAAAGCAACCTTGTGTTGCTTTGTCCACCACCAAGGTCGAATATGTGGCTATGGGTGGTGGTATGGCTCAATTACTTTGGATGAGACACACTCTAGAGGACTATGAGCTAGAATACTCTAATTTCAAAGTTTATTGTGATAATGTGAGTACCATAAATTTGACCAAAAATACGGTACATCACTCTAGGACAAAACACATTGAAGTGAAGCATCATTTCATTAGAGATCATGTTGGCAAGGGGGACATTAAACTCAATTACATAAAATTCAAGTCCAACTTTGCCAACATTTTCACCAAGGCTCTCCCCGAAGCGGATTATTCATCACTTAGGAGAGAACTTGGAATGTGCTTGGTAGAGTAGAGGTTTAGTCTTGCATTATCCTATAGAAACCCTAGGATTGTACCTCTATAGCATCTCACAAAATACCTAAGAAACCATGATTTTTGTATTGAGCCACTTAGACATCATGTGAGATGTTAGGAAGATGCACTTGGTTCATCATGCTTGTTATGATGAATTTCTATGAACCAAGGTGTCATCTAAAGACATTGATCCTTAATTGGACCAATCATTGGGAAGACTTATGTACAATTGATGTGCATATAGCTCTAAGAACATGATTGGAAATCTCAAACAACACATAATTTAAACTATGTTTATCATACTTTGAAAAACAGTTTTCAATTGCTAAGCAAAATTGATACAAAGTTTGCAAAATCCTTAAAGCTTTTGCTAGTTTTCAAATTTGTATCATTTTCAAAATTTGGAAAACATATATTTTTTAAATTATTTTTCCTTGATAAATAATGATTTCAGAAATGTCTATACAAAATTTTGTGATTTTTTAATGATTTGCATTGAAGTTTGGTGAAAAATTTGAAAAAAATGGCATTTCAGCTTATCGATCGCCTTGATTTCAATCATCGACATTCGATTTTCTGCAGATCATCCCTATTTCTTTGTCTTGAGTATAATCTTAAGTGTCCTGACCCTATTGTATGGTAATTCAAGTAATTAAGAGGGTTTATGACTGATTGATGCATTGTTTTAGGGGGAGTTTCATTGTGCAAACTTTTCATTCCCTAAGTCTATATCATGTTTATTGTTGGCGCAAAGTGAGGCCATACTTCATATCTATTGTTTCATGCTTTGCTCAACATGTTCGTTACACATCATGAACCATGTCTTGGATTAAGGGGAAGCCTTATATCTATCTTATACCTTAGTTCAAGACATAACCAATTTAATTCTTTCATGAAACTATTTTGTATGAATCCTTCTCTTTTTGATGTATGTCAAAGGAAGAGAAGGGAACTTTAAGTTAGAATTCATATTGGAAATATGATGTTTTCATTATTTGCATATTTTAAGACCTAAATTAAATGATTGTCAAACATCAAAAAGGGGGAGATTATTGGTGCAACAATGCCCCAAGCATTTATGTCTTTTGATGTTTGGATAATCATTTATAGTTAGGCAATGTTTTGTGATCTAACTATGAATATGTCAAGTGACAGAAAAATCCAAGTGTGAAGACTTGGTAAAGGAAAGTCCAAGTATGAACTTGACAAGGGAAGGTCTTGGCGGCGCAAGACCAAGCATGTAGTCTTGGTGGTCTAAAGTCCAAGCGGACCTTGGCAAAGGAAGACCCAAGGCAAGGACTTGATAGCGTAAGTCCAAGCATGTAGTCTTAGCGGTGTAAAGTCCAAGCGGTCCATTGGCAAAAGAGAAATCCAAGATATGACAAAACCGAGGGAAGCTCTTGGAAGCAAGCACAAGGAAGAAAAAGTCGTGGACTCAGAGGGATCCTGGAGGCGTAAGGATGAAAAAAGAGCTAGAAGGTTGAGTCTAGGTGTAGAGAGTTGATTTCATGTAGGATTTAATCATACTTGAAGTATGAGTCGACTGGAGCTTTATCTCAGTCGACTGAAGATGGATGAGTTCTGTGACCATCATGTTAGTAATATATGAGAGGTGTCCTAAGGCAATCGCCTTATGTTTGAACCATTTATATGATAAATGAAGATTCACTATTTGAGTATACATGTTTTCATGTATTTGATTATATCTTAAACTTATTTACTGAATGTCTAGAATACGATTCACAGCATGAGAGAATTTGTGATTGGATCACAACTAGTGAGTATCTCTACATGTGTAATTGTGATGTATTAGAATTATCCCTAGTCGATGAATTGACGGATTTGGACACCATCAATTCTGTCGAGACTAGCATGAGGTATACTCCTTGGTGTATCCAAGTAGCTGATTTTCACTAGCTGGAGACATTGTGATGTTCAAAGTTAATAGTGGATGCTAGTTATGGTAACTAGTTCATTGGAGTGACCATTTGTAAGACTTCATATGGTTCTCTGCATATATGGATATGTCAATGAAGTTCTTACTGCAGCTTAAGTGTGATGTTCCTATGACTTGTAGTATTCAAGTCATCTTAGTCATGAAGACTTATGCTTTGACATCCTTAAGCAAGTATCTCTGAGGAGATTTGGACCCGGGATGATTGGGTATAAGAAGTGACCGAAGAAAGGTTCTAAGAGGAAGTCAAAAGAATAGCAGAAGGGGAAGAAAAAGGTTGAAAAGGCAGAACCAGCACAAAAGGGCACTTGCCATCTGTTGGGATGTATACTGAAAAGTCTATCTTTTGTATGAACATCTTTATTTTGAAATAAGAATCACATGATCATTGTTTGCATATTTTTATGGCTATGCATATTGTCTAAAATATTACATTGTAGATAACATGGTGTGTGGTGTCACACGGGAGATCATGTTATCGGTTCCTTGTAAAGTATAAGTAAAGGCTCACAGCCGAGATGGCTTTGGACAAACCATTGGAATGGTTGTAGTGTAATTTGGTATTGGTTTGTCTTGACCATAGAATCACACTAGTGCACTTTATGTGTATTGAGCAGGACCGACTTAGAGGTGATTCGATTTATTACTGACTACATAATCGAATCGGACCTCAGATATTATATTGTACATGCTCTTAATCCCGATATAATAACGGGTACATATACTTAGTATTCATTTGTTTGATTTACCAATCGGCGAGATTTATAGATTAAGTTGATTGGCTCGGTAAGTTGGGAAATGATATTATTTATATGGTGTGTCGTTGATTATAGGAGGAAACAGTGTCCTATATATTAGGATGATGATGTCCCCTTGAGGAGCTCATAAGGTTCATCATGTAAACCCTGCAGGTGGACTTGGTCTGGCATGATGAAAGGGTTGAGTGGTACTACTCATGGAGTTAGATGTTGATTAATTAATGGTCAGTAAATTAATTAATCGACGGATATTCGAGATCCTAAACACGGGGAGAAAATGTACAAATAATATATGGAGCCCATATTAACTTATGGGGGTTGGTGAGATAGATCAATGATGATCCTCTAGTGGAATGGATTATCATTAATGGATCGGACTTTATGTGGGCTTGATCCATTGGGTGGCCAAGATCCAACTCCTTCTCATGGTCTCTATTGTAGCCTATTAACACCTCATGATGCTTAGATCCAATGGATGAAAACAAAACTCTAGATCCAAAGGTAGAGATTAAATCTCTAGATCCGACGGTTGAGATTAAATCTCTAAATCCGACGGTTGAGATTAAATCCCTAGAACCAATGGTGGAGATTAAAAGGAGGCTTGAGCCCAACTCTATAAATATAGAGCTATGGCTTGGGCAGCAAGATGATGGATGAGAATAGGGTTTGCTTCCCTTGGGCGGCAAGTAATCCTAGTTTGGTTAGGATTAGGAGTGGGCGACTAGGTTTAGGGTTTGGGTGTTTCTTGTGGGCGGCAACATGAGGAGAAGGCTTTTTCTTCTTCTTCCAAGGTTTGGCCGGCACCTATCCTTCTTCTCTCTACCTTGGCCGGAGCTCAACCTATTCTTTTTCCCTTCATCCTTGGCCGGAAATTAGGAGAGCTAGATTTAGGGTTTGGGCGGCAACAAGGAGAAGGATTGGTTTCCTTTCTCTTCTCCAAGTGTTGGCCGGCGCCCATGCCCTCCTTGATTCTCTTTTGGCCGATTCCTATACTCCATGTTCTCTTCCTTGGCCGGCGGAAATATCGAGTCTATTGACTTGATGGTCAGTTCTAGATAGGAAGAAGAGTTTTTTTTTATGATCTTCCTTTGGTCGGAGTGAACAAGGAAAGAAAGATTGGTGATCTAGGAGGCTTCGACTTTTGGAAGATCGTCGCCCACACGACGTCCAAAAGGAGAAAGGACATACAATGGAAGATCAAAAGGTATAATCTTATTTATTTTGATTAGTTTTCCTTTGTATTATGTTTATAATTGCTTTTCAATTATATGCATGTTTTATGTAGATGTTTACTTTATGTATGTGGCTAATATAACTTGGACCCCCAACATAAATACAAAAGTCGGCGATCCGTACATCGTTTATTCCGCGGCTATTCGTGGAATAGAGGTTGGTCACTTGAAGAACAAGTTTGTTCAAGTGACTACTCTAAACGAATAGCACGACGATGACAAGGTTGCTTGGGTGTTCCCTTTTGTCTAGGATTAAATTTTAATCCGGGGACATCAATGGGATTGCCATAAACAAGCGACCGAGTTGAAGTGGGAAACGAAGTTTCCCTTCACGGATCAACCAAAAAATTGGTATCAGAGCCACGGTTTCCGATTTTGTGTGTTTAGGATTCGATTAATTTTTATGCACTTTTCATATATTATATGTGCCGGATAATAGTAGGATATGCATAGGTTAACTCTTTCATTGCAGGCATAAGATCTGACTATTATGGCCATATGTGTGTATGTGATTGTATGTGTATATTTTGTTGAATCCTCGGGATTGACGAGGCTAGTATTTAATTTTTTGTAAATTAGATACAGCATTGTTTAGCCACTCTTTTTATTTTAGTTTACTTTCGATCTAGATTTCATGTACACTCCCTCATGGAGTATAGGATCGATGGATGTAAATTAAAATAGATTTTAGTCTCGGCTCAGATCTCCGGATGGCTCGCACATGGCGTAGGAGGAGTGGACGAGAAGGCGATGCGACAGGAGACATATTGAAGACAAAAGCCATAATAGTTGGAAAATAATTTATTTTTCATATTTATTGCTTATTTTTTGATATGCATGTCATAGGCTAGAAAATTCCTCAATTTAAAATTACTAAGTGGGAGAAGGATATTTTTATAAATTCCCATGGCCTCCATTACGATTTGATAAGTGATGCAAACAAACTTGCGCGTCGGCTCTAAGTGCCTTCCTCCCCATCGGATGAGTTTGTTTGCGGATCACAAGGTCGAATATGGTTATAGGATATTATTAAGGAGCGTGTGTACTTCCCCATCATAAGACACATAACCCGAGATAATTACCTTGGTACCAAGTAATGGTGAACACTTAGATACAAATATAAGTATCCTCCCCATCGGAGTCACTGCTTTTATTTGTAGGGCCAAAGAGGAACCAACTATTAATTTTACTTGTCAAAAAGTTAGGTTGATAAGATAGTAAAATTAATGGGTAAAACCTCCTCTTACAAATATAAAATTCGTATATATCCGCACTATCGTGGCATACGATATTCTCAGTGTTTTGAGGTGTTGGTTGATTTTAAAATTTTATTTTTTGAAGAATCAATAATTTTTTGAAATCTAAAGTAATGATCTATGTGATTCTTAGGATTTTTAAAAATGACATTTTCAGTCCACTTGCTATGATACTAAAGGAAAATAAACTTATTGTACCCAAATAATGTTGATTGGAAAAGAATCTAGATATTGTCTTAACTGCTAAGGGGTACAAGTATGTACTCTTCGAAGAGTGTCCTCCTAAGCCTGCAAATGAACTGGAAGTTCTTGGAGCTGAGATCGTTAGGGAAACCCAGGTCGATATCATTCTCCAGTCGACAGAAAGGCTTGCTCAGGCTAAGGCCATGGTTGCTCAGAAGGTTTCTACTTCTAAGTCGAAAGGCAAGAAGAATAAGAAACAAGGTGGAGCAAAGGTGGTGGGAGGATCTCAGGGAGGAGTGAAGAAGACGAAAGGCAAGTACTTCACTTGCAAGCAGGATGGACATTGGAGGAAGGACTGTCCCAATCCGAAGCAGAACAAAGGTATATCCTTTGGTTTAGTCATTGAAACATGGTTAGCGGTGTTATCTACCAGCACTTGGTGAGTAGATACGGGAGCCTCTAATCATGTCTACAATACTTTGTAGGGGTTCCAGGAAACCCAACGACGAGCTGAGGGAGAGATTACCGTTTACTTGGGCAATGTCGTGAAGGTGGCGGCTATTGTAGTGGGAGACGTTTTATTTTTCTTTTGAGAAAAAAAAAACTTTGGTTCTGAAAAATTACCTTTATATACCTTTATTTAGAAAGAATTTAATTTCGGTTTCTAAATTGTTTATGGATGGATATTCTATTTCTTTTAATGACAGAGTTGTTATAAAAAGGAATAGAGACATTATATGTTCAGGTGCATTGATAGGAAATCTATACACTCATGATGATAATTAAAGTTAATAACTCATCTTTGTTAGGGCAATCTCTTGCCGTAATATGGTTTTGATGGTATGGCAAAGGGTTTAAGTTAGTTTGATATGTTGATTTGATATGTACGTTGAAGTCGTGCAGGACTTAGTAATTTGCACATGGAGCCATGGCGAGTTTCACATCTCATGACTCGTGCCTTGAGTCGGTGAAGGATAGCTTTGCGGAAGCCGTGCGCTTGGAGCATCCGAGGGACCGTCGGACGAGGAGCTTGGAGTGAAGCTGGAGGAAGTAGACTTCGAGGCAAGAGACGCGAAGGAGCAATGCAGTAGTGCACGATCCAGGGGGACGTGGCGAAGCGAAGAGAACTTCGGCGAGGACTCAGAGATGAGTGAGCGATTGTAACCCGGGAAGGGTAGCTCTTAGGTGAAACTTGGCCATTTGGCCAAGTGTCGGATGAGTTTTCCGACACGATCATTGCCATGTCATGGCGGTCAGCTCTCAAAGTCGATGGTTCGATCGGTATAAGACCGTCAAGTGCTTGGCGATCGATTGCCATGGGTAGCGATCATTGATCGGCCGAATGATCAGCCAACGCCAATGAATGGCGGTCGGCCGATACCGTGCACTGCGCGCGAGAATCTGATTGACTCAAGGGGCACTCGGTGATCGAGCACCCGATCGTGATGGTGCCATCGATCGGTGATGCGATCTGGATTGGATAGTATCCAACGTGGAAAGTGGCCGTTATTGGGCAACGGCTACAACACCAGTCGACTGATGGGTGCCATCCGTCGACTGCTCCTGTGTCAACGGGAAGAAACCCTCTTCCTCTATAAAAAGGAAGGGGGTAAGGCTTTGGGAGGCTAATGCATATACTCTAATACTCTCCCAAAGTTCCCTAAAGCTTTCCATCCTCTTACCCAAGCTTATTTTCATCATATTTGTAAGAGGAGTGTTGTTGTAAAGAGGTTACCTCCACCTAGCTTTGTGCAAAGGAGAGATCTAGTGGATAGATTGCGGAGTGATTCACCGTGGACGAATCAGACAGTGGATTAGCGGCGTAGCCGTGAACCACGTTACATCTTCGTGTTTGTATTGTCTTTGTTTTATTTCTATTTGCTTGTCTTAGTTTATTGCTTCCGCTTGCGCTAACGTTTTCATAGACGAGCAAAATACGACATCCAACGAACGAGGGCTATTCACCCCCCTCTAGCCGGCCAATCAATCCCTAACAAGTGGTATCAGAGCCAAGGAAAGCTTGTCGAGGACTAACCGCCACAACAAGCAAATTTTCAAAATGGCTGGCTCAAATATCCATCCACCGAAGTTCGATGGCGAATTCGCTTAGTGGAAGAAGCGAATGGAGGTATTCTTCGAAACTGACTTTGAAATTCTATTAATAATGGAAAATGGTTTCGAGTTGCCTAGGAACGAGGATGGGGAGCCATTGGAGAAATCGAGGTGGAGCAAGAGGCAAAGAGAAGAATACTTGGCAAATTCAAAGGCCAAGCACCACCTATACAATGTCCTCCCTCAACAAGAAGTCAATAGGATAGGAGAGTGTGCTAGCGCCAAGGAAATGTGGGAGAAACTAATAGAAATCCATGAAGGCACATCCGAGGCAAAGCTAGCAAGGAGAGACGTTCTTCGCTCCCAATTGTCCAATATCAAACTTGAAAAGGGAGAGAAGGTAAAATCCCTACACTCTAGATTTAAGGAAATTCTATCCGGTTTAACAAGTGTAGGTGAAAAGCTTTCCAACCGGGATATGGTAATGAAGGCCATAGATGCCTTTCCCCGGTCCTCAAAATGGAGCTCCATGGTGGACTCATTTTATATCTCCAAGAACTTAGAAGTAAGCACCTTGGAGGAATTCTTCTCAACAATGGAGCTTCATGAAACTAGGCTAGAAGGAATACAAGAAGAGCCTAGAATCCAACCCTCAAGAGGAGTAGCTTTGATAGCAAACAAGGGGAAGAAGAAGATGGAAGTCCCTTCCTCTTCATCCGATGAAGCCTCTACCTCCTCCATGGATAGCACGGAAGAAGCCTACATGGTAAGGAAGGTAAGGCGTGCATTTAAGAATTTTAGATTTGATAAATCTCATGACAAGAATAGAAGACCAAGGGGGAAGGTCATATGTTATAATTGCCAAGGAGAGGGACATATAAGGGATAATTGTCCCCTCCTAAACAAGAGCAAGGAAGAAAGAAAGAAGAAAGAAGAAAAGAAGAAGAAGAAGGGAAGTAAAAAGAAGGAAGAGGAGAAGAAGGCAAAAGGAAAAGGGAAGGCCATGGCGCTCAAAGCCAAGACATGGGATGACCTTGCCTCTTCATCCTCATCCGAAGAAGAAGAGCATGTCTACTCCAACCTAGCACTAATGGCTCTTCATGACTCGGATTGCTCCTCCTCCACCGAAAATGAAGGATCAAGCTCAAGTGGGGAGAGCTCAAATGAAGGGGGAGCTTCTACATCCTCATCATCCGAAGAAGAAGAAGAAGACATGGAAACTATGGTAACGAATGCTTCCCCTAAGAAAATAGTTTCCATAATTTCTAGTTTAACTAAGGAGTTATTTGGCATGAAAAAGAAAAGTAAAAGCATGCTTAGTCAAATTAAGGAATTAGAACAAAAGCTAGAAAATGCATGCTTAAATGATAATGTTTCTTCTTGCCATGATGATGCATTCTCACATGACTATATGCCTTTGGATGTTAATGATGCATGCATAGAGGAAAATAGGGCATTAAGGGAAAAGGTAGATTATTTAACCAAATCCCTAGAGAAATTCACTATTGGCTCTAACACATTAAATATGATTATTGGGAGCCAAAGAGCTAGCTTCAACAAAAAGGGCCTAGGATATAAGGAAAAGAAAAATGAAAAGACCTACAAATGCCTAATAGCTAGGGGACAAGATAAAAAGAAAGTAATTGCTAGAAAATGGATCCCTAAGGAATATCTAGTGAACCCAATAGGAAAGAACTTATTTTGGGTTCCAAAATCCATCCTTAAGGGTTAGAATAACCCTAGGGTAGTCAACCACATGGACCTAGCCTATATCATATTTCGGTTGACTTAGGATGACGGGACAACATTTTTTAGATAGTGTTGGGTGATGATAACGTACCCATAAATAGATAATAATGCTTAAATCATGATGATTGATGTAATTCCTATGTATATTTGCAATCATGATTTATGTTTTTTGAAATTTGGCACGTTATCATGAGAAATAGATTTGAATCATGCTTTAGGTAATACTTTGTTTAATATCATCATATAATACCTAATGCATGATTATAATTTAATGAAAACATGTATTTCATGATCATTATGTGAAATTGATTCATATATGTCATTATGATAATGAGGATTATTATGTTGACACTTAACCATGATAGAATTGCATGAACATATTGGTTAAGTATATACAAATACCCCCTAGGATGCATCTCACACTCACCATAGGCTACCTTGATTGAAAACTTAGCATGAGTGAGATGTTAGGATGATACAAATGTTCACTAATGCCTATGGCATTTAGATGGTCATTTAAAGTATCAAAATAGCAATAATAGACCAATCGTGGGGAAGACTTATGTTTAATTCATAGACATATTGCCCAAAGATCATGATTGGATATTTCATATGTTTTCAAAACAATTTCTTACTTTAAAATATATGTATTCATGTTTTGAAACAATTGGATGCAAGACTAGGTGTTAAAATGGATACTCTTATGATCAAAAACCTAGTAGTTTTTAAAGCTTTTGGATTTTTGGCAAATACGTGGAAATATAATGATTTTTCATGAAAACATATTTTTCACTGATAGATATACTTAAAAGAAATGTGTTCCCCAATTTTCATGATTTTTTGAATTTTCTAGAATTTTTAATGTATTTCTGAAATTGATGAAAATCGAAAAATCCGAAATTCACGTGCGATCATGAGTATACGAACGATCAATCGATGGCACTGAATATCGGACAGTAAAAATTTGAATTCAATTTTAAATCAACTTGTGGTATTTTCTTTCTATTAGACTTGATGCCATGTGTTTTTAACTTAGTAATAATTTTTTTGATGGTGTCAAAGGGGGAGAAAATATTATGTTTAAGTTAATTATAAAAGGGGGAGAAATTTATGATAGGGAGAAATTTACATAGCGAGTTTCATGGATTAAGGGTGAGTTGCATGTTGCTATATCATGATTATGTTTACATGCTTTCTTTCCTTTAAAATTTATATCAAATGTTTTTACCTAACTTAAACGGATTGCCACACATCAAAAAGGGGGAGATTGTTAGGGCAATCTCTTGCCGTAATATGGTTTTGATGGTATGGCAAAGGGTTTAAGTTAGTTTGATATGTTGATTTGATATGTGCGTTGAAGTCGTGCAGGACTTAGTAATTCGCACATGGAGCCATGGCGAGTTTCACATCTCATGACTCGTGCCTTGAGTCGGTGAAGGAGAGCTTTGCGGAAGCCGTGCGCTTGGAGCATCCGAGGGACCGCCGGACGAGGAGCTTGGAGTGAAGCTGGAGGAAGTAGACTTCGAGGCAAGAGACGCGAAGGAGCATTGCAGAGTCGTGCGCCTGATGCTGCCGAGGGACATGGCCGAGAACGAAGAGAACTTCGAAGGCGAGGGACTCCGAGAGATGAGAGTGAGCGATTGTAACCCGGGGAAGGGTAGCTCTTAGGTGAAACTTGGCCATTTGGCCAAGTGTCGGATGAGTTTTCCGGACACCAGTCGACTGCCATGGACTGGCAGTCGACTGCTCTAAGTCTATGGTTCGATCGACTGGTATAAGACCGGTCAAGGGCTTGCGATCGCGCCATGGGTATGCGATCGTGATGTCGATGATGTAGTCGCCGATGAATGGCGGTCGTGATGGCTATCATGGGCTGAGAATGCGGTCGACTCATGGGCACTCATTGATCGAGCACCGGTCGATGATGGTGCCATCGCCGATCGTGATGCGATCCGTTGGATAGTATCCAGCGTGGAAAGTGGCCGTTATTGGTAACGGCTACGGACGGTCGATCGATGGGTGCCATCAGTCGACTGCTCCTGTGTCAACGGGAAGAAACCCTCTTCCTCTATAAAAAGGAAGGGGGTAAGGCTTTGGGAGGCTAATACATATACTCTAATACTCTCCCAAAGTTCCCTAAAGCTTTCCATCCTCTTACCCAAGCTTATTTTCATCATATTTGTAAGAGGAGTGTTGTTGTAAAGAGGTTACCTCCACCTAGCTTTGTGCAAAGGAGAGATCTAGTGGATAGATTGCGGAGTGATTCACCGTGGACGAATCAGATCGTGGATTAGCGCCGTAGCCGTGAACCACGTTACATCTCCGTGTTTGTATTGTCTTTGTTTTATTTCTATTTGCTTGTCTTAGTTTATTGCTTCCGCTTGCGCTAACGTTTTCGTAGACGAGCAAAATATGACATCCAACGAACGAGGGCTATTCACCGCCCCTCTAGCCGGCCAATCAATCCCCAACAATCTTCTAATTCCAGTAAGAGAAAAGAACCTTCGAAGATGAACCAAACATATCTTTGGCATCTTAGGCTTGGTCATATTAACCTAAGTAGAATTCAAAGGTTGATAGCTGATGGACCTCTGGGTTCATTAGTGGTGGAGGATTTCCCAACCTGTGAATCTTGCTTGGAGGGTAAAATGATCAAGAGTCCTTTTAAGGCCAAGGGGTATAGAGCTAAAGATGTGTTAGAATTGGTTCATTTTGATTTATGTGGTCCTATGTCTTTCCATGCTAGAGGTGGTTTTAAGTATTTCGTCTCTTTTATAGACGATTACTCAAGATATGGATATATTTACCTGATGCGCCGCAAGTCTGAATGCTTTGACAAGTTCAAAGAATTCAAGGCTGATATGGAGAAACATCAAGGTAAAAGTATCAAGACACTACGATCTGATCGTGGTGGCAAGTACCTCTTGGGAGAGTTTAGGAATTACTTATCAGAGGCTGGGATTCAATCCCAATTGTCTGCACCTAGCACACCCCAGCAGAATGGTGTAGCAGAGCGAAGGAATATGTCTCTTATGGAGATGGTTAGATCGATGATGAGTTATTCTGAGTTGCCAGATTCGTTCTGGGGATATGCTCTAGATACGGCGGTGTACATTCTGAACTTGGTTCCATGTAAATTAGTGCCTTCTACTCCCACAGAGTTGTGGACTGGGCGAAAGCCTAGTCTAAGACATATTCGGATATTGGGGAGTCCAGCACATGTGCTGAAGGCAGATGCTGGTAAGTTGGAACCTCGTACAGAAGTACGCATGTTCGTTGGCTATCCTAGAGGAAGGAAGGGTGGTTTATTTTATAGTCCTAGAGATCAGAGGGTGATCGTTAGCACGAACGCCAGATTTCTAGAGGAAGACTATGTGATAAGCCACAAGCCCAAGAGTAAAATTGTTCTGAAGGAATGAAAAAGGGGAAGTCACTTCTTCAATACCACCAGTACAAGAGGATATACCACAAGTCACTGCACCGCGTGTCACAGAGGATACACAGGAGATACCACGTCATAGTGGGAGGGTTGTTAGACAGCCTGATAGATTCATATCCTTGGGAGAATCTTCTGATTTGGTCCCTGGCGAACATGAACCTTATCCCTGGACATATGATGAGGCAATCCAAGATATAGATGCAGCATCTTGGCAAAGTGCAATGAATACTGAGATTGAATCTATGGATTCAAATCAGGTCTAGGAGCTAGTGGAACCACCCGATGGTGTAAAAACCATTGGATGCAAGTGGATCTACAAAAGAAAGAGAGGAATTGATGGGAAGGTTAAGACCTTCAAAGCGAGGCTTGTTGCGAAGGGGTATACTCAGAAAGAGGGTATCGATTATGAGGAGACCTTTTCGTCGGTAGCCATGCTTAAGTCTATCCGGATTCTCTTATGCATAGGAGCTCATATGGATTATGAGGTGTGGCAGATGGATGTCAAGACAACTTTCCTTAATGGAAGTCTTGAGAAAGACATCTATAAGAAGCAACCAGAGGGATTCATTGCGAAGGGCAAAGAGCATCTTGTATGTAAGCTTAATCGGTCCATTTATGGATTGAAGCAAGCTTCGAGGTCTTGGAACATCCGCTTTGATGAGGTAATCCAGTCTTATGGATTTATTCAAAGTCCGGATGAGTCTTGTGTATACAAGAGATGTGACGGAAACATAGTGGTATTTCTTGTACTATACGTAGATGACATTTTGTTGATTGACAACAATATCAAGGTGTTATCGGACATAAGGGTATGGTTGTCCAAACAGTTTGATATGAAGGACTTGGGAGAAATGGGACACATCCTTGGGATCAAGGTTATAAGGGATCGCAAGAAAAGGATGTTGTGCTTATCCCAAGCTTCATACATAGACACGATTATGGATCATTTTAGCATGCAAAACTCCAAGAAAGGTTTTTGACCTTTCAGGCATGGAGTTCCTTTATCTGAGGAGATAGAGGAGATGAAGGCGATTCCTTATGCTTCGGCAGTAGGAAGCCTCATTTATGCGATGCTATGTATGAGACCAGATATTCTCTTTGCCATGGGAATAGTCAGCAGATATCAGAGTAATCCAGGACAGGGACATTGGACTACGGTAATGCATATATTGAAGTACCTGAGAAGGACTAGGGATTATATGCTGGTTTACCAGGAAGACCAATTACTCCCTGTGGGTTACACGGATTCCAACTTCCAATCTGATAGGGATAACAGTAAGTCTACCCCAGGTTTTGTGTTTACTTTGAGAGGTGGAGCCATTATATAGAAGAGTGTCAAGCAGAAATGCATGGTGGACTCCACCACGGAAGCTGAGTATATAGCAGCCTATGAGGCGGCCAAAGAAGTTGTGTGGCTCAGAAACTTTCTGATGGACTTGGATGTGATTCCTGGTTTGCCCAGAACTATAACAATTTATTGTGATAATAGTGGTGCAGTTGCAAACTCGAAGGAACTACGAGCCCATAAGGCATGTAAACACATAGAGCGCAAGTACCACCTGATACGAGAAATCGTAAAGGAGGTAGAAGTTGTTGTCGCCTAGATTGCATCAGAGGATGACCTGGTAGACCCTTTCACTAAGGCCTTTCTAGCGAGAGCTTTTGATAGGCATGTGGAAAGAATGGGAATCAGATGTATGGCAGTATGAGGATAGCAAAGTCTTTTAATATAAGTGGGAGATTGTTGGGATGTATACTAAAAAGTCTATCTTTTGTATGAACATATTTATTTTGAAATAAGAATCACATGATCATAGTTTGCATATTTTTATGGCTATGCATATTGTCTAAAACATTACATTGTAGATAACATGGTGTGTGGTGTCACACGGGAGATCATGTTATCGGTTCCTTGTAAAGTATAAGTAAAGGCTCACAACCGAGATGACTTTGGACAAACCATTGGAATGGTTGTAGTGTGATTTGGTATTGGTTTGTCTTGACCATAGAATCACACTAGTGCACTTTGTGTGTATTGAGCAGGACCGACTTAGAGGTGATTCGATTTATTTCTGACTACATAATCGAATCAGACCTCAGATATTATATTGTACATGCTCTTAATCCTGATATAATAACGGGCACATATACTTAGTATTCATTTCTTTGATTTACCAATTGGCGAGATTTATAGATTAAGTCGATTGACTCGGTAAGTTGGGAAATGATATTATTTATATGGTGTGCCATTGATTATAGGAGGAAACCGTGTCCTATATATTAGGATGATGATGTCCCCTTGAGGAACTCATAAGGTTCATCATGTAAACCCTGCAGGTGGACTTGGTCCGGTTTGATGAAAAGGTTGAGTGGTACTACTCATGGAGTTAGATGTTGATTAATTAATGGTTAGTAAATTAATTAATCGACGGACATTCGAGATCTTAAACACTGGAAGAAAATGTATAAATAATATATGGAGCCCATATTAACATAAGGGGTTTGGTGATCAGGTAGAACAATGATGATCCTCTAGTGGAATGGATTATTATTAATGGATCGGACTTTATGTGGGCTTGATCCATTGGGTGGCCAAGATCCAACTCCTCCTCATGGTCCCTATTGTATCCTATTAAAACCTCATGAATCTTAGATCCAATGGATGAAAACAAAACTCTAGATCCAATGGTAGAGATTAAATCTCTAGATCCGACGGTTGAGATTAAATCTCTAGATCCGATGGTTGAGATTAAATCCCTAGAACCAATGGTGGAGATTAAAAGGAGGCTTGAGCCCAACTCTATAAATATAGGGCTATGGCTTGGGCGTCAAGATGATGGATGAGAATAGGGTTTGCTTGCCTTGGGCGGCAAGTAATCCTTGTTTGGTTAAGTTTAGGAGTGGGCGGCTAGGGTTAGGGTTTGGGTGTTGGTTGTGGGTGGCAACATGAGGAGAAGGCTTTTTCTTCTTCTTCCAAGGTTTGTCCGGCACCTATCCTTCTTCCCTCTAACTTTTCCGGAGCTCAACCTATTCTTCTTCCCTTCATCCTTGGCCGGAAATTAGAAGCGCTAGATTTAGGGTTTGGGCGGCAACAAGGAGAAGGATTGGTTTCCTTTCTCTTCTCCAAGTGTTGGCCGGCGCCCATGCCTCATTGATTCTCCTTTGGCCGGTTCCTATTCTACATGTTCTTTTCCTTGGCCGACGTCAACATCGAGTCTATTGAATTGGTGGCCGGTTCTAAATAGGAAGAAGAGTTTTGTTTGATGATCTTCCTTTGTTCCGAGTGAACAAGGAAAGGAAGATTGGTGATCTAGGAGGCTTCGACTTTTGGAAGATCGTCGCCCACACGACGTCCAAAAGGAGGAAGGACATACAATAGAAGAGCAAGAGGTATAACAAGAGGTATAATCTTGTTTATTTTGATTAGTCTTCCTTTGTATTATGTTTATAATTGCATTTCAATTATATGCATGTTTTATGTAGATGTTTACTTTATGTATGTGGCTAATATAACTTGGACCCCGAACAAAAACACAAAAGCCGGCGATCCGTACATCATCTATTCCGCGGCTATTCATGGAATAGAGGTTGGTCGCTTGAACAATAAGTTTGTTCAAATGACTACTCTAAACGAATAGCACGACGATGACAAGGTTGCTTGGGTGTTCCCTTTTGTCTAGGATTAAATTTTAATCCGGGGACATCGATGGGATCGCCATGAACAAGTGACCAAGTTGAAGTGGGAAGCAAAGTTTCCCCTCACGGATCAACCCAACACCATCATTATGGCAAGGAGGGCCATTGGCGAAGAAATTGCAAGATTTATCTTGAGTCTGTGAAGAAGAATAAGGCATCGGATGCCTCATCTTCTCTAGATATCTTCGTTATTGATTGTCATTCTATTTCCTCAAACTCTTGGATATTGGATACTGGGTGTAGCTCACATATATGTAATGACATACATGGGATAAGGAATAGAAGAAGACTCATTAGGAGAGAGTCAAATTTACGTATTGGGAATGGAGCAAAGGTTGCTTTACTCTTCATCAGAACGTATTTGTTGAAACTCCCTACAGGACTTGTCTTAGAACTGGACAATTGCTTTTATGTTCCTTCGTTGATAAAGAACATCATTTCTATTTCTTGTTTAAATAGAAATGGGTACCATTTGACTTTTAGTAAGAATTGTTGTTACATAATTTTAATGACATTCTTAATGGGACTGGAATTTTGAGCAATGGTATTTATACATTGGACGTATCCAGTGACATTTTCATTATTGAAGCGAGCAACAAGCATGCTCGAAAGGATAATCAATTAGACTCCTACATGTGGCATTGTCGTCTTGGCCATGCAAGCAAGAAATGCATGTCCGAATTACACCGATGTGGAATTCTGGAATCGTTTAAATTGGATTCATACGATACATGCGAATCATGCTTAAAAGGCAAGATGACTAAGTTACCTTTTACTGGAAAAGGTAAACCGGTGGGAGAGTTTCTTAGTCTAATACATACTGATGTATGCGGACCTATGTCAACTAAAGCTTTAGGAGGCTATAACTACTTCATTACCTTCACTGATGATCACTCATGATTTAGGTATGTGTTCTTGATGAAACACAAGTCTGAAGCCTTTGAAAGGTTTAAAGAATTGAGAAATAAAGTAGAGAAATAACATGACAAGAGTATTAAAATACTTCGATCATATCGAGGTGGTGAATACTTGAGCCAAGAGTTTTTAGATTATCTATGGGACAATGGTATATTATGTCAATGGACTCCGCCATATACACCGCAGCATAATGGTGTATCTGAGAGGCGTAATCGGACCTTGTTGGACATGGTCAGGTAAATGATGAATCATGCGAATCTTCCCAAGTCCTTTTGGGGCTATGCACTTCAGATAGCTGTTTACTTGCTAAATAGAATGTTAACCAAGGTAGTCTTCACTACTCCATATGAGATATGGAATAGTAAGAAACCTCATGTATCTTACTTGAAGATATGGGGTTGTCCTGCTTATGTGAAGCGGACTGTATCAGACAAATTAGATGCTAAGTCTGATAAATGTCTACTTATTGGATACCCTAAGGAAACAAGGGGTTACCAATTCTATCATCCTGTGGAACAAAAGATGTTTGTTTCAAGGCATGCTGTGTTTCTAGAGAATGAGTTTCTCTTGCAAGAAAACAGTGGGAATGTCGTTGAGCTTGAGGAGGCTCGAGAGACTCAAATAGACATTGATGAGATACCAGATGAAGCACCACAACCGATAACTCATAGTGATGAGTCATCGATTGGACCTATTATGACACTACATCTTCGTAGATCTGGTAGAACACACAATATTCTTGAGAGATATGGATTTCTCGTAAGTGAATCGAACGATGTGTTATTCATTAATGATGAGGAGTCTAGCAGTTATGAAGAAGTTTTGAAAAGTTCAAAAAGGGATAAGTGGTTTAATGTCATGAAGTTAAAAATGGATTTTATGAGAATCAAGTTTGGAACTTTGTTGACCCACCTGAAGGCATAAAGCCTATAGGGTGCAAGTGGGTTTTCAAGAAGAAAATCGACATGGATGGTAATGTGATTACCTATAAGGCTAGACTGGTGGAGAAAGGATATCGTCAAAAGCAAGGTGTTGATTATGATGAGACCTATTCACCTTTTGCTATGCTTAAATCCATTCGGATGCTCCTGGCCATAGCGGCTCATTATGATTATGTGATATAGCAAATGGATGTGAAAACATATTTCCTTAATGGAAACCTACTCGAGGACGTATATATGATACAACCTGAGAGTTTCACATCGGTTGATAAAACCAAGATATGCAAACTACGACGGTCCATATATGGACTGAAGCAAGCATCCATGAGCTGGAATATCCATTTTGATGAGACAATCAAAAAGTTTGATTTCTCACAAATCCAGACAAACCTTGTGTATACAAGAAGGTTAGTGGGAGTGCAGTCGTGTTCCTAGTATTGTATGTCGATGACATATTACTCATAGGAAATGACATTTCTATCTTATAGTCAATTAAAATTTGATTATCTAAGACATTCTCTATGAAAGACCTGAGAGAAGCAACCTACATCCTCGGGATTAAGATCTATAGGGATAGATCGAATAGGTTGCTTGGTCTTTCGCAGTCTACATATATAGACCGAGTACTAAAGAGGTTTAGCATGTCGAAATCCAAGAAAGGTTTCCTACCTATCAGGCATGGGATACACCTTTGGAAGTTTATGTGTCCGCGCACAGAAGACGAAAGGATTTGCATTAATAAGATTCCCTATGCATCCGCAATAGGATCTATCATGTATGCTATGTTATGTACGAGGCCCGACGTATCATATGCTCTGAGTGTCACGACAGATTCCAGTCTAATCCAAGAATGGATCATTGGGTGGTTGTTAAGATGATCCTTAAGTACTTGAGAAGAACTAAGGATGCGTTCCTAATATATGGTGAAGGAGACATGGTGATACGTGGGTATATGGATGCCAGTTGTTGGTGCACTCGGCCCAGGTCACGATTGACCAGGACTCGAGTTTAACTTGAGTGATGTTTTGATGTTTCAACAAAAACATATGACAATGTAATTGTCATTTGGTAAAGTCCAAGTCTTGAGTACTTGGCATGGAAAGTCCAAGTGGGACACTTGGCACATGAAAAGTCCAAGCATGGTCTTGGCATTTTAGAAGTCCAAGCATGGGTCTTGGCATAGAAAGTCCAAGCATGGGTCTTGGCATGAAAAGTCCAACATGGGTTGGCAAGGGAAAGTCCAAGCTTGAGTCTTGGCATTTGAGAAGTCCATGGGTTTGATATTGGCGGCGTAAAGTCCAAGCGGGAGCTTGGAAGCATAAGTCCAATGATTGGCGGCGTAAGACCAATGTGCCTTGGCGGTGTAGACACCGTTAGCATGACATAGCCGATGGAAGCACCTGAAGGCTAGCGCGATGGATGAACAAGTCATGGATGACTTGGAGGGATCCGAGAGACGTGAGGCTGATGGAGGTGGCTAGAAGGCTTAGGTCTAGGCTAAGGGTGGTCTAGCAAGTATGGGGGAACCATACTTGGGTTAAAACCTCATAATTGTGGTGTGTCAGTCGACTGATGCCATGTGGCAATCGACTGGACCAAGTCAACTAGGGTTTGACTGCGGGAAGTGGCCTAGCGATCATTGCCTGATTAGCGATCGGTGATGAGCCAATGATCGGGATTATGTGATCGATCGGTGATGCTCGGATACCGACCCGAGAATGGAGTCTCACTCATTCTGAGGCGGCGATCGGTGATGGCTCATCATCGATCGGTGATGTCATAGCCGTTGGATTTTTCCAGCGTGGATTACACCGTTGTCTCATAGCAACAGTGTGATCAGTCGACTGATGGTCCCGATCAGTCGACTGATCGACCTTTTCCAGCACAGGTTGAAGCTATATAAGGAGCTCGTGATGGAGAAAAAGATAGCGATTTTCTTGGGCGAAATTGAAGGGGGAAGTTGGTGTTTTCTAGTCCTTCAAAGCTAGTTCAAGGCAATCAAAGATCAAGCAATCCAAAGCTCTTGTAAAGTGTTTTTCCTTTACTTGCATTTGTATTTCATATTGTATTTGCTTGTATCAAATTGATTATTGTTGTCATCATTATTGTACGAGGTTTCTCCGCCTCCGGATTGTTCCGAGAAGGAGTGTTTTTTAGTGGTTGCTTGTGCATCACTAGAGCTCGTAGAGCTCGATCCATGGAGTAGGAACCGTGCGGTTCCAAACCACGTTATATCGTTGTGTTAGCATGTTGTGCATTTCGTTATCGTTATTACTTTTCTATTTCCGCTGCGCTAACGAAATTGTAGAAACAAACGCGAAATAATTCCATTGATGCTATTCACCCCCCTCTAGACGTTACAATATTCCTAACAAGTGGTATCAGAGCCCGGGGCTCTTATACGGACTAACCGCCGGGAGCTAAGACAAAAGGCTAGAGGGTGAAGATGGAATTCCAAGACAAGCTTGGATGGGATATCAACACTCCACCTCCATATGATCCAGAAGATTTTCCGGCGTGGAGAGCAAGAATGGAAACATTCTTGATGATGAACATAGAGGATTGGTTCATCCTCGTTGAAGGCCTTGAACCCCCTAGGGATAAGAAGGGGAATATCCTAAAATTGAAAAAGTGGACCCAAGAGCAACGCCAAAAGCTCAAGACCGAAGTCAAGGTAACGAAACTTTTGGAAGATTTAATCCCTAATGATGTTTTGTGCAAGCTAGGGGATTACATGTATGCCAAGGAGCTATGGAGAAAATTGGCAAGACTCCATGAGGAGAGTTCATCCTCAAGTGAAAGGGACGAATCGGAAGTTGAGATGGAGTCAACTTCCGAATCGGAGAAAGAAGAAGTAGAAGAGGTGGAAGAAGCATCTACTTCAAGGATTGAGGAGGAGAGACCATCCTCTACACCGAAGCAACCTCAAGAAGAGCCTTCAACATCCGATCAAGATGAGGAAGCTCAAAATTCAACTCCGACACCTACCACCACCCTAGGTAACTCAAACACTTTATGTTCAAATAAAAATCATATAATGTGCTTTGAGTGTAGGGAGTATGGGCATTACAAGAGCAAATGCCCAAAGAAGGTTAGGAAAGCCTCTCCGGCGCCCAAAAGTCAACAAAAGTCAAAGGATGCCGGTTCCCCAAGTCAAAAGAGCAAGGAGCATATTATATGCTTCAAGTGCCATCAAAAGGGGCATTTTAGAAGCCAATGCTCTAGGGGGAGGAAAAAGACCCAAGAAGAAGCATCACAAGTAGGGGGAGCTAAGGCTAACCCTAAGGTACATTTTAGTAGTGCATCTTCGAATGTAAATGTTAAAAAGCATGCTAGGAATTTAAATTCTCCTGCAATTTATGAAAAGCATGCTAATAGGAATAAATGTTTTTGCTTAGGAGCTAAAAGTGTCCATTTTAGCAATAAGTAGAAATTTGGGACTAATGTCCCTAGAAAAACCATACCTAGGGAATCTATTAAGAAAATACAAGAACATCTAGGTTTTAATCCAAAATGGACTAGGCATATGCCAAGAAAGTCCAATGCCCACGATTTAAATCAAAATTCTAAAATTGGGAAATTAGAATTAGAAAATCAAGCCTTGAGGTCAAGGCTTGAAAAACTTGAGAAGATCCTCAACACTATGCAAAATCAATTTAAAGGGTCTAATGGTCAAACTCCTAGGTCAAGAAGTCAAAGTCAACATCTAGGACCTAAGAGTCAAAAGTCAACCAAGGGCAAGGATGGTTTGGGTCACAAACCTAAGTCCAAGGTGACTTATCATAGTGTTCCATTTGACTATGGAACACTAACTAGGTCTAGGAAGACCAAGGTCAATGGGGAAATCATCCCTAGAGTTGACCAAGGTTTGTGCCTAGTGGCCAAGGTTTCGAAGAAACCTAGGGTGGCCGCTAAGAAGGTTGTTAGGGAGGCAATCCCTAAGGTTAACCTAGGCAAGACCAAAATGACCAGGGCTAATAAGCCTAGAAAGGTCATTAGGAAGGTATCTAGGGAGGTTATCCCTAAGGAATACCTAGTTAATTCAATGAGCTCAAATAGATTTTGGATTCCAAAGACCGTGATTGATTCACGTTAAATATATTAGAATGTGCCAACCATGATTGGATGAGTAGTTAACTCAACCATGGTAAAGATGACACTTTAGGTTATTTTCAAGGTTATGGGTGCCTTGGAAAAACATTTGAGCTTTAATCCTAAAGGATTTTAGCATGTGCCAATATAGTTTTTTTTTAAAAAAAAATATGAAAATCAATAAAATTGGCACAATCTAGATTTAGAGGTCATAGTGTGTAACTTTGATTGTTGGCACACTTTAAAAGTTCATGTAAAAGTAACATCAAGAGTGATACTCAAGTGTCACACAACTTGATGTCTTGTACTCACCATGTTTCATATGTTTTACCATATGTTTGCATGGAAGGAATGTCTAGGATGGATTGCATCTCACAAAACAAGTCTTTTACCTTTGATTGTGTATTTCAACACTTAGAAAGGGTGAGATGTTAGGATTTGGAAATCATTGAATGTTAATGTTTGCAAAAATGAAATAAAACATTAAAATACATTAACAAATACATGAATGTAAGTGTAACATCAATATATTTGATATACAAGAATAAACATGATAAAATGGATTAATTAGAGGAAGAAATCGAGATTTTCAGAATTTCAGAACTGGAAATCAGATATCAGTCGACTGATAACACTGTAGCACGATACGATGCGGTCATCAGTCGAGTGCTAGCTTCATGACTCGACTGATTGAACATCAGTCAACTAATGGGATACATCAGTCGACTAATGGTACTGTTCACCGAGGCTGAGGGTCATCAGTCGAGTGCTCGACGAGCAGTCGAGTGATGCGCACATCAGTCGACTGATGAGCAACATCGGATCGACGGCGATCGTAACACGTCCGCGAAAAGTTCATCGATCGATTCCGGCCGGATCGATCATCGGCTCGTTAAACCCGGTAATAAACCGCGATCAATCGACTGATGGTGCACATCAGTCGACTGCATCGCGATTTTATAACGCCGAACCACTAGGGTTCGGCGTCTTCACGCGACGCGCTTTCGTTCTCTTCTCCTTCTCCGATCGCCATCCTTTTTCTTCGACCGATTCTTCCGGCCGTGCCAGCCGCCCAAAGTGTTAGGTTTGATATATAGGCCTCTCTTCTTATGTTTTTCACTTATTTCAAGCCCTAGTTCACGCATTTTAGGTTTTGTTTTTCCTGTCTCCGATTAGGGTTCCGGCGTCTGAGTTTTCCGACAAACCTTCCGGTGACTCCTCAGCAATATCTGAGCATTTCCTCCGGCCACACCTCCAAATGGCGCCTAAGTAGCACTCTTCTTACCCAAGCCCTAATTTTCCTTTCCATCATAATTTAATTTTTATCTAATCATGTATTATGTCCTTGCATGTCATATCATTACATTGCATTCATAATAGGAGAGCCCGTAGGAATGATCCACCCGAGGGTGAATCTCGATTGTACCAACCTATGTTGGTTAGGTACATCGATAGGGACTTTTTCAATCGCCACTGTAGTGATGTCATGGAATTAATTGCATACTATAATCTCATGAAAATTGTCCTATGCACCCATCCTATTAACGATGACCTTCTTAAGGAATTTTATCAAAACCTAAAAAAGGTGGATGACGGCCCTACCTACACTACTCGCATTGCAAAATGCGAGTTAGAGTTCACTCCTACGATATTGCAGGAGTTTCTCGAGTGTAAGCCCTCAGATGACACCTTTATCTTTTTCCCTACCATGGATTTTCCTTTACCCGAGCCCTTTGACCATATCTCTATGGAGTCCATGCATGAGCATATCTTTTGTTATCCTCGTCCACCGGCCCAGAATTTATTCCCTATCACTGAGTTATCTGCACCTGACAATGTACTTTACAAGGTCATTGTTGGGTGTTTTCTTCCCATCGTCACTCGGGGTCTGGCCAAGATTCGGCCTCCCCATCTATTTCTTCTATACGCCATGCGGCATAGGTTAGACATTAACTTTGCATTAAACATGTTTCACTGCATTGTGCATTTCACTTCCCCTGTACAAGAGAAAGTGCATATGCCATATGGTCATATCATCACAGCATGGCTAGAGTTCGTAGGGGTTAACATCCACAGGGGTTCTCTGAGAGCGCTATCGGAGGTGTACGACTGTATATCAGTTCGTAACTTCTCGTTACCAAAGCTATGGATGGGGGCTGGATAGATGGAGTTGGCACCTCGACCACCACCCAGGGCACGCAGAGAGCCTCCTCCGGTACCCAGAGAGGCGACAGAGGACTACGAGGATGCAGACGCCACTGATGAGGATGATCATATGCCGGCAGACACATCAGCGGTGGGTCCATCAGATCGTCGTGGCCGACTGGAGTCCAGATTTCAGGACTATCAGCAGTCGGTTGACTCTAGGCTGTCAGAGATATTGGCAGGCCAGGCATCCTTCGGCGCACGTCTTGATCGGATGGAGGAGTCCCAGAGCCGCATCGAGCAATGTCAGCTCGATATGTTAGAGATGATGCGGGCCTGGACCTTAAGTCAACAGCCTCCTCCACAGCCACCTCCTGCAGACGATTAGATATTGAGGATATTAGATTTTCTGTGGTTGTCAGTTTTTGTAGTGAGATTGAGCATAACCAATCTCCATTTTGAATGTAAAAGACTAAATTTTTAAGTTAAATGAAATTTTTATTTCTGAAAATCTTATGTGTCTGGATGAGTACTTGTATTATTGTATTGCTTATAAAAGTTGATATATCATGACATGAAATCGCATCCTATCATATACCATGTCATGTCATTGTTTAGGGTTATTTTAGATGTCATGTATTCTTAAAGTTCATCATATGTCATGACATCATGATCATTGGTCATGTTTTTATTTTGCCATCACTATGCCATGATCATTTCATGCATTAATTTGATTGAACATTGATTTAAGGAAAATGGCATGACTTGAAGTCTCACTTATAAGGGAATCAAGTAGGGTTGCCTAGGAAATGCATGAAACCCTAGATAAAGTGAATCAAAACCCACATCTCACATCACATTGACATGTATGTGTATTTATACACCCTAGATACATGTGAGATGCTAGGATAATAAGTTAGGTTCAAGATGCATGGGTAGTGCATCTAGATGAACTCAAACTTATTTTAATTATCACCAAGAATCATAAGGAAAGCTAATATACAAGCTATGTATATTTAGCCAATAAATTATGGTTCAAAATAGGCTTTCAAAAACATTTTAAAATCAATTTGGAAAACCTTGGTGAAATCTATCTTTTGATAGCCATCATCATTGTAGAAGTTGATACAAAGTGGATCAAGAACTTTAAAGTTCTTAATAGTTTTGAACTTTGTACCAATCTCCTATTTCAATGGTAAAAATATTTTTCCAAAATTTTTCACCTATTGTGTTGGTCATAAGTATTATACGTACCAAATTTCATGATTTTTCGATATACGTATAATTATTTATGATTTTCTAAAATTCAACTCTGATAACTGAAATTTGGAAATTTCAGTTATCAGTCGACTGCTATTGGTGGCAGTCGAGTGATGGAGGTGCCGATCATCGATTTCGAATCACTCATTTGGTAGCTGATTCGGGAAAACAAGGTTGTTTAACCCGATTTCAGCTACGGTTATGGTCCCTAATCACTCCTAACCCTAGGATATGCTTTGGGTAGCATTATAAAGGGTGAAAATCCATTGGATATGGATTAGGAGAAGTGTTTAGGGTTTGTATCAATTTTAAGGTGTTGGAAAGTTCTATATTGAATTTCTAACCTTAATTTTGATGGTTTAGAGTTCCTATTGGCTTAGGGACTTCCCAAGGACATTGTTTGTGCAATGGTCAAAGGGGGAGCAAGCCTTTAGGGGGAGGTATCCATCTTGGGATGATGGATATGTTTTTTTTTCTCCTTGAAGAAGAGAAGTTATTGGGAGAATATGACATCAATTGGGAAATTGATGGGACTTTTGAGAGACCCAATTTGGAAATTGGGAAAGTAAATGGGATTGTCTCTCTTGAATGATATTGGACTTATCACTAGGAAGATGGTAGGCATCCTAAGTATTTTTGGACCAAGGGGGAGATTGTAAGATCTCATTGGGACATGAGACATTGACCTCCTTGGAGAGGAAACCTTTTTGATGTTAGTCAAAAAGGGAGAGAATGTTTGGGGGAGAACATTTGGAGAGCATTTACAAATTTGGGATAATTGGTAAGTTAGTGTTCTAACTCAATAATTTGTTTGGTTTTTGACAAACATCAAAAAGGGGGAGATTGTTGGTGCAATCGGCCCAGGTCACGATTGACCAGGACTCGAGTTTGACTTGAGTGATGTTTTGATGTTTCGACAAAAACATATGACAATGTAATTGTCATTTGGTAAAGTCCAAGTCTTGAGTACTTGGCATGGAAAGTCCAAGTGGGACACTTGGCACATGAAAAGTCCAAGCATGGTCTTGGCATTTTAGAAGTCCAAGCATGGGTCTTGGCATGGAAAGTCCAAGCATGAGTCTTTGCATGAAAAGTCCAACATGGGTTGGCAAGGGAAAGTCCAAGCTTGAGTCTTGGCATTTGAGAAGTCCAAGGGTTTGATATTGGCAGCGTAAAGTCCAAGCGGGAGCTTGGCAGCATAAGTCCAATGATTGGCGGCATAAAGTCCAAGCGGAGTCTTGGCGGCGTAAGACCAATGTGCCTTGGCGGTGTAGACACCGTTAGCATGACATAGCCGATGGAAGCACCTGAAGGCTAGCGCAATGGATGAACAAGTCATGGATGACTTGGAGGGATCCGAGAGACGTGAGGCTGATGAAGGTGGCTAGAAGGCTTAGGTCTAGGCTAAGGGTGGTCTAGCAAGTATGGGGGAACCATACTTGGGTTAAAACCTCAAAATTGAGGTGTGTCAGTCGACTGATGCCATGTGGCAGTCGACTGGACCAAGTCATCGCTAGTGATCGATGGACGAGCAATGATCGATTATGTGATCCGATCGATGCTTGGATTTTCCACGTATCGGAGTCTCACTCGACTGCTGAGACGAGCAGTCGAGTGATGGCTCATCAGTCGACTGATGGTCATGATCAGTCGACTGATGTCCTAGCCGTTGGATTTTTCCAGCGTGGATTACACCATTGTCTCACAGCAACAGTGTGATCGGTCGACTGATGGTCCCGATCAGTCGACTGATCGACCTTTTCCAGCACAGGTTGAAGCTATATAAGGAGCTCGTGATGACGGAAAAGATAGCGATTTTCTTGGGTAAAATTAAAGGGGGAAGTTGGTGCTTTCCAGTCCTTCAAAGCTAGTTCAAGGCAATCAAAGATCAAGCAATACAAAGCTCTTGTAAAGTGTTTTTCCTTTACTTGCATTTGTATTTCATATTGCATTTGCTTGTATCTAATTGATTATTGTTGTAATCATTATTGTACGAGGTTTCTCCGCCTCCGGATTGTTCCGAGAAGGAGTGTTTATTAGTGGTTGCATGTGCATCACTAGAGCTCGTAGAGCTCGATCCGTGGAGTAGGAACCATACGGTTCCGAACCATGTTATATCGTTGTGTTACCATGTTGTGCATTTCGTTATCGTTATTACTTTTCTATTTCCGCTGCGCTAACGAAATTGTAGAAACAAACGCGAAAGAATTCCATTGACGCTATTCACCCCCCTCTAGCCGTTACAATATTCCTAACACCAGCTTCCAGACAAACAAGGATGATTCCAAGTCTCAGTCTAGGTATGTATTCACCTAGAATGGAGGCGCAATAAGTTGGAAAGGTTCCAAGCTTGACACTATAGCAAATTCTACCACTAAGGCAGAATACATAGCAGCTTCGGAAGCAGCAAAGGAAGTGGTTTGGATCAAGAAGTTCATATCTGAAATTGATGTGGTCTCATCAATGATCCAAACATGTGCTTCGCCGCTATCATCTGATCAGAGAGATCATTAGTAGGAATGAAATACAAATCGAGTAGATTCCCACAGAAAGAAACTTAGCGGATCCTTTAACTAAGGCATTACCTCAAAGTAAGTTTGAGGGTCATGTTAGAGCTTATGGTATTGGATACCGTAGCGATTGACATTAGGCCAAGTGGGAGTTTGTTAGTAATATATGAGAGGTGTCCTAAGGCAATCGTCATATGTTTAAACCATTTATATGATAAATGAAGAATCACTATTTAAGTATACATGTTTTCATATATTTGATTAGATCTTAAACTCATTTACTGAATGTCCACGATACGATTCACAGCATGAGAGAATTTGTGATTGGATCCAAACTAGTGAGTATCTCTATATGTGTAATTGTGATGTATTGGAATTATCCCAAGTCGATGAATTGATGGATTTGGACACCATCAATTCTTTCAAGACTAGCACGAGGTATACTCCTTGGTGTATCCAAGCAGCTGAATTTCACTAGCTGGAGATATTGTGATGTCCGGAGTTAATTATGGATGCTAGTTATTGTAACTAGTTCATTGAAGTGACCAGCTGTAAGACTTCATATGGTTCTCTACATATATGGATATGTCAATGAAGTTCTTACTGCAGCTTAAGTGCAATGTTCCTTTGACTTGCGGTATTCAAGTCATCTTGGTCATGAAGACTTATGCTTTGACATCTTAAGCAAGCATCTATAAAGAGATGTAGACCCGGGATGATTGTGTATAAGTCGAAGTGACTGAAGGTATTTGAATAGCCTATAAAGGATTCACTACTCCTTGCGAGGAGATGTATACCGTGGCCTCTCATCAGATTGTTTCTAAAGTCTTTGGCCAAAGCATTACATGTGTAGGGTAAGGTACTCTTGGATACATGTGTAGTAACTAGAATCCGTAGGACGAGGAAATGATACTTGGGCGAGGTGTGACATAATCGACCTAGTGGGGACTGACACGATAGACCATGTCCTGAACCAACTGGGTATAAGATGCGTGAAGGGAACAAGGCACGATTCATTATAGTTGCTGAAGGGTTTCAGAAATGGTTCTGGATCAACCATTGATTTTTCGATTAATTGAGGATCATGAAGGACTACTAGGTGTCACTCATGATCGTTCTATGATTAATGGTTAATTATAGATGTCCAACATAAACCGAGAACCTATTTGGTTACACGCACAACGAGTGTAATTCGAAGGATTTAAAACGAGCTTGAGAATGAGATTCTCATATCGAGAGAAACTAGGTTTGATTGGACCAAACAAGGAGCGAGCATGAAATCGTTTCAGTCGCAATGGAAGCATGGATAGCCCGTGTCTTATGAAGACATGATGGATGAACCAAATTGGTTTGGTTCTAATCCAATGGTGAAGAATAAACCAAACGGGTTTGGTTTATTTTAAACGAATGAACCAAAGTTGGTTCGGTTCATTTTAACTTAAAATAGACCAACACTGTTCGGTTTATTTTAACTTAAGTTATTGGAGAGGGTTAACGGGTTTTGATTATCAACCAATAACTCTAAGGAGAAGTTTTCTTAATGGTTAAGAAACACGGGCTCTATAAAAACACGATTAGGTTTTTGGAGAGCCCTAAGTTTTATTTTGGGAAATAATCTTCTTCTCCTCTACCTCTCTTCTCCTTGCTGTCGCCCAAAGTCTCCACGCTGCTGCCGCTGACGCCACTTACTGTCGCCAGCCACCTGTTGCTGTCTGTGACCCTCCGGTGACATCCCTTGGCTCCGATAATCCTCATAGGTGGAGTGTCACGCCCCGAGAGCATGCCATGCCGAAAAGCAAACAGACGACATCTCCCCTGTACGTGGCAACATTTCGGGTTAATACAAGGCCCGTAGGCCACAACAACAACAACATATATATATAAAAACATAACAACATAACGAAACACAGCGGAAACTAATACAATGACATACGCATAACCACACATATACAATATAACCACACACCATGCATACTGGTATGACTAACACCAGAACATAAAGAAAACCTCGTCAAAACCCGCACCAACATGTGCGTACATCACATAACACATAACACCATGAAAACTCAGAATACATAACAAGACATACGGAAAACCCAAAAAAACTCGGACTCTCGGAGTTGAGATGAGACAATGCCAGCCAGCGGTGTTCCAAGTCCATCACAAAGTCGGCTACCTGTTACTTGGGTGACAGAAAAACCCAGGGTCCGTGGTGGTGAGTAAAACTCAGAAGGTAATAGAAAAACATGTATATATCAAATATCACATGTAATTCAACAACATGATCTAGAGGTACGACTGGTATATCAGCATAGTATATAAATACAAGCATATACCGTCTAACCAAATGAACAACGTAAAATGCAGACAAACCTGAAAGTCTGTTACCCTACTCTGATCCAACCTGATCATATATCCAACATATATACAAGTATCCGACACAATCGTATAACAAATGCAAGAAGTATGCAAGAATATGATGTACAAACAAATGCAGCAAGCATAATACAATGAAATGCAACATCACAATAAGCATATATATATATATAGACTGCATCTATATATATATTGATCACAACCATCCTTATATATATATACATGCATATATGTATATATATAAGGTAATATGCAAAGTGCCATAAGATACGGCAATGCAACATGCATGGTCATGCCTGCGAACCCTTACTCGCTACCACGACTCCAGTGTGGCCTATGTGGCATGACATGACAACTGTCCCAACTCAACACCAACCACCGCTCTAGAGTGGCCGAGTGGGCAGTATGATCAAGTAGCATATGAGCGTAAAGAGCTCGCTACACAATGGGGGTCCCTGCTGCTGGTCACTCCAACTGACACTACCAATGAGTGGTTGAGTGTCACACACCCAGGACAACTGCACACAACTCCAACTACCACTGTCTATAGTGGTAGAGTGTGGCACAACAAATGCTCTGCCCTCACTCCAGTTCTCCTCGGGGAGTAACCTGGGAGGCAAGATGACTAATGACCCTCTCAACCCCAAGGGAGACTATGTCGTCAGAATGCATGCAAATGACATGAGTGTACTGTCACACGTACAGACATCTACCACAGGTTCTCTGTTCAACAGAGAGTCGTACCCATCTGATCAATACATTATCTATCCTATAGAGACTCGTACTTAACTGATCGATGGACTCTCTATCCTATAGAGAGTCGTACTCAACTGATCATAACTCTCTATCCACTAGAGAGTTGTACTCAACTGATCGACGCACTCTCTATCCTGTAGAGAGTCGTACTCGACTAATCATACCAAGCTGGGACCACCGGTCCGTAGCGACACACTAATCGTTCTTCACTTAACCATTACACAACACATGGTTGGTAATAAGTATGTAACATACGGGTATTGGAATAAATCCTACTTTTAGGGCATTACCTACCCACGAATGAACTTTTACCCAATTTACAAAGGTTATCATTTGTACTCCAACATCTACACCCTGCGAAACATTTAGGCCTATTTACATCACATCTATAACCCTAAATCATAATAAAGGAAATGTGATATCAACCTTTGAGTAAATATATCCAACGATAAGTATCAAGCATAAGATAAATAAGAGCAGGGTCAAGATAATATGAACACCTAACATGCTCATATTTATGACTAAATCTGAATGCAATTACATCTACCTAACCAGGGTAGGAAATTACCCGCCTGATATGAAGACTTATCTAAGCATCTCTATGTCCACAGGACCATCCTGAACCCAGGTAATGCAATTAACAGACAACATAATTACATATCAACATAAACAATATGTACAAAAAAGGAATCTAACCCAATCCTAATCCCTGATCGATCAACCAAATCCCATAGTTGTACAATCTCATACCATTCATTAATTACCCGACAATTTCCCAATCTTAATCAAATTAAATTCATTATATAAACCATGAATCAACTCTAGCATCAACTATAGTGGTAACACACCCTACTTCAACATACCAAATCAAAGCTTATCTCGTAATGATTCACAGCTCCCTCACAAGAACAGACAGAGCATCGACCAGATCGATATTCATCTATGCATCATCCAACAAGTATCATAAAGATAATGAAACTCACCCTTCAATCTAACCTTGCCCTGTTAATTCATATCCAGTTTCCCCTGCCAATTTCTGATCACCACCGCAGATCATCAACACCACCAAACAAAACCTGTAAGCACGACATATCTCAAATCTTTCAATACAACACCATACTCCAAAAATCAATTATCCAAAAAATAAAACGATGAAGGAATTTTTATCCCAAAGTATCAAGGTGCTCACTAGAGCCAATCACGGTTGTGAACAGGGATAAATCAAATCCAATTGCTGCTGTGAACCGAGATGAACCAAACAACCAACCTTACAACACTGCCATCATCAGCTTCCGGTGACAATCGTAAGCTAAACGTCTTCCCTGAACTGCTCTGTTCGCTGGAGGCAGTTCAATGCCGACAATCACTTCAACCGATCCATGATCCAAGCCTTAGATCATCATCCAACAGCTAGGTTTTCTGCCCAAATCGAATACCAATCGTTGATTCACTCCTCTGCACTCGGAGTTCATAGGCCTGGCGGTGTCGCATGTGGGTGGAGAGGAAGCAAACGACAGAATGCAGCTTACGGTGGCAGCTTGTCGCGACAGTCAGAGGGCAACCGTGAATGGGCAGAGCGAAGGGCAAGGCGACCGGCATAGAGAACTGTCTTGGGGCGCCGGCAATTGAAGAGCAAGGAGAGCTCACGGCTGGCTTAGGGCGCTAGCGATCGAAGAGCAACGTGAGCTCGAGGCTGGCTTGAGGCTTGCATCATCTGGAGGCCGATCGACAACGGCTGATCAGAGGCGGTGACGAGCGAAGAGGAGACGCCGATGAGATAAACTCCAATGGCGGCGACGAGTGGGAAGAGCCAGTTCCGGCGACGACGAGTGGAGAAAGGTCACTGCCGTCGAGATCGAGATGGGGGAACGAATCGGCGGATCAGGGAAATGAGGAGAAGAAAATGGCCGATCGGGGAAGTCGGGGAAGAAGGAAGAAATATAATAGGTTTTTTTTAATTAAACCTATTAATCCCTAGCAGATAGTCGAAATAGGCTTTACAAAAGCCTATCCTCTTTATCCCCATGAAATGTCCATAAAACTTCTATTTAAATCTGGAAAAATTTCTAAAAATTCCTGAAAATTCTATAAGATAATTTCTTAATTAACAAGGGTATTTTTTTTAGGTATTTTACATTCTCCCACACTAATAAAAATTTGGTCCCCAAATATCATACTTAAATACGAGAACCAACTCAAGAAATTTCTGGAACCATCACATACCCTAAGTGAAAGGATAAGGATGTCGAGCTCGGATAGTATCTTCCAGCTCCCACGTAGCCTCCTCATCCGGTATGATGCTGACATCCAACCTTTATGAGTCGGATGGTTTTATTCTGTAACTGATGCTCCTTGCGACCAAGAATCCACACTGGAATCTCCTCATAGGTTGCATTAGACTGAGGTGGGATTGGTACCACCTTCAGAACATGATCAGAATGCGACACATATTTCCTCAGTATAAAAACATGAAATACATTGTCAACACCCGTAAGTGTCGGAGGCTAAAGCCAACCGTTAAGCTACACCTCCCTTCCCCGCCAATATCTCAAATGGGCTAATATAGTGTGGAACTAATTTCCCTATTAGACCAAATCATTTCACCTCTTTTGTAGGTGAAACACGCAGAAATATTTGTTCCCCAACTGAGAACTCTAAAGGCTTTCGCCTATAGTCTGTGTAACTCTTCTGTCGACCCTGTACCTCTAATAACCATCATCTGATGACGTGCACCAACTCTGCATCATGTTGGATACTTTGTGGCCCCCAACAGCTATCATTCCTCGACTTTCTCCCAGAACACAAGAGATCTACAGGGTCTTCCGTATTGGGCCTCAGAAGAACTCATCTGAATGGATGAGGGATAACTATTTTTATAGTCAAATTCCACTAAAGGAATGTAATTCTCCCAACTACCTCCATAATCCATGACACATGATCTTAATAGATCCTCAAGAGTCTAAATGGTACACTCCGACTATCTGTTTGTCTACGGATGAAATGTTATACTGAGCCGAAGCGCTGTGCCCATAGCATGCTGCTGACTCTGCCAAAATCGCGAGGTAAATCGTGTGTCTCTATCAGATATAGTACTCAAAAGTACCCCATGCAATCCAATAATCTTCAGGCAATACAACTCTGCTAGATGATCCACTGAGTACGACCCACGAATAGGAAGGAAGTGAGCTGATTCGGTCAGTCGATCCACGATCACCCAAATCACATCATGTCTTTTACGAGTTCTAGGCAATCTCGTAACGAAATCAATAGTGATATGCTCCCACTTCCATTCCAAAAATCAAAATTTCCCAGAGCAATCCAGTGGGTTTCTGATGTTCAACCTTCATCCACTGCCATACTAAACATCGAGCAACAAAAATTTGCTATATCTCTCTTTATACTGTTCCACCAGTAAAACGTTTCAACTCTCGATACATCTGAGTACTATTAGGGTGAATAGCAAATCTCTAATGATATGCTTCTTGTAGTGACTCTTCCTTGACTGGACGCGTGTCTGGAACACACTATCCTTATCAGAGATGGGGAATTATCTTCCCAAAAGAGAAGTCCATCAATCATTCAAAATCTACTCTACCACACACTCTGTAAGTGCATGGAAGACTATAGCGATCAATCTCTCAAGTTGCAACTGTTCACGTTCCAGCAACTCTATAGTAACTGCCAAGTAGCTAGTTAAATTCAATGAGCACTTCTGCTCCATACATCCACAAATCCAGATAATAACTACTAAAGCCACGTCATGTATATGACAGCCTATCTCATAGTTTCTTAACTATCGTTGGCATAAGATACATCTCATGCAACTATATCAGATTCGCTCCGATCCCTGAAACGATACATTTACGTACACATCCTTTTATCCACTTCCGAAGGATTAACTAATACTCATGTAAAAATTAACTGTCGTCTAGGTCTTGTAACTAGTTTCACCAGCTTCCGACTAAATTATTTCCATCATCACCTTTGTCGAACAAGTCTGTGGTATAGTAATGCCAAACATTCTATCCACATCTACAGAATTAACCCAAAACATACAAGGAAAACCACCATCTACGGTGGTCGAGTGCGCAACTCCAACTACCACAATCAACAGTGGCATGGTTACGCAACTCCAACAACCACAAACTGATCCAATCGTGTCTAGGATACACGATTCTCAAATCTAGTGGTGACTAAATCGTTAATTAGTCTAACAACATAATCACAACTCATAAAAATTCATACTAAGTATGAAATTGTCGTCTCTACACACCTGGATCCTTTTTACTCAAAACTGATGATATATCTTAATCATCACAACGACACTGATAATTATATGACACCATATCACTACAATATCAATGCTCCAGTCGTAGATCGATCCTAGAGTATACACAGGTGTCCTTAGCTGATCTAGACAGATCATTTATCCACAACAAAGGATATTCTCTTTTAACAACTATCGCATTCCATCATTTAAAATCGATGCATAATCTCAAAGGTCCATCTCTCTTTCAACAAAGAGTTTCGGATCTTCTCAAGGAGGAATACTAGGATAGATACATATCCGTTCCAACATCTCCTATAATTGCAACTTACGTTCTTCCAATTTCTCTAGTGTTTAACAACACTGATACCAACAACACTATCACTCGGTATGTGATCTTCGATACCAAAACTATTTTCACAATCATTTTGATCGCCTACTCCACTTGCCTATGAAACGACAAGCCTTGAAGTTCATCCGAAACTACATCCAAATACTCTTAAATTATACGCACATCCGAGAGACATATTGTACCATACTTCCAACAATTTAACCATCCATAAGGATATGTCTACAGTGAAAGTATGTCTATCAAAGTCTAAGGGAATCCTTTGTCTTCTTAATTGTTGATCCCCATCTCACCGATGGTAGAGATACCACCAACCCACAAGTCGATGTAAAGGACCCTTCTAATCCAAACTAAGAATGTTCTAAACAAATATGGATGTAAACTACAAGTATCTACCAATATATTAACCCAGAGGGTAAACTAAAGTAATACCCTTAACGATCAATTATCTATCGATCCGATCCAAAGGCTCCCCGCAGGTCTCGACCTTTCTCCGAAGAGAACCAGATCAGATCCAACAGTTCACGAGAAAGCGATCGCATTTCTGTGATGAATGATCCGAGGATTTTTTCCTAGATCATTCGATCCTATCACTTAATCCTACGAGCTACAACTGTAGAATACCAAATAGATACGACCATTGTCGTATACTCTCTCCTCTATACAAAGCAAATCACATCTGGAGGTAACTGTTGTTGTATGCATGAGTCTCCTATGATGTCTTCTGCTGATACTGCTGCGTAAATCACTTCCCTTGAAGGGAAGTATCACGGAACTCCAACCACGCCTGAGGTAGTAGGTTGCTGCTGATGGGATATCCCAATCTTCTATGCTGATCTCTGCTATCGAGACGATGTATCTTCCTCCTGGAATACCATTAATAGTCTTCAATTGAGTCTTAAAAATACAACTCCTCAATTTGTACTGGTTGCTTACTATAGAAACATATGAACTGATCCAACGGATAATCTGACTTCGCATGTCTTCGTGATCCGCACCACATGCACATAATCCCTTCGGAGTCTTTGTTCTGATTTCGCTGATGTGCACGATAACAACCTGATGATCTGCAGTTGGTCTTCTAAAATCGGAAAATATCTTAAGGCATATGACTCCGATCTTTCTCCTTCTATCCAACAGTCGGAGACTTCAGACTCTAATATGTATATCTGCAATATCTGCTTATCGGTCTACAACTCTTAAACACTTGTACGGAGTCATTTCTAAACTTTTGACTCAATCCAAACTCTTCCGGCAGGATCTGATTGAATATCCTGTCATCTTAATCCAACAGTAAGCCAATAACCATGGGTGGCTTAAAACATCCATTCACCTTCTAGAGATATTAGGTGATCATAACCTCTGCAAGTCTAACGACCCTGCATGGTAATCCCGTTACCGACGATCACCCTATTTGAAGCTCAAGAATTCCTTACAATGTGTCCCTAAAAGTGACATGGGGGAATACTCTCTTTCAACATCACTAAACCATGATCAAGTGATATATTATTTCCCGAAGATTATTTTCTGCATTTATCACCAAATACTGGCTTGATCCCAAAAATGGTATGCGAATAACTCTACTTTCTATGTATAACACGAGTTAAGTACTCAAAAGTACCCTCAAAGTTATACAACCCAGTACGAACAAACTCAGGGATTAAAATCCCTATGAAACACCGTAAACTAGCCTTTCGCTATCTGCATCAATAATAGCCTACTTGTCTTGTCCATTACCCAACAGGTAATTATCTGACTAGAATAATTAGTGAAAATCTCTACGATTGTAGTCTCTAATTTCCACAAGAATGTGACGACTTGACCTCTATTTTTCGACTCGGTATCAGTCGACTCTCAAAGGTAATTCACCTTTTCGACACAGGTTCAAGACTCACAGACTCAACAGGTCATTCCTGGGGTCAACTCATACCATGGTTACGAACAACAACCAACACACTACAGGTTATTCCCTATTATATACACTAAAAGCATAGCTAACAAAACCAAGAGTATAAACCCTATCGGCAACTACGGTTGGTCGCCACGGTGGGCGACTTCCACTACGAGTCTGTAAAGGTATAATAACTCTAACAGTATACTCTTGTTAATCAAGTCCAGATAAGTATCCAACTAGAAAAATAAGTCATCAGGAATACTTACTTCGTGCTGCTTGGAGCTTAGGCCGCTGTCACATCTCATCTCCGAAAACCGAAACAAATCGACTCCCGACAATCCAAGACTCAACAAAAAAACAACCTTGTATGGCATCGCAAAACCTAGGGCTTTGATACCACTAATGTTGTCACACCCCGAGAGCATGCCGTGCCGAAAAGCAAACAGACGACATCTCCCCTGTACGTGGTAATATTTTGGGTTAATACAAGGCCCATAGGCCACAACAACAACAACATATATATATAAAAACATAACAACATAACGAAACATAGCGGAAACTAATACAACGACATACCCATAACCACACATATACAATACTGTTGGATCAAAGCGGATCGCTAGAGGGGAGGTGAATAGCAAAAATAAACTTTTTCTTTCGAATTCGTTTCAAGACAAATATACACAGCGGAAATGTAAATAAAAACTAAAAGAGACAAATAGTTTTTTACTTGGTTCGTAGCCTTCGGCTACTACTCCAAGGCCCTAACGGTCCTAGACCGTGTACGGAGGGCAATTCACTAAAACACTCCTCCTCTTTGGAGGTAGGAGTTTACGATTACAAAAAAACTTTCGAAGCACAAGATAGAGAGACAAACCCTCTCTTCTATTAAAATGAAAATGCAACGATAGAAAGCCTCGATTAACAAACTAATTGCAAGATTAAAAGAAATAACAAGACAAGATTATACCAACAACTCGAAGATAGGACTTAAACTAGGGTTGTTGGCAGCACTTCGTTGTCGTAGAGTTGTCGGAGAGTTGCAGTGTTGTGGAGGCTTTTGAGCACTTAGAATTGATGATAAAACCCTAGGTTTGGCCCTCCTTTTATAGCCTTTGAGCCCCTTTTCTAGAGAAACTCTAGCCAATCACAATTGAGCACCACTCCCCTTGAAATTTGGTGATAAACCTTGACTCCTCGAGGCTGATTCTTTGACCATCTATCGAATGAGATCGGGCCGAGCCGACTCCGCAATGATCGATCGATTGCCGGCAATGAGTCCTCCAAGCCGGGCAAATGATCGATGCGCGTCGCAAGTCAAAGTTAGCTCAACAAAAACATAATTTCGACGGTCGTCGATCGTCCGATCTCGACCTAGACCATCAGGATGTCTTTGGTCGGATCTATGCTTAAGATCATCCCCGTAACGAGGATACGACCTCACTTACGCTCGCACACACGAGCTTACCTCGATACTTACATGTTGCTTTTGCTTCCGACCTTCCACTTGATTCCTTCGGCTCCCTACGAAGTCACTCGAGTGTCGCCCGACCACCGTGGCTTCCTCCGGGTGTCGCTAGCCTTCACCCGGCCTATAGCAATTTCATCGCACACTCGATTCAGCTCGTGAGATAATGACATGAGCTTAACTTTGTATCGTTTGCTATAATCAAAACTCAGGTTCGACTTAGGTGCCTACTGCACCAACAATCTCTCCCTTTTTGATTTATGGCAAACCCACATACAAAGTTAAGAAACATAAATTAAGCAAAAAGAGTATGAGATATACATGAATGTGTAGGAGTATAAAAACTCTTTTTCAAGTGCTCCCCCTTGAGGAAACCTCCTCCTTGACCGAGGGTGAGTACTTGAGAAAGAGTTTTAACTCTCCCCCTTGATATTTGCTACTAAAAAAGAATTAAGTAACCGAAATTACTTAATATTGGCCATAGTGTTTAAAATAAGTTTTAAGTTAAGAAATCAAAAAAATTGATTTCTTAACCTTGGCCTTTACTTCCATTTTGTTAACAAGTTAAAGTTAAGTAAATTACTTTTTGTTAACAAGTTAACTAAAAGTTAAGTAAATTATTTTCTGTTAACAAGTTAACTAAATGTGTTAAAGTTTGAGTAAGCCTTAAAAAAAAATATTGATCCCTTAACTTTGGCCTTTTTCTCTCCCTTTTGCCATATATCGAAAAGAGTGAGAGTGTGTCTGGATTAAAAACAAGTTTTAATTTTAAAGTCCAAGCATGTTCCACATTATTTTGAAAATAATATACTGAAAATAAGTTCATCTATAAAATGTTAGACTCATATTTGGCTTGATTGATATGGAAGATCAATCAGTCCTAGTCAGAGTTGGTTAGTATGTATGATTATACTCTGTGGTTCATAGCGATGCACTAGCTTTACATCTGGAACCAAGAGTAAGGTCCTAACATCTCACGCCCATCTACGTGGCTAAGTACACAAACACATTAGTCCTATGTGTTGTGAGATGTACTGGCTCCTTAAATCTATAGGTGCAAGATATCTAAGGTATGTCCTATGCTAGTTCCATGAAATTAAAGAAATAGTAGTAAGAACATATAATTTGCAAGTACCTATTCTATTACGCACATGCCCAATTTTCGTCTTAATAGACTAAATTCGGCTTCGGGTAGGGGTTTAGTAAATAGGTCTGCCAAGTTAGACTTCGATTCGACGTATTCGAGTTGTATGGCTCCGTTGGCCACATGTTCTCGAATAAAATGGTGTTTGACCTCTATATGTTTGGTCCTAGAGTGACATATCGGATGTTTTGTAAGATTAATTGAACTAATGTTATCTACATGATGTTTAGTATTCGTAAAGTCTAACTTAAAGTCGCGGAGAGTGTGCTTCATCCAAAGAATCTACGTGACACACTCACCCATCGCGATGTATTCAGCTTCGGTGGTAGATAAAGCAACACAGTGTTGCTTCCTACTGCACCAACTCACTAGACTCGAGCCGAGAAGTTGACAACAACCACTCATACTCTTTCTATCGAGCTTACTACCGGTATAGTCCGAATCGGAGTAGCTGGTTAGTTCGAACTCGGTAGATCTAGGATACTAAATACCGACATTAAGTGTACCCTTAAGATATCTAAGGATACGCTTAACTAGGGTTAGGTGAGACTCCTTAGCACAGGTTTGAAACCTGGCGCACATACTTACTGCGAATAGGATGTCGGGTCGACTCGCAGTTAAGTATAGGAGACTTCCTATCGCGCTCCTATAGTACTTTAAGTCAATGGACTTATTTTCTAGGTCTTCTCCTATGTTAACATTAATCGCCATTGGGGTGTTTATTACCTTAGCGTCTTGCATTCCAAATCTTTTAATTAACTCCTTAGTCTATTTTTGTTGATATAGGTATATAGCATCCTTAGTTTGTTTAATTTGTAGACCTAAAAAAAAACTTAACTCGCCTACCAAGTTCATTACGAACTCACTTTCCATGAGTGAAACGAACTCGTTTAGTAAGGATGAGTTAGAGGTTCCAAAAATTATATCGTCTACGTAAATTTGAGCTATGAATATTTCTTTACCTAAGGTTTTTACGAAGAGAGTTGGGTCAACTAAGCCTTGGTTAAACCCTTTTGACTTAAGATGGATTGAAAGTCTCTCGTACCAAGCTCGAGGAGCTTGTTTAAGTCCATAGAGAGCTTTCTTAAGTTTTAGAACCTGGTCGGGTTTATCTAAATTTTCGAATCTGGGGGGTTGGCTAACATAAACTTCTTCTTTAATGTATCCATTTAGGAATGCCGACTTAACATCCATTTGAAACAGCTTAAATCCTCGATGTGCAGCATAAGCTAGCAACATTCGAATGGATTCGAGTCTAGCTACTGGGGCATAGGTTTCTTCGTAATCTAAGCCTTCGACTTGACTAAACCCTTTGGCGACTAACCTAGCATTGTTTCTAACTACTTCACCTTTATCATCAAGCTTATTTCGAAACACCCACCTTGTTCCAATTATCATTTTGTCTTTAGGTGGTGGTACTAATTCCCACACTTCATTCCTAGTAAATTGAGCTAGCTCTTCTTGCATTGCAATAATCTAATCAGGATCAAGAAGAGCTTGTTCAATTGATTTGTGTTCTATCTTTGAAATTAAGGAAATTTGACTAAGGTTCCTATAGGATGCTCTAGTTCGAACTCCTAGATTAGGATCTCCTATCACTTGATCGATAGGGTGGTTAGTCTGAATCCTAGATTGGGTTGGGTTTGTGTCACCTAATGCTTGATCAATGGGGTGACTTGGTTGAACACTAGTTTGACTCGGATCACTTGTCACTTGGTCGACAAGAGAAGTTGGTTGATGTGGATTAGACTCGATCTCAGGGTCAGAGACGAGTTTGGTATCAGTGGGCTCAACACTTGGGGTCATTAAGGGTTTTGTAGGTTCGGGTACTTCATCGAACACTACATTAATAGTCTCTTCGACTTTAAGGGTATCGTGGTTATATACCCTATAGGCCCTACTCGTGGTTGAGTATCCTAAGAAGATTCCGGTGGAGGTTTTGGATTTGAATTTCCCTAGGTGGTTCTTAGTGTTTAAGATATGTACTTTACATCTAAATACCCTAAAGTACTTGATGTTGGGTACTTTATTGTGATAAATCTCGTAGGAGGTCTTAAGGTGCCTCTTTACCATAAGGATCCTATTCTGGACATAGCAAGCCGTGCTAATCTAGCTCACCCAAAACCTATCGTAGGTCGTATTCGTTCAACATGGTCCTAGCGGCTTCTTGTAGAGTTCGGTTTTTTCGCTCCACTAGGCCATTTTGTTGAGGGGTCCTAGGGCAAGAGAATTCATGGTGGTATCCGTTTAGGTTACAGAAGTCGGTGAACCTTTGATTTTCGAATTCACCACCATGATCGCTTCTAAGTCTTTTAACCTTAAGATTTTTTTGATTCTCGATTAATTTGAATATATTGATTAATTGATCTAGGGTATCATTTTTATGTTTGATGAACCTAACCCAGGTAAACCTGGAGTAGTCATCAATTATGACTAAGCAATATTGACTTCTATTGAGTGACTTGGCTCCATGTGAATCGAATAGATCCATATGCAGAGCTCAAGTACACTTGAGGTTCTGCTCTGGTTAGTTAACTTGTGTTGTGTCCTAGGTTGTTTTCCTTGTTGACAAGCATTACGCATTTTATTAACCAAATTGTTGAGGTTGGGTAAGCCTCGACTAAGCCACTCGACTCATCTTGTGGACGAGTCTTGGAGTGCAGTGACCGAGTCGGTGCCACAACCATGATTCCTCTTCCTGTGTCATAAGACATTTGGCTGAGGATTTGATTAAGTTAATTGTATAAATGTTATTTGTCCTAGTTCCTTTGAGTATTGTTTTAGCTATTTTATTTGTTTTAATTACACATTCATTTTCTAAAAATATGACCTTATAGTTATTGTCACATAATTGGCTTACGCTAAGCAGGTTATATTCAAAATTCTCTACAAGTAATACATTTTTAATAACAAAATTCGAGTTAAGCTCGATATCACCTGATCCGATGATTTTGAGCTTGCCGTTATTCCCAAAGGCTACCGATCCTTGTCGTTTGAATCGAAGCTTCGTGAATTTGAGTTGATCCCCGGTCATGTGTCGGGAGCAACCGCTATCCAACATCCATTGATCCTACACACAAGGTGGTTGGATTGGATGTTAGATTTTATATATATATTTTTAAAAAAATTGGTTGTAAGTTTTTAAACCTAGGTCATCTCACCTGTGTCTATATGATCAAGCATGTTATACTTATGTGTTTTTTGTGAGATGACTTCCAATTAAGTTGATTAAGTGCATTTAGGTTCAAGTAATTTTATGTTAGATTTGGATTTGACCCTAGGCTTGTCAAGTTTACCTTTTCAAGATCATGGCTTCTAGGTCATGGCGAGGCACAGGGGCCTTCTTTTATCGGATCATCGACCACTTCCTTAGACAAAGCCATTTTCAAGAAAATGATGACTTGACTCACCTAAGACTATTTCCTGGTCTAACTGGTTATTTTTGAAAAGAGGCTCCCCGAGGCTCAATCTTTTCGAAGGATTTTAGTTGGTTATGTATGTGTTCTAAGTGAGTTCACAAGTTAAAAAAAAACAAAACAAAAAAAATTCTAAGCATGCAATTTCTAAGTTAAAGCACAAATATGTTTTGTACTGGCTCCCCCTAGACCGTTGAATCGGTTCGGTCTATCCACATAGTGGATTTGGTCCTTGGGAACCCAGTACGGGTTGGATCCTAGAGTTGAAATCAAAAAGTTCTTAGGGACCCATGCTTGGACATGTTTCCTATGTCGACTTACAATCGACATATACGACCTATTAGTCGTGGTTTGAGTTAAACCCTAGTCGACCTTGTTGTACACGCCCTTTGAGATCCAAGTAGGAGGTCAAGTCCTTTGGATCCCGGCGAACCTTTCCAACGTGTTCCTAAGATCTTCAACTTGACTTTTCAAGAGAGAGTTCTCAACTTCGAGCTTTTCACTCGAAAGGTCCTCTTCTCGAACTTGACTAGTCGAAGAGGTTAGGGAGACCTTGTGTTTGAGGAGTTTGACCTCCTCAACCAGGGTCTCGACCTTGGACTCAGACTTAACTAATTTCCTAGACAAAAACCTAACCATATTATGTATAGTATTAAATAAAGTTCGACTCACTTTAAGGGTATCTTTTGAACCGGATGTGTATCCGTGGCTTGACTTGAAGGTAGCTTCGTAGTCCGAGTCATCCTCAGGTTCTGACTCAAGTTCAGGTTCGGTCTCCGTGTCTGACTCAATCGATTTCGCCATGAAGACGTGGTCTTTGTCTTCTTCGGATGACGCTTCTTCCCATGTTGCGTTGAGGGCCTTCTTGTGCTTAGGTGCTTGGTGGTTGAGCTTGGGGCACTCGGACTTGATATGTCCAAACCTGTTACACTCATAACACCTAATATTAGAACTTTTAGGCTTACCTTGGTTGGGTCGAGTCGTGGTTCGCTTTCGTCCCTTGGCTATCCTTTGAGCTAGGTTCATTAGTTTGACAGTCAACTCCGGGTCAACTTCTTCTTCGGACTCGTCTTCCTCCTCAGTTGGTGGTGGCTTGCTTGCGATTTTCTTCTTCTTTGAACCTGCAAACAAGGCTATACCCCTCTCGGGTTCCGAGTTGGACTGCTCATGTAATTCGAAATCTGAGAATAATTCATCTATTCTAACTTTAGAAAGGTCCTTGGTGTTAGTAATATATGAGAGATGTCCTAAGGCAATCGCCTTATGTATGAACCATTTATATGATAAATGAAGATTCACTATTTGAGTGTACATGTTTAATGTATTTGATTGGATCTTAAACTCATTTACTGAATGTCCACGATACGATTCACAGCATGAGAGAATTTGTGATTGGATCACAACTAGTGAGTATCTCTACATGTGTAATTGTGATGTATCTAATTATCCCTAGTCGATGAATTGATGGATTTGGACACCATCAATTCTGTCGAGACTAGCACGAGGTATACTCCTTGGTGTATCCAAGCAGCTGATTCTCACTGGCTGGAGACATTGTGATGTCCGGAGTTAATCGTGGATGCTAGTTATGGTAATTAGTTCATTGGAATGACCAGCCGTAAGACTTCATATGGTTCTCTGCATATATAGATATGTCAATGAAGTTCTTACTGTGGCTTAAGTGTGATGTTCCTTTGACTTGCGGTATTCAAGTCATCTTGATCATGTAAGTCAAGTGTAGGATCGCCAGAGGGGGTGAATAGCCCTCGACGCTGGACGCCGTGAAATTGCTCGCTCACAAAGATTAGCGCAAGCGGAATATACAAATACAAAGCAAAAGACAAACAATAAAACAAACGCTAACATAGTTGCAGAGTAATATTCACGTCACGCTGAGGCTAGCAATACGTAACAAAAGACAAACAATAAAACAAACGCTAACACGATGGTATAACGTGGTTCACGGCTACGCCGCTAATCCACGGTCCCCGATTCGCCCCTGAATCACTCCGTTAAACCAATCCACTAAATGGTCTCTCCTTTGCACCAAGCTAGGTGGAGGTAACCTTTACAACCAAGATCACTCTTCTTACAATAGGATTGAAGTAAAGACAAGTAAGAAGAGTTTAGAGCTTGTTGGGTACTAGGAAGATCGTTTGGAGTATGAGCATTAGCCTCTCAAAGGCTTACACCCTCTCTTTTTATAGAGAGGGCTAACTTCTTCCCGTTTGTCGCCGCCATCACGATCACGCCCTTGGCGATCGGCTGCCATTACTACAACGGCCTCCGAACACGCCGGATCCCGACCGCTGTAGTCCAACGGAATCTGGCAATGATCGATGGACCTCATCACGATCACGCCTCCGTAGTCGATCGCCTACGGCTACGAACGCTCTGCGGGTCAACCCTTATTGACCCGATCGCCGCTTTTCGAATGATCGATAGTCTTGGCGATCGCCCATCGATGGCGCCGCCGCCACAATCCAATAGATACCAATGAACTCACTCGATTAGCGATCGCCATGACGGCAATGACCGTGTGTCGAAAACCCATCCGACACTTGGCCAAATGGCCAAGTTTCACCTAAGAGCTACCCTTCCTCGGGTTACAATCGCCACTCATTTCTGAGTCCTCGCTCAAGTTCTCTTCGTTTCGCCACGCCCCTCAAAGATCAGCGCACGGCTCTGCAATGCTCCTTCGCGTCTCTTGCCTCGAAGTCTACTTCCTCCGGCTTCACTCCAAGCTTCTCGTCCGGCGGTCCCTCGGATGATCCAAGCGCACGGCTTCCGCAAAGCTATCCTTCACCGACTCAAGGCACGAGTCATGAGATGTGAAACTCGCCACGGCTCCATGTACGAATTACTAAGTCCTGCACGACTTCAACGCACATATCACATCAACATATCAAACTAACTTAAACCCTTTGCCACACCATCAAAACCATATTACGGCAAGAGATTGCCCTAACAATCTCCCCCTTTTTGATGTGTGGCAATCCGTTTAAGTTAGGTAAAAACATTTGATATAAATTCTAAGGTAAGAAAGCATGTAAAGATAAACATGATATAGCAACATGCAACTCCCCCTTAATCCATGAAACTCTCCATCATATATTTCTCCCCCTAAAATATATTTCTCCCCCTAAAATAATTAACTTAAACATAATTATTTCTCCCCCTTTGACACCATCAAAAAGATTAACACTAAGTTATAAGCTCATGGCATCAAGTATAATGGAGGAAAAATATGACAAGTTGATTTAAAAATTGGGTACCACTTGTTGATGGCATCAAGTATATTTCTACCACTTGTTGTAGGTTTACAAACTGAATTCGGCCTCCAATGTTCTGATTTACAGGCCACCAGTCGACTGCTATCAGTATGGCAGTCGACTGGCACAAAGGAATCCAAATTTCTGATTTTCTGGACGAATTTCATAAATGCATTATAAATTCCAGAAAATTTGAAAAATTATGAAATTTGGGGAACATATTTCTATTAAGTATATATATCAAGGAAAAATAGTTTTTCATGAAAACTCATTATATTTTCTTGTTTTTGCCAAAAATCCAAAAGTTCTAAAAACCACTAGGTTTTTGATCATTCTAGTATCAAGTTAGCTACCTAGTTTTGCATCCAATTGTTTCAAAACATGAATACATGTATTTTAAGGTAAGAAATTGTTTTGAAAACATATGAAATATCCAACCATGATCTTTGGGCAATATGTCTATGAATTAAACATAAGCCTTCCCCATGATTGGTCTATTATTGCTATGTTGATACTTTAAATGACCATCTAAATGCCATAGGCATTAGTGGACATTTGTATCATCCGAATATCTCACCCATGCTAAGTTTGCAATCAAGTTAGCCTATAGTGAGTGTGAGATGTATCCTAGGGGGTATTTATATATACTTAACCCATATATTCATGCAATTCTATCATGGTTAAGTATCAACCTAACATCCTACATGATCATAATGACATATATCAATTAATTCTACATTATGATCATGAAATACATGTTTTCATCAAATTATAGTCATGCATTAGGTATTATACGATGATAATAAACAAATTATCACCTAAAGCATGATTTAACCCTATTTCTCATGATAACATGGCAAATATCAAAATCATAAATCATGATTTAAGACATACATAGGAATTACATCAATCATCATGATTTAAGCATTATTACCTATTTATGGGCATGTTATCATCACCCAACACTATCTAAAAAATGTTGTCCCGTCATCCTAAGTCAACCAAAATATGATATAGGTCAAGTTCATATGGTTGACTACCCTAGGGTTATCCTAACCCTTAAGGATGGATTTTGGAACCCAAAATAAATTCTTTCCTATTGGGTTCACTAAATATTCCTTGGGGATCCATTTTCTAGCTATTGCTTTCTTTTTATCTTGTCCCCTAGCTATTAGGCATTTGTAGGCCTTTTCATTTTTCTTTTCTTTGTATCCTAGGCCTTTCTTGTTGAAACAAGCTCTTTGGCTCCCTAAGATCATATTTAAGGTGTTGGAGCCAATAGTGAATTTCTCTAGGGCTTTGGTTAAATAATCTACCTTTTCCCTTAATGCCCTATTTTCCTCTATGCATGCATCATTAACATTTAAAGGCATATAAAGGTCATGTGAGCATGCATCATCTAAGCTAGAAGAAATATTATCATTTAAGCATGCCTTTTCTAATTTTTGTTCTAATTCCTTAATTTGTTCAAGCATGCATTTATTTTTCTTCTTTGCCCTAAATAAATCCTTAGTTAAACTAGAAATCATAGAAACTATTTTACTAGGTGAGAGATTGGTTACCATAGTTTCCATGTCCTCTTCTTCTTCGGATGATGAGGATGATGAAACTCCCCCTTCACTTGAGCTCTCTCCTCTTGAGCTTGAACCTTCATTTTCGGAGGAAGAGCAATCCAAGTCATCAAAGGCCATCAAGGCCAAATTGGTGACAAAGGCATTCTCCTCATCCGATGATGATGAGGAGGATGAGGATGGATCATCCCAAGTCCTTGCCTTGAGAGCCTTAGCCTTTCCCTTCTCCTTTGTCTTCTTCTCCTCTTCCTTCTTTTTCTTGCTCCCCGTCTTCTTCTTCTTTTCTTCTTTCTTTTTCCTTTCTTCCTTGCTCTTGTTTAGGAGAGGACAATTGTCCCTTATGTGCCCTTCTCCTTGGCAATTGTAGCATATGACCTTCCCCCTTGGTCTTCTCATCCTATCATTAGATTTATCAAATCTAAAATTCTTAAATGCACGTCTTACCCTCCTTACCATATAGGCTTCTTCGGTGCTATCCATGGAGGAGGAGGAAGACGCTTCGTCATCGGAGGAGGAGGGGATTTCCATCTTCTTCTTCCCCTTACTTGCCAATAATGCTACTCCTCTTGAGGGTTGAATTTTAGGCTCCTCTTGTATTCCCTCAAGCCTAGTTTCGTGGAGCTCCATTGTTGAGAAAAATTCCTCCAAGGTACTTACTTCCAAGTTCTTGGAGATGTAGAACGAATCCACCATGGAGCTCCACTTGGAGGACCGGGGAAAGGCATCTATAGCCTTCATGAGCATGTCCCGGTTTGATAGCTTCTCACCTACACTTGTTAGCCCAATTAAAATTTCTTTAAACCTAGAGTGTAGTGAGGTTACCTTTTCTCCCCACTACAACAAAAATGACATAAGACAACACCACAAAGACAACGGTTTTAGGAGAAACCGTTGTCTTTTTGTTAAAAGACAACGGTTTTTGACAAAACCGTTGTCTTTGAGCGGCCACATAACACAAACGACAACGGTTTTACAGTATCCGTTGTCGTTGAGCATATTTTTTTTTAAATCAACAACACATTTTACAACGGTTTTCCAAAATTGTTGTCTTTAAGATTTTTTTTTATATTAACAACAGTTGGGACAACGGTGCAATCAACCGTTGTGAATGAGGGTTTTTTTGTTGTCGTTGTGATAATATTACAACGGTTTTAAACCGTTGTTAATAAAATTTTAAAAGTTTATAATACTATTAATACTATTTTATTATTATAAAACAACGGTGAAATTCTTTTTTTAATTATTAATACTATTTTTTTAATTATTGGAAATAAGTTTTTTAAAAATTATAAATATATACGCTTTACAACAATATATTTAAAAGTCTATATATATTTTTAAACAATATATTACAACAAATTTTATTTTTAAAAGTTGTTATATATATTTAGGTTAAATAAATCTTCCTAAACTGCGTTCTTACTTTCCAAAATCTTCGCGTTCCTACTTCCCAAAAAACCTCCCCGTTCTCCGTCAAGCTCGTCCATCCCATCTTCTTCCGTACGCATTCTCACGGTTGGTCGCCTCTGCTTCGTTCTCTTCCTTTTCCGGCCATTGCTCGACCTCCGTCCGTCGGCCTTCGGCCCATCGCTCAAAGATCCCGATTCCGGCCCCAACAGTTTAGCGTCATAAACTCTTGTTTTAGGGTTATCATGTTGTGCCTTCAAACCTTTATTGGTTAAGAAGGTTTGAGTTGGATTGTTTATATCCATTGAACCACGATAATCCCAGATTCGCAAGCATATAGAAAATCCAGTTATGTTGCAACCTTATTCTTCATGAAGATTATTCACCTTATATCATCGTTTGTAAATCGTATTTATCTATTCTAGAAGCACTTCTCTCGGTATTTTCTATAATATAAAATGTCTGCTTTATATTTTATTCAACAAAATTTGCTTTGTTTGTACTTTCTAACTTTAGCTTAGGTGGACATAGATCATATACAAATTTAAGTTACTTCATACATTACCTTCTTATCCCGAAATATAAGTTTGATACATTGAAGCATCTATCACGCTTTATTAATGATCTAGTGGTGTTAAGTATTATGAAGGTTTATTTAATTGTCAATTAATGTTTTTATGCACTAGAATGGACAAATTGAATCCTGACCTGGATGGCTGTGCCAGGCTAAATTGCCTCAATCACTATATCAATAATCTTCGACTTAGATGTATTAGACTTTATTTCTCTGAGTCCTCGCTTTTCAAACAAATACTTCGCTCTCGCCACGCATCCGACGGAGAAGACGGCGCGACTACTTCAATGCCCATGCCGCCTTCTGCCTCGGCTTCGGCTTAGAGCAATACGTAACTGAACGAAGCAATACTTAATGAATGATAGTGAACAAGGCCAACAAGGTGAAAGAATTTCTTTGATGAGAAGCTTGTAGATATGGTAAATGCGACATATGAATATGATGAGAATCCAACTACATTCAATAACCTACTCCATGATGTTGAGAAACCTTTATATCCTGGATGTACAAAATTTACAAAGTTATCCCATTGTTAAATTGTACAACTTGAAAGCCAAATATAGTTGGAGCGATAAAGGATTCACAGACATTCTTTCTTTGTTGGGAGAAATGCTTCCAAATTGCGGTAATGACTTGCCTTTATCAAGGTATCGCCAAGAAATCCTTGGTCAGATTGGGTATGGAATATGAAAAATCCATGCATGTCCTAATGATTGTATCTTATATCTAAGGAATACGCAGATTGTATCAATTGTCCTACTTGTGGGTTTTCAAGATGGAAGATATGCAAGAATTCAAAAGTAAATGAAGGAGTTCTGCAAAGGTCCTATGGTACTTTCCACCTATTCCAAGATTTCAAAATTGTTTAGAAACCAAGAAACCTCTAAGGTGTTAACCTGGCATGATGATAGTAGAACTTGTGATGGTTATTTGCGTCATCCAGCAGATTCACCCAATTGGAAGGTAGTCGACCATAAGTGGCCAGATTTTTCTTATGAGCCAAGAAATTTGAGATTGGCCATATCGGCAGATGGAATAAATCCACATAGATTGATGAGTTCTACGATAGTTGTTGGCCAGTTTTGTTGATCACTTACAATCTTCCTCCATTTTTGTGTATGATGAGAAAATTTATGATGCTTACTTTATTGATATCGGGTCCTAAACAACCAGGGAATGATATTGATGTTTACCTAGCACCTTTGATTGATGACTTAAAGCAGTTATGGGAAGAAGGTATTGAAGCATATGATGCATATCGCCAAGAAAGATTCACCCTTAAGGCAGTCTTATTATGGACAATTAATGACTTTCCGGCATATGGAAACCTTTCTGGATGTCGCGTGAAAGGATATAATGCATGTCCTATCTGTGGTGAAAACACATGTGCAAAAAGATTGAAACATAGTAGAAAAATGTCATTCATAGGCCATAGAAGGTTTCTTCCTGAGAACCATCCTTATCGAAGGCAAAAGAAAGCATTTGATGGAAAGCAAGACTTTAACATTGCACCGAGACCATTGAGTGGTCGTGATATTTCCAAAACAGTTAATAAAATTAATTGTCGTTGGGGAAAAATGAACAGAAAACTTCAAGCATCAGAGGATGGTAGTCATCCATATTGGAAGAAGAAATCAATATTCTTCGAACTTGCGTATTGGGAGCATCTACATGTCCGACATGTTCTTGATGTGATGCACATCGAGAAAAATATATGTGAAAGCCTGGTCGGCACATTACTTGGCATTCCAGGGAAAACAAAAGATGGATTAGCAGCACGCCTAGACCTTGTGGATATGAATGTCAGGTTGGAATTGGCACCAAAGGAGGGGAAAAAGAAAACTTTTTTGCCAGCGGCATGTTATACATTAAGTAAAGATGAGAAAAGGAAATTTTGTAGCTCCTTGTTGGGAATGAAGGTTCCTACAGGTTATTCATCCAATATTAGAAGCCTTGTATCAATGAAGGAATTGCAACTTTTTGGTATGAAATCACACGATTGTCACACTTTGATGCAACAGTTACTTCCAGTTGCCATTCGTGGTGTCTTACCCAAACATGTTAGATATACTATCACTCGATTGTGCTTTTTCTTCAACAGGTTGTGTAGCAAAGTGATAGATGTCTCGAACTTAGATGATATGCAAAGAGATATTGTGACAACATTGTGCTTACTTGAAAAATATTTTCCTCCTTCATTTTTTGATGTCATGCTACATTTATTTGCTCACCTCGTACGTGAGGTTAAATTGTGTGGACCAGTTTGGTATAGATGGATGTACCCATTTGAAAGATTCATGAAAACATTGAAAGGTTATGTGCGAAACCGCAATCGACCCGAAGGTTGTATAGCCGAATGTTATATTGCTGAGGAGGCTCTAGAATTTTGCTCAGACTACCTGTTTAATGTGCACACTGTTGGCATCCCAACAAGGAATCGTCAATTGGAGTTTACTGCACCTTTATCACGAGATCGAGCGCACTCCACCAATCATGAGGTGGGAGCAAGCACATGGTCATGTATTAGAAAATAATGATGAGATAGAGCCATATATCGAGTAATTTCTCCAACTCATTGGTACTTTCAAATGCGACATTAAATTATAGTATCTAATCGTTTCTTCAACAGCAAACACATGGCTCATTTGAAGGCAACATTTCATCAGAAAGCAAAGTCAAAAAAGTGGTTACAAGATGAGCACAATCGGACTTTTATTCCGTGGTTGCGTGATACTGTAAGTTACATGCAAATTAATGGGGGTATTTATAATTTATGAAGATTAATATATAATTCAACTTTTGTGCAATTTATAGGTTGCAAATGCAATTAACCATTCGACACATCAAATCTCTGAACAATTAATGTGGTTGGCGCATGGACCAAGCACGCGAGTATTCAAGTATTCTGCATATTTAATTGTCTTTGGGGTTACTTATCACACAAAAGAGCGTGATGACGTAAGTGGTAGTGCAAAATTCTGGAGTAAGCTTAGTTGCAAAGACTATGCAACTTTCTAGCGCAAAGGATAGGAATCCAATTGTGTCAGACATGGTATTCTATGGCGTTATTGATGAAATATGGGAGCTCGATTACCATCTCTATCGAATTCCAGTGTTTAAATGTAGTTGGGTTGATAACAATGGTGGTATTAAAGTAGATGAACATGGTTTCACATTAGTAAACCTCAAAAGGATAGGGTTTAAATCTGATTCATTCATCTTAGGTAGTCAAGCGAAACAAGTTTTTTACCTTGAAGACCCTGAAGATCCCACATGGTCTGTTGCACTTGCAACTCCTAGTAGAGACTACTTTGAAAATATTATTGGTGATAATTTGGAAGAAACTGCAACAAACTATCAATGTTTTTCCCGAGGGCTCCCAATAATGGATGTTGACGAATTAGATGACAATGAACCACCGTGCATGCGTGAAGATTGTGACGGAACTTGGGTTGATGATGTTTTACCTTAGTGTGGAAATTATATTTAAATTTAAATCCTACGTTAATGTTTTGGTTTGTCTTTGTGTCACCTTTGGAATTATATTTTTTTCCCATAAATTTGCTATATCTTATGGGATTGCTTTATTTTATTTGTCACTCGATTATTTCTGTTTTGGTAGATGATACTGCTTTATCTATTATCTGTTATCTATAAATGATACTCTTTATCCCATAAATTTGATGATGGTTTACCACACCGGCATCAAATCTGGTTTGGTAAATGATACTGCTTTATATGTCAGATAATTTTGCAACACAATAATGAAATGCCAGTTTTATTCTTTGTGATAGTTGCTGCACCTCCAAATTTATCAACCCTTACAGGAGATTGTAAGAATTTCAACTTTATGTTGCTTACTTGTTATTTGTTTTTCTTAATAGTTGCACATATTTTAGCAATCTCAGCTACGTGTGGACTGCAACATGATTATATTCCTGTTGGAAAAAACTTGCTTATTGTAGATTATATTAATCTAAAGCTGAATTTTTTGTTGTCAACTCACACAAGACAGAAGTTGCAAGTTTAATATTTATTGTTATCTCCATCAGTAATTTATGATATTTACCTTATATTTGCAAAGTGCAGATTTTGTGATTAATAGGTTGTCAACTCTATGACAAAAAATCAAAGCAAACGAGGAGGTAGAAACCTTGACAAGGGTAAGGAAAAAATTGGCGCTGATTTATTATACGAGGAAAATGTTGGCTGCACACAGGATTCCACTGCCACCCAATCAAACAAAATGAGTAGAGGTCCTACACATATGGATAGTATTTCAAGGCTAAGGAATAAGGGTATTATACTGAAAGTTGAATTCAATAATCGAGGACAGCCTATTGGGGAAAATGCAGTTAAAATGCAAAATTCACTTGGCCAGATTGTTCGAGAGAAAGTACCAATAACTTACAATACTTGGAAGCATGTTCCTATTGACATCAAGGAGCGTGTGTGGGAAGCCGTGAATGTAAATATAAATGACCATACTTTTATTCTTCAAATATAAACTAATACTTTTGTTTGTGTTTATTAACATTTGATGTTTATTAAATTTTTTATGGATTTGTAGTTGGCGTACAAGGTTGATGTTGCTTGGAAAAAGGGATGTTTGACCTCGGCAAATGATAAGTGGCGGCAATGGAAAAGCAGTCTCACGCAAAACTATATTTATCCCAATTGCAAAAATCCAGAGAAGTTGCATATGCCACCTCCAGGATCAAATATTCCAGCAGACATATGGAGCAAGTTCGTGATAAGTCGTTTGTCTAATGAATTTAAAGTAAGATTTTTAAATCTCATGTCTCAAATAATTAACTCTTAATAGAATATTGTTATTGGTAATGCTTTGTTTTCTTGTTTATTTTTTAATGAACTAAGTGAGAAACTACAGGAAAGGAGAGCCCAAAACAAATACCCCCATCGACTTTCTCAAAGGATATGCACGCTAGTCAAGAGATAGTAAGTAATGTTTAATTATCACTTACAATAAATTTTATACCTTAACAGGTATTTAAATAATATTGATTCATTTGTTATTGTTATTAGAAGGATGAATTATCAACTGATAATGAAATCAACCGAGCTATCCTTTGGAAGAAAGGCCGACTCAATAAAGAAGGGGAGTTTGTTGGTGATCAACTGAAGGCAACAACCTCAAAAATTGTAAGTAAATGTTTTAGATTTTGGCTTGTTATGTTAATGGTTCCCATCCTGATATTAGTCAATATATGTTTTTGTGCATTGCGGGATGATGGTATCTTACAAAAGAGGGAGGGAAAGTTAATGCTTGGTGAACTGACACAAGACATTCTAACAGATTGCACTTGAATCTAAGGAACATGGTGGGCGATAAGGGCAGCTTGAGCTTACGCTACTCCAAGTACATACTTTGGCTTGTCAAAATGGGGTCTCACATTCAGAAGCTGTATTTAATGATCAACAAAATATGTTGTTGGAGCAACATAAAAAATTTTAGAGCAGAGGATCGGATAAACAAGTTAGAAGCAATGGTTTTCAAAAATGGCAAATGCGAGATTGAGAATGATGAGAAGGGAAGTTGTAGTGTGAAGTTTTCAAACCTTGCAGGAAAATGAGTTTAACTATGATCATGGTCTATCAAATGAGATGAAAGCGCATGCTGATGCCGATGTGGAGTTTATTAACGGGAGCCTTTGTATCTTTAATCTTTAATGATATCATTGAAATTGTCCAATTTAAATACATTTATTTTTTATACAAGCATTATGTTTTGTCTTACAAGGGTCAATTAGTTGCATTGAGTGTGGAATCTGGCATCCATGTAGCTTTTGGTACAATTGTTAATATTGGGGGAGATGATGAGCATCTTAATGGTGATCCAAGTAAGCATACAAACCATTGTTTCGTAATGGTTGATGAAGCATTGGATGAAACCGCCTTTGCCAATTCCAACACTGTTGTCAAAGCATTGGTGATGCTATCGGATCACATGTAGCTTGGCCCGCATAACTTGATGCAAACACAAGAGTCTTCTTGAAATGCTACAATCTATTTAAATTTAGCTATACAAGTGCCTAACAAGTATATGTTTTCATAAACTAGAAGGTCAAGGGAAAAAACTGATCGTGGCAAAAGGAAGCATCGATTACAATCACCAAATGTGCAATCATTAACAGTGCGATCATCAGATATGCCTAGATCACTATGGCTGTTGTATTGTTATTGCAAGCGTGCTCTTCATGATCACCAGTCTATGAAATTTATGTTGGAGTATGATGTATTTGGTGGTAAGTTCGAAGCCAGTGTTTGCCTTCAAGACATCATTCCTTTTCGCAACTTGGCACCAATTTCATACAATTGCATAGTTGTGTACATATGGTACGATATTGTTTTCATGTACTAACACTTTGACTATTGATTTATGAGTTTTATTTATCTTGGTCTTATGCATTTTGTTGTATGTTTAAATGGTAGGCATTTATATAAAAAGATGAAGGAGGAAGATAAGTCGAGAGGTTTAGATTTGTGGATCCATATGTTGTTGGGTGTCATTTCACATCATTGATAAGAGGGCCCTTGGTTTGGCAAATTAGGTTGAATGGCACACCACCAAACCAGCTAGTTTTGGTTCCAGTTAACATAGGGTGTGTAAAATAGAGGTGGAATGCTAATTTTTTTACTTTGATAAACACTTGCTTAATTACATGCATTACTATTGTGTATATATGTAGTTTCCATTGGATTTTGATCACATCGATCCTCACAAAGAGGTTGTTTCGTTATTGGATCCTCTCAGTCAGCGTAATCGTGATGAGACTTGGAAGAATGTTGTGAAGATGTAAGTTTTAGTAGCAAAATATTGTCAATATTTATTATAATTTTTTTATATATACTATATGCACTAAAAGTCTATAATTTTTTTTGATTTTATGAAGGGCCTTGAAATTGTTCAACACAGACATTGGCAAGCACGGGAAGAAACACCCTTTGTGGGCAATAATCAAGGTATGTTTTACATCGTGGGAAGCTTATATAATTTGAATTATTTAGTGACATTTATATAATCAAGTTATTTGTTATTTAGTGACATTTATATAATCAAGTTATTTGTGAATTATTTAGTGACATTTTGATAATATTCAGATAACTCAGATCTATTCTGGAATTGGCTGAGGTGGGTATCAAATTAGTTTGAGTTAGATCTACAAATTCCTTATTTTTTGTTAAGCATAACCTAATCTGACCTCCTCCCCGACATTTTGTTTTGCCTTTGATCTGCTTCTTGACTGTGGCTAAATTGACATTGTGCTCTGATCGGGCTCTTACTCCAATCTATTCTGGAGTGTTTTGCCAATCGACATTGTGTTCTGGAGCAAATTGACATTGTGCTCTGAATTGGCTGCGATGCTGATTCCTGGAGCAAAATGACAGTGTGCTCTGAATTGCCTGCGATACTGGTATTACCCTTCTAATTTGCAATTTTCTCACTATCGCTCTTAATTGTTGGAGCTCAGCATAACATGTGTCAAACAAATGTAACCACATCACTGAAAAATGCAATCCAACAGGGCATAAATTTTCCAATGATGATGAAGTAGATTGCACAGATAGTTGTGAGGAATGTCTCAAAAGGATTTTTGCTCCTATCATCCTATGGATATAAAGTTAGCAATTTAAAGTCAAATATTTATTCGTATCTTAAAGCATGCATAACTGATAAGGCAATGCATGTACTATCATGATATGAAATTCATCTTCCATTAGTATGATTTATGGCATTCTACTGAACTTTTTTTTCAATCTTGCATATTGAGTGTTTTCCCTTTTTTTCTAAGAACAATATTCCTATTTCTTATTGACAGAGTAAAAGAATCAAAAGTCAGACCCAAAATCTTCTTTCATTCTAAATGTTACAACAATACTACAAAGAAAGTTGCAAAAAGTCACTAGTAAAAAAAACAACCTTACTGACAAGCAAAAAAAAAAATACTAGCAAGACGCATATACAGATTGATCTATACCCGTGATTTGAACCAATTTAGAAGCCCATGCTTTCTGTTCTTCCTGGTAATGCAGCTTTAGCTTCTTCTTCCTGTTAAACATAGCGTTTCATGTTAAACATTTGTACTAATCAAATTGGCAATGAACGTATCTCATTTTGATCTTTCTGTGTGTTTCTTCTACATTGCTAGATGATGTTTTTTTCCATCACAGGTTCCCCTTCAACCGGATGGAGCTCAATGCGGGTATTTTGTTTTACGATATATGAGAGAGATAATTGAAGGCGCGTCCTTTGACAAGTCTTCCTACGATCAATAGTAATATTAGATATTTTTCAAATTTTCTTATTGATACCATAGCGTTTAATTACATTTTCAATTTTTCACATGCGATTCGCATAAATTCTGATAGGTGCAAAGGAAATTGATGAAATGCGTTGAGTGGGCTGATTGCATACAAGATTACATATCTGATGATTAGGAGATATTTCAGTGTACATACATCTTTTGGTTACATTCTATAAGTGTTTTGCTATGCAAATACTTTTGGTGCATATGATGTGTAGTTGTTTTGCCACAGTACTTTTTCATATATATCGGTAAAAGTGATCGTTTAAAATGTAATGTGACCTTGTATTTTACATTGCTACAAGTGGAGTGTATATATGTGTTTTCTATAATTCTTATTAATGTTGTATGATTTATATTAAAAATGCAACATCTACAACGCTTTATTATGTGTATATATGTGTTGAGAAATGACAACGCTGAAAAAACCATTGTCTATGAGCAAAAGTTACCGTGGTAAATTGGGGGTCGACAACGGTGAAAAACCGTTGTAGATTTAAGGAAAGACAACGGTGAAAAACCGTTGTCTATTAGAAAAAAAACCGTGGTAAATCGACCCGTTGTAAATAGTGGTTTGGTCAAAGACAACGGGTAAAAACCGTTGTCTTATCTTTGAAAAGACAACGGTTTTTCACCGTTGTCTTTGACCAAACCACTTTTCACAACGGGTCGATTTACCACGGTTTTTTTTCTAATAGACAACGGTTTTTCACCGTTGTCTTTCCTTAAATCTACAACGGCTTTTCACCGTTGTCTTTGACCGACCCCCTTTTCACAACGGGTCGATTAACAATAGATTTTTTGGCTAATAGACAACGGTTTTTCACCGTTGTCTATTCGATTTTTTGGTGTAGTGCGCTTTTCTAGTTTTATATTGGATAGTTGGGAGCGGAGGAGGTCTCTCCTTGCTAGCTTGGCCTCGGATGTGCCTTCATGGAGTTCTATAAGCTTCTCCCACATCTCTTTGGCGCTAGCACATTCTCTGATCCGGTTGATCTCTTGTTGAGGGAGCACATTGTAGAGATGGTGCTTGGCTTTGGAGTTTGCAAGGTGCTCTTCTCTTTGCCTCTTGGTCCACCTAGACTTCTCTATTGGCTTCCCCTCTTCATCCCTAGGCAAAACGAAACCGGATTCCATTGTAATCATTATATCAAAATCCGTTTCGAAAAATACCTCCATTCGCTTCTTCCACCACGCGAATTCTCCTTCAAACTTCGGAGGATGGATGTTGGAGCCAGCCATTTTTGATGTAGGGCTTGTTGCAGCGGTTAGTCCGGTGACAAGCTTTCCTTGGCTCTGATACCACTTGTAGGGGATCGATATGGCCGGCTAGAGGGGGGTGAATAGCCCTCGTACGTTGGACGTCGTAAATTGCTCGTCTACAAAAGATTAGCGCAAGCGGAATATACAAATACAAAGCAAAAGACAAACAATAAAACAAACGCTAACACGATGGTATAACGTGGTTCACGGCTACGCCGCTAATCCACGGTCCCTGATTCGTCCTCGGTGAATCACTCCGTTAAACCAATCCACTAAATGGTCTCTCCTTTGCACCAAGCTAGGTGGAGGTAACCTTTACAACCAAGATCACTCTTCTTACAATAGGATTGAAGTAAAGACAAGTAAGAAGAGTTTAGAGCTTGTGGGGCACTAGGAAGATCGTTTGGAGTATGAGCATTAGCCTCTCAAAGGCTTACACCCTCTCTTTTTATAGAGAGGGCTAACTTCTTCCCGTTTGCCGCCATCAGTCGACTGCCGCCCTTGGCAGTCGACTGCCGTCACTACAACGGCCTCCGAACACATCGGATCCCGACCGTTGTAGTCCAACGGAACTCTTGGCAGTCGACTGATGGACCTCATCGATCACGCTCTCGTAGTCGACGGCGCCTGGGCTACGAACGGTTCGTGGTCAACCCTTATTGACTACGATCGGCTGCGCAGCCGGGATCGTCGGCAATGACCGCTTACGATGGCGATCACGCGCCTAATCCGATCGATCGTATCCACGGTCGAACTCACTGACTCAGGCGATCGCGCCATGACATGGCGATCGGCCGGTGTCGAAAAACCATCCGACACTTGGCCAAATGGCCAAGTTTCACCTAAGAGCTACCCTTCCCCGGGTTACAATCGCTCACTCTCATTTCTCGGAGTCCCTCGCCTTCGAAGTTCTCTTCGTTCTCGGCCACGTCCCTCGGCAGCATCAGGCGCACGACTCTACAATGCTCCTTCGCGTCTCTTGCCTCGAAGTCTACTTCCTCCGTCTTCACTCCAAGCTTCTCGTCCGGCGGTCCCTCGGATGCTCCAAGCGCACGGCTTCCGCAAAGCTATCCTTCACCGACTCAAGGCACGAGTCATGAGATGTGAAACTCGCCACGGCTCCATGTGCGAATTACTAAGTCCTGCACGACTTCAACGCACATATCACATCAACATATCAAACTAACTTAAACCCTTTGCCACACCATCAAAACCATATGACGGCAAGAGATTGTCCTAACACGAAGGTGTTTGAATAGCCTATAAAGGATTCACCACTCCTTGCGAGGAGATGTATACCCATGGCCTCTCGTCGGATTGTTACTAAAGTCTTTGGCCAAAGCATTACATGTTTAGAGTAAAGTACTCTTCGATACATGTGGAGTAACTAGATTCCGTAGGACGAGGAAATGATACTTGGGCTAGGTGTGACGTAGTCAGCCTAGTGGGGACTGACACAATAGACCATGTCCTGAACCAAGTGGGTATAAGATGAGTGAAGGGAATGGGGCACGATTCATTCGAGCTCAAGGGTTTGAAATAGTTCGATCAACCGTTGATCTTTTGGTTAATTGGGGATCATGATGTACTACTAGGTGCCACTCATGATCGCTCTATAATTAATGGTTAATTATAGGCGGCCAACATAAACCGAGAACCTATTTGGTCACACGCACAACGAGTGTAATCCAAAGGATTTAAAACGAGCTTGAGAATGAGATTCTCAGACCGGGAGAAACTATGTTTGGTTGGACCAAACATAAAGCGAGCATGAAATTGTTTCAGTCGCAATGGAAGCGTGGATGGGCAGTGTCTTATGAAGACATAATGGATGGACCAAAATGGTTTGGTTCTAATCCAATGGATGAGAATAAACCAAAGGGTTTGGTTTATATTAAACGAATGAACCAAAGGTTGGTAAGGTTCGTTTTAACTTAAAATAAACCATCATGGTTTGGTTTATTTTAACTTATCCTAATGGAGCGGGTTAACGGGCTTTATGGATATGATCCATTAACCATTAAGAGAATTAGTTCTCTATAAAATAGGGCTTAAACCCTAACCCTAACCCTAATGAAGTTGTTGCCGCCCAACAAGTTGTAGCCGCCCAACATGTTGTTGCCGCCCAACATATTGTTGCCGCCCAGCTTGTGGTGCCGCCGTCCAGCTCCTTGCCGGCGACCAACCTTCAGCCGGTGAACCTCCGGCGACCCTCCGGTGATCTCCTCTAGGTTCGGTGATAAGGTGAGCTTCCATCTCTCCTTTGCCGGCCTCTATTCCTCCACCAAAAGCTGTCCAGTTTTTCTGGACAGCTTGTTTCTTTGTTGTCGGAGCATCGTTTGGACGACGGTTAGTGCTCCGATAGCGCCTAACTTACCGGGGATTTGATCTCCGGTAATCCTCTGAGGTGGAGGACGAAGGATTCGTCAATTGGTTGACGAATACCTCTCCGGAGAAGCGAGTTTTGAGAACTCGTTTTAGGATCCGAATTTGTATTCGGATCGTGATCATCTCTCGATCACGTCGTCTTCAACATGAGGCTAGTAACCCGTACGAAGACGAAGCTCATGACTTAGCGAAGTCATCCCGAGGAGCTCGGCGTGGATACGGATAGAGACGATTCTTACAAGGATCGTTCCGGTTGATGCCGTTCCCGCTACACGTCATACGAAAGGTATAACGTAGTTTAATTTCCTTTTATTGCTAATTTTAATTTACGGTTATGTCTACACTTGTTGTAATATGCATGCGTGTGTTGTGTGTGTTGTAATAAATATAGATTTATTATTTTTAATTGCTTCCGCTGTGCTCATGTTTACGAAACATGATCGAACACACACACGCCGCGGTGCCGGAAACCCAACAGTGGTATCAGAGCCCAGGTTGTGTTTCAACATAATCGTAAAATGGTTTTGCGATAGTCATAATGTATTTCTAGAAATTTTCTAATTTTGGAAATTTAGAAGTATTTATGGAAATTTTTCAATTTTGGAAAGTCTAAAAGTATTTATGGAAATCTTCCACTTTTGGAAAGTTGGAAGTATTTATGGAAATTGATATTTTCCATAAATAAAATATTTGATTAGATTCTGGAAATTTGTTTCCTAATTTAATCATGATTTGATTTGGGAAATCAAATCTTAAAATATTTTATTTCCATAAGTAGTTTTAATGATTTAGGAAATTGGTTTCTAAATAGATTTTCCTTAATCAAATAATTCCATGAATAAAATATGTGATTAGATTTGGAAATTTGTTTCCTAATTTAATTATGATTTGATTTGGAGAATCAAATCTTAAACATATTTTATTTCCATAAATAGTTATGACATATAAGGAAATTATATACATGACATAATTGTATGCCATGTAATTGCATTAGATGCATAACATTATGCCATGCGTGTCGTGACATGTAGATGTATGCCATGTATGCCATGCCATGTAGATAATAGTTATTTGCATGCAAAGAGGATGAGACATAAAAACCCTAACTCAATATTAAAGCCTACACCTTCCATTAATATGGTTAGAACCAGAGTTCTGTTTCTTGTTTGGGTTGTTGGACTCACTCCAAGCCCGGCTCGAACTGAACATGTTCAAATCATTGGAATAGTTTAACTCTAATATGGTAAGAGTCAGAGGTCAATCGTTAGTTTGGGTTGTTGGACTCACTCCAAGCCTGGCTAATTGGTTGAATGCGCTCTAACCATATTAAAACTATTTCGCGATTAATGGGTCGGCTTTAACATGGAGCATCGATTTGTTGGACTCACTCCAAGGTCGATGTGAAGAGAGGTGAAGTTGGGTGCTATGCATATGATGCATACTTGTTAATGTGTTAACAACCCAATGTATGTGTAAACATTCAATTAGTTGATAGCACATTGTGATAGTTACATATACATGATATGTAATCGGTATACTTGATACCCACCATCATAGCTAAGAATGGCTTGTTGGACTCACTCCAAGGTTGTTCTTATCTATGATGGATATCAGCCCATTCGGAGATGGACCTACGATCTCCCGAAGTGATTTTAAGGGTTTTTGAAATTCGAAAAATGAATGGGATTTATAAATGTATATTGATGCATTTTAAAATCATCTTTCTCATATATGCTCGTTTTGTATTTCTAAGTTAATATATTGATCATGATGTGTTTGAATTTGCGTTCCATTTTGGATTCGAATAAATTGACTGGGCCGAGCTTCATGGACTGGCTTAGAAGCTTGAGAATTGTTCTCAAGGTTGAAAAGCTTGCAAATGTCCTCGAAGCACCTCTTCCCGCCCGTCCTAGTGACGATGCAACTCTGGACCAATTGTTGGCCTATCAGAAACATGTGAGTGATTCTGAACAAATGAGTTGCATCATGCTAGCCACGATGGAACCCAAGCTACGAAAGCAGCATGAGCATATGGATGCTCATATCGTAGTCCTTCATCTTTGTGAGTTGGTTGATGAGCAAGTGAGATTCGAAAGGTTCGAAGTCTCAAAGCTCCTCTTCACCTCTGAGATGCTAGGAGGTTCATCTGTGGTACTGCTCAATATGCTGAAGACTGTGGAGTCTTCTGAGAAGCATGAGCAGGGGACGGTGCTGTTAGTTGATTCCTCGAAGAAAGGTTCTAAGAGGAAGTCAAAGGAATAGCAGAAGGGAAAGAAGAGAAGGGCTAAGAAGGTAGAACTAGCACAAAAGGAAACTTGCCATCATTATGGCAAGGAGAGCCATTTGCGAAGAAAGTGCAAGATTTATCTTGAGTCCATGAAGAAGGATAAGACATTGGATGCCCCATCTTCTTCAGAAATCTTCTTTATTGATTGTCATTCTATTTCCTCAGACACTTAGGTATTTGATACTGGGTGTGGCTCACATATATGTAATGACATACATGGGCTAAGGAATAGAAGAAGACTCGTCAAGGGGAGAGTCAAATTTACGTGTTGGGAATGGAGCAACGGTTGCTGCACTCGCCATCGGAACGTATTTGTTGGAACTCCCTGTAGGACTTGTCTTGGAAGTGGACAATTGCTATTATGTTCCTTCTCTAATAAAGAACATTGTTTCTATTTCCTGCTTAAATAGAAATGGTTTCCATTTAACGTTTAGTAACAATTGTTGTTATATAACTTTGAATGGCGTACTTTATGGAACTGGAACTTTGAGTAATGGCATTTATACGTTGGACGTATCCAGTGACATTTTCAATATCGAAGCGAGCAACACGCGTGCTCGAAAGGATAATCACATAGACTCCTATATGTGGCATTGTCGTCTTGGCCATATAAGCAAGAAACGCATGTCCGAATTACACCGATGTGGAATTCTGGAATCGTTTGAATTAGATTCATACGATACATGCGAATCATGCTTAAAAGGCAAGATGACTAAGTTACATTTTACTAGAAAAGGTGAACGAGTGGGAGAGTTACTAGGTCTAGTACATACTGATGTATGTGGACCTATGTCAACTCAAGCATTAGGAGGCTATAGCTACTTAATTACCTTCACCGATGATCACTCACGGTTTGGGTATGTGTTCTTGATGAAACACAAGTCTGAAGCCTTTGAAAGGTTCAAAGAATTCAGAAATGAAGTAGAGAAACAACATGACAAGAGTATTAAAATACTTCGATCGGATCGAGGTGGTGAATACTTAAGTCAAGAGTTTCTTGATTATCTGAGAGACAATGGCATATTGTCTCAATGGACTCCGCCCTATACACCACAGCATAATGGTGTATCTGAGAGGCGTAACCGGACCTTGTTGGACATGGTCAGGTCAATGATGAATCATGCGACACTTCCCAAGTCCTTTTGGGGTTATGCACTTCAGACAGCTGTTTACTTGTTAAACAGAATGCCTACCAAGGTAGTCTCAACTACTCCATATGAGATATGGAATGGTAAGAAATCTCATGTATCTTACTTGAAGATATGGGGTTGTCCTGCTTATGTGAAGCGGACTGTATCAGACAAACTGGATGCTAAGTCTGATAAATGTCTATTTATTGGATACCCTAAGGAAACAAGGGGTTACCAATTCTATCATCCTGTGGAACAAAAGGTGTTTGTTTCAAGGCATTCTGTGTTTCTAGAGAAAGAGTTTCTCTTGCGATGGGAGTGTCGTCGAGCTTGAGGAGGCTCGAGAGACTCAAATAGACATTGATGAGATACAGTGAAGCACAACTGTGAGACAACTCATAGTGATGAGCAATCAATTTGGACCTATTGTAACACCACATCTTCGTAGATCTGGTAGAACGCATAATATTCACGAGAGATATGGATTTCTCGTAAGTGAATCGAGCGACGTGTTACTCATTGATGATGAGAGCCAACCCGATTATGAAGAAGTCTTGACAAGTTGAGAAAGGGATAAGTGGCTTGGTGCCATGAAGTGGAAATGGATTCCATGTATGAAAACCAAGTTTGGAACTTGGTTGACCCACTGAAGGATAAAGCCTATAGGGTGCAAGTGGGTTTTCAAGAAGAAAACCGACATGGATGGTAATGTGATTACCTATAAGGTTAGATTGGTGGCGAAAGGATATCGTCAAAAACAAGGTGTTGATTATGGCGAAACCTATTACTTTGTAGCTATCTTAAATCCATTCGGATGCTCACAGCCATAGCGGCTCATTATGATTATGAGATATGGCGGATGGATGTAGCGACTTTCCTTAATGGAAACTGCTCGAGGGCGTGTATATGATACAACTGAGGTTTCACATCGGTTGATAAAACCAAGGTATGCAAATTGCGACGGTCCATTTATGGATTGAAGCAAGCATCCGAGGAAGCTGGAATATCCGTTTTGATGAGACAATCAAAAGTTTGATTTCTCACAAAATCGACGAACCTTGTGTGTACAAGAAGGTTAGTGGGAGTGCGATCGTGTTCCTAGTATTGTATGTCGATGACATATTACTTATAGGAAGCGATGTGTCAATCTTACTGATCGATTAAGGTTTGGTTATCCAAGACATTCTCCATGAAAGACACAGGAGAAGCAACCTACATCCTCGGATTAAGATCTATAGAGATAGATCGAAGCGGTTGTGGTCTTTTGCGGTCTCTATATATAGGCCGAGTGCTAAAGAGGTTTAGCATGTCGAATCCAAGAAAGGTTTCCTACCCATTAGGCATAGGTACACCTTTCGAAGTCTATGTGTCGAGAAGGCGAGAGGATTTGCATGAGTAAGATTCCTATGCATCCATGATAGGATCTATCATGTATGCTATGTTATGTCGAGGCGATGTATCGTATGCTCACGAGTGTCACGGCGGATACGTCGATCGAGAATGGATCATTGGGTGGTATTAAGGCGATCCTTAAGTACTTAAGAAGAACTAAGGATCGTTCTAATATATGGAGAAGGGTACATGGTGATCGTGGGTATACGGATGCGACTCGAGACGGACAAGGATGATTCCATGTCTTAGTCAGGTATGTATTCACCTAAAATGGAGCGCAATAAGTTGGAAAGGTTCCAAGCTTGACACTATAGCGGATTACGCCACTAAAGCGAGAATCGTTGCGACTAGGCGACAAAGAAGCGGTTTGGATCAATAAGTTCATCTATGAACTTGATGTGGTCTCATCAATGATCCAAACATGTGCTTCGCCGCTATCATCTTATCGAGAGATCATAAGTAGGAGCGAAATACAAATCGAGAAAATTCCCTTTGAAAGGAACTTAGCGGATCCTTTGACTAAAGCATTACCTCAAAGTAAGTTTGAGGTCATGTTAGTGCTTATGGTATTGGATCTAGTAGCGATTGGCATTAGGCCAAGTGGAGTCTGTTAGTAATATATGAGAGATGTCCTAAGGCAATCGCCTTATGTATGAACCATTTATATGATAAATGAAGATTCACTATTTGAGTATACATGTTTATGTATTTGATTGGATCTTAAACTCATTTCTTGAATGTCACGATCGATTCACGGCATGAGAGAATTTGTGATTGGATCACAACTAGTGAGTATCTCTACATGTGTAATTGTGATGTATCGGAATTATCCTAGTCGATGAATTGATGGATTTGGACACCATCAGTGCAGCCGAGATAGCGCAGTATATGGTGTATTGTATCAAGCGGTGATTCTCCTTGGTGGAGACATTGTGATGTCCGGAGTTAATCGTGGATGATAGTTATGGTAACTAGTTCATTGGAGTGACCAGCCGTAAGACTTCATATGGTTCTCTGCATATATAGATATGTCAATGAAGTTCTTACTGTGGCTTAAGTGCGATGTTCCTTTGACTTGCGGTATTCAAGTCATCTTGATCATGGAGACTTATGCTTTGACATCTTAAGCAAACATCTCCGAGGAGATGTGGACCCAGGATGATTGGGTATAAGTCGAAGTGATCGAAGGTGTTTGAATAGCCTATAAAGGATTCACCACTCCTTGCGAGGAGATGTATACCCATGGCCTCTCGTCGGATTATTACTAAAGTCTTTGGCCAAAGCATTACATGTTTAGAGTAAGGTACTCTTCGATACATGTGGAGTAACTAGAATCCATAGGACGAGGAAATGATACTTGGGCTAGGTGTGACGTAGTCAGCCTAGTGGGGACTGACACAATAGACCATGTCCTGAACCAAGTGGGTATAAGATGAGTGAAGGGAATGGGGCACGACTCATTCGAGCTGCTGAAGGGTTCCAGAAATAGTTCTGGATCAACCGTTGATCTTTTCGATTAATTGGGGATCATGATGTACTACTAGGTGCCACTCATGATCGTTCTATAATTAATGGTTAATTATAGACGGCCAACATAAACCGAGAACCTATTTGGTCACACGCACAACGAGTGTAATCCAAAGGATTTAAAACGAGCTTGAGAATGGGATTCTCAGACCGAGAGAAACTATGTTTGGTTGGACCAAACATAAAGCGAGCATGAAATTGTTTCAGTCGCAATGGAGGCGTGGATGGGCCGTGTCTTATGAAGACATAATGGATGGACCAAAATGGTTTGGTTCTAATCCAATGGATGAGAATAAACCAAAGGGTTTGGTTTATTTTAAACGAATGAACCAAAAGTTGGTTCGGTTCAGTTTAACTTAAAATAAACCATCATGGTTTGGTTTATTTTAACTTATCCTAATGGAGCGGGTTAATGGGCTTTATGGATATGATCCATTAACCATTAAGAGAATTAGTTCTCTATAAAATAGGGCTTAAACCCTAACCCTAACCCTAATGAAGTTGTTGCCGCCCAACAAGTTGTAGCCGCCCAACATGTTGTTGCCGCCCAACATATTGTTGCCGCCCAGCTTGTGGTGCCGCCGTCCAGCTCCTTGCCGGCGACCAACCTTCAGCCGGTGAACCTCCGGCGACCCTCCGGTGATCTCCTCTAGGTTCGGTGATAAGGTGAGCTTCCATCTCTCCTTTGCCGGCCTCTATTCCTCCACCAAAAGCTGTCCAGTTTTTCTGGACAGCTTGTTTCTTTGTTGTCGGAGCATCGTTTGGATGACGGTTAGTGCTCCGATAGCGCCTAACTTACCGGGGATTTGATCTCCGGTAATCCTCTGAGGTGGAGGACGAAGTATTCGTCAATTGGTTGACGAATACCTCTCCGGAGAAGCGAGTTTTGAGAACTTGTTTTAGGATCCGAATTTGGATTCGGATCGTGATCATCTCTCGATCACGTCGTCTTCAACACGAGGCTAGTAACCCGTACGAAGACGAAGCTCGTGACTTAGCGAAGTCATCCCGAGGAGCTCGGCGTGGATGCGGATAGAGACGATTCTTACGAGGATCGTTCCGGTTGATGCCGTTCCCGCTACACGTCATACGAAAGGTATAACGTAGATAATTTTCTCTATTGCAAATTTTAATTTACGGTTATGTCTACACTTGTTGTAATAGCATGCGTGTGTTGTGTGTGTTGTAATAAATATAGATTTATTATTTTTAATTGCTTCCGCTGTGCTCATGTTTACGAAACATGATCGAACACACACACGCCGCGGTGCCGGAAACCCAACACTTGGAGACCTTGTAGGCGTCGACCATGGATGCCCACAAGGTAGTCCTCGGAAAAGAGTTTAGAACATACCTTATAAGGTCGCGGTTTTCGACCTTTTGCCCGATTGCCTGTAGGTTGTTGACGATGTCCTGGACTCGGGCGTGAAGTTGCGTTGCGGACTCGTGTTCCTGCATTTTTAGATTATATAATTTATTGAATAAAAGGTCGCGCTTGCATACCTTAGCTTCATCGGTCCCTTCGTGTAGCTCCACTAGTTTTGTCCAAAGATCTTTTGCGCTTATGAAGGGGCCGACGCGATTTAACTCCTCCTTGGACAAGCCGCATTGGAGGATTTGTGTTGCGTTGGCATCGGCTTCGAATTGTCGTTTTGTTGCAACGGTCCATTGATCATAATCCAAGGAGTCACCCACTTCATTAGTCGGAAGTGTGAAACCCGTTTGGATTATGATCCACATCTCGATTTGGGTTTTGAGAAAGCATTCCATCCGACCTTTCCAGTAGCGGAAATCATCTCCGTTGTAAAACGGAGGTCGGACGGTGCTAAAATCCTCGAGATGGGCCATTAGAACAAAAAACAAGGAGACTAAAAAGAAGACCTAGTAACGACAAAAACACATGAAACTACCAAGACTTGCGTCTTGGATTAGTAGTGTGGGAAATAAAAAGAGACAAACGAAAAATAGAAAGTTAAGCAAAGAAATAAGAAACTAAATAAAAAGTAAGTACTCACAACCTTCGATGTCCCCGAAAGGCTACTAAACGTCGATTTTTGAGGATGAAAACAACTTTTTACGGGGGTAAACCCACATAAGAAGTGTATATCTTTGCGAGGGCTTCGATTTGGTAGGTAGACCGTGTCGTGGGTCAACTTGTACGAAAAGTTATGCTCATTTGACCGTCGGCTACTCCAAAAGCGAATACTTGCAAAACAAAACCAAACGAAGAGTACCAAGACTTCGTCTTGGATTAGTAGTGCGGGAGAAAAATTTAAACGAATGAAAAACAAATCTGTAAAAAATGTTAGATTGGTGGTTTCACCAAATCTAAGCGCCCCCGGCTCTGATACCAATTGTTGGATTGAAGCGGATCGCTAGAGGGGGGGGGGGTGAATAGCGAAAAAAAACTTTTTCTTTCGAATTCGTTTCAAGACAAATATATGCAGCGGAAATGTAAATAAAAACTAAAAGAGACAAATAGTTTTTTACTTGGTTCATAGCCTTCGGCTACTACTCCAAGGCCCTAACGGTCCTAGACCGTGTACGGAGGGCAATTCACTAAAATACTCCTCCTCGTTGGAGGTAGGAGTTTACGATTACAAAAAAACTTTCGAAGCACAAGATAGAGAGACAAACCCTCTCTTCTATTAAAATGAAAATGCAACGATAGAAAGCCTCGATTAACAAACTAATTGCAAGATTAAAAGAAATAACAAGACAAGATTATACCAACAACTCGAAGATAGGACTTAAACTAGGGTTGTTGGCGACTTCGTTGTCGAGAGTTGTCGGAGAGTCGCAGTTGCGGAGGCTTTTGAGCACTTAGAATTGATGATAAAACCCTAGGTTTGGCCCTCCTTTTATAGCCTTTGAGCCCCTTTTCGAGAGGAACCCTAGCCAATCACAATTGAGCACCACTCCCCTTGAAATTTGGTGATAAACCTTGTCTCATCGAGACTGATCCTTTGACCATCAGTCGACTGATGGTCATCATCAGTCGACTGAGGGCAGCTTCAATCGAGTGCTGACCTCCGGCAGTCGACCGATTGACCGCAGTCGAGTCCTCCAAGCTGGCAGTCGACTGATGCTTGCTGTAAGTCAAAGTTAGCTCAACAAAAACATAATTTCGACGGTCGTCAACCGTCCGATCTCGACCTAGACAATCTATAGGATGTCTTTGGTCGGATCTACGCTTAAGATCATCCCCGTAACGAGGATACGACCTCACTTATGCTCGCACACACAAGCTTACCTCGATACTTAAATGTTGCTTTCGCTTCCGGCCTTCCACTCGATTCCTTCGGCTCCCTACGAAGTCACTCGAGTGTCGCCCGACCACCGAGGCTTCCTTCGGGTGTCGCTAGCCTTCAGCTCCAGCTATAGCAATTTACTGCACACTCGATTCAGCTCGTGAGATAATGACATGAGCTTAACTTTGTATCGTTTGCTATAATCAAACTCAGGTTCGACTTAGGTGCCTACTGCACCAACAAATACAACCACACACCATGCATACTGGTATGACTAACACCAGAACATAAAGAAAACCTCATCAAAACCCACACCAACAAGTGCGTACATCACATAACACATAACACCTTGAAAACATAGAATACATAACAAGACATACGGAAAACCAAAAAAAACTGGACTCTCGGAGTTGAGATGAGATGATCTCAGCCAGCAGTGCTCCAAGTCCCTCACGAAGTCGGCTACCTGTTACTTGGGTGACAGAAAAACCCAGGGTCCATGGTGGAGAGTAAAACTCAGCAGGTAATAGAAAAACATGTATATATCAAATATCACATTTAATTCAACAACATGATCTAGAGGTACGACAGGTATATCAGCATAGTATATAAATACAATCATATACCGTCTAACCAAATGAACAACGTAAAATACAGACATACCTGAAAGTCTGTTACGCTACTCTGATCTAACCTGAGCATATATCCAACATATATACAAGTATCCGACACAACCGTATAACAAATGCAAGAAGCATGCAAGAATATGTTGTACAACCAAATGCAGCAAGCATAGTACAATCAAATGCAACTTCACAATAAGCATATATATATAGACTGCATATATATATATATATATATATTGATCATAAGCATCCCTATATATATATATATATATATACAAGCATATATGTATATATATATGGTAATATGCAAAGCGCCATAAGATACGACAATGCAGCATGCATGGTCATGCCTGTGCACCCCTACTCACTACCACGACTCCAGTGTGGCCTACGTGACACGACATGACAACTGCCCCAACTCAACACCAACCATCGCTCTAGAGTTGCCGAGTGTGATGTATGATCAAGTAGCATATGAGCGTAAAGAGCTCGCTACACAATGGGGGTCCCTGCTGCTGGCCACTCCGACTTACACTACCAATGAGTGGTCGAGTGCCACGCACCCAGGACAACTGCACGCAACCCCAACTACCACCGTCAATAGTGGTAGAGTGTGACACAACAAATGCTCTGCCCTCACACCAGTTCTTCTCGGGGAGTAACCTGGGAGGCAAGATGACTGACGACTCTCTCAACCCCAAGGGAGACTATGTCATCAGAATGCATGGAAATGACATGAGTGTACTGTCACACGTATAGACATCTACCACAGACTCTCTGTTAAACAGAGAGTCATACCCATCTGATCAATACACTCTCTATCTTGTAGAGAGTTGCACTTAACTGATCGACAGACTATCTATCCTATAGAGAGTCGTACTCAACTGATCATAACTCTCTATCCACTAGAGAGTCGTACTCAACTAATCGACACACTCTCTATCCTGTAGATAGTTGTACTCGACTAATCATATCAAGTTGGGACCACCGGTCCATAGCGACACAATAATCATCCTTCACTTAACCATTACACAACACATAGTTGGTAATTGTTGGGATGTATACTGAAAAGTCTATCTTTTGTATGTACATCTTTATTTTGAAATAAGAATCACATGATCATTGTTTGCATATTTATGGTGATGCATATTGTCTAATACATTACATTGTAGATAACATGGTGTGTGGTGTCACACGGGAGATCATGTTATTGGCTCCTTGTAAATTATAAGTATAGGCTCACAACCGAGATGGATTTCGATAAACCATTGGTATGGTTGTAGTGTGATTTGGTATTGGTTTGTCTTGACCATAGAATCACATTAGTACACTTTGTGTGTATTTAGCAGGATCGACTTAGAGATGATTCAATTTATTGTTGACTACATAATCGAATCGGACCTTAGATATTATATTGTACATACTCTTAATCCCGATATAATAACGGGCACATATACTTAGTATTCATTTATTTGATTTACCAATGTGCGAGATTTATAGATTAAATCGATAGGCTCGGTAAGTTGGGAAATGATATTATTTATATAGTGTGTCGTTGATTATAGGAGGAAACTATGTCCTATATATTAGGATGATGATGTCCCCTTGAGGAGCTCATAAGGTTCGTCATGTAAACCCTGTAGGTGGACTTGGTCCGGCATGATGAAAAGGTTGATTGGTACTACTCATGGAGTTAGATGTTGATTAATTAATGGTCAGTAAATTAATTAATTGACGGATATTCGAGATATTAAACACAGGGAGAAAAATGTACAAGTAATATATGGAGCCCATATTAACTTATGGGGGTTGGTGAGGTAGATCAATGATAATCCTTTAGTGGATTGGATTATAATTAATGGATCGGACTTTATGTGGGCTTGATCCATTGGGTGGCCAAGATCCAACTCCTCCACATGGTCCCTATTGTAGCCTATTAATACCTCATGAAGCCTAGATCCAATGGATTAAAATAAAACTCTAGATTCAACGGTACAGATTAAATCTCTAGATCCGACGGTTGAGATTAAATCTCTAGATCCAACGGTTGAGATTAAATCCCTAGAACCAATGGTGGAGATTAAAACAAGGCTTATCCCTAACTCAATAAAAGGAGGCTTTCGGGTGGGCGGCAAGGAGGAATTTCAATAGAGATAGGATTAGGGTTTGGGAGGCTTAGGGTTTGAAGGTTTGGGCGGCCACAAATAAAGAATTTATTTCGTTTCTTATTCTTCTTCCTTGGTGATCGATGCCCATCTCCTTCCCCCCTCCCTTGGTCAGCATCCAAACCTAATTCTTCTCCTCTCCTTGGCCGGTGGAAACAAGACTTAGGGTCTTCCCTTGGAGCTCTTGGCCGGTATCCATCTTATTCATCCAATCCTTCTTGGCCGGCGGCAAGCACCAAGCTTGGAGCTTGGTGGTTGGTTGAAAGAAGGAGAAGTGCTTTGTTTCTTATTCTTCCTCTTGTTCAGAGCGAGCAAGGAAGGAAGATTGGTGATCTAGGAGCTTCGACTTTTGGTAGATTGTCGCCCACACGACGTCCAAAAGGAGGAAGGACATACAATAGAAGATTGAGAGATATATCGATTGTCTATTTTCTTTTGTAACATGTCTATATTTGTTTTTCAATTATATATGCATGTAGTATTCTGTTTTTATGGCTAAAATAACTTGGACCTCGAATATAAATGGAAAAGCTGGCTATCCGTACATCGTCTATTCTGCGGCTATTCGTAGAATAGAGGTTGGTGGCTTGAACAACAAGTTTGTTCAAGTGACTACTCTAATCGAATAGCACGACGATGAAATAGTTGCTTAGGTGATCCCTTTTGTCTAGGATTAAATTTTTTAATCCGGGGACATCGATGGGATCGCCATGAACAAGCGACCGAGTTGAAGTGGGAAGTGAAGTTTCCTACCTTCAAGTGGTATCAGAGCCACGGTTTCCAGTTTTGTGTGTTTAGGATTCGGTTACTTTTATGAACTTTTCATATATTATATGTGTTGAATAATAGTAGGATATGCGTAGGTTAACTCTTTGGTTGCAGGCATAGGATCCAACTATTATGGTCATATGTGTGTATGTGATTGTATGTGTGCAATTGTATATTTTGTTGAATCCTCGGGGTTGACAAGGCTAGTATTTAATTTTTGTAAATTAGATACGACATTGTTTAGCCACTCCTTTTATTTTAATTTACTTTTAATCTAGATTTCATGTACATTCTCTCGTGGAGTATAGGATCGATGGATGTAAATTAAAATAGTTTTTCTCGACTCGGATCTCGAGATGGCTTGTACATGGCGTAGGGAGGAGCGAACGAGATGGCGATACAACAGGAGACATATTGAAGACAAAAGCCATAATAATTGGAAAATATTTAATTTAATATTTATTTCTTATTGTTTGATATGCATGTCTTAGGCTAGAAAATTCCTCAATTTTAAATTACTAAGTGGGAGAGGGATATTTTTATAAATTCCCACGATCTTCATTATGATTTGACATGTGATGCAAACAAACTTGTGTAGGAGATCGATATGGCCGGCTAGAGGGGGGTGAATAGCCCTCGTACGTTGGACGTTGTAAATTGCTCGTCTACAAAAACGTTAGCGCAAGCGGAAGCAATAAACTTAGACAAGCAATAAATGAAAATACAAACGCTAACAAAGAATGTAACGTGGTTCACGGCTACGCCGCTAATCCACGGTCCCTGATTCGTCCTCGGTGAATCACTCCGTTAAACCAATCCACTAAATGGTCTCTCCTTTGCACCAAGCTAGGTGGAGGTAACCTTTACAAATCAAGCACACTCTTCTTACAAATAGAATGGAGTAAGAACAGGTAAGAAGAGTTTAGAGCTTGTGGAGCACTAGGAAGATTGTTTAGAGTATGAGCATTAACCTCTCAAAGGCTTACACCCTCTCTTATGTAGAGGGCTAATACCGCCGCCCTTGGCCGATCTCACTACAACGGCCTTGAACACGCCGATCCCGACCGCTGTAGTCCAACGGAACTCTTGGCGATCGATGGACCTCATCACCGATCACGCTCCGTAGTCGATCGCCTACGGCTAAAACGGTTCGTGGGTCGAACCCTTATTGACGATCACGCCTTTCGGCCGATCGATGGTCTTGGCAATGACTTCCACGATGATACCAATCGCGCCACAATCCGGCCAATCAGATACCACCGAACTCACTCGACTGAGCGACCGCCATGACATGGCAATGATTGGTGTCAGAAACCCATCCGACACTTGGCCAAATGGCCAAGTTTCACCTAAGAGCTACCCTTCCCGGTTACAATCGCCACTCTCATTTCTCGAGTCCCTCGCTCGGTTCTCTTCGTTCTCGCCACGCCTCTGCAAAGATCAGCGCATGGCTCGCAATGCTCCTTCGCCTCTTGCCTCAAGTCTACTTCCTCCGCTTCACTCCAAGCTTCGTCCGGCGGTCCTCGGATGCTCCAAGCGCACGGCTTCAAAGCTATCCTTCACCGACTCAAGGCACGAGTCATGAGATGTGAACTCGCACGGCTCCATGTGCGAATTACTAAGTCCTGCACGACTTCAACGCACATATCACATCAACATATCAAACTAACTTAAACCCTTTGCCACACCATCAAAACCATATTACGGCAAGAGATTGCCCTAACAATCTCCCCCTTTTTGATGTGTGGCAATCCGTTTAAGTTAGGTAAAAACATTTGATATAAATTCTAAGGTAAGAAAGCATGTAAAGATAAACATGATATAGCAACATGCAACTCCCCCTTAATCCATGAAACTCCCCCTATCATATTATCATATATTTCTCCCCCTAAAGTAATTAACTTAAACATACTCATTTCTCCCCCTTTGACACCATCAAAAAGATTAACACTAAGTTATAAGCTCATGGCATCAAGTATAATGGAGGGAAAATATGACAAGTTGATTTAAAATTGGGTACCACTTGTTGATGGCATCAAGTATATTTCTACCACTTGTTGTAGGTTTACAAACTGAATTCGGCCTTCAATGTTCTGATTTACTGGCCACCGATCATGATCGCTATCGCGATGTAATGATCCGCACAAAGGAATCCAAATTTGATTTTCTGGACGAATTTCAGAAATGCATTATAAATTCCAGAAAATTCTAAAAATCATGAAATTTGGGGAACATATTTCTTTTAAGTATATCTATCAATGAAAAATAGTTTTTCATGAAAACTCATTATATTTTCTTGTTTTTGCCAAAAATCCAAAAGCTCTAAAAACCACTAGGTTTTTGATCATTCTAGTATCAAGTTAGCTACCTAGTTTTGCATCCAATTGTTTCAAAACATGAATACATGTATTTTAAGGTAAGAAATTATTTTGAAAACATATGAAATATCCAACCATGATCTTTGGTCAATATCTCTATGAATTAAACATAAGCCTTCTCCATGATTGGTCTATTATTGCTATGTTGATACTTTAAATGACCATCTAAATGCCATAGGCATTTAGTGGACATTTGTATCATCCTAATATCTCACCCATGCTATGTTTGCAATCAAGTTAGCCTATAGTGAGTGTGAGATGTATCCTAGGGGGTATTTGTATATACTTAACCCATATATTCATGCAATTCTATCATGGTTAAGTATCAACCTAACATCCTACATGATCATAATGACATATATCAATTAATTCTACATTATGATCATGAAATACATGTTTTCATCAAATTATAGTCATGCATTAGGTATTATACGATGATAATAAACAAATTATCACCTAAAGCATGATTTAAACCTATTTCTCATGATAACATGCCAAATATCAAAAACATAAATCATGATTGTAAATATACATAGGAATTACATCAATCATCATGATTTAAGCATTATTACCTATTTATGGGCACGTTATCATCACCCAACACTATCTAAAAAATGTTGTCCCGTCATCCTAAGTCAACCAAAATATGATATAGGTCAAGTTCATATGGTTGACTACCCTAGGGTTATTCTAACCCTTAAGGATGGATTTTGGAACCCAAAATAAATTCTTTCCTATTGGGTTCACTAAATACTCCTTGGGGATCCATTTCCTAGCAATTACCTTCTTCTTATCTTGTCCCCTAGCTATAAGGCATTTGTAGGCTTTTTCATTTTTCTTTTCTTTGTATCCTAGGCCTTTCTTGTTGAAACTAGCTCTTTGGCTCCCTAAGATCATATTTAATGTGTTGGAGCCAATTGTGAATTTCTCTAGGGCTTTGGTTAAATAATCTACCTTTTCCCTTAAGGCCCTATTTTCATTTATACATGCATCATTAACATCCAAAGGCATATAATCATGTGAGCATGCATCATCATTTAAGCTAGAAGAAATATTATCATTTAAGCATGCCTTTTCTAATTTTTGTTCTAATTCCTTAATTTGTTCAAGCATGCATTTATTTTTCTTCTTTGCCCTAAATAAATCCTTAGTTAAACTAGAAATCATAGAAACTATTTTACTAGGTGAGAGATTGGTTACCATAGTTTCCATGTCCTCTTCTTCTTCGGATGAGGAGGATGATGAAACTCCCTTCACTTGAGCTCTCCTCTTGAGCTTGAACCTTCATTTTGGATGAAGAGCAATCCAAGTCATCAAAGGCCATCAAGGCCAAATTGGTGACAAAGGCATTCTCCTCATCCGATGATGAGGAGGAGGATGAGGACGGATCATCCCATGTCTTGGCCTTGAATGCTTTGGCCTTCCCCGTTTCGTTTGCGTTCTTTTCTACTTACGTTCTCTTGCTCCCCTTCGTCTTCTTCCTCTTCTCTTCTTTCTTTGTCTTGTCTTCTTTGCTTTTGTTTAGGAGAGGACAAGTGTCCCTTATGTGCCCTTCTCCTTGGCAATTGTAGCATATGACCTTCCCCCTGGGTCTTCTATTCCTATCATTAGATTTATCAAATCTAAAATTCTTAAATACACGCCTCACCTTCCTTACCATGTAGGCTTCTTCGGTGCTATCCATGGAGGAGGAGGAAGACGCTTCATCATCGGAGGAGGAGGGGATTTCCATCTTCTTCTTCCCCTTATTTGCCAACAATGCTACTCCTCTTGAAGGTTGAATTCTAGGCTCCTCTTGTATTCCTTCAAGCCTAGTTTCGTGGAGTTCCATTGTTGAGAAGAACTCCTCCAAGGTGCTCACTTCTAAATTCTTTGAGATATAGAATGAGTCCACCATGGAGCTCCACTTTGAGGACCGGGAAAGGCATCTATAGCCTTCATGAGCATGTCCCGGTTTGATAGCTTCTCACCTACACTTGTTAGCCCAATTAAAATTTCTTTAAACCTAGAGTGTAGTGAGGTTACCTTTTCTCCCTTTTCTAGTTTTATATTGGATAGTTGGGAGCGGAGGAGGTCTCTCCTTGCTAGCTTGGCCTCGGATGTGCCTTCATGGAGTTCTATAAGCTTCTCCCACATCTCTTTGGCGCTAGCACATTCTCCGATCGGTTGATCTCTTGTTGAGGAGCACATTGTAGAGATGGTGCTTGAGTTTGCAAGGTGCTCCTCTCTTGCCTCTTGGTCCACCTAGATTTCTCTATTGGCTTCCCTCTTCATCCCTAGGCAAAACGAAACCGGATTCCATTGTAATCATTATATCAAAATCCGCTTTGAAAATACCTCCATTCGCTTCTTCCACTGCGAATTCTCCTTCAAACCGGAGGATGGATGTTGGAGCCGCCATTTTGAAAGTTGCTTGTTGTGGCGGTTAGTCCTCGACAAGCTTTCCTTGGCTCGATACCACTTGTAGGAGCTAGAGGGGGTGAATAGCCCTCGTACGTTGGACGGTGTAACGTGCTCGTCTACAAAAATGTTAGCGCAAGCGGAAGCAATAAACTAAGACAAGCAATAAATGAAAATACAAACGCTAACAAAGAATGTAACGTGGTTCACGGCTACGCCGCTAATCCACGGTCCCTGATTCGTCCTCGGTGAATCACTCCGTTAAACCAATCCACTAAATGGTCTCTCCTTTGCACCAAGCTAGGTGGAGGTAACCTTTACAAATCAAGCACACTCTTCTTACAAATAGAATGGAGTAAGAACAGGTAAGAAGAGTTTAGAGCTTGTGGAGCACTAGGAAGATTGTTTAGAGTATGAGCATTAACCTCTCAAAGGCTTACACCCTCTCTTTTTATAGAGAGGGCTAACTTCTTCCGTTGGCGCCATCGATTGCCGCCGCTTGGCGCTGATTATCATTACTACAACGGCCTCCGAACACATCGGATCCCGACCGTTGTAGTCCAACGGAACTCTTGGCAGTCGACTGATGGACCTCATCGGGCCGATCCGCCTCCGTAGTCGACGCCTACGGCTACGAACGGCTCTGCGGGCCGAACCCTTATTGACTACCGATCGCGCCGCCTTGGCCCGATCGATGGTCTCGGCAATGATCGCCCATCGTATGGCCGATCACGCCACAATCCACGATATACGATCCGAACTCACTCGATTAGAGCAATGATCGCCATGACATGGCAATGATCGTGTCGTGAAAACCCATCCGACACTTGGCCAAATGGCCAAGTTTCACCTAAGAGCTACCCTTCCCAGGTTACAATCGCTCACTCATTTCGAGTCCTCGCCTTGAAGTTCTCTTCGTTCGCCACGTCCTTCGAAGATCAGCGGCTCTGCAATGCTCCTTCGCGTCTCTTGCCTCGAAGTCTACTTCCTCGGCTTCACTCCAAGCTTCTCGTCCGGCGGTCCCTCGGATGCTCCAAGCGCACGGCTTCCGCAAAGCTATCCTTCACCGACTCAAGGCACGAGTCATGAGATGTGAAACTCGCCACGGCTCCATGTGTGAATTACTAAGTCCTGCACGACTTCAATGCACATATCACATCAACATATCAAACTAACTTAAACCCTTTGCCACACCATCAAAACCATATTACGGCAAGAGATTGCCCTAACAACTTGCGCGTCGGCTCTGAGTGCCTTCCTCCCCATCGGATGAGTTTGTTTGCGGATCACAAGGTCGAATATGGTTATAGGAAATTATTAAGGAGCGTGTGTACTTTCCCATCAGAAGGCACATAACCCGAGATAATTAACTTGGTACCGAGAAATGGTGAACACTTAGATACAAATATAAGTATCCTCCCCATCGGAGTCACTTCTTTTATTTGTAGGGCTGAAGAGGAACCAACTATTAATTTTACTTGTCAAAAAGTTAGGTTGACAAGATAGTAAAATTAATGGGTAAAACCTCCACATAAAAATATAGAATTCGTATATGTCTACACTATCGTGGCATACGATATTCTTGGTGTTTTGAGGTGTTGATTGATTTTAAAATTTTATTGTTTGAGGAATCAATAATTTTTTGAAATCTAATGTTTTGATCTATGTGATTCTTAGGTTTTCTTTTAAAATGAATTTCAACCCGCTTATTGTGATACTGAAAGAAAATAAACTTACTGGACCCAACTATATTGATTGTAAATGGAATCTTGACATTATCTTAACTGCTGAGGAATACAAATATGTACTCCTCGAAGAGTTCCCTCTTAAGCCTATGGATGATTCTGGGGAAAAGAAGAAGGAGAGTTATAAGAAGTGGATTAAGGCCGATAAGACGGTGCGGTGTTACATTTTGGCATCTATGTCAAATGTAATGCAACATCAGCATCAAGCCATGCCGACTGCTTATGACATGATGCTCAATCTCAAAGAGATTTTTAGACACCAGAATCGGGTTGCTAGGCAGAAAGCCATGAGGAACTTGATAACGACCACCATGATCGAGGGAACACCCGTGAGGGATCATGTTCTCAAGATGATGGCTCATTTGAATGAGTTGGAAGTCCTCGGAGCTGAAATCGATGGGGAAACCCCGGTCGATATTATTCTCCAGTCACTACCTAGGAGTTTTGAGCAGTTTCGCCTAAAATACAACATGAACAAGAGGTTGTATTCATTGACGGAGCTTCTGACAGAAGTCCAGGCGGCAGAGGGGCTATTTCGTCAGAGTGCTCAGGCACAAGCCATGGTTACCCAAAAGGTTTCTACTTCTAAGCCAAAAGTCAAGAAGAAGAAGAAGCAAGATGGGGCAAAGGCGGTGGGAGGAAGTCAGGGAGGAGTGAAGAAGCCGAAAGACAAGTGCTTCACTTGTAAGCAGACTGGACACTGGAAGAAGGACTGCCCCAATCGCAAGTAGAACAAAGGTATATCTTTTGGTCTAGTCATTGAAACATGTTTAGCGGTGTTATCTACCCGCACCTGGTGTGTAGATATGGGAGCCACTGATCATGTCTGCAATACTTTGCAGGGGTTCCAAGAAACCAGACGACAAGCTGAGGGGAAGATTATCGTATACTTGGGCGATGCCACAAAGGTGGCGGCTGTTGCAGTGGGAGATGTTTATTTATCTTTTGAGAAAAATAAAGTTTTGCTTCTTAAGAATTGCCTTTATGTACCATTATTTAGAAAGAATTTAATTTCGATTTCTAAATTGTTTATGGATGGATATTCTATTTCTTTTAATGACAGAGTTGTTATAAAAAGGAATAGGGAGATTATCTGTTCAGGTGCATTGATAGGAAATTTGTACACACTTGAAACAAAAGCTCCCACAATGCAAATAGAAGTTAATAACTCATCTTCTAATTCCAATAAGAGAAAAGAACCTTCGAAGATGAACCAAACATATCTTTGGCATCTTAGGCTTGGTCATATTAACCTAAGCAGAATTCAAAGGTTGATAGCTGATGGACCTCTAGGTTCATTAGTGGTGGAAGATTTCCCAACCTGTGAATCTTGCTTGGAGGGTAAAATGACCAAGAGGCCTTTTAAGGCCAAGGGGTATAGAGCAAAAGATGTGTTAGAATTGGTTCATTTTGATTTGCGTGGTCCTAAGTCTATCCAGGCTAGAGGTGGTTTTGAGTATTTCGTCACTTTTATAGATGATTATTCGAGATATGGATACATTTACTTGATGCGGCGCAATTCTGAATGCTTTGACAAGTTCAAAGAATTCAAGGCTGATGTGGAGAAACGTCAAGGTAAAAGTATCAAGACACTACGATCAGATCGTGGTGGAGAGTACCTCTTGGGAGAGTTTAGGAATTACTTATCAAAGATTGGGATTCAATCCCAATTATCTGCACCAGGCACACCCCAGCAGAATGGTGTAGTAGAGTGAAGGAATAGGACTCTTATGGAGATTGTTAGATCGATGATGAGTTATTCTGAGTTGCCAGATTCATTCTGGGGATATGCTCTAGATACGGCAGTGTATATTCTGAACTTGGTGTCATCTAAATCAGTGCCTTCTACTCTCACAGAATTATGGACTGGGCGAAAGCCTAGTCTAAGACATTCAGATTTGGGGGAGTCCAGCACATGTGTTGAAGGCAGATGCTGGTAAGTTGGAACCCCGTACAGAAGTGTGCATATTCGTTGGCTATCCTAGAGGAACGAAAGGTGGTTTGTTTTATAGTCCTAGAGATCAGAGGGTGATAGTTAGCACAAATGTCAAATTTCTAGAGGAAGACTATGTGATGATCCACAAGCCCATGAGTAAGATTGTTCTAAAGGAATTGAAAAGGGAAGTCACTTCTTCAGTACCACCGGTACAAGAGAATATACCACAAGTCACTGCACCGCGTGTCACAGAGGATACACAGGTGATACCTCGTCGTAGTGGGAGGGTTGTGAGAAAGCCTGATAGATTCATGTTCTTAGGAGAATCTTCTGATTTGGTCCTTGGCGAACATGAACCTGATCCCTGGACATATGACGAGGCAATCAAAGATAAAGATGCAGTATCTTGGCAAAGTGCAATGAATGTTGAGATTGAATCTATGGATTCAAATCAGGTCTGAGAGCTAGTAGAACCACCCGATGGTGTAAAAACCATTGGATGCAATTGGATCTACAAAAGAAAGAGACGAATAGACGGAAAGGTTGAAACCTTCAAAGCGAGGCTTGTTGCGAAGGAGTATACTCAGAAAGAGGGTATCGATTATGAGGAAACTTTTTCGCTGGTGGCCATACTTAAGTCTATCCGGATTCTCTTATGCATTGCAGCTCATATGAATTATCAGGTGTGGCAGATGGATGTCAAGATAGCTTTCCTTAATGGAAGTATTGAGGAAAACATCTATATGAAGCAACAAGAGGGATTCATTGCAAAGGGTAAAGAGCATCATGTGTGTAAGCTTAATCGGTCCATTTATGGATTGAAGCAAGCTTCGAGGTCTTGGAACATCCGCTTTGATGGGGTAATCCAGTCTTATGGATTTATTCAAAGTTCGGATGAGTCTTGTGTATACAACAGATGTGACGGAAACGTAGTGGTATATCTTGTACTATATGTAGATGACATTTTGTTAATTAGCAACAATGTAAAGGTGTTATCGGACGTAAGGGTATGGTTGTCCAAAAGTTTATTATGAAGGACTTGGGAGAAGTGGGACACATCCTTGGGATCAAGGTTATAAGGGATCACAAGAAAAGGATGTTGTGCTTATCTCAAGCTTCATACATAGACACCATTAAGGATCATTTTAGCATGCAGAACTCCAAGAAGGGTTTTCTACCTTTCAAGCATGGAGTTCCTTTATCTAAAGAGATTTTTCCTAGAACGTCTGAGGAGATAGAAGAGATGAAGGCGGTTCCTTATACTTCGGCAGTAGAAAGCCTCATGTATGCAATGCTATGTACGAGACTAGATATCTGCTTTGTCGTGGGCATGGTCAGCATATATCAGAGTAATCCAGGACAGGGACATTGGACTGCGGTAGAGCATATATTAAAGTACCTGAGAAGGACTAGGGATTATATGCTAGTTTACCAGGAAGACCAATTACTCCCAGTGGGTTATACAGATTCTGACTTCCAATCAGACAGGGATAACAGTAAGTCTACCTCAGGTTTTTTGTTTACTTTGGGAGGTGGAGCCATTGTATGGAGGAGTGTCAAGAAGAAATGCGTGGCGGACTCCACCATGGAAGCTAAGTATGTGGCAGCCTGTGAGGCGGCCAAAGAAGTTGTGTGGCTCAAAAACTTCCTGATGGACTTGGATGTGATTCCTGGTTTGCCCAGAACTATCACAATTTATTGTGATAATAGTGGTGCAGTTGCAAACTCGAAGGAACCACGAGCCCATAAGGCAAGTAAACACATAGAGCGCAAGTACCACCTGATACGAGAGATCATAAAGAGAGGAGAAGTTGTTGTGGCCAAGATTGCATCGGAGGATAAACTGGCAGATCCTTTCACTAAGGCCCTTCCGACGAGAGCTTTTGATAGGCATGTGGAGGGAATGGGAATAAGATGTATGGCAGTTTGAGGACAACATAGTATTTTAGAATAAGTAGGAGATTGTTGGGATGTATATTGAAAAGTCTATCTTTTGTATGAACATCTTTATTTTGAAATAAGAATCACATGATCATTGTTTGCATATTTATGGTGATGCATATTGTCTAATACATTACATTGTAGATAACATAGTGTGTGGTGTCACACGGGAGATCATGTTATCGGCTCCTTGTAAAGTATAAGTATAGGCTCACAACCGAGATGGCTTTGGACAAACCATTGGTATGGTTGTAGTGTGATTTGGTATTGGTTTGTCTTGACCATACAATCACACTAGTACACTTTGTGTGTATAGAACAGAACCGACTTAGAGGTGATTTGATTTATTGCAGACTACATAATCGAATCAGACCTCAAATATTATATTGTACATACTCTTATTCCCAATATAATAACGGGCACATCTACTTAGTATTCATTTCATTGATTTACCAATGGGCGAGATTTATAGATTAAATCGATAGGCTCAGTAAGTTGGGAAATGATATTATTTATATGGTGTGTCGTTGATTTAGGAGGAAACCGTGTCCTATATATTAGGATGATGATGTCCCCTTGAGGAGCTCATAAGGTTCATCATGTAAACCCTGCAGGTGGACTTGGTCCAGCATGATGAAAAGGTTGAGTGGTACTACTCATGGAGTTAGATGTTGATTAATTAATGGTCAGTAAATTAATTAATCGACGAACATTCGAGATCTTAAACACGGGGAGAAAAATGTACAAATAATATATGGAGCCCATATTAACTTATGGGGGTTGGTGAGGTAGATCAATGATAATCCTTTAGTGGATTGGATTAACATTAATGGATCGAACTTTATGTGGGCTTCATCCATTGGGTGGCCAAGATCCAACTACTCATCATGGTCCCTATTGTACCCTATTAATACCTCATGAAGCCTAGATCCAATGGATGAAAACAAAACTCTAGATCCAACGGTAGAGATTAAATCTCTAGATTCGACGGTTGAGATTAAATCTCTTGATTCGACTGTTGAGATTAAATACCTAGAACCAATGGTGTAGATTAAAAAAAGGCTTATCCCTAACTCTATAAAAGGAGGCTTTAGGGTGGGTGGCAAGGAGGAATTCAAATAGAGATAGGATTTGGGTTTGGGAGGCTTAGGGTTTGATGGTTTGGGCAGCCACAAATAAGGAAATTATTTCTTTTCTTCTTCTTCTTCCATGGTGGCCGGTGCCCATCTCCTTCTCCCCTCCCTTGGCCGGCGTCCAAACCTAATTCCTCTCCTCTCCTTGGCCTGTGGAAACAAGACTTAGGGTCTTCCCTTGGAGCTTTTGGCCGGTATCCATCTTATTCATCCAATCCTTCTTGGCCGGCGGCAAGCACCAAGCTTGGAGCTTGGTGGTTGGTTGAAAGAAGGAGAAGTACTTTGTTTCTTATTCTTCCTCTTGTTTGGAGCGAGAAAGGAAGGAAGATTGGTGATCTAGGAGCTTCGACTTTTGGTAGATCGTCGCCCACACGACGTCCAAAAAGAAGAAGGACATACAATAGAAGATCGAGAGGTATATCGATTGTCTATTTTCTTTTTTAACTTGTCTATAATTATTTTTTAATTATATATGCATGTAGTATTCTGTTTTTATGGCTAAAATAACTTGGACCCCGAATATAAACACAAAAGTCGATGATCCGTACATCGTCTATTCCGTAGCTATTCGTAGAATAGAGGTTGGTGGCTTGAACAACAAGTTTGTTCAAGTGACTACTCTAATCGAATAGCATGATGATGAAACGGTTGCTTGGGTGATCCCTTTTGTCTAGGATTAAATTTTTTAATCCGGGGACATCGATGGGATCGCCATGAACAAGCGACCGAGTTGAAGTGGGAAGCGAAGTTTCCTACCTTTAGGTAATAAGTATGTAACATACGGGTATTGGAATAAATCTTACCTTTAGGGCATTACCTACCCACGGATGAACCTTTACACAATTTACAAATCAGGTTATCATCTGTACTCCAACATCTACACCCTGCTAAACATTTAGGCCTATTTACATCACATCTATTACCCTAAATCATAATAAAGGAAATGTGATATCAACTTTTGAGTAAATATAGCCAACTACAAGTATCAAGCATAAGATAATATGAACACCTAACATGCTCATATTTATGACTAAATCTGAATGCAATTACATCTACCTGACCAGGGAAGGAAATTACCCACTTGATATGAAGACTTATCTAAGCATCTCCACATCCATAGGACCATCCTGAACTCAGGTCCTGCAATTAACATACAACATAATTAAATACCAACATAAACAATCTGTAGGAAAAAGGAATCTAACCCAATCCTAATCCCTGATCGATCAACCAAATCCCATAGTGGTACAATCTCTTACCATTCATTAATTACCCAACAATTTCCCAATCTTAATCAAATTAAATTCATTATATAATCCATGAATCAACTCTAGCATCAACTATAACGGTAACACACCCTACTTCAACATACCAAATCAAAGCTTATCTCACAATGATTCACGGCTCCCTCACAAGAACAGACAGAGCATCGGCCAGATCAATATTCATCTATGCATCTTCCAACGAGTATCATAAAGATAATGAAACTCACCCTTCAATCTAACCTTGCCCTGTTAATTCATATCCAGTTTCGCCAGCCAATTTCTGATCACCACCGCAGCTCATCAACACCACCAAACAAAATTTATAAGCACGGCATATCTCAAATATTTCAATACAACACCCTACTCCAAAAATCAATTATCCAAAAAATAAAATGATGAAGGAATTTTTATCCCACAGTAACAAGGTGCTCACCAGAGCCAATCACGGCTGTGAACAGGGATAAATCAAATCCAATTGCTGATGTGAACCGAGATGAACCAAACAACCAACCTCACGACACTGCCATCATCAGCTTTTGGTGACAATCGCAAGCTAAACATCCACCCTGAACTGCTCTGTTCACTGGAGGCATTTCAACGCCGACAATCACTGTAACTGATCCATGATCGAAGCCTCGGATCATCATCCAATAGCTAGGTTTTCTGCCCAAATCAAATACTAATCATCGATTCACTTCTCTGCACTCGGAGTTCACAGCCATGGTTGTGTCGCGTGTGGGCGGAGAAGAATCCAACGATAGGTTGTAGCTTATGGTGGTAGCTTGTCACGAAGGTAAGTGGGCGACCGTGAATGGGCAGAGCGAAGGGGAAGCCGACTGGCACAGCGAACTGGCTTGGGGCGTTGGTGATCGAAGAGCAAGGAGAGCTCGAGGCTGGCTAGGGGCACCGACGATCGATGAGCAATGAGAGCTCGTGGCTGGCTTGAGGCTTGCGCTGTCTGGAGGCCGGCCGGCAACGGCTGATTAGAGGAGGCGGTGAGCAAAGAGGAGATGCTGACGAGCTAACCTCCAACGGCGGCAACGAGTGGGAGGAGCCAGTTCCGGCGACGACGAGTGGAGAAAGGTCACTGCCATCAAGATCGAGATGGGGGAACGAATTGACAGATCGGGGAAATGAGGAGAAGAAAATGGTCGATCGAGGAAGTCAGGGAAATGGAAGAAATATAATAGGTTTTTTTTAATTAAACCTATTAATCCCTAGCAGATAGTCTAAACAGGCTTGACAAAAGCCTATCCGCTTTATCCCCATGAAATGTCCATAAAACTTCCGTTTAAATCCAAAAAAATTTCTAAAAATTCCTGAAAATTCTATAAAATAATTTCTTAATTAACAAGGGTATTTTTTCAGTATTTTATATGGAGGACCATGGATTCATCAATCAGTTGACGAATACCTCTCCGGAGAAGCGAGTTTTGGGGACTCATTTTCAAATCCTAATTTGATTCGAATTGTTATATTCTCTCAATCACATCGTCTTCAACACGAGGCTAGTGACTCCTACAAAGACGAGTCTCATAGTTTGGCGAAGCTATCCCAACGGTACTCAACGTGGATACGGATAGAGGTAATTATAGCGAGAGTTGCTCCGGTTGATGTCATTCCCGCTGCACGTGATATGTCAGGTATAACTAGCGTAATTTCCTTTTATTTCAAAATTTGAAACTGCGATTATGTCTACACATGTTGTACTATGCATGTGTGTGATGTGTGTGTTGTAATAAATAAGATTTATTGCTTTTTAATTCTTCCTTTATGCACATGTTTACGAAATATGTTCGAGCACACACTCGCCATGGTGCCAGAAACCCAACACATCAGTCGACTGCTAGGATTTGGCAGTCGACTGGTCCACCATCAGTCGATTGATATACCCTAGAAGTCGACTGTTAATAGTTGACGTCGGCACAGAAGGTGTTCCAGTCTAGTGATCGCTTGGAGCACTCGACTGATTACTTAATCAATTGACTGATGGCATGATCAGTCAACTGATCAAAGTCACGTTGGGCAGTGACGATCGTGGATCCGGCTCTTCAGAAGTCGTTGGATGGCGTCAGCTACAGCAACAGTCAACTGATGTTGTACATTAGTCGACTGATGGAGGCTCAATGGGAAAATCAGCACTCTCTCTATAAAAAGAGGGCATGGGTTCTTAAGGAGGCTAGTGCTTACATTCCTAACATACTCTCAAGCTCCCCACATTTCTCTAAGTGATTACATTCCTAACATACTCATCTTATACACTCTTGGTTCAGGACATGGTCTATTGTTTTAGTCCCACTAGGCTGACTACTTCACACCTAACCCAAGTATTACTTCTTCGTCCTCCAGATTGTAGTTATTGCACATGTATCCAAGAGTACCATACTCTAAACATGTAATGCTTTGGCCAAAGACTTTAGTAACAATCTGACGAGAGGCCATAGGGTATACATCTCCTCGCAAGGAGTGGTGAATCCTCTATAAGCTATTCAAACACCTTCGGCCACTTCGACTTATACCCAATCATCCCGGGTCCACATCTCCTCAGAGATGCTTGCTTAAGATGTTAAAGCATAAGTCTTCATGACGAAGATGACTTGAATACCGCAAGTCGAAGGAACATCGCACTTAATCTGCTGTAAGAACTTCATTGACATATCCATATATGCAGAGAATCATATGAAGTCTTACATCTAGTTACTCTAATGAACTAGTTACCATAACTAGCATCCACGATCAACTCCAGACATCTCAATGTCACCAGACAATGAGAAATAGCTACTTGGATAAACCAAAGGGTATACCTCGTGCTAGTCTCAACATAATCGATGGCGTCCGAATCCATCAATTCATCGACTAGGGATAATTCCAATACATCACAATTACACATATAGATACTCACTAGTTGTGATCCAATCATAAATTCTCTCATGCTGTGAATCATATTGCGAAAGTTGGGATGTATACTGAAAGTCTAGCCTTTGTATGAACATCTTTATTTTTTTAAATAAGAATCACATGATCATTGTTTGCATATTTATAGTTATGCATATTGTCTAATACTTTACATTATAGAAAACATGGTGTGTGGTATCACACAGAAGATCATGTTATCGGTTCCTTATAGAGTATAAGTAGAGGCTCACAACCAAGATGATTTTGGACAAACCATTGGCATGGTTATAGTGTAATTTGGTATTGGTTTATTTTGACCATAGAATTACACTAGTATACATTGTGTGTATTGAGTAGGACCGACTTAGAGGTGATTCAATTTATTGCTGACTACATAATAGAATTAGACCTCAGATATTATGGTGTACATGCTCTTAATCTCGATATAATAATGGGCACATGTACTTAATATTTATTTCTTTGATTTACCAATGGGAAAAATTTATGGATTAAATCGATAAGCTCGGTAAGTTGGGAAATAATATTATATACATGGTGTGTCATTGATTATAAGAGGAAACCGTGTCCTATATATTAGAATGATGATGTCCCCTTGAGGAGCTCATAAGTATCATCATGTAAATCCTGCAGGTGGACTTGTTCCTACATGATGATAAGGTTGAGTGGTACTCATGATGTTAGATGTTGATTAATTAATTGTCAGTAAATTAATTAATTAATGGGCATTCGATATCTTAAACACGGGGAGATATTTGTACAATTAATATATGGAGCCCATATTTAATTATGGGGGTTGGTGAGGTAGATCAATGATAATCCTCTAGTGGAATGGATTATCATTTATGGATTAGATTTTATGTGGGTCGGATCCATTGGGTGGCCAAGATCCAACTCCTCCTAATGGTCCCTATCGTAGCCTATTAAAACCCTCATGAAGCCTAGATCCAACGGACACGATTAAATGGAGGTATGGGCAAGATCTATAAATAAGGTTCCAAGGCTTGGGCAGCAAACAAGAGTTTGGATGCTAGGGTTTGCTTCCAAGGCATGGGCAGCTAGGAAAGAAGAAGCTTTAGGGTTTAGAGTTGGCTTGTGCGGCGACAAGAGGTGGAAGAGGTTTAGGGTTTCATTTTCCTCTCTTCCTAAGGTTTGGCCGGCGCCCTTTTCTTCAACCCTTTAGGGTCGCCGCTCCTTCTTTGAAGCTTGGCTGGCGGTTCTTCTTCCTCTATTTCTCCTTGGCCGGCGCCAAGAGTTAGGGTTTCTTCCCTTGGAGCTCTTTGTCGGCGCCCACACTCTCTCTCTCTCCTTGGGGCCGGTGGACATCAACCTTGGTGGTTGGTGGTTGGCGCAAGAAAGGAGAAAAAGGGACTTCGGTTATCTTCCTTTGTTCAGAGTGAACAAGGAAAGGAAGATACGTGATCTAGGAGGCTTCAACTCTCGGAGGATCGTTGCCCACACAACGTCCAAGAGGAGGATAGGTCATACGATAGAAGATCAAGAGGTAAACAAGAGGTATAATTCTTGTTTTGGTTTCCATTTGGTTCTTTGTATTTTTTTTATAATTGTATGTGGTTAATTTACTTGGACCTTGAAGATAAACAAAATATCGGCGATCCTTACATCATCTATTCCGCAGCTAATCGAGGAAAAGAGTTAGTTTGCTTGAACAACAAGTTTGTTAAAGCAACCACTCTAATCGAATAGCACGATGATGGATCGGTTGCTTGGGTAATCCGTCTTCATCAAGGATTATTTTTTTTTAATCTTGGGACATAGATAGGATCGCCATGCACAAACAACCAAGTTGAAGCAGGAAGTGAAGATTCTCCCTTCAAGTGGTATCAGAGCCATGGTTTCCGATTTTGTGTGTTTAGGATTCGGTTACTTTTATGCACTTATCATATATTATGTGTGACGAATAATAGTAGAATGTGCGTAGGCTAACTTTTTGGTTACAGGGATAAGATCCAACTATTATGGCCATATGTGTGTGTATGTGATTGTATGTGTGTAATTGTAATATTATTTGAATCATCGGGGTTGACGAGGTTATTATTTAATTTTTGTAATTAAGTACAGCATTGTTTAGCCACTCTTTTATTTTAGTTTACTTTCGATCTAGATTTCATGTACACTCCTTTATGAAGTATAAGATCGATGGATGTAAATTAAAATAATTATTCTCGACTTGGATCTCCGGATGGCTTGTACATGGTGTATGGAGGAGTGGACGAGATGGCGATGCGACGGGAGGCATATTGGAAAATAAAAGTCATAATAATTGGAAAATATTTTTTTCATATTTATTGCCTCTTGTTTGATATGCATGTTGTCTGCTTGGAAAATTTCTCATTTTAAATTACTAAGTGGGAGAGGGATATTTTTTTTAAATTCCCATGGCCTCCATTACAATTTGACATGTGATGCAAACAAACTTGCGCGTCGGCTCTGAGTGCCTTTCTCCCCATCGGATGAGTTTGTTTTGTGGATCACTAGGTCAAATATGGTTATAGAAAATTATTTAGGAGAGTGTGTACTTCCCCATCGGAAGCCACATAATCCGAGATAATTGCCTTGGTACCATGTAATGGTGAACATTTAGATGCAAATAAAAGTATCCTCCCTATCGGAGTCACTGCTTTTATTTGTAGGGTCGAAGAGGAACCAACTATTAATTTTATTTATCAAAAAGTAAGGTTGACAGGATAATAAAATTAATGGGTAAACCTCCTATTACAAATGAGGAATTCGTATATGTCCACACTATCGTGGCATACGATATTCTCGGTGTTTTGAGGTGTTAGATGATTTTAAAATTTTATTGTTTGAGGAATCAAAATTTTTTTGAAATATAATGTTTTGATCTTTGTGATTCTTAGGTTTTTCAAAAATGACTTTCAACTCACTTGCTGTGATACTAAAGGAAAATAAACTTACTGGACCTAACTATGTGGATTGGAAAAGAAATCTGGATATAGTCTTGACTGTTGAGGAGTACAAGTATGTACTTCTCGAAGAGTGTCCTCCTAAGCCTGTAGATGATTCTGGGGAAAAGGATAAAGAGAGTTATAAGAAGTGGATCAAGGCTGATGAGATGGCATGGTATTACATTTTTGCTTCTATGTCAAATGTATTGCAACATCAGCATCAGGCCATGTCTACTGCTTATGACATGATGCTCAATCTCAAGGAACTTTTCAGACACCAGAATCGGGCTGTTAAGCAGGAGGCCATGAGGAACTTGATGACGACCACCATGGTTGAGGGAACATCCGTGAGAGATCATTCTCTCAAGATGATGGCTTATTTGAATGAGCTAAAAGTTCTTGGAGTTGAGATCGATGGGGAAACCCAGGTCGATATCATTCTCCAATCTCTACCTAAAAGTTTTGAGCAGTTTCGCCTACAACATGAATAAGAGGTTGTATTCATTGGTGGAGCTTTTAACAAAACTCCAAGCAGTAGAGGGGCTTTTCGTCAGAATGCTCAGGCTCAGGCCATGGTTTCTCAGAAGGTTTCGACTTCTAAGCCGAAAGGCAAGAAGAAGAAGAAGAAGAAACAAGGTAGAGCAAAGGTGGCGGGAGGATCTCAGGGAGAAGTGAAGAAGCCGAAAGGCAAGTGCTTCACTTGCAAGAACACTAGACATTGGTAGAAGGACTTCCCTAACCGAAAGCATAACAAAGGTATATCTTTTGGTTTAGTCGTTGAAACATGTTTAGCGGTGTTATCTACTGGTACCTAGTGCGTAGATACAGGAGCCACTGATCATGTCTGCAATTCTTTCCAGGGGTTCTAGGAAACCAAATGATAGGCTGAAGGGGAGATTACTATCTACATGGGCAATGCTACAAAGGTGGCGGCTATTGCAGTGGGAGATGTTTATTTATCTTTTGATTGGAATAAAACTTTGGTTCTGAGAAGTTGCTTTTATGTACCTTCGTTTAGAAAGAATTTAGTTTCAGTTTCTAAATTATTTTTGGATGGATATTCTATTTCTTTTATTGACAGAGTTGTTATAAAAAAGAATAGAGAGATTATCTATTCTGGTACATTGATAGGAAATTTATACACTCTTGAACCAAAAGCTCCCACGATGCGAATAGAAATAAATAATTCATCTTCTAAATCTAATAAGAGAAAAGAACCTTTGAAAATGAACCAAACATATCTTTGGCATCTAAGGTTAGGTAATATTAAGCTAAGTAGAATTCAAAGGTTGATAGCTGATGGACCTTTGGGTTTATTAGTAATGGAAGATTTCCCAACCTGCGAATCTTGCTTGGAAGGTAAAATGACCATGAGGTCTTTTAAGGCCAAGGGGTATAGAGCCAAAGATGTGTTGGAATTGGTTCATTCTGATTTGTGCAGTCCTATGTCTATCTAGGCTGGAGGTGATTTTGAATATTTCCTCTAGACGATATTCAAGATATGGATACATTTACTTGATGTGCTGCAAGTCTGAATGTTTTAACAGGTTCAAAGAATTCAAGGCTGATGTAGAGAAACGTCAAGGTAAAAGTATCAAGACACTACGATCTGATCATAGTGGTGATTAGATCTTGGGAGAGTTTAGGAATTACTTATCAGAGGTTGGGATTCAATCCCAATTGTCGGCACTTGGAACACCCCAGCAGAATGGTGTAGCAGAGTGAAGGAATATGACTCTTATGGAGATGGTTAGGTCAATGATGAGTTATTCTGAGTTACTAGAATCGTTCTGGGTGTATGTTTTGGATACGACTGTGTATATTCTAAACTTGGTACCATCTAAATTAGTGTCTTCTACTCCCAAAAGCCTAGTCTAAGACATATTCGGATTTGGGGGAGTCCAGCACATGTGCTGAAGGCAGATGCTGGTAAGTTAGAACCTTGTACAGAAGTGTGCTTGTTCATAGGCTATCCTAGAGGAACAAAAGGTGATTTGTTTTATAGTCCTAGAGATCAAAGGGTGATTGTTAGCGCGAACACCAGATTTTTAGAGGAAGACTATGTGATGAACCATAAGTCCATGAGCAGGATTGTTCTGAAGGAATTGAGAGGGAAAGTCACTACTTCAGTACCACCAGTATAAGAGGACATACCACAAGTGACTGCACTGCGTGTCACAGAGGATACACATGTGATACCTCATCATAATGGGAGGGTTATTAGACAACCTGATAGATTTATGTTCTTGGAAGAATCTTCTGATTTGGTCCCTTGCGAACATGAACCTAATCCCTGGACATATGACGAGGCAATCCAAGATAAAGATGCGGTATCTTGGCAAAGTGCAATGAATTCTGAGATAGAATCTATGGATTCAAATCATGTCTGAGAGCTAATAGAACCACCCAATGGTGTAAAAACCATTGGATGCAAGTGGATATACAAAGAAAGAGAGGAATAGACAGGAAGGTTGAGACCTTCAAATCAAGGCTTATTGCGAAAGGGTATACTCAGAAAGAGGGTATCAATTATGAGGAGGCATTTTCACTGGTAGTCATGCTTAAGTCTATTCGAATTCTCTTGTCTATTGCTGCTCATATGGATTATGAGGTGTGGCAGATGGATGTCAAGACAACTTTTTTTAATGGAAGTCTTGAGGAAAATATCTATATGGAGCAACCAGAGGGATTCATTGCAAAAGGCAAAGAGCATCTTGTGTGAAAGCTTAATCGGTCCATTTATGAATTGAAGCAAGCTTCGAGATATTGGAACATCCACTTTGATGAGGTAATCTAGTCTTATGGATTTATTCAAAGTCTGGATGAGTCTAGTGTATACAAGAGATGTGACGGAAATGTAGTGGTATTTCTTATATTATATGTAGATGACATTTTGCTAATTGGAAACAATGTCAAAGGGTTATCAGAAATAAGTAAGAGTATGGTTGTTCAAACAATTTGATATGAAGGACTTGGGAGAAGTGGGACACATCCTTGGGATCAAGGTTATAAGGGATAGCAAGAAAAGGATGTTGTGCTTATCTCAAGCTATATACATAGACACTATTTTGGCTCGTTTTAGCATGCAGAACTCCAAGAAAGGTTTTCCACCTTTTAGGCATGGAGTACCTTTATCTAAAGAGATGTGTCCTAGAACATCAAAGGAGATAGAGGAGATGAAGGCAGTTTATTATACTTCGACAGTAGGAAGCCTCATGTATGCTATATTATGTACGAGACTGGATATCTTCTTTGTCGTGGGCATGGTTAGCAGATATTAGAGTAATCCAAGACAGGGACATTGGACTACGGTAAAGCATATATTGAAGTACTTGAGAAGGACTAGGGATTATATGTTGGTATATCAGGAATTACTCCCTGTGGATGACACAGATTCTGACTTCTAATCAGATAGGGATAACAATAATCCTACCTCGGGTTTTGTGTTTACTTTGGGAGGTGGAGCCATTGTATGGAGGAGTGTCAAGCAAAAATGCGTGGCAAACTCTACCATGAAAGCTGAGTTTGTGGCAGCCTCTGAGGCAGCCAAAGAAGTTGTATGGCTCAGAAACTGCTTGATGGACTTAGATGTGATTCTTGGTTTGCTCAGAACTATCACAATTTATTGTGATAACAGTGGTGCAGTTGTAAACTCGAAGGAACCACGAGCTCATAAGGCAAGTAAACACATAGAGTGCAAGTACCACCTGATATGAGAGATCGTAAAGCTAGGAGAAGTTGCTATCACCAAGATTGCATCAGAGGATAACCTGGCAGATCCTTTCACTAAGGCCCTTCCAGTGAGAGATTTTTATAGTCATGTGGAGGGAATGGGCATCAGATGTATGACAGTTTGATGGCAGCATAGTCTTTTAGTATAAGTGGGAGATTATTGGGATGTATACTGAAAGCCTAGCCTTTGTATGAACATCCTTATTTTTGAAATAAGAATGACATGATCATTGTTTGCATATTTATAGTTATGCATATTGTCTAATACTTTACATTGTAGATAACATGGTGTGTGGTGTCACACAGAAGATCATATTATTAGTTCCTTGTAGAGTATAAGTAGAGGCTCACAACCAAGATGGTTTTGGACAAACCATTGGCATAGTTGTAGTGTAATTTGGTATTGGTTTATCTTGACCATAGAATTACACTAGTACACTTTGTGTGTATTGAGCAGGACTGACTTAGAGGTGATTCAATTTATTGCTAACTACATAATTGAATCAGACCTCGGATATTATGGTGTACAAGCTCTTAATCTCGATATAATAACGGGCATATGTACTTAATATTTATTTCTTTGATTTACCAATGGGCGAGATTTATGGATTAAATCGATAGGCTCGGTTAGTTGGAAAATAATATTATTTACATGGTGTGTCGTTGATTATAGGAGGAAACTGTGTCCTATATATTAGGATGATGATGTCCCCTTGAGGAGCTCATAAGGATCATCATGTAAATCCTGCAGGTGGACTTGGTCCTGCAAGATGATAAGGATGAGTGGTACTACTCATGGAGTTAGATGTTGATTAATTAATTGTCAGTAAATTAATTAATTAACGGACATTCGATATCTTAAACATGGGGAGACATTTGTACAATTAATATATGGATCCCATATTTAATTATGGGGGTTGGTGAGGTAGATCAATGATAATCCTCTAGTGAAATTGATTATCATTAATGGATTAGATTTTATGTTGGTTGAATCCATTGGGTGGCCAAGATCCAACTCCTCCTCATGGTCTTTATCGTAGCCTATTAAAACCCTCATGATGCCTAGATCCAACGATCACAATTAAATGGAGGTATGGGCGAGATCTTTAAATAAGATTCCAAGGCTTGGGAAACAAACAAGAGTTTGGATGCTAGGGTTTGCTTCCAAGACTTGGGAAGGCTAGGAAAGAAGAAGCTTTAGGGTTTGGAGTTGGCTTGGGCGGCGGTATGAGGTGGAGGAGGTTTAGGGTTTCATTTTCCTCTCATCCTAAGGTTTGGCCGGCACACTTTTCTTCATCCCTTTAGGGCCGGCGCTCCTTCTTTGAAGCTTGGCTGGCGGTTCTTCTTCCCCTATTTCTCCTTGGTCGACGGCAAGAATTAGGGCTTCTTCCCTTGGAGCTCTTGGCCGGCGCCCACACTCTCTCCCTCTCCTAAGGGCCGACGTCATCAACCTTGGTGTTTGGTGGTTGGCGCAAGAAAGGAGAAGAAAGGGACTTCAGTTATCTTCCTTTGTTCGGAGCGAACTAGGAAAGGAAGATACATGATCTAGGAGGCTTCAACTCTCAGAGGATCGTTGCCCACACAATGTCCAAGAGGAGGATAGGGCATATGATAGAAGATCAAGAGGTAAACAAGAGGTAGAATTCTTGTTTTGGTTTCCTTTTTGTTCTTTGTATTTGTTTATAATTGTATGTGGTTAATTTACTTGGACCCCGAAGGTAAACACAAAAATCGGCGATCTGTACATCATCTATTCCACGGCTAATTAAGGAAAAGAGTTAGGTTGCTTGAACAACAAGTTTGTTAAAGCAACCACTCTAATTGAATAGAAAAATGATGGATCGGTTGCTTGGGTAATCCGTCTTCGTCAAGGATTATTTTTTTTTAATCTGGGGACATAGATAGGATCAACATGCACAAGAGACCAAGTTGAAGCGGGAAGCGAAGATTCTCCCTTCAGTGGAGATTCAGTAAATGAGTTTAAGATCTAATCAAATACATGAAAACATGTATACTCAAACAATGAATCTTCATTTATCAAATAAATGGTACAACCATAAGGCGATTGCCTTAGGACACCTCTCATATATTACTAACAAACTCCCACTTGACCTAATGCTAATCGCCACAGTATCCAATACCATAAGCTCTAACATGACCCTCAAACTTACTCTGAGGTAAGACCTTAGTTAAAGGGTCCGCTAAGTTCCTTTCAGTGGGAATCTTCTTGATTTGTATTTCCTTACTACTTATAATCTCTCTGATCAAATGATAGTGGCGAAGCACATGTTTGGATCATTGATGAGACCACATCAAGTTCAGAGATGAACTTCTTGATCCAAACCGCTTCCTTTGCTGCTTTCGAAGCTATAATGTATTATGCCTCAGTGGAAGAATCTGCTATGGTTGTAGGGATGTATACTGAAAAGTTTACCTTTTGTATGAACATCTTTATTTTGAAATAAGAATCACATGATCATTGTTTGCATATTTTTATAGTTATGCATATTGTCTAATACATTACATTGTAGATAACTGAAGGGAGTTTGCTTCGGAGGCTCATTGGCTCCCATGTCCCCGGATTAAAATTTTCACTAATGAAAGAACTAATCTGGATGGGATGAGTTTCCTTAGCACAATCTATTCGTCGTCGTGCTAACAACTTGAGTGATCGCTTGAACAAACTAGTTGTTCAAGCATCACAACTCTTCTAGTTGGTTAGCCGCGGAAGAGACGACGGACGGATCGCCGGTTTTTGTGTTTGTCTTCGGGGTCCATGATTATACAAAATATATACATACACACACTTGTATAATCAACACATAAAAGAACATGCTAAGATCAGAAAATAAAGTTGTAAAACTTTTATACCTCAGGATCTTCTATCGTATGTCCTATCTTCCTCGTGGACAACGTGTGGGCGAAGATCCTCCACGAGTAGAAGGCTTCTAGATCACGTTCTTCCCTTCTTTATTCGCTGCGAACAAAGAGAAGAACAAACAAAACTTCTCCTTTCTAGAACCGGCCACCAAGCAAGGGAGTTTGATGTAACTGCCGGCCAAGGAACGAATGGATGAAGCGCCGGCCACCAATGTAAGGGGAACCGCCGGCCACCTTGGAGAGAATGGAGAAGTGAACGCCGGCCAACCTTGAAGAGAGGTTGTCGCCGGCCAAGGAATAAGAGAGGGACCAAGAGGATGTGCTCTGGCCAAGTCTTGATGGAAGAAGATGGGTGCCGGCCACTTGTCCAAGAGTTGTCGCCCAAGCCAAAGCTTCCAAACCCTAGCCGCCCAACCTAAAACCCTAACTCCAATTGAACCATTACTTGCCGCCCAACCTAAGCCCTCTATTTATAGAATTGGGCTTAAGCCTCCTTTAATCTCCACCGTCGGATCTAGGGATTTAATCTCCACCGTCGGATCTAGGGTTTTATCCCAACCGTCAGATCTAGGGTTTCATCCCAACCGTCGGATCTAGGATTTCATCCCAACCTTCGGATCTAGGGTTTCATCCCAACCGTCGGATCTAGGGTTTTATCCCAACCGTCGGATCTAGGGATTTAATCCCAACCATCGATTCTAGGGTTTCATCCTAACCATCAGATCTAGGGATTTAATCCCAACCGTTGGTTCTAGGGTTTCATCCCAACCATCGGATCTAGGGATTTAATCCCAACCGTTGGTTCTAGAGTTTTGTTTTACATCCTTGGATCTAGATTTCATGAGGATTATATTAGGCTACGATAGGGACCATAAGGAGGAGTTGGATCTTGGCCATCCGATGGATCGGAACCACACAAATTTGATCCATCAATGATGTTCCATTCCACTAGAGGATCATCATTGAACTACCTCACCAACCCCCATAAATTAATATGGGCTCCATATATTATTTGTACATTCATCTCCCCGTATTTAAGATATCGAATGTCCGTCAATTAATTGATTTACTGACCATCAATTAATTAACATCTAACTTCTCGAGTAGTACCACTCAACCTTATCATCATGTTGACTAAGTCAACCAGCTGAGTTTACATGATGAACCTTATGAGCTCCTCAAGGGGACATCATCAACCTAATATATAGGACCCGGTTTCCTCTTATAATCAACGACACACCATGTAAATAATATCATTTCCCAACTTACCGGGCATATTGATTTAATCCATCTAAATCTCACCCTCTGGTAAATCAAAGAAATAAATACTAAGTACATGTTCCCATTATTATATCGAGATTAAGAGCATGTACAAGATAATATCCGAGGTCTGATTCAATTATGTAGTCAGCAACAAATTGAATCACCTCTATGTCGGTCCTGCTCAATACACCTAAGTGTACTAGTGTAACTCTATGTTCAAGACAAAACAATACCAAGCTACACTACAACCATGCCAATGGTTTATCCAAAACCATCTTGGTTGTGAGCCTCTACTTATATTCTACAAGATACTGATAACATGATCTTCTGTGCCACACCAAGCACCATGTTATCTACAATGTAAAATATTAGACAATATGCACACATATAATAAATATACAAAGTGCAAACAATGATCATGTGATTCTTATTTCAAAATAAAAATGTTCATACAAAAAGAGCTAGGCTTTCAGTATACATTCCAACAATAACATGGTGTGTGGTGTCACACGGGAGATCATGTTATCGGCTCCTTGTAAAGTATAAGTAAAGGCTCACAACCGAGATGACTTTGGACAAACCATCGGAATGGTTGTAGTGTGAATTGGTATTGGTTTGTCTTGACCATAGAATCAAACTAGTGCACTTTGAGTGTATTGAGCAGGACCGACATAGAGGTGATTCGATTTATTGCTGACTACATAATCGAATCAGACCTCAGATATTATTATGTACATGCTCTTAATCCCGATATAATAATGGGCACATATACTTAGTATTCATCTCTTTGCTTTACCAATGGGTTAGATTTATAGATTAAATCGATAGGCTTGGTAAGTTGGGAGATGATATTATTTATATGGTGTGTCGTTAATTATAGGAGGAAACCATGTCCTATATATTAGGATGATGATGTCCCCTTGAGGAGCTCATAAGGTTCATCATGTAAACCCTGTAGGTGGACTTGGTCCGGCATGATGAAAAGGTTGAGTGGTACTACTCATGGAGTTAGATGTTCATTAATTAATGGTCAGTAAATTAATTAATCGACGGACATTCGAGATCTTAAACACGGGGAGAAAATATACAAATAATATATGGAGCCCATATTATCTTATGGGGGTTGGTGAGGTAGATCAATGATAATCCTTTAGTGGATTGGATTATCATTAGTGGATCGGACTTTATGTGGGCTTGATCCATGGGTGACCAAGATACAACTCCTCCTCATGGTCCCTAATGTAGCCTATTAATACCTAATGAAGCTTAGATCCAATGGATAGAAACAAAACTCTAGATCCAAAGGTAGAGATTAAATCTCTAAGATCCGACTGTTTAGATTAAATCTCTAGATCCGACGGTTGAGATTAAACCAATGGTGGAGATTAAAAGGAGGCTTTTCCCTAACTCTATAAAAGGAGGGAAAGGGGTTGGCGTGGAGATTAATTCAAGAGAAGCTAGGGTTTTGGAAGTTGGCGGAAAGGCATAGGAACAAGGGTTTGGGCTTGGGCGGCACCTAATAAGGAAATTTTTCCTTGTGTTGTTCTTCTTCCCCAAGCTGCCGGCGCCCTTGGAGTTCCTTCCAGCCCTTGGCCGGCATCCAAAACAGGTCCTCTCCCTCTCCTTGGCCGATGGAACAAAGGTTTAGGGTCATCCCTTGATGCTTTTGGCCGGCCACTCTCAATCTCCTCTTCCTTCTTGGCCGGCGGCAAGCTTCCTCCTTGGAAGTTGTTGGTTGGTTGAAAGAAGGAATAGAGCTTTGTTTCTATTCTTCCTCTTGCTTTAGAAGAGAAATTTTTATATGTTACATGTTTGTATTTGTTTTTCAATTATGAGCATGATATAAATCTGTTTGTGGCTAAATAATACTTGGATCCCGAACCTAAACACAAAAACCAGCGATCCAGACATTGTTTATTCCGTGGCTACTCGTAGAATAGAGGATGGTCGCTTGAGCAACGAGTTTGTTCAAGTGACCTCTCTAAACAAATAGCACAATGATGACTTGGTTGTTTGAGCAATCCCTTTTGTCTAGGATTAAATTTTTTAATCCAGGGACATCGATGGGATCGCCATGAACAAACAACCAAGGTGTAGTGGGAAACGAAGTTTCCCCTCACAGACTCGATAAGCAAAACCCTTCAATGGTGTCTTGTTTGGAACCTTTCCAACTTATTTCACCTCCATTCAAGGTAAATACGTAACCATACTGAGACCTGGAATTATCCTTGTCTGTCTGGATGTTGGCATCCGTATACCCACGTATTACCATATCACCTTCTCCATATATTAGGAACACATCCTTAGTTCTTCTTAAGTAATTAAGGATTGTATTAACAGCCTCCCAATGATCCATTCTTAGATCAGATTGGTATCTGCTCGTGACACTCAGAGCATACGATACATCGGGGCTCGTACATAACATAGTATACATGATAGATCCTATTGTGGATGCATATGGAATCTTATTCATGCAAATCCTCTCGTCTTATGTGCGCGGACACATAGACTTCGAAAGGTGTATCCCATGCTTGATGGGTAGGAAATCTTTCTTGAATTCCGACATGGTAAACCTCTTTAGCACTCGGTCTATATATGTAGACTGTGAAAGACAAAGCAACCTATTCGATCTATCCCTATTGATCTTAATCCCGAGGATGTAGGTTGCTTCTCCTAGGTCTTTCATGGAGAATGTCTTAGATAACCAAATTTTAACCGACTGTAAGACAGATATATCGTTTCCTATAAGTAATATGTCATCAACATACAACACTATGAACACGACTGCACTCTCACTAACCTTCTTGTACACACAGGGTTCGTTTGAATTTTGTGAGAAATCAAACCTTTTGATTGTCTCATCAAAACGGATTTTCCAGCTCCTAGATGCTTGCTTCAGTCCATAAATGGACCATCGAGGTTTACATACCTTGGTTTTATCAATCGTTGTGAAACCCTCAGATTGTATCATATACACTTCCTCGAGTAGGTTTCCATTAGGGAAAGTCATTTTCACATCCATCTACCATATCTCATAATCATAATGAGCCGCTATGGCAAGAAGCATATGAATGGATTTAAGCATAGCTACCGGTGAATAGGTCTCGTCATAATCAACACCTTGCTTTTAATGATAGCCTTTCGCCACTAATCTAGCCTTATAGGTAATCACATTACCATCCATGTCGATTTTTTTTTTTGAAAACCCACTTGCACCCTATAGGCTTAATACCTTCAGGTGGCTACACCAAGTTCCAAACTTGATTTTCATACATGGAATCCATTTCCGACTTCATGACTTCAAGCCATTTGTCCCTTTCTGAACTTTTCATAACTTCTTCATAACTTGTAGGTTCCTCATCGTCAATGAGTAACACATCATTCGATTCACTTACGAGAAATCCATATCTCTCGAGAATGTTGTGTGTCCTACCAGATCTATGAAGATGTGTTGTCACAATAGATTCAACCGATGTCTCATCACTATGAGTTATTGGTTAAGGTGCTTGACTAGGTATCTCATCAATGTCTATTGGAGTCTCTTGAACCTCCTCAAGTTCAACAATGCTCCCACTGTTTTTCTTGCAAGAGAAACTCTTTCTCTAGAAACACATCATGCCTTGAAACAAAAACCTTTTGTTCCATAGGATGATAGAATTGGTAACCCCTCGTTTCCTTAGGGTATCCAATAAATAGACATTTATCAGACTTAGCATCCAGTTTGTCTGATATAGTCCGCTTCACATAAGTAGGATAACCTCATATCTTTAAGTAAGATAAATGAGATTTCTTACTATTCCATATCTCATATGGAGTAGTAGAGACTACCTTGGATGGGACTCTATTTAACAAGTAAACAATAGTCTAAAGTGCATAGCCCGGAAAGGACTTGGGAAGATTTGCGTGATTCATCATCGACCTAACCATGTCCAACAAGGTTCGATTTCACCTCTCATATACACAATTATGCTGTGGTGTATATAGTAGAGTCCATTGTGACAATATACCATTGTCCCTTAGATAATCTAGAAACTCTTGACTCAAGTATTCACCACCTCGATCCGATCAAAGTATTTTAATACTCTTGCAAAGTTGTTTCTCTACTTCATTTCTGAATTCTTTGAACCTTTCAAAGACTTCAGACTTGTGTTCCATCAAGAACACATACCCAAACCGTGAGTGATCATCGATGAAGATAATGAAGTAGCTATATCCTCCTAGAGCTTGAGTTGACATAGGTTTGCATACATCAATATGTATTAGACCAAGCAACTCTCCCACCGGTTCACCTTTTCCCGTAAAAGGTAACTTAGTCATCTTGCCTTTTAAGCATGATTCACATGTATCGTATAAATCTAATTCAAACGATTCTAGAATTCCACATCAGTATAATTCGGACATTTGTTTCTTGCTCACATGGCCAAGACGACAATGTCACATGTAGAAGTCTAATTGATTATCTTTTCAAGCATGCTTGTTGCTCGTTTCGATATTGAGAATGTCACTGGATACGTCTAACGTATATATACCATTGCACAATGTTCAAGTTCTATAAAGCACGCCATTCAATGTTATGTAACAACAATTGTTACTAAAAGTCAAATGGTACCAATTTCTATTTAAATAAGAAATAGAAATGATGTTCTTTATCAACGAAGGAACATAAAAGCAATTGCCCAGTTCTAAGACAAGTCCTGTAGTGAGTCTCAACAAATACGTTCCGACGGTGAGTGCAGCAACCTTTGCTCCATTCATAACACAAAAATTTGTCTCTCCCTTGACGAGTCTTCTATTCCTTAACCCATGTATGTCATTACATATATGTGAGCCACACCTAGTATCCAATAACCAAGTGTTTGAGGAAATAGAATGACAATCAATAACGAAGATATCTGAAGAAGATGGGGCATCTAATGCTTTATTCTTCTTCACGAACTCAAGATAAATCTTGCAGTTTCTTCACCAATGGTCCTCCTTGCCACAATGATAGCAAGTGCCCTTTTGAGCTGATTCTGCCTTTTTAGCCTTTTTCTTCTTCCCCTTCTGTTGTTCCTTTGACTTCCTCTTAAAACCTTTCTTCGAGGAATCAACTAATAGCACCATCCCCTGCTCATGCTTCACAGAAGGCTCCACAGTCTTCAGCATGTTGAGCGGTACTACAAATGAACTTTCTTGCATCTCAGAGGTGAAGAGGAGCTTGGAGACTTCGAACCTTTCGGATCTCACTTGCTCATCAAACAACTCATAAAGATGAAAGACTATGGTATGAGCATTGATGTGAGCAAAACATATAGGGTTTTTGGAGTAGTTTTCGCTCACATATCATTAAGTTTTATGTTAGTTTCATGCATATGTCACTCTATTTTGCACGCATTTTCTATTTTTTGATTTGGAGGTCTGCTCTTTGTACTTTTGTGTGTAGGTTAGCATTTCAAGTAAAAAGGCGCACTTTCGAAGCAAAAGAAGAACATTTTGCAGCTAGACGCAGAGTGGGACATGGTCAAGGTGTGTGGATACACATGGTCGTGTCCAATGGGCGAGATCAACCACCCTAGGGCCACATGGCCTAGCAATGTTGAAACACACGGTCGTGTGGCGGCCCGGCAGATTGACGTAACTAGGGCTTTTTCTCGATTTTGCAGCGGTCTGAGGTGATGTCTATATAAGGATGACTCCACTCAAACCCTAGGGAAGGCACGACGACTAGGATGACACACCAAAGCCCTAAAAAGCTTCAGGGACTCGCAAGGGGGGAGAAAGAATGCCGCCGGAGGTCCACGCTTTGCACTTCAACGCCAGAGAGAAGACCACGAAGGCATTGTAATTTCTTGTTCCTTCACTTTATTTCTGATGTATTTGAATATGTACATGCTTTGTGATTCCTCCCTTATATACATGGATAAGTTCCTTCGATTCTAGGATTAGAGAGTAGCTTGTGTGCACATTACATGTTGGTTCACATTAAATTTTGTCTTTGAGTTTAATTTGGCAATTAGAAGTTGTTTATACTATATCTATGCGTGTTTGGTTTTCTACCTGCTATGCTTAGGCGATACGAGGGGTTGCAGCCCTCGTATCTAAGATTTAGGGGATTTTATACAAGGAACCTAGGGGTAAACCTGATCTTCTGTAACCATGGGTAGAAGGATGCGATGGAACCAGAAACGGTTCATTATAGGGATTGATTCGGCATCCTCATAACGTCTATCCCATTCTTTTAAGGCAGAGATAGCTCCCGGTAGATGCGATGGCTCATCGGAGAGTGTATGATGTCCCTTCCACAAAACCATAGCTAAACGTCTAGACAACGCCAGTTGACAGCATTGTTTTGTGACACACAAGTGAAATTGAAGTCCTAGAATCACCTTTGAAGACCTCAGCACGCTCCCTTCTTCCTCTGTGTGACACCGTATAGAGTATAGTCCACTGGTAGCCCTCACAAATCGAAACCACTTAGAGTTTACTTCCGAACAATTTCAACCAGTGAACATATCGATATTCAATTCCCAATCCCTATGGGATCGATAATCTTTTATTATTTGATGACATCCGTGCACTTACGGGCATTGAGCGTGAGTGCGCGCTTCGAGTCCTCGATGGTCTCCGTCGTGAGATTTGAGGTCGTGTTCGCGTGCAACAAGTTTTTGGCGTCGTTGTCGGGGACTGATCGATTCGATATCGAACTGAACAGTGGAAAATTGGATCATACTTAAGATTAGATTTATTTACTTGCTTTATTTTCTTTCTAGTTTGCTTTATTTACTTTAGTTTTATATTTTCCATATTTAGATTTAGTTTTTAATTTTTATTTTTAGCAGTAGTTTTCCATTTCCTTATTGCATCTTAGGTTTTATTAGCTAGATTGTTTTATTTTCTGCCTCCTAGGATTAGGTAGCACTCCTAATTTTTGTGGCTCGATTCGTCGTATGCTTAGACGCTTAGGATCGGAATGTCTGATTTCGATCGACTTAGAAATCGTACGAACCTTTCATCGGCGGAAAGCAAAGCAATGAAGGATTGAGGATCAAGCCACATCCAAAGTGAACATAGGTAGTCGACCTCTGTGGGACTACGCGGCTCCTAGCGCTAGAGGATTTAGGCCGAGTATAGCTGGACCATTCATTTTGGCAAATAACTTTGAGCTGAAATTGGCACTCATACATATGGTCTTGCAGAGTCAATTCGGGGGAGCTGCGACTGAAGACCCGAACCAGCACCTTAAGGCATTTTTAGAAATCTGCTCGAGAATAAAAATGAACGGAGTCCCTACTAACGCGATCCGCATGAGTCTATTCTTGTTCTCATTACGGGATAAGGCTAAGGCATGACTTCACTCCCTACCTTCAGGGAGCATCACTACATGGGAGCAATGCGAGCAGCAGTTTCTGAACAAATACTTCCCACCAAGCAAGATTGTTCACATGCACCATCTCATCATGAGCTTCCGCCAGAAGGAGGGGGAGTCCTTATTCGAAGCTTGGGATCACTACAAGGGGCTACTCTACCAATGCCCCCACCACGGAATGGAGAGGTGGCTGGTGATCCACATCTTCTACAATGGGATCGCGTACACCACGAAGATGTCCCTAGATTCTGCTGCAGGAGGAGCACTGATGAACAAGACTATAGAGGAAGCTAAGGAGCTGATAGAAGAGATGGCCCAGAACCACCATCAATGGGCTTTCGAATGTGGTCAACCTATGCCTATAGTGGGACGATACATTGTCAACTCCATGGACCACCTGGCAGCAAGGATGGGTGTGCTCATCAGACGGTTTGAATCTTTGAATCCTTCATATGCATGCGTGACCATTGACTTTGGAGAGGGAACGACAGCGTATCGAGAGGACCACTATAGAGGGAAGGGAACCACAGAGGAGCAGATTGAGCATATTGACGCAGTTGGGGGCTATGACCAAAGGACCAACAACCCATACTCCAATACCTACAATCCCGAATGGAGGAATCACCCGAATTTATCCTATAAGAATAACTCAGGAAACTCACAACCATCAGGGGGTATGGGAAGCAGCAGGGCAATGGGCAGCAACCATAGAAGTCCATACGGGAATTGATGATGGAGGACTTCATTGCTACCCAAACTAAGGCCAATGAGGAATTTCGTCGCCAACATCAGAAGTCTGAAGAATCACTTAGAGACTTGAAGGCCACCGTTGATGGCTTTGCAAGTCACACCAGGATGTTGAAGACGCATGTGGCCCATATAGCCCAAACTGTGTCGCAACCTGTGAAGAGCTCTCCAGTGAGTCAAGCTAAAGAGGAAGGAATGGGGCAGAGTAGAAAATTCACCAAGGGGTGTGCAACCATGATTACCACCCTACCTGACCAAGCTAAAATTGAAGATAAGACTCCACTATAGCTTGAGGACCCCAGTGAATTTGTTATCCCTTGCTCAATTTATGGGGAGAGCTTCGATGAATCTCTGTACGACTTGGGGTCATCAGTCAATGTGATGCCCTACGCATACTATCTGAAGATGAGACTAAATGGGCTCCCGCTAGTGAATGTTGGTATTCGTATGGGGAATGACTCAGTCAAGGAACCCATCGACTTGCTGGAACACATGTCTATGGTGATTGAGGATTTTGTGATACCCACGAACTTCATCATACTGGACACAGGACCAGATCCCCATAACTCCATCATTCTAGGAAGGCCTTTTCTGGCAACTGTAGGAACGTGCATAGATGTGAAGGCACACCAGAACTTCCTGGAGGTAGATAGGGAGATCATCCTCTTCAGCCTTTCAGAGCACAGGGCCCCCTACCTTGACGGCTTCACGTTTAGCAAAATGAAGACAAAACCACCAGATAAAGCTTCTGAGACAGATGAATGGAGGTTCACTGAACCTCTAGAGCCAAGTTGATAGTGGAGTGTGGTCGAGCTAAATGACCTTAAACAAAGCGCTTCTTGGGAGGCAACCAAAGTTTAGTTTTTAGGTTTCCCTTTGATTGTATTGCATGCATTTATTTAATTTTAATTTTAATTTCCATCCCATTTAGAATTAGGACTAGAAAAGAACATTGCTAGGCAAAAATAAAATTCATATAAGCTTACACGGCGAAGTGTATGAGGAAACTTGGACTGTGGTGCATAAATGGGCGAGAAAATGAGGACACGTAGCCTGGCCGTGTGTTTTCCCATGGCTGTGCCCGACTGACCCAAGGCGCACACAACTTACTTGTGTGTTTTTACACGGTCTTGTCGCGCAAGGTTAAAAGGGGCTAGCCATGTGTTTTCACCCCATTTGCATTGTGTGCTTCGAGTGCTCTTTCCCTAGTCATGTGGTTTCGTCTTACTCGCCACCTAGAAGCACTTCAAACCTCAAAGGAAGCCAAAAGAAGCAAGAATGAGGAGGACCAAGCATGTAGCACCTCGATCCGGTGCTTCGGAGCGACGAACAAGGAGAGTCGACGCCCCTCAAGCTCCGAAGGAGGGTAACACCCTACCCACTCTTCTTTTTCGCAATAATGAACATAAAGATAGATATAATATGTTTTCTACTCATAAACTCACTGCTACTAGGTACTTAGATGAAGATTTGCTAGAGTCTTTAGGGTTGTTGGGTGATATTCAAGCCCTATTTGCAAAAATGGGGTGGGAAGAGATGATGGGAATAAGGCACCCAACCTACCCTAGGATAGTTCTAGAATTTTTGAGTTCCTTAGAGGTAGAAATTTTAACGGGTAGAGAGAGCGAAGAGGGTAGGATAATTTTTAGGATTATTAACATTGAGCATGAATGGACCCTTCACCAATGGAATTCATGCTTTGGATTGCCAAGTAGGGGAGAGAGAATATTCCCTATTGGGTTCAACGCTCGTGTATTTTGGACCGAGTTGACGGGGGAGCACGCTTATGACCCTTCTAGGGCCAGAGTGTCGCACCTCCAAAACCCCGTCTTCTGATACCTCCACCACATCATGCCCAATACTATATTTCGTCGTGGAGAGAGTGACAGTGTAGTTAGAGATAGTGAGCTGTTTTTCCTCTGGGATATGCTACAAGAAAGGAGTAGCATTGATGTAGGGTCCCACTTCATCAGACACTTAGTGAAGATGGGCAAAGCAGCACGAGGAGAGATTAATCTGGGAGGCCTACTTACCCACATTTTCCATAGGATGCGATACGATTTCACTGCATTAGAGAGTATAGAGGGGAGCCCTAGGATTGACCTAGGAGTGTGCATGGCCATGAAGATGATTGTGAGAGAAGGACACTCCCTATGCTTTGTAAGGAAAAATCTAATGGCCCTTAGGCTCCCCAACCCTGATCGTACCGCCATCACTACACACGCCAACTAGCGCTTGGACATGATAGTGGAGTCCCCTCCACATGAGGGGCCACCAACATCGGCACCCATCTCTCCCCCTTTACATCACTCTCCCTCCAGTCCACACATGCATAGGAGCCCACCGAGTCCACACCGACAAGAGTCTGCACCTGCACCACTACATTTTTCCACCTTTGAGCAGGATGCAGGTACGTCGGCCTATGATTTCTCAGAGTTCCGATCATGCCTTGATGACATATACACCGAGCAGTAGACGCAATGGCAATGATGGGAGGAGCAGAGCGCCTACACGTAGGCAGAGTTTCAGGGCTTCCAAGAGCACTTTCAGTGGGCTGAGGAGTGATGTGAGCAAAATATATAGGGTTTTAGGAGTAGTTTTCGCTCACATCTTGTTACATTTTGTGTTAGTTTCATGCATATGTTACTATATTCTTGCACGCATTGCCTACTTTCTGGTTCGGAGGTCTGCTCATTGTACTTTTGTGTGCAGGTTAGTTTTTCTAGTGAAAAAGACACGTTTTTGGAGCAAAAGAAGGACTTTCGTAGCTAGAATCAGAGTGGGACACGACCAGGGCATGTAGATTCACACGGTCATGTCCAATGGGCGAAGAACAGCACCCCAAGGGTGCACACGGCCTAGCCATGTGGAAACACATGGGCGTGTGGTGGCCCAATTGATTTGCAAGACTAGGGCTTTTTCTGAATTTTATAGTGGCCTAAGATGATGTCTATATAAGGATGGCTCAGCCCAAACCCTAGGAAGAAGGCACGATGGCTAGGATGGTACGCTAAAGCCCTAAAAAGCTTCGGTAACTCGCATCAGGGAGGAGGAACGCCGTCGAAGGTGCACAACTTGCAGTACAACGCCAGAGAGAGGATTACGAAGCATTGTAGTCTCTATTTATGCGCTCTCTTTCTATTGTAATCGAACTTAAACATATTTTATGAATTTTCCTTCGTGTTTATGGTGTAGAACTTTCGATTCTAGGATTAGGGAGTAGCTTGTGTACGTAGACAATGTTGGTTCACATTAAATTCTGGCCATAAGTTTAATTTGACAATTGGTAGTTGCTCTTTATTATATCTACGTGTATTTGGCTTTCTTTTCACTGTGCTTAGGCGATACGAGGTGGTGACAGCCATCGCAATCTAGATTTAGGAGGTTTGATCAAGGAACCTGGGGGTAAACCTGACCTCCCGTAACTACGGGAAGAAGGGAGCGGTGGAATCGAAAACGGTCCACCGCAAGGATTGATTTGGCATCCTCGTACCCTCTGTCCCGTCCTATTTGGGTGAGGATAGCTCCCGGTGAATGCGACAGCTCTGCGAGAGAGTGTATGATGTCCCTTCCCCAAAACTGTAGGTAGACATTTAGACGACGCCAATTGACAACATTGTTCTGTAGTACACAAGTGAAACCGAAGTCCTAGGATCACCTTTTAAGACCCCGGCACCCTCTTTTCCTTCTCCGTGTGACACCGCACTGAGTAGGGTCCTCCGATAGTCCTCACCAACCAACTCTCTCTGAGTTTCCGTCCAAACAAGCGCAACCACTTAGTGTATTGGTACTTGAATCCCAGTCCCTGTGGGATCGATAATCTTTATTACTTGATGACATCCGTACACTTGCGGCCGTTGAGCATGAGTGCGCACTTTGAGCCTTCGACAGTCTCCATCAAAGGATTTAAGGTTGTGACCATGCGCATCAAGTAGTTCTATGAAGAGGCCCGCATATACTTCCAGGAGGAGACTGCGAATCGCCAGGATGAAGCCGCCTACCGCCAAGAGATGCGGCAACACATACATGCCCAGCAGGCACAGTGGGCGAGAGAGGAGGAGCACCGAGCAGCCACTGCATCCACCAGCTCCCAGATCGACCACATGTACATGTGGCATCAGTGGCTCAATAGCAGGTACTCCTAGGATCCCAAGATGCCGAGGCTCCCACACTTTCCACCTCGTCCACCATACTAGAGGTATATTTTCATTTAAATCGGGGGGGACCCTAAAGTTTATTTTGTTTTGTTTCCTAGCAGTAGTTTCTTTTCTAGTATTATCATTCATTTATTCATGCATGGGTTGTTGAGTTTAAATTCTTTCAGTACTTAGTTTTTGTTATCTGTAAAGCTGCCTCAGTTGTATCTTTTTTAAAAAGTTACTTACATGAGTTGTTCCCATAGGTAGCTTAACTTCATTTATCTTGTGGTATTTTATTCTATTTGCTCTAATGAATGTTCTAGACTTACACTGGTTAGCTTTTATTTTTACACCTACACATGTCGAACATTCTGAAAGGGAGAATCTAGTACATACCTAGTTATGATTTATCTCAGTGGTCTAGTACTTTGGAATCCATAGGTGACTCAAGGTTTAGCATTTTAGTTACTGAAGATGCTCGAATTGTGTAAGCCCATTTAGAAAAATCAAAATCCCAGTGAGAAGAAAAAAAAAGAGAATAGAAAGAGAAAAAGATGAAGAAGAAAACAAAGAGAGAGAGAGAGAGAGAAAAGATTATGAGGGATAAAAAATAGTTATCGTTGGTGGAAATGACTAGGTGCCCCTTTGAGACTGAGTTAGGTTACTGGGGAAACACCTGCCAATTTGTCTCAATGTCGAGCATGCCTTTGAGACTTCATGCTGGATCTAGGGAACGACCCTCGCTTTGGGCAGGTAAGTGCTTAAGAGCCAGAGACCTTAGGAAAGCTATGGGATGACAACTTAACTCACCATGGAACGGGCATCCCCTAAGAATGATTCGCTTAGCACGAGCACAAGGAGCTAACTTAGTGAATTTCTAGAACATATTTATTTTGCTTTGATTGTAAATACCACTTGATAAATTTAGTTAACATGCTAAGTATGGAACAATATCTTTTTATTTTTCATAGCACTGAGATTTGCTTGAGGACAAGCAAAGATTTACGTCTGGGGGAAGTGATGTTAGCAAAACATATAGGATTTTAGGAGTAGTTTTCGCTCACATCTTATTACATTTTACGTTAGTTTCATGCATATGTCACTCTATTTTGCATGCATTTCTTATTTTCTAGTTCAGATGTCTGCTCTTTGTACTTTTGTGTGCAGGTTAGCATTTCTGATGAAAAAGCCGCACTTTCGGAGCAAAAGAAGGGCAATTTGTAGCTAGACATAGAGTGGGACACGGCCAGGGCGTGTGGCTACACACGGTCGTGTCCAATGGGCGAGATCAGCCACCCTAGGGCCGCACACAACCTGGCTGTGTGGAAACAAATGGTTGTATGGCTGCTTGGTAGATTGACATGACTAGGGATTTTTTTTGGATTTTACAGCGGTCCGAGGTGATGTCTATATAAGGATGGTTCCGCCCAAACCCCAGGGGAGGCACGACGACAAGGATGGTACACCGAAGCCCTAAAAAGCTTCAGGTCTCACAACGGGGAGGAAGAATGTCGCCGAAGGTCCGCGCTTTGCACTTCAACACTGGAGAGAAGACCACGAAGACATTGTAATCCCTTGTTCCTGTGCTTTATTTCTGATGTATTCGAACATGCACATGCTTTGTGATTCCTCCCTTATATACATGGAGTATTTCCTTCGATTCTAGGATTAGGGAGTAGCTTGTGTGCACATTACATGTTGGTTCACGTTAAATTCTGTCTTTGAGTTTAATTTGTCAATTGGAAGTTGTTTATACTATATTTATGCGTGTCTGGTTTTCTACCTGTCGTGCTTAGGCGATACGAGGGGTGATAGCCCTCGTATCTAAGATTTAGGGGATTTTATACAAGGAACCTAGGGGTAAACCTGATCTCTTATAATTGTGGGTAGAAGGATGAGATGGAACCGGAAACGGTTCATCGTAGGGATTGATTTGGCATCCTCATATCGTCTATCCCGTCCTTTTAAGAAAGCGATAGCTCCCGGTAGATGCAGTGGCTCATCGGGAGAGTGTATGATATCCCTTCCACAAAACCATAGCTAAACGTCTAGACAATGCCAGTTGACAACATTATTTTACGACACACAAGCGAAATCGAAGTCCTAGAATCACCTTTGAAGACCTCGGCACGCTCCCTTCTTCCTCCGTGTGACACCATATAGAGATAGTCCACCGGCAGCCCTCACAAATCGAAAACTCTTAGAGTTTACTTCCAAACAATTTCAACCACTGAACATATTGATATTCGAATCTCAGTCCCTGTGGGATCGATAATCTTTTATTACTTGACGACATCCATGCACTTGCAGGCATTGAGCACGAACACGTGCTTCGAGTCCTCGACTACCTCCATCGCGAGATTTGAGGTCGCGTTCGCGTGCATCATGCATCCATATGCTCATGCTGCTTCCGCAACTCAGGTACTATCACGGCTAGCATGATGGAACTCACTAGTTCAGAATCACTCACATATTTTTGATAGGCCAACAATTAGTCCAGAGTTGCATCATCACTAAGACGGGCAAGAAGAGGCTCTTCGAGGATATACGCAAGCTTTTCCACCTTGAGAGCAATTCTCAAGTTTCTAAGCCAGTCCAAGAAGTTCGACCTAGTTAATTTATTTGAATTCAAAATAGAGTGTAAATTCAAAGACATCATGATCAAGTGATTAACCTAGAAATACAAATCAAGCATATATGAGAAAATGATTTTAAAATGCATCAACATACATTTACAAAATCACATTCATTTTTCGAATTTCAAAAACCCTCAAAATTAATTCGGGAGATCGTAGGTCCATCTCTGAATGGATTGATATCCAACATAGATAAGAACAACCTTGGAGAGAGTCCAACAAGTCATTCTTAGCTACGATGGTAGGTATCAAGTATACCAATTGCATATCACATATATGCAACTATCACAATGTGATATCAACTAATTGAATGTTAAACATACATCGGGTTGTTAACTCATTTATAAGTATGGATCATATGCATAGCACCCACCTTCACCTCGCTTCACATTGACCTTGGAGAGAGTTCAACAAGCCAATGCTCCAGGTTAAAACCAACCCATTAATCGAGAAATAGTTTTAATATGGTTAGAGTGCATTCAACCAATTAGCCAGGCTTGGAAAGAGTCCAACAACCCAAACTAATGATTGATCTCTGACTCTTATCATATTAGCAATAAACTATTCCAATGGCTTGAACATGTTCAGGTTCGAGCCGGACATGGAGAGAGTCCAATAACCTAAACAAGAAATGGAACTCTACTTCTAACCATATTAATGGAAGGTGTAGGCTTTAATGTTGTGTAAGGGATTTAGTGTCTCATCCTCTTTGCCTGCAAATAACTATTATCTACATAGCATGACACACATGACATACATCTACATATCACGACACGCATGTCATAATGATATGCATCTAATGCAATTACATGGCATGTACAAATAGTTTCCTTATTTGTCATAACTATTTTGGAAATAAAATATGTTTTAGATTTGATTTCCCAAATCAAATCATGATTAAATTAGGAAACAAATTTCTAAATATAATCACATATTTTATTTATTGAAAGTGTTAATTAAGGAAAGTCAAATCTAATTTAGGAAACAAATTTCCTAAATTGTAATTTCCTAATCATATTAGGAAATTTCCAATTTGAATTTCCTTATTTATCATAACTATTTATGGAAATAAAATATGTTTGAGATTTGATTTCCTAAATCAAATCATGATTAAATTATGAAACAAATTTCAAAATCTAATAACCTATTTTATTTATGGAAAATGTTAATTTCCATAAATACTTCTAAACTTTCCAAAAGTAGAAAATTTTTATAAATACTTCTAAACTTTCCAAAAGTAGAATATTTCCATAAATACTTCTAAACTTTTCAAAAGTAGAAAATTTCCATAAATACAATTATGACTATCACAAAATAATTTTACGATTATATCGGAACACAGAGTGGCTCTGATACCACTATTGGGTTTCCCTGACACCGCAGCGAGTGTGTGTTCGAACACGTTTCGTAAACATGCACATAGCAGAAGAAATAAAAGCAATATATCAAATTTATTACAACACACACATCACATGCATGCGGGATACCACATGTGTATAATAATCGCAGTTTCAAATTTTGCAATAAAAGGAAATTGCGCTAGTTATACCTGATGTATCAAGTGCAGTGGAAATGGCATCAACCGAACGACACTTGCAAGTCTTGCCTCTATTCGTATCAACGCCGAGTATCATCGGGATAGCTTCACAAAGCTACGAGCCCCGACTTCGCAAGAGTCACTAGCCTCGTGTCGAAGTCGTTGTGATCCAAAAGACAATCACAATCCAAATCAAATTTGGATCCCAAAAATGAGTTTCACAAACTCACTTGTCGGAAGCGGTTTTCGTCAACCATTTGACGAAAACTTAACCCTCCACCTATGAGGATTATGGAAGAACCAATTCCTGGCAAGTAAGTCACTATCAGAGCGGTAAACACCGACCAAATGACCTCTCCATGCAAAGGAGAACAAGCTGTCTAGAATCTAGACAGCTTGTTTTGTGGAAGATATGGCTGGCCAATCTATGGTCGGCTGCTCCTTGGTCACCAGTGGCCAAGGGAGGATGGCCGGAGGAGTCACCGGTGGTTGGTGGGTGGCTGGCAACAACTTGGGCAGCAGCAAAACCTGGGCGGCAGCTTCTCTTGGGCGGCTAAAGCTCTTGGGCGGCAAGAAGGAAGGAGGGCTTGGGTGACTAGGGTTTCCAATAACCAAAAGTTCTCAACGATAAATCCTAAAGTCGTGTTTTATAGAGAGCATATTTCTTAACCATCAAGAAACCTTCTCCTATCACTTATTGGTTTATAACCAATAACCCGTTAACCCGCTCCAATAACTTAAGTTAAAATAAACCAAACCACGTTGGTCTATTTTAAGTTAAAATGAACCAAACCAACTTTGGTTCTTTCGTTTAAAACAAACCAAACCAATTTGGTTCATCCATCATGTCTTCATAAGACTCGGCCCATCCATGCTTCCGATGCGACTGAAACCATTTCATACTCGCTCTTTGTTTGGTCCAACCAAACCTAGTCTCTCTTGATCTGAGATTCCTATTCTCAAACTCATTTTAAATCCTTCGGATTATGCTCGTTGTGTGTGTGACCAAATAGGTTCTCGGTTTATGTTGGCCATCTATAATTAACCATTAATTATAGAACGATCATGAGTGGCACCTAGTAGTACATCATGATCCCCAATTAACCTGAAAATCAATGGTTGATCCCAGAACCATTTTTGAACCCTTCAGCAGCTACAATGAATCGTGCCCCATTCCTTTCACTCATCTTATACCCACTTGGTTCAGGACATGGTCTATTATGTCAGTCCCCACTAGGCTGACTATGTCACACCTAACCCAAGTATTACTTCCTTGTCCTCCGGATTCTTGTTATTGTACATATATCCAAGAGTACCATACTCTAAACATGTAATGCTTTGGCCAAAGACTTTAGTAACAATTCGACAAGAGGCCATAGGGTATACATCTCCTCGCAATGAGCAATGAATAAATAGGCTATTCAAACACCTTCGGCCACTTCGACTTATACCCAATCATCCCAGGTCCACATTTCCTCAAAGATGCTTGCTTAAGATGTCAAAGCATAAGTCTTCATGACCAAGATGACTTGAATACCGCAAGTCGAAGGAAAATCGCACTTAAGCTGTTGTAAGATCTTCATTGACATATCCATATATGCAGAGAACCATATGAAGTCTTACAGCTGGTCACTCTAATGAACTAGTTACCATAACTAGCATCCATGATCAACTCCGGACATTCCAATGTCACTAGCTAGTGAGAAACAACTGCTTGGATAAACCAAAGAGTATACCTCATGCTAGTCTCAACAGAATCGATGGCGTTCAAATCCATCAATTCATCGACTAGGGATAATTCCAATACATCACAATTACACATGTAGAGATACTCACTAGTTGTGATCCAATCACAAATTCTCTCATGTTGAGAATCGTATTGCGAACATTCAGTAAATGAGTTTAAGATCCAATCAAATACATGAAAACATGTATACTCAAATAGTGAATCTTCATTTATCAAATAAATGGTACAATCATAAGGCGATTGACTTAGGACACCTCTCATATATTACTTACAGTAGGTCATGTTGATCGGATACTAGGCAGATGACTTGAGAGATCAAGAGAACCGAACACCAAGCATGTGTTGGGCAAAACTTGGATCGTGATATTCACAATATCATGGACAAATACTTCGCACAACCGCAGCGGAAACATAATATAAACTTGATCCCTCCAGAGATCCATGCAAAACATATAAATTGTTTTCTTATTCTACTTTGTCTAGATCTTATCTAGAAGGAGAAGTATACCTTCGATGCGAACCCTTTGTAATCCCGCTAATCCAACCATTCCCGGATCTCAATACGGAAAGGATAACCATACTCTAAGGTATCCACACTGACACTCAGCAGTTTTGAAGTCACGTTGTGCTAGCAACCCTAGCCAAAATGCCAAGAACACTTGGAAGAAGAAGGAGAAGAAGGTGAGGGATTCCTTGGCTTGCCTCTTGGCTTACACGTCCAACACACAAAAGCTCACTCTAGCTTTCACGTTGAAAGCATTTCAATAGCCACCAAGTCATCAACTCCCATTACTCCTAATGAATACCATGACCCTTAGTATTCTCTTTCATCAATGCATAAAACCTCTCATCTCCTCATCATGAATACCAAGGCTCTTGGTATTCCCTTGCATGATTAATCACATTAATCATGCAAAGTGATAGATGACCCTTGGATTTTCTGCATGATGAATTATCTTCTATGGTTTTACTTGAGTCTTACTCAAGTTCAACCAGCTTGAGTCTAACTCAAGTCTTGGCCATTTGCTCAATAGTTCTTTTAGTCAACTAAAATAAACCATCTCCAAAACTGGATGTTATTTGTGTGTGACCCAATAGGCTCTTATAGTGTTGGCAATGTATCTAAAACTATTTTAGATACATAAGCAATTAGCAGCATCTAGCAATACATCATTGCTACTCAAGTTATAAGAAAGTCGAGATCCAACAACCTTTCCGTGACTATTATCATGTATGACGGTGTCCTTCTATCCTTGATATCTTAGATCGATCAATGAAGCATAGACTATGTCATCCCCTTATCGATATTTATGTTTCTTGATCTCCAAGTAGACTCACCCAAACAAATGAGCTCAATATCTCATATTGACTCATTTGAGCATGGTCATGCATTTTGTGGTCATACTCTATCAAGAGGGCAAAGATATCACTCCCGTCATATGGGAGGGATAGATCCCATCTACATCACTCACATTCTTCCACATAATTTGTTACATACCCAGTAATCGCCGTTATAGTGCACCTTGTTATGGGTGACGTTAGACAATACCAAAGTACATAACTCCTTATGTAGGAAACCGTAGTGCCTTCAGGTCTATGGACTATTCATACCAATAGTCACATGAGAAAGTATATGACACTCATATAACGATACATGACACTTTCTCATGACGGGTCAATTCAGTAAATATATTTTCCAATATATATACCCATGTATCAATGTGATATCACATATCCATGACTTGTGAGATCAAGTCATCCATTGACCTACATACTAGTCTCAATGTTTAAGTACAGTGTTCTCTATAGCTTCTCATAATCAATTCTACCAATTGATATACTGTAGATTAGAACCTACTATTCAAGAGCATTATTATATTTATTTACTGGCACGCACATAAAGTAAATATAATAATTAATCTTTGTCTGTTATTAATGAAATATGATGCATATGATCCCTAATTAATCATCTCATGATTGACACTAAGGGTTGACACTAATAGCATGAAGTCCAGATGGGTCGTGTGGACCAAACATTTGGCATGAAGACCAGTTGGGTCAAGAGACCAAACAATCGGCAAAAAATCCAGATGGGTCAGGTAGATCGGATAGCTAGTTGAAGACCTAGTGGGTCAGATTGAATGTCAAGAATGGTAAGTCCGACAGATATCCGACAGGTAAGCCTCGAGTGGAGAGGTGAGGTTGAGTCATCTGTAGGAGGACAAAGCTAGGCGTCGATCCAACAGATAGTCCGCATGGGACTTAGAAGTCAAGATCGAGCAGTATTACTACTACTATCCTATGTTGTATTTGTGCTAATCTCATTTTGCAGGGATCAGTCGACTGAATGAATTTCAGTCGATTGAAGTTCAGTCGACTCGGTTGAGTTCAGTCGACTGGATGCACACTTGGCAAGATTAGCTGGTGATCGATCGAATATCTGGCATCATAGATGGAAAGAGTTTTAGTCGACTAGGGAAGGTTCAATCGACTGGATAGTCAAACTTCCTGATGCGGAGCCAGGTGACCTAGAGTCGACTATGGAGTTTTCAGTCGACTGGAAGTCCAGAAGTTCCATATCGACGGGCTGATGTGGAGTCGACTGGAAGGCATTCCAGTCGACTAGAAAAGCTTTATAAAACAAGTGCTCAACCAACTCCAACAAGAATACTACTACTACGTCGAAGTGCTACTAAAATTTATCCTCATGCATAAGAGCTTCAGTTCCTCACAAAGATGTTTTTCCGACACTCTGTGTCTACTTCAAAACTTCCATTAGTGTCAGTATAATGTATCTCTTAATTTCTTGTATTTATTTTCACTTGTATTTACTTAACTTCAAAGAAAGGGTAGAGTGTTACCCATCTCATATTTTTGTAAAGAGTGAACCCCTCTAAAGTCGAGAGTTCCCGTGTCGGAGGGTATATAGTTATTGCCCTTTGAGGTAGCTCTCGGAAGAGCTACGAGCCTTGGAGTAGCAACCTAGTTAGGCTTGTGAACCAAGTAAAAGAAGTTGTCTCTATTTCATTTCATTTCCACTGCATACTCTTTAAATATTTCAAAATATAAAAATAAGCTTTAAATTTAAAAAGAAAATTATAACTTCCGAGATTCACCCCCCTCTCTCGGAGTATCTCGATTCTACATCAACTATATAATCCTCAAGTTCTCATTCTAGTGGTGATTAATGGATTATCCTTCTTCACTTCCTATGTCATCTACATCTTTCTCATCCATTCATTCGAAGTGAGTCTCCACCATATTAGGTGTAATCCAGTCATCAAAACCACCGTTTAGTCGTTTGGATTCTTCTTCTTCTAGCTATCGTTGCATTAACTCTGTGAATTGTTGACTATGCTCCTCACATTGCCCGGTAAAATTGTCTAGCAGGACTTTTAAATCATACTTTGGTGCTGGATAAAATTCGCATGGTGATTCATAGCTCTCGTTCTCATTTGGGAAACAATATTAAGGGTTTAAGTAGCTAGGATCATAACTTTATGAATAGGAATCATCTTGTGGCCACTTATTGTAATCGTAGGTCACATCTTCTTGTTCAAATTGTGAAGGTCCAAATATATCCGGGTAATTGTTAATGGTATGTCATTGTTCACCACATTTCTCACAATAAATGTTACCAAAACTCATAGCATTAAATTGATCATAATCATGAGTTAAAGCATGCATCGTTATATACAGGAAAATATAGATAAAGAAAGGAACAATAGTGCCTCAACAAGAGACTAAAAAACAAACAAAAAAATAAAGGAAAACAAGTGCTAAGAAAATAACTGAAAAGAAAAACTGCTAGAAATAACTAAAGCTAGAAGAAAAACTAAAATCTGAATTAGAACTAAATTAAACTAGAAGTTAATAGAGACTAGGGAAATAATCCTAAATTAAGTCCAATCCAAAATATCCACTTTTGATCCGATATCAAATCTACAATCCTCAACAATGGCACCAAAATCTTGATGCATGTGAGCACGACCCCAAATCTCCGACAAGAATCACCAAGGACTCGAAGCGTGCACTCGTGCTCAACGACTATAAGTGCACTATTGTCGTCTAGTAATAATTTATGTATCGATCCCACAAAGACTGAGATTCGAATATCATTTGTCTAGTGGATGTCGTTATTTCGAGTAAATCTTCTGAGAGTCAAGTGTATGAGTTTGACAACGGTCCTAGCTCAGTTACGGTGTTACTTGGAGAAAGCGAAGGTGGTCTCAAAGTTCGTTAAAGGATTCTAGGATTTTGGTTTCACTTATGCATTGTTGAATATGCTATCAATCTAATGCTCCTAGGATCTCTAGTTATGGATTTGCCGGAGGATCATCATATGCTATCCCAATGAACTTTTGCTTCTACCGGAAACTACCTATTCCTAACCAAGTTTCCCTTTAGAAACGTCAGAGCTCAGGGGATTGTTATCTTTGGGAGCCCCCGTCACTGGGGTCCCTGAACCCTTCTAGAGTTGAGGTCTCCTACTTTGGGCCTTCTACTAGAATAGGTTCTTGGGGTACAAGGATGTCCTAGTAATCCCTATGAAGAGATGGATCTTATTTCGTATTCTACTCTATCATATTCTACCTTCTACGGTTATGGGAGGGAGGATGACCGCGAGGTTCCTCCTTGGTTCTCCTAGATTTTTGATACAATGGCTCTCCGCCTTTGTATCGGTTGTGCGCAGTAGAAGTAAAATCAAAACACAACTTTCATGGATCTCAAAAGCCTAAATTGCAAATATAAATTAAAGAGAAGAGAATAAACATTTAAACTAGCATATCCAACTTACACAAACTACTCCCTAATCCTAGAATCGATGTATCTACTCCATGAATAGATGAGAATAAACACAAGACATCATAAAGTGAATCATTACAATGCAACGACGATTAAGAATAATTGCAATACTTTCAGTTCAATCCCGTGTTGTGTCTTGGTCATTCTCCTTGCATTGGAGAGTAGATTTCAGTCTTTGAGACGCTTCCTCTCTCCCCGTTGTGAGCCTCCAATGCTTCTTAGGGAACCTTCTTGTTGTCCCAGCTGTCGGGCCTCCTCCCAAGGTTTGCGAGCCCCAGGCGGCTCCCCTCGTGATCCCCACCCTCTTAGATGAGTTTTCTATATATACAGGCAGCTATGGCTTTCCATGAATGCTCGAAAAATTTTATTTCCTCAAATTTGCGATGCCGCCACACGACTGTGTGAAATTCATATGGCCAAGCCATGTGCAAGGCAAGAAATGGCTGAAATCTAGGCTGAAAATTGGGCTTGAAAAAACACACGGTCATGCTAATTTAACACGGGCGACTGTGTGTCACTCTGGAGCCTCTGTTTTGATCCATTTCGCTTCGAAAATATGCCTGTGTCTTGGGACATGGCCAGTGTGTGTTCCCTAAAGTCCGTGCTTCATAAATTGCTCTATTTTTGCTCCAAAAATGATGTCCTACACATAAAAATAATAGAAGAAGATCTCCGAACTAGAAAATAGTAAATGAATACAAAACAAGGGAGAAATGCAATGAGATGTGTGCTACACCTACTCCTAAAATCCTATATGATTTTCACACATCAGTGAACGAGTCATGGAGGATGTTGGTCTAGTGGCACTAGATAATCGAACCTAGGTTTTGATTATGGCAAAGGTTCATTGTTAACTCATGAGCTATGTTAAGTGTGCTAGAATTGTTTAAGCTAAGTTGAAGGTCAGCGACACCCGGAGAATCTTGGGACGAGAAATCGTGGTGGTCAGGCGACACCGGGAGAACCTCATAGAGTCGAGGAACCTAAGTGGAAGACCGAAAGTTAAGCGACAGGTCGGGAAGAACCGGAGGTAAGCACGAGTGTGGAGTATTGGTGAGGTCGTGACCTTTGTACGGGGATAAACTTAGGTGGTGATCAGACTAAGACTTCTGGGGGAAAGTCTAGGTCGAGATCGGAAGGTAAGGAACCATCGAAATATCCATTACTTGTGTATTTTATGCTAACTATTTATTGCAAGAGAGTGACTTGTTGGATCGAAAGTGTCGCTAGAGGGGGGGGGGGGTGAATAGCGATACGGTGTCGTTAAAAACTTTTGCAATAAGTAAAAAGCAAGTAGAGAGTGCACAGCGGAAATATAAAGTAGACAAGATATTTTTACGTGGTTCACAATCTTTCGATTGCTAATCCACGGCCCTAGTGATCCTTGATCACGTACGGAGGGCAATTCACTAAAACCACTCCTCCTCGTTGGAGGTAGGAGCAACGATTACAAAAAGAAATCAAGGCAAAGGGACACTCCCCCTTTCCTTGTTACGATTAAAGCACAAAGACAATTTAAAGAAGTAGAACTTAAATAAATATACCGACAACTCTTATAAGTAGAAGATGTAGCTTTCGTTGTCGGCGGCACTTCGTCGTAGCAAATGTGAGTAGTAGTAGCGACGTTACGACGGCGTGTTGAGAGCTCTTGAATTCTTGTAATTTGCTTGGCTTGAACATGTCTATTTATGGATATTGATCTATGAATTTAGACATAGGTAGTGTCCAAGGTGAGGTTCTTATCCCCCAAGACTTGTTCATCCACATCCTTTGCGCCAACTCAAGGATGAGGTGTTTCATCCAACCACCTTGTGCCACCTCCAACCTCCTTGTGCGCCAACTCAAGGATGAGGTGTTTCATCCAACCACCTTGTGCCACCTCCAACCTCCTTGGGCGCCAACTTGAGGATGAGGTGTTTCATCCAACCACCTTGTGCCACCTCCAACCTCCTTGGGCGCCAACTTGTTGGAGCCATTCAACTTGTGCCACATCATGGGAGCCAACCATCTTGTGCCAACTCACCTTATTTTGGGCGTCCACCACAAGGAAGCTTGGTGATGGTTTGGATGTCCACCTTGATGCCACATCACCCTTTGTACCAAAACACGAGTCAAGTCCAAATTCACCCCTTGAAATTCGAGCTCTTCTCGAGGTGAACTTGACTAGCAGTTGGCTAGTCAAAGGGTTTTGGACTGCGATACAAGTTAGCTTTAAAATATAAAATCGATGGTTCTAACCATCGATCTCGACCTAGACCTTCCATTGGAGGTATTGGGTCGGATCTCGCTTAACGACCTTGCCGGCTTTCACGAGCTTACCTTGTAGCCTCGCTTCGGTCTTCACCCGAGTACCTCGGCTTCCTCAGAAGTCCCTCGGCGTTGCCCGACCACCTCGGTTCCCACCGGGTGTCGCGGACCTTCCGCTCAACTTTAGCATTTCTGCACACTTAATTGAGCTCGTAAGATAACAAATATACCCTTAACTATTGAGCCTTTTGCCATAATCAAAATACCGGTTCGACTTTGGTGCCCACTGCACCAACAATCTCCCCCTTTTGATTCATGGCAAACCGACACAAAAGTTAAGGAAAAATTAAGCATAACAGTAAGCTAGCATAATGATTAAGCATGAATGAGCTAGCATAAAGATTAAATATGAATGAGCTAGCATAATGATTAAGCATGAATGAGCTAGCATAAAGATTAAATATGAATGAGCTAGCATAAAGATTAAATATGAATGAGCTAGCATAATGATTAAATATGAATGAGCTAGCATAATGATTAAGTATGAATGAGCTAGCATAAAGATTAAGCATGAGTGAGCTAGCATAAAGATTAAGCATGAGTGAGAAATATTATTGTTTCAAGTTCTCCCCTTTGAGGTAACCTCCCCCATGACCGAAGGTGAGTTCTTGAAAAATAATTTTTACTCCCCCTTAATAGTTGCTTAAGTAAACGGAATTACTTAATATAAAAGGTAATAATTTTGTTTACTTTCTTCCTTACTTTTGTGACTTTCTCCCCCTTTTGCCTTAACTCAAAAAGTTTGTAAATATATTTTAAGGTTTGTAAGTCCAAGCAAGTTCCCAATATAAATATATATTTTTTTTAAAATAATAATAAGCTTGAAAATATGTTTATCTAAAATGTACAACTCCGGTTGGACTTGATTGATATAGAATGATCAATAAGTCTTGAAGGAGTTGATTAATTTTAAATAATTATACTCCATGGTTCATGTCGATGCACTGAATCTACATCTGGAACCAGGAGTAAGGTCCTAACATCTCACGCCCGTCTACGTGGCTAAGTACACAAACACATTAGTCCTATGTGTTGTGAGATGTGTTGGCTCCTTAAATCTATAGGTATATGATTTCTAAGGTAAGACTTAGGCTAATTTCATAAAAAGAAGCAAAAGTAGAGTACATATATAGAAAAATTTAAATCCTACTCTATTACGCACATACCTAACTTTCGTCTTAATAAACTAAATTCGACGGGTAGTGGTTTGGTGAAGATGTCCGCTAGGTTTGATTTGGACTCAACATACTCTAGTTGTATAGTTCCATTAGTTACATGTTCCCTAATGAAGTGGTGTTTAACTTCTATATGTTTTGTCCTAGAATGACAAATTGGATTTTTAGTTAAGTTAATTGAACTAATGTTATCTATGTAGGTTTTAATGTTGTTAAAGATTAAGCTAAAGTCTTGGAGAGTGTGCTTCATCCACAGGAGCTGAGAGACACACTCACCCATCGCAACGTATTCGCCGGTGGTAGATAAGGCAACGCAATCGCTTCCTCGCACTAACTTACTAGACTCGAGCCGAGGATTTGACAACAACCACTCGTGCTCTTTCTATCGAGTTTACTACCGGCATAGTCGGAGTCGGAGTAGCCGATTAGATTAAACTCGGTAGATCTAGGGTACCAAATACCTACGTTTAGCGTGCCCTTTAGATATCTAAGGATACGCTTGACTAGGGTTAGGTGAGACTCCTTGGCACAGGTTTGTAACCTTGCGCACATACTTACCGCGAATAAAATGTCGGGTCGGCTCGCGGTTAAGTATAGGAGACTTCCTATTGCGCTCCTATAGTATTTTAGGTCAACGGGTTTTCCTTCTACATCTTCGTTTATATTAACATTAGTTGCCATAGGTGTATTGATTATTTTAGCATCTTGCATTCCAAATCGATTTATTAAGTCCTTAGTATATTTTTGTTGATGTAAATATATTCCATCTTTAGTTTGTTTAATTTGTAAACCTAAGAAGAAACTTAACTCTCCCACTAAATTCATTTCAAATTCACTTTCCATAAGTGAGATGAATTCGTTTAGCAGGATCGAGTTGGTAGTTCCAAAAATTATATCATCTACATAGATTTGGGCTATAAAGATTTCTTTTCCTATGGTTTTAACGAATAAGGTTGGGTCGACTAAACCTTGGTTGAATCCTTTGGACTTAAGATAGATCGAAAGCCTTTCGTACCAAGCTCTTGGGGCTTGTTTGTGTCCATATAGGGCTTTCTTAAGTCTAAGGACATGGTCAGGTTTATCTAGATTTTTGAATCAGGAGGTTGGTAGCGTAAACTTCTTCCTTAATGTATCCATTCAAAAATGCTGACTTGACATCCATTTGAAACAATTTAAAACCTCGATGTGCGGCATATGCTAACAACATTCGGATGGACTCTAGTCTGCTCTACGGCGTAGGTCTCATCGTAATCTAAACCTTCGACTTGACTAAACCCTTTTACTAACCTAGCTTTATTTCTAACTACTTCACCTTTATCATCAAGTTTATTTGAAATACCCACCTTGTTCCAATAATTGATTTTTCTTTAGGTGGTGGTACTAATTCCCGGACTTCATTTCTAGTGAATTGAGCTAGCTCTTCTTGCATAGCAATAATCCGATCGGGATCAAGAAGTGCTTGTTCAATAGTTTTGGGGTTCGATTTTGGAAATTAACGAGATTTGACTAAGGTTTAGATGAAGCTCTAGTTCGAACCCTAAATTTGGATCACCTATAACTTGATTGATAGGATGATTTGTTTGAGTCTTAGTGTGACTCGGGTTAGGGTCATCTATCACTTGGTCGATAGGATGACTTGGGTGAGTTCTAGTTTGACTTGGGTTAGAGTCATCTATCACTTGGTCGATAGGATGACTTGGGTTAGGACGAGATTCAAGTTCAATATCAGAGTCGGGTTCGCTATAAGTTGATTTGCTAGTTGGTTTTGTTAAGGATTGAACGGGTTCGTGTCCTTCGTCGAAAACTATATTAATGGTTTCTTCGACTCTAAGAGTGTCGTGATTGTATACCCTATAAGCTCTCTGGTGGTTGAGTATCCTAGAAAGGTTCGATGGGGTTTTGGATTTGAATTTCCCTAGGTAATCCTTAGTGTTTAAGATATGTACCTTGCATCCAAATACCCTAAAGTACTTGATGTTCGGTATTTTATCGTGATAAATCTCGTCTGAGGTCTTTTGGTGCCTCTTTACCATAAGGATCCTATTTTGGACATAGCAAGCCGTACTACCAAAATCTATCGGGTAGGTTATACTCGTTTAACATTGTCCTAGCGGCTTCTTGTAGGGTTCTATTTTTCCGTTCGACTAACCCATTTTGTTGTGGGGTTCTAGGACATGAAAACTCATGGTGGTATCCGTTTAGGTTACAGAAATCTGTAAACCTGTGGTTTTCGAATTCACCACCATGATCGCTTCTAAGTCTTTTAATCTTAAGGTTCTTTTGATTTTCGATTAACCTACAAAGATTGATTAGTTGGTCTAGAGTATCATTTTTATGTTTGATAAACCTAACCCAAGTAAATCTAGAATAGTAAATCAATTATGACTAAGCAAAATTGACTACCATTGAGTGACTTAGCTCCATGTGAATCAAATAGATCCATGTGTAGGAGCTCAAGAACACTTTTGGTTCGTTCTTGATTAGTTAATTGATGTTGTGTCCTAGATTGTTTACCTTGTTGACAAGCATTACATATTTTATTATCCAAGTTGTTTAGTTTAGGCAAACCTATAACCAAGCCACTCTGACTCATCTTGTGGGCCAGTCTTGGAGTGCAGTGTCAAGTCTTGATTGCCATAACCAAGATTCCTCTTCTTTGTGTCATAAGACACTTGGTTGAGGAGTTGGGTAAATTTATTGTGTAGATGTTGCTACTCCTAGTTCCTTTAAGTATTATTTTAGATGTTGCATTTATTTTGATTACGCATTCATTTTCTAGAAATATGACCTTATAATTGTTATCACACAATTGGCTTACACTAAGTAAATTATATTGAAAGTTTTCTACTAATAAGACATTTTGAATTGTAAAGTTAGAGTTGAGCTCAATATCACCTGATCCGATGATTTTGAGCTTGCCGTTATTTCCGAAGGCTACCGATCCTTGTCGTTTGAATCGTAACTTCGAAAATTTGAGTTGATCCCCGGTCATGTGTCGGGAGCAACAACTGTCCAACATCCATTGATCCTACACATAAGGTAGTTGGATCGGATATTGGAATTACTAAAGGGTTGTTTGTAAGTTTTTAAACCTAAATCATCTCACCAATATCTACATGATCAAAACATGTTATTCCTATGTGTTATTGTGAGATGACTATCAATTTTACTTGATTAATTTTAATGAATTTAAATTAACCAACATTAGGTTAGATTCGGATTTAGTCTAAGCTCATCAAGTAATCTTTTCAAGAGATTAGCTTCCAGGTCGTGGCGAGGCACAGAGGCCTTCTTTGATCGGAACAACGACCACTTCCTTAGACAAAGCTAATTTCAAGAAATTGATAACTCGACTTACTTGAGACTACGTCTTGGTCTAACTAGTTATTTTTGAAAAGAGGCTCCCCGAGGCTCAATCTTTTCGTAGGATTTTAGTTGGTTTATTTTTGAAAAGAGGCTCCCCGAGGCTCAATCTTTTCGCAGGATTTTAGTTGGTTATGAGTCCTATCTAACCATTCTAAAAATAAAGGAAAAACTAAGCATGCAATTTCTAAGACTTAACAAAAATACATTTTGTATTGGCTCCCCTGGACCATTGAATCGAGTGGGTCTATTCACATAGTGAATTTGGTCCTTGGGAACCCAATACATGTTAGATCCTAAAGTTGAAATCAAAGTGGTCTTAGGGACCCATGCTTGGACATTTTTCTTATGTTGGTTTACTATAGACATATATGACTTATTGGTTGTATTTGAGTTAAACCCGAGTCCGCCTTGTTGTACACGGCCCTTTGTGATCCAAGTAAGAGGTCAAGTCCCTTGGATCCCAAAGTGAACCTTTCAGCGTGTTCCTAAGGTCTTGACTTGTGTTTTCAAAAGCGAGTTCTCAACTTCAAGCTTTTCAACTTGAGTTGAGTCCTCCTCTTGAATCTGAGTAGTGGAAGAGGTTAGGAGACCTCATGTTTGAGAAGGTTAACCTCCTCAATTAGGGTCTCGACCTTGGACTCGGACTTAGCTAGTTTCTTATTTAAAAATTTAATTGCACCATACAAAGTATTAAGTAACGACCGACTTACCCTTAATGATTCTTTTGAACCGGATACGGATCCGTGGCTTGTCTTGAATGGAAGCTCATCGCCGGATTCGGACTCGGACTCTTCTTGATTTGAGTCGTGCTCGGTCGGCTTGGCCATTAGAGCTTGGATATCGTCTTCTTCCTCCGACAACTCCTCCCAAGTAGCGTTTAGCGCTTTCTTGGTCTTTGATGCGTTATTCTTTAGCTTTGGGCACTCGGACTTGATGTGACCGAACTGCTGTCATAGCATCTAAAATTAGAAGTATTTGAATTAGGTTTAGGCTTACCTTGAGTTGTTGGTCGTTTTCGTCTCTTGATCATCTTAGAACTAGATTGACTAGTTGGATTCTATTCGAGTCTACTTAGGTCGGACTCGTCTTCTTCCTTCGGGGTGGCTTGCTTGCGGGCTTCTTCTTCTTGGAACACCGCAACTAACGCAATACTCTTCTCGGACCACGTTAGTTTGCTCATGTAATTCAAGTTCCGAAAACAATTCGTCTAACCTAATTTTAGAAAGGTCCTTGGAGACCTTGTAGGCATCGACCATGGATGCCCACAAGGTGGTCCTAGGAAACGAGTTAAGAGAATACCTGATAAGGTCGCGATTCTCGACCTTTTGTCCGATGGCATGGAGTTGGTTGACGATGTCTTGGATACGAGCATGTAGTTGAGTTGCGGTCTCGTTTTCCTACATTTTCAAGTTATACAATTTATTTAAAAGTAAATCTCTTTTACATACCTTCGTGTCGTCGGTGCCTTCGTGTAGTTCCACTAGCTTGGTCCATAAGTCCTTTGCACTAATGAAGGGGCCGACGCGGTTGAGCTCTTCCTTGGACAACCCACATTGCAAGATTTGAGTTGCCTTGGCATCGGCTTCTACTTGTTTTTCATGGAATTTGACCATTGATCGTAACCCAAAGATTCACCATCTTCATTAATAGGAAGTGTGAAACCGGTTTGGATTACGATCCACATCTCGATTTGGGTTTTAAGAAAGCATTCCATCCGACCCTTCCAATAACGAAAGTCATTACCGTTGTAAAGCGGGGGTGAGTGATGCTAAACCCTTCGAGATGGGCCATTTAAAAACAAGAAGAAGAACGACGAAAAGAATCTTGCAAAACACACACGAAAGAATATTCCAAGACTTTCGTCTTGGATTAGTAGTCTTGAGAAGTAAAAAGATATATAAAATGTAACTTGCAAAAAGAAATAAACAATCAAATGCGAATGTCGTTGAAGTTCCGGAGGACAACCTTACTCGGGATCTAACCCGAAGGACAACCTTATCCGGATCCTAAAGCCTCTAATGCAATTCTTTATGTAGGAGAAGATAAGCAAGTGAAATAATTATACGAAAACAGAAATAAATAAATAAAAAATCTGTAAAAAAAAAGAAAAACAAAGCTAGATTGGTGGTTTCACCGAATCTTAGCGCCCCCGGCTCTGATACCAATTGTTGGATCGAAAGTGTCGCTAGAGGGGGGGGGGGGGTGAATAGCGATACGGTGTCGTTAAAAAAATTTTGCAATAAGTAAAAAGCAAGTAGAGAATGCACAGCGGAAATATAAAGTAGACAAGATATTTTTACGTGGTTCACAATCTTTCGATTGCTAATCCACGGCCTAGTGATCCTTGATCACGTCACGGAGGAGCAATTCACTAAAACCACTCCTCCTCGTTGGAGGTAGGAACACGATTACAAAAAGAAATCAAGGCAAAGGGACACTCCCCCTTTCCTTGTTACGATTAAAGCACAAAGACAATTTAAAGAAGTAGAACTTAAATAAATATACCGACAACTCTTATAAGTAGAAGATGTAGCTTTCGTTGTCGGCGGCACTTCGTCGTAGCAAATGTGAGTAGTAGTAGCGGCGTTACGACGGCGTGTTGAGAGCTCTTGAATTCTTGTAATTTGCTTGGCTTGAACATGTCTATTTATGGATATTGATCTATGAATTTAGACATAGGTAGTGTCCAAGGTGAGGTTCTTATCCCCCAAGACTTGTTCATCCACATCCTTTGCGCCAACTCAAGGATGAGGTGTTTCATCCAACCACCTTGTGCCACCTCCAACCTCCTTGTGCGCCAACTCAAGGATGAGGTGTTTCATCCAACCACCTTGTGCCACCTCCAACCTCCTTGGGCTTGAGGATGAGGTGTTTCATCCAACCACCTTGTGCCACCTCCAACCTCCTTGGGCGCCAACTTGTTGGAGCCATTCAACTGCCACATCATGGGAGCCAACCATCTTGTGCCAACTCACCTTATTTTGTGCGTCCACCACAAGGAAGCTTGGTGATGGTTTGGATGTCCACCTTGATGCCACATCACCCTTTGTACCAAAACACGAGTCAAGTCCAAATTCACCCCCTTGAAATTCGAGCTCTTCTCGAGGCTGGAACTTGACTAGCAGTTGACTGTAGTCAAAGGGTTTTGGACTGCAGTACAAGTTAGCTTTAAAATATAAAGTACGATGGTTCTAACCATCTGATCTCGACCTAGACCTTCCATTGGAGGTATTGGGTCGGATCTACGCTTAACGACCTTGCTTCGCTTTCACACGAGCTTACCTTGTAGCCTCGCTTTCGGTCTTCACCCGAGTACCTCGGCTTCCTCCGAAGTCCCTCTGGCGTTGCCCGACCACCTCGGTTCCCACCGGGTGTCGCAGACCTTCCGCTCAACTTTAGCATTTCTGCACACTTAATTGAGCTCGTAAGATAACAAATATACCCTTAACTATTGAGCCTTTTGCCATAATCAAAATACCGGTTCGACTTTGGTGCCCACTGCACCAACATGACTATGCTAGCAGTCGACTATTGGCTATCGGCAGTCGACTGATGCTACCATCAGTGACTGATGAAGGTCATTAGTCGACTGATATTCAGACTGGTCAGCTCGAAGAAATTCAAGATAATCTCCACTTATCTTGGGGAGATGAGGCTTTTTGACCCAAATCCAGATCTCAATGACCTAGGGTTTGAAGGGCTATAAAAGAAGGGGGGTTTCACCCTTTTGGATCATCCATTCTTGCTCCCAAAGTGCTCCAACGATGCCAAACTTTCAACGACAATGCTATGCCACCATAACACCGATGACACACCAAGCACTCATTCATTTGTCAGTAGTTCTTATTTTAAGTTGTCATTTACTTTATTTGTGCATTCCATTTTTAAAAGGAGAGGTAGACTTGTTACCTCCTCCTTCATTCTTTGAGTTTTTTTGTATTCGTCGTCTCCTACCTCCAACGAGGAGGAAACTTATAGTGGATTACCCCTTTGTACACGATCTAGGATCACGGGGCCTTGGAGTAGCAATCTTTCAGTTGTGAACCAAGTAAAAACAAAGTGTCCCTTTACTTTTATTGTTTTACATTCCGCTGCAATACTTTGGCTTTTAAAGTCATTACGAAAAGAAAGGTTTTACGATCGCTATTCACCCCCTCTAGCGATTCTCTCGATCCAACAATTGGTATCAGAGTGGGGGCACTCTGATTCGTTGCAACCACCGATTGGGAACTTTTCTTTTCATATTTATTGTTTTAAGTTTTTTTTTCTCACACTACTAATCGAAGACCAAGTCTTGGTACATTGTTTTTTTATTTGTGTATTTTCAAGTATCAACTGAACTAATCGCTTCTGGAGTAGCTCACGGTAAAACGAGCATTACTTTTCATACAAGTGGACCCACAAAATGTGCTACCCACAAAATCGAAGCTCTCTCATAGATCTACGTTCTTAGGGGGTTTACCCCGATAATAAATTGTTTTCATCTCCAAAAAATGATGTTTAGTACTCTTTCGGGGGCATTGAAGGTTGTAAGTGCTTAGTTTTTTATTTTAGTTGTTTATTTCTTATTATTTTTTGCATTACTAATCCAAGACCAAGTCTTGGAATTTCTTTTGGTTTGTATTTTTGTTTTGCAAATTTTTTTTTATGGCCCATCTTGAGGGGTATAGCACTACCCGACTTCCGTTCTCTAACGGAGATGACTTTCGTTATTGGAAGGGTCGGATGGAGTGTTTCTTGAAAACACAAGTCGAGACTTGAATAATGATCCAAACCAGCTTTGCTCTATTCACCAACGATCAAGGGGATCCATTGGACTTCGACAAATGGACCAATGCAACCAAGAGGCAAATCGAAGCCGATGCAAAAGTGACCCAAATTTTGCAGTGCGGCTTGTCAAAGGAGGAGCTCAACGGAATTGGACTATTCATTAGTGCTAAAGACCTCTAGAACAAGTTAATCGAGCTACACGAAGGGACATCCGATGCAAAGGTATGCAAAAGAGACTTACTAGTGAATAAGTTGTATAATCTAAAGATGTAGGATCACAAGACCACTATGCAACTCCATGCACGGATCCAAGACATCCTGTATGGCCTACATGCCATCGGACAAAAGGTGGAGAATTGGGACATAATAAGGTACGCGTTAAATGCATTTCTTAGGACCACTTTGTGGGCATCTATGATTTATGCCTACAAAGTATCTAGAGATTTATCAAAAATTAGATTAGATGAATTATTTTCAGATTTTGAATTAAATGAACAATCTAACGCCGTCCCGGCCGAGAAAGGTGTAGCGTTGTTTGCAGGTCAAAGATGAAAAGCAAAGAGCAAGCCACCTATCAAAGAAGACGACTACCAATCGGAAGAAGAAATGGAGACCGAACTAGTCAACCTAGTTCGGAGGATGATCAAAAAGGAAAGGAATGTGACACAATCAAAGAGAGAATTCCAAGCAACTTGGGAGCAAGAAGATCAAGACGATGACTTAGCATTCAAAGTGAGACCGACGAAATCCGAGTCTGAGTCCAAAGCCGACTACAAATCCAACTCCGATTCCAACTTCAAGAACAAATTTGAGTCAAGACTCAAAGTTGGCTCAAAGGAAAAGATCATGGTAAGTCGTTCGTTAATCGCAAATTTATATCATGCAATTAAGTTATTAAATAAGAGGTTAGTTAAGTCCGAGTCTAGGGTCGAGTCGTTACTTGAGGAGGTTAAACTCCTCAAGCATGAGGCCACCCTAGCCTCTTCGACTAGTCAAGTTCAAAAGGGAAACTCAACTCAAGTCAAAAAAACTTGAGAAAGAGAATTCTCTCTTGAAAGGACAAGTTTAAGAGCTCGAGGCTAGGTTGGAAAGGTTGACATTGGGATCCAAGAATCTTAACCGACTCCTTGGAACTCAAAGAGTCATGTACAACAAAGTCGGACTTGGGTTTAAGAAAAATACTACGAACAAGTCTTATATGTCAATCGTTAATCGTAATAATAAAAAAGTCTAGGCATGGGTCCCTAAGATTTTTCTAAACTCAAATATAAGGACTAATAAGTATTGGATTCCCCAAGATCAAGTCCACAATGTGGATAGACCGAATTGGTTCAATGGTCCAGGGGGAGGTAATACTAAAATTGTGTACCCGCTCTCTTAGTGCAAACTTTATATGCTTAACTTTTTCTTTTAATTTCTAGAATGGATAGATAGGATCAATAGTTAGTCAACCCTGATAACATAATATTAGGATGCGGCGAGATGATAGTACGTTAAGGAAATGAGGTCTTGTGTAAGGAAGTGGTCATTGTTTCAATCAAAGAAGGCCCCTGTGCCTCGCCACGACCTAGAAGTCATTCTCTTGAAAAGTTTACTTAAAGATCTAAAGGATAAATCCGAATCTAACCCAAGGTTGATCAACTTCAAATCACTAAATTTAATCAAGTTAAAAATAAAGTCATCTCACAAAAACATATAAGGTTAATATGCCTTGAGACACATAGATTGGATGAGATGCTAAGGACAATTAAAATAAACATAATACTCTCGAAATGTTTTCAAAATATATAAGAATGGTTATTTTCATAATTGTTCTTTAAAACACCTATAGTTAATAAATAGTTAGTTAATACTAAACATATAATACTTAGGGCCAAGATTAGTCCCATAAACCTTCTAGACTCAATGTGATTGACTAAGGGGGAGAAACTAATCTTAAGGGTTATATTACAAACTCTTTAAGGTTTTCCAAAATGTACTTATGCTTATAACATATAGGTTTTTCAAATCAAAATTATGTTTAAAGAGTTTGAAAAACATACTTGACCAAAACTATGAAGGGTTTTAGCTTATCGAGTCCGTGAGGGGAAACTTCGCTTCCCACTTCACCTCGGTTGCTTGATCATGGCGATCCCTTCTATGTCCCCGGATTAAAAAATTAAATCCTAGACAAAAGAGATTTCCAAAACAACCAAGTCGTGCTATTCATTTAGAGAGGTCACTTGAACAAACTCGTTGTTCAAGCCACCATCCTTCTATTCTACGAGTAGCCGCGGAATAGACGATGTCTAGATCGCCGATTTTTGTGTTTATGCTCGGGATCCAAGTATTATTTAGCCATATACAGATTTATATCACGCTCATAATTGAAAAACAAATAAAAACATATAACATATAAAAATTAGAGAATCGATATACCTCTCGATCTTCTAATGTATGACCTTCCTCCTTTCGGACGTCGTGTGGGCAACGATCTATCAAAAGTTGAAGCTCCTAGATCGCAAATCTTCCTTCCTTGCTCTTCCAAAGCAAAAGGAAGAATAGAAACAAGGTTTTTCTTCTCCCTAAAACCAACCAACAAGGAACTAAAACAATCCTTGCTGCCGGCCAACAAAGAGAGGGAGATGATGATGGAAACCAACCAAGACACCAAGGGAGACCCCTAAGTCTTGTTTCCACCACTCAAGGAGAAGAGAAGAGAGCCTTTGGGTGCCGGCCAAGGGCTGGAAAGGGAGCTGGATGCCGGCCAATGGAGAAGGAAGAAGAAAGGAAAAACTTCCTTAATTGGTGCCGCCCAAGCCTCCAAAACCCTAAGCCTCCAAACCCTAATCCTATCTCTACTAGGATTCATCTCTTGCCGCCCAAACCCTAGCTCTCCTTGGATTCAACTCCACGCCAACCCATCAAGCCCTTTTATAGAAATAGGGATAAGCCTCCAAATAATCTCCACCATTGGTTCTAGGGATTTAATCTCAACCATCGGATCTAGAGATTTAATCTCAACCGTTGGATCTAGAGATTTAATCTCTACCTTTGGATCTAGAGTTTTGTTTCTATCCATTGGATCTAAGATTCATGAGGTGTTAATAGGCTACAATAGGGACCATGAGGAGGAGTTGGGTATTGGCCACCCATGGATCAAGCCCACATAAAGTCTGATCCACTAATGATAATCCAATCCACTAAAGAATCATCATCGATCTACCTCACCAACCGCCATATGATAATATGGTCTCCAAATATTATTTGTACATTTTCTCCCCGTGTTTAAGATCTCGAATGTCCATGGATTAATTAATTTACTGACCATTAATTAATCAACATCTAACTCCTTGAGTAGTACCACTCAACCTTTTCATCATGCCGGACCAAGTCCACCTGCAGGGTTTACATGATGAACCTTATGAGCTCCTCAAGGAGACATCATCATCCTAATATATAGGACACGGTTTCCTCCTATAATCAACGGCAAACCATAAAAATAATATCATCTCCCAACTTACCGAGCCTATCGATTTAATCTATAAATCTCGCCCATTGGTAAATCAAAGAGATGAATACTAAGTATATGTGCCCGTTATTATATCGGGATTAAGAGCATGTACATAATAATATCTGAGGTCTATTTCGATTATGTAGTCAGCAATAAATTGAATCACCTCTAAGTGGGTCCTGCTCAATACACTCAAAGTGCACTAGTGTGATTCTATGGTCAAGACAAACCAATACCAAATCACACTACAACCATTCCGATGGTTTGTCCAAAGTCATCTTGGTTGTGAGCCTTTAATTATACTTTACAAGGAGCCGATAACATGATCTCCCGTGTGACACCATACACCATGTTATCTACAATGTAATGTATTAGACAATATTGTATAACCATAAAAATGAAAATAATGATCATGTGATTCTTATTTCAAAATAAAGATGTTCATACAAAAGGTAGACTTTTCAGTATACATCCCTAGAATCTCCCACTTATAATAAAAGACTATGTTGTCCTCAAACTGCCATACATCTGATCTCCATTCTCTCCACATGCCTATCAAAAGCTCTCGCCGTAAGGGCCTTAGTGAAAGGATCATTCAGGTTATCGTCTGATGCAATCTTGGTCATAGCAACTTCTCCTCTCTTTACGATTTCTCATATCAGGTGGTACTTGCCCTTTATGTCTTTACTAGCCTTATGGGCTCGTGGTTCCTTCGAGTTTGCAACTCCACCACTATTATCACAATAAATTGTGATAGTTCTGGGCAAACCAAAAATCACATCCAAGTCCATCAGGAAGTTCCTGAGCCACACAGCTTCTTTGGCCGCCTCAGAGGCTGCCATATACTTAGCTTCCATGGTGGAGTCCGTCACGCATTTCTGCTTGACACTCCTCCATACAATGGCTCCACCTCCCAAGGTAAACACAAAACCTAAGGTAGACTTACTGTTATCCCTATCAGATTGGAAGTCGGAATCCGTGTAACCCACATGGAGTAATTGGTCTGCCCGGTAAACCAACATATAATCCCTAGTCCTTCTCAGGTACTTCAATATATGCTTTACCGCAGTCCAATGTCCCTGTCCTGGATTACTCTGATATCTGCTGACCATGCCCATGGCAAAGCAGATATCTGGTCTCGTACATAGCATCACATACATGAGGCTTCCTACTGCCGAAGCATAAGGAACCGCCTTCATCCCCTCTTTCTCCTCAGATGATCTAGGACACACCTCCTTAGATAAAGGAACTCTATGCCTGAAAGGTAGAAAAGCCTTCTTGGAGTTCTGCATACTAAAACGATCCAAAATCGTGTCTATGTATGAAGCTTGGGATAAGCACAACATCCTTTTCCTACGATCCCTTATAACCTTGATCCCAAGGATGTGTCCCACCTCTCCCAAGTCCTTCATATCAAACTGTTTGGACAACCATACCCTTACGTCCGATAACACCTTGATATTGTTGCCAATCAACAAAATGTCATCTACGTAAAGTACAAGAAATACCACTACGTTTCCGTCAGATCTCTTGTATACACAAGACTCATCCGGACTTCAAATAAATCCATAAGACTGGATTACCTCATCAAAGCGGATGTTCCAAGACCTCGAAGCTTGCTTCAATCCATAAATGGACCGATTAAGCTTACATACAAGATGCTCTTTGCCCTTAGCAATGAATCCCTCTGGTTGCTTCATATAAATGTTTTCCTCAAGACTTTCATTAAGGAAAGTTGTCTTGACATCCATCTGCCACAACTCATAATTCATATGAGCTGCTATGCATAAGAGAATCCGGATAGACTTAAGCATGGCTACCGGCGAAAAGGTCTCCTCATAGTCGATACCCTCTTTCTGAGTATACCCCTCCGCAACAAGTATCGCTTTGAAGGTCTCAACCTTCCCATCTATTCCTCTCTTTCTCTTGTAGATCCACTTGTATCCAATGTTTTTACACCATCGGATGGCTCTACTAGCTCTCAGACCTGATTTGAATCCATAGATTCAATCTCAGCATTCATTGCACTTTACCAAGATGCTGCATCTTTATCTTTGATTGTCTCGTCATATGTCCAGGGATCAGGTTCATGTTCGCCAGGGACCAAATCAGAAGATTCTCCCAAGAACATGAATCTATCAGGCTGTCTCACAACCCTCCCACTACGATGAGGTATCACCTGTGTATCCTTTGTGACACACGGTGCAGTGACATGTGGTATATCCTCTTGTACCGGTGGTACTAAAGAAGTAACTTCCCCTTTTAACTCCTCCAGAACAATTTTACTCTTGGGCTTGTGGCTCATCACATAGTCTTCCTCTAGAAATCTGGCGTTCGAGCTAACGATCACCCTCTGATCTCTAGGACTATAAAACAAACCACCCTTCGTTCCTCAAGGATAGCCAACGAACAAGCGTACTTATGTACGAGGTTCCAACTTATCAGCATATGCCTTCAGAACATGTGCTGGACTCCCCCATATCCGAATATGTCTTAGACTAGGCTTTCGCCCAGTCCACAATTTTGTGGGAGTAGAAGGCACTGATTTAGATGGAATCAAGTTCAGAATGTACACCGCCATATCTAGAGCATATCCCCAGAACAAATTTGGCAAGTCAGAATAACTCATCATCGATCTAACCATCTCCATAAGAGTCTTATTCCTTCGCTCTGCTACACCATTCTGTTGGGGTGTGCCAGTTGTAGTCAATTGGGATTGAATCCTATCCTCTGATAGGTAATCCATAAACTCTCCCAAGGGGTACTCGCCACCACGATCAGATCATAGTGTCTTGATACTTTTACCTTGACATTTCTCCACATCAGCCTTGAATTCTTCAAACTTGTCAAAGCATTTAGACTTGCGGCGCATCAGGTAAATGTATCCATATCTTGAGTAATCATCTATAAAAGAGACGAAATACTCAAAACCACCTCTAGTCTGGATATACATAGGACCACACAAATCAGAATGAACCAATTCTAACACATCTTTGGCTCTATACCCCTCTGCCTTAAAAGGCCTCTTGGTCATCTTACCCTCCAAGAAAGATTCACAGGTTGGGAGATCCTCCACCACTAATGAACCCAAAGGTCCATCAGCTATCAACCTTTGAATTCTGCTTAAGTTAATGTGACCAAGCCTAAGATGCCAAAGATATGTTTGGTTCATCTTTGAAGGTTCTTTTCTCTTATTGGATTTAGAAGATGAGTTATTAACTTCAATTTGCATCGTGGGAGGTTTTGGTTCAAGTGTGTACAAATTTCCTATCAATGCACCCGAACAGTTAATGTCCCTATTCCTTCTTATAACAACTCTGTCATTAAAAGAAATAGAATATCCATCCATAAACAATTTATAAACCGAAATTAAATTATTTCTAAATAAGGGTACATAAAGGCAATTCTTAAGAACCAAAAGTTTATTTTTCTCAAAAGATAAATGAACATCTCCCACTGCAACAGCCGCCACCTTCGTGGCATCGCCCAAGAACACGGTAATCTCCCCCTCAGCAAGTCATCTGATTTCCTGGAACCCCTGCAAAGTATTGCAGACATGATCAGTGGCTCCCGTATCTACACACCAGGTGCCGGTAGATAACACCGCTAAACATGTTTCAACGACTAGACCAAAGGATATACCTTTGTTCTTGCGGTTGGGGCAGTTCTTCTTCCAGTGTCCAGTCTGCTTACAAGTGAAGCACTTGCCTTTCGGCTTCTTCACTCCTCCCTGAGTACCTCCCACCGCCTTCGCCCCAGTTTATTTCTTCTTCTTCTTGCCTTTCAGCTTAGAAGTAAAAACCTTTTGGGTCACCACGGCATGCGCCTGAGCACTCTGACAAAATAGCCCCTCTGTCACCTGGAGTTCTATCAGAAGTTCTGCCGACGAATACAACCTCTTGTTCATGTTGTAGTTCAGGCGAAACTGCTCAAAACTCCTAGGTAGAGACTAGAGTATGATATCGACTTGGGTTTCCACATCGATCTCAGCTCCAAGGACCTCCAGCTCATTCAATTGAGCCATCATCTTGAGAACATGATCCCTTACGGGTGTTCCCTCGATCATGGTGGTCGTCATCAAGTTTTTCATGGCTTCTTGCCTCGCAGCCCGATTCTGGTGTTCGAAAAGCTCCTTGAGATTGAGCATCATATCATAAGCGGTAGACATGGCTTGATGCTGATGTTGCAGTACATTTGACATAGATGCCAAAATGTAACACCGCGCCATCTCATCAGCCTTGATCCACCTTTTATAGCTCTCTCTCTCCTTTTCCCCCGAATCATCTGCAGGCTTGGGAAGACACTCTTCGAGGAGTACATATTTGTATTCCTCAGCAGTCAAGACAATGTCTAGATTCCTCTTCCAATCAACATAGTTGGGTCCAGTAAGTTTGTTCTCTTTCAGTATCACAGCAAGTGGGTTGAAAGTCATTTTGAAAGAAAACCTAAGAATCACATAAATCAAAACATTAGATTTCAAAAAATTATTGATTCCTCAAACAATAAAATTTTAAAATCAACCAACACATCAAAACACCGAGAATATCATATGCCACGATAGTGTGGACGTATACCAATTCTACATTTGTAAGAGGAGGTTTTACCCATTAATTTTACTATCTTATCAACCTAACTTTTTGACAAGTAAAATTAATAGTTGGTTCCTCTTTGGCCCTACAAATAAATGCAGTGACTCCGATGGGGAGGATACTTATATTTGTATCTAAGTGTTCACCATTACTTGGTACCAAGGTAATTATATCGGGTTATGTGTCTTCTGATGGGGAAGGACACACGCTCCTTGATAATTCCCTATAACCATATTTGACCTTGTGATCCGCAAACAAACCCATCCGATATGGAGGAAGGCACTCAGAGCCGACGTGCAAGTTTGTTTGCATTACTTGTCAAATCGTAATGGAGGCCGTGGGAATTTTAAAAAATTCCCTCTCCCACTTAGTAATTTGAAATAGAGGAATTTTCCTAGCCTACGACATGCATATCAAACAAAAAGCAATAAATATGAAAAATAAATTATTTTCCAACTATTATGGCTTTTGTCTTCAATATGTCTCCCGTCGCAACGCCTTCTCGTCCGCTCCTCCTACGCCATGTACAAGCCATCCGGAGATCCGAGCCGAGACTAAAACCTATTTTAATTTACATCCATTGATCCTATACTCCACGAGGGAGTGTACATGAAATCTAGATCGAAAGTAAACTAAAATAAAGAGTGGCTAAACAATGTCGTATCTAATTTACAAAAAATCAAATACTAGCCTCGTCAACCCCGAGGATTCAACAAAATATACACATACAATCACATACACACATATGGCCATAATAGTCGGATCTTATGTCTGCAACCAAAGAGTTAAACTACGCATATCCTACTATTATCCGACACATATAATATATAAAAAGTGTATAAAAATTAACCGAATCCTAAACACACAAAACCGGAAACCTTGGCTCTGATACCAATTGAAGGGTTTTAGCTTATCGAGTCCGTGAGGGGAAACTTCGCTTCCCACTTCACCTCGGTTGCTTGATCATGGCGATCCCTTCTATGTCCCCGGATTAAAAAATTTAATCCTAGACAAAAGGGATTGTCAAAACAACCAAGTCATCGTCGTGCTATTCGTTTAGAGAGGTCACTTAAACAAACTCGTTGTTCAAGCGACCATCCTCTATTCTACGAGTAGCCGCGGAATAGACGATGTCCGGATCGCTGATTTTTGTGTTTATGCTCGGGATCCAAGTATTATTTAGCCATATACAGATTTATATCATGCTCATAATTGAAAAAAAAATACAAACATGTAACATATAAAAATTAGAGAAACGATATACCTCTTGATCTTCTAATGTATGACCTTCCCCCTTTCGCACGTCGTGTGGGCGACGATCTACCAAAAGTTGAAGCTCCTAGATTGCAAATCTTCCTTCCTTGGTCTTCCAAAGCAAAAGGAAGAATAGAAACAAGGTTTTTCTCCTCCCTAAAACCAACAAACAAGGAACAAAAACAATCCTTGTCGCCGGCCAACAAAGAGAGGGAGATGATGATGTAAACCAACCAAGACACGAAGGGAGACCCCTAAGTCTAGTTTCCACCACTCAAGGAGAAGAGAAGAGAGCCTATGGGCGCCGGCCAAGGGCTGGAAAGGGAGTTGGACGCCGGCCAATGGAGAAGGAAGAAGAAAGGAAAAACTTCCTTAATTGGTGCCGCCCAAGCCTCCAAACCCTAATACTATCTCAACTAGGATTCCTCTCTTGCCTCCCAAACCCTAGCTCTCCTTGGATTCATCTCCACACCAACCCATCAAGACCTTTTATAGAGTTAAGGATAAGCCTCCAAATAATCTCCACCATTGGTTCTAGGGATTTAATCTCAACCGTCGGATCTAGAGATTTAATCTCAACCGTCGGATCTAGAGATTTAATATCTACCTTTGGATATAGAGTTTTGTTTCTATCCATTGGATCTAAGCTTCATGATGTGTTAATAGGCTACAATAGGGACCATGAGGAGGAGTTGGGTCTTGGCCACCCATGGATCAAACCCACATAAAGTCCAATCAACTAATGATAATCCAATCCACTAAAGGATCATCATCGATCTACATCACCAACCCCCATATGATAATATGGGCTCCATATATTATTTGTATATTTTCTCCCCATGTTTAAGATCTCGAATGTCCGTCGATTAATTAATTTACTGACCATTAATTAATCCACATCTAACTCCTTGAGTAGTACCACTCAACCTTTTCATCATGCCGGACCAAGTCCACCTGCAGGGTTTACATGATGAACCTTATGAGCTCCTCAAGGGGACATCATCATCCTAATATATAGGACACAGTTTCCTCCTATAATCAACGGCACACCATATAAATAATATCATCTCGCAACTTACCGAGCCTATCGATTTAATCTATAAATCTCGCCCATTGATAAATCAAAGAGATGAATACTAAGTATATGTGCCCGTTATTATATCGGGATTAAGACCATGTACATAATAATATCTGAGGTCCGATTTGATTATGTAGTCAGCAATAAATCGAATCACCTCTAAGTCGGTCCTGCTCAATACACTCAAAGTGCACTAGTGTTATTCTATCGTCAAGACAAACAAATACCAAATCACACTACAACCATTTCGATGGTTTGTCCAAAGCCATCTCGGTTGTGAGCCTTTACTTATACTTTACAAGGAGCCGATAACATGATCTCCTGTGTGACACCATACACCATGTTATCTACAATGTAATGTATTAGACAATATTGTATAACCATAAAAATGAAAATAATGATCATGTGATTCTTATTTCAAAATAAAGATGTTCATACAAAAGGTAGACTTTTCAGTATACATCCCTAGAATCTCCCACTTATAATAAAAGACTATGTTGTCCTCAAACTGCCATACATCTGATCTCCATTCCCTCCACATGCCTATCAAAAGCTCTCGCCGTAAGGGCCTTAGTGAAAGGATCATTCAGGTTATCGTCTGATGCAATCTTGGTCATAGCAACTTCTCCTCTCTTTACGATTTCTCATATCAGGTGGTACTTGCGCTTTATGTCTTTACTAACCTTATGGGCTCGTGGTTCCTTCGAGTTTGCAACTCCACCACTATTATCACAATAAATTGTGATAGTTCTGGGCAAACCAGAAATCACATCCAAGTCCATCAGGAAGTTCCTGAGCCACACAGCTTCTTTGGCCGCCTCAGAGGCTGGCATATACTTAGCTTCCATGGTGGAGTCCGTCACGCATTTCTGCTTGACACTCCTCCATACAATGGCTCCACCTCCCAAAGTAAACACAAAACCTGAGGTAGACTTACTATTATCCCTATCAGATTGGAAGTCGAAATCCGTGTAACCCACATGGAGTAATTGGTCCGCCCGGTAAACCAACATATAATCCCTAGTCCTTCTCAGGTACTTCAATATATGCTTTACCGCAGTCCAATGTCCCTGTCCTGGATTACTCTGATATCTGCTGACCATGCCCATGGCAAAGCAGATATCTGGTCTCGTACATAGCATCGCATACATGAGGCTTCCTACTGCCGAAGCATAAGGAACCGCCTTCATCTCCTCTTTCTCCTCAGATGATCTAGGACACACCTCCTTAGATAAAGGAACTCTATGCCTGAAAGGTAGAAAAGCCTTCTTGGAGTTCTGCATACTAAAACGATCCAAAATCGTGTCTATGTATGAAGCATGGGATAAGCACAACATCCTTTTCCTACGATCCCTTATAACCTTGATCCCAAGGATGTGTCCCACCTCTCCCAAGTCCTTCATATCAAACTGTTTGGACAACCATACCCTTACATCCGATAACACCTTGATATTGTTGCCAATCAACAAAATGTCATCTACGTAAAGTACAAGAAATACCACTACGTTTCCGTCAGATCTCTTGTATACACAAGACTCATCCGGACTTCGAATAAATCCATAAGACTGGATTACCTCATCAAAGCGGATGTTCCAAGACCTCGAAGCTTGCTTCAATCCATAAATGGACCGATTAAGCTTACATACAAGATGCTCTTTGCCCTTAGCAATGAATCCCTCTGGTTGCTTCATATAAATGTTTTCCTCAAGACTTCCATTAAGGAAAGTTGTCTTGACATCCATCTGCCACAAATCATAATTCATATGAGCTGCTATGCATAAGAGAATCCGGATAGACTTAAGCATGGCTACCGGAGAAAAGGTCTCCTCATAGTCGATACCCTCTTTCTGAGTATAACCCTCCGCAACAAGCCTCGCTTTGAAGGTCTCAACCTTCCCATCTATTCCTCTCTTTCTCTTGTAGATCCACTTGCATCCAATGGTTTTTACACCATCGGATGGCTCTACTAGCTCTCAGACCTGATTTGAATCCATAGATTCAATCTCAGCATTCATTGCACTTTACCAAGATGCTGCATCTTTATCTTGGATTGTCTCGTCATATGTCCAAGGATCAGGTTCATGTTCGCCAGGGACCAAATCAGAAGATTCTCCCAAGAACATGAATCTATCAGGCTGTCTCACAACCCTCCCACTACGATGAGGTATCACCTGTGTATCCTTTGTGACATGCGGTGCCGTGACATGTGGTATATCCTCTTGTACCGGTGGTACTAAAGAAGTAACTTCCCCTTTTAACTCCTCCAGAACAATTTTACTCTTGGGCTTGTGGCTCATCACATAGTCTTCCTCTAGAAATCTGGCGTTCGTGCTAACGATCACCCTCTGATCTCTAGGACTATAAAACAAACCACCCTTCGTTCCTCTAGGATAGCCAATGAACAAGCGTACTTCTGTATGAGGTTCCAACTTATCAGCATCTGCCTTCAGAACATGTGCTAGACTTCCCCATATCCGAATATGTCTTAGACTAGGCTTTCGCCCAGTCCACAATTTTGTGGGAGTAGAAGGCAATGATTTAGATGGAATCAAGTTCAGAATGTACACCGCCATATCTAGAGCATATCCCCAGAACGAATCTGGCAAGTCAGAATAACTCATCATCGATCTAACCATCTCCATAAGAGTCTTATTCCTTCGCTCTGCTACACCATTCTATTGGGGTGTGCCAGTTGTAGTCAATTGGGATTGAATCCTATCCTCTGATAGGTAATCCCTAAACTCTCCCAAGGGGTACTCGCCACCACGATCAGATCATAGTGTCTTGATACTTTTACCTTGACGTTTCTCCACATCATCCTTGAATTCTTCAAACTTGTCAAAGCATTCAGACTTGCGGCACATTAGGTAAATGTATCCATATCTTGAGTAATCATCTATAAAAGAGATGAAATACTCAAAACCACCTCTATCCTGGATATACATAGGACCACACAAATCAGAATGAACCAATTCTAACACATCTTTGGCTCTATACCCCTTGGCCTTAAAAGGCCTCTTGGTCATCTTACCCTCCAAGCAAGATTCACAGGTTGGGAGATCCTCCACCACTAATGAACCCAAAGGTCCATCAGCTATCAACCTTTAAATTCTGCTTAAGTTAATGTGACCAAGCCTAAGATGCCAAAGATATGTTTGGTTCATCTTTGAAGGTTCTTTTCTCTTATTGGAATTAGAAGATGAGTTATTAACTTTAATTTGCATCGTGGGAGGTTTTGGTTCAAGTGTGTACAAATTTCCTATCAATGCACCCGAACAGATAATGTCCCTATTCCTTCTTATAACAACTCTGTCATTAAAAGAAATAGAATATCCATCCATAAACAATTTATAAACCGAAATTAAATTATTTCTAAATAAGGGTACATAAAGGCAATTCTTAAGAACCAAAAGTTTATTTTTCTCAAAAGATAAATGAACATCTCCCACTGCAACAGCCGCCACCTTCGTGGCATCGCCCAAGTACACGGTAATCTTCCTCACCATAGTCATCCGATTTCGAACCCCGCAAAGTATTGCAGACATGATCAGTGGCTCCCGTATCTACACACCAGGTGCCGGTAGATAACACCGCTAAACATGTTTCAACGACTAGACCCAAAGATATACCTTTGTTCTTGCGGTTGGGGCAGCCTTCTTCCAAAGTTGTCCACCGCTTACAAGTGAAGCACTTGCCTTCGGCTTCTTCACTCCTCCCCGAGTACCTCCCACCGCTTTGCCCCGCTTGTTTCTTCTTCTGCCTTCTCTTAGAAGTAGAAACCTTTGGGTCACCATGGCATGTGCCCGAGCACTGACTAAATAGTCCTCTCACCGGAGTTCTCACGAAGTTCCGCCAACGAATACAACCTCTTGTTCATGTTGTAGTTCGCAAACCGCCAAAACTCCTAGGTAGAGACTCGAGTATGATATCGACTGGGTTTCCCATCGATCTCAGCTCCAGGACCTCCAACTCATTCAAATGAGCCATCATCTTGAGAACATGATCCTCACGGGTGTTCCTCGATCATGGTGGCTGCCATCAAGTTTCCTCATGGCTTCTTGCCGCAGGCCCGGTCTCGTGTTCAAAAGCTCCTTGAGATTGAGCATCATATCATAAGCGGTAGACATGGCTTGATGCTGATGTTGCAGTACATTTGACATAGATGCCAAAATGTAACACCGCGCCATCTCATCAGCCTTGATCCACCTCTTATAGCTCTCTCTCTCCTTTTCCCCCGAATCATCTGCAGGCTTGGGAGGACACTCTTCGAGGAGTACATATTTGTATTCCTTAGCAGTCAAGACAATGTCTAGATTCCTCTTCCAATCAACATAGTTGGGTCCAGTAAGTTTGTTCTCTTTCAGTATCATAGCAAGTGGGTTGAAAGTCATTTTGAAAGAAAACCTAAGAATCACATAAATCAAAACATTAGATTTCAAAAAATTATTGATTCCTCAAACAATAAAATTTTAAAATCAACCAACACATCAAAACACCGAGAATATCGTATGCCACGATAGTGTGGACGTATACCAATTCTACATTTGTAAGAGGAGGTTTTACCCATTAATTTTACTATCTTGTCAACCTAACTTTTTGACAAGTAAAATTAATAGTTGGTTCCTCTTTGGCCCTACAAATAAATGCAGTGACTCCGATGGGGAGGATACTTATATTTGTATCTAAGTGTTCACCATTACTCGGTACCAAGGTAATTATCTCGGGTTATGTGTCTTCCGATGGGGAAGTACACACGCTCCTTGATAATTCCCTATAACCATATTTGACCTTGTGATCCGCAAACAAACCCATCCAATGTGGAGGAAGGCACTCAGAGCCGACGTGCAAGTTTGTTTGCATCACTTGTCAAATCGTAATGGAGGCCGTGGGAATTTTAAAAAATTCCCTCTCCCACTTAGTAATTTGAAATAGAGGAATTTTCCTAGCCTACGACATGCATATCAAACAAAAAGCAATAAATATGAAAAATAAATTATTTTCCAACTATTATGGCTTTTGTCTTCAATATGTCTCCCGTCACAACGCCTTCTCGTCCGCTCCTCCTACGCCATGTACAAGCCATCCGGAGATCCGAGCCGAGACTAAAACCTATTTTAATTTACATCCATTGATCCTATACTCCACGAGGGAGTGTACATGAAATCTAGATCGAAAGTAAACTAAAATAAAGAGTGGCTAAACAATGTCGTATCTAATTTACAAAAAATCAAATATTAGCCTCGTCAACCCCGAGGATTCAACAAAATATACACATACAATAACATACACACATATGGCCATAATAGTCGGATCTTATGTCTGCAACCAAAGAGTTAAACTACGCATATCCTACTATTATCCGACACATATAATATATGAAAAGTGCATAAAAATTAACCGAATCCTAAACACACAAAACTGGAAACCTTGGCTCTGATACCAATTGAAAGGTTTTAGCTTATCGAGTCCGTGAGGGGAAACTTCGCTTCCCACTTCACCTCGGTTGCTTGATCATGGTGATCCCTTCTATGTCCCCGGATTAAAAAATTTAATCCTAGACAAAAGGGATTGTCAAAACAACCAAGTCATCTTCGTGCTATTCGTTTAAAGAGGTCACTTGAACAAACTCGTTGTTCAAGCGACCATCCTCTATTCTACGAGTAGCCGCGGAATAGACGATGTCCGGATCGCTGATTTTTGTGTTTATGCTCGGGATCCAAGTATTATTTAGCCATATACAGATTTATATCATGCTCATAATTGAAAAAAAAATACAACCATGTAACATATAAAAATTAGAGAATCGATATACCTCTTGATCTTCTAATATATGACCTTCCTCCTTTCGCACGTCGTGTGGGCGACGATCTACCAAAAGTTGAAGCTCCTAGATTGCAAATCTTCCTTCCTTGGTCTTCCAAAGCAAAAGGAAGAATAGAAACAAGGTTTTTCTCCTCCCTAAAACCAACAAACAAGGAACAAAAACAATCCTTGTCGCCGGCCAACAAAGAGAGGGAGATGATGATGTAAACCAACCAAGACACCAAGGGAGACCCCTAAGTCTAGTTTCCACCACTCAAGGAGAAGAGAAGAGAGCCTTTGGACACTGGCCAAGGGCTGGAAAGGGAGTTGGACGCCGGCCAATGGAGAAGGAAGAAGAAAGGAAAAACTTCCTTAATTGGTGCCGCCCAAGCCTCCAAAACCTTAAGCCTCCAAACCCTAATACTATCTCAACTAGGATTCCTCTCTTGCCTCCCAAACCCTAGCTCTCCTTGGATTCATCTCCACACCAACCCTAATACTTTAATCTCAACCGTCGGATCTAGAGATTTAATCTCAACCGTCGGATCTAGAGATTTAATATCTACCTTTGGATATAGAGTTTTGTTTCTATCCATTGGATCTAAGCTTCATGATGTGTTAATAGGCTACAATAGGGACCATGAGGAGAAGTTGGGTCTTGGCCACCCATGGATCAAACCCACATAAAGTCCGATCAACTAATGATAATCCAATCCACTAAAGGATCATCATCGATCTACATCACCAACCCCCATATGATAATATGGGCTCCATATATTATTTGTATATTTTCTCCCCATGTTTAAGATCTCGAATGTCCATCGATTAATTAATTTACTGACCATTAATTAATCAACATCTAACTCCTTGAGTAGTACCACTCAACCTTTTCATCATGTCGGACCAAGTCCACCTGCAGGGTTTACATGATGAACCTTATGAGCTCCTCAAGGGGACATCATCATCCTAATATATAGGACACAGTTTCCTCCTATAATCAACGACACACCATATAAATAATATCATCTCCCAACTTACCGAGCCTATCGATTTAATCTATAAATCTCGCCCATTGATAAATCAAAGAGATGAATACTAAGTATATGTGCCCGTTATTATATCGGGATTAAGAGCATGTACATAATAATATCTGAGGTCCGATTTGATTATTTAGTCAGCAATAAATCGAATCACCTCTAAGTCGGTCCTGCTCAATACACTCAAAGTGCACTAGTGTTATTCTATCGTCAAGACAAACAAATACCAAATCACACTACAACCATTTCGATGGTTTGTCCAAAGTCATCTCGGTTGTGAGCCTTTACTTATACTTTACAAGGAGCCGATAACATGATCTCCCGTGTGACACCACACACCATGTTATCTACAATGTAATGTATTAGTCAATATTGCATAACCATAAAAATGCAAACAATGATCATGTGATTCTTATTTCAAAATAAAGATGTTCATACAAAAGGTAAACTTTTCACTATACATCCCTACAAACTAGCTATTATATTTTTTTTCTCAAAAAGCTAGTTTAATATTGTTGGTGCAGAGGAACAAAAAATTGTTTCAATTAATCCTACACCTTAGTTACATCTTTGTACTTATTTCTTCTTCTCAGGAAATTTCTTCTAAAATATGTTGGTGAATTGATCGTCACTAGAGGGGGGTGAATAGCATTTTGGTATGTCGATAGAATTCGTTCCCGTGCTTGCTATAATTTGATTAGTACGCAGCGAAAATAATAGAAATAAAGCAATAACAAGATATACAAGCACACAACACCAAGATATAGTGTGGTTCGGAACCTTAAGGTTCCTACTCCACCGGATGGGCTGGAACGAGCCCTAGCGATGCAAATATCACCACTAATCAATAATACTCCTTCTCGACAATACGTCGGAGGTGGAGAAACCTCATACAATGATTATAACAGTAATATAAAATGAATACAAGCAAATACAAAGTGAAAGACACAAAAGAATGCAAAGAACACTTTACAAACGATCTTTTGAAAGCTTGCTTGTTTGGTTGCTTGAGTTGCACTTGGAGATCCTGAATTGCACCAGCAAATCACCCCAAATCGCCCTAAGAAACCATGGCAAAAACCTCCTCCACGAGATGCTTTTATAACCTACATTCTTGCTAGATTTTGCCTAGCAGTCGACTAATCAAGACCATCAGTCGACTGCTCCTGTAGTCATTGTCTCACAATGGCCTGAGCCACATTGGATAAGTTCCAACGGATAGGCTATCAGTCGACCGATCATGCCCATCAGTCGACTAATCGAGCCATCACTCGACTGTCAAACCCTAATAGTTGACTTGGAAACTTTTTGGTCCCGAAAACTCAACCATCAGTCGACTACCAGCCATAACGGTTAACTGCTGAGGCCATTAGTTGACTGCCCAATGCTGGCAGTCGATTGTCAGGCCATTTCCTACAGTTGAACTCCGGTCGATTGAGCATAATATCAGTCGACTGATAACCTCATCCATATGATTTTAACACCAAGTATGATGCCCTCATACTTGCTAGACCACCCTTATCCTAGACCTAAGCCTTCTAGCAACCTCCATCAGCCTCACGCCTATTGGATCCCTCCAAGTCATCCATGACTTGTTCATCCATACACTAGCCTTCAGATGCTTCCATTGGCTATTGTCATGCTAAGCTGGTATATCCCGCCAAGGTACATTAGACTTACACTGCCAAGACTCAGCTTGGACTTTACGCCGCCAACCATTAGACTTTGTTGGAGGATCGGTGGCCGATTAGAGGGGGGGTGAATAGCCCAATTTGCGTAGATGATGGAAATCGTTCGTTAATCACATGCTTGTCTACAATACTCATTAATGCGCAGCAGAAATAATAGTAATGAAATATGAATACAAGAGACACAAGCACAAATACAACACGATATACGTGGTTCGGAACCTTAGGGTTCCTACTCCACAGGGTGAGCTCAACGAGCTCAAGTTATGCACACGACACTAACAAACTTCTTCTCAACTACAAGTTGGAGGTGGAGAAACCTCGTACAAGCAATTACAATAGTAATACACAAAGGTACAAGCAAATACAAATACAACAATAAAATACGTAAAGAAAAATTTACAACAATGGATTTGAACTCTTGCTTGTTCCTTGCTTTGGTTTGCTCTTGAAGGACTGGAATGCAGCAGCAATTCCCCTTCAAAATCGCCCCAAAAACGATTTCAAAATCCTCCATCTCGAGCTCCTTAAATAAACTTCATCGAGCTGATTTCGTGCCAATCAGTCGACTATTCCTTACCATTAGTTGACTGCTCCTGTTGTCGTTGTCTCACAACGACTCGATCCACGCTAGACAAGTTCCAACAAATCCTCCATCAGTCGACTGATCTAACAATCAGTCGAGTAATCTAGGAAATCAGTCGAATTTCAACCCATCTACGTGTTTCGCGGCGCTTCATCACCGATTGTCATCCTCTTAGCGATCGATGGTGCAACGATTGACTACAAAACCCTAGCGATCAATCATAGGCGAGGCACTCGATCGAACCGATCGACATTCGATTGACTATCATCGACTGGTACCTATACCAGTTGACTATTGTCAGATAAAACCTCAAACAAACCCTTATTTCAGCATCCGACCGTCAAGTAAATCTTAAACACCAATGTTTGAGCATCCGACACTCGATCTCAGCCACTTGGCCAAGCTCTACTCTCATCTCCCTATAAAGTCCCTCACCGAAGCTCTCTTCATTCGACCACGTCCCTCGGAGGCACCAAGTGCACAACTTCGCAATGTCATCCTTTGCATCTCGCCCTGAAGTCTACTTCCTTTAGCTTCACTCCATTCGCTCCTCGTCCGACGGTCCCTCGGATGCACCAAGCGCACGGCTTCCGCAATGCCATCCTTCACCGACTCAAGGACTCGAGCCATGAGACATTGAACTTGCCAATGCTTTATCAAACTACCCAAATGCCAAGACTCAAGCTTAGACTTTCACTTGCTAACCCATGTTGGACTTTCACAGCCAAGGCTACACACTTGGACTTTTGTGGCCAAGGCTACCTACTTGATCTTCCCATGCCAACTCCATGTTGGACTTCCAATGCCAAGCCCCATGCTTGGACTTCCCATGACAATCACATGTCATACGTTTTGTTTAACATCAAAATACAGTTCGAGTCAAACTCGAGTTCGGTCAATCGTGACCTGGGTCTATTGCACCAATAGACTTATGCTGCCAAGACTCCACCCTTGGACTTTACGCCGCCAATATCATCCCTTGGACTTCCCTTGCCAACCCATGTTGGACATTCCATTTGCCAAGACTTAAACTTGGACTTTCCCTTGCCAAGACCCATGCTTGGACTTTCCATGCTAAGTACACAAGACTTGGACTTCTCCATCATATAGTCAACCCCATATCAACCATATAGTCAAACAGTGGTCAAACCATCGTCAAACATCAAAATACCCATCGAGTCAAACTTGAGTCTAGTGAATCATGACTCAAGTCGATTACACTAACAATCTCCTCAAAATATTGTCAAACATCAAAACACTACTCGAGTCTGGTCAATCGTGACCTTGGCCAATTGCACCAACAAAATACACCCCTATCTTATAATGAACCCCTTAATTTTTTAATTTATGGGAAAAGGGGAAGAAGAGAATAAAGTTAAGGGGGAGTAAAGTTTTTAAAATTATCTAACGTGTCTTTTTCAAAACTTACCTAGGGTTAAGGGGGAGGCCTTGAAAAAGAACCTAATCTACTACTCATAAGTTACTTATGTTTACTACAAGCTTCAAACTTATTTCATATATGCTTAGTACTACATGTTTACTACCTATGTTATTACTATTTCATTTCATGCTTAAATTTCCTTAACTTTGAATCGGTTTGTCATAGATCAAAAAGGGGGAGATTGTTGGTGCAGTGACACCAGATAATCGAACCTAGGTTTTGATTATGGAAAAGGTTCAAAGTCAAGCTCTTATTGGTATTTCATACGCTGTGTTAAGTGTGCAGGAAGTGTTTGAGCCAAGCTGAAGGTCAACGACACCCGGAGAATCTCGAGACGAGAAACCGTGGTGGTCGGGCGACACCGAGAGAACCTCATGGAGTTAAGGAACCTAGGTAGAAGACTGAAAGCTAACCGACAGGTTGGGAAGGAGAGGAGGTAAGCATGAGTGCGGAGTAATGGTGAGGTCGTGTCCTTTGTACGGGGATGAACTTAGGCGGCGATCTGACTAAGACTTTCGGGGGAAGATCTAGGTCGATATCGAACAATAAGGAACCATCGAAATATCCATTACTTATGTATTCTGTGCTAACTCTTTGTTGTAGGGGAGTGACCATGCTAGCAGTCGACTGTTGGCTATTTGCAGTCGACTGATGCTGCCATCATTCGACTGGTGAAGGTCATCAGTCCACTAATATTCAAATTGGTCTGCTCGAAGAAAGTCAAGATAAGCTCCACTTATCTAGGGGAGATGAGGCTCTTAGACCCAGATCCAGATCTCAACGAGCTAGGGTTTGAAGGGCTATAAAAGAAGGGGGGTTTCACCCTTTTGGATCATCCATTCTTGCTCCCTAAGTGCTCCAACGACGTCGAACTTTCAACAACAATGCTACGTCACTGTAACGCTGACAACACGCCAAGTACTCATTCATTTGTCAGTAGTTCTTATTTTAAGTTATCATTTACTTTATTTGTGCATTATATTTTTAAAAGGAGAGGCAGACTTGTTACCTCCTTCATTCTTTGAGTTTTTTGTATTCGTCGTCTCGTATCTCCAACGAGGAGGAGACTTATATTGGATTTCCCCTTCGTACACAGTCTAGGATCACGGGGCCTTAAAGTAGCAACCTTTCGGTTGTGGACCAAGTAAAAATAAAGTGTCCCTTTACTTTTATTGTTTTACATTATGCTGCAATACTTTGGGTTTTAACGTCGTTACGAAAAGAAAAGTTTTACGATCGCTATTAACCCCCCCCCCTCTAGCAATTCTCTCGAGCCAACAGAGGACTCGGATAGACCCTTAGGGTGTGAGGTTGATGGAGGTGGCTTGAAGGCTTAGGTCTAGGCCAAGAGTAGTTGATTGAGTATGAGGGGATCATATTGTTGGTGTAGGGGCACTAGATAATCGAACCTGGGTTTTAATTATGACAAAGGTTCAAAGTTAAGTCATATTGTTATTTTATGTATTGTAATAAGTGTGTAAAAATTGAGTAGCCTTAGCTACGATCAAAGACAACAAGAGAATCAGATGCTAAGCAATAGGTAAATGGGCCAAGGTAAGCTCCGTGTGAGGAGCGGTGGTAAGGACGCTGTAAGGGGACATCCCTAGGCGTCAATCCGACTAAGGCTTCCAGAGGAATGACCGAAGTCGAGATCGGACAGTCACAGAGTATCACTATTAATAATAATTCTATAGTGTGTTAAACTTGTAATAAAGGTCCAAGTACATTTCGAGTGATTCCAAGTGCAATCGAGTCGTTGCCTCAACTAGAGTTGCTACTTCCTTTCAGGCGCCGTAAATACAAAGGGCAGTCGAAATGGATGGACCAGTAGTTGACTTGTCACGCCCCGAGAGTATATTTTTCCCTTGATTGGACAGTACCCTCTTGTGACAAAATAAGAATAAACTATCGATACATGGCCCAAATAGCATCTATCATAGATTAGCTATAAAATACAACGGAACACAACAACAATAAAAAAAATACAAAGACTCAAATACATGTGTACCGGTATGACTATGACACAACAAGAAAACATGATAGAAACCAACATCCAATCAAATCCATAGTAAAGGCCAAATACATATAACACAACCATACATTCCGAATACATAAACAACATAGGATAAAATCCCAAAACAAACAATTCAAAATAATACAACTTTATGGAATATAATCCATAACCTCGGTGTGAGATGGGTTCAACTGGCAAAGCTCCGAGCACTCAAGGAATCTTCTACCTATCACTTGGGCGACAAGAAACCCAGTGCATGAACAATGTATAACATATGAAGATCAACAAGTATACAAATGAAGATCAACATTTATACATAGAGAGATCAACAGACATACAGTCTTAAAGAAAACAACAAATAACTATCAGTAGAATACTAATCAGTTCATATACCAAACTGATCAACTGTACATAACGTAATATACTAACATACCTGAAAGGTTTGCAATGACACAACTTATACAACCTGAACAAGTATACACCGATATAACACGTACAACATGTATGAACAATACTACACCTGTAATCAACACAATCATATGATCAACCTATAAGAAAATGCATAACAAAACTGGTCCATCCTATACGACAACATAAAGTTGATCAAACACGTACAATAGTCCGATCCAACTCATACTTTGTACACCACACACAACAGCATAGAATATGCAAATAGTATGTAGAATGATGAACAAACATATGCAGCAAGCATAGCTTAAACAAATGCAACATCACAATAAGCATATATAGATCATAACTATATATATACTGATCACACACACACACACACACACACACACACACACACATATATATATAGATGCCATCACACATGTGTTGGATCGAAGCGGATCGCTAGAGGGGGGGGTGAATAGCGATAAAAACTTTTTCTTTTAAATCGTTTGGTAGACAATTAAACGCAGCGGAAATGTAAATAAAAACTAAATGAGACAAATAGTTTTTTTACTTAGTTCGTAGCCTTCGGCTACTACTCCAAGGCCCTAACGGTCCTAGACCGTGTACGGAGGGCAATTCACTAAAACACTCCTCCTCGTTGGAGGTAGGAGTTTTACGATTACAAAAACCTTCGAAGCACAAGATAGATAGACAAACCCTCTCTTCTATTAAAATGAAATGCAACGGTAGAAAGCCTCGATTAACAAACGAATTGCAAGATTAAAAGAAATGACAAAACAAGATTATACCAACAACTCGAAGATAGGACTTAAACTAGGGTTGTTGGCAGCACTTCGTTGTCGTAGAGTTGTCGAAGAGTCGCAGTGTTGTGGAAGCTTTTGAGCACTTAGAATTGATGAAAAACCCTAAGACAAGCCCTCCTTTTATAGCCTTTGAGCCCCTCATCGAATGGGTCTTCAACCAATCACAAATGGACACAAAACCTCCTTGAAATGGGGTGATAAGCCTTGACTCCTCGAAGCTGATCATTGACCATCAGTCGACTGATGGCCATCATCAGTTGACTGATGGTAGCATCAGTCGAGTCGGCCGATGATAGATCAAGTCGATGAAGGGAAGTCGAGTCCTCAAGTGACCTGATGCGATGCTAGCTGCAAGGCAAAGTTAGCTCAAAGAAAACATTATTTCGACGACCTTCGACCGTCCGATCTCGACCTAGACCATCGATGGGATGTCTTTGGTCAGATCTACGCTTAAGACCATCCCCGTAAGGAGGATACGACCTCACTTATGCTCGCACACACGAGCTTACCTCGATACTTACCATGTCGCTTTTGCTTCCGGCCTTCCACTCGATTCCTTCGGCTCCCTCCGAAGTCACTCGAGTGTCGCCCTACCACCCGGCTTCCTCCGGGTGTCGCTAGCCTTCAGCTCCAGCTTTAGCAATCTTCTGCACACTCGATTCAGCTAGTGAGATAACGACATAAGTTTAACTTTGTATCATTTGCTATAATCAAAACTCAGGTTTGACTTAGGTGCCTACTGCACCAACAATCTCTCCCTTTTTGATTTATGGCAAACCCACATACAAAGTTAAGTAAATAGCAAGCATGAAGAATAATGTGTATTAGAAACAAACAACAAAAAAAAAATAAAGAAGATTAAGTTGGAGTAGTAAGGATTTTCTTCAAGCATTCCCCCTTGAGGAAACCTCCCCCTTAACCGAGGGTGAGTCTTGAGGAAAGACCTTAATCCTCCCCCTTTGAGGGTTTCTTAACATTACTTAAAGTTGTTCTTAGTAAAACGTTTAAGTTAAGAGTTCTTCTTAACTTGGCCCTTTCTCCCCTTTAAGTAAAGCATTAACGGCATAATGTTTATGTTGACGGCACACATAAGTTTAAGTTAAGAATTCTCTTAACTTGGCCTTTACTTCCTTTTGTTAAAAGTTAAATAAGTTTTCAAAAACTTAGAGTTAACTTTTGGTTTAAATATGAAGTAAGAGTTAAGTGATAAAAAAGATTTTGACCCCTTAACTTTTGCCTTTTTCTCCCCCTTTTGCCATATATCGAAAAGAGTGAGGGTGTGTGTGGAAAACAAAAATAAGTGTTAAATTTAAAGTCCAAGCATGTTCCACATTATTTTGAAAATAATATACTGAAAATAAGTTCATCTATAAAATGTTCGACTCATATTTGGCTTGATTGATATGAAAGATCAACCAGTCCTGGTTAGAGTCGGTTAGTATGTATGATTATACTCCATGGTTCATGGCGATGCACTAGCTCTACATCTGGAACCAGGAGTAAGGTTCTAACATCTCACGCCCATCTACGTGGCTAAGTACACAAACACATTAGTCCTATGTGTTGTGAGATGTATTGGCTCCTTAAATCTATAGGTGCATGATATCTAAGGTATGTCCTATGCTAGTTCCATAAAAATGAAATTAAAGAAATAGTAGTAAGAACATATAATTTGCAAGTACCTAATCTATTACGCACATGCCCAATTTTCGTCTTAATAGACTAAATTCGGCTTCGGGTAGGGGTTTAGTAAATAGGTCTGCTAAGTTAGACTTCGATTTGACGTATTCGAGTTGTATGGCTCCGTTGGCCACATGTTCTCAAATGAAATGGTGTTTGACTTCTATATGTTTGGTCCTAGAGTGACATATCGGATTCTTAGTAAGATTAATTGAACTAATGTTATCTACCTGAAGTTTAGTATTCGTAAAGTCTAGCTTAAAGTCGCGGAGAGTGTGCTTCATCCAAAGAAGTTGAGTGACACACTCACCCATCGCGATGTATTCGACTTCGGTGGTAGATAAGGCAACACAGTGTTGCTTCCTACTGCACCAACTCACTAGACTCGAGCCGAGAAGTTGACAACAACCACTCATGCTCTTTCTATCGAGCTTACTACCGGCATAGTCCGAATCGGAGTAGCCGGTTAGTTCGAACTCGGTAGATCTAGGATACCAAATTCTGACATTAAGTGTACCCTTTAGATATCTAAGGATACGCTTAACTAGAGTTAGGTGAGACTCCTTGGCACAGGTTTGAAACCTTGCGCACATACTTACTGCAAATAAGATATCAGGTCGGCTTGCAGTTAAGTAAAGGAGACTCCCTATTACGCTCCTATAGTATTTTAAATCAATTTGGTTTCCAATTACATCTTCTTCTATATTAACATTTGTTGCCATTGGGGTATTAATGATTTTAGCGTCTTGCATTCCAAAACGTTTAATTACTTCCCTAGTATATTTGCGTTGATGTAGTATATTCCATCTTTAGTTTGTTTAATTTGTAGACCTAAGAAGAAGCTTAATTCCCCTACTAAATTCATTTCAAATTCACTTTCCATAAGTGAAATAAACTCATTTAGTAGGATTGAGTTGGTGGTTCCGAAAATAATATCATCTACGTAGATTTGGGCTATGAATATGTCTTTACCTAAGGTTTTTACGAAAAGGGTTGGGTCAACTACACCTTGGTTAAAGCCTTTGGACTTAAGATAAATCGTAAGTCTTTCGTACCAAGCTCGCGGAGCTTGTTTGAGTCCATAAAGAGCTTTCTTTAATCTAAGGACATGATCGGGTTTGTCTAAACTTTCGAAACCGGGGGGTTGACTAACGTAAACTTCTTCTTTAATGTATCCATTTAAGAATGAAGATTTCACATCCATTTGAAACAATTTAAATCCTCGATGTGCTGCATATGCTAATAACATTCGAATGGACTCTAATCTAGCTACTGGGGCATAGGTCTCGTCGTAATCTAAACCTTCAACTTGACTAAACCCTTTAGCAACTAGTCTAGCTTTATTTCTAACTACTTCACCTTTATCATCAATTTTATTTCTAAACACCCACCTTGTTCCAATGATTGTTTTATCTTTAGGTGGTGGTACTAATTCCCATACTTCGTTCCTAGTGAATTGAGCCAACTCTTCTTGCATTGCAATAATCCAATCGGGATCAAGAAGAGCTTGGTCAATAGTTTTGGGTTCAATTTTAGAAATCAAAGATATTTTACTAAGGTTTTTGTATGAGGGTCTAGTTCGAACTCCTAGACTTGGATCACCTATCACTTGGTCGATAGGATGATTCGTTTGGGTCCTAGTTGGATTTGGGTTTGAGTCTACAACTTGATCCATAGGATGGCTTGTTTGAGTTGTAGTTTGGTTGGAGTCATCTATCACTTGGTCGATAGAGTGACTTAGTTGACTTAGGTTAGGATTAACACTAGACCTGATCTCCGAATCAGAGTTAGGTCTAGTATGAGTCGGCTCGCTAATTGGGGTTGCCGGGGGTTTTGTAGGTTCGTGTCCTTCATGAAATACTACATTGATAGTCTCCTCGACTCTAAGGGTGTTGTGGTTATATACTCTATAAACTCTGCTTGTAGTCGAGTATCCTAGAAAGATTCCGGTCATGGTTTTGGATGTAAATTTCCCTAGGTAATCCTTAGTGTTTAGGATATGTACCTTACATCCAAATACCCTAAAGTACTTGATGTTAGGTATTTTATCGTGATAAATCTCGTATGAGGTCTTAAGGTGCCTCTTTACCATAAGGATTCTATTTTGGACATAGCATGCCGTACTCACGGCTTCCGCCCAAAACCTATCGGGTAGGTTATACTCATTTAACATTGTCCTAGCGGCTTCTTGTAGGGTTCTATTTTTGCGTTCTACTAGGTCATTTTGTTGTGGAGTTCTAGGGCAAGAGAACTCATGGTGGTATCCATTTAGGTTACAGAATTCTGTAAACCTATGGTTTTCGAATTCACCACCATAATCAGTCCTAAGTCTTTTGATTTTAATGTTTTGTTGATTTTCTATTAACTTAAATAGGTTGATTAATTGATCTAGGGTATCACTTTTGTGTTTGATGAACCTAACCCAAGTAAATCTAGAATAGTCATCAATTATGACTAAGCAGAATTTACTTCCATTAAGTGACTTAGCTCCGTGTGAATCAAATAGATCCATGTGTAGGAGCTCAAGCACACTTTTGGTTCGTTCTTGATTAGTTAGTTGATGTTGTGTCCTAGATTGTTTACCTTGTTGACAAGCATTACATATTTTATTATCCAAGTTATTGAGGTTAGGCAAACCTCTGACTAAGTCACTCTGACTCATCTTGTGGATGAGTCTTGGGTGTGAGTGACCGAGTCGTCGGTGCCACAACCATGATTCCTCTTGCCGTGTCATAAGACACTTAGTTGAGGAGTTAGTTAAGTTAATAGTGTAAATGTTGTTATTTCTAGTTCCCTTAAGAATTGTTTTAGAGGTTTCGTTTGTATTAATTACGCATTCATTTTCTAGAAATATGACCTTATAGTTATTATCACACAATTGGCATACACTAAGTAGATTATATTGAAAATTTTCTACTAATAAAACGTTTTGAATAACAAAATTTGAGTTAAGATCAATATCACCTGATCCGATGATTTTGAGCTTGCCGTTATTTCCGAAGGCTACCGATCCTTGTCGTTTGAATCGAAGCTTCGAAAACTTGAGTTGATCCCCGGTCATGTGTTGGGAGCAACCACTGTCCAACATCCATTGATCCTACATGCAAGGTAGTTAGATCGGATATTGGATTTATTAAAAATTGGTTGAAAATTATTAACCTAAATCATCTCACCCATGTCTACATGATCAAACATGTTAATCCTATATGTTATTGTGAGATGACTTCCAATTTTAGTTGAATTAAATTTAATGACTTAAACATTTGTCAACCTTGCGTTAGATTCGGATTTGACCTTAGGCTCATCAAGTCACCTTTTCAAGATCATGGCTTCCAGGTCGTGGCGAGGCACAGAGGCCTTCTTTGATCGGAACAACGACCACTTCCTTAGACAAATCCATTTTCAAGAAAATAGAGACTTGACTCACTTAAGACCACTTCCTGGTCTAACTAGTCTAGGATACGGCGAGGTAGCTTAAGCTAGTTCCGCTCGGTCAAGTGCACCGAACTAGATACGCCTTATCTAGCCCGAATACACAAGACTACGCTTTCCTAGCGTACTATCATCTCGCCGCGTCCTGGTACTATGTTATCAAGTATTGACGAGTTATAGTCCTATCTAACCATTCTAAAAAGAAAAATCAAACTAAATAAAAACCTAAGCATGCAATTTCTAAGTTAAAACACAAACAAATTTCGTACTAGCTCCCCCAGGACCGTTGAATCGATTCAGTCTCTCCACATAGTGGATTTGGTCCTTGGGAACCTAGTACTGGTTTGATCCTAAGTTTGAAATCAAGGTGGTCTTAGGGACCCATGCTTGGACATATTTTTTATGTCGACTTACGATTGACATATACGACTTACTGGTCGTGTTTGAGCTAAACCCTAGCCCGACCTTGTTGTACACGGCCCTTTGTGATCCAAGCAGGAGGTCAAGTCCTTTGGATCCCAAAGTAAACCTTTCCAACGTATTCCTAAGATCTTCGACTTGACTTTTCAAGAGTGAGTTCTCAACTTCGAGTTTTTCAACCCGAGTTGAGTCCTTCTCTTGAACTCGACTAGTCGAAGAGGTTAGGGAGACCTCGTGCTTGAGGAGTTTAACTTCCTCAACCAGGGTCTCGACCTTGGACTCAGACTTAGCTAACTTTTTATTTAAAAACTTAATTGCACTATAAAAGAGTAGTAATAAGAGACCGACTAACCTTGAGTATATCTTTTGAACCGGATGCGTATCCGTGGCTTGTCTTGAATAGTGTTTCGCAGTCCGACTCATCTTCGGTTTCCGATTCAAGTTCCGATTCCGACTCCGTCTCCGATTCCATCGGTTTAGCCATAAGGACTCGATCGTTATCTTCTTCTTCGGAAGCTTCTTCCCAAGTAGCGTTGAGTGCCTTTTTGTGTTTTGGTGCCTTGCTCTTGAGTTTTGGGCATTCGGACTTGATATGTCCAAACCTGTTGCATTCATAACATCTTATGTTCGAACTTTTAGGCTTACCTTCGTTGGGTTGAGTGACGGCTCATTTTCAACCCTTGACTATCCTCCGAACTAGGTTGACTAGTTCGGCCTCCATTTCCGAGTCGACCTCCGAATCGGACTCATCCTCTTCTTCCTTCGGGGGTGGCTTGCTAGCGGTTTTCTTCTTTGAACCTGCAAATAATGCTATACCTTTCTCGGGTTTCGAGTTAGACTGCTCATGAAGTTCAAAATCAGAAAAATGTTCATCTAATCTAAGTTTAGAAAGATCCTTGGAGACCTTGTAGGCATCAACCATGGATGCCCACAAGGTAGTCCTCGGAAATGAGTTTAGTACATACCTTATAAGGTTGCGGTTTTCGACCTTTTGCCCGATTGCGTGTAGGTTGTTGACTATGTCTTGGACACGGGCGTGGAGTTTCATCGCGGGCTCGTGTTCCTGCATTTTTAAGTTATATAGTTTATTGAATAGAAGATCACGCTTACATACCTTGGCTACATCGGTCCCTTCGTGTAGCTCCACTAGTTTTGTCCAAAGGTCCTTTGCGCTTATGAAGGGGCCGACGCGATTTAACTCCTCCTTGGACAAGCCGCATTGGAGGATTTGTGTTGCCTTGGCATCGGCTTCGACTTGTCGTTTTGTTGCAATGGTCCATTGATCATAATCCAAGGAGTCACCCACTTCATTAGTCGGAAGTGTGAAACCCGTTTGGATTATGATCCACATCTCGATTTGGGTTTTGAGAAAGCATTTCATCCGACCTTTCCAGTAACGGAAATCATCTCCGTTGTAAAACGGAGGTCGGACGGTGCTAAAACCCTCGAGATGGGCCATTAGAACAAAAAAATAAGGAGACTAAAAAGAAAACCTAGCAACGACAAAAACACACGAAAGTACCAAGACTTGCGTCTTGGATTAGTAGTGCGGGAAATAGAAAGAAACAAACGAAAAATAGAAAGTTAAGCAAAGAAATAAGAAACCAAATAAAAAGTAAGTACTCACAACCTTCGATGTCCCCGAAAGGCTACTAAACGTCGATTTTTGAGGATGAAAACAGCTTGTTACGGGGGTAAACCCTAGTAAAAAGTGTAGAACTCTGCGAGAGCTTCGATTTGGTGGGTAGATCGTTTCGTGAGTCCACTTGTAGCAAAAGTTATGCTCATTTGATCGTGAGGTACTCCGAAGGCGATCAATACTTGCAAAAACACAACCAAAAACTATGTACCAAGACTTGGTCTTGGATTAGTAGTGTGGGAGAAATCTTGAAACGATAAATACGAAAACAAAAATGCTCGACCGGTGGTTGCACCGAATCTGAGCACCCCCGGCTCTGATACCAATTATTGGATCGAAGCGGATCGCTAGAGGGGGGGGGGGTGAATAGCGATAAAAACTTTTTCTTTTAAATCGTTCGGTAGACAATTAAACGAAGCGGAAATGTAAATAAAAACTAAATGAGACAAATAGTTTTTTTACTTGGTTCGTAGCCTTCGGCTACTACTCCAAGGCCCTAACGGTCCTAGACCGTGTACGGAGGGCAATTCACTAAAACACTCCTCCTCGTTGGAGGTAGGAGTTTTACTATTACAAAAACCTTCGAAGCACAAGATAGAGAGACAAACCCTCTCTTCTATTAAAATGAAATGCAACGGTAGAAAGCCTCGATTAACAAACAAATTGCAAGATTAAAAGAAATGACAAAACAAGATTATACCAACAACTCGAAGATAGGACTTAAACTAGGGTTGTTGGCAGCACTTCGTTGTCGTAGAGTTGTCGAAGAGTCGCAGTGTTGTGTAAGCTTTTGAGCACTTAGAATTGATGAAAAACCCTAAGACAAGCCCTCCTTTTATAGCCTTTGAGCCACTCATCGAATGGGTCTTCAACCAATCACAAATGGACACAAAACCTCCTTGAAATGGGGTGATAAGCCTTGACTTCTCGAAGCTGATCATTGACCATCAGTCGACTGATGGCCATCATCAGTCGACTGATGGTAGCATCAGTCGAGTGCTGACAGTAGACAGTTGACTGATGAAGGGCAGTTGAGTCCTCCAAGCTGGCAGTCGACTGATGCTAGCTGCAAGGCAAAGTTAGCTCAAAGAAAACATTATTTCGACGGCCTTCGACCGTCCGATCTTGACCTAGACCATCGATGGGATGTCTTTGGTCGGATCTACGCTTAAGACCATCCCCGTAAGGAGGATACGACCTCACTTACGCTCGCACACACGAGCTTACCTCGATACTTACCATGTCGCTTTTTCTTCCGGCCTTCCACTCGATTCCTTTGGCTCCCTCCGAAGTCACTCGAGTGTCGCCCTACCACCCGGCTTCCTCCGAGTGTCGCTAGCCTTCAGCTCCAGCTTTAGCAATCTTCTGCACACTCGATTCAGCTCGTGAGATAACGACATAAGTTTAACTTTGTATCGTTTGCTATAATCAAAACTCAGGTTCGACTTAGGTGCCTACTGCTCCAACAACATGGTAATGCATATGCATTGTCATGCCTGCTCACCCCACTCACTACCATGACCCCAGTGTGGCCTAGGTGGCATGGCATGACAACTGTCCAACTCAATAACAACCATTACTCTCGAGTGGCCGAGTGGGCAGTATGAATAAATAGTGATAAGCTAAAGAGCTATAAGCTAGACAATGGGGTTCCCTGCTGCTGGCCACTCCGACTGTCACTACCCAAGAGTGGTCGAGTGCCACACACACAAGACAAACTGCACGCAACTCCAACTACCACCATCTATAGTGGACAAGTGTGGCACAACAGATTATCTGCCCTCACACCAGCTACTACTACAATGAGTAACTGAGGAGGCAGGATGATTGACGACCCTCTCAAACACAAGGGAGACCAAGTCGCCAGCATACATGTAAAATGTGATGAATACACAAGTACACACACAAACATCCACAACACACTCTCTATCCAACAGAGAGTCATACACAACTGACAGTTCTCCATGCTAGGATCTCCAGTCCATAGTAACCCACTATCGACAATCAATCGTGCAAGGACCTCCAGTCCATAGCAACCTACTATCAACAATCAATACAACCATACATAGATCCATGATCCATAATATACACACAACATAAAGGTATATAACACGACAATCCACTCCACATTTTAGAACATCACCCACCCCCAGGTGATTTTTCTTGATGACACAAGTCAAGTCTACGACCATACTCACCTACTACATATAGTTAAGCACCTATAGGTCCACATACCATAACATCGGTAGTTCATAATAACGATGAATGAAATATAACATCAACAACAGTGCATCTCAAGTGCAAATGCTAAGTATCAAGCACAGAATAATAGGAGTGGAGCCTGTTGGTGCAGTGGGCACCTAAGTCGAACCTATGTTTTGATTATAGCAAACGATACAAAGTTAAGCTTATATTGTTATCTCACGAGCTAAATCAAGTGTGCAGAAAAGTCTCAATGCTGGAGCTGAAGGCTAGCGACACCCGGAGGAAGCCGCGGTGGTCGGGCGACACTCGAGTTACTTCGGAGGGAGCTGAAGGAATCGAGTGGAAGGCCGGAAGAAAAAGCGACAAGTAAGTATCGAGGTAAGCTCGTGTGTGCAAGCGTAAGTGAGGTCGTGTCCTTTGTACGGGGACGTCCTTAGGCGACGATCCAACCCAAGACTTCCCATGGAAGGTCTATGTTGAGATCGGACGGCAAGTGGCTGTCGAATTCACTTGTATTTTGAGCTAAACTCCTTTTTTGGTCAAAAATCGTGGCTGCCAGTTCAACCGGCCAGTTCAACCGGCGGCAGTTCAACCGGCCAGTTCAACCGGTGGTCAAAAATCAGCCTCGAGGAGTCAAGCTTTATCACCATTTTTCAAGGAGTTTTGTGCCCATTTGTGATTGGTTGAAGACCCATTCGTTGAGGGGCTTAAAGGCTATAAAAGGAGGGCCAAACCTAGGGTTTTTCATCAATTCAAAAGCTTCCAAGTGCTTCCGATACGCTCCGACTCTCCGACATCCCTACGACGGCCCCTAAAGCTTCAAACACCAATCCTTGAAGTCGTCGGTATAAAATTTAATTTTGGATAAGTTGTCTTTATTTTAAAGCTTTAAATCATATCAAGGAGAGAGTGTCCTCTACCTTGAATCTTTATTGAGTTTTTGTATTCGCTAACTCCATTCTATCGAGAAGGAGTTCGTTTAATATTTGCCCTCCGTGCGTGGTCAAGGACCATTAGGGCCTTGGAGTAGTAGCCGTAGGCTATGAACCAAGTAAAAACCCCTCGTGTTTTTATTTATTTATTGCTATCTTTCCGCTGCGTTTACTCGTGCCAATTCGAACGATTACGAAAAGTTTTTTCTTATCGCTATTCACCCCCCCTCTAGCGCTCAAATCGATCCAACAATTGGTATCAGAGCCGGGGGTTGCTAAGATTTGGTGAAACCACCAATCTAGCTTTTTTTTACAGATTTATTTTCTTTTAATTCTGTTTATTTCTATTTATTTTGTTTGTTAAATTCTCTCCCGCACTACTAATCCAAGACGCGAGTCTTGGTACTTGTTTTTGAGTTTTTGTCTTTGCTAGCTTTTGAGTCTTTCTCTTTTTGTCTTTTTGTTTCAATGGCCCATCTCGAGGGTTTTAGCACCGTCCGACCTCCGTTTTATAACGGAGATGACTTCCGTTATTGGAAGGGTCGGATGGAATGCTGTCTCAAAACCCAACTCGAGATGTGGATCATAATCCAAACGGGTTTCACACTTCCGACTAATGAAGTGGGTGACTCCTTGGATTATGATCAATGGACCGTTGCAACAAAACGACAAGTCGAAGCCGACGCCAAGGCAACACAAATCCTCCAATGCGGCCTATCCAAGGAGGAGTTAAATCGCGTCGGCCCCTTCATAAGCGCAAAGGATCTTTGGACTAAACTAATCGAGTTACATGAAGGATCGGATCAAGCCAAGGTATGTAAGCGTGATTTGTTATTCAATAAATTGTACACACTAAAAATGCAGGAACACGAATCCGCGACGCAACTCCACGCCCGTGTCCAGGACATCGTCAACAACTTACACGCAATCGGGCAAAAGGTCGAAAACCGCGACCTTATAAGGTATGTTCTAAACTCTTTTCCGAGGACTACCTTGTGGGCATCCATGGTCGATGCCTACAAGGTCTCCAAGGATCTTTCTAAAATTAGGTTAGATGAACTCTTTTCCGATTTCGAATTACATGAACAATCCAACTCGGAACCCGAGAGTATAGCTTTATTTGCGGATCAAAGAAGAAGAAAATCGCAAGCAAGCCACCACCAACCGAGGAGGAAGACGAGTCAGAAGAAGAAGTTGACCGGAATTGGTGCCAGAACTAATGAACCTAGCTCGAAGAATAGCCAAGGGCGCGAACCACGACTCGACCCAACCAAGGTAAACCTAAAAGTTCTAATATTAGGTGTTATGAGTGTAACAGGTTTGGACATATCAAGTCCGAGTGCCCCAAGCTCAACCACCAAGGACCTAAGCACAAGAAGGCCCTCAACGCGACATGGGAAGAAGCGTCATCCGAAGAAGACGAAGACCACGTCTTCATGGCGAAATCAATTGAGTCAGACACGGAGCCCGAACCCGAACTTGAGTCAGAACCGGAGGATGATTCGGACTACGAAGCAACCTTCAAGTCAAGCCACGGATACGCATCCGGTTCAAAAGATACCCTTAAGGTGAGTCGTACTTTATTTAATACTTTACATAATACGGTTAGGTTTTTGTCTAGGAAGTTAGCTAAGTCCGAGTCCAAGGTCGAGACCCTGGTTGAGGAAGTTAAACTCCTCAAACACGAGGTCTCTCTAACCTCTTCGACTAGTCGAGTTCAAGAGAAGGACTCAACTCGGGTTGAAAAACTCGAAGTTGAGAACTCACTCTTGAAAAGTCAAGTCGAAGATCTTAGGAATACGTTGGAAAGGTTTACTTTGGGATCCAAAGGACTTGACCTCCTACTTGGATCGCAAAGGGTATGTACAACAAGGCGGACTAGGGTTTAGCTCAAACCACGACCAATAAGTCGTATATGTCAATCGTAAGTAGACATAAAAATGTGTCCAAGCATGGGTCCCTAAGACCACTTTGATTTCAACTCTAGGATCTAACTCGTCTTTGGGTTCCCAGGACCAAATCCACTATGTGGATAGACCGAACCGATTCAACTGTCTAGGGGAGCCAAGACAAAACATGTTTGTGCTTTAACTTAGAAATTGCATGCTTAGTTTTTTTTGTTTTTTTAACTCACTTGGAATACACAAATAACCAACTAAAAATCCTTGAAAAGATTGAGCCTCGGGAGCCTCTTTTCAAATAACCAACTAAAATCCTTGAAAGATTGAGCCTCGGGAGCCTCTTTTCAAAATAACTAGTTAGACTAGGAAATAGTCTTAGGTGAGTCAAGTCATCATTTTCTTGAACATGGCTTTATCTAAGGAAGTGGTCGATGATCCAGATAAAGAAGGCCCTGCCTCGCCACGACCGAAGCCATGATCTTGAAAAGGTAAACTTGACAAGCCTTGGGTTAAATCCAAATCTAACTTGGACCTAAATCCACTTAATCAAACTTAATTGAAAATCATCTCAACATAAAATTACTTGAACCTAAATCCTAATTACTTGAACCTAAATCCACTTAATCAATTTAATTGAAAATCATCTCAACATAAAATCACTTAAACCTAAATCCACTTAATAAATTTAATTGGGAGTCATCTCACAAAAAACACATAAGTATAACATGCTTGATCATATAGACTCGGGTGAGATGACCTAGGTTTAACAACTTACAACCAATTTAAAAATAAAAATCTAACATCCAATCCAACCACCTTGTGTGTAGGATCAATGGATGTTGGACAGTGGTTGCTCCCGACACATGACCGGGGATCAACTCAAATTCACAAAGCTTCGATTCAAACGACAATGATCGGTAGCCTTTGGGAATAACGGCAAGCTCAAAATCATCGGATCAGGTGATATCGAGCTTAACTCAAATTTTGTTATTAAAAATGTATTACTTGTAGAGAATTTTGAATATAACCTGCTTAGCGTAAGCCAATTATGTGACAATAACTATAAGGTCGTATTTTTAGAAAATGAATGTGTAATTAAAACAAATGAAACAGCTAAAACAATACTCAAAGGAACTAGGACAAATAACATTTATACAATGAACTTAATCAAATCCTCAGCCAAATGTCTTATGACACAGGAAGAGGAATCATGGTTAATGGCAAGCGACTCGGTCACTCGCACCCAAGACTCGTCCACAAGATGAGTCAGTGGCTAGTCAGAGGTTTACCCAACCTCAACAACAGTTAATAAAATGCATGTAATGCTTGTCAACAAGGAAAACAACCTAGGACACAACACAAGTTAACTAACCAGAGCAGACCTCAAGTGTACTTGAGCTCACTGCATATGGATCTATTGATTCACATGGAGCCAAGTCACTCAATAAAAGTCAATATTGTAGTCATAATTGTGACTACTCTCCAGTTTACGGGTTAGGTTCATCAAACATAAAAATGATACCCTAGATCAATTAATCAATCTATTCAAATTAATCGAGAATCAAAAACCTTAAGGTTAAAAGACTTAGAAGCGATCATGGTGGTGAATTCAAAATCAAAGGTTCACCGACAGAACCTAAACGGATACCACCATGAATTCTCTTGCCCTAGGACCCTCAACAAAATGGCCTAGTGGAGCGAAAACCGAACTCTACAAGAAGCCGCTAGGACCATGTTAAACGAATATAACCTACGATAGGTTTTGGGCGTGGGTTAGCATGCCTTGCTATGTCGAGAATAGGATCCTTATGGTAAAGAGGCACCTTAAGACCTCATGAGATTTATCACGATAAAATACCTAACATCAAGTACTTTAGGTATTTGGGTGTAAGGTACATATTCTAAACACTAAGGATTACCTAGGGAAATTTACATCCAAAACCACGACCGAAATATTTCTAGGATACTCGACTACAAGCCGAGCTTATAGAGTATATAACCACGACACCCTTAGAGTCGAGGAGACTATCAATGTAGTATTTGATGAAGGACACGAACCTACAAAACCCCCGACAACCCCAATTAGCGAGCCTACTCATACTAGACCTAACTCTGACCCTGAGATCGAGTCTAATCCACATCAACCAACTTCTCTTGTCGACCAAGTGACAAGTGATCCGAGTCAAACTAGTGTTCAACCAAGTCACCCCATTGATCAAGCATTAGGTGACACAAACCCAACCCAATCTAGGATTCAGACTAACCACCCTATCGATCAAGTGATAGGAGATCCTAATCTAGGAGTTCGAACTAGAGCATCCTATAGGAACCTTAGTCAAATTTCCTTAATTTCAAAGATAGAACCCAAATCAATTGAACAAGCTCTTCTTGATCCCGATTGGATTATTGCAATGCAAGAAGTGCTAGCTCAATTTACTAGGAATGAAGTGTGGGAATTAGTACCACCACCTAAAGACAAAACGACAATTGGAACAAGGTGGGTGTTTAGAAATAAGCTTGATGATAAAGGTGAAGTAATTAGAAACAAGGCTAGGTTAGTCGCCAAAGGGTTCACCAAGTCGAAGGCTTAGATTACGACGAAACCTATGCCCCAAGAGCTAGACTCGAATCCATTCAATGTTGCTAGCTTATGCCGCACATCGAGGATTTAAGCTTATTTCAAATGGATGTTAAGTCGGCATTCCTAAATGGATACATTAAAGAAGAAGTTTATGTTAGCCAACCCCCCGGATTCGAAAATCTAGATAAACCCGACCATGTTCTAAAACTTAAGAAAGCTCTCTATGGACTTAAACAAGCTCCTCGAGCTTGGTACGAGAGACTTTCAATCCATCTCAAGTTAAAAGGGTTTAACCAAGGCTTAGTTGACCCAACTCTCTTCGTAAAAACCTTAGGTAAAGAAATATTCATAGCTCAAATTTACGTAGACGATATAATTTTTGGAACCTCTAACTCAGCCTTACTAAACGAGTTCGTTTCACTCATGGAAAGTGAGTTTGAAATGAACTTAGTAGGCGAGTTAAGTTTCTTTTTAGGTCTACAAATTAAACAAACTAAGGATGGTATATACCTATATCAACAAAAATACACTAAGGAGTTAATTAAAAGATTTGGAATGCAAGACGCTAAGATAATAAACACCCCAATGGCGATTAATGTTAACATAGGAGAAGACCTAGAAAGTAAGTCCATTGACTTAAAGTACTATAGGAGCGATAGAAGTCTCCTATACTTAATCATGAGCCACCGACATCCTATTCGCAGTAAGTATGTGCGCCAGGTTTCAAACCTGTGCTAAGGAGTCTCACCTAACCCTAGTTAAGCGTATCCTTAGATATCTTAAGGGTACACTTAACGTTGGTATTTGGTACCCTAGATCTACGGAGTTCAAACTAATCGGCTACTCCGATTCGGATTATGCCGGTAGTAAACTCGATAGAAAGAGCACGAGTGGTTGTTGTCAACTACTCGGCTCAAGTCTAGTGAGTTGGTGCAATAGGAAGCAACATTGTGTTGCCTTATCTACCACCGAAGCCGAATACGTTGCGATGGGTGAGTGTGTAACTCAGCTTCTTTGGATGAAGCACACTCTCCGAGACTTTAGGTTGGACTTCACCAAAACTAAAATTTTTGTAGACAACATAAGTTCGATAAATCTAACTAAGAACCCTATATGCCATTCAAGAACAAAGCATATAGAGGTAAAACACCATTTCATTCGAGAACATGTAGCCAACGACTCCATACAACTCAATATGTTGACTCAAGTCTAACCTAGCGGACATATTTACTAAACCACTACCCGAATTTAGTCTCTTGAGAAAAATTAGGCATGTGCGTAATAGAATAGGTTTTGCAAATTATTACTACTATTTCTAACTTTTTCATGAAACTAGCATAGGACATACCTTAGATATCATGCACCTATAGATTTAAGGAGCTAATACATCTCACAACACATAGGACTAATGTGTTTGTGTACTTAGCCACGAGATGGGCGTGAGATGTTAGGACCTTACTCCCGTTCCAGATGTAGAGCTAGTGCATCGCTATGAACCATGGAGTATAATCATACATACTAACCGACTGACCAGACTGTTGATCCTTCATCAATCAAGCCAAATATAGCTCGAACATTTCATAGATGTGCTTATTTTCAATATACTATTTTTTTAATAAAAAATGTGGAACATGCTTGGACTTTAAATTTAGCAATTATTTTGATTTCCACACACCCCTTACTCTTTTCGATATACGGCAAAAGGGGGAGAAAAAGGCCAAAGTTAAGGGGTCAAATTTTTTCAAATTTTTTGATAACTTAACTCTTACTTCATGTTTAAACCAAAAGTTAACTTTAGGTTTTGATAACTTATTTAACTTTTGACAAAAGGCCAAGTTAAGAGAATTCTTAACTTATTTATGTCGTTAGTGTTTTACTTAAGGGGGAGAAAGGGCTTAACTAAAACGTTTTACTAAAGCTAATTTTAAAACGTTTTACTAAAGCTAATTTTAAGTAATGTTAATTACTTAAAGCAACCCTCAAGGGGGAGGATTAAGGTCTTTCTTCAAAGACTCACCCTCGGTCAAGGAGAGGTTTCCTCAAGGGGAGTACTTGAAGAAAATCCTTACTACTCCAACTTAATCTTCATTTTTTTCTCTCATGCACATTATTATTCTTCATGCTTGCTTAACTTTGTATGTGGGTTTGCCATAAATCAAAAAGGGGGAGATTGTTGGTGCAGTGGGCACCTAAGTCGAACCTATGTTTTGATTATAGCAAGCGATACAAAGTTAAGCTTATATTGTTATCTCACGAGCTAAATCAAGTGTGCAGAAAAGTCTCAATCGAGTGAAGGCTAGCGACACCCGGAGGAAGCCGGTGGTGGGCGACACTCGAGTTACTTGGAGGAGTGAAGGAATCGAGTGGAAGGCCGGAAGCAAAAGCGACAAGTAAGTATCGAGGTAAGCTCGTGTGTGCAAGCGTAAGTGAGGTCGTGTCCTTGTATGCGGGGGCGTCCTTAGGCGACGATCAACCCAAGACTTCCCATGGAAGGTCTATGTTGAGATCGGACGCAAGTGGTGTCGAATTCACTTGTATTTTGAGCTAAACTCCTTTTTAGTCAAAAATCGTGGCGTTTGCCAGTTCAACCGGCCAGATTCAACCGGCGATTCAATGGCGATTCAGCCGGCGGCTCAAGCGATTCAACCGGTGGTCAAAAATCACTTTATCACCATTTTTCAAGGAGTTTTGTGCCCATTTGTGATTGGTTGAAGACCCATTCGTTGAGGGGCTTAAAGGCTATAAAAGGAGGGCCAAACCTAGGGTTTTTCATCAATTCAAAAGCTTCCAAGTGCTTCCGATACGCTCCGACTCTCCGACATCCCTACGACGAAGCGCTGCCGAGACGACGACTAAAGCTTCAACCTCCAATCCTTGAAGTCGTCGGTATAATCTTTAATTTTGTATAAGTTGTCTTTATTTTAAAGCTTTAAATCATATCAAGGAGAGGGGGAGTGTCCCTCTACCTTGAATCTTTATTGAGTTTTTGTATTCGCTTAACTCCTATCTCTATCGAGAAGGAGTTCGTTTAATATTTGCCCTCCGTGCGTGGTCAAGGACCATTAGGGCCTTGGAGTAGTAGCCGTAGGCTACGAACCAAGTAAAAACCCCTCGTGTTTTTATTTATTTATTGCTATCTTTCCGCTGCGTTTACTCGTACCAATTCGAACGATTACGAAAAGTTTTTTCTTATCGCTATTCACCCCCCCCCCTCTAGCGCTCAAATCGATCCAATAGAGCCAAGGTAAGGAAGTCATCAATATAAACTCTCATGCACTTAGACTATCAACTACCTCACCAGGGTAGAAATATTACCCACCTGATATGTAGAACACCAATTATCTTCACGTCCGTGAACTCAAATCAAAGTTCTAGTATATAACTCATCCTACAAAGTCCTACAAGAAAGAGCATGGAACATATGTAATCCAATTACACTGTCAATTCTAATATTAGGATCAAATCCTAATCCTACATCGACTTTATATCCTACTTAATTACTCATTCATCCTAACAATCAACTATATAAGCCAATAATTAACCCTACTACAGCAATCCTGTTGCATATTCATAACATATTCAAATCGAAGCTTACCTAATTCCGATTCAATGACACCCATCTCCTTAATTCACTCCGATAAATCTGATTTGCATAACACAGATGAATTGGAGGCGAACTCTAAGTCCTAAACACAGACAATCGCATGGTATTTAGTTCATCTCTAATCTAAAGAAACATGACAATCAATGGAAGTATTACCAGCAATCTAATGGTTAGATTATAGGAACCCATTGGTTGATCAACATATCTCAACCCTTAACTTGAAATCAGATGTAGCCGATACACCGATCTGAGCTCACACCACCATGAGTTGTGAGGGTGGGGTTCCTTCTCGTCATGATGACAACACAGCCAACCACCAGTGGAAATCATGGAGTTGTAAGATCACCGACTCCCCCTCTTTTCTGGTGCAATCCAGAAACCACATCGATTGACGATGGTAGTGATGATCCCAGATCAGCCACAATCGATCATACCAATGACACTCAAGTAATCATAACTACAACTCGGCCAAGGGATGATTGTGAATCTGGCTAGAAACCTCGAATCTGACAGTCGACTGCAAGCGTACTGATCGCCACACAGTGGCTGGTGCGACTGGCTGTTGTGGTTGCCACGATGGCCACAGAGAAGAGGGAAGATAGTCGGCGTGATGCATGATTCTGAGAAACTCGAACTGGCCATCGACGACAACTCGAGCTCACAGCAATGCTAATGTTGCGAGGCAATCCCCCGACGGCGAGAGCGTAGAGCGACGGAGAGGAGGACGATGTCGAGTTGAGTAGACCACACAAGATAGCTCGACACCGGAAAGGAGTCGCTATCATCGAGATCATAGGGATAACAGCCGAAGAAATCGAAATAGAAAAAGAACAGGGAAATCACGGCGACGAAAATAGAGGAGGGGAAGAATCACAATGAGATCTGAGGAGAAGGAAACCGCCGCTGAGAAAAATCAGGATCGGGATTAAAGGCTAACCAAATTGGTTGAGCTAGCTTAGGTCTAACCCAAAGCTAACCTAGATTAACCCCAACACCCATTTAGGCTTTAATCTTCCTCCTAAATGGTCATACAAACACCTTTTGAACTTAGAAATTTTTTTGAAAATTCTTGAAAAATTATATAAGATAATTTTTTAATTAACAAGGGTATTTATTATTATTTTATTTTTCGATATCTTACATTCTCCCCCATTAATACAAATTTGGTCTCCAAATTTCCTACTCCTGTACGAGTATGAGATGTCACAATAACCATCTCAAGTATCTAGAGAAAAGTCACACACCTCAAGTAAATAAGTGGGGGTACCGAACTTGAGTATTATTTTCTTGCTCTCATATAGCCTCTAAAATCTATCATGTATGCTCTCAACAGGCCTTCTAAAGTATGAATAATACCTCCATATTAACCACCTGTCAAAAAGTAAGTAACTATACCAAAGTGGAGCTCTATATCCGTGACCTATTGTAGACTTTGCTAAAATCATAAGGTGAATCATGAATCACTATCAGATACGATACTCAAAGATACTCCATGAAACTGGAAATCTCCTCACAGTATAAATCTATCAAGCGATTCAACAAATTCATCTTACAGATCGAAATAAAATGAGCAGAATTGGCTAGTCGATCACTACTCCAAATCACCTTAAGTCCTTTCTGAATTCCAGATAATCTCCCAATGATGTCTATCGTACTAGGCTACCACTTCCATCTCGGTACACCACCTGGCTAATCACTAGTATTCCACTTTTACTAGTCGATACACCGAACACCAGACTACGAAATCAACCATGTCCTACATGTCGTTCCACCCATAAGAATGTTCCTAAACTCATTATCTTCGAATTCGAATAAATCACCAATCTCGAATGATGAGTCTCCTGAAACCACTCTTCCTAATTTGAATGCAACATTGTAAACTGTTGGATCGAGAAGCGTCGCTAGAGGAGGGGGGGTGAATAGCGACCGTAAATCTTTTCTTTTCGTTCGTTCGATATACGAGCAAGCACAGCGGAAAAATAAAAAGACAAGTTTATTTTTTCTTGGTTCACAACCCAGCGGTTGCTACTTCAGGGCCCCGTGATCCTTGACTGCGTACAAAGGGGCAATCCACTAAAACCCTCATCCTCATTAGAGGTAGGAGACAACGATCACAAAATCGAAAGTACGACGATGAGGCAACAAGCCTACCTCACCTCATTACGATTAAAACAAAGAATACAACAACCAAAGATATTACTTATTGTTGCTGCCGACGAAGAAGGTGAAAGCTTGGCATCGCGTCGGCTTTATAGCGGTGTTGGAGCTTTGGCGTTGTAGGAGCACTTAAGAATAATCTTGATTGATGTTTGGGTTGGAGTTCTCCCCTATTTTTATAGAGTTTGGCCTCAAAATAAGTCTTCTCATCTTTTGGAACTGATCACGAAGTGGTACCATATTTTTTTGCGAAGTGGTCGCGTCAAACATTATTCGTTTTGACCTAGCGCAAAAGGCTAATTCGTCGCCATTAGTCGACTGATGCCTTCCATCAGTCGACTGATGAGCATCAGTCGACTGCCCAATGGTCAGCAGTTGATTGTCAGCCTGGCCACATCCCTGTAATAAGAGGTTAGCACCGAAAATGGTAAATGCGACGGTTTCTTACTGTCTTATCTCGACATAGACATTCCACAAGAAGTTTTAGTCGGATCGCCGCCTACGGTCATCCCCATACAGAGGACACGACCTTACCATCTCTCACTCACATGAGCTTACCTCTGGTCCTTTAAGATCTGTCGCTTTGCTTCCGGTCTTCCACCTTGGTTCTTTGTCTCCCACGAAGTTCCCCCCGGTGTCACCCGACCACCACAATTCCCTCTGGGTGTCGCTAACCTTCGGCTTAGCTTAGCCTTTCTACACACTTGATTTAGCTCGTGAGACAACGATGTAAACTTAACTTTGTGTCTTTGCCATAATCAAAACACAGGTTTGATTATTTGGTGCCCCTGCACCAACATAAACCACTATCCTCCTCAGAGATGGAGAATTTCTTTCTTGCAAGAGAAATTAATCTACTATCCAAAATCCTCTCTACCACACATATTAGAAGTAATTGGGAGACTATAGTGATCAACCTCCCTTGTTGCAACTGTCTGTGTTACAACAACTCTATAGTAGCTAACTAAAATTCCATGAGCATCCATGCTCCATACATCTACAAATCAAGATAATAACTGCTAAGTCCACGTCATGTGTATGACAACTTATCTCGTAGTTCCACAGCTGATGTAAGCATAAGATACGTCTCATTCAACTGCATCGGGATCGCTCCCAGTCCCTGAAATGATTCATCCATGTACAGTACCCTTACATCCACATCGAAAGGATTAATCAACATTGGCACAAAAGTCATCCACCATCTAGACCCTGAAACCTAGTTTCACAAGCTACTGACCAAGTGATTTCCATCACCTTCTTGGTCCAACAAGTCAGCGATATAGTATCGCTAGAGCATCCTATCCACATCTACAGTAATAACCTAATCAATACAAGGGAACCACCATCCGAGTGCACAACTCCAACTACCACCATCAACAGTGGCCAAGTTACACAACTCCAACAACCACAATCTGATCCAACCGCTTCCAGGATACTCGATTCCTCAAGTCCATGAATGACTAAATTATTAATAAGTCTAACAACATTATCAATAGCTCATAAAATTCATACTAAGTATGAAATGTTATCTTCTACACACCTGCATTCTTTTTACTCTAAACTGGTGATATCTCAATCATCACACAGACAATGATAATTGTATGACACCAAGTCACTACATATCAACACACCAATCATAAATCAACTCTAGAGTATACACAGGTGTCCTTTAGCTGGTCTAAATAGATCATCTATCTGCAACGAAGGATATTCATTTTCAATAGCTACCGCATTCCATCATCGATAATCGTTGCATAACCTCAAAGGTTCGTCTCTCTCTTAACAAAGAGTTTTGAATCTTCTCAATAAGAAAAACTAGGACAGATAAATCTCTATCTCATACCTCCTGTAATCGCAACTTACATTCTTCTAATTCTCATAGTGTTTAGCAATACTGATACAAATAAAATTATCACTCGGTATGGGGTGTTCAATATCAGAATTATTCCCAAAATCACTCCGATCGCATACTCCACTTGCCTATTCAATGGCAAACCTGGGAGTTCATCCACAACTACATCTGAATACTCTCAGATTATACGCACATACGAGAGACATAATATACCATCATTTCAAAAATTTACCCATCTATAAGGATATGTCTATAGTAAAGATATGACTATTCAAGTCTAAGGGCATCCCTTGACTTCTTAATTGTTAGTCAACATCTCACCTCACGGTAGAGATACCACTAACCCAAAAGTCGATGTATAAAACCCCTTCTAATCCTATCTAAGAATGTTCTAATCATAGATACCTATAAACTACAAGTATCTCTCAATATATCCACACATAGGGTAAACTAAAGTAATACCCCGAATGATCACTCCTTCGACCCTCTACATCTCCTCTCGAGTAAAGATGTAAACTCATCCAGCTTCTGTTCTTGACGGCTGAGTTTCTGTAGATGCAAAAGAACTACCATGGAGGAACTGAATAAACTGTTGAAACTGAGATACAAATCCAGAATGTCTGTAATGGAAGTGGTAAACACTATTGTTCAGGTAAAGAGTACACCACCGACTGTAAAGTACTAAATAATTGCCAACATCGTAGCACACTCCAACTTTGCAAATGATATAGATGCGTCTAGAGAGGTAACAGTTGTTGTTGTCTACATGAGTCTTCTAATGTAACGCCCATAAAATTCCTAGCAATTTTATAAAAATTTTGCATGATTATAATGGGCTTTATGTGGGCTCCTTCAAAAAAATAAAAGAAATATAGCCAAAAAGGATGCATGGCCTAGAGTTTGAACCCTAAACCTCGAAGTAGATAACTAAACCTTAAGATGCATCCAATAACCAGAAGCCTAGCAGGGTTGTGCTATTAGAAGGGTATGGGAAATGATAGATAAGGGGTAAGGGAGGCAAAGGGACACCTTCAAGTGAATAAATAGGAGAATGAGGAGACAAGAGAAACAAAATTTGTCATTCTCCCCTCTTCTTCTTCTTCCTCACCGAAACCCTAGCTCGCCCTTCTCCCATTTCCGAAAACCAAGTAAGCTAGGAGAAAGCTCTAGTCCTGGCACAACATAGGGTATATTCTACTACTAAACAAAGTGAAGGATGTAAGTATCCTCTCACCTGCAGTACAAGTTGCTTCGGTTGATGGTTGTTAAGAAAATCCTTTATGAAACTTTCGGCCAAGACCTCCTTTATGCTTCCCATGATTGTCCATGCTATGTTTTGTATGAATATGATGATAATATGTTTCTAGATAGGCTTGGTTTAAGTGTTTGATCTTAAAGTTTCTTGATACTCTAAGCCAAGACCCCCTTTTGGCTCCTAATAGTCTTCTTTGCTATGATCTATATGTAGTCATGTTATGTTTTGAATGTAGATGAAGATAATATGTTGATAGCTAAGCTAGATTTAAGTGTTGGATCTTTAAGCCTCTTGAAACTCTCGGCTAAGACCCATTTGGGCTCCTAATGGTCTTCCATGCTATGATCTATATGTAGTCATGCTATGTTTTGAATGTAAATGAAGATAACATGTTGATAGCTAAGCTAGATTTAAGTGATTGATCTTAAGGTTCCTTGAAGCTCTCGGCCAAGACCTATTTAGGCCCCTAAGGGCCTTTCATGCCATGATCTATATGTAATGGAGATTAACATGTGGTTAGTTAGATCTTGTACAAGTTGTTTAGGGTTTAAAATTTTGTTAGAACCCCATGGAGTTTAGACCACACCATGTTATGCTTGTTCATGATGTTTATGCCATACTCTATATGTGTATGATGTTGGTATGATGTTAAGTAGACCTTGCACAAGTTGTTTTAGCATGTAAACTCCTTAGAACCCTCCCTTAGGGTTTCGGCCAGCCCATGTACATGCCCTCAACTAATCCTCCATGCCATGCTACATGTTGATAAAATGAAAATATTATGTTAGCTAGACTTTATGATAGCATGATTGGTTTATGTTACTACCTTATGTCTATGTTAATTGTATGAATGTATGATTATGTTATGCCCATAGCATCATGATGAAGAAGTATGTATGATGAATGCCAAAGAGATGCTTCCCTATGAATGGGGACTAAGAGCACTCTTTATGTAATGAAAAGGAACATGATATGCTATGAAGAAGGAACATGATATGCCATGATAAGGAACATGATATGTATAGGAAAATAAATGTTATATGCCATGATAAGGAACATGTTATGTTTATGAAAAGAAATATGATATGTTATGATAAGGAACATGATATGTTATGAAAAGAAATATGATATGTTTTGATAAGGAACATGATATGTTATTTTACTTTTTGCATGGCTTGTAGCGGACCCTAATAAGGTCCAAGGGATGGGCTCCTACGTGCCCCTGGGTCGACGGTCGTAGTACGGACCCAGTACTGGATGGGCTCCTAGTTTCCCTAGGTCGATGGTCATAAGTACGGGCCTAGGATGGGCTTCTATGTTATGTTGCCCCTAGGCCGACGGACATAGTACGGGCCTAGTACTCTAGTAGGTTCGGGATTACCTACCTCGGGTCTATTAGGGATGCGCGCTATGATGATGATATATGTGGTACAATGTCGGGCCCAATATGTTTAGATTATGTTTAAGTACCTATAAGATATATGTTTTCAAAGAGCATCTTGCATATACCCTTATTTCATGTCTAGGTGATTATGATGTTTATATGATTGTTATGCTTATATGTTCCTGAATGCTCATGTCATTTCTCTTATATGAATGCTATGCTTATTTGTTTCTGAATGCTCATGTCATTTCTCTTATATGAATGCTATGTTTATATGTTCTTGAATGTTTATATGAATGTTATGCTTATATGTTCTTAAATGATTGTGTCACTACTCTATGTCTAGTTCTTGATGTAAGGTTTTGGTGAGTAGGAAAGGATCTTACTAAGCCTATGTGCTTATAGTTTTATGTCCCCTTGTACTGCAGATAAGGGTAAAGAATGGCTAAGCTAAAGGGAACAACAGGAGGGGCAAAGTGTGTGTGGTAGTGGCATGGTGGAGGAGATCTATTTATGTTGCCAAACTTATGCATGTTTTCCTTTAAGTTTTACATGTTAGTTGAAAGAGTCGAACTCTACTTGATGTTGATGGTTGCTACTTGATGTCCTTAAGTTGATTATCATGAACTGGAACTAAGTACTTATGAAATGATGATGCATGCTCCATGTTTCATGTTTTATGTTTTAAAAAGAAAGAAAAAAAAATGTTAAGTCTTCCGCTGTAAATGCATGTATGTAGTCTTCCGCTGTAAATGCATGTATGTATGATCGCGTCACGCCGCCCCTCCAACCCCTGGAAAGGGCGGGCATGACAGGTTGGTATCACAGCAGATCTGCCTTTCCACTACACACACATCAAGCTCCAATCCTACTGCTCCAAGTAAGAAATTCTATGCCTACTCTATTTTTGTTCATGTATAATAAGAAATGCTTTTAGCTTAAATATGCATGAATATATGTAGGATAATCTTATGCTAGCCTTTAGTTTAAATAATGCATAAATTATGAATGATAATCTTATGCTAGCTTCATTATAATATATGAAGATAAACATGGCTGGGAGACGCAGTAATAGAGTTGATGAGATAGCACCCTCACCTGACCTTATGCATGTGGTCACTGAACTCCAGCGTCAAGTCACAGAGCAACAACAAGTGATAAATGCTCTAATGAACCTGCAAGGAAACCCTACCGCCCCACCAGCAGGCCCTGGCCCGATAGTTCGACAAGAAGCTTACCTAATCCAGTGGCAGAGGTTGAAGCCGGAAAATTTCTCTAGTACTGGTGAACCATGGGACGCCCAGGCCTAGTTCAAGATTGTGGAAATCATCGTAGAGCTACTGGACTGGCCTGAATGCGAGAAGATTAAGTGTGCGTCATTTTGCCTTTCGGGAGATGCCCGAATGTGGTCGGAAAGGGCTAAAGCAAAGAGGCAAGTGAATCAGATGAGATGGACGGACTTCGAATATGAATTTTTCAAAGAATTCTTCCATATGCAGGTGACAAACAAGCATTACGACGAGTTCACTGGGTTCCGGCAAGGTGACCTATCAATTAGTGAAGCTGTGAAGAGATTCAACCGACTCGCACACCTATGCCCAGAGTTGGTCAGTACAGAAAGATAAAGGGTCAGACTCATGCTGAAGATGCTCCGACCCGAGATAGCTCTGAACGTGGCCGGCGGAGTTAATAGACCGCAGACCGCAGAGGGGCTGTTCAGTAGTGCCTTGATTACCGAACATTACCTGAACAACATTAACCAGCAAAAAAAGGCACTGAATGATGGCAGGATTCAAGCCCAGTCAGGAGGTCAGAGAACCCAGAGTACTTGGAAAAGGAACCACACTGGCAAGAGAATGCAATGGGATGACTCTAAAGGTGGTCCAGCAAACAAGCAGCCCAAGATCCCTCTGTGTACTACATGCAGGAAGATACATCCCGGAGTGTGCTACAGGGGCATGAATAGATGCTACAACTGTGGATGGGAAGGGCATAGAGTCAAGGACTGCCCTATTCAGGTTCAAGCACCTCCTCAGTAGTATACCCAGTACAGGGGTGCTCCTCCACAGCTACACCAGATGCAGGCTGCAATCGAAGGTACCCCGATAAATCTAGGGAGATTGGAAGCCCCGCCAGTGACGATGAATGTCAGGGTATTCTCTCTCACCCAAGAAGATGTGGCGAACGCTTCTACGGTTGTCACAGGTCAGATATTTATTTTCTGTCAGCATGCTACAACATTATTTGATATTGGGGCAACACATTCGTTTGTTTCTACACCTTTCACGAAAAAGATGGACATGCCACCACAAGCTTTGGATCGCAAGTTCTTAACCACCCTGCCCTCGGGAGAAGTAATGCCCTCTACTCATATGTTGCGAGCCGCACCATCGTAATCGCAGATGCAGAACTCTCGTGATCTGATAGTGCTCGACGTGCAGGATTATGATGTCATATTGGGCATGGATTTCTTAAGCAAGTACGATGCTTCGATCGAGTGCTGCAAAATAAAAGTGGTCTTCCAACTGGAGGCAAAACCTATGTTTGAATTTATTGGAGAGCCAAGGAAAAGAATCGATAAAATTCTATCAGCTCTATAGGCGCGCAAGATGTTAGACAGTGGATGCACTCGGTTTCTAGCACATGTGGTGGATACAAGTCAAGCCGAGGACCAGAAGCTAGAAGATGTCAGAGTTATATGCAACTTCCCAGAGGTATTCCCAGATGAACTACCAGGGTTAGCCCCAGATAGAGAAATTGAATTTGAGATCGAATTGATTCTTGGTACTAACTCGATCTCTAAAGCACCTTACCGTATGGCATCGGCTAAATTGAAGGAACTTCAGGGACAGCTACAGGAGTTACTCGACAAGGGACTCATACGCCCAAGTCACTCTCCATGGGGAGCTCCAGTACTATTGGTGAAGAAGAAAGATGGGTCTATGTGAATGTGCATAGACTACCGAGCGCTAAATAATGTGACAATCAAGAACAGGTACCCTTTACTGTGGATTGATGACCTGTTCGACCAGTTAAAGGGTGTCACCGTCTTCTCTAAGATTGACTTGAGGTCTGGCTATCATCAAGTGAAAGTGAAACCAGATGATATACCGAAGATGGCTTTCCGAACAAGATACGGATATTATGAGTTCGTAGTTATGCCCTTCGGAGTGACGAATGCACCTGCTATGTTCATGGATCTGATGAATCGGGTATTCTCGGTATTCCTCGATAAATTTGTGATCGTTTTCGTCGATGATATACTGATATATTCGAGAACCCAAGAAGAGCATGCAGAACACCTGAATATGGTATTACAGATTCTTCGAGAAAAGCAACTGTATGCAAAGTTCTCCAAATGCGAGTTCTGGCTCGATCAAGTATCATTTTTGGGTCACGTTATATCCAAGCACGGAGTGATGGTAGACCCAATAAAGATTGAAGTTGTGAGTAACTGGAACAGGCCAAAGAATGCCAGCGAGATCAGAAGCTTTCTTGGGCTAGCAAGCTACTACAGAAAGTTTGTAGAGAACTTCTCTAGAATTGTAGCCCTTATGACAGTTCTCACCATAAAGAACAAAAAGTATGAATGGGCGGACGCCTGCGAGAAGAGTTTCATGGAATTGAAAAAGAGACTGACCAGCGCTCCAATCCTTGCTCTTCCGGACAATAACGAAGGCTTCGACATGTACAGCAATGCTTCCAAGTTGGGACTCGGAGCTGTACTCATGCAGAATGGCAAGGTCATTGCCTACGCCTCTAGGCAACTCAAGGAACATGAAAGGAATTATCCCACTCATGATCTAGAGCTAGTGGTCGTGGTCTTTGCTCTCAAAACATGGAGGCATTATCTATATGGAGCTCAGTGTAGGATTTATACAGACCACCAGATTCTGAAATATTTCTTCACACAGAAGGACCTAAACATGAGACAATGCAGATGGCTCAATCTCGTCAAGGATTATGACTGCGAGATCTTCTACCCTCCAGGAAAAGCGAACAAGGTGGCCGATGCTCTCATCAGGAAGTCCTGTGCCACCTTGATGTCTCTATCGGTATTATCTTGACCCTTAAAAAAGGAAATTATGCATTACGGGGTTGAAATCATTTTTGGACGGCTTTCTACCATGACGATAGCACCGACGCTGTTCAACAATATATTAGAAAAGAAAGCCCGCGACCAGAGCATTCAAAGGATCAAGCAAGAGGTCCTAGAAGGAAAGGATGATGGATTTCGTATCTCTGACAGTGGAGTACTATACCTCAGGGATCGCTTGTGTATTCCCGATGATCCAGAATTACGGAAGAAGATATTTGAGGAAGCTCACGGAACCCCTTATGCAATGCATCCTGGAACCACCAAGATGTACCAAGATCTGAAAAGGAAATTCTGGTGGTTCGGTATGAAAAGAGATATGGCTCAGTATGTCAGTACCTGCCTGACCTGCCAGAGAGTTAAAGCAAAACACCAGAGACCTAGAGGAACACTACAGCTGATCCAAATTCCAGAATGGAAATGGGAAGATATTTCTATGGATTTCATCTCAGGACTTCCCAAGACGACGAACGGATATGTCGCTATATGGGTAATCGTGGACAGATTGATGAAGTCTGCCTACTTCTTAGCAATCAAGACGACCTATTCGACTGAGCAACTGGCTCAATTATATGCTAAGGAAATTATCAGATTACATGGGATTCCTAAGACCATCATTTCTAACAGAGATGGTCACTTTATTTCCCATTTCAGGGAATGTGTTAGGAAGGCCCTTGGCACGAAGCTATTATTCAGTATTGCCTTTCATCCTCAGACTGATGGACAGACCGAAAGGGTGAATCAAGTACTGGAGGATATGTTATGAGCTTGCTCATTGGATTTCAAAGGGAGCTGGTGCTGATACTTATGATTGGAAGATTTCGCCTACAATAATAGCTACCAAGCTACTATTGGAATTGCGCCCTACGAGGCTCTATACGAGAGGAAATGTAGATCTCCTATATGCTGGTATGAGGGTGGTGAAAAGAAAAGGATGGGACTTCAAACAGATTTCATTGATGACACCACCCGAGCTACACAGAACATCCGCCAAAGAATTGAAAATGCTCAGAGCCGATAAAAGAGTTATGCAGATATGCGGCGTAGACCGTTGGAATTCGAAGTTGGGGATCTGGTATTCCTCAAGGTAGCCCCTATGAAGGGAGTGATGAGATTCAAAAGGAAGGGTAAGCTGAGTCCGCGCTATGTGGGACCGTATCCGATACTGAAGATGTTGGCAACGTGCTATTCCTCGGAGGCTCATTAGCTCCCATGTCCCCGGATTAAAATTTTCACTAATGAAAACTAATCCGGATGGGATGAGTTTCCTAAGCACAACCAATTCGTCATCGTGCCAACGACTCGAGCGATCGCTTGAACAAACTTGTTGTTCAAGCAATCAACTCTTCTAGTCGGTTAGCCGCGGAAGAGACGACAGACGGATCGTCGGTTTTTGTGTTTCTTATTCGGGGTCCATGATTATACAAATACATGCAAATGTAAACTAGTATAATCAACATATACTAACATAAAGAACATAAGCTAGGATATCAATAAGAACATGCAAAGAACAATAATAAAAGTTGTAAAACTTTTATACCTCTTGATCTTCTATCGTATGTCCTAACCTCCTTGTAGACTTCGTGTGGGCGAAGATCCTCCACAAGTTGAAGCTTCCTAGATCTTCTTCAATCCAAAGAAAGAAGAACTCTCTTTCCCTTCTTGCTTGAGCCAACCACCAATCCACAAAGGATTGATGTCGCCGGCCCCAAGAATAGAGAGAACATAATGGAAACCACCAAGGAACCAAACTAGGGACAAACCCTAGCTTCTAGTGCCGCCGACCAAGATGAAATAAAGAGGAAAAGAGGAATGAGTTGAGCGCCGACCAAGGTAGAGGAAATAGAGATAGGTCCCGGCAACACCTTAGGAAGAAGAAGAGAACCTCTCCTATAGTTGCCGCCCACTCCAATTTCCAAACCCTAGCCGCCCAACCAAACCCTAACCTAGGATTTCTTGCCGCCTAACCAAAGGAAAGGCAAAACCCTAATCTCTTTGAAAACCATCTTCTATGTGCCGACCATGGAAGAGGGGAAGAAGGATAGAGTGTGGACCGACCAAGGTAGAGGGTAGAAGGAAGGGACCGGCCATGCTTTAGGAATAAGAAGAAGAACCTCTTCCACTTGTTGCCGCCCATGTTTTCTCCCAAACCCTAGCCGGCCAAAAATTCTAAACAAACTAGGGTTTCTTGCCTCCAAAGGAAGCAAACCCTAATCCCCTAAACCATCCATTCTTCTTGCCGCCCAACCCAATAAGCCTTATATATAGAGTTGGGTTTAGGCCTTGGTTTAATCTCAACCGTCGGTTCTAGGGTTTTAATCTCAACCGTCGGATCTAGAGATTTAATCTCAACCGTCGGTTCTAGGGATTTAATCCCAACCGTCGGTTCTAGGGATTTAATCCCAACCTTCGGATCTAGAGATTTAATCTCAACCGTCGGTTCTAGGGTTTTAATCCCAACCGTCGGATCTAGAGATTTAATCTCCACCATCGGTTCTAGGGATTTAATCCCAACCGTCGGATCTAGAGATTTGTTTTCCATCATTTGATCTAGACTTCATGAGGTTTATATTAGGCTACGATAGGGACCATGAGGAGGAGTTGGATCTTGGCCACCCGATGGATCGGAACCACACAAACTTGATCCATCAATGATGTTCCATTCCACTAGAGGATCATTATCGAACTACCTCACCAACCCCCATAAATTAATATGGGCTCCATATATTATTTGTACATCCATCTCCCCGTGTTTAAGATATCGAATGTCCGTCAATTAATTGATTTACTGACCATCAATTAATCAACATCTAACTCCTCGAGTAGTACAACTCAACCTTATCATCATGTTGACTAAGTCAACCTACAGGGTTTACATGATGAACCTTATGAGCTCCTCAAGGGGACATCATCAACCTAATACATAGGACACGGATTCCTCCTATAATCAACGGCACACCATGTAAATAATATCATTTCCCAACTTACCGGGCATATTGATTTAATCCATAGAAATCTCACCCTCTGGTAAATCAAAGAAATAAATACTAAGTACATGTGTCCGTTATTATATCGGGATTAAGAGCATGTACAACATAATATTCGAGGTCCGATTCAATTATGTAGTCAGCAATAAATTGAATCACCTCTATATCGGTCCTGCTCAATACACCTAAGTGTACTAGTGTAACTTTATGTTCAAGACAAAACAATACCAAGCTACACTACAACCATGCCAATGGTTTGTCCAAAACCATCTTGGTTGTGAGCCTCTACTTATACTCTACAAGGGACTGATAACATGATCTTCTGTGCCACACCCAAGCACCATGTTATCTACAATGTAAAGTATTAGACAATATGCACATATATAAATATAAAGTGCAATCAATGATCATGTGATTCTTATTTCAAAATAAAATGTTCATACCAAAGAGCTAGGCTTTCAGTATACATCCCAACAGAAGAGAGTTGGCAAGGTAGCTTACGAGCTAGAGTTGCCTCAAGAGATGTCGGCTATTCACAATGTGTTCCACATTTTGATGCTCAAGAAGTGCATTTCCAGTACAGATCGAGTGATCAAGCCACAAACAGTGCAAGTTCAAGAGGACCTGAGTTATGAAAGTCGGCCTATCTAGATACTAGACCGAGAAGTGAAAAGAATAAGGAATAAAGAGGTACCCTTAGTGAAGGTCCTGTGGCAAAATCAACGGTACGAAGAAGCCACCTGGGAACGCGAGGAGGACATGAAACAGAAGTACCCAGAGTTATTCTAAGTTTCGAGGATGAAACTATTAAAAGGTATGAAGGATTGTAATGCCCATAAAATTCCTAGCAATTTTACAAAATTTTTTGCATGATTATAATGGGTTTTATGTGGGCTCCTTCAAAAAAATAAAAGAAATAGAGGCAAAAAGGATGCATGACCCAGGGTTTGAACCCTAAACCTCCAAGTAGATAACTAAACCTTAAGATACATCCAATAACTAGAAGCCCAGCAGGGTTGTGCTATTAGAAGGGTATGGGAAATGATAGATAAGGGGTAAAGGAGGCTAAGGGACACCTTCAAGTGAATAAATAGGAGAATGAGGAGACAAGAGAAACAAAATTTGTCATTCTCCCCTCCTCTTCTTCTTCCTCACCGAAACCCTAGCTCCCCCTTCTCCCATTTCCGAAAACCAACTAAGCTAGGAGAAAGCTCTAGTCTTGGCACAACCTAGGGTATATTCTACTACTAAACAAAACGAAGGATGTAAGTATCCCCTCACCTGCAGTACAAGTTGCTTCGGTTGATGGTTGTTAAGAAAATCCTTTATGAAACTTTCGGCCAAGACCTCCTTCATGCTTCCCATGATTGTCCATGCTATGTTTTGTATGAATATGATGATAATATGTTTCTAGATATGCTTGGTTTAAGTGTTTGATCTTAAAGTTTCTTGAAACTCTCAGCCAAGACCCCTTTTTGGCTTCTAATGGTCTTCTATGTTATGATCTATATGTAGTCATGTTATGTTTTAAATGTAGATGAAGATAATATGTTGATAGCTAAGATAGATTTAAGTGTTGTATCTTTAAGCCACTTGAAACTCTCGGCCAAGACCCATTTAGGCTCCTAATGGTTTTCCATGCTATGATCTATATGTAGCCATGCTATGTTTTGAATGTAGATGAATATAACATGTTGATAGCTAAGCTAGATTTAAGTGATTGATCTTAAGGTTTCTTGAAGCTCTCGGCCAAGACCTATTTAGGCCCCTAAGGGCCTTCCATGCCATGATCTATATGTAATGGAGATTAACATGTGGTTAGTTAGATCTTGTACAAGTTGTTTAGGGTTTAAAATTTTGTTAGAACCCCATGGAGTTTAGACCACACCATGTTATGCTTGTTCATGATGTTTATGCCATACTCTATATGTGTATGATGTTGGTATGATGTTAAGTAGACCTTGCATAAGTTGTTTTAGCATGTAAACTCTTAAGAACCCTCCCTTAGGGTTTCGGCCAGCCCATGTACATGCCCTCTACTAATCCTCCATGCCATGCTACATGTAAATAAAATGCAAATATGATGTTAGCTAGACTTTATGATAGCATGATTGGTTTATGTCACTACCTTATGTCCATGTTAATTGTATGAATGTATGATTATGTTATGCCCATTGAATCATGATGAAGAAGTATGTATGATGAATGCCTAAGAGATGCTTCCCTGTGAATGGGGATTAAGAGCACTCTTTATGTAATGAAAAGGAACACGATATGCTATGAAGAAGGAACATGATATGCCATGATAAGGAACATGATATGTATAGGAAAAGAAATGTTATATGCCATGATAAGGAACATATTATGTTTATGAAAAGAAATATGATATGTTATGATAAGGAACATGATTTGTTATGAAAAGAAATATGATATGTTATGATAAGGAACATGATATGATATTTTACTTTTTGCTTGGCTTTTACCGGACCCTAATAAGGTCCAAGGGATGAGCTCCTACGTGCCCCTGGGTCGACGGTCATAGTATGGACCCAGTACGGGATGGGCTCCTAGTTGCCCTAGGCCGATGGTCATAAGTTTGGGCCTAGGATGGGCTTCTATGTTATGTTGCCCCTAGGTCGATGGACATAGTACGGGCCTAGTACTCTAGTAGGTTCGGGATTAGCTACCTTGGGTCTATTAGGGATGCGTACTATGATGATGATGTATGTGGTACAATGTCGGGCCCAATATGTTGAGATTATGTTTAAGTACCTATAAGATATATGTTTTCAAAGAGCATCTTGCATATACCCTTATTTCATGTCTAGGTGATTATGATGTTTATATGATTGTTATGCTTATATGTTCCTGAATGCTCATGTCATTTATCTTATATGAATGCTATGCTTATATGTTTCTGAATGCTCATGTCATTTCTCTTATATGAATGCTATGTTTATATGTTCTTGAATGTTTATATGAATGTTATGCTTATATGTTCTTAAATGATCGTGTCACTACTCTATATCTAGTTCTTGATGTATAATTTTTGTGAGTAGGAAAGGATCTTACTAAGCCTATGTACTTATAGTTTTATGTCCCCTTGTACTGCAGATAAGGGTAAAGAATGGCTAAGCTAAAGGGAGTAGCAGGAGGGGCAAAGTGTGTGTGGTAGTGGCATGGTGGAGGAGATCTATTTATGTTCCCAAACTTATGCATGTTTTCCTTTAAGTTTTGCATGTTAGTTGATAAGAGTCGAACTCTACTTGATGTTGATGGTTGCTACTTGATGTCCTTAAGTTGATTATCTTGAACTTGAACTAAGTACTTATGAAATGATGATGCATGCTCCATGTTTCATGCTTTATGTTTTAAAAAGAAAGAAAACAAAAATGTTAAGTCTTCCACTATAAATGCATGTATGTATGATCGCGTCGCGCCGCCCCTCCAACCCCTGGAAAGGGCGGGTGTGACATCTAAGATGTCTTCTGCTGATCCTGCTGAGTGTATCGCTTCATCTGGATGGAAGTATCAAGGAACTCCAACTATGTCTGAGGTATTAGATCGCTGCTGGTGTGATAACCCAATCTTCTGTGATGATCTCTGCTGTCAAGATTGTAAGTCTTCCCCCTGAAAGCAACATCAATAGTCTTCAACTGAGTCTTCAAAGTACACCATCTCCTCATATGTACCGATTGCTTACAATAGCAACAAATGGACTGATCCAATGGATAATCTGACTTTCCGTGTTGTCGTGATCCGCACTACACGTACATAATCCCTTCGGAATAATTCTTCTGATTCTAATATTTGACTTGCAATGTTTGTTTATCAATCTCCAACTCTTAACACACTTGTACGGAGTCATTTCTAAACTCATGACTCGATCCAATACCTACTGGTAAGAACTGATAGCATATCTAAACATCCTAATCCGAATGTAAGCCAATGAATCGTGGGTGGCTTAAGACATCCATTCACATTCTTGAGCATTAGGTGGTCGTAACCTCTGCAAGTCTAACGACTCTGCATGGTACTCCCATTACCAAATGATCACCCTACTTGATGCTCAAGAATTCCTTAACAATGAGTCAAAGAAAGTGACGTGGAAAATACTCTCTCACAACACCACTACACCTTGACCAAGTGGTGTGTTATTTCCCAAAGGTTATTTCCTACATCTTTCACCAAGTATCGGATTGCTCTCAATAATGGTATGCAACTAACTCTACTTTCTCTTTATAATAAGAGTTAAGTACTCAAAAGTACTTTCAATGTTATACAACCCAGCATGACTAACTCAGGGATCAAAATTTCTATGAAACACCATATACTAATCCTCCACTATCTGCATCAACAATAGTATACATGCCTAGTCCATTACCCCACAGGTAATGATCTGACTAGCATAGTTAGTAAATTTTCTAAGACTGTAATCTTTGATCTCCACAAGAAATGTGACTACCTGACCCCTACTTTCCGACTTGGTATTAGTCGACTCTCAAATGTACTTCACCTTTTCAAAAATAGGTATATGTCTAATAGACTCAACAAGTCGTTCCCGTGGTCAACCCAAATCATGGTTATGAATAGTGACTAACACACTACATGTCACTCCCTATGATAAACAACTAGATGCATAGTCAACAAGAAGATATGTGATAATAATTAACATACCTTAAACCTTGTAGCTCGGAGATGTCCTACTACAGCCAGATCCCAGAACTCACAAAACCAAAATCGAGTCAAACAAAACTTGATGTCCGAATGAAATAAAATCTGAAAGTGATCTCGCAACCTGGGCTCTAATACCAATAAAATTATCACGCCCCAAGAGTATATTTCTCTCTTGATCGGATGGTACCGTATTGTGACAATATAAGAATAAACTACCGATACATGGCCCAAATAGTGTTGGGTTTCCGGCACCGCGGCGTGTGTGTGTTCGATCATGTTTCGTAAACATGAGCACAGCGGAAGCAATAAAAATAATAAATACTCCTATTTATTACAACACACACAACACACGCATGCTATTACAATAAGTGTAGACATAACCGTAAATTAAAATTGCAATAAAAGGAAATTAAACTACGTTATACCTTCCGTATGACGTGTAGCGGGAACGGCATCAACCGGAACGATCCTCGTAAGAATCGTCTCTATCCGTATCCACGCCGAGCTCCTCGGGATGACTTCGCTAAGTCACGAGCTTCGTCTTCGTACAGGTTACTAGCCTCGTGTTGAAGACGACGTGATCGAGAGATGATCACGATCCGAATCCAAATTCGGATCCAAAATGAGTTCTCAAAACTCGCTTCTCCGGAGAGGTATTCGTCAACCGTTTGACGAATCCTTCGTCCTCCACCTCAGAGGATTACCGGAGATCAAATCCCCGGTATGTTAGCCGCTGTCGGAGCACTAACCGTCGTCCAAACGACGCTCCGACGAGAGGAGAAGCTGTCCAGAAAACTGGACAGCTTGGTGGAGGAGTAGGCGCCGGCCAAAACAAGGAGAGAAAAGCCTCACCTTGATGCCAAACCTATAGGAGATCACCGGAGGGTCGCCGGAGGTTCACCGGCTGAAGCTTGGTCGCCGGCAAGGAGCTAGACGGCAGCACAATCAAGCTGGGCGGCAAGGAGGTTGGGCGGCAACTCCTTGGAGGCTAGGGTTTTGATTTTGGATTAGGGTTTAACAATCCCTTAAGCCCTCTTTTATAGAGAACTAATTCTCTTAATGGTTAATGGATCATATCCATAAAGCCCGTTAACCCGCTCCATTAGGATAAGTTAAAATAAACCAAACCATGATGGTTTATTTTAAGTTAAAACGAACCGAACCAACCTTTGGTTCATTCGTTTAATATAAACCAAACCCTTTGGTTTATTCTCATCCATTGGATTAGAACCAAACCATTTTGGTCCATCCATTATGTCTTCATAAGACACTGCCCATCCACGCTTCCATTGCGACTGAAACAATTTCATGCTCGCTTTATGTTTGGTCCAACCAAACATAGTTTCTCTCAGTCTGAGAATCCCATTCTCAAGCTCGTTTTAAATCCTTTGGATTACACTCGTTGTGCGTGTGACCAAATAGGTTCTCGGTTTATGTTGGCCGTCTATAATTAACCATTAATTATAGAACGATCATGAGTGGCACCTAGTAGTACATCATGATCCCTAATTAACCGAAAAGATCAACGGTTGATCCAGAACTATTTCTGAAACCCTTCAGCAGCTCGAATGAATCGTGCCCCATTCCCTTCACTCATCTTATACCCACTTGGTTCAGGACATGGTCTATTGTGTCGGTCCCCACTAGGCTGACTACGTCACACCTAGCCCAAGTATCATTTCCTCGTCCTACGGATTCTAGTTACTCCACATGTATCGAAGAGTACTTTACTCTAAACATGTAATGCTTTGGCCAAAGACTTTAGTAACAATCCGACGAGAGGCCATGGGTATACATCTCCTCGCAAGGAGTGGTGAATCCTTTATAGGCTATTCAAACACCTTCGATCACTTCAACTTATACCCAATCATCCCGGGTCCACATCTCCTTAGAGATGTTTGCTTAAGATGTCAAAGCATAAGTCTCCATGATCAAGATGACTTGAATACCGCAAGTCAAAGGAACATCGCACTTAAGCCACAGTAAGAACTTCATTGACATATCTATATATGCAGAGAACCATATGAAGTCTTACTAGGTCACTCCAATGAACTAGTTACCATAACTAGCATCCACGATTAACTCGGACATCACAATGTCTCCCCGGAGAATCGGCTACTTGGATACACCAAGGAGTATACCTCGTGCTAGTCTCAATGTAATTGATGGTGTCCAAATCCATCAATTCATCGACTAGGATAATTCCGATACATCACAATTACACATGTAGAGATACTCACTAGTTGTGATCCAATCACAAATTCTCTCATCCGTTGTGAATCGTATCGTGGACATTGAAATGAGTTTAAGATCCAATCAAATACATTAAACATGTATACTCAAATAGTGAATCTTCATTTATCATATAAATGGTTCATACATAAGGCGATTGCCTTAGGACATCTCTCATATATTACTAACAGACTCCCACTTGGCCTAATGCCAATCGCTACGGTATCCAATACCATAAGCACCAACATGACCCTCAAACTTACTTTGAGGTAATGCTTTAGTCAAAGGATCCGCTAAGTTCCTTTCAGTGGGAATTTTCTCGATTTGTATTTCGTTCCTACTGATGATCTCTCTGATAAGATGATAGCGGCGAAGCACATGTTTGGATCATTGATGAGATCACATCAAGTTCATAGATGAACTACTTGATCCAAACCACTTCCTTTGCTGCTTCCAAAGCTGCAACGTATTCTGCCTTAGTGGCAGAATCCGCTATAGTGTCAAGCTTGGAACCTTTCCAACTTATTGCGCCTCTATTCTTGGTGAATACATACCCAGACTAAGACATGGAATCATCCTTGTCTGTCTGGATCTGGCATCCGTATACCCACGTATCACCATGTACCCTTCTCCATATATTAGGAACACATCCTTAGTTCTTCTCAAGTACTTAAGGATCATCTTAACAATACCCAATGATCCATTCCTCGGATCGACCAGTATCCGCCGTGACACTCGAGCATACGATACATCGGGCCTCGACATAACATAGCATACATGATAGATCCTATTGCGGATGCATAGGGAATCTTACTCATGCCTCGCTCGTCTTAACACATAGACTTGAAGGTGTACCCCATGCCCGATGGGCAGATAACCTTTCTTGGATTCCGACATGCTAAACCTCTTTAGCACTCGGTCTATATATGTAGACTGCGAAAGACCAAGCAACCGTTTCGATCTATCTCTATAGATCTTAATCCCAAAGATGTAGGTTGCTTCTCCCAGGTCTTTCATGGAGAATGTCTTGGATAACCAAACCTTAATCGATCAGTAAGATTGAAACATCGTTTCCTATAAGTAATATGTCATCGACATATAATACTAGGAACACGACTGCACTCCCACTAACCTTCTTGTACACACAAGGTTCGTCTGGATTTTGTGAGAAATCAAACTTTTTGATTGTCTCATCAAAACGGATATTCCAGCTCCTGGATGCTTGCTTCAATCCATAAATGGACCTTCGCAATTTGCATACCTTGGTTTTATCAACCGATGTGAAACCCTCAGGCTGTATCATATACACGTCCTCGAGCAGGTTTCCATTAAGGAAAGCTGTTTTCACATAAATCAGCCATATCTCATAATCATAATGAGTGCTATGGCGAGCATCCGAATGGATTTAAGCATAGCTACAGGCGAATAGGTTTCGTCATAATCAACACCTTGCTTTTAACGATATCCTTCGCCACCAATCTAGCCTTATAGGTAATCACATTACCATCCATGTCGGTTTTCTTCTTGAAAACCCACTTGCACCCTATAGGCTTTATGCCTTCAGGTGGGTCAACCAAGTTCCAAACTTGGTTTTCGTACATGGAATCCATTTCCGACTTCATGGCACCAAGCCACTTATCCCTTTCTGAACTTGTCAGCACTTCTTCATAACTGGTAGGCTCCTCATCATCAATGAGTAACACGTCGATTCGATTAAACTACGAAATCCATATCTCTCAGAATATTCGTGTTCTACCGGATCTACGAAGATGTGGTGTTACAATAGGTCCAGACCGATTGCTCATCACTATGAGTTGTTGCCAGTGCTTCACCAGGTATCTCATTAATGTCTATTTGAGTCTCTCGAGCCTCCTCAAGCTCGACGACACTCCCACTGTTTTCTTGCAAGAGAAACTCTTTCTCTAGAAACACAGCATGCCTTGAAACAAACACCTTTTGTTCCACAGGATGATAGAATTGGTAACCCCTTGTTTCCTTAGGGTATACAATAAATAGACATTTATCAGACTTAGCATACAGTCCGCTTCACATAAGCAGGACAACCCCATATCTTCAAGTAAGATACATGAGGTTTCTTACCATTCCATATCTCATATGGAGTAGTTGAGACTACCTTGGTAGGCATTCTGTTTAACAAGTAAACAGCTGTCTGAAGTGCATAACCCCAAAAGGACTTGGGAAGAGTCGCATGATTCATCATTGACCTGACCATGTCCAACAAGGTCCGGTTACGCCTCTCAGATACACCATTATGCTGTGGTGTATATGGCGGAGTCCATTGAGACAATATGTCATTGTCTCTTAGATAATCAAGAAACTCTTGACTTAAGTATTCACCACCTTGATCCGATCAAAGTATTTTAATACTCTTGTCATGTTGTTTCTCTACTTCATTTCTGAATTCTTTGAACCTTTCAAAGGCTTCAGACTTGTGTTTCATCAAGAACACATACCCAAACCGTGAGTGATCATCGGTGAAAGTAATGAAGTAGCTATAGCCTCCTAAAGCTTGAGTTGACATAGGTCCACATACATCGGTATGTATTAGACCTAGTAACTCTCCCACTCGTTCACCTTTTCCCATAAAAGGTAACTTAGTCATCTTGCCTTTTAGGCATGATTCGCATGTATCGCATGAATCCAATTCAAACGATTCCAGAATTCCACATCGGTGTAATTCGGACATGCGTTTCTTGCTTATATGGCCAAGACGACAATGCCACATATAGGAGTCTATGTGATTATCCTTTCGAGCACGCGTGTTGCTCGCTTCGATATTGAAAATGTCACTGGATACGTCAAACGTATAAATGCCATTTCTCAAAGTTCCAGTTCCATAAAGTACGCCATTCAAAGTTATATAACAACAATTGTTACTAAACGTTAAATGGAAACCATTTCTATTTAAGCAGGAAATAGAAACAATGTTCTTTATTAGAGAAGGAACATAATAGCAATTGTCGATTCTAAGACTAGTCCACTAGGAGCTTCAAAAATAAGTTCCGATGGCGTAGCAGCAACCTTTGCTCCATTGCCAACTCGCAAATTTGACTCTCCGACAAGTCTTCTTCTATTCCTTAGCCTGTATGTCATTACATATATGTGAGCTACACCGATCCAATACCCAAGTGTCTAAATAGAATGACAATCAATAACGAAGATACCTGAAGAGGATGGGGCATCGGATGCCTTCTTCTTCTTCATGGACTCAAGATAAATCTTGCAGTTTCTTCGCCAGTGGCCTTCCTTGCCACAGTGATGGCAAGTGCCCTTTTGCACTGGTTCCGCCTTCTTTGCCTTTTTCTTTCCTTTCTTACGTTTCTTTTGCCTTCCTCTTAGAACCTTTCTTTGAGGAATCAACTATGAACCGCCTTCTCCTCATGCTTCACGAAGGCTCCACAGTCTTCAAAGATATTGAGGAGCTGGGAATGGTGGATTCCAATTTGTTCATCCGATAGTTCATCACAAATCGAGAAACTCTTGGGCAAACAATGCAAATTAAGTCAATACTTAACTCATGATCCATCACAAAACCGAGGGTAGCTAGCCGCTCGATGTACCCGCTCATCTTTAGCACAAATCGCATTTACAGACGAACCTTCTTGCATCTTCGTGGTGAAGAGGAGCCTAGAGACCTCGAACCTTTTGGATCTCGCTTGCTCATCGAACAACTCATGAAGATGGAAGACCATAGTGTTAGCATCCATATGCTCATGCTGCTTCTGCAGCTCAGGTACCATCGCCGCTAGCATGATGCAACTCGCCAGCTCAGAATCTGCCACATGCTTCTGATAGACCAACATTTGGTCTGAAGTTGCATCGTCCTTAGACGCCAGAAGAGGCTCTTCAAGGACATATGCAAGCTTTTCCGCCTTGAGAACAATTCTCAGGTTTCTAAGCCAGTCCAGGAAGTTAGGCCCAGTCAGTTTGTTCGAATCCAAAATAGTGCGCAAATTCAAAGACGTCATGATCAATTTATTGACCTAGAAATACAAAACGAGCATATATGAGAAAATGATTTTAAAATGCATCAATATACATTTATAAATCCCATTCATTTTTCGAATTTCAAAAAACCCCAAAATCACTTCGGGAGATTGTAGGTCCATCTCTGAATGGTCGATATCCATCATAGTTATGAACAACCTTGGAGAGAGTCCAACAAGCCATTCATAACTACGACGGTAGGTATCATCTATACCGATTGCATATCCCGTATATGCAACTATCACAATGTGCTATCAACTAATTGAATGTTCACACATACATCGGGTTGTTAACACATTAACAAGTATGCATCATATGCATAGCACCCAACTTCACCTCCCTTTACATCGACCTTGGAGAGTCCAACAAGCCGATGCTCGAGTTAAAGCCCGGCCCATTAATCGGGACATAGTTTTAATATGGTTAGAGCGCATTCAACCAATTAGCCCAGCTTGGAGAGAGTCCAACAACCAAAGCTAACGATTGACCTCTGACTCTTACCATATTAGTATTAAACTATTCCATGGTTTGAACATATTCAGGTTCGAGCCGGGCTTGGAGAGAGTCCAACAACCCAAACAAGAAACAGAACTCTGGTTCTAACCATATTAATGGAAGGTGTAGGCTTTAATATTGATTAAGGGTTTTTATGTCTCATCCTCTTTGCATGCTAATAACTATTATCTACATGGCATGGCATACATGGCATACATCTACATGTCACGACACGCATGGCATAATGTTATGCATCTAATGCAATTACATGGCATACAATTATGTCATGTATATAATTTCCTTATATGTCATAACTATTTATGGAAATAAAATATGTTTAAGATTTGATTCTCCAAATCAAATCATAATTAAATTAGGAAACAAATTTCCAAATCTAATCACATATTTTATTCATGGAATTATTTGATTAAGGAAAATCTATTTAGGAAACCAATTTCCTAAATCTTTAAAACTACTTATGGAAATTAAATATTTTAAGATTTGATTTCCCAAATCAAATCATGATTAAATTAGGAAACAAATTTCCAGAATCTAATCAAATATTTTATTTATGGAAAATATAAATTTCCATAAATACTTCCAACTTTCCAAAAGTGGATGATTTCCATAAATACTTCTAGACTTTCCAAAATTGAAAAATTTCCATAAATACTTCTAAATTTTCAAAATTTAGAAAACTTCCAGAAATACATTATGACTATCGCAAAACCATTTTTACGATTATGTCGAAACACAACCTGGGCTCTGATACCACGGTTGGGTTTCCGGCACCGCGGCGTGTGTGTATTCGATCATGTTTCGTAAACATGAGCACAGCGGAAGCAATAAAAATAATAAATACTCCTATTTATTACAACACACACAACACACGCATGCTATTACAACAAGTGTAGACATAACCGTAAATTAAAATTGCAATAAAAGGAAATTAAACTACGTTATACCTTCCGTATGACGTGTAGCGGGAACGGCATCAACCGGAACGATCCTCGTAAGAATCGTCTCTATCCGTATCCACGCCGAGCTCCTCGGGATGACTTCGCTAAGTCACGAGCTTCGTCTTCGTACGGGTTACTAGCCTCGTGTTGAAGACGACGTGATCGAGAGATGATCACGATCCGAATCCAAATTCGGATCCAAAACGAGTTCTCAAAACTCGCTTCTCCGGAGAGGTATTCGCCAACCGTTTGACGAATCCTTCGTCCTCCACCTCAGAGGATTACCGGAGATCAAATCCCCGGTATGTTAGCCGCTGTCGGAGCACTAACCGTCGTCCAAACGACGCTCCGACGAGAGGAGGAGAAGCTGTCCAGAAAACTGGACAGCTTGGTGGAGGAGTAGGCGCCGGCCAAAACAAGGAGAGAAAAGCCTCACCTTGATGCCAAACCTATAGGAGATCACCGGAGGGTCGCCGGAGGTTCACCGGCTGAAGCTTGGTCGCCGGCAAGGAGCTAGACGGCAGCACAATCAAGCTGGGCGGCAAGGAGGTTGGGCGGCACAACCAGGTTGGGCGGCAACTCCTTGGAGGCTAGGGTTTTGATTTTGGATTAGGGTTTAACAATCCCTTAAGCTCTCTTTTATAGAGAACTAATTCTCTTAATGGTTAATGGATCATATCCATAAAGCCCGTTAACCCGCTCCATTAGGATAAGTTAAAATAAACCAAACCATGATGGTTTATTTTAAGTTAAAACGAACCGAACCAACCTTTGGTTCATTCGTTTAATATAAACCAAACCCTTTGGTTTATTCTCATCCATTGGATTAGAACCAAACCATTTTGGTCCATCCATTATGTCTTCATAAGACACCGCCCATCCACGCTTCCATTGCGACTGAAACAATTTCATGCTCGCTTTATGTTTGGTCCAACCAAACATAGTTTCTCCTAAGAATCCCATTCTCAAGCTCGCTTTTAAATCCTTTGGATTACACTGCCAGGCGTGTGACCAAATAGGTTCTCGGTTTATGTTGGCCGTCTATAATTAACCATTAATTATAGAACGATCATGAGTGGCACCTAGTAGTACATCATGATCCCCAATTAACCGAAAAGATCAACGGTTGATCCAGAACTATTTCTGAAACCCTTCAGTAGCTCGAATGAATCGTGCCCCATTCCCTTCACTCATCTTATACCCACTTGGTTCAGGACATGGTCTATTGTGTCAGTCCCCACTAGGCTGACTACGTCACACCTAGCCCAAGTATCATTTCCTCGTCCTACGGATTCTAGTTACTCCACATGTATCGAAGAGTACTTTACTCTAAACATGTAATGCTTTGGCCAAAGACTTTAGTAACAATCCGACGAGAGGCCATGGGTATACATCTCCTCGCAAGGAGTGGTGAATCCTTTATAGGCTATTCAAACACCTTCGATCACTTCAACTTATACCCAATCATCCCGGGTCCACATCTCCTCGGAGATGTTTGCTTAAGATGTCAAAGCATAAGTCTCCATGATCAAGATGACTTGAATACCGCAAGTCAAGGGAACATCGCACTTAAGCCACAGTAAGAACTTCATTGACATATCTATATATGCAGAGAACCATATGAAGTCTTACGGCTGGTCACTCCAATGAACTAGTTACCATAACTAGCATCTACGATTAACTCCGGACATCACAATGTCTCCAGCCAGTGAGAATCAGCTGCTTGGATACACCAAGGAGTATACCTCGTGCTAGTCTAAACAGAATTGATGGTGTCCAAATCCATCAATTCATCGACTAGGGATAATTCTGATACATCACAATTACACATGTAGAGATACTCACTAGTTGTGATCCAATCACAAATTCTCTCATGCTGTGAATCGTATCGTGACATTCAGTAAATGAGTTTAAGATCCAATCAAATACATTAAACATGTATACTCAAATAGTGAATCTTCATTTATCATATAAATGGTTCATACATAAGGCGATTGCCTTAGGACATCTCTCATATATTACTAACAAATAGCTGCTATCATAGATAAGCTATAAAACACAGTGGAATACAAAAAAATAAAAAAAATACAAAGACTCAAATAAATGTGTACCGGTACGACTTTGACACAACAAGAAAACATGATCGAAACCAACATCTAATCAAATCCATAGGAAAGGCCAAATACATACAACACAACCATACACTCTGAATACGGAAACAACATAGGATAAAATCCCAAAACTAAAAATCCAAAATAATACAACGATATGGAATATAATCCATACCCTCAGTGTGAGATGGGATCAACTGGCGGAGCTCCAAGCACTCAAGGAATCTTCTACTTGTCACCTGGGCGACAAGAAACCCAGGTGGTGAGTATAAAACTCAACGGTAATATGAAAGATTGTTCATGAATAACGTATAACATATGGAGATCAACAAGTATACATATGAAGATCAATAGGTATATATAGGAAGATCAACGGACATACAGTCTTAAAGGAAACAACGAATAACTATCAGTAGAATACTAATCAGTGTATATACCAAACTGATCAACTATACATAACGTAATGTACTGACATACCTGAAAGGTCTGCAATGACACAACTTATACAACATGAACAAGTATACAATGAAATAACAAGTACAACATGTATGAACAATACTACACCTATAATCAACACACAACTATATGATCAACCTATAAGCAAATACATAACGAAACTGGTCCATCCTATATGACAACATGACATTGATCAAACGCATACAACAGTCTGATCCAACTCATACTCTGTACTCCACACACAACACATAGAATATGCAAATAGTATGCAGAATGATGAACAAACATATGCAACAAGCATAGCTCAAACAAATGCAGCATCACAACAAGCATATATAGATCATAACTATATATATGTTGATCACACACACACACACACACACTCACACACACACACACACACACACACACACACACACACACACACACACACATATATATATATATATATATATATATATATATATATATACGCCATCACACATGGCAATGCAGATGCATGGTCATGCCTGCTCACCCCACTCGCTGCCACGATCCCAGTGTGGCCTAGGTGGCATGACATGATAACTGTCCAAACTCAACAACAAGATGCCATCACACATGGCAATGAAGATGCATGGTCATGCCTGCTCACCCCACTAGCTACCACGACCCCAGTGTGGCCTAGGTGGCATGACATGACAACTGTCCATACTCAATAACAATCACTACTCTCGAGTGGTCGAGTGGGCAGTATCAATAAGTAGCGATAAACTAAAGAGCTATAAGCTACACAACGGGGGTCCCTACTGCTGGCCACTCTGACTATCACTATCCATGAGTGGTCGAGTGCCACACACACAGGACAAACTGCACGCAACTCCAACTATTACCATCAATAGTGGTCGAGTGTGACATAACAAATGATCTGCCCTCACACCAGTTACTACTACAACGAGAAATCATGGAGGCAAGATGACTGACTGCAAGTAATCATAGCTACAAATTAGCCAAGGGATGATTGTGAATCTAGGCTGAATCCTCGGATCTGACTATTGACTGCAAGCATACCGATCGCCACACAGTGGCTGGTGCGACTGGTCGTGGTAATTGCATCGATTACCACAGAAAAGAGGGAAGATGGTCGGCATGATGCATGATCCTAAGAAACCCTAAATGGACGACAATGACAGCTTGAGCTTGCATCGATGCCAACAATGCGATGCAATCCCATGACGGCGAGAACGAAGAGTGGAGGAGAGGAGGACAACACCGAGTTGAGCATACCTCACAAGGAAGCTCGACACCAGAAAGGAGTCGCTATCGTCGACAGTAGGAGGGATGGCAGCCGAAGAAATCATAAGGGAAAAAGAATGGGGAAATCACAGCAATGAAAACAGAGGAGGGGAAGAATCGTCATGAAATCTGAGGAGAAGGAAACCGCCATTGAGAAAAATCGGGATCGAGATTTAAAGGCTGACCAAATTGGTTGAGCTAGCTCATGTCTAACCCAAAGCTAACCTAGATTAACCTCAACACCCATTTAGGCTTTAATCTTCCTCCTAAACGGTCATACAAACTCCTTTTGAATTAAGGAAAATTTCTAAAAATTCCTAAAAAATTATATAAGATGATTTCTTAATTAATAAGTGTATTTATTATTTTTTTATTTTTTGATATCTTACACGACTGGTCCAGTCAGCTGATGAGGAATGGCAGACGACTAATGTGTGTGAACCAGCCAAAATGTCAAGTCATAATTTGGATCGATCAAAGATGCCACCTCAAGATAAGATCCACTTAAATAGGATCTAAATCTGAACCTTATCAAAGTTCTTGGTCTATAAAAGAATACTCGAACAAAAGCTTCAAGTTAATCAATACACATCATCTGCTAAGTTCTACCTTGCTCAAAGTTCCCATCGTACACCTAGGGAAGTGTAGGAGTGTGTAACGCTCAGGGCTTCCAAATCGATTATCGTACTCTTTCTATGATGCTGACCATGTTCTTTAACCTTTTATCTTAAGTTGGTAATTTTTATATTGTTTCTTTTTGTGCTTAAATATAAAGGATTGATAAGGTTGTTACCAATTCCTATCTTTTGTAAGAGAAATGTGTCTCTTATCTCCAACGAGCAAGAGCCTTCTTAATGATTGCCCATCGATAGCGATCTATGAATGTTGGGCCTTCAATTAGCAACCTTTTGGTTGTGAACCAAGTAAAACCAAGTTGTGTTCTTTATCTTTTGTTTTTTGCATCTTCTGCTACGATTAACTCTAATTTATAAAAGAAAAGAAAGTTTTAAAATGCACTATTCACCCCCCCTATCTAGCGTGTTTCGATCCTATAATTGGTATTAGAGCGGGGGCACTCAGATTTGGTGCAACCACTGGTTGAGCATTTTTTTCTTTCTTTTTCCTTTTTTTTATTTTAATTATTTTTTTGTGCTACTAATCCAAGACTAAGTCATGAGGCTTTTTTTTTGTGTACATAACAATGCACGAAAATGGATAAATCTATCATATCAAGGAATCATGGGGAGAGTTTAGATCAGGACTCACAAGGTAACAAATTAAAATTTAAATTTAAATTCCATATCATATGTTTCAAGTGCAGACTCGTAAGACTCGGACAGCACAACCGGTGGCAAAGGAGGCACCAATGTCTAAAGTCCGGAGAAACAAGGAGCACATCATGAGCTTTTGGTGCAGAAGGTTAGGTCACTACAAAAATCGATGCCCGGAGAGAAAGAAAAGGTCCACATAATTAGGGAATGAGTCTAAGGTTAGTAAAATTAAAAGTTCTAAGAATTTAAGTTTTAAAATACTTGATAATTTAGATAAATTGTGTGTTGAATCTAGTAATATTAGTCATAATAAATATAGCAAATTAGTTGATTGTTGTTCAAACAATAAAGGTCAATTAATTAACATAATTATTAATTCAACTAATAAAAAATTAAATAATCCAGATTTAATTAGTTTAAATAATAAAAATATTAGTGAAGAAAATGATCAAATTAATCTGACCTTTAATAAGATTAATCAAGAACATGATCAAATTTGTAGTCTAAAACCAACATAGGACTTGATCACAATAATCAAAGTCTAGATAAGAATAATCAAAACCTAGGACAGAATCATCAAACCCTAAATCTGATTAATCAGGATAATTTCGAATTAAAAAATTCTATTTTAAAAAATTCGAATTTAAAAAATCCGAAATTAAATTTAAAAAATTCTAAACCAAATTTAAAAAATTCTAAATCTAATTTAAATCCTAATTTGAAAAATTCAAATAATAATTTGAAAAATCTAATACTATTTATAAAAAATTTTATCCCAATTTAAAAGAGACTAATTTGAAATTTTCAAAATCTAACTTAATTAAAAATTCAAAATTAGATAATAAAACCAATAAAATTAATTATAATAGAATACCATTTAATTATACATAAATTAATAATTTAGTAATTAAAATTTCAACTTTTAAAAATTCAACTAATAAATATATAGGCTTTGGTTACAAGTCTAAGTTAACCAAAAGTCAAGATCCTAAAATTTGTAAACCTAATTATCATAGAGTACCCTATAACTATGGAACAAATAAAATTCTACCTAAAAAACTAACTACTTGTTTGAATTGATTGAATATGACATGATCATTCATATATTCACATCATATTTAATTAATAATTATCACGCTTAATTATGTCATGTCATACATACTAGTCTTAAATTAACTATAATAGAATGGTTAGATAGGACAAATGGTTAATTAACCTTGATAATATAGCATCAGGACGTGGTGAGATGATAGTACGTTAGAAAAATGAAGTCAAGTGTATTCGGATTGGATAAAGAGTATTTGGTTTAGTGCACTTAGCCAAGTGAAACTAACTGAAGCTACCTCACCACATCCTAAACTACTTAGACCAGGATTTGACCTTAAGAAAATTAAGTGTATAATTTCTTAAATTGGATTTGTCTAAGGAAGTGGTTATTATTCCGATCAAAGAAGGCCTTTGTGCCTTGCCACGACCTGGAAGCCCTCTTTCCAAATGTTCACTTAATTATCTAAAAGTTAAATCTGAATCTAACCCAACATTAATTAATTGCTAAGTCATTAAAATTAACTAAGTAAAATTGAAAGTCATCTCACTAAACTCATAAGGTTAACATGTATTGTTTGTATTGAGACATATAGAATGGGTGAGATGTTAAGGACAATCAAATTGATTTTTTTTAATGATTTTGAAATCTATAAATTTATATTTTCTTAAAATTATTTTTCTGTATTGATTGTTATGTTTGTTGTAGTTATACTTAGTTTTTGAAAAGCTATATTTTCTTAAAAGGTTGATTGATTGACCAGATCCTTAGGTTAATTTCAAATACCTAGACCCTCTAAACATTTAAAAAAATCTTCCTTGTAGTTAACAAGGATGTCCTAAGAGTATGTCAGGTTAAGGGGAGGTTTTGATTAACTGAGACCCCCTAGACATTTAGATAAGTCTTCCTTGTGGTTAACAAGGATGTCCTAAAGATATGTTAGGTTAAGGGGGAGGTTCAAGGTTTTAAAAATTATATTGTAAAAAAAACATGATTTGAAAAAATATATCTTTTCCTTTAACCATTCGTTGAAAATATTCTTATTAAATTCTTTTTAAAAAATTATTTATTTTCAAATATTATAACTATTAAAAGTATTTTGAAAACTTTACTACATGTTAAGTATATAATCTTTTTAAAATATAAAATCATTGTTCGTGCAGAGAACCTAAAATCACAATCTTTTTAATATATGCCAAAGGGGAAGAGAAAACATAAGTTAGACAAACTTATTATCTCTAGCTACCTCTAGTTTAGCATAAGACTTATTAGCCATTTTATTACACTAGTTTGTTAAACAAATTTAATATCTCTAGCTACCTCTAGTTTGGCATAAGACCTATTAGAAGTTTTATTACATTATTTTTTATATATGTCAAAGGGGGAGAGATGTTAAGTTAAGTTAATAAATTCACCAAGCATTAAAGGGGAGGTACTACTAAGGGGAGAGTCTTTCATGATTCAAGCATTGCCTTTCATTTTATTAATGCATTTATTTCCTTAACTTTGAATCATGTTGCCATAAATCAAAAGGGGGGAGATTGTTGGTGCAAGGGCACTAGATAATTAAACTTGGGTTTTGATTATGATAAAGGTGCAAAGTTAAGCCATATTGTTATTTTATGTGTTGTAATAAGAGTGCAAGAATTGAGTAGCCTTAGCTAAGATCAAAGACGTCAAGATAATCAAATGCTAAGCAATAGGTAAGTAGGTAAGCTTCATCTGAGGAGCAGTGGTAAGGATGCACCCTTTGTAAGGGGGCAACCCTAGGCATCGATCTGAGTAAGGCTTCCAAAGGAATGATCGAAGTCGAGATCGGACAGTCATAGACTGTCACTATTAATAATAATTCTATAGTGTGTTAAACTCATAATGTAGATACAAGTACATTTCAAGTGATTCCAAGTGAAGTCGAGTCGTCGCCTCGACTAGAGTTGCTACCTCCTTTTGACCGAGTCAAATACAAAGAACAGTCGACTAGGATGGACCAGCAATCGACTGATCTAGTTGACTGACAAGGAACGATAGTCGACTGATGTGTGCAAACCAACCAAAATGCCAAGTCATAATTTGGATCAATCAAAGATGCCACCTCAAGATAAGATCCACTTAAATAGAATCTGAATCTGAACCTATCAAAGTTCTTTGTCTATAAAAGAAGACTCAAGCAAAAGCTTCAGGTTAATCAATACACATCATCTACTAAGTTATACCTTGCTCAAAGTTCTCATCGTACGACCGAGGAAGTGCAGAAGGAGTGTGAGATGCTCAGGGCTTCTAGATCGATCATCGTACTCTTTCTACGATGTCGAAAATGTGCTTCAACCTTTTATCTTAAGTCGGTAATGTTTATATTATTTCTTTTTGTGCATAAATATAAAGGATCGATAAGCTTGTTACCGATTTCTATCTTTTGTAAAAGAAACGTGTCTCTTACCTCCAACAAGGAAGAGGCTTCTTAAGTGAGTATGACATTCACTACCATCCCCGAACTGCCATCAAGGCTTAGTCACTGTTTATTTCCTAGTTGAAGTGCTAATGGGTATGGAGAACAGTTCGACGAAAGAAAAAGGGGGAAGAGTGCATGGAACATCTTTGTGGATGGATCTTCAGGGGTCGAAGGAAGTGAAGTCGGAGTAGTACTTATATCTCCATCAAATGAAGTGTCTCGTATAGCCATTCGCTTGGGATATAAAGTATCTAATAATGAGGCAGAGTATGAAGCTATTCTGGCTAGATTACAAGCAGCTCAGGTAATAGGGGCCACTTCGATAATAATCCATTCAGATTCTCAATTGGTTGTGTCGCAGCTCATGGGTGCTTATGCCATTTGGGAGGATAGGTTACAAAAATACTTTGTGGCTTTTGAAAAAGGAAAGACTCATTTTCAGGAGGTAACCCTGCAATAAATTTTCAAAGAGGAGAATAGAAAGGAGGATGAATTGGCTCGGCTAGCTAGTTCCTTAGATGGATGGAGGCTTCAGAATTCTATATGTATAGAAGTCCCTCATTCCTTGGTGGTGTACAATGTGGAAGACGTAGTGCAAGAAAGTAATGTTAAATCTATTAGGACAATCAACCCATGTATGATGTGGTTTTGATGTGTGTGGCAAAGGGTTTAAGATAGGTTGTAATGTTTATTTGATATGTGTGTTGAAGTCGTGCAGGACTTGGTAATTCACACATGGGATTGGATTGAAGTTAGCATTGGTGAGTTCACCATCTCATGGCTCGGGTCCTTGAGCCGGTGAAGGATGGCATTCCGAAGTCGTGCGCTTGGTGCATCCGAGGGACCACCGGACGAGCAACATTGGAGTGAAGCCAAGGAAGTAGAATTTAGGGCGAGACGCGAAGGATAGCATTGCAAAGTCGTGCGCTTGGTGCATCCGAGGGATGTGGACGGGCGAAGAGAACTTCGGCAAGGGACTTCAAGCGAGATGAGAGAATGAGCGAAATGTAACGTAGCTCATAAGTGAACTTGGCCGAATGGCTAAGTCAAGTGTTGGATGCTCAACTAAGTTGGTTGAGGTTTTATCCGACCGTCAGATGCTCAAACAAATGGTTGTTTGAGGTTTTACCCGACTCCAGTCGACGGATATAGATATCAGTCGACTGCTCTAGGGCAATGGCACTCGATCGGTGTTCGATTGAACCTTTTCTAGCCCAATAGTCGACTACTAGGTTTTGGCAGTCGACTGCTCGACTATCGGTCGACTGCTAAGGGACGGTAGTCGACTGATCAAGGTGAATTTGAGCACAGAAGGTTTTCCAATCGAGTAATCGCTTCAGTCACTCGACTGATGGCTCCATCAGTCGACTGATGTGGATGATCAGTCGACTGATGTGTGAGCCGTTGGCTAGAAGCCAACGTGGATAATGTCGTTGCGAGGCAACGACTATAACAGCAGTTGACTAATGACTGCATCAGTCGACTGCTAGGTGCCCAATGGGAGGAATGACCTCTTCCCTATAAGAAGAGGCCTTGAGTAACTAGGTGTCACGCCTCGAGAGTATGTCGAGCCGAAAAACGGACAACATCTCTCCTGTACGTGATACAATATCCTGTTGATACAAGGCCTTTCGGCCACAACCACATAACATATATATGTATATAACCTTAAATCACAGCGGAAATCCCCCCGATAAATAATAAAGATATATTGACTCAACTATGCACTACGGAGTGACTTTAACACAACAAGAATCATAAAAAAGACCAAATACATACAACACATTTGTATACCACAAATACGAAATAATGCAAGGATTAAATCCCAAGACCAATAATCCAACAGAATAAAACAAAATGGAAATAAACATCCAACCATTCAGTGTGAGATGGGATCAGCTGATGAAGCTTCGAACATCCAAGGAGACTTCTACCTGTGACCTGGGCAACAGGAAACCCAGGGTCTGTGGTGGAGAGTATAAACTCAGGAGTAATATGTAGAAAGTGCATGAACAACATATAGGCTAAAGAGATCTACAAGTATACATGTGAATATCTACAACTATACAGAATGAGTCCAATAGACATATAGTCCTAAATGTAATAACCAGTAACCACCAGTATAGTCATACTTAATGCATATACTAAATTGATCAACTGAACACGAAGTAATGTACTAACGTACCTGACGGTCTGCAACACCATAAGTTATATCTTGTTGAATAGGTATACAATAATATAACCCATACAACATACAAGGTCAATCCCATATCTGACCAACACTCAACAGACATATGAACAGTATATAATCACATGTAATAACAACCCGGTCCATACTACACCATGACATGATGCTAATCAAATGCATACAAAAGTCTAGACCAACACGTACATTATGCTCAACACCCACAGTAGTATAAAAGTATGTAAATGGCATGTAACATGATGGACAAGCATATGCAGCAACTAAATGCAGCATCTCACAGGCATATGTAAAACATATATCAAATATATGCATACATATATATCAACAATGCATATGCATGACAATGTCTGCGGACCCATCCAACCACGACCCCAGTATGGCCTGGGTGGCACAACATGACAACTATCCAAATTCCAGCTACCACTACTCTCAAGTGGCCGAGTTGGGTAGTATGAATGCTAGCTAGCCACCATAGAGTTATATGCTACCCCACGAGGGCCCCTACTTCTAGCCGCTCTGTCACACTCCCCATGAGTGGACGAGCATCGCACACAGAACAACTGCACATCACACAACCACCGTCTATAATGGGCGAGTGCACTATCTACCACTCTGCACAGTGGCCAAGTGCGCATCTCCAACTATCACCGTCAATAGTAGCCGAGCGTGATACATCCAATGCTCTGCACTCAACCCTGCTACCACTACCCCGAGTGGTCGGGGAGGCAGGATGACTGATGACCCATTTCAACGACAAGGGAGACCCCAGTCGACAGCATGCATGCAATGTAATGATGCATAGCTCCACAGATGTATCCCCACAACACTCCCTATCCCACGGGGAGTCCTAGTCAACCCAAAAGTCAACTATGCAAGGACTACTAATTCACAAGACTCTCTCTCTACCACACAGAGAGTGATACACAATCGACAGTCAACCATGCTAGGACCTCTAGTCTGTAGCGAGATACTATCGACAATCCATATAACCATACATAGATACACGATCCATAATGGATATACAATCATGTTAGGACTTCCAATCCATAACCACATACTGACAACCACACACTTATCTATACACAGATGACCAGATCCACCATAGATGCACAACTAATATGTGTACGATATAACAATCAACTCAATAATCTAATCCATCACCTAACCCTAGTGATGTAACACGGTAACCTAATCTGAGGTCAAAAAGGTAATCCTAATCACATGTACTTAACTGAACATCCATCAGCTAAAACACAATAGGTTTGTAGTTCATATCCATGATAAATGAACGATGAATTAACAACAATATATCTCAAAGGTCAAGGCTAAGTACAAGCACATGATTAAATAAGAATGGATTTAAGATCAAAGGTATCATCATAAGTCTAAATTCATGCACTAGAATCAGTCAAACTACCTGACCAGGGTAGATATTACCCACCTGATACGAAGCTCGAAATAATCCTCATGGCTGTGGACCTGCTTCGTATCCCAAACCTGCACATAATAGCAAACTATGATTAAGTACAAGTCTCTGATAAATATACGAACTAACCACTAATTCATTTCTATATTCGCATTCTTTACTCGTCTACGAGTTAGAAATTCGAGCACACACCTCTCATATTCCCAAATCTACATTCATCTTTGGCCAATTTACCCAACCAAGCTGATGCGCATGAACATGACCTCAAATCTCGTGACAGAGACCGTCGAGGACTCAAAGTGTGCGCTCGCAGTCAAAGCCTGCAAGTGCACGGATGTCGTCAAGTAATAAAGATTATCGATCCCACATGGACTGGGATTCGAATACCAATATACTCAGTGGTTGTAATTGTTCAGACGTGACTCTAAGAGGTTTCGGTTGGTGAGGGCTTTCGGTGGACTCTACTTTATACAGTGTCACACGGAGGAGGAAAGGATTGTGTCGAGGTCTTCAAAGGTGATTCTAGGACTTTGATTTCGCTTGTGTATCACAGAACAATGTTGTCAATTGGTGTTTTCTAGACGTTATCTATTGTTTTATGGAAGGGACATCATATGCTCTCCCGCATAGCTGCCGCATCTACCCGGAGCTATCTCCACCAAAAAGGACGGGATAGATGGTACGAGGATGCCGAATCAATCCCTATGATGAACCATTTCTGATTCTATTGTACCCTTCTACCCACAGTTACAGGGGATCAGGTTTACCCCTAGGTTCCTTATATAAAATCCCCTAAATTTTAGATTGCGAGAGCTGTCACCCCTCGTATCGCCTAAGCATAGCAGATAGAAAGTCAAACACGCATAGATATAGTAAAGAACAACTACCAATTGTCAAATCAAATTCAAAGGCAGAATTTAACATGAACCAACATTGCAATGTGTACACATGCTACTCCCTAATCCTAGAATCGAAAGTACTACTCCATGTATATGAAGGAAGATTCACAAAGCATGTCTAAGTTCGAATACAAAAGGAATAAAACACATAAACAAAGAATTATAATGCTTTCGTGATCTTCTCTTCAGCATTGATGTGCAAGGCGTGGACCTCCGGCAGTGTTCCATCTCCCCATTGCGAGTTCCCAAAGCTTTTTAGGGCTTCAGCGTGCCGTCCTAGCCGTCGTACCTCCTCCCTAGGGTTTGGGAGCCCTCAGGTGGCTCTTCGTGATCCCTCACCTCTTGGATGAGTTTCCTATATATAGAGGCGACTCCGACTTTCCATAAATGCTTGAAAAACCCTATTTCCTTGAATTCACGGTGCCGCCACACGACCGTGTGAATTTCACATAGCCTGGTCGTGTGCAAGGCTGGAAAACAGGTGAAATCTCGGCTGGAAATTGAGCTGGAAAAAAGGTACGACTGTGTGTTTTCACACAGCCTGGTCGTGTCTTTTTCTGGAGCCTTCATTTTGATCTGTTTCGCTTCGAAAACATGCCCAAGTCTTGGGACATGGCTAGTGTGTGTTCCCTAAGGTCCGTGCTCCACAAATTGCTCCATTTTTACTCCAAAAGTGCGTCGCTTTCCCATGAAATGCTATCCTGCACATAAAGTACAAAGAGCAGACCTTCAAATTAGAAAATAGGAAATGCATGCAAAATAGAGTGACATATGCATGAAACTAACACAATATATAATGAGATGTGAGCGAAAACTACTCCTAATACCCTATATGTTTTGCTCACATCACTTCCCTTTGACTTAAATCTTTGCTTGTCCTCAAGCAAACCTCAGTGCCATAAAATTTTAAAAAGATATTGTTCCATAATTAGCATGTTAACTAAATTTATCAAGTGGTATTTGCAATCAAAGAAAAATAAATATTTTCTAGAAATTCACTAAGTTTGCTCCTCGTGCTCGTGCTAAGCGAATCATTCTTAGGGGATACCCGTTCCATGGTGAGCTAAGTCATCATCCCATAGCTTTCCTAAGGATTCTGACTCTTAGGCACTTACCTGCCCAAAGTGAGGGTCGTTCCCTAGATCTAGCATAAAGTCTCAAAGGCGTGCTCGGTATTGAGAGAAATTGGTAGGTGTTTCTATTGGTGCAATCGGCCTAGGTCACGATTGACCAGGACTCGAGTTTGACTCGAATGATGTTTTGATGTTCGACAAAAACATATGACAATGTAATTGTCATGGGAAAGTCCAAGTCTTGAGTACTTGGCATGGGAAGTCCAAGTGGAACACTTGGCATTTGGCAAAGTACAAGCATGGTTCTTGGCAATGGAAAGTCCAACATGAGTTGGCATGGAAAGTCCAAGCATGGGTCTTGGCAAGGTAAAGTTCAAGTCTTGAGTACTTGGCATGGAAAGTCCAACATGGGTTGGGAAGGGAAAGTCCAAGCTTGTGTCTTGGCATTTGAGAAGTCCAAGGGTTTGATATTGGCGGCGTAAAGTCCAAGCGGAAGTCTTGGCAGCATAAGTCCAATGGTTGGCGGCGTAAAGTCCAAGCGGAGTCTTGGCGGCGTAAGTCCAATGTGCCTTGGCGGTGTAGACACTGTTATCATGACAATGCCAATGGAAGCATCTGAAGGCTAGCGCGATGGATGAACAAGTCATGGATGACTTGGAGGGATCCGAGAGGCGCAAGGCTGATGGAGGTGGCTAGAAGGCTTAGGTCTAGGCTAAGGGTGGTCTAGCAAGTATGGGGGCACCATACTTTGGCTAAAACCTCATGTTTGAGGTGTGCCAGTCGACTGGTGCCATGTGGCAGTCGACTGGACCGAGTCAACTAGGGTTTGACTGCGGGAAGTGGCCTAACAATTGCCGCCAGAGGATGAGGTCGATGATGAGTCGTCGATGAAGCGACCGATCGCATGACGATCACCGATCGGTGTGCTCGAATTCGGCCTGAGTGTAGTCTCACTCGGCCTGGGACCGGAATCGAGTGAGGACACCATCGATCGGCGATGGGCTTGATCGATCGGTGATGGTAGATCCGTTGGACTTATCCAGCATGGATCTAGCCGTTGTCTCACGACAACAGTGGCATCAGTCGACTGATGGTCCCGATAAGTCGACTGATCGACTTTTTCCAGCACAGGTTAAAGCTATAAAAGGAGCTCATGATGGAGGAAATTGGCATCGGTTTCTTGAGGGTTTTGGAGCGATTTGTTGTTGCAAATTAGGGTCTCTAAGGTGATTTCAAGCAACCAAGCAATCAAGCAATCCAAAGGCAATTGTAAAGTAGTTTTCTTTACTTGCATTGTATTTCATTATTGTAATTGCTTGTATTTGTATCTTATTGTTGTAAGATTACTTGTAAGGGGTTTCTCCACCTCCGACTTGTGTCGAGAAGGAGTATTTGTGATTAGTGAGTGTGTGTGCATCACTAGAGCTCGTAGAGCTCGATCCGTGAAGTAGGAACCGTGCGGTTCCGAACCACGTTAAATATTTGTGTTTCCGTGTTGTATATTTTGTTATCATTATTATCTTTCTATTTCCGCTGCGCTAACGAAATTGTAGAGACAACCACGAACAAATTCCATCAACGAACAAACACGTGCTATTCACCCCCCCCCCTCTAGCTATTACAAAGATCCTAACAAGTGGTATCAGAGCCCGGGGCTCTTCTACGGATTAACAACCCGGAGTCAAGAAGCTAGAGGAAAGAATATGGATTTTCAAGAAAAATTGGGTGACGACGTCAACATTCCACCTTCCTTCAACCGCGAACATTTCGCGTATTGGAAAGGTAGGATGGAATATTTTCTAATGACAAATATCGAAAATTGGTTTGCCGTGACTATAGGTTTTGATGCTCCGAGATGAGTGAACGGCGAAATCCTCAAAATGAAGCGATGGACCGAGGAGCAACAGGAAAAATTCAAGACAACCGTTAAGGTAACAAAAATGTTGATTAACTTGATACCTAACGACATTTTGTCCAGATTAGGAAGCTATAGGGATGCCAGGGAGTGTGGAACAAGTTGATCAAGTTCCACGTCAATCCCGAATCGGTCCAAGAAGACTTTGAAGAGGAGGAGACCAAAGAAGAATCATCATCATCCTCACAAGAAAGTGAGGAGTCAACTTCCGGATCGGAAGAGGTGGAGGAAGTGGGAGAAGCATCCACCTCAATGATTGAGGGGGAGGAGAGAACCTCCATACCGGAACATCAAGAAGAAGCTTCGACATCCGGTCAAGATGAAGAAGCCCAAAGTCCAATTCCGGTCTCCACCACCGAACTAGGTAACTCAAGCAATTTGGTTTTAAGTAAAAAACATATAATTTGCTTTGAGTGTAGGGAAACCGGGCACTACAAGAGCAAGTGCCCAAAGAAGGTCAAGAAAGCTCAACCGGCACCAAAAGTCAAGAATGTCGGTTCCCCAACATCTAAAGGCAAGGATCACATCATATGCTTCAAGTGCAACTCAAAGGGGCATTACTGGAGTCATTGCCCAAGGGGGAAGAAGAAAGGGCAAGAAGGAGCAACACAAGTAGGGGGAGCCTCCAAGGCAAACCCTAAGGTAAAATTTATTAATGCACCTTCAATTTCTAGGGATAAGAAGAATGCTAGGAATAATTTTAATAGTCTTGCTATTATACATGAAAAGCATGCTAGAAATAATAGACATATTTGTTTAGGTGCTAAGAGTGTCCACTTAGGAAATAAGAAGAAATTTGGGACTAATGTCCCTAAAAATATTTTACCTGGGGAATCTATCAAGAAAATAGGAGAACACCTAGGTTTCAATCCTAAATGGACTAGGCATATGCCTAGGAAGTCAAATGCCCAAGGATTAAATCAAAATTCTAAAATTGGGCAACTAGAAAAGGAAAATTAAGTCTTGAGGTCAAGGCTTGAAAAGATGGAAAAGACCCTTGCAAAAATGCAAAATCTATTTCAAGGGTCAAGAGGTCAACATGTAGGGTCTAGAAGTCAAAGCCTAGAGTCAAATGGTCAAAAATCAAGACCTAGGAAATTAGATTCATCCAAGGGCAAACCTAAGCCCAAGGAAACCTATCACAATGTTCCATTTGATTATGGAACTAAACCTAGGAAAACTAAGGTCAATAGGGAAGTCATCCCTAGAGTTGACCAAGGGTTGTGCCTAGTGGCCAAGGTTTCTAAGAAACCTAAGGTGGCCACTAAGAAGGTTGCAAGGGGAGTTACCCTTAGAGTCAACCTAGGTAAGACCAAAATGACCAAGGCTAATAAGCCTAGGAGGGTCATTAGGAAGGTATCTAGGGAGGTTATCCCTAAGGAATACCTAATTAACCCTAGGAGCTCAAATAGGTTTTGGGTTCCTAAGAGCGTGATTGATTCACGCTAGATGGGGTTAGGGTGTGCCAACCTTGATTGGATGGGTAGTTAACTCAACCATGATAAAGGTGACACTTTAGGATATTTTCAAGGTTATGGTTACCTTGGAAATACATTTGAGTCTTAATCCTAAAAGTTTTAGGATGTGCCAATATTACTTGTGAAGTTTGATAAAATGATCAAAATTGACACAATTTAGGTTTAGAGATTAGTGTGTCATTTTGGGTTTTTGGCACACTTGGGAGAAAAATAGAAATATGGCAAAATATAATTAATTATATTAAATAGCAATTAATATTAAAATTTAGGTATTACTATACCTATATATTTTATTGCCATGCTTTGATTGACATATAACATGTCATGACATCATGCTTATTTTTAATCATTCTATATGTCATGTACATGTTTAGGATTAAGGATTAAATGTCATGTGTTTTTAGATTTCATATTATGCCATGATATCATGATTATGAGAATGTGTTTATCTATATCATCTCTAATTCCATAATCACTCATGCATTTAAGATAATTTGATTGAAATTGATTTAAGGACAATGGCATGACTTGGAGTCCCATTTATAAGGGAATCAAGTAGGGTTGCCTTAGAAAAATGTATGAAACCCTAGATTAAATGAACCAAAACCCACATCTCACATCCAATTGACATGTATGTGTATTTATACACCCTAGATACATGTGAGATGCTAGGATATGAGTTAAGTTCAAGGTGCATAGTTTTTGCATCTAGTTGAACCCAAACTCATCTTAACTCAACATATAGATCATTGGGAAAGCTTGTGTACAAGTCATGTGCATAGAGCCCAAGGAATATGATCCAAAATAAGGTTTTGAAAACTTTTTAAAATCATTTTGAAAAAAAAAAACCTTGGTGAAGTCTATCTTTTGATAGCAATCACCATTGATGAGATTGATACAAAGTGAGCTTAAACTTTAAAGTTTTTAGTCACTTTTGGATTTTGTATCAATTTCGCTATTTTATGGGTAAAATATTTTTTAAACATTTTTCACCCATTGTACTGGTCATAAGTGTTATACGTATCAAATTTCATGATTTTTCGATATACGTATAATTATTTATGATTTTCTGAAACTCATTTACGATAATCGCGAAAATCAGATTTTGATTATCGATCGGCCTGGGTGGCGATCGGTGATGATTGTGTTAGTCGACTGATTTCTGAATCACTCGACTGATAGCCTGATTTTGGGGTAACCAAGGTTGTTTAACCCGATTTCAGCTGCGGTTAAGGTCCCTAACCACTCCTAACCCTAGAATATGCTTTGGGAAGCATGATGAAGGGTGAAAATCCATTGGATATGGATTAGGAGAGGTGTTTAGGGTTTGTATCAACTCTAAGGTGTTGGAAAGTTCAATGTTGAATTTCTAATTTTAATTTTGATGGCTTAGAGTTCCTATTGGATTAGGGACTTCCCAAGGATATTGTTGGTGCAATGGTCAAGGGGGAGCAAGCCTTTTGGGGGAGTTATCCATCATGGGATGATGGATGTGTTTTCTCTTCTTGAAGGGGGAGAAGGTATTGGGAGAGTATCATCAATTGGAAAATTGATGAGATTTTTAGAAACACAATTTGGAAATTGGGAGAGTGTATAGGATTGCCTCTCTTGAGTGATATGGGACTTATCACTAAGAAGATGGTAGGCATCCTAGGTATTTTTGGACCAAGGGGGAGATTGTAAGATCTCATTGGGACATGAAACATTGACCTCCTTGGAGAGAAAACCTTTTTGATGTTAGTCAAAAAGGAGGAGAATGTTTAGGGGAGAACATTTGGAGAGTGTTTACCAATTTGGGATAATTGGTAAGGGATTTGAGTTAGTGTTCTAACTAAATGATTTGATTGGTTTTTGTCAAACATCAAAAAGGGGGAGATTGTTGGTGCAATCGGCCCAGGTCACGATTGACCAGGACTCGAGTTTGACTCGAGTGATGTTTTGATGTTCGACAAAAACATATGACAATGTAATTGTCATGGGAAAGTCCAAGTCTTGAGTACTTGGCATGGCAAGTCCAAGTGGAACACTTGGCATTTGGCAAAGTCCAAGCATGGTTCTTGGCAATGGAAAGTCCAACATGAGTTGGCATGGAAAGTCCAAGCATGGGTCTTGGCAAGGTAAAGTCCAAGTCTTGAGTACTTGGCATAGAAAGTCCAACATGGGTTGGCAAGGGAAAGTCCAAGCTTGTGTCTTGGCATTTGAGAAGTCCAAGGGTTTGATATTGGCGGCGTAAAGTCCAAGCGGAAGTCTTGGCACCATAAGTCCAATGGTTGGCGGCGTAAAATCCAAGCGGAGTCTTTGCAGCGTAAGTCCAATGTGCCTTGGCGGTATAGACACCATTAGCATGACATAGCCAATGGAAGCATCTGAAGGCTAGCACGATGGATGAACAAGTCATGGATGACTTGGAGGGATCCGAGAGGCGCGAGGCTGATGGAGGTGGCTAGAAGGCTTAGGTCTAGGCTAAGGGTGGTCTAGCAAGTATGGGGGCACCATACTTGGGCTAAAACCTCATGTTTGAGGTGTGCCAGTTGACTGGTGCCATGTGGCAGTCGACTGGACCGAATCAACTAGGGTTTGACTGCGGGAAGTGGCCTAGCGATCATTGCTAGAGGAGGGCAATGATCGGTGATGGCGGCGATCGGCCCGATCGCATGATCGATCGGTGGTGCTCGGGAATTCGACCACAGAGTGTAGTCTCACTCGACCGCTGGGACCAGCAGTCGAGTGAGGACACCATCAGTCGACTGATGGGTTTGATTAGTCGATTGATGGTAGATTCGTTGGACTTATCCAGTGTGGATCTAGCCGTTGTCTCACGACAACAGTGGCATCAGTCGACTGATGGTCCCAATCAGTCGACTGATCGACTTTTTCCAGCACAGGTTAAAGCTATAAAAGGAGCTCGTGATGGAGGAAATTGGCATCGGTTTCTTGAGGGTTTTGGAGCGATTTGTTCTTGCAAATCAGGGTCTCCAAGGTGATTTCAAGAAACCAAGCAATCAAGCAATCCAAAGGCAATTGTAAAGTAGTTTTCTTTACTTGCATTGTATTTCATTATTGTAATTGCTTGTATTTGTATCTTATTGTTGTAAGATTACTTGTAAGGGGTTTCTCCACCTCCGACTTGTGTCGAGAAGGAGTATTTGTGATTAGTGAGTGCGTGTGCATCACTAGAGCTCGTAGAGCTCGATCCGTGGAGTAGGAACCGTGCGGTTCTGAACCACGTTAAATATTTGTGTTTGCGTGTTGTATATTTTGTTATCATTATTATCTTTCTATTTCTACTGCGCTAACGAAATTGTAGAGACAACCGCGAATGAATTCCATCAACGAACAAACACGTGCTATTCACCCCCCCCTCTAGCTATTACAAAGATCCTAACAGTTTCCCCAGTAACCTTACTCAGTCTCAAAGGGGCACCTAGCCATTTCCACCCACGATAACTATTTTTTTATCCCTCATAATCTTTTCTCTCTTCTTCTTTTTTTTTCCCATTTCTTTTTCTCTTTTTCTTTTATTTCTCTTTTTCTTTTCTCTCTTTTATTTTTCGGCTCACTGAGATTTTGATTTTTCCAAATGGGCTTACACAATCCGAGCATCTCCATTAACTAAAATGTTAAACCTAGAGTCACCTATGGATTCCAAAGTACTTGACTACTGAGGTGAATCATAACTAGGTATGTACTAGATTCTCTCTTTCAGAATGTTCGACATGTGTAAGTGCACAAATAAAGCTAACCAGTGTAAGTCTAGAACATTCAATAGAGCAAATAAAATAAAATATCATAAGATAAATGAAGTTAAGCTTCCTATGGGAACAACTCATGAAAGCAACTTTCAAAAATACTACTGAGGTATCTTTACAGACAACAAAAATTAAATACTGAAAGAAACTCAACAACTCATGCATGAATAAATGAATGAAAATACTAGAAAAGAAACTACTGCTAGGAAACAAAACAAAATAAACTTCGGGGACCCCCCTAGACTTAAATGAAAATATACCTCTAATATGGTGGACGAAGTGGAATGTCTAGGAGCCTGGGCATCTTTGGATCCTGGGAGAACCTACTGCTGAGCCGCTGATGCCACATATACATGTGGTCGATCTGGGAGCTGGTGGATGCAGCGGCTGCTCGGTGCTCCTCCTCCCTAGCCCACTGCACCTTTTGGGCATGCATGTGTTATCGCATCTCCCTGCGGTAGGCAGCCTCATCCTGGCGACGAGCAACCTCCTCATGGAAGTATATGTAGGCCTCATCGTAGAACTACTCAGCCCACTGGAAGTGCTCCCGGAATCCCTAGAACTCCACCTACTGGTAGGTGCTCTATGTAGGGGATCGATGTGTATGTGTTGGCCGGCTAGAGGGGGTGAATAGCCCTCAATCGTCGTACGGTGGAATACGATCATTCTCGTTGCATGCTCGTCTACAATTGTCGTTAGCGCAGTGGAATACTAATACAAATATGAATACTAACAACAATACAAGCATACGCAAACACACATGATATATGTGGTTCGGAACCGAATGGTTCCTACTCCACGGGCGAGCTCTCCGAGCTCTAGTTATGCACACGACACTAATTAAACTTCTTTTCGACTACACGTCGGATGTGGAGAAACCTCGTACAAGCTATTACAACAGTAATACTACAAGAAATACAAAGACATAAGAAATACAAGTAAAGAACGCTTTACAACTCTTTGCTTTGAACCCTTTCTTGTTGCTTGCTTTGGATGGCTCTTGAAGGACTAGAATGCATCAGCAATTCTCCTCCAATCGCTTCCTTAAAGTCTTGACGAAATCCTCCCACTTGAGCTCCATTTATAATCTGTGTCAAGCTGATTTTGCATGCATCAGTCGATTGATCGTGACCATCAGTCGACTGGTCCTGTAGTCATTGTCTCACAACGGCCAGATCCATGTTGGTTATGTTCCAATGAATCACACATCAATCGACTGATGGCACACATCACCGATCGGTACCCATCACCGAGCGAAGCTCGACTAGCTTCGTGTCGCGGTACGTTGCTACGCTGATCGCTTCTCTTAAGCGATCGATGTTATCAATAATCATCGCCTCCCATGGCAATGATCGAACCAGCATTGCTCATTGAACACCGGTCGAACCCATACGACGAGCAACGATCGCACTTTATGCGCTTGATCGATGTCGGGTAAAACCTCAAACATCAAGTTGTTTGAGCATCTGACAACCAGTCTTAGCCACTTGGCCAAGTCCACCTCATCCCTCATGGAGTTCCCCACCGAAGATCTCTTCCCTCGGCCTACGTCCCTCAGATGCGCCAAGCGCACTGCTTCGCAACGCCATCCTTCGCGTCTCTTGCCCTCGAAGTATGCTTCCCTTTGGTCTCACTCCATTCGCTCCCCGTCCGACAGTCCCTCGGATGCACCAAGCGCACGGCTTCACAATGTCATCCTTCACTGACTCAAGGATCCGAACCTAGTGAACTTGCCAAGTCCTCAAGACTTCCCACATGCACCAAGCGCATGGCTTCACAATGCATTTCTCACCAAGCACCAAGCGCATGACTTTGCAATGCTTTGGATTTTCCCACACCAAGCCCCATGCTTGGATTTTCCATGCCAACTCTATGTTGGACTTTCCCACTCCAAGCTCCATGCTTGGACTTTCCCATGACAATCCCATGTCATGAGTTTTGTCCATCATCAAAATACTATCAAAGTACTGCTCGAGTCAACCTAGGCCGATTGTACCAACAATCTCCCCCTTTTTGATGATTGACAAAACTACCATCTCAAGTCTACCAATTTCCCATATTGGCAATTCTCATATCTCAATGAGAATTCCAACGAACCCTAATTGGTAACTTGGTAACTTCTCCCCATTTTTGACATTACATCAAAAAGGTCCTCCCCAAGGGTATGAATGTCTTATATCCCAATGAGATCTTACAATCTCTCCCTTGGAGGAACACATGCCTACAATCTTTCTAGTGATCCCATATCACTTAAGAGAGGCAACCCAATTTTCCTCCCATGAGGAAATACATGTCCATCTTCCCATGATGGATACCTCCCGCTAGAGGCTTGCTCCCCCTTGACCATTGCACTAACAATGTCCTTGGAGAGTCCCTAAGCCAATAGGAACATCAAAACTATCAAAATTAAGGCAAAGTTCAACAATGAACTTCCATCCACCTTAAAATTGATACTCTCCCTAAACACTTCTCCTAATCCATGTCCAATGGATTTCCACTCTTTCTAATGCTCTCCCAAGCATGTCCTAGGGTTAGGAGTAGTTAGGGGAACAAAACACAGTCGAACATGGGCCTAACCACCAAGGTTTACCTGAAATCAGCATGTGCCAGTTGACTCTATCAGCTACCAGTCGACTAGGCTTGCCATCAGTCGACTGGTATTCATTCCAGTCGACTGATAACTGCATTTGCAATTTTCAGCATTTTCAGAAATGAATTTCTGAAATCCATAAGTAAATATACGTAGTTTTAAAAATCTTTAAAAAATCATACGTATAATACTTATCATAAACACTATGGGTGAAAAATATTTGAAAATTATTTTACCCACTAAATTAAGAGATAGATACAAAGTCCAAAAGTTAAGAAAAGCTTCAATATTGAGCCCTCTTTATATCATCCCATTCAATGGTGATAACTATCAAAAGATAGACTTCACCAAGGTTTTTCAAAATGTTTCCAAAATATTTTTGAAACCTTTAATTCCTTTTTCTTAAACATCTCACTTGTATCTAGATGTGTAAAACACATACAAGTCAAGTTTTTAGTGAGATGTGGGGCTTTTGTTCTTTTAATGGTTTCAAGCATATTTCTAGGCAATATTATTTGATTCCCATCAAATCATACCATATCCTTAATTTCATTTTAGTTATATGCATGATGATGATTATGGCATAAATATGATTTAACTAAGCATGTGCCAAAATCATGATGTCATGGCATGTGAATGACATTTTAGCATACATGACATATAAAGAATAAGTCTAAAGATGATCATGACATTTTTAGAGGTAAAAATGAAAATGATGTCATGACATGGCAAGACAAATAAATCATGGCAAGTAAAATATACTAAGTTATGGAATACCTAAGTGTTAAATCCAAGTTTCCATTTCTAGAATTAATTCCATTTTGCCTTAAAGTCATTATCTCCCAAGTGTGCCATAAACCCAAAATGGCACACCAATACCTCTAAGACCTAAATGTGGCAATTTAATCATTTTCAACTTCTCAAGGCATATTGGCACACCCTAATGTGTCAACTCACCATGGCTAGGTTAACTACCCATCCACTTAGGGTTGACACACCCTAACCCATCTAGCGTGAATCGATCACGCTTCTAGGAAACCAATACCTATTAGAGCTCCTTTGGTTAACAAGGTATTCCCTAGTGATAACTTCCCTAGATACCTTCCTAATGACCCTTTTAGGCTTTGAAGCCATTGTCTTTTGGATCTTTCCTAGGTTAACTCTAGAGGTAACTCCCCCAATGACCTTCCTAGTGACTTTCTTAGATTTTCTTAAGTCCTTACGCACTAAGCAAATACCATGGCTAGACTTAGGGATAACTTCCCTATTAGCCTTGGTTTTTCTAGACCTAGAAATTGTTCCATAATCAAATGGAACATTATGATAAGTCTTCTTGGGCTTAGGTTTGTGACCCAAACCTTCCTTGCCCTTAGACCGTTCTTGCTTCCTAGGTTTTGACTTTTGGGCATTTGACCCTAGAATTGAATTTTCTATGATTCTAAGGGTTTTCTCCATTCTCTCAAGCCTAGACCTCAAGACTTGGTTTTCTAGCTCTAATTTTCCCAATTTTGAGTTTTCATTCATCTTTTGGGATATATTCTTCTTCTTAGGCATGTGTCGACCCTTCTTAGGGTTAATGCCTAGATGGTTTTTAACTCTTCTAATGGACTCTTTAGATAAAATAGGTCTAGTATTTTGAGTCCTAGGTTTGTCCTTAGAAAAACTAACATGCTTAGCACCTAAACACACATATTTATTCCTACTAGAATGCTTTTCATTAATGATTGCAAGTGATCTAAAATAATTTTTAGCATGTTTTTTATCCCTAGAAATTGAAGGTGCATTATTTAAATGTACCTTAGGGTTAGCTTTGGAAGCTCCCCCTACATGAGATATACCTTCTTGCCCTTTCTTCCTCCCCCTAGGGCATTGACTTCGTTAATGTTCCCTTTAATTGCATTTAAAGCACACAATGTGCTCTTTGTAGGGGATCGATCGGTGTGTATTGGCCCGGCTAGAGGGGGTGAATAGCCCTCAATCGTCTGATGCTGGAATTTGCTCGTTCTCGTTGCATTGCTTGTCTACGATTGTTGTTAGCGCAGCGAAATAACAATGATAATAACAATACTAACAACACATAACAATCACAAGCAATACACAAGCATATATGTGGTTTGGAACAGAATGGTTCCGACTCCACGGGCGAGCTCACCGAGCTCTAGTTATGCGCACAACACTAACTAAACTCCTTCTCGACTACACGTCGGAGGTGGAGAAACCTCTCACAAGCTATTACAACAAGTGATATATGAAATACAAGCAATACAAAGACAAATACGAAATACACGTAAAGAACACTTTACAATGCTTGCTTTGAACCCTTTGCTTGTAGCTTGCTTTAGATGGCTCTTGAAGGACTAGAATGCATCAGCAATTCCCCTCCAATAGCTCCCTTAAAGTCTTGGCGAAATCCTCAAACTTGAGCTCCATTTATAACCTGCATCAAGCTATTTTTGCGCCCATCAGTCGACTGCCAGAAGGCCCCAGTCGACTGCCCTTGTAACCGTTGTCTCACAACGGCCAGGTCCACGTCGGACAAGTTCTAACGGATCTCCTACCGATCACACCATGGCAAGGATCGGTGACCTAGTAGTCGATCGCCTGGGCTTCGATACGGAGTGTTCTGCTCGCGACATCCCATCCCGATCGCCATCCTCCATCCCTCGCCAATCGCTGACATCGGCCGATCGCCACCCATGGCGATCGAATGCCAAGCACAAAACCAAAAGTCTAACACCAGTCGAACCCTAGTCGACTTAGACCAGTCGACTGACACCTATGCCAGTCGACTGCTGTCGGGCAAAACCTCAAACACCAAGTTGTTCGAGCATTCGACCATCGGGCAAACCCTCAAACATCAAGTTTGAGCCTCCGACACTCAGTCTTAGCCACTTGGCCAAGTCCACATCATCCCTCATGGAGTTCCCCATTGAAGCTCTCTTCCCTCGGCCTACGTCCCTCGGATACGCCAAGTGCATGGCTTCACAATGCCATCCTTCGCGTCTCTTGCCCTCGAAGTATGCTTCCCTTTGGGCTCACTCCATTCACTCCCCGTCCGACGGTCCCTCGGATGCACCAAATGCATGACTTCACAATGCCATCCTTCACCAACTCAAGGACTCCGAGCCTAGTGAACTTACCAAGTCCTCAAGACTTCCCACATGCACCAAGCGCACGACTTCGCAATGCATTTCTCACCAAGCACCAAGCGCACGGCTTCGCAATGCTTTGGACTTTTCCCACACCAAGCTCCATGCTTGGATTTTCCATGCCAACCCCATGTTGGACTTTCCCATAACAATCCCATGTCATGAGTTTTGTCTATCATCAAAATACTATCCAAGTACTGCTCGAGTCAAACTCGAGTCAACCTGGGCCAATTGCACAAACAATCTCCCCCTTTTTGATGATTGACAAAACTACCATCTCAAGTCTACCAATTCTCCCATATTGGCAATTTTCACATCCCAAATGAGAATTCCAAACCTAATTGGTAACTTGGTAACTTCTCCCCCTTTTTGACATTACATCAAAAAGGTCCTCCCCAAGGGTATGAATGTCTCATATCCCAATGAGATCTTACAATCTCTCCCTTGGAGGAAACACATGTCTACAATCTTTCTAGTGATCTCATATCACTTAAAGAGAGGCAACCCAATTTTCCTCCCATGAGGAAATACATATCCATCTTCCCATGATGGATACCTCCCCCTAGAGGCTTGCTCCCCCTTGACCATTGCACCAACAATGTCCTTGGAGAGTCCCTAAGCCAATAGGAACATTTAACCAATCAAAATTAAGGTAAAGTTCAACAATGAACTTTCATCCACCTTAAAATTGATACTCTCCCTAAACCCATCTCCTAATCCATGTTCAATGGATTTCCACCCTTTCTAATGCTCTCCCAAGCATATCCTAGGGTTAGGAGTGGTTAGGGGGCCTTAACCTAGCTGAACATGGGCCTAATCAACGAATTCAAAATCACGGCCACCTTCCATCGATCGACGGCCTCCTGGGCCGATCGATAATCTTCTAGTTTTTGAATTTCATAAATGACTTTCCGAAATTCATAAGTAAATATACATAAATTTAAAAATCTTGATATTTGGTATGTATATTACTTATCACAATCATTATGGGTGAAAAATATTAGAAAATTATTTTACCCACTAAATTAAGAGATTGACACAAAGTCCAAAAGTTAAGAAAAGCTTCGATAAAGAGCCCTCTTTGTATCATCCCATTCAATGGTGATAGCTATCAAAAGATAGGTTTCACCAAGGTTTTTCAAAATGTTTTTAAAACCTTTAATTTCTTTTTCCTAAACATCTCACTTATATCTAGATGTGTAAAACACATACAATGCAAGTTTTTAGTGAGATGTGGGGTTTTGATCTTTTAATGGTCTCATGCATATTTCTAGGCAATATTCTTTGATTCCCATCAAATTATGCCATGGTCCTTAATTCCATTTTAGTTATATGCATTGTGATGATTATGGCATAGATATGATATAGATAAAAGCGTATGCCAAAATCATGATGTCATGGCATGTGAGAGGCATCTAAGCATACATGACATATAAAGAATAAGTCTAAAATGATCATGACATTTTTATAGATAAAAATGAAAATGATATCATGACATAGCAAGGCAAATAAATCATGGCAAGTAAAATATACTAAGGTATGGAATACCTAAGTGTTAAATCCAAGTTGCCATTTCTAGGAATTAATTCCATTTTGCCTTAAAGCCATTTTCTCTCAAGTGTGCCATAAACCCAAAATGGCACACCAATACCTCTAAGACCTAATTGTGCCAATTTAAATTATTTTTAACTTCTCAAGCACATTAGCACATCCTAATGTGTCAACTCTACTATGGTTAGGTTAACTACCCATCCACTTAGGGTTGACACACCCTAACCTATTTAGCGTGAATCGATCACGCATTTAGGAACCCAATACCTATTGGAGCTCCTTGGGTTAACAAGGTATTCTCTAGGAATAACTTCCCTAGATACCTTTCTAATGACCCTTTTAGGCTTTGAAGCCTTAGTCAAATGGGTCTTTCCTAGGTCAACTCTAGAGGTAACTCCCCCAATGACCTTCCTAGTGGCTTTCTTAGATTTCTTTGAGGTCTTAGCCACTAAGAAAACACCATGGCTAGACTTAGGGATAGCTTCCCTATTAGCCTTGGTTTTTCTAGACCTAGAAATAGTTCTAAAATCAAATGGAACATTATGATAAGTCTTCTTGGGCTTAGGTTTGTGACCCAAACCTTCCTTGCCCTTAGACCGTTTTTGAACCTTAGGTCTTGACTTTTAGGCATTTGACCCTAGAATTGAATTTTCTATGATTCTAAGGGTTTTCTCCATTCTCTCAAGTCTTGACCTCAAGACTTGGTTTTCTATCTCTAATTTCTTCAATTTTGAATTTTCATTAGATTTTTGGGAATGCCTCTTGTTCTTAGGCATGTGCCTAGACTTTTTGGGATTAATACCCAAATTTTCTTCTATTCTCCTAATGGACTTTTTTGGTAAAATAGGTCTAGTGTTTTGAGTCCTAGGTTTGTCCTTAGAGATATGAACATGCTTGACACCTAAGCAATAAACCTTATTATTTCTCTTAGCATGATTTTCATTAATAATGGCAAGAGAACTAAAATAATTCTTAGCATGCTTTTTAACTTTAGGAATTAAAGGTGCATTATTTAAATTCACCTTAGGGTTAGCTTTAGGAGCTCCCCCTACATGAGATACACCTTCTTGCCCTTTCTTTCTCCCCTTAGGGCATTGGCTTCGGTAGTGCCCCCTTTGGTTGCATTTGAAGCACACAATGTGCTCTTTGCTCTTAATTAAGGGGACTCCGGCATCCTTTGACTTTGAGTTGACTTTTGGTGTCGATGCCTTTTCCTTAGCCAAATTAGGGCATTTGCTCTTGTAATGCCCTTTCTTCCTACACTCAAAGCATATTATGTGATTTTTATTTAAAATAATAACACTTGAGTTACCTAGGGAGGTGGAGGATTCTTCTTGATCACATCTTCCGGAGGTAGATGCTTCGTTTTGACTTTGCTCCGGAATAGAAACTCTTTCCTCCCCCTCAATGCTAGAGGTGGAGGTCTCCACCAAATCATCAACATCTTCAAATGTGGGTGCTTCTTCCTCCGCATTCTCCTCTACTTGTGTTGGTTGGGAGTTTTCTTGGAATTTTGTTATCTTATTCCATAGCTCCCTTGCATCCCTATAGTCACCCAATCTAGACCAAATATTATTAGGTAACAAATCACTAAATAATTTTATTACCTCGAGATTTGTCTTGAAGTCCTTAATTTGGTCTTGGGTCCACCGTGACTTCTCAATTGGCTTGTTGTATTTGTCCCTAGGCATCTCAAAACCTTTTTCTACAATAATGATATAATCAAAATCACTTTCGAGATATACCTCCATCCGTTTCTTCCACCAAGCAAAATCTCCATCCAATTTTAGTGGATGAATGTTGTAGCCGGCCATCTTGTAGTGCTTGTGTCGGCGGTTAGTCCTTGACAAGCGCCTTGGCTCTGATACCACTTGTAGGGGATCGATTGGTGTGTATTGGCCTGGCTAGAGGGGGGTGAATAGCCCTCAATCGTCCGATGGTGGAATTTACTCGTTCTCGTTGCGTTGCTTGTCTACGATTGTTGTTAGCGCAGCGGAATAACAATGATAATAACAATACTAACAACACATAACAATCACAAGCAATACACAAGCATATATGTGGTTCAGAACCGAATGGTTCCTACTCCATGGGCAAGCTCACCGAGCTCTAGTTATGCGCACGACACTAACTAAACTCCTTCTCGACTACACGTCGGAGGTGGAGAAACCTCTCACAAGCTATTACAACAAGTAATATATGAAATACAAGCAATACAAAGACAAATACGAAATACACGTAAAGAACACTTTACAACGCTTGCTTTGAACTCTTTGCTTGTAGCTTGCTTTAGATGGCTCTTGAAGGACTGGAATGCAGCAGTAATTCCCCTCCAATAGCTCCCTTAAAGTCTTGGCAAAATCCTCCAACTTGAGCTCCATTTATAACCTGCATCAAGCTATTTTCGTGCCCATCAGTCGACGGTTAAAAGGTCCCAGTCGACAGCCCCTGTAACCATTGTCTCACAACGGCCAGATCCACGTCAGAAAAGTTCTACCAGATCTCCTACCAATCGACTGCCAGTCCATGGCAGTCGACTAGTGACCTAGTAGCCGACTGCCCAGTCGGATACGGAGCGTTCTGTGCTCGCGACACTCCCATCAGTTGTTGCATCCCTCGGCAGTCGACTACTGTCGACATCAGTCGACTGCCAAGCATAAAACTACAAGTCTAACACCAGTCGAACCCTAGTCGACTTGGACCAGTCGACTGACACCTATGCCAGTCGACTACTATCGGGCAAAACCTCAAACACCAAGTTGTTTGAGCATCCGACCGTCGGGTAAACCCTCAAACATCAAGTTTAAGCCTCGGACACTTAGTCTTAGCCACTTGGCCAAGTCCACATCATCCCTCATGGAGTTCCCCACCGCAGCTCTCTTCCCTCGGCCTACGTCCCTCGGATGCGCCAAGCGCACGGCTTCGCAACGCCATCCTTCGCGTCTCTTGCCCTCGAAGTATGCTTCCCTTTGGGCTCACTCCATTCGCTCCCCATCCGACGGTCCCTCGGATGTAACAAGCGCACGGCTTTGCAATGCCATCCTTCACTGACTCAAGGACCCCGAGCCTAGTGAACTTACCAAGTCCTCAAGACTTCCCACATGCACCAAGCGCACGGTTTCGCAATGCATTTCTCACCAAGCACCAAGCGCACGGCTTCGCAATGCTTTGGACTTTTCCCACACCAAGCTACATGCTTGGATTTTTCATGCCAACCCCATGTTGGACTTTTCCATGACAATCCCATGTCATGAGTTTTATCTATCATCAAAATACTATCAAGGTACTGCTCGAGTCAAACTCGAGTCAACCTGGGCCGATTGCACCAACACTCTTTGCTCTTAATTGAGAGGACTCCGGCATCCTTTGACTTTGGGTTGACTTTTGGTGTTGATGCCTTTTTCTTAGCCAATTTAGGGCATTTGCTCTTGTAATGCCCTTTCTCCCTACACTCAAAGCATATTATGTGATTTTTATTTAAAATAACAACACTTGAGTTACCTAGGGAGGTGGTGGAGGCCTCTTCACTTCTTCCGGAGGTAGAAGCTTCATTTTGATCTTGCTCCGGAATGGAAATCCTTTCCTCCCCCTCAATGCTAGAGGTGGAGGTCTCCACCAAATCATAAACATCTTCAAATGTGGTGGGTGCCTCTTCCTTGACATTCTCCTCTACTTGTGTCGGTTGGGAATTTTCTTGGAATTTTATTATTTTATTCCATAGTTCCCTTGCATCCCTATAGTCACCCAATCTAGACCAAATATGGTTAGGTAACAAATCACTAAGTAATTTTATTACCTCGAGATTTATCTTGAAGTCCTTGATTTGGTCTTGGGTCCACCTTGACTTCTCAATGGGCTTATTGTCTTTGTCCCTAGGCATCTCAAAACCGTTTTCCACAATAATCATATAATCAAAGTCGATTTCGAGATATTCCTCCATCCGTTTCTGCCACCAAGTAAAATCTCCATCGAATTTCGATGGATGGATGTTATAGCCGGTCATCTTATAGTGCTTGTGTCGGCGGTTAGTCCTCGACAAGCAACTTGGCTCTAATACCACTTGTAGGGGATCGATGTGTATGTGTTGGCCGTCTAGAGGGGGGTGAATATCCCTCAATCGTCGTACGGTGGAATACGATCGTTCTCGTTGTGTGCTCGTCTACAATTGTCGTTAGTGCAGTGGATTACTAATACAAATATGAATACTAACAACAATACAAGCATACGCAAACACACACGATATACGTGGTTCAGAATCGAATGGTTCCTACTCTACGGGTAAGCTCTCTGAGCTCTAGTTATGCACACGACACTAACTAAACTCCTTCTCGACTACACATTAGAGGTGGAGAAACCTCGTACAAGCTATTACAACAGTAATACAACAAGAAATACAAAGACACAAGAAATACAAGTAAAGAACGCTTTACAACTCTTTGCTTTGAACCCTTTCTTGTTGCTTGCTTTGGATGGCACTTGAAGGACTGGAATGCAACAGCAATTCCCCTCCAATCGCTTCCTTAAAGTCTTGGCAAAATCCTCCCACTTGAACTCCATTTATAACCTGCATCAAGCTGATTTCGCGCACATCAGTCGACTGGTCCTATAGCTGTTGTATCACAACGGCCAGATCCATGTTGGTTAAGTTCCAATGGATCACACATCAGTCGACTGATGGCACACATCAATCGACTGGTACCCATCAGTCGAGTGATGGCGAGCTCGACTAGCTTCTGTGCCCGTGCACAGTGTTATCAATCGATTGCTTCTTTTAAGTAGTCGACTGATGTTGTCAACAGTCGACTGCCCTCCCATGGCAGTCGACTAATCAGCCAGACTTCTGTTCAGTCGAACACTGGTCGAACTCATACAACCTATAGCAGTCGACTGGCACCTATGTCAGTCGACTGATGTCGAGTAAAACCTCAAACATCAAGCTGTTTGAGCATCCGACAACCAGTCTTAGCCACTTGGACAAGTCCACCTCATCCCTCATGGAGTTCACCACCGAAGCTCTCTTCCCTCAGCCTACATCCCTCAGATGCGCCAAGCGCACAGCTTCGCAACGCCATCCTTCGCATCTCTTGCCCTCGAAGTATGCTTCCCTTTGGTCTCACTCCATTCACTCCCCGTCCGGCGGTCCCTCGCATGCACCAAGTGCACAGCTTCACAATACCATCCTTCACCGACTCAAGGACCCCCAGCCTAGTGAACTTGCCAAGTCCTCAAGACTTTTCACATTCACCAAGCGCACGGCTTCGCAATACATTTCTCACCAAGCACTAAGCGCACGACTTCGCAATGCTTTGGATTTTCCCACACCAAGCCCCATGCTTGGATTTTCCATGCCAACTCCATGTTGGACTTTCCCACACCAAGCTCCATGCTTGGACTTTCCCATGACAATCCCATGTCATGAGTTTTGTCTATCATCAAAATACTATCAAAGTACTGCTCGAGTCAAACTCGAGTCAACCTGGGCCGATTGTACCAACACTCTGCTCCTCCTATCACTGCCTCTTCATCTGCTGCTCAGTGTAAATGTCATCGAGGCACGATCGAAACTCTGAGAAATCATAAGTCGATGTACTTGCATCCTGCTCAAAAGTAAGGTGGTCATGCAGGTGCAGGCTCATGTCGGCGTGGACTAGGTGGGCTCCTATGCATGTGTGGACTAGAGGGAGAGTGATACAAGGGTGGTGAGATGGCCACCGATGTGGATGGTCCCTCATGTGGAGGGGACTCCACTATCAAGTCCAAGTGCCAGTTGGCGTGTATAGCGATGGTGGTACGATCCGGGTCGGCGAGCCTAAGGGTCGTTAGATTTTTTCTTATAAAGCATAAGGAGTCTCTTTCTCTCACAATTATTTTCATGGCCATGCATACTCCTAGGTCGATCCTAGGGCTCCCCTCTATACTCTATAATGCAGTGTAATCGTACCCCATCCTATGGCAAATGTGGGTAAGTAGGCCTCCCACATAGATCTCTCCTCGTGCTGCTTTGCCCATCTTCACAAAGTGTCTGATGAAGTGGGACCCTAAATCGATGCTACTCCTTTCTTGTAGCATATCCTATAGGCAAAGCAGCTCGCTAGATCTAACTACACTGTCACTCTCCCCACAACCAATTATAGTACTGGCCATGATGCAGTGGAGGTATCGAAAGACGGGGTTTTGGAGGCGCGATGCTTTGGCCCTAGATGGGTCATAAGCGTGCTCCCCCGTCAACTCAGTCCAAACTATCCGATAGTTATGCCCATTAGGGGTTCTTCTTTCTCCCCCACTCGGCAAGCCAAAGCATGAGTTCCATTGGTGAAGGGTCCACTCATGCTCAATGTTAAAAAGACTAAAAGTTATCCTACCCTGCTCACTTTCTCTACCCGTTAAAACTTCCGCCTCTAAGAAACTCAAAAATTCCAAAACTATCCTAGGGTAGGTTAGGTGCCTTATTCCCATAATCTCTTCCCACTCCATTTTTGCAAATAAGGCTTGCATCTCACCCAACAACCCTAAAGATTCTAGCAAATCTTCATCTAAGTACCTAGTAGTAGTGAGTTTACGAGTAGAGAGCATATTATATCTATCTCTATGTTCATTATTGCGAAAAAGAAGAGTGGATAGGGCGTTATCCTCCTCCGGAGCTTGAGGGGCATCGACTCTCCTTGTTTGTCGCTCTGAGGCACCGGATTGGGGTGCTACATGCTTGGTCCTCCTCATCCTTGCTTCTTTTGGCTTTCTTAGAGGTTAAAAATGCTTTTAGATGGTGGGAAAGACAAAATCACACGGCTAGGGCAAGAGCTTTCGAAGCACACAGCGCAAATGGGGTGAAAACACATGGCTCGCCCCTTTTATCCTCGTGTGCCACGACCGTATGAAAACACACAGCCAGGCCATGTGCGGCTCGGGTCGGTCGGGCATGGCCATGGGAAAACACACGGTCAAGTCGTGTGTCCCCATTTTTTACCCATTTATGCACCACGATCCAAATTTTCTCATACACTTTGCCATGTAGGCTAATATGGATTTCATTTTTGCCTAGCAAAGTTCTTTTCCAGTCCTAACTCTAAATGAGATGGATATCAAAACTAAAACCAAACAAATGCATGCAATGCAATCAAAAAGGGAAATCTAAAACTAAACTTGGGTTGCCTCCCAAGAAGCACTTTGTTTAAGGTCGTTTAGCTCGACCGCACTCCACTATCAACTCGGCTCTGGAGGTTTAGTGAACCTCCATTCATCCGTCTCGGGATCTTCATCTGGAGGTTCCGGATTCATTCTGCTAAACGTGAAGCCGTCGAGGTAGGGAGCTTTATGCTCCGAATGGCTGAAGAGGATAATCTCCCCATCTACCTCCAGGGAGATCTGGTGCACCTTCACATCTATACACGCCCCTGCAGTCGCTAGAAAAGGCCTTCCCAGAATGATGGGGTTCTGGGGATTTGGTCTGTGTCCAGTATGATGAAGTCCATGGGTATCACGAAATCCTCAATCACCACGGGCACATGTGGTAGCAGGCCAACGGGCTCCTTAACTGAATCATCCCACATACGAATACTAAGATTCGCTGGTTGGAGCCCGCTCAGTCCCATCTTCAGATAGTATGCGTAGGGAATCACACTGACTGATGACCCTAAATCACATAGCGCTTCGTCGAAGCTCTCCCCATAAATTAAGAAGGGAAGAACAAATTCACCAGGGTTCTTAAGCTGTAATGGAATCTTCTCTTCAAACTCATCTTGGTCAGGTAGGGTGGTAATCATGGCTGCACACCCCTTGGCGAATTGGCTACTTTGCCCCACTCCTTCCTCTTTTCCTAGACTCACCGGAGAGCTCTTCACAGGTTGCGACACGGATTGGGATATATGGGCCACTTGCGTCTCCAACATCCTGGTATGTCTTGCAAGACCGTCAACGGTGGCCTTCAAGTCTCTGAGTGATTCTTTAGACTTCTGATGTTGGCGATGAAATTCCTCATTGGCCTGAGTTTGGGAAGCGATGAAGTCCTCCATCATCAGTTCCAGTCTGGACTTCTGTTGTCACTGCCCATTGCCCTGCTGCTGCCCATACTCTACTAATGGTTATGCATTTCCCGAGTTATTCTTATAAGAGAAATTTGGGTGATTTCTCCATCCGAAATTATAAGTATTGGAGTATGGGTTGTGGGGCCTTTGGTCATAATCCCCAACCATGTCACAGTGCTCAATTTGCTCGTCTGAGGTCCCCTGCCCTCCATAGTGGTCCTCTTGATACGCTGCCGCTCCCTCTCCGAAATCAATGGTCGTGCATGCAGATGAAGGATTCAAAGATTCAAACCATCTACTGAGCACGTCCATCCTTGCTGCAAGGTGGTTCATGGAGTTGACAGTGTATCATCCCACTGCAGGTGTAGGTTGACCACGTTCAAAAGCCCATTGATGGTGGTTCTTGGCAACCTCTTCGATAGCTCCCATGCCTCCCTTATGGTCTTATTCATCAGTGCTCCTCATACGGCAGAATCTAGGGACATCTTCATGGTGTAAGCGATCCCATTATGGAAAATGTGGATCACCAGCCACCTCTCCAGTCCGTGGTAGGGGCATTGGTAGAGTATCCCCTTGTAGCGATCCCAAGCATCGAACAAGGACTCCCCCTCCTTCTGGCGAAAGCTCGTGATGAGATGGCGCATGTGAACAGTCTTACTTGGTGGAAAGTATTTATTCAGAAACTGCTGCTCACATTGCTCCCATATAGTGACGCTACCAGAAGGTAGGGAGTGAAGCCATGCCTTAGCCTTATCCCACAGTGAAAATGGGAATAGGCTTAGGCAGATCGCATCAGTAGGGACTCCGTTCATTGTCATCGTCGAGAAGATTTCGAGAAATGCCTCAAGGTGCCGGTTCGGTTCTTCAGTCGCAGCTCCTTCGAATTGGCTCTGCTGGACCATATGTATAAGTGCTGGTTTAAGTTCAAAGTTATTCGCCGAAATAGATGGTCCAGCTATACTCGGCCTGAATCCTCTAGAGCTAGGAGCTACGTAGTCCCACAGAGGTCGGCTACCTATGTTCACCTCAGATGCAGCTTAATCTTCCATCCTTCGCTGCTCTGCTCCCCGACGATGAAAGGTTCGCTCAATTTCTAAGTCGATCGGAATTAGACCTTCCGATCCTAAACATCAAAGCATATGACGAACCAAACCACAATGTTAGGAGTGCTAATCTAATTCTAAGAGAAGAAAATAAAACAATCTAGCAAATCAAAATCTAAGATGCAATAAAGAAATAAAAACAACTACTGCTAGAATTAAATAAAATAAAAATAACAGAAAATTAAAAACTAAAGCTAAATACAAAAGATATAAGACTAAAGAAAATAAAGTAAACTAGAAAGGCAATAAAGCAAGTAAATAAATCAAATCCTAAGTCTGATCCAATTTACCACCGTTCGATTTTGATATCGAAACGATCAGTCCCCGACAACGGCGCCAAAAACTTGATGCACACGAACGCGATCTCAAATCTCACGATGAAGACCGTGGAGGACTCAAAGCGTGCACTCGCGCTAAACGCCCGCAAGTGCATGGATGTCATCAAGTAATAAAGATTATCGATCCCACAAGGACTGGGATTTGAATACTAATATACTCAGTGGTTGTAATTGTTCAGATGTGACTCTAAGAGGTTTCGGTTGCTGAGGGCTGCCGGTGGACTCTACTCTATACTGTGTCACACGGAGGAGGAAAGGATTGTGCCGAGGTCTTCAAAGGTGATTCTAGGACTTCAGTTTCGCTTGTGTATCATAAAACAATGTTGTCAATTGTCATTGTCTAGACGTTTAGCTATGGTTTTGTGGAAGGGACATCATACACTCTCCCGTAGAGCCACCGCATCTACTGGGAGGTATCTCCACCTAAAAGGATGGGATAGACGGTACGAGGATGCCGAATCAATCCCTACGATGAACCATTTCCGATTCCATTGTACCCTTCTACCCACAGTTACAGGGGATCAGGTTTACCCCTAGGTTCCTTATATAAAATCCCCTAAATTTTTGATTGCGAGGGTTGTCACCCCTCGTATCACCTAAGCACAGCAAATAGAAAGCCAAACACGCATAGATATAGTAAAGAACAACTACCAATTGTCAAATTAAATTCAAAGGAAGAATTTAACATGAACCAACATTGCAATGTGTACACATGCTACTCCCTAATCCTATAATCGAAAGTACTACTCCATGTATATGAAGGAAGAATGACAAAGCATGTCTAAGTTCAAATGCATAAGGAATAAAATACAGAAACAAAGAATTACAATGCTTTCGTGATCTTCTCTTCAGCATTGATGTGCAAGGCATGGACCTTCGGCGGCGTTCCACCTCCCCGTTGTGAGTTCCCGAAGCTTTTTAGGGCTTCGGCGTGCCGTCCTAGCCGTCGTGCCTCCTCCCTAGGGTTTGGGAACCCTAGGGCGGCTCTCTCACGATCCCTCGCCTCTTGAATGAGTTTCCTATATATAGAGGTGGCTCCGGCTTTCCATAAATTCTTAAAAACCCTATTTCCTTGAATTCGCGGCGCCGCCACACGGTCGTGTGAATTTCACACGGCCTGGCCGTGTGCAAGTTTTGGGACATGGCTAGTGTGTGTTCCCTAAGGTCCGTGCTCCACAAATTGCTTTATTTTTGCTCCAAAAGTGCACCGTTTTCCCACGAAATGCTATCCTGCACACAAAAGTACAAAGAGCATACCTTCGAACTAGAAAATAGGAAATGCATGCAAAATAGAGTAACATATGCATGATACTAACACAAAATGTAATGAGATGTGAGCGAAAACTACTCTCAAAATCCTATATGTTTTGCTCACATCACACGCCTTCACCACTACTATAAACCAAAATCATAATCAAGGCTTACCTCACAACGAGCCCTCCTTCGATCTCAGCTGTTCACCGTGGACAGCTTAGCCCCCAACGCAACTGATCTCCGATCACTGCCCAAATCATGGATCCAAGCTCAATCAGAAACCCACAGTGAGATCTCATCTCACATCTCAAAGGAGGAAGGAGACCACTAACGTACGATGACAGCTCACCGCTGCAACAACAGCATCGCCAATATGCTTACGTGAAGGGCTGCTGACCTTGGACATAAGGGAAACAACTAAGCAGTGATGTCACCGAGTTGCCCCCACTAGGTTGTCGGTGAGCTGGGAGAAGGCGGCGTGATCACGCAGAGAAACGGAGCTGAGGTGAAAGAGGAATCGCAATTGAAAAAGACGAAGCTGTGATCGATTTTTTTGGCTTTTAAACGCCGTTTGTGAATTGGTTCAAGTGAACCTGGCTCAACCAACCGGTTCAAGCCCCAACCGGTTCAGCCCCTAACTAAACCCAGCTTTCAATTAAACCTAATCTAATCCAACTACTAATTAAACCTAATTAGTTTCTTAAAGAGTTAATCCATTATATTAATTATTTTTTTCCCATATCTTACATTCTCCCCCACTTAATAAAATTTGGTCCTCAAATTTCCGACTCATGTACGAGTATGAGATGTCACAACAACCATCTTAAGTATCTGGAGAAAAGTCACACACCTCAAGTGACTAAGTGGGTACTGAGCCTTTAAAATCTATCATGGATACTCTCAATAGACCTTTTAAAGTCCGAATAACACCTTCATATTGCTCACCTATCAAAAAGTACATAATTGTACTAGAGTGGAGCTCTATACTCGTAACTGGTGGGAGACTTTACCAGAATCATAAGGTGAATCTTGAATCACTATCGAAAATGATACTCAAGGATACTCCATGAATATAATTCCATCAAGCAATCCAACGAAATCCATCTTATGGCTCGGAAGGAAATGAGCGGACCTAGCTAATCGATCATCGATTACCCAAATCACATCAAGTCCTTTCCGAATTCTAGATAATCTCCCAACATAGTCTAATGTACTAGGCTCCCACTTCATCACGGTACATAACCCTACCGATCAACAATATTCCACCTTTATTTGTTGGCACACCCAACATCAACCTACGAAATCAACTATCATCTAGGCCCTAAAACCTAGTTCCATAAGCTTCTGACCAAGTGATTCCCATCACCTTCTTGGTCCAACAAATCAGCAGTATAGTAACGCTAGAGCACCTATCCACATCTACGGTAAACACCAAATCAATCTAGGGAAACCACAACTTCCCTTCAAATTATGAATATGTCCAAAAATATTGTCTAAGAAGACAACAACATATCGATCCAATCAAGTCCATGAACGACTAAATCATTGATAAGTCTAACAAAATTATCAACAGCTCATAAAATTCATATCAAGTATGCAATGTCATCTTCTACACACCTGCATCCTTTCACTCTAAGCTGATGATATCTCAATCGTCACACCGACAATGATAACTGTATGATGCCAAGTCACTACAATATCAACACTCCAATCATAAATCAACCCTAGAGTATACACAAGTATCCTTTAACAGATCTAAATAGATCATCTATCCACAATGAAGGATACCATTTCCAACAACTACTGCATACCACCATCGATAATCGATGCATAACCTCCAAGGTTCATCTCTCTTTTAACCAAGAGTTTCGGATCTTCTCCAGAAGGAATACTCGGATAGATAAATATCTCATCCAACACCTCCTATAACCCGCAACTACATTCTTCCAATTCTCAGTGTTTAGCAACACTAATACCAACAAAATTATCTCTCGGTATGAGGTCTTCAATATCGGAACTATTTCCGAAGTCACTCCAATCACCTACTCCACCCGCCTATACAATGGCAAGTCTTGGAGTTCATCCGAGTCTACATTCGAATACCCTTGTATTATACGCACGTCCAAGAGACCTAGTATACCAACATTCCAGCAATTTAACTATCCGTACGGATATGTCTATAGTAGAGGTATGTCTAGCAAAGGCTAAGGGTGTCCCTTGACTTCTTGGTTATTGATCAAAATCTCACCTGACAGTAGAGAAAAATCACCAACCCACAAGTCGATGTATAGGAATCCTTCTAATCCTATCTAAGGATGTTCTAGACCTAGCTACATGTAACTACCAGTATCTCTCGATATATCCGCAAAATAGGGTAACCTAAAATAATACCCCGAATGACAAATTCTTCGGTCTTCTATACCTCTTCTCGAGTAATCATGTAAACTCGCCTAACATCTGTTCTTGACAACTGAGCTCGTGTAAGTGCAAAAGACTACCATAGAGGAACTGATGTCAACTGCTGAACTGAGATACAATACCCAAAATGTCTGCAATGGAGATGGTAAACACTGTTGTACTGGTAATGAGTACACCACCAATTGTGAAGTACTGAATAGCTATCAACATTGTAGCACGCTCCAACTCTGCAAATAGTATAGTTGCGTCTGGAGAATACAACATAGATACGACCATCATCGTAAACTCTCTCCTCTGTATAAAGCATAACCAAGCTTGGGAAGGTAACAATTGTCGTCTGGATGTCTAAGTCTTCTAAGATGTCTTCTGCTGATACTGTTGAGTAAATTGCTTCTCCCGGATGGAAGTATCAAAGAGCTCTATTATGTCTGAGGTAGTAGATCACTGCTGGTTTGATAACCCAATCTTCTACGATGATTTCTGTTGTTGAGATTGTTAATCACCCTCTCGAAAGCAACATCAATGGTCTTCAACTGAGTCTTCAAAGTACAACTCATATGTACTAGTTGCTTACCATAGAAATAGGTGAACTGATCTAATGGATAATCCGACTTTGTGTCATCGTGATCCACACTACACACACATAATCCCTTCAGAGTCTTTCTTTTGAGTTCGTTGATAAACATTAGAAGATGCTGACGATCTGCAATCAGTCTTCTATGGTCGGAAAAATCTCCAATAGTCGCTCGTGGCCCATGACTCCAATCTTGCTCCTTTTTTCCAACATTCGAAGACTTCTGATTCCAATAATTTGACTTGCAATATCTGCTTATCAAATCTCCAACTCTTAAAACACTTGCTACGACATCATTACCATGAACATGACTCAATCTGATGTCTTCCAATAGGATCTGATAGAAAATCCATACATCCGAATCCAACTGTAAGTCAATAATCCCTGGGTGGCTTGAGATATCCATTCACACTCTTGAGCTATTAGATGGTCGTAACCTTTGCAAGTCTAACGACTTTGCATGATACTCCCCTTACCAAGCGATCACCCTACTTGATGCTCAAGAATTCTCTAATAATGAGTTAAAGAAACGACGCAGGGAAATACTCTCTCACAACATCACTACACCATGGCCAAGTGATGTGTGATTTCCCGAAGGTTATTTCCTACCTCTTCCACCAAGTATCGGCTTGATCCTGATAATGGTATTCAACTAGCTCCACTTTCTCTGAATAACACGAGTTAAGTACTCAAAAGTACCTTCAAAGTTATACAACCCCACACGAACAACTCAGGGATCAAAATCCCTATAAAACACCATAAAGTAATGATGCACACGGATGCGACCTCAAATCTCGCGATGGATACCGTTAAGGACTCAAAGTACGCGCTCACGCTCGTGGTCAACGCCCGCAAGTGCACGGATGTCGTCAAGTAATAAAGATTATCGATCCCACAGGGACTGGAATTCGAATACCAATATACTAAGTGGTTGTAATTGTTCGGACGTGATCTCTAAGAGATTTTGGTTGGTGAGAATTGTTGGTGGACTTTACTCTGTACGGTGTAACATGGAGGAGAAAAAGAGTGTGTCGGGGTCTTAAAAGGTGATTCTAAGACTTCGGTTTCACTTGTGTATCACATAACAATGTTGTCAATTGGCGTTGTCTAAACGTCTACCTACGGTCTTGGGGAAGGAACATCATACACTCTCCCGCAGAGCCACCGCATTCACCGGGAACTATCTCCGCCCAAAAGGATGGGATAGACGGTACGAGGATGTCAAATCAATCCTTACGGCGGACCGTTTCTGATTCCATCGCTCCCTTCTCCCTGCAGTTACAGGAGATCAGGTTTACCCCTAGGTTCCTTGGATGAAATCTCCTAAATTTTAGATTGCGAGGGATGTCACCCCTCATACCACCTAAACACAGCGAAAAGAAAGCCAAACACGCATAAATATAATAAAGAACAACTACCAATTGTCAAATCAAACTTATGAGCAAAATTTAACATGAATCAACATTGTTTATGTACACAAGCTACTCCCTAATCCTAGAATCGAAAGTACTACTCTATAAATACGAAGGAAGAATCACAAAACATATCTAAGTTTGAATATTTATGCAATGAAGTGTAGAAACACAGATATACAATACTTTTGTGATCTCCTCTCCGGCATTGAATTGGGACCTCCGGCGGCATTCCTCCTCCCCGTTGCGAGTTACCGAAACTTTTTAAGGCTTCGGTGTGTCATCCTAGCCATCATGCCTCCTCCCTTGGGCTTTGGTGGAGCCATCCTTATATAGACATCACCTCAGACCGTTGCAAAATTCGAAAAAAACCCTAGTCGTGCAAATCCGTCTAGCCGCCACACGACCGTGTGTTTCCACATGGCCCGGCCGTGTGCGGCCCTGGGGTGCTGATCTTCGCCCATTGGACATGGCCATGTGAATCCACATGCCCTAGCTATGTCCCACTTTGCGTCTAGCGTGAAATGTCCTTCTTTTGCTCCGAAAACACATCTTTTTCGCCCAAAAAGCCAACCTGCAAACAAAAGTACAACGAGCAAACCTCCGAACCAGAAAATAGGAAATGCGTGCAAAAACAAAGTAATATATGCATGAAACTATCACAAAATGTAATAAGATGTGAGCGAAAACTACTCCTAAAACCCTATATGTTTTGCTCACATCACTTTCCCCAGACTTAAATCTTTGTTTGTCCTCAAGCAATCCTCAGTGCCATGAAATTAAAAAGATATTGTTCCATAATTAGCATGTTAACTAAATTTATCAAGTGGTATTCTGCAATCAAAGCAAAACAAATATGTTCTAGAAGTTCACTAAGTTAGCTTCTCATGCTCGTGCTAGGCGAACCATTCTTAGGGGATGTCCGTTCCATGGTGAGTTAAGTCGTCACTCCATAGCTTTCCTAAGGATTCTGGCTCTTAGGCACTTACTTGCCCAAAGCGAGGGTCGTTCCCTAGATCTAGCATAAAGTCTCAAAGGCGTGCTCCGTATTGAGAGAAATTGGTAGGTGTTTCCCCAATAACCTAACTCGGTCTCAAAGGGGCACCTAGCCATTTCCACCCACGACAACTATTCTTTTATCCCTCTCAATCTCTTTTTTTTTTTGCCTTCTCTCTTTTTTTTCTTTTTCTTTTCTCTCTTTTATTTTTCGGCTCACTAGGATTTTGATTTTTCCAAATGGGCTTACACAATCCGAGCATCTCTAGTAACTAAAATGCTAAATCTAGAGTCACCTATGGATTCCAATGTACTAGACTATTGAGATGAATCATAACTAGGTATGTACTAGATTCTCCTTTTCAGAATGTTCTACATGTATAAGTGTAAAACCAAAGCTAACCAGTGTAAGTCTAGAACATTCTATAAAGCAAATAAAATAAAATACCACAAGACAAATGAAGTTAAGCTACCTATGGGAATAACTCATGCAAGCTACTTTTAAAAATACTACTGAGGTAGCCTAAAACATAACAAAAATTAATTACTGAAAGAAGTTAGACAACCCATGCATGGATAAATGAATGAACATACCCGAAAAGAAACTACTGCTAGGAAACAAAACAAAATAGATTCTGGGGTCTCCCCCCCCCCCCCCAGACTTAAACAAAAATATACCTCTAATATGATGGACGAGGTGGAAAGTATGGGAGCCTCAACATCTCTGAATCCTGGGAGAACCTGCTGCTGAGCTGCTGATGCCACATATACATGTGGTCGATCTTGAAGCTGGTGGATGAAGTGGCTGCTCGGTGCTCCTCCTGTAGGGATGTATACTTAAAAGTCTATTTTTTGTATGAACATCTTTATTTTGAAATAAGAATCACATGATCATTGTTTGCATATTTTTATGGTTATGCAATATTGTCTAATACCTTACATTGTAGATAACATGGTGTGTGGTGTCACACGGGAGATCATGTTATCGGCTCCTTGTAAAGTATAAGTAAAGGCTCACAACCGAGATGGCTTTGGACAAACCATCGGAATGGTTGTAGTGTGATTTGGTATTGGTTTGTCTTGACCATAGAATCACACTAGTGCACTTTGTGTGTATTGAGCAGGACCGACACAGAGGTGATTCGATTTATTGCTGACTACATAATCGAATCGGACCTCAGATATTATTTAGTACATGCTCTTAATCCCGATATAATAACGGGCACATATACTTGGTACTCATCTCTTTGATTTACCAATGGGCGAGATTTATAGATTAAATCGATAGACTCGGTAAGTTGGGAGATGATATTATTTATATGGTGTGCCGTTGATTATAGGAGGAAACCGTGTCCTATATATTAGGATGATGATGTCCCCTTGAGGAGCTCATAAGGTTCATCATGTAAACCCTGCAGGTGGACTTGGTCCTGCATGATGAAAAGGTTGAGTGGTACTACTCATGGAGTTAGATGTCGATTAATTAATGGTCAGTAAATTAATTAATTGACGGACATTCGAGATCTTAAACACGGGGAGAAAATGTACAAATAATATATGGAGCCCATATTATCATATGGGGGTTGGTGAGGTAGATCAATAATGGACCTTTAGTGGATTGGACCATCATTAGTGGATCGGACTTTATGTGGGCTTGATCCATGGGTGACCAAGACCCAACTCCTCCTCATGGTCCCTAATGTAGCCCATTAACACCTCAAGATGCTTAGATCCAATGGATAGAAACAAAACACTAAGATCCATTGGTAGAGATTAAATCTCTAAGATCCGACGGTTGAGATTAAATCTCTAGATCCGACGGTTGAGATTAAATCCCTAGAACCAATGGAGGAGATTAATTCATGGCTTATCCCCAAACTCTATAAAAGGTGGCATGGGGTTGGCGTGAAGATCATCATAGAGAGGGAGCAAGGCTTGGGCGGCAAGAATAGGGCAATCTTAGTTGAGATAGGATTGGAATTAGGGTTAGGGTTTTGAGGCTAGGGTGGCACCAAATAAGGAAGGTTCTTTCTCTCTTCTTCTTCCTCTTTGTGCCAACGTCCAGCAGCTTCTCCCAGCTTTTTTCCAGCCTTGGCCGACGCCCAAAGCCTCCTTCTTCTTCTCCTTAGGTGGTGGAAACAAGATATAGGGTTTCCCTAGGTATCTTGGTTGCTTCCCACCACCATCTCCTTCATTTACTTGGCAGTCTGCAAGTAAGGGATTGATTCCTTGTTGGTTGAGTTTTGGAAGGAGAAAAACATTGTTTCTCTTCTTCCTCTTGCTTGGGAAAGCAAGGAAGGAAGTTTTGCGATCTAGGAGCTTCGACTTTTGGTGGATCGTCGCCCACACGACGTCCAAAAGGAGGAGGGTCATACATTAGAAGACCAAGAGGTATAACTATTCTTCTATCTCTTTTATTCATTGCTTGTGTTTGTTTTTCAAAATATAAGCATGTTATATTTCTGTAAATAGGCTAAATAATACTTGGATCCCGAGTACAAACACAAAACACAAGCGCGATCCGGACATCGCTCATTCCGCGGCTACTCGTAGGATAGAGGATGGTCGCTTGAACAACTAGTTTGTTCAAGTGACCTCTCTAAATGAATAGCACGACGATGACTTGGTTGCTTTGGGAATCCCTTTTGTCTAAGATTAAATTTTTAATCCGGGGACATCAAAGGGATCACCATGGTCAAGCAAGGGAGGTGAAGGGGAAGCGAAGTTTCCCCTCACGGATCAACCCCAACAATTGGTATCAGAGCTTCCGGGCAAAACCAACAATTGGTATCAGAGCCAAGGATTTCGGTTTTGTGTGTTTAGGATTCGGTTAATTTTATGCACTTTTTCATATATTATATGTGCCGGATAATAGTAGGATATGCGTAGTTTAACTTTTTGGTTGCAGGCATAAGATCCGACTATTATGGCCGTGTGTGTGTATGTGATTGTATGTGTGTAAATATTTATTTTGTTGAATCCTCGGGGTTGACGAGGCTAGTATTTAGTTTTTTTGTAAATTAAATACGGCATTGTTTAGCCGCTCTTTATTTTATTTTACTTTCGATCTAGATTCATGTACACTCCCTCGTGGAGTATAGGATCGATGGATGTAAATTAAAATAGGTTTTAGTCTCGGCTCGGATCTCCGGAGGGCTTGTACATGGCGTAGGAGGAGCGGACGAGATGGCGATGCGACGGGAGCCATATTGAAGACAAAGGCCATAATAGTTGGAAAATAATTTATTTTTCATATTTATTGCTTTTTGTTTGATATGCATGTCGTAGGAAAATTCCTCATTTTTAATTTACTAAGTGGGAGAGGGATATTTTAATTAATTCCCGCGGCCTCCATTACAATTTGACGTGTGATGCAACAAACTTGCGTGTTGGCTCTGAGTGCCTTCCTCCCTGCGGATGAGTTTGTTTGCGGATCACTAGGTCAAATAATGGTTATAGGAAATTATCTAGGAGCATGTGTACTTCCACAGCGGTAAGGCACATAATCCGAAATAATTCCCTTAGTATCGTGTAATGGTGCACACTTAGATGCAAATTAAAAGTATCCTCCCCATCGGAGTCACTGCTTTTATTTGTAGGGCCAAAGAGGAACCAACTATTAATTTTATTTGTCGAAAAGTAAGGTTGACAAGATAATAAAATTAATGGGTAAAACCTCCTCTTACAAATGTAGAATTCGTATACGTCCACACTGCGTGGCATGCGATATTCTCGGTGGATTGAGGTGTTGGTTGATATCAAAATTTTATTGTTTGAGGAATCAATAATTTTTTGAAATCTAATGTTTTGATTTATGTGATTCTTAGGTTTTCTTTCAAAATGACTTTCAACCCACTTGCTGTGATACTGAAAGAGAACAAACTTACTGGACCCAACTATGTAGATTGGAAGAGGAATCTAGATATTGTCTTGACTGCTGAGGAATACAAATATGTACTCCTCGAAGAGTGCCCTCCCAAGCCTACAGATAATTCTGGGGAAAAGGAGAGAGAGAGCTATAGGAAGTGGAACAAGGCCGATGAGATGGCACGGTGTTACATTTTGGCATCTATGTCAAATGTACTCCAACATCAGCATCAAGCCATGCCCACTGCCTATGATATGATGCTCAATCTCAAGGAGCTTTTCGGACACCAGAATCGGGCTGCGAGGCAAGAGGCCATGAGAAACTTGATGACGACCACCATGATCGAGGGAACACCCGTGAGGGATCATGTTCTCAAGATGATGGCTCATTTGAATGAGCTGGAGGTCCTAGGAGCTGAGATCGATGGGGAAACCCAGGTCAATATCATACTCCAGTCTCTGCCTAGGAGTTTTGAGCAGTTTCGCCTCAACTACAACATGAACAAGAGGTTGTATTCATTGGCGGAACTTCTGACAGAACTCCAGGCAGCAGAGGGACTATTTCGTCAGAGTGCTCAGGTGCATGCCGTGATGACCCAGAAGGTTTCTGCTTCTAAGCCGAAAGGCAAGAAGAAGAAGAAACAAACCGGGGCAAAGGCGGTGGGAGGTACTCAGGGAGGAGTGAAGAAGCCGAAAGGCAAGTGCTTCACTTGTAAGCAGACTGGACACTGGAAGAAGGACTGCCCCAACCGCAAGAACAAAGGTATATCTTTTGGACTAGTCGTTGAAACATGTTTAGCGGTGTTATCTACCGGCACCTGGTGTGTAGATACGGGAGCCACTGATCATGTCTGCAATACTTTGCAGGGGTTCCAGGAAACCAGACGACTGGCTGAAGGGGAGATTACCGTGTACTTGGGCGATGCCACAAAGGTGGCGGCTGTTGCAGTGGGAGACGTTCATTTATCTTTTGAGAAAAATAAACTTTTGGTTCTTAAGAATTGCCTTTATATACCCTTATTTAGAAAGAATTTAATTTCAGTTTCTAAATTGTTTATGGATGGATATTCTATTTCTTTTAATGACAGAGTTGTTATAAGAAGGAATAGGGACATTATTTGTTCGGGTACATTGATAGGAAATTTGTACACACTTGAACCAAAACCTCCCACGATGCAAATTGAAGTTAATAACTCATCTTCTAAATCCAATAAGAGAAAAGAACCTTCGAAGATGAACCAAACATATCTTTGGCATCTTAGGCTTGGTCACATTAACCTAAGCAGGATTCAAAGGTTGATAGCTGATGGACCTTTGGGCTCATTAGTGGTGGAGGATCTCCCAACCTGTGAATCTTGCTTGGAGGGTAAGATGACCAAGAGGCCTTTCAAGGCCAAGGGGTATAGAGCCAAAGATGTGTTAGAATTGGTTCATTCTGATTTGTGTGGTCCTATGTCTATCCAGGCTAGAGGTGGTTTTGAATATTTCGTCTCTTTTATAGACGATTATTCAAGATATGGATGCATTTACTTGATGCGCCGCAAGTCTGAATGCTTTGACAGGTTCAAAGAATTCAATGTTGATGTGGAGAACCGTCAAGGTAAAAGTATCAAGACCCTACGATCTGATCGTGGTGGTGAATACCTCTTGGGAGAGTTTAGGAATTACCTATCAGAGGCTGGGATTCAATCCCAATTGTCTGCACTTGGCACACCCCAGCAGAATGGTGTAGCAGAGCGAAGGAATAGGACTCTTATGGAGATGGTTAGATCAATGATGAGTTATTCTGACTTGCCAGATTCGTTCTGGGGATATGCTCTAGATACTGTATATACATTACGAACTTGGTTCCATCTAAATCAGTGCCTTCTACTCCGTAGAATTGTGGATCTGAAAAGCCTAGTCTGAGACATATTCGGATATGGGGGAGTCCAGCACATGTGCTGAAGGCAGATGCTGGTAAGTTGGAACCTCGTACAGAAGTGTGCATGTTTGTTGGCTACCCTAAGGGAATGAAGGGTGGTTTGTTCTATAGTCCTAGAGATCAGAAGGTGATCGTGAGTACGAATGCCAGATTTCTAGAGGAGGACTATGTGATGAACCACAAGCCCACGAGTAAAATTGTTCTGGAGGAGTTAAAAGGGGAAGTCACTTCTTTAGTACCACCGGTACAAGAGGATATACCACATGTCACTGCACCACGTGTCACAGAGGATACACAGGTGATACCTCGTCGTAGTGGGAGGGTTGTGAGACAGCCTGATAGATTCATGTTCTTGGGAGAATCTTCTGATTTGGTCCCTGACGAACATGAACTGATCCACGGACATATGATGAGGCAATCCAAGATAAAGATGCGATATCTTGGCAGAGTGCAATGAATGCCGAGATTGAATCTATGGATTCAAATCAGTCTGAGCTAGTAGAACCACCCGATGGTGTAAAAACCATTGGATGCAAGTGGATCTACAAAAGAGAGGAATAGATGGGAAGGTTGAGACCTTCAAAGCGAGGCTTGTTGCGAAGGGGTATACTCGTAAAGAGGGTATCGATTATGAGGAGACCTTTTCACGTAGCTATGCTTAAATCTATAGGATTCTCTTATGCATAGCAGCTCATATGGATTATGAGGTGTGGCAGATGGATGTCAAGACAGCTTTCCTTAATGGAAGTCTTGAGGAAAACATCTACATGAAGCAACCAGAGGGATTCATTGCTAAGGGAAAAGAGCATCTTGTATGTAAGCTTAATCGGTCCATTTATGGATTGAAACAAGCTTCGAGGTCTTGGAACATTCGGTTTGATGAGGTGATCCAGTCTTATGGATTTATTCAAAGTCCGGATGAGTCTTGTGTATACAAGAGATGTGACGGAAACGTAGTGGTATTTCTTGTACTATACGTAGATGACATTTTGTTGATTGGCAACAATATCAAGGTGTTATCGGACGTAAGGGTATGGTTGTCCAAACAGTTTGATATGAAGGACTTGGGAGAAGTGGGACACATCCTTGGGATCAAGGTTATAAGGGATCACAAGAAAAGGATGTTGTGCTTATCCCAAGCTTCATACATAGACACGATTATGGAGCGTTTTAGCATGCAGAACTCCAAGAAGGGTTTTCTACCTTTCAGGCATGGAGTACCTCTATCTAAGGAGATGTGTCCTAGATCATCTGAGGAGATAGAGGAGATGAAGGCGGTTCCTTATGCTTCGGCAGTAGGAAGCCTCATGTATGCGATGCTCTGTACGAGACCAGATATCTGTTTTGCCGTGGGCATGGTCAGCAGATATCAGAGTAATCCAGGACAGGGACATTGGACTGCGGTAAAGCATATATTGAAGTACCTGAGAAGGACTAGGGATTATATGCTGGTTTACCGGGCAGACCAATTACTCCCTGTGGGTTACACGGATTCCGACTTCCAATCTGATAGGGATAACAATAAGTCTACCTCAGGTTTTGTGTTTACTTTGGGAGGTGGAGCCATTGTATGGAGGAGTGTCAAGCAAAAGTGCGTGGCAGACTCCACCATGGAAGCTGAGTATGTGGCGGCCTCTGAGGCGGCCAAAGAAGCTGTATGGCTCAGGAACTTTCTGATGGACTTGGATGTGATTCCTGGTTTGCCCAGAACTATCACGATTTATTGTGATAATAGTGGTGCAGTTGCAAACTCGAAGGAACCACGAGCCCATAAGGCTAGTAAACACATAGAGCGCAAGTACCACCTGATACGAGAAATCGTAAAGCGAGGAGAAGTTGCTGTGGCCAAGATTGCATCGGAGGATAACCTGGCAGATCCTTTCACTAAGGGCCTTCCGGCGAGAGCTTTTGATAGGCATGTGGAGGGAATGGGGATCAGATGTATGGCACTTTGAGGACAGCATAGTCTTTTAGTATAAGTGGGAGATTGTAGGGATGTATACTTAAAAGTCTATTTTTTGTATGCACATCTTTATTTTGAAATAAGAATCACATGATCATTGTTTGCATATTTTTATGGTTATGCAATATTGTCTAATACCTTACATTGTAGATAACATGGTGTGTGGTGTCACACGGGAGATCATGTTATCGGCTCCTATGAAAGTATAAGTAAAGGCTCACAACCGAGATGGCTTTGGACAAACCATCGGAATGGTTGTAGTGTGATTTGGTATTGGTTTGTCTTGACCATAGAATCACACTAGTGCACTTTGTGTGTATTGAGCAGGACCGACACAGAGGTGATTCGATTTATTGCTGACTACATAATCGAATCGGACCTCTGATATTATTTAGTACATTCTCTTAATCCCGATATAATAACGGGCACATATAATTGGTACTCATCTCTTTGATTTACCAATGGGCGAGATTTATAGATTAAATCGATAGACTCGGTAAGTTGGGAGATGATATTATTTATATGGTGTGTCGTTGATTATAGGAGGAAACCGTGTCCTATATATTAGGATGATGATGTCCCCTTGAGGAGCTCATAAGGTTCATCATGTAAACCCTGCAGGTGGACTTGGTCCGGCATGATGAAAAGGTTGAGTGGTACTACTCATGGAGTTAGATGTCGATTAATTAATGGTCAGTAAATTAATTAATTGACGGACATTCGAGATCTTAAACACGGGGAGAAAATGTACAAATAATATATGGAGCCCATATTATCATATGGGGGTTGGTGAGGTAGATCAATGATGGACCTTTAGTGGATTGGACCATCATTAGTGGATCGGACTTTATGTGGGCTTGATCCATGGGTGACCAAGACCCAACTCCTCCTCATGGTCCCTAATGTAGCCCATTAACACCTCAAGATGCTTAGATCCAATGGATAGAAACAAAACACTAAGATCCATTGGTAGAGATTAAATCTCTAAGATCCGACGGTTGAGATTAAATCTCTAGATCCGACGGTTGAGATTAAATCCCTAGAACCAATGGAGGAGATTAATTCATGGCTTATCCCCAAACTCTATAAAAGGTGGCATGGGGTTGGCGTGAAGATCATCATAGAGAGGGAGCAAGGCTTGGGCGGCAAGAATAGGGCAATCCTAGTTGAGATAGGATTGGAATTAGGGTTAGGGTTTTGAGGCTAGGGTGGCACCAAATAAGGAAGGTTCTTTCTCTCTTCTTCTTCCTCTTTGTGCCAACGTCCAGCAGCTTCTCCCAGCTTTTTTCCAGCCTTGGCCGATGCCCAAAGCCTCCTTCTTCTTCTCCTTAGGTGGTGGAAATAAGATATAGGGTTTCCTAGGTATCTTGGTTGCTTCCCACCACCATCTCCTTCATTTACTTGGCCGGCGGCAAGGAAGGGATTGATTCCTTGTTGGTTGAGTTTTGGAAGGAGAAAAACATTGTTTCTCTTCTTCCTCTTGCTTGGGAAAGCAAGGAAGGAAGTTTTGCGATCTAGGAGCTTCGACTTTTGGTGGATCGTCGCCCACACGACGTCCAAAAGGAGGAGGGTCATACATTAGAAGACCAAGAGGTATAACTATTCTTCTATCTCTTTTATTCATTGCTTGTGTTTGTTTTTCAAAATATAAGCATGTTATATTTCTGTAAATAGGCTAAATAATACTTGGATCCCGAGTACAAACACAAAAACCGGCGATCCGGACATCGTCTATTCCGCGGCTACTCGTAGGATAGAGGATGGTCGCTTGAACAACTAGTTTGTTCAAGTGACCTCTCTAAATGAATAGCACGACGATGACTTGGTTGCTTTGGGAATCCCTTTTGTCTAAGATTAAATTTTTAATCCGGGGACATCAAAGGGATCACCATGGTCAAGCAAGGGAGGTGAAGGGGAAGCGAAGTTTCCCCTCACGGATCAACCCCAACAATTGGTATCAGAGCTTCCGGGCAAAACCAACACCTCCTCCCTAGCCCACTGCGCCTGCTAGGCATGCATGTGTTGTCGATTCCTTGTGGCACCATACGAAGCAATACGTAACTGAACGGAAGTAGAAGTATATGTGAGCCTCATCGTAGAACTCCTTAGCCCACTGGAAATGCTCCCATAAGCCTCTAAACTCAGCCTGTGCATAGGAGCTATGATCATTCCATCGCTGCCCCTGCGTCTACTGCTCGGCATATATGTCATCGAGGCACGATCGGAACTCCGAGAAATCATTGGCAGAAGTACCTGCATCTGCTCAAAAGTAGGAAAAGAAAATGGTGCAGGTGTAGGCTTTTCACGTGGACTAGGGGGCGCAACACGACCATGTGAAATCACACGGCCTGACCGTGTACGCCTCTGGAAGTCAGGGCACGGCCGTGTGAAAACACACTGCCTGACCGTGTGTGACTCTGGAAGTCAGGGCATGACCATGTGAAAACAAACAACCTGGTCGTGTGTGACTCTGGAAGTCAGGGCATGGCCATGTGAAAACACACGACCTAGCCGTGCGCCCTTTGTTTCTTTTCTCATGGTGCACAATGGTCTGATTTCGCTCACTCACTTCACCATATAAACGTAAAATGACTTTTGTTTTTACCTAGCAAGTTCTTTCCTTTCCTAAAAATGCTAAATACCATAAATCAAAGTTCGAATTAACTAAATGCATGCAATACAATCAAAGGGAAATCTAAAGACTAAACTTGGGTTGCCTCCCAAGAAGTGCTTTGTTTAAGGTCTTTTAGCTTGACCTTATTCCTACATTTCATTTGAGGCATTTGAATCTTGCTCGTGGGGGAGAAAGATACTTGCTCACTTTATGCCTCTTACCTGGTTGTCCTCCATTGCTATATCCCTTAAATATTGCTCGTGGAGGGGCCAAATACTTTCTCAACTTTCGTTTCTTGCCTTTTAGTCCCCCATTACTATATCTTTAAAATCTTCCTTGTGGAGGGGCAAGATACTTGGGCGCTGCTTTTCTTGACTCAAGGTTTAACATGCTTAGTCTCAACGAATCATCAATAGTTTGGTCATGATATTCTGTTTCATCCATATGCTGTAAATAATGTAACTCACCACAAATATTCTCACCAAAAGATTTATTAGCACATTCTATCATGTCAAATGAAATTTTATCATTACAAATCACTAGGTGGGCTTTGTTATGGGTAACTAAAGTTTTGGTGAGGGATAAGGCAAGCTCTTCTAGACCGTTGAGGTTAAGAGGTGTTTTGATTGAAGCAATGCACTCCTCGATTAAAGTATCAATTATATAATCCTCAAGTTCTCCTTCTAGTGGTGATTGAATGGATTGTCCTTCTCTACTTCCAATGTCATCTACGTCCTCCTCATCCATTCGCTCAAAGTAAGTCCCTGTCATATTAGGTTTAATCCAGTCATCAAAGCCACCTTCTAGTCATTTGGTTTCTATCCTAGCTAGATCCCGTTCCATCATCTCTGCAAATTGTTGGCTATGCTCTTTGCATTCCCTAGTAAAATTATCTAGCGGGGCTTCTAAGTGGGGACTTAGTTCTGAATAAAATTTGCATGGTGACTTATAGTTCTCGTTCTCATTTTGGAAATGATATTGGGTCTCTGTCTACGAATGCCGCTATCGGAATTCATCATTCGCCGCTTGTTATGTTCGAATGAAATCTTCCATCATCTACTCAAGTCGGGATTTAGGCGGACAATGTTGAGGGTTTAAGTACCCAAGGTCATAACTATATGAATAGAAATCATCTTGTGGCTACTGGTTGTAATTGTAGGTGACATCTTCTTGTTCAAATTGTGAAGGTTTGAATATATCCGGACAATCATTAATGGTATGTCATGTTTCACCACAATGTTCACAATAAATATTACCAAAACTTACAGCATTAAATTGACCATAATCATGAGTAAAAGCATGCATCGTTATATGCAGAAAATTATAAATAAGGAAAGAGCAACTGAATAAACAAAACTGAAAAAAAATAAAATAAAACAAGAAAAGTAAATCTATCCTAAGTTCGATCCAATTTACCACTGTTCAATTTGATATCGAATCGATCAGTCCTCGGCAACGGTGCCAAAAACTTGATGCGCACAGACACGACCTCAAATCTCGCGACGGATACCATCGAGGACTGAAAGTGCGCGCTCGCGCTCAATGCCCATAAGTGCACGGATGTCGTCAAGTAAAAAAGATTATCGATTCCACAGGGACTGGAATTCGAATACCAATATACTAAGTGGTTGTAATTGTTCGGACGTGATCTCTAAGAGATTTCGATTGGTGAGGACTTTTGGTGGACTCTACTCTGTACGGTGTCACAAGGACGAGGAAAAGAGTGTGTCGGGGTCTTAAAAGGTGATTCTAGGACTTCAGTTTCACTTGTGTATCACAGAACAATGTTGTCAATTGGTGTTGTCTAAATGTCTACCTACAGTCTTGGGGAAGGGACATCATACACTCTCTCGCAGAGCCGCCGCATTCACCGGGAGCTATCTTTGCCCAAAAGAATGGGATAGATGGTACGAGGATGCCAAATCAATCCTTGTGGTGGACCGTTACCAATTCCACCACTCCCTTCTCCCCGTAGTTACGGGAGATCAGGTTTACTCCTAGGTTCCTTGGATCAAATCTCCTAAATTTTAGATTACGAGGGTTGTCACCCCTCATATCGCCTAAACATAGCGGAAAGAAAGCAAAACACACATAGATATAATAAAGAGAAACTACCAATTGTCAAATCAAACTCATGAGCAGAATTTAACATGAACCAACATTGTTTATGTACACAAGCTCCTCCCTAATCCTAGAATCGAAAGTACTACTCCATAAATACGAAGGAAGAATCACAAAACATATCTAAGTTTGAATATTTATGCAATGAAGCATAGAAACACAGATATACAATACTTTTGTGATCTCCTCTCCGACTTTGAATTGCAAGGTGTGGACCTCCGGCGGCGTTCCTCCTCCCCATTGCGAGTTATCGAAACTTTTTAGGGCTTCAGTGTGCCATCCTAGCCATCGTGCCTCCCCCCTAGGGCTTGGGCGGAGCCATCCTTATATAGACATCGCCTCGGACCATTGCAAAATCCGAAAAAAAAAACCCTAGTCACACTAATCCATCGGCTAGCCACACGGCCGTGTGTTTCCACACGGCTAGGTCGTGTGCAGCCTTGGGGTGCTGATCTTCGCCCATTGGATACGACCGTGTGAATCCACATGCCCTGGCCGTGTCCCACTCTGTAACACCCATAAAATTTCTAGCAATTTTACGAGAATTTTTGGCTTTACGATAATGGGCTTTAGGTGGGCCTTTTTCGAAAATAAAAGAAAATAGCCAAAAAAAAAAGAGATGCAAGGCCTAGGAATTGAACCCCAAACCTCTAGAGATAGCCAAGCCCTATAGATGCACCCACTAACTAGAAGCCCAATAGGATTAGATCATTAGAGGAAGGGGGGGAAATTGTAGATAAGTGTGATGGGGGTAAATGAAGAGGAATGGAAAAGAGAAGAGAAACTTCTCTTCCTCCCTTTATAAAGAAGAGGGAAGTTTCCACTTGGCCACTTCTTCTTCTCTTCTTCTTCCTCACCGAAAACCATCTCTCCCCCTCTCCATTTTCACCCTTTGGCCGAACCTCATCCAAGCAAGGGAAGGCTAGTTCTTGGCTTCCATTGGGTCATCTACCAACTAAAAGCAAGCGAAGGATGTAAGATTCCCTCACCTGCAGTATATTAGTTTTGTAGGACATGTTACATGAAAGAAGTATGAAGTTTGTAGTCCTACATGTTTCGGCCAACATTAGGTTTAGGGTTAGGGCTTCATGAAAATACCCCTTATGAAGTTGTAATAGGTTGTATGCCTTCAAGGAGGAGTTTATGTAACAAAAATAAGGAAAATGGAGTCCTACATGTTTCGGCCAACCAAGTTTTAGGGTTAGGGCTTCATGAAAATACCCCTTATGAAGTTGTATTAGGTTGTATGCCTTCAAGGAGGAGTTTATGTAACAAAAATAAGGAAAATGGTGCCCTACATGTTTCGGCCAACATTAGGTTTAGGGTTAGGGTTTCATGAAATTACCCCTTATGAAGTTGTATTAGGTTGTATGCCTTCAAGGAGGAGTTTATGTAACAAAAATAAGGAAAATGGAGTCCTACATGTTTCGGCCAACATTAGGTTTAGGGTTAGGATTTCATGCAAATACCCCTTATGAAGTTGTATTAGGTTGTATGCCTTCAAGGAGGAGTTTATGTAACAAAAATAAGGAAAATGGAGTCCTACATGTTTCGGCCAACATTAGGTTTAGGGTTAGGGTTTCATGCAAATGCCCCTTATGAAGTTGTATTAGGTTGTATGCCTTCAAGGAGGAGTTTATGTAACAAAAATAAGGAAAATGGAGTCCTACATGTTTCGGCCAACCAAGTTTTAGGGTTAGGGTTTCATGAAAATACCCCTTATGAAGTTGTATTAGGTTGTATGCCTTCAAGGAGGAGTTTATGTAACAAAAATAAGGAAAATGGTGCCCTACATGTTTCGGCCAACATTAGGTTTAGGGTTAGGGTTTCATGAAAATACCCCTTATGAAGTTGTATTAGGTTGTATGCCTTCAAGAAATATGTTTATGTGATGAACATGATTATGATTTTTATGTGCCATGAAATAAGTTTATGTGAGGAACATGATTATGATTTTTATATGCCATGAAATATGTTTATGTGATGAACATGATTATGATTTTTATGTGCCATGAAATAAGTTTAGGTGAGGAACATGATTATGATTTTTATATGCCATGAAATATGTTTAAGTGATGAACATGATTATGATTTTTATGTGCCATGAAATAAGTTTATGTGATGAACATGATTATGATTTTTATATGCCATGAAATATGTTATGTGGATGATTATAATATGCCATGAATTATGCCTATGTGATGAACATGTTTATGATGTAATATGCCATGAAATATGCCTTTGAGATGAACATGTTTTATGATTTAATATGCCATGAATATGCCTCTGAAATATGCTTATGTGATAAACATGTTTATGCTTTAGGACCCCTTTAGGGTACTCTTATGTTATGAATGCATGTATGCTATGAAATGTCTAAGATGGAGATGCTCCCCTTTCAAGTAGGGATTAAGAGCTCTCCTTATGATAAGATAAGATGGAGATGCTTCCCTTTCAAGTAGGGATTAAGAGCTCTCCTTATGATAAGACAAGATTGAGATGCTTCCCTGTTTATGTTGGGGATTAAGAGCATTCTTTATGATATGACAAGAAAGAAAGGAATTAAGTATTTTACTTTGTAAGAGGTTAAGTACCCGACCCGTCAGGTGGTCGTTAATCAAATCCATAGGGACATAAGAAGACGTAAGAGGTTTTGCCCTGGTAAGACATAAGAGGTCTTGCTCTAGTAGGTCTGGTGGCTCGCTACCCCAGCCTATTAGGGAACGCGCATTATGTGGTACTTAACCTGGGGCCCCCCATTCAAGTTATGATTATGTTAAAGTACCTATATGTATATGTTTTGAAAAGAAAGGACTTTTATGAATGCTTATGTTAAGTCTAAGAATGCTTATGACTATGTCCCTGATGCTTGTCTATGATTTATGAAATTATGAATGCTTATGTTAAGTTTAAGAATGCTTATGATTATGTCCCTGATGCTTGTCTATGATTTATGAAATTATGAATGCTTATGTTAAGTTTAAGAATGCTTATGATTATGACCTTTATGCATGTTAGAATTGAGGAAATTATGAATGCTTATGTCAAGTTTAAGAATGCTTATGATTATGTCCTTTATGCATGTTTAGGGTTAATGATGCCATGAATGCTTATGGTTTAATTTATGCCCTGCTTAGATTTAATTATGTTTAGCATGCTATGTAAATTGTATGCCATGCTTATGTTCTCATTACGTTGGTAAGTTGATGCATAGTGTTGTTATGAAATACTTATGCTATTTATGCTAGTATGCTCCTTTCTATCTGTTTGATGAAGTTTGTGGCTTTTGTGAGTAGGCAAGAATCTTACTAAGCTATATGCTTATAGTTTATGTTGTCCATATACTGCAGATAAAGGAAACATGAACTAAGAGGAAGTAGCAGGAGGAGCCAAGTGTGTGTGATAGTGGCATGGTGGAAAATGACCCTATTACTATCTGCCTATATTTATATGCTCCGTGAACACCTTAAGACATTTGCTTCCGCTTATAAGACTTGAGATTTATTAGTACCATGTTGAATGTTGCTTAGTTATGTTACTGTTCAATTACTTATAAAAGTTTGATATGATAAAACTCATGAATAGATCTTCATGTTATGCATGTGGTAAAATGAGATAGGATATGGAACATGCCAAATTATGAATATGAAATGTGATGCATGTTATAAAAGAAGCTATGATATGTTAACATGCTAATTATGAATATGATGTGTGATGCATGCATAAAAGAAGGTTTAGGTCATGATAACATGTCTAAGTATGTAGATTGTGAAATGATCCCTATATGTCATGTTATAAAAAAAAAAAAAAAAGTAGCGCCGCCCTGAGAGCAGATAAGGGCGGGCGTTACACACTCTGCGTTTAGCATGAAATGTCCTTCTTTTGCTCCTAAAATGCGTCTTTTCCGCCCGAAAAGCCAACCTGCACACAAAAGTACAATGAGAAGACCTCCGAACCAGAAAATAGGAAATGTGTGCAAAAACAGAGTAATATATGCATGAAACTATCACAAAATGTAATAAGATGTGAGCAAAAACTACTCCTAAAACCCTATATGTTTTGCTCACATCAACTAATCCTCCGCAATCTGCATCAGCAATAGTATACTCGCTTGTCCATTACCCCACAGGTGATGATCTGACTAGCATTGTTAGTGAAAATCCCTAAGACTGAAATTTTGATCTCCACAAGAAATGTGACTACTTGACCCCTGCTATCTGACTCGGTATCAGTTGGCTCTCAAAGGTAATTCACATTTTCGATAGCAGGTCTAAGACACACACACTCCACATGTTCCCATGGTTAACTCAAACCACGATTACACATAGTGACTAACACACTATATGTCATTCCCTATTATAAACAACTAGATGCATAGCCAACAAAAGGATATGTGATAATCACTAGCATACCTTAATCCCTGTAGCTCGAAGATGTCCACAACTTCTAGATCCCAAAACCGAGTAAAGCAAAACTCGATGTCCGAACGAAATAAAATCCGAAAGTGGACTTCACAACCTAGGGCTCTGATACCAATAAAATTGTCACGCCCCGAGAGTATGCCGAGTCGAAAAACAGACAACATCTCCTCTGTAGGTGATACAATATCCTGTTGATACAAGGCCTTTCGGCCACAACCACATAACATATATATGTATATAACCATAAATCATAGTGGAAATCCCCCCAACAAATAATAAAGATACAACGACTCAACTATGCACTCCGGAGTGACTTTGACACAACAAGAATCACAATAAAGACCAAATACATACAACACTTCTGTATACCACAAATACAGAATAATGTAGGATAAAATCTCAAAACAAATAATCCAACAGAATAAAACAAAATGAAAATAAACATCCAACCATTTGGTGTGAGATGGGATCAGCTGGCGGAGCTTCGAACATCCAAGGAGACTTTTATCTGTTACTTGGGCGACATGAAACCCAGGGTCCATGGTGGAGAGTATAAACTCAGGGGTAATATGTAGAAAGTGCATGAATAACATATAGGCTAAAGAGATCTACAAGTATACATGTGAAGATCTACAGGTATACAGAAAGAGTCCAACACACATACAGTCCAAAATGTAATAACTAGTAACCACCAATATAGTCATACTCAATGCATATACTAACCTGATCAACTTAACACGAAGTAATTGAAGGTAGGAAACTTCGCTTCCCACTTCAACTCGGTCACTTATTCATGGCAATCCCTTCTACGTCCCCGGATAAAAAAATTTACCCTTGACAAGAGGGATTACCCAAGCAACCGTGTCATCGTCATGCTATTCGATTAGAGTAGTCACTTGAACAAACTTGTTGTTCAAGTAACCAACCTCTATTCTACGAATAGCCGCGGAATAGACGATGTACGGATCGTCAGCTTTTGTGTTTATGTTCGGGGTCCAAGTTATATTAGCAACAAAACAGAATATATAACATTCATATCATTGAAAAACAAATATAAACATGTTACAAAAGAAAATAGACAATCGATATACCTCTCGATCTTCTATTGTATAACCTTCCTCCTTTTGGACGTCATGTGGGCGACGATCTACCAAAAGTTGAAGCTCCTAGATCACCAATCTTCCTTCCTTGCTCACTCCGAACAAGAGGAAGTATAGAAACAAGATCCTTCTCCTTCCTTTAGCCAACCAACAAGCACCAAGCAAGATGCTTGCCGCCGGCCAACAAAGAAAAGGGATGAGAAGGATGGATGTCGGCCAAGAGCTCCAAGGGAGGACCCTAAGCCTTGTTTCCACCAGCCAAAGAGAGGAGAAGAGCTAGCTTTGGACGCCAGCCAATGGAGGGAAGGATGGTATGGGTGCCGGCCACCAAGGGAGAAGAAGAAGATAAGGAAAAGCTTTCCTTATTTGGTGCCGCCAACCCCAAACCCTAATCTCCAAGCTTGCCGCCCACCTTAGCCCTAATCCTATCTCTAATGGGATTCCTCTTGCCGCCCACCCCCTCCTCTCCTTTTATAGAGTTAGGGATAAGCCTTGTTTTAATCTCCACCATTGGTTCTAGAAATTTAATCTCAACCGTTGGATATAGAGATTTAATCTCAACCGTCGGATCTAGAGATTTAATCTCAATCGTCGGATCTAGAGATTTAATCGCTACCTTTGGATCTAGAGTTTTGTTTTCATCCATTGGATCTAGGCTTCATGAGGTTTTAATAGGCTACAATAGGGACCATGAAGAGGAGTTGGATCTTGGCCATCCAATGGATCAAGCCCACAAAAAGTTCGATCTATTAATCATAATCCAATCCACTAAAGGATTATCATTGATCTACCTCACCAACCCCCATAACTTAATATGGGCTCCATATATTATATGTACATTTTCTCCATGTGTTTAAGATCTCGAATGTCCGTCGATTAATTAATTTATTGACCATTAATTAATCAATATCTAATTCCATGAGTAGTACCACTCAACCTTTTCATCATACCGGACCAAGTCCACCTGCAGGGTTTACATGATGAACCTTATGAGCTCCTCAAGGGGACATCATCATCCTAATATATAGGACACGGTTTCCTCCTATAATCAATGGCACACCATATAAATAATATCATTTCCCAACTTACCGAGCCTATCGATTTAATCTATAAATCTCGCCCATTGCTAAATTAAAGAAATGAATACTAAGCATATGTGCCCGTTATTATATAGGGATTAAGAGCATATACAATATAATATCTGAGGTCTGATTCGATTATGTAGTCAGTAATAAATCGAATCACCTCTAAGTCGGTCCTGCTCAATACACACAAAGTGTACTAGTGTGATTCTATGATCAAGATAAACCAATACCAAATCACACTACAACCATACCAATGGTTTGTCCAAAGCCATCTCAGTTGTGAGCCTATACTTATACTTTACAAGGAGCCGATAACATGATCTCCCGTGTGACACCACACACCATGTTATCTAAAATGTAATGTATTAGACAATATGCATCACAATAAATATGAAAACAATGATCATGTGATTCTTATTTCAAAATAAAGATGTTCATACAAAAGATAGACTTTTCAGTATACATCCCAACAATCTCCCACTTATACTAAAAGACTATGTTGTTCTCAAACTGTCATACATCTGATCCCCATTCCCTCCACATGCCTATCAAAAGCTCTCGTCAGAAGGGCCTTAGTTAAAGGATCTGCCAGGTTATTCTCCGATGCAATCTTGGCCACAGCAGCTTCTCCTCTCTTTATGATTTATCATATCATGTGGTACTTGCGCTCTATGTGTTTACTTGCTTTATGGGCTCGTGGTTCCTTAGAGTTTGCAACTGCACCACTATTATCACAATAAATTGTGATAGTTCTGGGCAAACCAGGAATCACATCCAAGTCCATCAGGAAGATCCTGAGCCACACAGCTTCTTTGGCTGCCTCAGAGGCCGCCACATACTCATCTTCCATGGTAGAGTCCGCCACACATTTCTTCTTGACACTCCTCTATACAATGGCTCCACCTCCCAAAGTAAACACAAAACCTGAGGTAGACTTACTGTTATCCCTATCTGATTGGAAGTCGAAATCCGTGTAACCCACAGGGAGTAATTGGTCTGCCTGGTAAATTAGCATATAATCCCTAGTCCTTCTCAGGTACTTCAATATATGCTTTACCGCAGTCCAATGTCCCTGTCCTGGATTACTCTGATATCTGCTGATCATGCCCATGGCAAAGTAGATATCTGGTCTCGTACAAAGCATGGCATTCATGAGGCTTCCTACTGCCAAAGCATAAGGAACCGCCTTCATCTCCTCTATCTGCTCAGATGTTCTAGGACATATCTCCTTAGATAAAGGAACTCCATGCCTGAAAGGTGTTAGGATCTTTATAACGACTAGAGGGGGATGAATAGCGGTTAACCGTTTGTAGATGGAATTCGATCTCGTTCGTGTCTACAATTTCGTTAGCGTAGCGGAATATAGATAATGATAACAATAACGAAATAGACAATTACACACAAACACAAGGATATAACGTGGTTCGAAACCGCACGGTTCCTACTCCACGGATCGAGCTCTAGTGATGCGCACGCAACCACTAATACACACTCCTTCTCGGAACAATCTGGAGGCGGAGAAACCTCGTACAATAATGATTACAACAATAATCAAATGAATACAAGAAAATACAATGAAATACAAATGCAAGTAAAGGAAAAACACTTTACAAGAGCTTTGGATTGCTTGATCTTTGATTGCCTTGAACTAGCTTTGAAGGATTGGAAAGCACCAACTTCCCCCTTCAATTTCGCTCAAGAGAATTGCTATCTTTTCCTCCATCACGAACTCCTTTTATAGCTTCAACCTGTGCTGGAAAAGGTCGATCAGTCGACTGATCAGGACCATTAGTCGACTGATCACACTGTTGTTGTGAGACAACGGTGTAATCCATACTGGAAAAATCCAACGGCTAGGACATCAGTCGACTGATCATGAGCATCAGTCGACTGATGAGCCATCACTTCGCTCGTCCCGGTCGAGTGAGACTCCATTCGCGTGCCAAAAATCCGAGCATCGGTCGGTGATCACACGATCGATCGCCGAGCAATCGATTGATCGCCACCTCTTGCGATCTGACACCACTTCCCGTAGTCAAACCCTAGTTGACTTGGTCCAGTCAACTGCCACATGGCACCAGTCGACTGGCACACCTCAAACATGAGGTTTTAGCCCAAGTATGGTGCCCCCATACTTGCTAGACCACCCTTAGCCTAGACCTAACCTTCTAGCCACCTCCATCAGCCTCACGCCTCTCGTATCCCTCCAAGTCATCCATGACTTGTTCATCCATCGCGTTAGCCTTCAGGTGCTTCCATCGGCTATGTCATGCTAACGGTGTCTACACTGCCAAGGCACATTGGACTTACGCCGCCAAGACTTCGCTTGGACTTTACGCCGCCAACCATTGGACTTATGCTGCCAAGACTCTCGCTTGGACTTTACGCAGCCAATATCAAACCCCTTGGACTTCTCATGCCAAGACTCAAGCTTGGACTTTCCCTTGCCAACCCATGTTGGACTTTTACATTGCCAAGACCCATGCTTGGACTTTTCATGTGCCAAGTGTCCCACTTGGACTTTTCATGCCAAGTACTCAAGACTTGGACTTTACCAAATGCCAAGTGTTCAACTTGGACTTCCCATGTCAAGTACCCATGACTTGGACTTTACCAAATGCCAAGTGTTCAACTTGGACTTCCCATGCCAAGTACCCATGACTTAGACTTTACCTTGACAATTTCATTGTCATATATTTTTGTCTAACATCAAAACATCATTCGAGTCAAACTCGAGTCCTGGTCAATTGTGACCTGGGTCGATTGCACCAACAATCTCCCCCTTTTTGATGTTTGACAAAAACAAAACCATTTGAGTTAGATGGCTAACTCAAGTCTCTTACCAATTATTCTAAATTGGTGATCCCAAATATCAAACAAATTCTCTCCCTTTTTGACATACATCAAAAGGTTATCTCTCCAAGGAGGTCAATGTCTCATGGCCCAATGAGATCTTACAATCTCCCCCTTTGTCCAAAAATACCTAGGATGCCTACTATCTTCTTAGTGATAAGTCTCATATCACTCAAGAGAGGCAATCCTATACACTCTCCCAATTTCCAAACTGGGTTTCTAAAAATCCATCAATTTTCCAAATTGATAACATTTTCTCCTTGGATACCTCCCCCTAAAGGCTTGCTCCTCCTTGACCATTGCGCCAACAATGTCCTTGGGAAGTCCCTAAGCCAATAGGAACTCTAAATCATCAAAGTTAAGGTTAGAAATTCAACATTGAACTTTCTAACACCTTAAAATTGATACAAACCCTAAACACCTCTCCTAATCCATATCCAGTGGATTTTCACCCTTCATCATGCTTCCCAAAGCATATCCTAGGGTTAGGAGTTGTTAGGGACCTTAACCGCAGCTGAAATCGGGTTAAGCAACTTTGGTAACCCCGAAATCAGCTATCTCGACTGTCACATACTACCAATCAAGCGATGTCCATCGACCGCACGGCAACAACGATGAGTGACACTCACGCAATGAGTCCAACGGCCCATATCACCGATCAGATCAGAGGCAATGATCGATAATCAAAACCTGATTTTCAGAAATCAGACTAGACTTTTGGAAATTTATAAGTAACTCTACGTAAATCAAAAAATCACGAAACTTGATACGTATATTACTTATCACACATACAATCAGTGAAAAATTTTGGAAAAATATTTTTATCATTGAAATAGGAGATTGGTACAAAGTTCAAAACTAGAGGGGGGTGAATAGCGGTTAACCATTTATAGATGGAATTCGATCTCGTTCGTGTCTACAATTTCGTTAGCGCAGCAGAATATAGATAATAATAACAATAACGAAATAGACAATTACACATGAACACAAGGATATAACGTGGTTCGGAACCGCATGGTTCCTACTCCACGGATCGAGCTCTACGAGCTCTAGTGATGCGCACGCAACCACTAATAAACACTCCTTCTCGGAACAATCCGGAGGCGGAGAAACCTCGTACAATAATGATTACAACAATAATCAAATGAATACAAGCAAATACAATGAAATACAAATGCAAGTAAAGGAAAAACACTTTACAAGAGCTTTGGATTGCTTGATCTTTGATTGCCTTGAACTAGCTTTGAAGGAATGGAAAGCACCAACTTCCCCCTTCAATTTCGCTCAAGAGAATCGCTATCTTTTCCTCCATCACGAGCTCATTTTATAGCTTCAACCTATGCTGGAAAAGGTCGATCAGTCGACTGATCACACTGTTGCTGTGAGACAACGGTGTAATCCACGCTGGAAAAATCCAACGGCTAGGACATCAGCCGACTGATCATGAGCATCAGTCGACTGATGAGCCATCACTCGACTGCTCATCGCAACGGTCAAGTGAGACTCCATTCTGTGGCCGAAAATCTGAGCACCGGTTGACTCATCACACGATCAGTCGATTGCTCGAGCAATCAGTCGACTGCTAGACCACTTCCCGCAGTCAAACCCTAGTTGACTCGGTCCAGTCGACTGCCACATGGCACCAGTCATGTGCCAAGTGTCCCACTTGGACTTTTCATGCCAAGTACTCAAGACTTGGACTTTACCAAATGCCAAGTGTTCAACTTGGACTTCCCATGCCAAGTACCCATGACTTGGACTTTACCTTGACAATTTCATTGTCATATATTTTTGTCGAACATCATTCGAGTCAAACTCGAGTCCTGGTCAATCGTGACCTGGGCCGATTGCACCAACAAAAGGTAGAAAACCTTTCTTGGAGTTTTGCATGCTAAAACGATCCATAATAGTGTCTATGTATGAAGCTTGAGATAAGCACAACATCCTTTTCTTGTGATATCTTATAACCTTGATCCCAAGGATGTGTCCCACTTCTCCCAAGTCCTTCATATCAAACTGTTTGGACAATCATACCCTTACGTCCGATAACACCTTGACATTGTTGCCAATTAAAAAAATGTCATCTACTTATAGTACAAGAAATATCACTACGTTTCCGTCACATCTCTTGTATACACAAGACTCATCCAGACATTGAATAAATCCATAAGACTGGTTCATGTTTGCCAGGGATCAAATAAGAAGATTCTCCCAAGAACATGAATCTATCAGGTTGTCTCACAACCTTCCTACTACGACGAGGTATCACCTGTGTATCCTCTATGACACGCGGTGCAGTGACTTATGGTATATCCTCTTGTACCGGTGGTACTGAAGAAGTGACTTCCCCTTTCAATTCCTCTAGAATAATCTTACTCATGGGCTTGTGGTTCATCACATAGTCTTTCTCTAGAAATCTGACGTTCGTTCCTCTAGGATAGCCAACGAACACTCTCTGATCTTTAGGACTATAAAACAAATCACGTTTCATTCCTCTAGGATAACCAACGAACATGCATACTTCTATACGAGGTTCCAACTTACCAGCATATGCCTTCAGCACATGTGTTGGACTCCCCCATATCCGAATATGTCTTAGACTAGGCTTTCGCCCAGTCCACAATTCTGTGGGAGTAGAAGACACTGATTTAGATGGAACCAAGTTCAGAATGTACACCGTCGTATCTAGAGCATATCCCCAGAACGAATCTGGCAACTCAGAATAACTCATTATCGATCTAACCATCTCCATAAGAGTCCTATTCCTTCGCTCTACTACACCATTATGTTAGGGTGTACCAGGTGAAGACAATTGGGATTGAATCCCAGCCTCTGATAAGTAATTCCTAAACTCTCCCAAGAGATACTCACCACCATGATCAGATCGTAGTGTCTTGATACTTTTACCTTAACGTTTCTCCACATCAGCCTTGAATTCTTTGAACTTGTCAAAGCATTCAGAGTTGCGGCGCATCAAGTAAATGTATCCATATCTCGAATAATTGTCTATAAAAGAGATGAAATACTCAAAACCACCTCTAGCCTGGATAGACATTGGACCACACAAATCAGAATGAACCAATTCTAACACATCTTTGGCTCTATACCCCTTGGCCTTAAAAGGCCTCTTGGTCATTTTACCCTCCAAGCAAGATTCGCAGGTTGGGTAATCTTTCACCACTAATGATCCCAGAGGTCCATCAGCTATCAACCTTTGAATTCTGCTTAGGTTAATATGACCAAGCCTAAGATGTCAAAGATATGTTTGGTTCATCTTCGAAGGTTCTTTTCTCTTATTGGAATTAAAAGATGAGTTATTAACTTCTATTTACATCATGGGAGCTTTTGGTTCGAGTGTATACAAATTTCCTATCAATGCACAAGAACAGATAATCTCCCTATTTTTTTATAACAGCTCTGTCATTAAATGAAATAGAATATCCATCCTTAAACAATTTAGAAACTGAAATTAAATTTTCTTTCTAAATAAAGGTACATAAAGGCAATTCTTAAGAACCAAAACTTTATTTTTCTCAAAAGACAAATAAACATCTCCCACTACAATAGTCGCCACCTTCGTGGCATTGCCCAAATTAAACGGTAATCTCCCCTTCAGCTAGTCGTCGGGTTTCCCGGAACCCCTGCAAAGTATTACAGACATGATCAGTGGCTCACGTATCTACACAACAAGTGCAGGTAGATAACACCACTAAACATGTTTCAATGACTAGACCAAAGGATATACCTTTGTTCTATTTCGGATTGGGACAGTCCTTCTTCTATTGTCTAGTCTGCTTGCAAGTGAAGCACTTGCCTTTCTGCTTCTTCACTCCTCCCTGAGTTCCTCCCACCGCCTTTGCCCCAGCTTGTTTCTTCTTCTTCTTGCCTTTCGGCTTAGAAGTAGAAACCTTTTGGGTGACCATGGCATGCGCCTGAGCACTCTGACAAAATAGCCCCTCTGCTGCCTGGAGTTCTGTCAGAAGCTCCGCCAATGAATACAACCTCTTGTTCATGTTGTAGTTCAGGCGAAACTGCTCAAAACTCCTAGGTAGAGACTTGAGAATGATATCGACCTGGGTTTCCCCATTGATCTCAGCTCTGAGGACTTCCAACTCATTTAAATGAGCCATCATCTTGAGAACATGATCCCTCATGGGTGTTCCCTCGATCATGGTGGTCGTCATCAAGTTCCTCATGGCTTCCTACCTTGCAGCCCGATTCTGGTGTCTGAAAAGCTCTTTGAGATTGAGCATCATGTCATAAGCAGTGGGCATAACTTGATGCTGATGTTGCAGTACATTTGACATAGATGCCAAAATGTAACACCGCGCCATCTCATCGGCTTTGATCCACTTCTTATTACTCTCCTTCTCCTTTACCCCAGAATCATCCGTAGGCTTAGGAGGGCACTCTTCGAGGAGTACATATTTGTATTTCTCAGCAGTCAAGACAATGTCAAGATTCCTCTTCCAATCAACGTAGTTGGGTTCAGTAAGTTTATTCTCTTTCAGTATCACAACAAGTGGGTTGAAAGTCATTTTGAAAGAAAACCTAAGAATCACATAGATCAAAACATTATATTTCAAAAAATTATTGATTCCTCAAACAATAAAAATTTAAAATCAACCAACACCTCAAAACATCGAGAATATCGTATGCCACGATAGTGTGGACGTATACGAATTCTACATTTGTAAGAGGAGATTTTACCCATTAATTTTACTATCTTGTCAACCTAACTTTTTGACAAGTAAAATTAATAGTTGGTTCCTCTTTGGCCCTACAAATAAAAGCAGTGTCTCCGATGGGGAGGATACTTATATTTGTATCTAAGTGTTCACCATTACTCGGTACCAAGGTAATTATCTTGGGTTATGTGCCTTCCGATGGGGAAGTACACATGCTTCTTAATAATTTCCTATAACCATATTTGACCTTGTGATCCCCAAACAAACTCATCCGATGGGGAGGAAGGCACTCAGAGCCGACGCGCAAGTTTGTTTGCATCACATGTCAAATCGTAATAGAGGCCGTGGGAATTAAAAAAAATATCCCTCTCCCACTTAGTAATTTGAAATTGAGGAATTTTCTAGCCTACGACATGCATATCAAACAATAAGCAATAAATATGAAAAATAAAAAAATTTCCAACTATTATGGCTTTTGTCTTCAATATGTCTCCCATCGTATCATCATCTCGTCCGCTCCTCCTACGCCATATACGAGCCATCCGGAGATCCAAGCCAAGACTAAACTATTTTAATTTACATCCATCAATTCTATACTCCACGAGGAAGTGTACATGAAATCTAGATCGAAAGTAAACTAAAATAAAAAGAGTGGCTAAACAATGTCGTATCTAATTTACAAAAATTAAATACTAGACTCGTCAACCCCGAGGATTCAACAAAATATACAATTACACACATACAATCACATACACACATATGGCCATAATAGTTGGATCCTATGCCTGCAACCAAAGAGTTAACCTACGCATATCCTACTATTATCTGGCACATATAATATATGAAAAGTGCATAAAAGTAACCGAATCCTAAACACACAAAACTGGAAACCGTGGCTCTGATACAGCTTGAAGGTAGGAAACTTCGCTTCCCACTTCAACTCTTTCGCTTGTTCATGGCAATCCCTTCTACATCCCAGGATAAAAAAATTTATCCTTGACAAGAGGGATTACCCAAGCAACCGTGTCATCGTCATGCTATTCGATTAGAGTAGTCACTTGAACAAACTTGTTGTTCAAGTAACCAACCTCTATTCTACGAATAGCCACGGAATAGACGATGTACGGATCGTCGGCTTTTGTGTTTATGTTCGGGGTCCATGTTATATTATCCACAAAATAGAATATATAACATTCATATAATTGAAAAACAAATATAAACATGTTACAAAAGAAAATAGACAATTGATATACCTCTCGATCTTCTATTGTATGACCTTCCTCCTTTTGGACGTCATGTGGGCGACGATCTACCAAAAGTTGAAGCTCCTAGATCACCAATCTTCCTTCCTTGCTCGCTCCGAACAAAAGGAAGTATAGAAACAAGACCCTTCTCCTTCATTTAGCCAACCAACAAGAACCAAGCAAGATGCTTGCCACCGGCCAACAAGGAAAAGGGATGAGAAGGATGGATGCCGACCAAGAGCTCCAAGGGAGGACCCTAAGCCTTGTTTCCACCGTGCCAAAAAGAGGAGAAGAGCTAGCTTTTGACGCCGCCCAAGGGACGGAAGGTTGGTATGGGCGCCGGCCACCAAGGTAGAAGAAGAAGATAAGGAAAAGCTTTCCTTATTTGGTGCCGCCAACCCCAAACCCTAATCTCCAAGCTTGCCGCCCACCTTAGCACTAATCCTATCTCTAATGGGATTCCTCTTGTCGCCCACCCCCTCCTCTCCTTTTATAGAGTTAGGGATAAGCCTTGTTTTAATCTCCACCATTGGTTCTAGGGATTTAATCTCAATCGTCGGATCTAGAGATTTAATCTCAACCGTCGGATCTAGAGATTTAATCTCTACCTTTGGATCTAGAGTTTTGTTTTCATTCATTGGATCTAGGCTTCATGAGGTTTTAATAGGCTACAATAGGGACCATGAGGAGGAGTTGGATCTTGGCCACCCAATGGATCAAGCCCATATAAAGTCCGATCCATTAATGATAATTCAATCCACTAAAGGATTATCATTGATCTACCTCACCAACCCCTATAAGTTAATATGGGCTCCATATATTATATGTACATTTTCTCCCCGTGTTTAAGATCTCGAATGTCCGTCGATTAATTAATTTATTGATCATTAATTAATCAACATCTAATTCCATGAGTAGTACCACTCAACCTTTTCATCATGCCGGACCAAGTCTACCTGCAGGATTTACATAATGAACATTATGAGCTCCTCAAGGGGACATCATCATCCTAATATATAGGACACGGTTTCCTTCTATAATCAATGGCACACCATATAAATAATATCATTTCTCAACTTACCGAGCCTATCGATTAAATCTATAAATATCGCCCATTGGTAAATCAAAGAAATGAATACTAAGTATATGTGCCCGTTATTATATCGGGATTAAGAGTTGTACAATATAATATCTGAGGTCCGATTCGATTATGTAGTCAGCAATTAATCGAATCACCTCTAAGGTGGTCCTGCTCACTACACACAAAGTGTACTAGTGTGATTCTATAGTCAAGACAAACCAATACCAAATCACACTACAACCATACCAATGGTTTGACCAAAGTCATCTTGGTTGTGAGCCTATACTTATAATTTACATGGAGCCGATAACATGATCTCCCGTGTGACATCACACACCATGTTATCTATAATGTAATGTATTAGATAATATGCATCACCATAAATATACAAACAATGATCCTGTGAATCTTATTTCAAAATAAAGATGTTCATACAAAAGATAGACTTTTCAGTATAAATCTCAACAGTAATGTACTAACATACCTGACGGTCTGCAACACCATAAGCTATATCATCCTGGATATGTATACAATAATATAACCCATATAACATACAAGGTCAATCCCATATCTGACCAACACTCAGACATATGAACAGTATATAATCACATGTAATAATAACCCGGTCCATACTACACCATGACATGACGCTAATCAAATGCATACAACAGTCTGGACCAACACATACATCATGCTCAACACACGGCAGTATAAAAGTATGCAAATTGCATGTAACATGATGAACAAGCATATGCAGCAACAAAATGCAGCATCTCACAGGCATATGTAAAACATATATCAAATACATGCATACATATATATCAGCAATGCATATGCATGGCCATGTCTGCGGACCCATCCAACCACAACCCCAGTATGGCCTGGGTGGCACAACATGACAACTATCCCGACTACAGCTACCACTACTCTCGAGTGGCCGAGTTGGATAGTATGAATGGTAGCTAGCCACCATAAAGTTATATGCTACCCCACAGGGGTCCCTGCTGCTAGCCACTCCATCACACTACCCATGAGTGGATGAGCATCGCACATAGGACAACTGCACATCACACAACCACCGTCTATAGTGGACGAGTGCGCTATCTGCCACTCTGCACAATGGCCAAGTGTGCATCTCCAGCTACCACCGTCTATAGTGGCCAAGCGCGAAACATCAAATGCTCTGCACTCAACCCTGCTACCACTACCCCGAATGGCCGGGGAGGCAGGATAACTGACGACTCGTCTCAACCACAAGGGAGACCCCAGTCGACATCATGCATGAAATGTAATGATACATAGCTCCACATACATATCCCCACAACACTCCCTATCTCACGGGGAGTCCTAGTCAACCCAAAAGTCAACTATGCAAGGACTACTAATCCACAAGACTCTCTCTCTACCACATAGAGAGTCATACACAATCGACAGTCAACCACGCTAGGACCTCTAGTCCGTAGTGAGATACTATCGACAATCCATATAACCATACACAGATACACGATCCATAATGGATATACAATCATGTTAGGGCCTCCAATCCATTACCATATACTGACAACCACACACTTATCTAATCACAGATGACCAGATCCACCATAGATGCACAACTAATATGTGTATGATATAACAATCGACTTCATAATCTAATCCATCACCTAACCCTAGTGATGTAACACGGTAACCTAATCTGAGGTCACAAAGGTAACCCTAACCACATGTACTTAACTGAACATCCATCAGCTAACACACAATAGGTTTGTAGTTCATATCCATGATAAATTAACGATGAATTAACAGCAATATATCTCAAAGGTCAAGGCTAAGTACAAGCACATGATTAAATAAGAGTGGTTTTAAGATCAAAGGTATCATCATAAGTCTAAATTCATGCACTGGAATCAGTCAAACTACCTGACCAGGGTAGATATTACCCACCTGATACGAAGCTCGAAATAATCCTCATGGCCATGGACCTGCTTCGTATCCCAAACCTACATATAATAGCAAACTATGATTAAGTATAAGTCTTCAATAATTATACAAACTAAACACTAATTTGTTTCTATATTCGCATCCTTTACTCGTCTATGAGTTAGAAACTCGAGCACACACCTCTCATATCCCTAAATCTACATTCATCTTTGGCCAATTTATCCAACCAAGCTCTCTCCCACATCAATAAGATTAATCAAAGTATATAGATCTAAACAACACTCAAAACAACCACACCTGATTGCACCAACTCACCGATTATAGCTCCACCCTTGACTATGCAGAACAAAAGCTTCCTCTATCCCACACTTGACCGATTGATCAACATCTACAGCCCAATCAATTACATCGAATAGAAACACCTCATACACATCTCCATTGCCATTCTCACAGCATCACAGATCTGGAAACACCGTGAACAGAACTGGTAAAGGGAAACAAAAATAGGGATTATACCCAATTTTCACTTCACAGCTGCATCAACACACTCAAATCAACCAAGACACTATCCATGTTCTCACCACATTCAACAAAGCAATTAACAGATGACAACAATAGATTAAATCAACCTTACCAGCTCGAAACCTCCACCGGAATAATCCCAACTCCAAACACAGTCAAACTCTACGGCAAATAGAGACTCTAACCCCAAAACTCGCTGTGAAGAACACACCATGCCTTCACCACTACTGTAAACCAAAATCATAATCAAGGCTTACCTCACAATGAGCCCTCCTCCGATCTCAGCTATTCATTGTGGACAGCTTATCCCCCAATGCAACTGAGCTCCAATCTGTCCAAATCATGGATCCAAGCTCAATCAGAAACCCACAGCGAGATCTCATCTCACATTTCAAAAGAGAAAGGAGACCACTAACCTATGATGGCAGCTCACCGCCGCTACAGCAGCATCGCTAATCTGCTTGTGCAAAGGGTTGCTGACATTGGACACAAGGGAAACAACTGGGTAGCGACGTCGCTGAGTTGCCCCCACTAGGATGTCGGTGAGCTGGGAGAAGGCGGTGCGATCGCGCGGAGAAACGGACCTGGGGTGAAAGAGGAATCGCAATTGAAAAAGACGAAGCTACAATCGAGTTTTTCGGCTTTTAAACGTCGTTCATGAATTGGTTCAAGCGAACTTGGTTCAACCAACCGATTCAAGCCCCATCCGATTCAGCCCCTAACTAAACCCAGCTTTTAATTAAACCTAATCTAATCCAACTACTAATTAAAACTAATTAGTTTCTTAAAGAGTTAATCCATTATATTAATTATTTTTTCCCCATATCTTACACTTGGTGAGGTTAATGCTTGAGCTCCAATCATACTCCCAAGTGCTCTAAATGTTTTCTTCCCTCTTTCTTGCTATTATTTCAATCTTATTGTAAAGAGGGAGATTGTAAGAAAGGTTTACCTCCACCTTGAAGGAGAGATTAGTGAAGTTGGTTGAGGGAGTGATTTGCCATATGAATTGGTCACAGATTAGTGGCAAGGGCTGTGAACCACATTACACACTTGCGTTAGTGATTGTTCTTTCTTTGTTTCTCGTATTTGTTTGTTATTGTCTTAATTGTTAGTATTTCCATTGCGCTAACCTTTGATTGTAAACGATTAAGCGAACGATCTCCATTGTATACAAAAAAGGCTCTTCACCCCCTTTAGCCGGCCACCGATCAACCAACAAGTGGTATCAGAGCGAGGAGCTTGTCACGGACTAATCGCCAACACAAGCACGACAAGAGATGGCCGGCTCCAACATTCATCCGCCTAAATTCGAAGGTGAATTCTCTTGGTGGAAAAAGCGAATGGAGTTATTCTTCAAGACTGACTTTGATATAATGCTCATTATGGAAAACGGTTTTGAGTTGCCTAGGGATGAAGAAGGGGAGCCATTAGAGAAGTCAAGATGGATAAAAAATCAAAGGGAGGAGCACCTTGCGAATTCAAAAGTGAAGCATCACCTATACAACGTGTTCCCTCAACAAGAGATCAACCGGATCGGAGAATGCACAAGCACTAAAGAGATGTGGGAAAAGCTTGTAGAACTTCATGAGGGCACCTCCGAGGTAAAGCTTGCAAGAAGGGATCTCCTCCGCTCTCAATTAAACAACATCAAACTTGACAAAAGGGAAAAGGTATTATCCTTACATTCTCATTTTAAAGAGATAATTAATAACTTGACAAGTGTAGGAGAAAAGATTTCGAACCGAGACATGGTAATGAAGGCAACAGATGCATTCCCTCGGTCATCAAAATGGAGCTCTAAGGTTAACTCCTTTTATATCTCAAAGAATCTAGACGTAAGTACTCTAGATGAATTTTTCTCCACCATGGAATTACATGAGACTAGGCTTGAAGGCATAGTTGAAGATCAAATCAAGCCATCAAGGGTGTTGGGATGTATACTGAAAAGTCTATCTTTTGTATGAACATGTTTATTTTTGAAATAAGGATCACATGATCATTGCTTCCATATTTATGGTTATGCATATTGTCTAATACATTATATTGTAGATAACATGGTGTGTAGTGTCACACGGGAGATCATGTTATCAGTTCCTTGTAAAGTATAAGTAAAGGCTCACACCCGAGATGGTTATGGACAAACCATTGGAATGGTTGTAGTGTGATTTGGTATTGGTTTGTCTTGACCATAGAATTACACTAGTACACTTTGTGTGTATTGAGCAGGACCGACTTAGAGGTGATTCGATTTATTGCTGACTACATAATTGAATCGGACCTCAGATATTATGTTGTACATGCTCTAAATCCAGATATAATAATGGCCACATATACTTAGTATTTATTTCTTTGATTTACCAATGGACGAGATTTATAGAGTAAATCGATAGGCTTGGTAAGTTGGAAAATGATATTATTTATATGGTGTGTCGTTGATTATAGGAGGAAACCGTGTCCTATATATTAGGATGATGATGTCCCCTTGAGGAGCTTTTAAGGTTCATCATGTAAACCCTGCAGGTGGACTTGGTCCGGCATGATGATAAGGTTGAGTGATACTACTCATGGAGTTAGATGTTGATTAATTAATTGTCAGTAAATTAATTAATCGACTGACATTCAAGATCTTAAACACGGGGAGATAAATGTACAAATAATATATGGAGCCCATATTAATTTATGGGGGTTGGTGAGGTAGATCAATGATAATCCTCTAGTGGAATGGATTATCATTAATGGATCGGACTTTATGTGGGCTTGATCCATTGGGTGGCTAAGATCCAATTCCTCTTCATGGTCCCTATTGTAGCCTATTAAAACCCTCATGAAGCCTAGATCTGATGATGGAAAATGAAACCCTAGATTCGATGACGGAAAATGAAACTCTAGATCCGACGATGAAGATTTAATCTCTAGATTCGACGGTGGAGATTAAATCTCTAGATCCGATGGTGGAGATTAAATCTTTAGATCCGACGGTGGAGATTAAATCTCTAAGTCCGGCGGTTGAGATTAAATCTCTAGATATGATGGTTGAGATTAAATCCCTAGATCCGATGGTGAAGATTAAAGGAGGCTTAAGCCTAACTCTATAAATATGGGTTAAGGGGTGGGCGGCAAGAATATTGAAGGGAGATTAGGGTTTTGGGTGGCTAGGGCTTGGAGAGGCATTGGGCGGCTAGGGTTTGTTCTCTTCCTTGGATGGCAAGACTCTATCTTCTTCCTAGGGTTTTGGCCGGTGCCTCCCTCCTTCCTCTCATCCTTGGTCGGCGTCCCAATCCTCTTTCTCTCCTCCTTGGCCGGCGGCAAGAGCTAGGGTCTCATCCCTTGGAGCTTTTAGCCGGCACCCATACTCCTTGTTCTCCTCCTTGGCCGGCGGCAACATCATGTCCATTGACTTGGTGGCCGGTCCTAGATAGGAGAAGAGTTTCGTTTCATTCTTCCCTTTGTTCGAAGCGAGCAAGGAAGGGAAGAACGTGATCTAGGAGGCTTCAACTCTTGAAAGATCGTTGCCCACACAACGTCCAAGAGGAGGATAGGACATACGATAGAAGACCTTGAGGTAAACAAGAGGTATAAATCTTGTTTTGCTTTCCTTATGTTTCTTTGTATATTGTATGTATGATATGTGGATAAATTTACTTGGACCCTGAATATGAACACAAAAATCGGCGATCCGTGCATCGTCTATTCCACGACTATTCGAAGAATAGAGGTAGGTTGCTTGAACAACAAGTTTGTTCAAGTGACCACTCTAATCGGATAGCACGACGATGGAATGGTAGCTTGGGTAATCCCTAATTGTCATCGATTAATTTTTTTTAATCCGGGGATGAAGACGGGATCGCCATGAACAAGCAACCGAGTTGAAGTGGGAAGCGAAGTTTCCTACCTTCAAGTGGTATCAGAGCCATGGTTTCCGATTTTGTGTGTTTAGGATTCGGTTACTTTTATGCACTTTTCATATATTATATGTGTCGGATAATAATAGGATGTGCATAGGTTAACTTTTTGGTTGCAGACATAGGATCCAACTATTATAGCCTTATGTGTGTATGTGATTGCATGTGTGTAATTGCATATTATTTGAATCCTCGAGGTTGACGAGGCTAGTATTTAATTTTTTATAATTAAGTACGACATTGTTTAGCCACTCATTTATTTTAGTTTACTTTCGATCTAGATTTCATGTACACTCCTTCGTGTAGTATAGGATCGATGAATGTAAATTAAAATAGTTATTCTCGGCTCGGATCTCCGGATGGCTTGTACATGGCGTAGGGAGGAGCGGACGAGATGGTGATACGATGGGAGACATATTGGAGACAAAAGCCATAATAGTTGGAAAATATTTATTTCATATTTATTGCTTCTTGTTTGATATGTATGTCGTAGGCTAGGAAAATTCCTCAATTTTAAATTACTAAGTGGGAGAGGGATATTTTTATAAATTCCCACGGCCTCCATTACGATTTGACATGTGATGCAAACAAACTTACGTGTCGGCTCTGAGTGCCTTCCTCCCCATCGGATGAGTTTATTTGCGGATCACAGGGTCGAATATGATTATAGGAAATTATTAAAGAGCATGTGTACTTCCCCATCGGAAGGCACATAACCCGAGATAATTACCTTGGTACCAAGTAATGGTGAACACTTAGATGCAAATAGGAGTATTCTCCCCATCAGAGTTACTGCTTTTATTTGTAGGGCCTAAGAGGAACCAACTATTAATTTTATTTGTCAAAAATTTAGGTTGACAAGATAATAAAATTAATGGGTAAAACTTCCTCTTACAAATGTAGAATTCGTATACGTCCACACTATCGTGGCATATGATATTCTCGGTGTTTTGAGGTGTTGGTTGATTTTAAAATTTTATTGTTTGAGGAATCAATAATTTTTTGAAATCTAAAGCATTGATCTATGTGATTCTTAGGTTTTTCAAAATGACTTTCAACCCGCTTGCTGTGATACTGAAAGAAAATAAACTTACTGTACCCAATTATGTTGATTGGAAGAGGAATCTTGACATTGTCTTGACTGCTGAGGAGTACAAATATGTACTATTCAAAGAGTGCCCTTCTAAGCCTACGGATGATTCTGGGGAAAAGGAAAAGGAGAGTTATAAGAAGTGGATTAAGGTTGATGAGATGGCACGATGTTACATTTTGGCATCTATGTCAAATGTACTGCAACATCAGCATCAAGCCATGCCCACTGCTTATGATATGATGCTCAATCTGAAAGAGCTTTTCGGACACCAGAATCGGGCTGCTAGGCAGGAAGCCATGAGGAACTTGATGACAACCACCATGATCGAGGGAACACCGGTAAGGGATCATGTTCTCTAGATGATGGCTCATTTGAATGAGCTGGAAGTCCTCAGAGCTGAGATCGATGGGAAAACCCAGGTCAATATCATTCTCCAGTCTCTGCCTAGGAGTTTTTGTTAGGACCCTTGGAACGGCTAGAGGGGGGCTGAATAGCGTTTCGCCCGTTCATGGATAGAATTCGATCTCGTTCGTGTCTACAATTTCGTTAGCGCAGCGGAATACAGATAATGATAACAATAACGAAATAGACAACAAGCTAACACAATGATATAACGTGGTTCGGAACCGCACGGTTCCTACTCCACGAATCGAGCTCTAAAGAGCCCTAGTGATGCACACGCACTCACTAATGATAAACACTCCTTCTCGACACAAGTCGGAGGCGGAGAAACCCCGTACAAATGTTTACAACAATAAACGAAAGGAATACAAGCAATATACAATGTAAATACGAAATACAAGTAAAGAAAAGACTTTACAACACTTGTTTTGATTGCTTGAATGCTTGGTTGCTTGCTTGCACTTGGAGACCTGATTTGCACCAACAAATCGCCCCAATAGCCCTCAAGAACCGATACCAAAATCCTCCATCACGAGCTCCTTATAAAGCTTTAACCTGTGCTGGAAAAGGTCGATCAGTCGACTGATCGGGACCATCAGTCGACTGATCACACTCTTGCTGTGAGATAATGGTGTAATCCACGCTAGAAAAATCCAACGGCTAGGACATCAGTCGACTGATCATGAACATCAGTCGACTGATGAGCCATCATTCGATCGCCGTCTCGTGAAAGTGAGACTCCATTCTCAGGCCGGTAATCCGAGCATCACGATCGATCACATGATCACCGATCGCATTGCATCACCGATCGGCGCTAAACAAAGGGCGATCGCTAGGCCACTTCCCGCAGTCAAACCCTAGTTGACTTGGTCCAGTCGACTGCCACATGGCATCAGTCGACTGACACACCTCAACCATGAGGTTTTGACCCAAATATGGTTCCCCCATACTTGCTAGACCACCCTTAGCCTAGACCTAAGCCTTCTAACTACCTCCATCAGCCTCACGCCTCTCGGATCCCTCCAAGTCATCCAAGACTTGTTCATCCATCGCGCTAGCCTTCAGGTGCTTCCATCGGCTATGTCATGCTAACGGTGTCTACACCGCCAAGGCACATTGGACTTACGCCGCCAAGACTCCGCTTGGACTTTACGCCGCCAACCATTGGACTTATGCTGCCAAGACTACCGCTTGGACTTTACGCCGCCAATATCAATCCCCTTGGACTTCTAATGCAAACCCATGTTGGACTTTCCATGCCAAGACCATGCTTGGACTTTCTATGCCAAGACCATGCTTGGACTTTCCCAAATGCCAAGACCATGCTTGGACTTTCTCTTGCCAACCCATGTTGGACTTTTACATTGCCAAGACCATGCTTGGACTTTCCTTGATAATTACATTGTCATATGTTTTTGTCGAAACATTAAAACACATCAAAACATCACTCGAGCCAAACTCGAGTCCTGGTCAATCGTGACCTGGGCCGATTGCACCAACAATCTCCCCCTTTTTGATGTTTGACAAAAACCAGACAAATTATTGAGTTAGAACACTAACTCAAATCCCTTACCAATTATCCCAAATTGGTAAATACTCTCCAAATGTTCTCCCCCAAACATTCTCCCCCTTTTTGACTAACATCAAAAAGGTTTTCTCTCCAAGGAGGTCAACGTCTCATGTCTCAATGAGATCTTACAATCTCCCCCTTGGTCTTAAAAATACTTAGGATGCCTACCATCTTCCTAGTGATAAGTCCCATATCACTTAAGAGAGGCAATCCTATTCACTCTCCCAATTTCCAAATTGGGTCTCTCAAAAGTCCCATCAATTTCCCAATTGATGTCATATTCTCCCAATAACTTCGCCTCTTGAAGGAGAAAAACACATCCATCATCCCAAGATGGATATCTCCCCCTAAAGGCTTGCTCCCCCTTGACCATTGCACCAACAATGTCCTTGGGAGGTCCCTAAGCCAATAGGAACTCTAAGCCATCAAAATTAAGGTTAGAAATTCAACATAGAACTCTCCAACACCTTAAAATTGATACAAACCCTAAACACCTCTCCTAATCCATATCCAATGGATTTTCACCCTTCATCATGCTTCCCAAAGCATATCCTAGGGTTAGGAGTGATTAGGGACCATAACCGTAGCTGAAATCGGGTCAAACAACCTTGTTTACCCCGAAATCAGGCTACAATGAAAGTGATTAATCGATCGTGGCACCTCCATCGATCAAGCCACTATGAGCGGATCGGTGATAAAAAATTTTCAGTTATCAGAAATGAATTTCAAAAAATCATAAATAATTATACGTATATCAAAAAATCATGAAATTTGATACGTATATTACTTATCACACATACAATCGGTGAAAAATTTTGGAAAAATATTTTTACCATCGAAATAGGAGATTGATACAAAATCCAAAAGTGATTAAAAACTTTAAAGTTTAAGCTCACTTTGTATCAATCTTATCAATGATGATTGCTATCAAAAGATAGGCTTCACCAAGGTTTTTCAAAATGATTTTAAAATGTTTTCAAAACCTTATTTTGGATCATATTCCTTGGGCTCTATGTACATGACTTGCACACATGCTCTCCCAATGATCCAAATATTGAATTAATATGAGTTTGGGTTCAACTAGATGCAAAAAACTATGCACCTTGAATGTAACTCATATCCTAGCATCTCACATGTATCTAGGGTGTATAAGTACACATACATGTCAATTTTGATGTGAGATGTGGACTTTGGTTCATTTGTTTTAGGATTTCATGCATCTTCTAAGGCAACCCTACTTGATTCCCTTATGAATGGAACTTCAAGTCATGTCATTTTTCTTAAATCAAAGTTCAATCAAATTAATGCATGAAATGATCATGGCATAGTGATGGCAAAATAAAAATATGACCAATGATCATGATGTCATGGCATATGATGAAATTTAAGAACACATGACATCTAAAATAATCCTAAGCAATAACATGACATGGTATATGATAGGATGCAATTTCATGTCATGATATATCAACTTTCATAAGCAATACAATCATACAAGTACTCATCCAAACACACAAGATTTTCATAAACAAAAATTTCATTTAACTTAAAATTTTTAGTCTTTTACATTCAAAATCGAGATTGGCTATACTCAATCTCACTACAGAAACTGACAATAAAAGAAAATCTAACATCCTAAATATCTAATCGTCCGCAAGAGGTGGCGGTGGAGGAGGCTGCTGACTCAGGGTCCAGGCCCGTATCATCTCTAACATATCGAGCTGATGCTGCTCTATGCGGCTCTGGGACTCCTCCATCCTATCAAGACGTGTGCTGAAGGATGTCTGGCCTGCCAGTATCTCTGATAGCCTAGCATCAACCGACTGCTGATAGTCCTGAAATCTAGACTCCAGCCGGCCACGACGATCATCTGATGGACCCATCGCTAATGCATCTACCGACATCTGATCGTCCTCATCAGCGGCATCTACATCCTCGTAGTCCTCTGCTGTATCTCCGAGTACTGGAGGAGGCTCTCTGTGTGCCCTGGGTGGTGGTCGTGGCACCAACTCCATCTATCCAGCGCCCATTCATAGCTTTGCTAAAGAGAAGTTACGAACTGATATACAGTCGTACACTTCCGATAGTGCTCTCAAAGAACCCCTGTGGATGTTGACGCCTACGGACTCTAACCATGTGGTAATTGTTAGTAATATATGAGAGATGTCCTAAGGCAATCGCCTTATGTATGAACCATTTATATGATAAATGAAGATTCACTATTTGAGTATACATGTTTTATGTATTTGATTGGATCTTAAACTCATTTACTGAATGTCCACGATACGATTCACAGCATGAGAGAATTTGTGATTGGATCACAACTAGTGAGTATCTCTACATGTGTAATTGTGATGTATCGGAATTATCCCTAGTCGATGAATTGATGGATTTGGACACCATCAATTCGAGACTAGCACGAGGTATACTCCTTGGTGTATCCAAGCAAACGGTGATTCTCCGGCCGGAGACATAGTGATGTCCGAGTTAATCGTGGATGCTAGTTATGGTAACTAGTTCATTGGAGTGACCACCGTAAGACATCATATGGTTCTGCATATATAGATATATCGATGAAGTTCTTACATGGCTTAAAGTGCGATGTTCCTTTGACTTGCGGTATTCAAGTCATCTTGATCATGGAGACTTATGCTTTGACATCTTAAGCAAACATCTCTAAGGAGATGTGGACCCGGGATGATTGGGTATAAGTCGAAGTGATCGAAGGTGTTTGAATAGCCTATAAAGGATTCACCACTCCTTGCGAGGAGATGTATACCCATGGCCTCTCATCGGATTGTTACTAAAGTCTTTGGCCAAAGCATTACATGTTTAGAGTAAGGTACTCTTCGATACATGTGGAGTAACTAGAATCCGTAGGACGAGGAAATGATACTTGGGCTAGGTGTGACGTAGTCAGCCTAGTGGGGACTGACACAATAGACCATGTCCTGAACCAAGTGGGTATAAGATGAGTGAAGGGAATGGGGCACGAATCATTCGAGCTGCTGAAGGGTTTCAGAAATAGTTCTGGATCAACCGTTGATCTTTTCGTTTAATTGGGGATCATGATGTACTACTAGGTGCCACTCATGATCGTTCTATAATTAATAGTTAATTATAGACGGCCAACATAAACCGAGAACCTATTTGGTCACACGCACAATGAGCGTAATCCAAAGGATTTAAAACGAGCATGAGAATGGGATTCTCAGACCGAGAGAAACTAAGTTTGGTTGGACCAAACATAAAGCGAGCATGAAATCGTTTCAGTCGCAATGGAAGCATGGATGGGCCGTGTCTTATGAAGACATAATGGATGAACCAAAATGGTTTGGTTCTAATCCAATGGAGGAGAATAAACCAAAGGGTTTGGTTTATTTTAAACGAATGAACCAAAAGTTGGTTCGGTTCATTTTAACTTAAAATAAACCATCATGGTTTGGTTTATTTTAACTTATCTTAATGGAGTGGGTTAATGGGGCTAATGGTTATGATTCAATAACCATTAAGAGAATTAGTTCTCTATAAAAGAGGGCTTAAGGGATAATTAAGCCCTAATCCAAAAACCCCTAAGTTGGAGTTGCCGCCCAACCCTCATTGCCGCCCAACTCCATTGCCGCTTGACCCTTGTGCTTGGCCGTCCGGCTCCCTTGGCGTCCAAGCTTCAGCCGATGAACCCTCCGGCGACCCTCCGGTGATCTTCCTAGGCCTCGGTGAAAAGGTAAGCACTTGGCTTCCTTGTTTTGGCCGGCGCCTACTCCTCCACCAAGCTGTCCAGTTTTATGGACAGCTTCTTCTCCTCTCGTCGGAGCGTCGTTTGGACGACGGTTAGAGCTCCGACAGCGGCTAACTTACCGGGGATTCGATCTCCGGTAATCCTCTGAGGTGGAGGACGAAGGATTCGTCAATTGGTTGACGAATACCTCTCCGGAGAAGCGAGTTTTGAGAACTCGTATTAGGATCCGAATTTGGATTTGGATCGTAATCATCTCTCGATCACGTCGTCTTCAACACGAGGCTAGTAACCCATACGAAGACGAAGCTCGTGGCTTAGCGAAGTCATCCCGAGGAACTCGGCGTGGATACGGATAGAGACGATTCTAGCGAGGATCGTTCCGGTTGATGCCGTTCCCGCTAAACGTCATATGAAAGGTATAATGTAGATAAATTTCCTTTTATTGCAAATTTAAATTTACGGTTATATATACACTTGTTGTAATATGCATGCGTGTGTTGTGTGTGTTGTAATAAATGTAGATTTATTATTTTTATTGCTTCCGTTGTGTTCATGTTTACGAAACGTGATCGAACACACACACGCCGCGGTGCCGGAAACCCAACAGTGGTATCAGAGCCCAGGTTGTGTTTCGACATAATCGTAAAAATGGTTTTGCGATAGTCATAATGTATTTCTGGAAATTTTCTAATTTTGGAAATTTAGAAGTATTTATGGAAATTTTTCAATTTTGGAAAGTCTAGAAGTATTTATGGAAATCTTCTACTTTTGGAAAGTTGGAAGTATTTATTGAAATTGATATTTTTCATAAATAAAATATTTGATTAGATTCTGGAAATTTGTTTCCTAATTTAATCATGATTTGATTTGGGAAATCAAATCTTAAAATATTTTATTTCCATAAGTAGTTTTAATGATTTAGGAAATTAGTTTCCTAAATAGATTTTCCTTAATAAAATAATTCCATGAATAAAATATGTGATTAAATTTGGAAATTTGTTTCCTAATTTAATTATGATTTGATTTGGAGAATCAAATCTTAAACATATTTTATTTCCATAAATAGTTATGACATATAAGGAAACATATACATGACATAATTGTATGTCATGTAATTGCATTAGATGCATAACATAATGTCATGCGTGTCGTGACATGTAGATGTATGCCATGTAGATAATAGTTATTTGCATGCAAAGAGGATGAGACATAAAACCCTCAAACAATATTAAAGCCTACACCTTCCATTAATATGGTTAGAACCAGAGTTCCGTTTCTTGTTTGGGTTGTTGGACTCTCTCCAAGCCCGGCTCGAACCCGAACATGTTCAAACCATGGAATAGTTTAATACTAATATGGTAAGAGTCAGAGGTCAATCGTTAGCTTTGGTTGTTGGACTCTCTCCAAGCTGGGCTAATTGGTTGAATGCGCTCTAACCATATTAAAACTATTTCCCGATTAATGGGTTGGCTTTAACCTGGAGCATCGGCTTGTTGGACTCTCTCCAAGGTCGATGTAAAGGGAGGTGAAGTTGGGTGCTATGCATATGATACATACTTGTTAATGTGTTAACAACCCAACGTATGTGTGAACATTCAATTAGTTGATAGCACATTGTGATAGTTGCATATACGTGATATGCAATCGGTATAGTTTATACCTACCGTCGTAGTTATGAATGGCTTGTTGGACTCTCTCCAAGGTTGTTCATAACTATGATGGATATCAGCCCATTCGGAGATGGACCTACGATCTCCCGAAGTGATTTTGGGGTTTTGAAATTGAAAAATGAATAGGATTTATAAATGTATATGGATTCAGTTTTAAAAACATTTTCTCATATATGCGCGTTTGGTATTTCTAAGATTGATCATGATGTAATTTGCGTTCCATTTTGGATTGAATAAATTGTTAGTAGAACTTCTTGGGTGGCTTAGAAACTTGAGAATTGTTCTCAAGGTGGAAAAGCTTGCGAATGTCCTCGAGCGCCTCTTCACTTGCCCATCCTAGTGAGATGCAACTCTGGACCAATTGTTGGGCTATCGAAACATGTGTGATTACGATTACAAATGAGTTGCATCATGCTAGCAGCGTGATGGAACCCAAGCTACAGCGGCATGAGCATATGGATGCTCATATCGTAGTCCTTCATCTTTGTGAGTTGGTTGATGAGCAAGTGAGATTGAAAGGTTGAAGTCTCAGCTCCTCTTCACCTCTGAGATGCTAGAAGGTTCATCGTGATGCTTGCTCGATATCTTTGAAGGCTGTGGAGTCTTACGAGAAGCATGGCGAGGGGGGGTCTTGTTAGTTGATTCCTCGAAGAAAGGTTCTAAGAGAAGTCAAAGGAACATGAAGGAGAAGAAGAAGGCTAAGAAGGTAGAACTAGCACAAAAGGAAACTTGCCATCATTATGGCAAGGATAGCCATTTGCGAAGAAAGTGCAAGATTTATCTTGAGTCCGTGAAGAAGAATAAGGCATCGGATGCCCCATCTTCTTCAGATATCTTCGTTATTGATTGTCATTTTATTTCCTCAAACACGTGGGTATTGGATACTGGGTGTGGCTCACATATATGTAATGACATACATGGGCTAAGGAATAGAAGAAGACTCGTCAAGGGAGAGTCAAATTTGCGTGTTGGGAATGGAGCAAAGGTTCTTTGCGATCGCCATTGGAGCGTATTTGTTGAAACTCCTACAGACTTGTCTTAGAACTGGACAATTGCTTTTATGTTCCTTCGTTGATAAAGAACATCATTTCTATTTCTTGTTTAAATAGAAATGGGTACCATTTGACTTTTAGTAACAATTGTTGTTACATAACTTTGAATGGAGTTCTTTATGGGACTGGAACTTTAAGCAATGGTGTTTATACGTTGGACGTATCCAGTGACATCTTCAATATCGAAGCGAGCAACACGCGTGCTCGAAAGGGTAATCAATTAGACTCCTATATGTGGCATTGTCGTCTTGGCCATGTAAGCAAGAAACGCATGTCCGAATTACACAGATGTGGAATTCTGGAATCGTTTGAATTAGATTCATACGATACATGCGTATCATGCTTAAAAGGCAAGATGACTAAGTTACCTTTTACTGGAAAAGGTGAATGAGTGGGAGAGTTACTAGGTCTAATACATACTGATGTATGTGGACCTATGTCAACTCAAGCTTTAGGAGACTATAGCTACTTCATTACCTTCACCGATGATCACTCACGGTTTGGGTATGTGTTCTTGATGAAACACAAGTCTGAAGCCTTTGAAAGGTTCAAAGAATTCAGAAATGAAGTAGAGAAACAACATGATAAGAGTATTAAAATACTTCGATCGGATCGAGGTGGTGAATACTTAAGTCAAGAGTTTCTTGATTATCTAAGAGACAATGGCATATTGTCTCAATGGACTCCGCCATATACACCACAGCATAATGGTGTATCTGAGGCGTAGCTTAGGACCTTGTTGGACATGGTCGGTCGATGATGAATCATGCGACTCTTCCCAATCCTTTGGGGCTATGCACTTGCATACCGCTTACTTGTTAAATGTAATGCCTACCAAGGTAGTCTCAACTACTCCATATGAGATATGGAATGGTAAGAAACCTCATGTATCTTACTTGAAGATATGGGGTTGTCCTGCTTATGTGAAGCGGACTGTATCAGACAAATTGGATGCTAAGTCTGATAAATGTCTATTTGTTGGATACCCTAAGGAAACAAGGGGTTACTAATTCTATCATCCTGTGGAACAAAAGGTGTTTGTTTCAAGGCATCGTGTTTCTAGAAAAGAGTTTCTCTTGCAAGAAAATAGTGGGAGTGTCGCGAGCTTGAGGAGGCTCCGAGAGACTCAAATAGACATTGATGAGATACCGGTGAAGCACAACAAATGACAACTCATAGTGATGAGCAATCTACCGGACCTATTGTAACACCACATCTTCGTAGATCCGTAGAACACACAATATTCCCGAGAGATATGGATTTCTGTAAGTGAATCGAACGACGTGTTACTCATTGATGATGAGGAGCCTACCAGTTATGAAGAAGTGCTGACAAGTTCAGAAAGGGATAAGTGGCTTGGTGCCATGAAGTTGGAAATGGATTCCATGTATGAAAACCAAGTTTGGAACTTGGTTGACCCACCTGAAGGCATAAAGCCTATAGGGTGCAAGTGGGTTTTCAAGAAGAAAACCGACATGGATGGTAATGTGATTACCTATAAGGCTAGATTGGTGGCGAAAGGATATCGCCAAAAACAAGGTGTTGATTATGACGAAACCTATTCGCCTGTAGCTATGCTTAAATCCATTCGGATGCTCCTGGCCATAGCAGCTCATTATGATTATGAGATATGGCAGATGGATGTGAAAACAGCTTTCCTTAATGGAAACTCCGCCGAGGACGTGTATATGATAAACCGAGGGTTTCACATCGGTTGATAAAACCAAGGTATGCAAATTGCGACGGTCCATTTATGGATTGAAGCAAGCATCCAGAGTCGAATATCCGCTTTGATGAGACAATCAAAAGTTTGATTTCTCAAAATCCGCATTTAACCTTATGTGTACAAGAAGGTTAGTGGGAGTGCAGTCGTGTTCCTAGTATTATATGTCGATGACATATTACTTATAGGAAACGATGTTTCAATCTTACAGTCAGTTAAGGTTTGGTTATCCAAGACATTCTCCATGAAAGACCTGGGAGAAGCAACCTACATCCTCGGGATTAAGATCTATAGAGATAGATCGAAATGGTTGCTTGGTCTTTCGCAATCTACATATATAGACCGAGTGCTAAAGAGGTTTAGCATGTCGGAATCCAAGAAAGGTTTCCTACCCATCAGGCATGGGATACACCTTTCGAAGTCTATGTGTCCGCGCACAGAAGACGAGAGGATTTGCATGAGTAAGATTCCCTATGCATCCGCAATAGGATCTATCATGTATGCTATGTTATGTACGAGGCTCGATGTATCGTATGCTCTGAGTGTCACGAGCAGATACCAGGATGATCCAGGAATGGATCATTGGGTGGCTGTTAAGACGATCCTTAAGTACTTAAGAAGAACTAAGGATGCGTTCCTAATATATGGAGAAGGGTACATGGTGATACGTGGGTATACGGATGCCAGCTCCAGACAGACAAGGATGATTCCATGTCTTAGTCTGGGAATGTATTCACCTAGAATGGAGGCGCAATAAGTTGGAAAGGTTCCAAGCTTGACACTATAGCGGATTCTGCCACTAAGGCAGAATACGTTGCAGCTTTGGAAGCAGCAAAGGAAGCAGTTTGGATCAAGAAGTTCATCTATGAACTTGATGTGGTCTCATCAATGATCCAAACATGTGCTTCACCGCTATCATCTTATCAGAGAGATCATCAGTAGGAACGAAATACAAATCGAGAAAATTCCCACTGAAAGGAACTTAGCGGATCCCTTGACTAAGGCATTACCTCAAAATAAGTTTGAGGGTCATGTTCGAGCTTATGGTATCGATACCGTGAGCGATTGGCATTAGGCCAAGTGGGAGTCTGTTAGTAATATATGAGAGATGTCCTAAGGCAATCGCTTTATGTATGAACCATTTATATGATAAATGAAGATTCACTATTTGAGTATACATGTTTTATGTATTTGATTGATCTTAAACTCATTTATCAATGTCCACGATACGATTCACAAAGATGAGAGAATTTGTGATTGGATCACAACTAGTGAGTATCTCTACATGTGTAATTGTGATGTATCTAATTATCCCTAGTCGATGAATTGATGGATTTGGACACCATCAATTCACGAGACTAGCACGAGGTATACCTCGGTGTATCCAAGCATTGATTCTCACCGGGCCGAGACATAGTGATGTCCGAGTTAATCGTGGATGCTAGTTATGGTAACTAGTTCATTGGAGTGACCACCGTAAGACTTCATATGGTTCTCTCGCATATATAGATATGTCAATGAAGTTCTTACTGGGCTTAAGTGCGATGTTCCTTTGACTTGCGTATTCAAGTCATCTTGATCATGGAGACTTATGCTTTGACATCTTAAGCAAACATCTCTAAGGAGATGTGGACCCGGATGATTGGGTATAAGTCAAGTGATCAAGGTGTTTGAATAGCCTATAAAGGATTCACCACTCCTCAGGAGATGTATACCCATGGCCTCTCGCCGGATTGTTACTAAAGTCTTTGGCCAAAGCATTACATGTTTAGAGTAAGGTACTCTTCGATACATGGAGTAACTAGAACTGTAGGACGAGGAAATGATACTTGGGCTAGGTGTGACGAGTCACTTAGTGGGATCGACAATAGACCATGTCCCGAACCAAGTGGGTATAAGATGAGTGAAGGGAATGGGGCACGAATCATTCGAGCCAAGGGTTTCAGAAATAGTTCTGGATCAACCGTTGATCTTTTCGGTTAATTGGGGATCATGATGTACTACTAGGTGCCACTCATGATCGTTCTATAATTAATGGTTAATTATAGACGGTCAACATAAACTGAGAACCTATTTGGTCACACGCACAATGAGCGTAATCCAAAGGATTTAAAACGAGCATGAGAATGGGATTCTCAGACCGAGAGAAACTAAGTTTGGTTGGACCAAACATAAAGCGAGCATGAAATCGTTTCAGTCGCAATGGAAGTGTGGATGGGTCGTGTCTTATGAAGACATAATGGATGAACCAAAATGGTTTGGTTCTAATCCAATGGAGGAGAATAAACCAAAGAGTTTGGTTTATTTTAAACGAATGAACCAAAAGTTGGTTCGGTTCGTTTTAACTTAAAATAAACCATCATGGTTTGGTTTATTTTAACTTATCTTAATGGAGTGGGTTAATGGGCCTAATGGTTATGATCCAATAACCATTAAGAGAATTAGTTCTCTATAAAAGAGGGCTTAAGGGATAATTAAGCCCTAATCCAAAAACCCCTAAGTTGGAGTTGCCGCCCAACCCTCATTGCCGCCCAACTCCATTGCCGCCCAGCCCTTGTGCCGCCGTCCAGCTCCTTGCCGGCGTCCAAGCTTCAGCCAGTGAACCCTCCGGCGACCCTCCGGTGATCTTCCTAGGCCTCGGTGAAAAGGTAAGCACTTGGCTTCCTTGTTTTGGCCGGCGCCTACTCCTCCACCAAGCTGTCCAGTTTTCTGGACAGCTTCTTCTCCTCTCGTCGGAGCGTCGTTTGGACAACGGTTAGAGCTCCGACAGCGGCTAACTTACCGGGGATTCGATCTCCGGTAATCCTCTGAGGTGGAGGACGAAGGATTCGTCAATTGGTTGACGAATACCTCTCCGGAGAAGCGAGTTTTGAGAACTCGTATTAGGATCCGAATTTGGATTCGGATCGTGATCATCTCTCGATCACGTCGTCTTCAACACGAGGCTAGTAACCCGTACGAAGACGAAGCTCGTGGCTTAGCGGTCATCCCGAGGAACTCGGCGTGATACTGGATAGAGACGATTCTAGTGAGGATCGCTCCGCTGATGCGCCTCCGCTAAACGTCATACGAAAGGTATAACGTAGATAAATTTCCTTTTATTGCAAATTTAAATTTACGGTTATGTCTACACTTGTTGTAATATGCATGCGTGTGTTGTGTGTGTTGTAATAAATGTAGATTTATTATTTTTATTGCTTCCGCTATGTTCATGTTTACGAAACGTGATCGAACACACACACGCCGCGGTGCCGGAAACCCAACAGTAATGATATGACCAAAAGGCAAATGCACTTTCCCTTGTACAGGGGAAATGAAATGCACAATGCAGTGGAACATGTTTAATGCAAAGTTAATATCTAACCTATGACGCATGACGTATAGTAGAAGGAGATGGGGAGGCCGAATCTTGGCCAGACCCCGAGTGACAATGGGAAGAAAACACCCAACAATGACCTTGTAAAGGACATTGTCAGGTGCAGACAACTCAGTGATAGGAAATAAGTTTTGGGCCGGTGGACGAGGATAACCAAAAATGTGCTCATGCATGGACTCCATAGAGATATGGGCAAAGGGCTCAGGTAAGGGGAAATCCATGGTAGGGTAACAGATAAAAGTGTCATCTGAGGGCCTACACTCGAGAAACTCCTGCAGTATCGCAGGAGTGAACTCTAACTCGCGTTTTGCAATGCGAGTAGTGTAAGTAGGGCCGTCATCCACTTTCTTTAGGTTTTGATAAAATTCTTTAAGAAGGTCGTCATTAATAGAATGGGTGCATAGGACGACTTTCATGAGACTATAGTATGAAATTAACTCCATTACATCACTACAATGATGGTTAAAAAAAATCCCTGTCGATGTACCTAACCAACATTGGTTGGTACACTCGAGATTCACCCTCAGGTGGATCATCCCTACGGCCTCTCCTATTATGAATGCAATGTATGATATGACATGCAAGGGCAATAATACATGATTAGATAAACCTAAATTGTAACAGAAATGAAAATTAGGGCTCGGGAAAAAAAATCGTTACTTAGGCGCCATTTTAAGGTGTGGTCGGAGAGAGAACTCAGATGTTGCTGGGGGTCGCCGGAAAACTCGCCGGAGAACTTCAGACGCCGGAACCCTAATCAGAACAAGGAAAGATCAACCCTAAAACATGTGAACTAGAGCTCGAAATAAGTGAAAAACGGAAGAAGAGAGGCCTATCTATCAAACCTAACACTTTGGGCGGTTGGAACGGCCGGAAGAATCGGTCGGAGACGGAGATGGCGATCGGAGAAAGAAAGGAGAAGAAAAGCTCGTCCCGTGAAGACACTGAACCCTAGCGGTTTGACGCTATAAAGTCGCGATTCAGTCGACTGATGTGATCATCAGTCGACTGATCGTGGTTCGTTACCAGGTTTACCGAGCCGTGATGATCGATCCGGCTGCAATCGATCGTTGAACCTTCCGTGGACGCTACGAGCATCACGATCGATGTGCGATCACTCGATCCGCTCGCCGAGCACTCGATGATGCCCTCCCTCGGTGAATGCAGACCATCACCATCGATCAGATCCCATCACCGATCGATGTTCAAGCAGTCGAGTCATGAAGCGAGCACTCGACTGATGACTGTATCGTATCGTGCTATAGTGTAATCAGTCGACTGATATCTGATTTCCAGTTCTGAAATTCTAAAAATCTCGATTTCTTAATTAACTTATCCCATTTTATCATGTTTATTTTTGTATATCAAAACATATTGATGTTATACTTATACTCATGTATTCGTTAATGTATTTTAATGTTTTATTTCATTTTTGCAAACATTAACATTCACTGATTTCCAAATCCTAACATCTCACCCTTTCTAAGTGTTAAAATACACAATCAAGGTAAAAGACTTGTTTTGTGAGATACAATCTATCCTAGACATTCCTTCCATGCAAACATATGGTAAAAACATATGAAGCATGGTGAGTACAAGACATCAAGTTGTGTGACACTTGAGTATCACTCTAGATGTTACTTTTACATCTTAAACACACATCTCTTGATACATGAACTTCTAAAGTGTGCCAACAATCAAAGTTACACACTATGACCTCTAAATCTAGATTGTGTCAATTTTATTGATTTTCATGATTTCAAGATATATATCGACACATCCTAGAATTCTTTTAAGATTAAGGCTCAAAGGTATTTCCAAGGTAACCATAACCTAGAAAGTAACCTAAAGTGTCACCTTTACCATAGTTGAGTTAACTACCCATCCAATCAAGGTTGGCACACCCCAAACCCATCTAGCATGAATCAATCACGCTCTTAGGAACCCAAAACCGATTTGAGCTCCTAGGGTTAATTAGGTATTCCTTAGGGATAACCTCCCTAGATACCTTCCTAATGACCCTTCTAGGCTTAGAAGCCTTGGTCATTTTGGTTTTGCCATGGTTAACTCTAGGGGTGACTCCCCTAGTAACCTTCTTAGTGACTTCCCTAGGTTTCCTAGAAACCCTAGCCACTAGGCACACACCATGGTCAACTCTAGGGATGACTTCCCTATTGACCTTGGTCTTCCTAGACCTAGTTAGTGTTCCATAGTCAAAAGGAACACAATGATAAGTCACCTTAGGCTTAGGTTTGTGACCCAAACCTTTCTTGCCCTTGGTTGACTTTTGACTCCTAGGTCCTAGGGGTTGACTTTGACTTTTGGACCTAGAAGTTTGACTAATTGACCCTTGCATTTGATTTTGCATAACCTTAAGGGTCTTTTCAAGTTTTTCAAGCCTTGATCTCAAGGCTTGATTTTCCTTTTCTAATATCTTAATTTTTGATTTTTCATTTTCTCTTGAGATATTTTTATTTCTAGGCATATGTCTAGATTTCTTAGCATTAAAGCCTAGATGTTCTCCTATTTTCTTAATGCTTTCCTTAGGTAATATATTTTTAGGGACATTAGTCCCAAATTTCTCCCTATTTTCTACATGGACTCTCTTAGCTCCTAAGCAAAAATATTTATTCCTATTAGCATGCTTTTCATAAATTGTAAGAGAATTAAGGTTCCTAGCATGCTTTTTAGCATTTAAATTAGAAGATGCATTACTAAAATGTACCTTAGGGTTAGCCTTAGCTCCCCCTACTTGTGATGCTTCTTCTTGGGTATTTTTGCTCCCCCTAGGACATTGATTCCTATAATGTCCTTTTGAATTGCAATTGAAGCACATGATGTGCTCCTTGCCTTTAGGTGTTGGGGAACCGACATCCTTGACTTTTGGTGCCGGTGGAGCTTTCTTAATCTTCTTTGGGCACTTGCTCTTGTAGTGCCCGGTTTCCCTACACTCAAAACATATTATATGCATTTTATTATTAACACACATGTTTGAGTTACCTAGGGTAGTGGTGGAGGCCGGAGTTGGATTTTGAGCTTCCTCATCTTGACCGGATGTTGAAGGCTCTTCTTGAGGTTGCTCCGGTATGAAGGTTCTCTCCTCCCCCTCAATCCTTGAGGTGGATGCTTCTTCCACTTCCTCCACCTCTTCCGACCCGGAAGTTGACTCCTCACTTTCTTGTGAGGATGATGATGATTCTTCTTCGGTCTCCTCCTCTTCCAAGTCTTCTTGGACTGATTCGGGATTGTCGTGAAACTTGATCAACTTGTTCCACAACTCCTTGGCATCCCTATAGCTTCCTAATCTAGACAAAATATCGTTAGGTATCAAATCAATCAACATTTTTGTTACCTTAACGGTTGTCTTGAATTTTTCCCGTTGCTCCTCGGTCCATCTCTTCATCTTGAGGATTTTGCCATTTTCTCCTCTCGGAGCATCAAAACCTATAGTCACAGTAAACCAATTTTCTATATTCGTCATTAGAAAATATTCCATCCTACCTTTCCAATATGCGAAATGTTCGCGGTTGAAGGAAGGTGGAATGTTGACGTCGTCACCCAATTTTTCTTGGAAATCCATATTCTTCCCTCTAGCTTCTTGACTCCGGGTTGTTAATCCGTAGAAGAGCCCCGGGCTCTGATACCACTTATTAGGACCCTTGGAACGGCTAGAGGGGGGGTGAATAGCGTTTCGCTCGTTCGTGGATAGAATTCGATCTCGTTCGTGTCTACAATTTCGTTAGCGCAGCGGAATACAGATAATGATAACAATAATGAAATAGACAACAAGCTAACACAATGATATAACGTGGTTCGGAACCGCACGGTTCCTACTCCATGGATCGAGCTCTAAAGAGCCCTAGTGATGCACACGCACTCACTAATGATAAACACTCCTTCTCGACACAAGTCGGAGGCGGAGAAACCCCGTACAAACATTTACAACAATAAACGAAAGGAATACAAGCAATATACAATGTAAATATGAAATACAAGTAAAGAAAAGACTTTACAATACTTGTTTTGATTGCTTGAATGCTTGGTTGCTTGCTTGCACTTGGAGACCTGATTTGCACCAACAAATCGCCCCAATAGCCCTCAAGAACCGATACCAAAATCCACCATCACGAGCTCCTTATAAAGCTTTAACCTGTGCTGGAAAAGGTCGATCAGTCGACTGATCGGGACCATCAGTCGACTAATCACACTGTTGCTATGAGATAACGGTGTAATCCACGCTGGAAAAAACCAACGGCTAGGACATCAGTCGACTGATCATGAACATCAGTCGACTGATGAGCCATCACTCAACTGCTCGTCTCAGCAGTCGAGTGAGACTCCATTCTGTGGCCGAAAATTCGAGCATCGCCGATCACATGATCGATCGCGCGTCCATCGATCGGCGCGCGGCCGATCGCTAGGCTTACTTCGTGATCAAACCCTAGTTGATTGGTCCGGATCGCCACATGGCATCAGTCGACTGACACACCTCAACCATGAGGTTTTGACCCAAATATGGTTCCCCCATACTTGCTAGACCACCCTTAGCCTAGACCTAAGCCTTCTAACTACCTCCATCAGCCTCACGCCTCTCGGATCCCTCCAAGTCATCCATGACTTGTTCATCCATCGCGCTAGCCTTCAGGAGCTTCCATCGGCTATGTCATGCTAACGGTGTCTACACCGCCAAGGCACATTGGACTTACGCCGCCAAGACTCCGCTTGGACTTTACGCCGCCAACCATTGGACTTATGCTGCCAAGACTACCGCTTGGACTTTACGCCGCCAATATCAATCCCCTTGGACTTCTAATGCCAACCCATGTTGGACTTTCCATGCCAAGACCATGCTTGGACTTTCTATGCTAAGACCATGCTTGGACTTTCCCAAATGCCAAGACCATGCTTGGACTTTCTCTTGCCAACCCATGTTGGACTTGTACATTGCCAAGACCATGCTTGGACTTTCCTTGATAATTACATTGTCATATGTTTTTGTCAAAACATTAAAACACATCAAAACATCACTCGAGCCAAACTCGAGTCCTGGTCAATCGTGACCTGGGCCGATTGCACCAACAGTTTTGAGCAGTTTCGCCTGAACTAACACATGAATAAAAGGTTGTATTCATTGGCGGAGCTTCTGACAGAACTCCAGGCCGCAGAGGGGCTATTTCATCAAATTGCTCAGGCGCAGGCCATGGTTGCCCAAAAGGTTTCTCTTCTAAGCCTAAAGGCAAGAAGAAGAAGAAACAAGCTGGGGCAAAGGTGGCAGGAGGATCTCAGGGAGGAGTGAAGAAGCCGAAAGGCAAGTGCTTCACTTGCAAGCAGACTGGACACTGGAAGAAGGACTACCCCAACCGGAAGTATAACAAAGGTATATCTTTTGGTCTAGTCGTTGAAATATGTTTAGCGGTGTTATCTACCGGCACCTGGTGTGTAGATACGGGAGTCACTAATCATGTCTGCAATACTTTGCAGGGGTTCTAGAAAACCAGACGACTGGCTGAAGGGAAGATTACCGTCTACTTGGGTGATGCTACGAAGGTAGCAGCTGTTAAAGTGGGAGATATTTATTTGTCTTTTGAGAGGAATAAAGTTTTAGTTTTGAAAAATTGCCTTTATGTACCTTTATTTAGAAAGAATTTGATTTTAGTTTCTAAATTGTTTATGGATGGATATTCTATTTCTTTTAATGACAGAGTTGTTATAAAAAGAAATAGGGAGATTATCTATTCTGGTGCATTGATAGGAAATTTATATACTCTTGAACCAAAATCTCCCACGATGCAAATAGAAGTAAATAACTCATCTTCTAATTCCAATAAGAGAAAAGAACCTTCGAAGATGAACCAAACATATCTTTGGCATCTAAGGCTAGGTCATATTAACCTAAGCAGAATTCAAAGGTTGATAGCTGATAGACCTCTGGGTTCATTAGTGGTGGAAGATTTCCCAAATCTGTGAGTCTTGCTTGGAAGGTAAAATGACCAAGAGGCCTTTTAAGGCCAAGGGGTATAGAACCAAAGATGTGTTGGAATTGATTCATTCTTATTTGTGTGGTCCTATGTGTTAGGAATCGTTGGAACGGCTAGAGGGGGGTGAATAGCGTAGATGAAATTCGCTCGTGTTTGTGTCTACAATTTCGTTAGTGCGCAGCGGAAATAGAAATAATAAAAGAGATAACGAAATAGACAACAAGCTAACACAATGATATAACGTGGTTCGGAACCGCACGGTTCCTACTCCACGGATCGAGCTCTAAAGAGCCCTAGTGATGCACACGCACTCACTAATGATAAACACTCCTTCTCGACACAAGTCAGAGGCGGAGAAACCCCTTACAATAAATCTTACAATAGTAAGAATGAAATACAAGCAATATACAATGTAAATATGAAATACAAGTAAAGAAAAGACTTTACAACACTTGTTTTGATTGCTTGAATGCTTGGTTGCTTGCTTGCACTTGGAGACCTGATTTGCACCAACAAATCGCCCCAACAACCCTCAAGAATCGGTTACTTTTTCATCCATCACGAGCTCCATATATAGCTTCAACCTGTGCTGGAAAAAGTCTATCAGTCGACTGATCGAGACCATCAGTCGACTGATGCCACTGTTGTCGTGAGACAACGGCTAGTTCCACGTTGGATAAGTCCAACGGAACTACCATCAGTCGACTGATTGTGACCATCAGTCGACTGATGGAGTCCTCACTCGACTAGTCGAGTCTCGACTCCATTCTGTGGCAGAATTATCGAGCACCACCGATCGATCACACGATCCCGATCGCTGAGCATCACCGACCGCCAACCTATGGCAATGATCGCTAGGCCATAACCCGCAGTCAAACCCTAGTTGATTCGGTCCAGTCGACTGGCACACCTCAAACATGAGGTTTTAACTCAAGTATGGTTCCCCCATACTTGCTAGACCACCCTTAGCCTAGACCTAAGCCTTCTAGTCACCTCCATCAGCCTCACGCCTCTCGGATCCCTCCAAGTCATCCATGACTTGTTCATCCATCGCGCTAGCCTTAAGGTGCTTCCGTCGGCTATGTCATGCTAACGGTGTCTACACCGCCAAGGCACATTGGACTTACGCCGCCAAGACTCCGCTTGGACTTTACGCCGCCAATATTAAACCCCTTGGACTTCAAATGCTAACCCATGTTAGACTTTCCATGCCAAGACCATGCTTGGACTTTCCTTGCCAACTCATGTTGGACTTTCCATTTGCCAAGACCCATGCTTGGACTTTCCTTGCCAACACATGTTGGACTTTCCATTTGCCAAGTACTCAGGACTTGGACTTTCCCAACTGCCAAGTGTCCAACTTGGACTTTCCATGACAATTATATTGTCATATATTTTTGTCGAAACATCAAAACACATCAAAACATCACTCGAGCCAAACTCGAGTCCTGGTCAATCGTGACCTGGGCCGATTGCACCAACAATCTCCCCCTTTTTGATGTTTGACAAAAACCAAACAAATAATTGAGTTAGAATACTAACTCAAATCCTTTACCAATTATCCCAAATGTTCTCCCCCAAACATTCTCCCCCTTTTTGACTAACATCAAAAAGGTTTTCTCTCCAAGGAGGCCAATGTCTCATGTCCCAATGAGATCTTACAATCTCCCCCTTTATCCAACAATACTTAGGATGCCTACCATCTTCCTAATGATAAGTCCCATATCACTCAAGGAGAGGCAATCCTATTCACTCTCCCAATTCCCAAATTGGGTTTCTAAAAATCCATCAATTTCCCAAATTGATAACATTCTCCCCTTCAAGGAGAAAAACACATCCATCATCCCAAGATGAATATCTCCCCCTAAAGGCTTGCTCCCCCTTGACCATTGCACCAACAATGTCCTTGGGAAGTCCCTAAGCCAATAGGAACTCTAAACCATCAAAATTAAGGTTAGAAATTCATCATTGAACTTTCCACACCTTAAAATTGATACAAACCCTAAACAACTCTCCTAATCCATATCCAATAGCTTTTCACCCTTTATAATGCTTCCCAAAGCATATCCTAGGGTTAGGAGTGGTTAGGGACCTTTGCCATGGTCAACACGAACTAACCAAACTAGTCAATCAGCAATGATCATTGCCATACTCATCGATCGTACACCACTGTAGGCTGATCGATAATCAAATTTCCGAATTTCAGTTATCAGAATCGAGTTTCAGAAAATCATAAATAATTATACGTATATCGAAAAATCACAAAATTTGATACGTATAATACCTATGACACATACAATGGGGGAAAAATGTTTGAAAAATATTTTACCCATAAAATAGTGAATTTGATACAAAACTCAAAACCATTGAAATTTTCAATGTTTTGGCCCTATTTTGTATCAACTTCATCAATGGTGATTGCTATCAAAAGATAGACTTCACCAAGGTTTTCTAAAATGATTTTAAAATGTTTTCAAAACCTTATCTTGGATCATATTCCTTGGGCTCTATGTATGTGACTTGTACACGAGCTCTCCTAATGATCCACAACTAAAATTAGATGAGTTTTAGTTCATCTAGATGCAAAAACTATGCACCTTGAACTTAACTCATATCCTAGCATCTCACATGTATCTAGGGTGTATAAATACACATACATGTCAATTGGATGTGAGATGTGGGTTTGTTCTCCCTAAACTAGGGTTTCATGCATTTTCTAAAGCAACTCTACTTGATTCCCTTATAAATGGGACTTCAAGTCATGCCATAGTCCTTAAATCAATTTTAATCAAGTTAATGCATGAATGTATGATCATGGCATAAAGATAGCATTATTAAAACATGACCAATGATCATGATGTCATGGCATATGATAAAATCTAAACGCACATGACATTTAAACCCTTAATCCTAACACATAAACATGACATATAAAAAGATTAAAAGTAAGCATGATGTCATGGCATGTTATATTTCAAACAAAGCATGGCATATAAAATATATAGGTATAATAATACCTAAATTTTAATATTAATTGTCATTTCATATAATTAATTGCATTTTGCCATATTTCTAGTTTTCTCCCAAGTGTGCCAAAAACCCAAAATGGCACACTAACCTCTAAACCTAAATTGTGCCAATTTTGATCATTTTATCAAACTTCTCAAGTAATATTGGCACATCCTAAAAACTTTTAGGATTAAGAGTTAAATGTATTTCCAAGGCAACCATAACCTTGAAAATAACCTAAAATGCCACCTTTATTATGGTTGAGTTAACTACCCATCCAATCAAGGTTGGCACACCCTAAACCCATCTAGCGTGAATCAATCACGCTCTTAGGAACCCAAAACCTATTTGAGCTCCTAGAGTTAATTAGGTATTCCTTAGGGATAACCTCCCTAGATACCTTCCTAATGACCCTCCTAGGCTTGTTAGCCTTGGTCATTTGGGTCTTACCTAGGTTGACTCTAGGGGTGACTCCCCTTGCAACCTTCTTAGTGGCCATCCTAGGTTTCCTAGAAACCCTAGCCACTAGGCACACCCTTTGGTCAACTCTAGGGATGACTTCCCTATTGACCTTGGTCTTCCTAGACCTAATTTGTGTTCCATAGTCAAATGGAACACTATGGTAAGCCACCTTAGGCTTAGGTTTGTGACCCAAACCTTGCTTGCCCTTGGTTGACTTTTGACTCTTAGGTCCTATATGTTGACTTTGACTTTTAGACCTTTGACTTTGACCATTAGACCCTTTAAATTGGTTTTGTATATCTTTAAGGGTCTTTTCAAGTTTTTCAAGCCTTGACCTCAAGACTTGATTTTCCTTTCTAGTTGCCCAATTTTAGAATTTTGATTTAAGTCTTGGGCATTGGACTTTCTAGGCATATGCCTAGTCCACTTAGGATTGAAACCTAGGTGCTCTTGCACCTTTCTAATGGTCTCCCTAGGTAAAATTGGTCTAGTGTTATTTGACCTAGGTTTATCCTTAGATGAATTATTTTTGGGGACATTAGTCTCAAATTTCTTCTTATTATCTAAGTGAATATTTTTAGCTCCTAAGCAATATTCTCTATTTCTAGCATGCTCTTTTTGATAAATAGCAAGATTGCTAAAATTATTTCTAGCATGCTTTTGACTATAAGAATTAGAAAGAGCATTATTAAAATATACCTTAGGGTTAGCCTTAGCTCCCCCTACTTGTGTAGCTCCTTCTTGCCCCTTCTTCTTTCCTCTTAGGCATTGACTCGTAATGTTCCGTAGTGGCATTTGAAGCAAATCACTTGCTCGCTCTTTTTGTATTGAGGGACCGACATCCTTAACTTTTGGAGCCGGTGGAGCTTTCCTAATCTTCTTTGGGCACTTGCTCTTATAGTGCCCGGTTCCCTACACTCAAAGCAAATTATATGTTTTTATTTAAAACCAAATTGCTTGAGTTACCTAGTTCGGTGGTGGAGACCGAATTGACTTTGGGCTTCTTCATCTTGACCGGATGTCGGCTTCTTCTTGATGTTCCGTATGGAGGTTCTCTCCTCCTCAATCCTTGAGGTGGATGCTTCTTCCACTTCTACCTCCTCCTTGGAGATTGATGGCCTCTCAACCTCCAATTCTTCACACTCTCCTCTTGACCCGGATGTTGACTCTTCTTCAACTTCTGAATCCTCACTTGCTTGTGAGGAGGAGCTTGCTTCTTCGACCTCTTCCGATTGGATCGATGAGCATTCTACATCTTCTTCTTCTTCTTGGACCGATGATGAGTTTTCATGGAGTTTTGCCACTTGGCTCCATAACTCTTTAGCATCTACATAATTACCTAACATACACAAGATATTGTTAGGTATTAAATCAATTAAAAATTTTATCACCTTATCATTTTTCTCGGATGCTTGAACTTGCTCTTCGGTCCACCTCTTCTTTTTGAGGAATCCACCTCTTGGTCCTCTTGGATATTCAAATCCATCCATCAAAATGGACCATTCCTCAAAGTCTCTCATCATAATAAAATCCTCAATTCTTCCCTTCCAAGAATTGAATCCTTCTCGTCCGTATAGGGTGTAGGGCACCGGTGTGTTGATGTCCCAACCTAATTGATCTTGGACTTCTATCTTTTACCCTCTAGCGTCTTGCTCCCGGTTGTTAATCCGTTGAAGAGCCACCAGGCTCTGATACCACTTGTTAGGAATCGTTGGAACGGCTAGAGGGGGGTGAATAGCGTAGATGAAATTCGCTCGCGTTTGTGTCTACAATTTCGTTAGTGCGCAGAGGAAATAGAAATAATAAAAGCGATAACGAAATAGACAACAAGCTAACACAATGATATAACGTGGTTCGGAACCGCACGGTTCCTACTCCACGGATCGAGCTCTAAAGAGCCCTAGTGATGCACACGCACTCACTAATGATAAACACTCCTTCTCGACACAAGTCGGAGGCGGAGAAACCCCTTACAATAAATCTTACAACAGTAAGAATGAAATACAAGCAATATACAATGTAAATATGAAATACAAGAAAAGAAAAGACTTTACAACACTTGTTTTGATTGCTTGAATGCTTGGTTGCTTGCTTGCACTTGGAGACCTGATTTGTACCAACAAATCGCCCCAATAGCCCTCAAGAACCGGTTACTTTTTCCTCCATCACGAGCTCCATATATAGCTTCAACCTGTGCTGGAAAAAGTCTATCAGTCGACTGATCGAGACCATCAGTCGACTGATGCCACTGTTGTCGTGAGACAACGGCTAGTTCCACGGTGGATAAGTCCAACGGAACTACCATCAGTCGACTGATTGTGACCATCAGTCGACTGATGGAGTCCTCACTCGACCAGTCGAGTCTCAACTCCATTCTGTGGCCGAATTCTCGAGCACCACCGATCGATCACACGATCGGGCCGATCGCTGAGCATCACGATCCGCTAACCTATGGCGCAATGATCGCTAGGCCATAACCCGCAAATAAACCCTAGTTGATTTCTGGTCCGATCGCCACATGGCACTGGGCCGACCGGGCACACCTCAAACATGAGGTTTTAACTCAAGTATGGTTCCCCCATACTTGCTAGACCACCCTTAGCCTAGACCTAAGCCTTCTAGTCACCTCCATCAGCCTTACGCCTCTCGGATCCCTCCAAGTCATCCATGACTTGTTCATCCATCACGCTAGCCTTAAGGTGCTTCCGTCGGCTATGTCATGCTAACGGTGTCTACACCGCCAAGGCACATTGGACTTACGCCGCCAAGACTCCGCTTGGACTTTACGCCGCCAATATTAAACCCCTTGGACTTCAAATGCTAACCCATGTTAGACTTTCCATGCCAAGACCATGCTTGGACTTTCCTTGCCAACTCATGTTGGACTTTCCATTTTCCAAGACCCATGCTTGGACTTTCCTTGCCAACACATGTTGGACTTTCCATTTGCCAAGTACTCAGGACTTGGACTTTCCCAACTGCCAAGTGTCCAACTTGGACTTTCCATGACAATTATATTGTCATATGTTTTTGTCGAAACATCAAAACACATCAAAACATCACTCGAGCCAAACTCGAGTCCTGGTCAATCGTGACCTGGGCCGATTGCACCAACACTATGTCTATCCAGGCAAGAGGTGGTTTTGAATATTTCGTCTCTTTTATAGATGATTATTCATGGTATGGATACATTTATTTGATGCACCGCAAGTCTAAATGCTTTGACAAGTTCAAAGAATTCAAGGATGATGTGGTGAAACGTCAGGGTAAAAGTATCAAGACACTACAATCTTATCATGGTGGTGAGTACCTCTTGAGAGAGTTTAGGAATTACTTATCAGAGGCTGGAATTCAATCCCAATTGTCTGCACCTGGCACACCCCAGTAGAATGGTGTAGCAGAGCAAAAGAATAGGACTCTTATGGAGATGGTTAGATCGATGATGATTTATTCTGAGTTGCCAGATTCGTTCTGGGGATATACTCTAGATATTATAGTATATATTCTAAACTTGATACTATCTAAATCAGTGTCTTCTACTCACATAGAATTGTGGACTGGGCGAAAGCCTAGTCTGAGACATATTCGGATTTGGGGGAGTCCAGCACATGTGTTGAAGGCAGATGCTGGTAAGTTAGAACCTCGTACAGAAATGTGCATGTTCGTTGGATATCCTAGAGGAATGAAGGGTGGTTTGTTTTATAGTCCTAGAGATTAGAGGGTGATCGTTAGCTCGAATGCCAGATTTCTAGAGGAAGACTATGTGATGAACCACAAGCCCTTGAGTAAGATTGTTTTGGAGGACTTGAGAGGGGAAGTCACTACTTCGGTACCATCGGTACAAGAGAATTTATAACAAGTCACTACACCGCATGTCACAGAGGATACATAGGTGATACCTCATCGTAGTGGGAGGGTTGTTAGACAGCCTGATAGATTCATGTTCTTGGGAGAATCTTCTGAATTGATCCCTAGCGAACATGAACCTAATCCCTAGACATATGACGAGGCAATCCAAGATAAAGATGCGGTATCTTGGCAAAGTGCGATGAATTCTAAGATAGAATCTATGGATTCAAATCAGGTCTGGGAGCTAGTAGAATCACCCAATGGTGTAAAAGCCATTGGATGCAAGTGGATCTACAAAAGAAAGAGAGGAATAGAGGGGAAAGTTGAAACCTTCAAAGCAAGGCTTGTTGCGAAGGGGTATACTCAAAAAGAGGGTATCGATTATGAGGAGACCTTTTCGCCGATAGTCATGCTTAAGTCTATCCGAATTCTCTTATGTATTGCTGCTCATATGGATTATGAGGTATGGCAGATGGATGTCAAGACAGCTTTCCTTAATAAAAGTCTTGAGGAAAACATTTATACGAAGCAACCAGAAGGATTCATTGCAAAGGGCAAAGAGCATCTTGTGTGCAAGCTTAATTGATCCATTTATGGATTGAAGCAAGCTTCGAGGTCTTGGAACATCCACTTTGATGAGGTAATCCAGTCTTATGGATTTATTCAAAGTCCGGATGAGTTTTGTCTATACAAGAGATGTGACGAAAATGTAGTGGTATTTCTTGTATTATACGTAGATGATATTTTGTTAATTGGCAACAATGTCAAGGTGTTATTGGACGTAAGGGTATGGTTGTCTAAACAGTTTGATATGAAGGACTTGGGAGAAGTGGGACACATCCTTGGGATCAAGGTTATAAGGGATCGGAGGAAAAGAATGTTGTGCTTATCTCAAGCTTCATACATAGGCACCATTTTGGCTCGCTTTAGCATGCAGAACTCCAAGAAAGGTTTTCTATCTTTCAGGCATGGAGTTCCTTTATCTAAGGAGATGTGTCCTAGAACATCTGAGGAGATAGAAGAGATGAAGGCGGTTCCTTATGCTTCGACAATAGGAAGCCTTATGTATGGTATGCTGTGTATGAGACCGGATATCTTCTTTATCGTTGGCATGGTTAGCAGATATTAGAGTAATCTAGGATAGGGACATTGGACTTCGGTAAAGCATATATTGAAGTACCTGAGAAGGACTAGGTATTATATGCTAGTTTACCAGGCAGATTAATTACTCCCTGTGGGTTACATAGATTTCGACTTCCAATCAGATAGGGATAACAGTAAGTCTACCTCAGGTTTTGTGTTTACTTTGGGAGATGGAGCCATTGTATGGAGGAGTGTCAAGCAGAAATGCGTGACGGACTCTACCTTGGAAGATGAGTTTGTGGCAGCCTCTGAGGCGGCCAAAGAAGTTGTGTGGCCTAGGAACTTCTTGATGAACTTGGATATGATTCCTGGTTTGCCCAGAACTATCACCATTTATTGTGATAACAGTGGTACAGTTGCAAACTCGAAGGAACCACGAGCCCATAAGGCAAGTAAACACATAGAGCACAAGTACCACCTGATACGAGAAATCGTTAAACGAGGAGAAGTTGTTGTGGCAAAGATTGCATCGAAGGATAAACTAGCAGATCCTTTCACTAAGGCCCTTCCGGTGAGAGCTTTTGATAGGCATGTAGAGGGAATGGGAATCAGATGTATGACAGTTTGAGGACAGCATAGTCTTTTAGTATAAGTGGGAGATTGTTGGGATGTATACTGAAAAGTCTATCTATTTTATGAACGTCTTTATTTTTGAAATAAGAATCACATGATCATTATTTACATATTTATTATTATGCATATTGTCTAATACATTACATTGGAGATAATATGGTGTGTAGTGTCACACGGGAGAACATGTTATCAATTCCTTGTAAAGTATAAGTAAAGGCTCACAACCAAGATGGTTATGGACAAACCATTGGAATGGTTGTAGTGTGATTTGGTATTGATTTGTCTTGACCATAGAATTATACTAGTACACTTTGTGTGTATTGAGCAGGACCGACTTAGAGGTGATTTAATTTATTGTTGACTGTTGGGAATTGAATGCCCGCTAGAGGGGGGGTGAATAGCGTGATACAGTACGATGATGAAAATCGATCGCGTTTGTGTCTACAAAAACTCGTTATGCGCAGCGGAATAGAAATGATAAAAGCAATGACGAAATACAATCACAAACACAAACACAACACAAGCATATAACGTGGTTCAGAACCGTAACGGTTCCTACTCCACGGATCGAGCTCTAACGAGCTCTAGCGACGCCAATGCAATCACTAATCAATAAACTCCTTCTCGACAACAAGTCGGAGGCGGAGAAACCTCGTACACAAGATTACAACAATAATCTAAGGAAATACAAGAAAATACAAAGGAAATGTAAAGAACACTTTACAAAACTAGGGTTTGAGCGCTTTGCTTGTTGGTTGCTTGGATGAGGTTGAAGGGCCCTGAATGCACCTGCAAATCGCCTTCAAATCGCCTCAAGAAAGCTCCCCAAGAACTGATGCCGCAATCTCCACGAACAGCTTCCTTTTATCTCGCGTCGGGCTGGATTTCCGCCTGGCAGTCTGTTAGTAATGTATGAGAGATGTCCTAAGGCAATCGCCTTATGTATGAACCATTTATATGATAAATGAAGATTCACTATTTGAGTATACATGTTTAATGTATTTGATTGGATCTTAAACTCATTTACTGAATGTCCACGATACGATTCACAGCATGAGAGAATTTGTGATTGGATCACAACTAGTGAGTATCTCTACATGTGTAATTGTGATGTATCGGAATTATCCCTAGTCGATGAATTGATGGATTTGGACACCATCAATTCTGTCGAGACTAGCACGAGGTATACTCCTTGGTGTATCCAAGCAGCTGATTCTCACTGGCTGGAGACATAGTGATGTCCGGAGTTGATCGTGGATGCTCGTTATGGTAACTAGTTCATTGGAGTGACCAGCCGTAAGACTTCATATGGTTCTCAGCATATATAGATATGTCAATGAAGTTCTTACTGTGGCTTAAGTGCGATGTTCCTTTGACTTGCGGTATTCAAGTCATCTTGATCATGGAGACTTATGCTTTGACATCTTAAGCAAACATCTCTAAGGAGATGTGGACCCGGGATGATTGGGTATAAGTCGAAGTGATCGAAGGTGTTTGAATAGCCTATAAAGGATTCACCACTCCTTGCGAGGAGATGTATACCCATGGCCTCTCGTCGGATTGTTACTAAAGTCTTTGGCCAAAGCAATACATGTTTAGAGTAAGGTACTCTTCGATACATGTGGAGTAACTAGAATCCGTAGGACGAGGAAATGATACTTGGGCTAGGTGTGACGTAGTCAGCCTAGTGGGGACTGACACAATAGACCATGTCCCAACCAAGTGGGTATAAGATGAGTGAAGGGAATGGGGCACGATTCATTCGAGCATCAAGGGTTTCGTAAATAGTTCGATCAACTGTTGATCTTTTCGGTTAATTGGGGATCATGATGTACTACTAGGTGCCACTCATGATCGCTCTATAATTAATGGTTAATTATAGACGGCCAACATAAACCGAGAACCTATTTGGTCACACGACAACGAGTGTAATCCAAAGGATTTAAAACGAGCTTGAGAATGGGATTCTCGCATCGAGAGAAACTATGTTTGGTTGGACCAAACATAAAGCGAGCATGAAATTGTTTCATGCAATGGAAGCGTGGATGGGCAAAGTGTCTTATGAAGACATAATGGATGGACCAAAATGGTTTGGTCCTAATCCAATGGATGAGAATAAACCAAAGGGTTTGGTTTATATTAAACGAATGAACCAAAGGTTGGTTCGTTCGTTTTAACTTAAAATAAACCATCATGGTTTGGTTTATTTTAACTTATCTTAATGGAGCGGGTTAACGGGCTTTATGGATATGATCCATTAACCATTAAGAGAATTAGTTCTCTATAAAATAGGATTAAACCCTAACCCTAAACCTAATCAACATCAAGAGTTGCTGAAGTTGCCGCCACTTGTGTTGCCGCTCGCCCACTCCTCCAACCGCGCCCAGAAGGCGGCTTCCTTCCTCCTCGCGGCGTCGAGCTGCTGCCGGAAGAGTTCCGCGATCCTCCTTAGGTTTGTCATCAAGGTGAGCACTTGGCTTCCTTTGTTGGCCGGGCGCCTATCTCTTCCACCAAGCTGTCCAGTTTTTCTGACAGCTTTCCTTCTCGCCGGAGCGCCGCTTTGGACGACGGTTAGTGCTCCGACAGCGGCTAACATACCGGGGATTTGATCTCCGGTAATCCTCTGAGGTGGAGGACGAAGGATTCGTCAATCGGTTGACGAATACTTCTCCGGAGAAGCAAGTCTTGAGGACTTGTTTTAGGTCCGAATTTGGATTCGGATCGTGATCATCTCTCGATCACGTCGTCTTCAACACGAGGCTAGTAACCCGTACGAAGATGAAGCTCGTGGCTTGGCGAAGTCATCCCGAGGAGCTCGGCGTGGATACGGATAGAGACGATTCTTACGAGGATCGTTCCGGTTGATGCCGTTCCCGCTACACGTCATACGGAAGGTATAACGTAGTTTAATTTCTTTTATTGCAATTTTAATTTACGGTTATGTCTACACTTGTTGTAATAGCATGCGTGTGTTGTGTGTGTTGTAATAAATAGGAGTATTTATTATTTTTGTTGCTTCCGCTGTGCTCATGTTTACGAAACATGATCGAACACACACACGCCGCGGTGCCGAAAACCCAACACAGTCGACTGCCATAAGTCCCCAGTCGATTGCCAACACTGTAGCTGTGAGACAACGGCTCAATCCACGTTGGACAAGTTCCAACGGGACTCTCCACCGATCGCTAACATTGGCGGATCGCTAACGCCGTAGTCAATCGCCTACCGGCTATACGAGCGTTTCAGGCTCGCAACTCGACCGATCACGATGCTATCCTTATCGCAATCGATCGCGCCGACATCGATCGCTCCCATGAGCAATGACCGAGAGCCCTAAAAGCTCTCGAACAGCAGTTGAACTCAAGTCGACTCCCGACAGTCGAACCGGCCATAATGCCAGTCGACTGCCAACCTCAAACATGAGGTTTTAACCCAAGTATGATGCCCCCATACTTGCTAGACCACCCTTAGCCTAGACCTAAGCCTTCTAGCCACCTCCATCAGCCTCACGCCTCTTGGATCCCTCCAAGTCATCCATGACTTGTTCATCCATCGCGCTAGCCTTCAGGTGCTTCCATCGACTATGTCATGCTAACGGTGTCTACACCGCCAAGGCACATTGGACTTACGCCGCCAAGACTCCGCTTGGACTTTACGCCGCCAATTTCAATCCCCTTGGACTTCCAAATGCCAAGACTCAAGCTTGGACTTTCCCTTGCCAACCCATGTTGGACTTTCCATGCCAAGACCCATGCTTGGACTTTCCATTTGCCAAGACCCATGCTTGGACTTCTCATTTGCCAAGTGCTCAAGACTTGGACTTTCCCAAATGCCAAGTGTCCCACTTGGACTTTCCATGCCAAGTACCCATGACTTGGACTTTACCTTGCCAACCCATGCTGGACTTTCCATGCCAAGACCCATGACTTGGACTTTACCTTGCCAAGACCCATGCTTGGACTTTCCCATAATCACATGGTCAACCCTGGTCAACCATCAAGTCAATTATAACCTGGATCGATTGTATAAACAATCTCCCCAACATATTAACCGACATCAATGTCCAACATCAATGTCAATCCTATGTCAAACATACTTTGTCAAACCCCTTTGTCAAACATCAAAACATCACTCGAGTCAAACTCGAGTCTGGTCAATCGTGACCTGGGCCGATTGCACCAACAATCTCCCCCTTTTTGATGTTTGACAAAAACCAAATAAAACCATGAGTTAGAACACTAACTCAAATCCCTTACCAATTATCCCAAATTGGTAAACACTCACCAAATGTTCTCCCCCAAACATTCAAGTGAAAATGTAAATCAAATGTTCTCCCCCAAACATTCTCCCCCTTTTTGACTAACATCAAAAAGGTTTACTCTCCAAGGAGGTCAATGTCTCATGTCCCAATGAGATCTTACAATCTCCCCCTTGATCAAAAATACCTAGGATGCCTACCATCTTCCTAGTGATAAGTCCCATATCACTCAAGAGAGGCACTCCTATCTCACTCTCCCAATTTCCAAATTGGGTATCAAACACCCATCAATTTTCAATTGATAACATTCTCCCAAAAAAAAACATCCATCATCCCAAGATGGATACCTCCCCCTAAAGGCTTGCTCCCCCTTGACCATTGCACCAACAATGTCCTTGGAAAGCCCCTAAGCCAATAGGAACTCTAAACCATCAAAATTAAGGTTCTAAGTTCAACATAGAACTTTTACTCACCCTAAATTTGATACTTTGACCTAACACAACTCCTAATCCATATCCAATGGATTTTCACCCTTCATAATGCTTCCCAAAGCATATCCTAGGGTTAGGAGTGGTTAGGAACCTTTACCATAGCTGAACACGGGCTAAACAAACCTTGTTAACCCGAAATCAGACCTGGCAGTCGACTTCTGACAGTAATCAGTCGACTACCACCAAGTGGCAGTCGATTGGTAGCTGAAATTCCCGAATTTCAGCTATTAGAACGAAATTCAAAAATTCATAAATAATTATACATACATCGAAAACTCACGAAATTTGATACGTATAATACTTATGACCAAAACAATGGGTGAAAAATGTTTGAAAAAATATTTTACCCATAAAATAGTGAGTTTGATACAAAACTCAAAACCATTGAAATTTTCAATGTTTTGGCCCTATTTTGTATCAACTTCATCAATGGTGATTGCTATCAAAAGATAGACTTCACCAAGGTTTTTCAAAATGATTTTAAAATGTTTTCAAAACCTTATTTTGGATCATATTCCTGTGGCTCTATGTACATGACTTATACACAAGCTTTCCCAATGATCCACACTAGAAAATTTGATGAGTTTTAGTTCATCTAGATGCAAAAACTATGCACCTTGAACTCAACTCATATCCTAGCATCTCACATGTATCTAGGGTGTATAAATACACATACATGTCAATTGGATGTGAGATGTGGGTTTTGGTTACCTTAATCTAGGATTTCATGCATTTTTCTAAGACAACTCTACTTGATTCCCTTATGAATGGGACTCCAAGTCATGCCATAGTCCTTAAATCAATTTTGATCAATTTAGATGCATGAAAATTATCATGGCATAATAATAGAAAAATAAATCATGGCCAATGATCATGATGTCATGGCATATGATGAAATCTAAAAACACATGACATTTAATACCTTAATCCTAAGCATGATCATGACATTTAGATGATAAAAGTAAACATGATGTCATGTCATGGCATATGGCAAACAAATCATGGCATATAAAATATATAGGTATAATAACACCTAAATTTTAATATTAATTGCCATTTGTTGGGATTAAACATATTTTGCCATATTAACCTAATCTCCCTAGTGTGCCAAAAACCCAAAATGGCACACCAACCTCTAAACCTAAATTGTGCCAAAATGATCATTTTATCAAACTTCATAATTAATATTGGCACATCCTAAAATCTTTTAGGATTAAAAACTCAAATGTATTTTCAAGGTAACCATAACCTTGAAAATAACCTAAAATGCCACCTTTGTCATGGTTGAGTTAACTACTCATCCAATCAAGGTTGGCACACCCTAAACCCACCTAGCATGAATCAATCACGCTCTTAGGAACCCAAAAACGATTTGAACTCCTAGGGTTACTTAGGTATTCCTTAGGGATAACTTCCCTAGATACCTTCCTAATGACCTTCCTAATGACCTTCCTAGGCTTATTAGCCTTGGTCATTTGGGTCTTGCCTAGGTTAACCTTAGGGATTGCCTCCCTAACAACCTTCTTAGTGGCCACCCTAGGTTTCCTAGAAACCCTAGCCACTAGACACACCCTTTGGTCAACTCTAGGGATGACTTCCCTATTGACCTTGGTCTTCCTAGACCTAGTTTGTGTTCCATAGTCAAAAGGAACACTATGATAAGCTACCTTAGGCTTAGGTTTGTGACCCAAACCTTGCTTGCCCTTGGTTGACTTTTGACTCTTAGGTCTTAAGTGTTGACTTTGACTTTTTGACCTAGGAGTTTGACCATTAGACCCTTGAACTTGATTTTGCATAATTTTGAGGGTCTTTTCCAATTTCTCAAGCCTTGACCTCAAGGCTTGGTTCTCTAATTCTAATTGCCCAATTTTAGAATTTTGATTTAAATCATGGGCATGAGACTTTCTAGGCATATGCCTAGTCCATTTGGGATTAAGACCTAGGTGCTCTTGCACCTTTCTAATGGTCTCCCTAGGTAAAGTTTTTCTAGAGTTATTTGACCTAGGTTTGTCCTTAGATAAGTTGTTTTTAGGGACATTAGTCCCAAATTTCTCCCTATTACCTAAGTAGACATTCTTAGCTCCTAAGCAAAAATACTTGTTCCTATTAGCATGATTTTCATAAATTGCAAGTGAATTGAAATCCCTAGCATGTTTTTGCTTATAAATTGAAGAAGGAGCAAGATTAGAAGTTACCCTAGGGTTTGCCTTAGCTCCCCCTACATATGATGCTCCATTTTGAGTTTTCTTGTCCCCCTTCTTGCATTGACTCCGGAAATGTCCCGGTTGTCGGCACTTGAAGCAAATTACTTGTTCTTTGCTCTTTTGCATTGAGGGACCGACATCCTTGACCTTTGGAGCCGTAGGAGTCTTCTTCACCTTCTTAGGGCACTTACTCTTGTAGTGTCCTTGCTCCCTACACTCAAAGCATATAATATTCATTTTATTATTAATTGACATGCTTGAGTTACCTAGGGTGGTGGAGACCGGAATTGAATTTTGGGCTTCTTCATCTTGTCCGGATGTCGAAGCTTCTTGGTATTGCTCCGGTGTTGAGGATGGTCTCTCCTCCTCAATTCTAGAAGTGGATACTTCTTCCACTTCTTCCACTTCTTCTACCGATCCGGAAGTTGATTCCCTATCAACCTCCAAATCCTCACTTCCTTGCGAGGATGATGCATTAGCCTCTTCGGTCTCTTCCTCTTGGACCATTGATGGGCTTTCTGTTGGTGCAGTGGGCACCAAAGTCGAACCGGTATTTTGATTATGGCAAAAGGCTCAATAGTTAAGGGTATATTTGTTATCTTACGAGCTCAATTAAGTGTGCAGAAATGCTAAAGTTGAGCGGAAGGTCTGCGACACCCGGTGGGAACCGAGGTGGTCGGGCAACGCCAGAGGGACTTCGGAGGAAGCCGAGGTACTCGGGTGAAGACCGGAAGCGAGGCTACAAGGTAAGCTCGTGTGAAAGCGAAGCAAGGTCGTTAAGCGTAGATCCGACCCAATACCTCCAATGGAAGGTCTAGGTCGAGATCAGATGGTTAGAACCATCGTACTTTATATTTTAAGCTAACTTGTACTGCAGTCCAAAACCCTTTGACCACTGCCTACTACACCAATCAGCTAGTCTAGTTCCAAATTTCGAGAATCGCCGGACAGGGGTGAATTTGGACTTGACTCGTGTTTTGGTACAAAGGGTGATGTGGCATCAAGGTGGACATCCAAACCATCACCAAGCTTGGACCTCATCCTTGAGTTGGCGTGAAGGCCTCCTTGAGGTGGCACAAGATGGTTGGCTCCCATGATGTGGCACAAGTTGGATGGCTTCTTCTTCTTGGCGTGAAGGCCTCCTTGAGGTGGCACAAGATGGTACAAGTTGGAGGGCTTCTTCTTCTTGGCGTGAAGGCCTCCTTGAGGTGGCACAAGATGGTTGGCTCCCATGATGTGGCACAAGTTGGATGGCTTCTTCTTCTTGGCGTGAAGGCTTCCTTGAGGTGGCACAAGGTGGTTGGATGAAACACCTCATCCTTGTGTTGGGATAAGAACCTCACCTTGGACACTACCTATGTCTAAATTCATAGATCAATATCCATAAATAGACATGTTCAAGCCAAGCAAATCACAAGAATTCAAGAGCTCTCAACACGTCAGTAACTCCGCTACTACTACTCACATTTGCTACGAAGTGCGCTTGAACAACGAAAGCTACATCTTCTACTTATAAGAGTTGTCGGTATATTTATTTAAGTTCTACTTCTTTAAATTGTCTTTGTGCTTTAATCGTAACAAGGAAAGGGGAGTGTCCTTTGCCTTGATTTCTTTTTGTAATCGTTGCTCCTACCTCCAACGAGGAGGAGTGGTTTTAGTGAATTGCCCTCCGTACGTGATCAAGGATCACTAGGGCCGTGGATTAGCAATCGAAAGATTGTGAACCACGTAAAAATATCTTGTCTACTTTATATTTCCTCTGCACTCTCTACTTGCTTTTACTTATTGCAAAAGTTTTTAACGACATCAGACGCTTATTCACCCCCTCTAGCGACACTTTCGATCCAACAATTGGTATCGAGTCGGGCGCTAAGATTCGTGAAACCACCAATCTAGCTTTGTTTTTCTTTTTTACAGATTTTTATTTATTTATTTCTGTTTTCGTATAATTATTTCACTTGCTTATCTTCTCCTACATATAGAATTGCATTAGAGGCTTTAGGATCCGGATAAGGTTGTCCTTGGGTTAGATCCGAGTAAGGTTGTCCTCCGGAACTTCAACGACATTCGCATTTGATTGTTTATTTCTTTTGCAAGTTACATTTTATATATCTTTTTTTACTTCAAGACTACTAATCCAAGACGAAAGTCTTGGAATATTCTTTCGTGTGTGTTTTGTAAGATTCTTTTCGTCGCTCTTCTTCTTGTTTTAAATGGACCATCTCAAGGGTTTAGCATCGCCTGACCCCGCTTTACAACGGTAATGACTTTCGTTATTGGAAGGGTCGAATGGAATGCTTTCTTAAAACCCAAATCGAGATGTGGATCGTAATCCAAACCGGTTTCACACTTCCTATTAATGAAGATGGTGAATCTTTGGGTTACGATCAATGGTCAAATTCCATGAAAAAACAAGTAGAAGCCGATGCCAAGGCAACTCAAATCTTGCAATGTGGGTTGTCCAAGGAAGAGCTCAACCGCTGGCCGGCCCTTCATTAGTGCAAAGGACTTATGGACCAAGCTAGTGGAACTACACGAAGGCACCGACTAAACTAAGGTATGTAAAAGATATTTACTTTTAAATAAATTGTATAACTTGAAAATGTAGGAAAACGAGACCGCAACTCAACTACATGCTCGTATCCAAGACATCGTCAACCAACTCCATGCCATCGGACAAAAGGTCGAGAATCGCGACCTTATCAGGTATTCTCTTAACTCGTTTCCTAGGACCACCTTGTGGGCATCCATGGTCGATGCCTACAAGGTCTCCAAGGACCTTTCTAAAATTAGGTTAGACGAATTGTTTTGAACTTGAATTACATGAGCAAACTAACGTGGTCCGCCGAGAAGAGTATTGCGTAAGGTGAGTTCCAAGAAGAAGAACCCCGCAAGCAAGCCACCCCCTAAGGAAGAAGACGAGTCCGAATCGGAAGTACACTCCGAAATAGAATCCGAACTAGTCAATCTAGTTCGGAAGATGACCAAGAAAGCGCTAAACGCTACTTGGGAGGAGTTGTCGGAGGAAGAAGACGATATCCAAGCTCTAATGGCCAAGCCGACCGAGCACGACTCCGAAACCGAAGAAGAGTCCGAGTCCGAATCCGATGATGAGCTTCCATTCAAGACAAGCCACGGATCCGTATCCGGTTCAAAAGAATCATTAAGGGTAAGTCGGTCGTTACTTAATACTTTGTATGGTGCAATTAAATTTTTAAATAAGAAACTAGCTAAGTCCGAGTCCAAGGTCGAGACCCTAATTGAGGAGGTTAACCTTCTCAAACATGAGGTCTCCTAACCTCTTCGACTACTGTATTCAAGAGGAGGACTCAACTCAAGTTGAAAAGCTTGAAGTTGAGAACTCGCTTGAAAACACAAGTCAAGACCTTAGGAACACGTTGGAAAGGTTCACTTTGGGATCCAAGGGACTTGACCTCTTACTTGGATCACAAAGGGCCGTGTACAACAAGGCCGGACTCGGGTTTAACTCAAATACAACCAATAAGTCATATATGTCTATAGTAAACCAACATAAGAAAAATGTCCAAGCATGGGTCCCTAAGACCACTTTGATTTCAACTTTAGGATCTAACATGTATTGGGTTCCCAAGGACCAAATTCACTATGTGAATAGACCCACTCGATTCAATGGTCCAGGGGGAGCCAATACAAAATGTATTTTTGTTAAGTCTTAGAAATTGCATGCTTAGTTTTTCCTTTATTTTTAGAATGGTTAGATAGGACTCATAACCAACTAAAATCCTACGAAAAGATTGAGCCTCGGGGAGCCTCTTTTCAAAAATAACTAGTTAGACCAAGACGTAGTCTCAAGTAAGTCGAGTTATCAATTTCTTGAAATTAGCTTTGTCTAAGGAAGTGGTCGTTGTTCCGATCAAAGAAGGCCTCTGTGCCTCGCCACGACCTGGAAGCTAATCTCTTGAAAAGATTACTTGATAAGCTTAGACTAAATCCGAATCTAACCTAATGTTGGTTAATTTAAATTCATTAAAATTAATCAAGTAAAATTGAAAGTCATCTCACAGTAACACATAGGAATAACATGTTTTGATCATGTAGATATTAGTGAGATGATTTAGCTTTAAAAACTTACAAACAACCCTTTAGTAATTCCATTGATCCTACACATAAGAGTCGAAGAAACCATTAATATAGTTTTCGACGAAGGACACGAACCCGTTCAATCCTTAACAAAACCAACTAGCAAATCAACTTATAGCGAACCCGACTCTGATCTTGAACTTGAATCTCGTCCTAACCCAAGTCATCCTATCGACCAAGTGATAGATGACTCTAACCCAAGTCAAACTAGAACTCACCCAAGTCATCCTATCAATCAAGTTATAGGTGATCCAAATTTAGGGGTTCGAACTAGAGCTTCATACCGAAACCTTAGTCAAATCTCGTTAATTTCCAAAATCGAACCCAAAACTATTGAACAAGCACTTCTTGATCCCGACTGGATTATTGCTATGCAAGAAGAGCTAGCTCAATTCACTAGAAATGAAGTCTGGGAATTAGTACCACCACCTAAAGAAAAATCAATTATTGGTGGGTATTTCAAAATAAACTTGATGATAAAGGTGAAGTAGTTAGAAATAAAGCCAGGTTAGTCGCAAAAGGGTTTAGTCAAGTCGAAGGTTTAGATTACGATGAGACCTACGCCCCCGTAGCAAGACTAGAGTCCATCCGAATGTTGTTAGCATATGCTGCACATCGAGGTTTTAAATTGTTTCAAATGGATGTCAAGTCGATTTTTGAATGGATACATTAAGGAAGAAGTTTACGCTACCAACCTCCGGATTCGAAAATCTAGATAAACTCGACCATGTCCTTAGACTTAAGATTTGAAACATTTATACCGGTAGAAACAAAGGTAAAGAGAGATATAGTAGATTTTGTCGCTCGATGTTTAGTATGCCAAGAGTTGGTGCGAGGAGAGCGAAGATTACGTTGCCTTATCTACCACCGAGAATACGTTGCGATGGGTGAGTGTGTCTCTCAGCTCCTGTGGATGAAGGACACTCTCCAAGACTTTAGCTTAATCTTTAACAACATTAAAAGTTAGGTATGTGCGTAATAGAGTAGGATTTAAATTTTTCTATATATGTACTCTATTTTTGCTTCTTTTTATGAAATTAGCCTAAGTCTTACCTTAGAAATCATATTGGGAACTTGCTTGGACTTACAAACCCTAAAATATATTTACAAACTTTTTGAGTTAAGGCAAAAGGGGGAGAAAGTCACAAAAGTAACCAAAATTAACCAAAATTAAAGGAAGAAAGTAAACAAAATTATTACCTTTTATATTAATTAATTCCGTTAAGCAAACTATTAAGGGGGAGTAAAAATTATTTTTCAAGAACTCACCTTCGGTCAAGGGGGAGGTTACCTCAAAGGGGAGAACTTGAAACAATAATATTTCACTCATACTTAATCATTATGCTAGCTCATTCATACTTAATCATTATGCTAGCTCATTCATATTTAATCATTATGCTAGCTCATTCATATTTAATCATTATGCTAGCTCATTCATGCTTAATCATTATGCTAGCTCATTCATATTTAATCTTTATGCTAGCTCATTCATGCTTAATCATTATGCTAGCTATCGTTATGCTTAATTTTTCCTTAACTTTAGGTTTGCCATGAATCAAGGGGAGATTGTTGGTGCGGCACCAAAGTCGAACCGTATTTTGATTATGGCAAAAGGCTCAATAGTTAAGGGTATATTTGTTATCTTACGAGCTCGATTAAGTGTGCGTAAATGCTAAAGTTGAGCGGAAGGTTCGCGACACCTGGGAACCGAGGTGGTCGGGCAACGCCGCAGGGACTTCGAGGAAGCCGAGGTACTCGGGTGAAGACCGGAAGCGAGGCTACAAGGTAAGCTCGTGTGAAAGCCGGGCAAGGTCGTTAGCGAGATCCGACCCAATACCTCCAATGGAAGGTCTAGGTCGAGATATGGTTAGAACCATCGCATTACTTTATATTTTAAGCTAACTTGTACTGCAGTCAAAACCCTTTGACTTCTACTACAATCAATCGCTAGTCTAGTTCCACCGAGAATCGACAGGGGTGAATTTGGACTTGACTCGTGTTTTGGTACAAAGGGTGATGTGGCATCAAGGTGGACATCCAAACCATCACCAAGCTTGGACCTCATCCTTGAGTTGGCGTGAAGGCCTCCTTGAGGTGGCACAAGATGGTTGGCTCCCATGATGTGGCACACGTTGGATGGATTCTTCTACGAGGCGTGAAGGCATCCTTGAGGTGGCACAAGATGGTTGGCTCCTTGATGTGGCACAAGTTGGATGGCTTCTTCTTCTTGGCGTGAAGGCCTCCTTGAGGTGGCACAAGATGGTTGGCTCCCATGATGTGGCACAAGTTGGATGGCTTCTTCTTCTTGGCGTGAAGGCTTCCTTGAGGTGGCACAAGGTGGTTGGTTGAAACACCTCATCCTTGTGTTGGGATAAGAACCTCACCTTGGACACTACCTATGTCTAAATTCATAGATCAATATCCATAAATAGACATGTTCAAGCCAAGCAAATCACAAGAATTCAAGAGCTCTCAACACTCAGTAATCCGCTACTACTACTCACATTTGCTACGACAAGTCACGACAACGAAAGCTACATCTTCTACTTATAAGAGTTGTCGGTATATTTATTTAAGTTCTACTTCTTTAAATTGTCTTTGTGCTTTAATCGTAACAAGGAAAGGGGGAGTGTCCCTTTGCCTTGATTTCTTTTTGTAATCGTTGCTCCTACCTCCAACGAGGAGGAGTGGTTTTAGTGAATTGCCCTCCGTACGTGATCAAGGATCACTAGGGCCGTGGATTAGCAATCGAAAGATTGTGAACCACGTAAAAATATCTTGTCTACTTTATATTTCCGCTGTGCACTCTCTACTTGCTTTTTACTTATTGCAAAAGTTTTTTAACGACATCGTATCGCTATTCACCCCCCCCCTCTAGCGACACTTTCGATCCAACACTTTCATGGAGCTTTGCCAAATCGCTCCATAGCTCCTTAGCATCCTTGCATTCACCTAGGCTACACAAGAATTCATTTGGAATTAAATCAAATATAAATTTGATTACCTTCTTATTTTTCTCGAATTGCCGGAGTTGCTCCTCACTCCATTTCTTCTTCTTGAGAAAACCTCCCTTTGGTCCCTTAGGATACTCAAATCCTTCCATCAAGGCGGACCATTCCTCAAGGTCTCTCATCATCAAAAACTCTTCAATTCTCGCCTTCCAAGAATTGAAACCTTCTCGTCCATAGAATGAATAAGGGACCGGTGTGTTGATGTCCCATCCTAATTGATCTTGGACTTCCATCTTTTACCCTCTAGCGTCTTGCTCCCGGTTGTTAATCCATTGAAGAGCCACCAGGCTCTGATACCACTTGTTGGGAATTGAATGCCCGCTAGAGGGGGGGTGAATAGCGTGATACCGTACGATGATGGAAATCGATCGCGTTTGTGTCTACAAAAACTCGATATGCGCAGCGGAATAGAAATGATAAAAGCAATGACGAAATACAATCACAAACACAAACACAACACAAGCATATAACGTGGTTCGGAACCGTAACGGTTCCTACTCCACGGATTGAGCTCTAACGAGCTCTAGCGACGCCAATGCAATCACTAATCAATAAACTCCTTCTCGACAACAAGTCGGAGGCGGAGAAACCTCGTACACAAGATTACAACAATAATCTAAGGAAATACAAGCAAATACAAAGGAAATGTAAAGAACACTTTACAAAACTAGGGTTTGAGCGCTTTGCTTGTTGGTTGCTTGGATGAGGTTGAAGGGCCCTAAAATGCACCTGCAAATCGCCTTCAAATCGCCTCAAGAAAGCTCCCCAAGAACTGATGCCGCAATCTCCACGAACAGCTTTCTTTTATCTCGCGTCGGGCTGGATTTACCGCGCCGATCGCCATAAGTCCCCGGCCGATCGCCAACATCAGTAGCCGTGAGACAACGGCTCAATCCACGCTTGGACAAGTTCCAACGGACTCTCACCGGCCGAATGCCAACATTGGCAGCCGATCGCTAACGCCAGTAGTCGATCGCCTCCGGCTACGGAGCGCTTCGCGTCGCATTCGATCGGGCAATGATCGCTATCCCTTGGCGCCGATCATTGCGTCAACATCACCGATCGCTCCCATGAGCAATGATCGCCAGAGCCCTAAAGCTCTCGAATCAGCCGAACTCAAGTCGATTCTCGAATGAACCGCCATAATGCGGCCGACCGCCAACCTCAAACATGAGGTTTTAACCCAAGTATGATGCCCCCATACTTGCTAGACCACCCTTAGCCTAGACCTAAGCCTTCTAGCCACCTCCATCAGCCTCACGCCTCTCGGATCCCTCCAAGTCATCCATGACTTGTTCATCCATCGCGCTAGCCTTCAGGTGCTTCCATCGGCTATGTCATGCTAACGGTGTCTACACCGCCAAGGCACATTGGACTTACGCTGCCAAGACTCCGCTTGGACTTTACGCCGCCAATTTCAATCCCCTTGGACTTCCAAATGCCATGACTCAAGCTTGGACTTTCCCTTGCCAACCCATGTTGGACTTTCCATGCCAAGACCCATGCTTGGACTTTCCATTTGCCAAGACCCATGCTTGGACTTCTCATTTGCCAAGTGCTCAAGACTTGGACTTTCCCAAATGCCAAGTGTCCCACTTGGACTTTCCATGCCAAGTACCCATGACTTGGACTTTACCTTGCCAACCCATGTTGGACTTTCCATGCCAAGACCCATGACTTGGACTTTACCTTGCCAAGACCCATGCTTGGACTTTCCCATAATCACATGGTCAACCTTGGTCAACCATCAAGTCAATTATAACCTGGATCGATTGTATAAACAATCTCCCCAACATATTAACCGACATCAATGTCCAACATCAATGTCAATCCTATGTCAAACATACTTTGTCAAACCCCTTTGTCAAACATCAAAACATCACTCTAGTCAAACTCGAGTCTGGTCAATCGTGACCTGGGCCGATTGCACCAACATTGACTACATAATTGAATCAGACCTCGGATATTATATTGTACATGCTCTTAATCCTGATATAATAATGGACACATATATTTAGTATTTATTTCTTTGATTTACTAATGGGAGAGATTTATTGAGTAAATCGATAGGCTCAGTAAGTTGGGAAATGATATTATTTACATGGTGTGCCATTGATTATAGGAGGAAATCGTGTCCTATATATTAGAATGATGATGTCCCCTTGAGGAGCTCATAAGGTTGATCATGTAAACCCTGCAGGTGGACTTGGTCCGGCATGATGATAAGGTTGAGTGGTATTACTCATGGAGTTAGATGTAGATTAATTAATTATCAGTAAATTAATTAATCGACGGACATTCGAGATCTTAAACACGGAGAGATAAATGTACAAATAATATATGGAGCCCATATTAATTTATGGGGGTTGGTGAGGTAGATCAATGATAATCCTCTAGTGGAATGGATTATTATTAATGGATCGGACTGTAGGAGATCGTTGGAAGCTAGAGGGGGGTGAATAGCTTGAATTCGTTGCGTGATGGAATTCATTTCGTGTTCATCTACAAATTTTGTTTGCACGCAGCGGAATAATAATGAAGCAATACGAAATAGACAAACACAATTACATAAGTATTTAACGTCGTTCGGAACCAAACTATTCCTACTCCACGGATCGGGCTCTAAAAGCCCTAGCAATGCAAACACACACTACTAATCACAATAACTCCTTCTCGACACAAGTCGGAGGTGGAGAAACCTCATACAAATGATCTTACAATAGCATGAATGAAATACAAGCAATATACAATGCAAATACGAAAGACAAGTAAAGAAAACTTTACAACACTTTACTTTTGATTGCTTGAATGCTTGGTTGCTTGACTTGCACTTGGAGACCTGATTTACAACAACAAATCGCTCCTAAAGCTCTCAAGAATCGGATGCTTTTTCCTCCTTCACGAGCTCCATTTAAATCTTCAACCTGTGCTAGAAATTGCCTATCAGTCGACTGCTCGGGACCATCAGTCGACTGATGCCACTGTTATCGTGAGACAACAGCTAGATCCACACTGGAAAAGTCCAAAGGATCCATCATCAGTCGACTGATTATGAACATCAGTCGACTGTTTGAGCCTCCACTCGACTGCTAACCCCAACAGTCGAGTCAGACTCCATTCTGTGCTCGAAAACCCGAGTACCAGTCGACTGATCACACGATCAATCGACTGCTAGGCCAATCAGTCGACTGCCCACCTCTGGCAGTCGATTGCTAGGCCAATTCCTGCAGTCAAATCCTAGTTGACTTACTTCAGTCGACTGCCACATGGCATCAATGTTAGGGCAATCTCTTGCCATGATTAGGTTTTGATGTGTGTGGCAAAAGGTTTAAGTTAGTTTGTTATGTTGATTTGATATGTGCGTTGAAGTCGTGCAGGACTTAGTAATTCGCACATGGAGCCGTGGCGAGTTTCACATCTCATGACTCGGGCCTTGAGTCAGTGAAGGATAGCTTTGCAGAAGCCATGCGCTTGGAGCATCCGAGGGACCGCCGGACGAGAAGCTTGGAGTGAAGCCGGAGGAAGTAGACTTTGAGGCAAGAGACGCGAAGAAGCATTGCAGAGTCGTGCGCCTGATGCTGCCGAGGGACGTGGCCGAGAACGAAGATAACTTCGAAGGCGAGGGACTCCGAGGGATGAGAGTGAGCGAATGTAACCCGGGAAGGGGTAGCTCTTAGGTGAAACTTGGCCATTTGTCCAAGTGTCGGATGAGTTTTCCCGACACCAGTCGACTACCATGTCATGGCGTGATCGCTCCGAGTCGATTGTTCGATCGGGTGTCCGACTCATGGGAATTTGGTAAAGTCGATCGCCATGGATGTCGGCAATGATCGATGTCGACATCACGACCGCCGAAGACTGATCGATGGCACTGTGCATGGGCACAGAATGGAGTCGACCTCGTTGAGGACTCGACTGATCGAGCACCAGTCGACTGATGGTAATATCAGTCGACTGATGCCAATACCGTTGGATGGAATCCAACGTGGAAAGCGGCCATTATTGGGCAACGACTACGGGATCAGTCGACTGATCGAGGGCATCAGTCGACTGATCCTGTGTCAACGGGAAGAAACCCTCTTCCTCTATAAAAAAGAAGGGGATGGAGCTTTGGGAGGCTAATGCTTGAGCTCTAAACTTCTCCCAAAGTGCCATACATGATTCCCTACTCTTCATACTTGCTTTTTCTTCAATCTTATTGTAAGAAGAGTGATCTTGATTGTAAAGGTTACCTCCACCTAGCTTGGTGCAAAGAGAGACCAATAGTGATTGGCTTTGGCGGAGTGATTCACCGTGGACGAATCGGACCGTGGATTAGTGGCGTAGCCGTGAACCACGTTACATCTCGGTGTTTGTATTATTTGTTTATCTTTTGCTTTGTCTTTATTTATATTTGCATATTCCGCTTGCGCTAATGACAATCGTAGACAAGCAACGCAACGAGAACGAGCGAATTCCGACATCCAACGAACGAGGGCTATTCACCCCCCTCTAGCTGGCCGTTTCGATCTCCCAACAAGTGGTATCAGAGCAAGGTTGCTTGTCACCGAACTAACCGCCGCAACAAGCTCTTCATCAAAAGATGGCCGGCTCGAACATTCATCCACCGAAGTTCGAAGGGGAATTCGCTTGGTGGAAGAAGCGAATGGAGGTATTCTTCGAAACCGACTTTGAAATCCTTTTAATAATGGAAAATGGTTTCGAGTTGCCTAGGAACTAAGATGGGGAGCCATTGGAAAAATCGAGATGGAGAAAAAGACAAAGAGAGGAGTATTTGGCAAATTCAAAGGCCAAGCACCACCTCTACAATGTGCTCCCTCAACAAAAAGTAAATAGGATAGGGGAGTGTTCTAGTGCAAAGGAGATGTGGGAGAAGCTAGTGGAGCTTCATGAAGGGACCTCGGAAGCCAAACTTGCAAGGAGAGACCTTCTCCGCTCCCAACTATCTAACATAAAATTAGAAAAGGGAGAAAAGGTAACTTCTTTGCATTCTAGATTTAAAGAAATTTTAATTGGGCTAACAAGTGTAGGAGAAAAGCTCTCCAACCGGGATATGGTAATGAAGACCATAGATGCTTTTCCCCGGTCCTCAAGATGGAGCTCCATGGTGGATTCGTTTTACATCTCCAAGAACTTGGAAGTAAGTACCTTGGAGGAGTTCTTCTCAACAATGGAGCTCCACGAAACGAGGCTTGAAGGAATACAAGAAGAGCCTAGAATCCAACCTTCAAGGGGAGTAGCATTGATGGCAAATAAGGGGAAGAAGAAGATGGAGATCCCCTCCGATGATAATGATGAAGCCTCCTCCTCCTCCTCCATGGATAGCACGGAAGAAGCGTATATGGTAAGGAGGGTAAGGCGTGCATTAAAAGGTTTTAGATTTAATAAGTCTAATGATAGGAATAGAAGACCAAGGGGGAAGGTCATATGCTACAATTGCCAAGGAGAGGGGCACATAAGGGACAATTGTCCTCTCCTAAACAAGAGCAAAGAAGAGAGGAAGAAGAAAGAAGAAAAGAAGAAGAAAAAGGGGAGCAAGAAGAAAGAGGAGAAGAAGGCAAAGGAAAAGGGGGAGGCCAAAGCATTCAAAGCCAAGACATGGGATGATCATTCCTCCTCATCCTCATCCGAAGAAGAGGAACAAGTCTATTCCAACCTTGCATTGATGGCCTTCGACGACTTGGATTGCTCCAAAAAATGAAGGATCAAGCTCAAGTGGAGAGAGCTCAAGTGAAGGGGGAGCTTCCTCATCCTCCTCATCAGAAGAAGAAGACATGGAAACTATGGTAACGAATGCCTCTCCTAAGAAAATAGTTTCCATAGTTTCTAGCTTAACTAGGGATTTATTCAGAGAAAAGAAGAAAAATAAGAGCATGCTAGATCAAATTAAGGACTTAGAAAATGAACTAGAAAAAGCATGCTTAAATGAAAATGAAAATATTTCTTCTAGCTTAAATGATGCATGCTCACATGATAACTATATGCCTTTGGATGTTAGTGATACATGTATAGAAGAAAATAGGGCTTTAAGGGAAAAGGTAGATTATTTAACAAAAGCCCTAGAAAAATTCACTATATGCTCCAACACCTTGAACATGATCATAGGGAGCCAAAGAGCTAGCTTCAACAAAAAGGGCCTAGGTTATAAAGAAAAGAAAAATGAAAAGGCCTACAAATGCCTAATTGCTAGGGGACAAGATAAGAAGAAAGTAATAGCTAGGAAATGGATTCCTAAGGAGTATCTAGTGAACCCCATAGGCAAAAACTTAATTTGGGTTCCAAAATCCATTCTTAAGGGTTAGGAAAACCCTAAGGTAGTCAACCATATGCAATTGACCTATATCATATTTTGGTTGACTTAGGATGGCGGGACAACATTTTGAAATAGTGTTAGGTGATGATAACGTGCCCATAAATAGTTAATAATGCTTAAATCATGATAATTAATGAAATTGCTATGAATATTTGCAATCATGATTTATGATTTTTGAAATTTGGCACATCATCATGAGAAATAGGATTTAAATCATGCCTTAGGTGATATTTGATAATTATCATCATATAATACCTAATGCATGATTATTACTTGATGAATACATGTATTTCATGATCATAATGTAGAATTTAAGTCATATATATCTTTATGATCATGTTGAGTGTTAGGATGATACTTAACCTTGATAAATTGTATGAATATAATGGTTAAGTATATACAAATACCCTCTAGGATACATCTCACACTCACTATAGGCTACCATGATTGAAAACTTAGCAGGATGATACAAATGTCCACTAATGCCTATGGCATTTAGATGGTCATTTAAAGTATCAAAATAGCAATAATAGACCAATCATAGGGAAGGTTTATGTTTAATTCATAGACATATTGCCCAAAGAGCATGGTTGGATATTTCATATGTTTTTAAAACAAATTTTTAATCTAAAATCTATGTATTCATGTTTTGAAACAATTGGAAACAAAACTAGGTGTTAAACTTGATACTCACATGATCAAAAACCTAGTGGTTTTTAAACCTTTTGGATTTTTGGCAAATATGTGAAAATATAATGATTTTTCATGAAGACATATTTTTCACTAATAAATAATCTTAAAAGAAATGTGTTCCCCAAATTTCATGATTTTTTGAATTTTCTGGAATTTTTAATGCATTTCTGAAATTCGGTCCAAAAATCAGAAAGTTTTGAAATTCGCATGCCAGTCGACTGGTAGTCTGAACCAGTCAACTAGTGGCCTGAAAATCAGACTAGTTAAGGCCGAATTCAGGTTTTAGACTAATTTTTGGTATTTTCCTTCTATTATACTTGATGTCATGAGTTTATAACTTAGTGTTAATCTTTTTGATGGTGTCAAAGGGGGAGAATTGATTATGTTTAAGTAAATTATGATAGGGGGAGAAAATTTACTTTGAGAATTTGTAGAGAGAGTTTCATGGATTAAGGGGGAGTTGCATGTTGCTATATCATGTTTATGTTTACATGCTTTCTTTCCTTAGAAATTTTTTTTTATCAAATGTTTTTACCTAACTTAAACGGATTGTCACACATCAAAAAGGGGGAGATTGTTAGGGAAATCTCTTGTCATGATTAGGTTTTGATGTGTGTGGCAAAGGGTTTAGGTTAGTTTGTTATGTTGATTTGATATGTGCGTTGAAATCGTGCAGGACTTAGTAATTCGCACATGGAGCCGTGGCGAGTTTCACATCTCATGACTCAGGCCTTGAGTCGATGAAGGATAACTTTGCGGAAGCCGTACACTTGGAGCATCCGAGGGACCGCCGGACGAGAAGCTTGGAATGAAGCTGGAGGAAGTAGACTTCAAGGCAAGAGACGCGAAGGAGCATTGCAGAGTCGTGCACCTGATGCTGCCGAGGGACGTGGCCGAGAACGAAAAGAACTTCGAAGGCGAGGGACTCCGAGGGATGAGAGTGAGCGAATGTAACCCGGGAAGGGGTAGCTCTTAGGTGAAACTTGGCCATTTGGCCAAGTGTCGGATGAGTTTTCCCGACACCAGTCGACTGCCATGTCATGGCAATCGACTGCTCTGAGTCGATTGTGTTCAACTAGTATCTGAATCATGGGGATTTGGCCCAAGCAGTCGACTGATGTCGACATCAGTCGACTGCCAAGGGACAGCAGTCGACTGATGGCACTGTGCATGGGCACAGAATGGAGTCGACCTCGTTGAGGACTCGACTAATCGAGCACCAGTCGACTGATGGTAATATCAGTCGACTAATGCCAATACCGTTAGATGGAATCCAACGTGGAAAGCGGCCGTTATTGGGCAACGGCTACGGGATCAGTCGACTGATCGAGGGCATCAGTCAACTGATCCTGTGTCAACGGGAAGAAACCCTCTTCCTCTATAAAAAGGAAGGGGATGGAGCTTTGGGAGGCTAATGCTTGAGCTCTAAACTTCTCCCAAAGTGCCATATACGATTCCCTACTCTTCTTACTTGCTTTTACTTCAATCTTATTGTAAGAAGAGTGATCTTGATTGTAAAGGTTATTTCCACCTAGCTTGGTGCAAAGGAGCGACCAATAGTGATTGGCTTTGGCGGAGTGATTCACTGTGGACGAATCGAACCGTGGATTAGCGGCGTAGCTGTGAACCACGTTACATCTCGGTGTTTGTATTGTTTGTTTATCTTTTTCTTTGTCTTTATTTATATTTGCATATTCCACTTGCGATAACGACAATCGTAGACAAGCAACGCAACGAGAACGAGCGAATTCCGACATCCAACGAACGAGGGCTATTCACCCTCCTCTAGCTTGCCGTTTCGATCTCCCAACAATCAATCGACTGGCACACCTCAAACATGAGGTTTTAACTCAAGTATGGTTCCCTCATACTTGCTAGACCACCCTTAGCCTAGACCTAAGCCTTCTAGCCACCTCCGTCAGCCTCACACCTATCGGATCCCTCTAAGTCATCCATGACTTGTTCATCCATTGCGCTAGCCTTCAGGTGCTTCCATTGGCTATGTCATGCTAATGGTGTCTACACCGCCAAGGCACATTGGACTTATGCCGCCAAGACTCCGCTTGGACTTTACGCCGCCAACCATTGGACTTATGCTACCAAGACTCCCGCTTGGACTTTACACTGCCAATATCAAACCCCTTGGACTTCTCAAATGCCAAGACTCAAGCTTGGACTTTCCTTGCCAACCCATGTTGAACTTTCCATGCCAAGACCCATGCTTGGACTTTTCCTTCCCAAGACCCATGATTGGACTTTTCCTTGCCAAGACCCATGCTTGGACTTCCCATGCCAAGTACCCAAGACTTGGACTTTCCCAAATACCAAGTGTCCCACTTGGACTTTCCATGCCAAGTACCCATGACTTGGACTTTTCCATGACATTTACATTGTCATATGTTTTTGTTGAACATCAAAACATCTCTCGAGTCAAGCTCGAGTCCTAGTCAATCATGACCTGGGCCGATTGCACCAACCCGGACTTTATGTGGGCTTGATCCATTGGGTGGCCAAGATCCAACTCCTCCTCATGGTCCCTATTGTAGCCTATTAAAACCCTCATGGAGCCTAGATCTGATGATGGAAAATGAAACCCTATATCCGATGATAGAAAATGAAACTCTAGATCCGACGATGGAGATTAAATCTCTAGATCCGACGGTGGAGATTAAATCTCTAGATCCGATGGTGGAGATTAAATCTTTAGATCCGACGGTGGAGATTAAATCTCTAGGTCCGGCGGTTGAAAATAAATCTCTAGATCCGACATTTGAGATTAAATCCCTAGATCCGACGGTGTAGATTAAAGGAGGCTTAAGCCTAACTCTATAAATATGCGTTTAGGGGTGTGCGGTAAGAATATTGAAGGGAGATTAGGGTTTTGGGCGGCTAGGGCTTGGAGAGGCATTGGGCGGCTAGGGTTTATTCTCTTCCTTGGGCGGCAAGACTTTATCTTCTTCCTAGGGTTTTGGCCGGCACCTCCCTCCTTCCTCTCATCCTTGGCCGGTGTCCCAATCCTCTTTCTCTCCTCCTTGGCTGACGGCAAGAGCTAGGGTCTCATCCCTTGGAGTTTTTGGCCTGTGCCCATACTCCTTGTTCTCCTCCTTGGCCGGCGGCAACATCAAGTCCATTGATTTGGTGGTCGATCCTAGATGGGAGAAGAGTTTTGTTTCATTCTTCCCTTTGTTCGGAGCGAGCAAGGAAGGGAAGAACATGCTCTAGGAGGCTTCAACTCTTGGAAGATCGTTGCCCACACAACGTCCAAGAGGAGGATAGGACATACGATAGAAGACCTTGAGGTAAACAAGAGGTATAAATCTTGTTTTGCTTTCCTTATGTTTCTTTGTATATTGTATGTATGATATGTGGCTAAATTTACTTGGACCCCGAATACGAACACAAAAACCGGCAATTCGTACATCGTCTATTACGTGGCTATTTGAAGAATAGAGGTAGGTTGCTTGAACAACAAGTTTGTTCAAGTGACCACTCTAATCGGATAGCACGATAATGGAATGGTAGCTTGGGTAATCCCTAATTGTCATGGATTAATTTTTTTTAATCCGGGGACGAAGACGGGATCGCCATGAACAAGAAACCAAGTTGAAGTGGGAAGCGAAGTTTCCTACCTTCAAAGGGGAGTAGCACTAGTAGCGGAAAAAGAAAAGAAGAAGAAGGAGACTCCACCCTCTTCATCCGATGAATCATCTTCTTCCTCAATGGATAGCAATGAGGAGGCCTATATGGTAAGGAAGGTAAGACGTGCATTAAAAATCTTTAAATTTAATAAATCTCATGATAGGAGAAGAAGGCCGAGGAGAAAAATTATTTGCTATAATTGTCAAGGAGAGGGACACATACAGGATGATTGTCTCCTCTTGAACAAAAGCAAGGAAGAAAGAAGAAAGAAAGAAGACAAGAAGAAGGGAGCAAGAAGAAGGAAGAAGAAAGAAAAACAAAAGAAAAAGAGAAGGCCAAGGCACACAAGGCAACATGGGATGATCCATCATCATCATCGGAGGGGAAACAAGCATTCACAAGTCTTGCACTTATGTGGAACCGCCACATTAGCGGCCCCCCACCGCTGCCCCTACATGTGGAGGGGGGTAAATCAGGTGTCAGGTGGCTAGCGCAGAAATGCAGAATCATCGGTAGCCTAGTCGTCACCTCCAGGAATTGACCTCTTGCCCTTTCAAGCCTTAACACTGCTGCGCTAGCCATCTGGGTTTGCCCTGGGGGCTAAAATTGACACAAGTCTTGCTCTTATGGCAATAGAAGACTTGGACTCCACCTCCTCAAAAAAAGAAGAAACAAGCTCAAGTGAGGAGAGCTCAAGTGAAAGGGGAGCTTCATCTTCACCCTCATCAGAATCACAAGAAGGAGATTGGGTAAGTGAGGTAACGAATCTCCTCCCAAGAAAGTTATTTCCATTATTACTAGTTTAACTAAGGAGATATTTAGGGCTAAAAAGAAAAAAAAAAGCATGCTTTATCAAATTCAAAAACTAGAAGAGAAATTGAAAAATGCATGTTCACATGATGATTGTATTTCTTCTAGTGTCAATGATGCATGCTTAGAAGAAAATATGGTTTCGAAGGAAAGGGTAGATTTTCTAACTAAGGCCTTAGAAAAATTCACCATTGGCTCCAACACATTGAACATGATCATTGGGAGCCAAAGGACTAGTTTTAACAAGAAGGGCTTAGGTTATAAGAGATCCAAGAATGAGAAGGCATACCATTGTTTGATTGCTAGGGGTCAAACTAAAACAAAAATGGTAGTTAGGAAATGGATCCCAAAGGAATACTTAGTAAACCCTATTGGAAAGAATTTATATTGGATTCCTAAGTCCATTCTTAAGGGTTAGGAGAACCTAGGTTAGTCAAGCATAAGTGAACTTAAGTTTATATCATGATAAATGGTTGACTTAGGATGATGTGGGTGATAATTTTTAACTTAGTGTTGGGTGATGATAATGTGTAACCCATGAATTGAATGTTAAATCATGATTTATGCTTGATTTTATACTTGATAAATAATCATGATTTATGATTTGGATGATAATATTTGGTGTATGTTTATAATATGAAAATTAAATGATAATATTATGTTATGATCATAATGGGGGATTATACATGATACTTAACCATGGGTAGAATTGCATGAAATTTTGGTTAAGTATAAATACCTTTAGGTTCATCTGACACTCACTATAGACTAACTTGATTGAAAACATAGCATGGGTGAGATGTTAGGATGATACAAATGTTGGGATGTATACTGAAAAGTCTATCTTTTGTATGAACATCTTTATTTTTGAAATAAGAATCACATGATCATTGTTTGCATATTTATGGTTATGCATATTGTCTAATACATTACATTGTAGATAACATGGTGTGTAGTGTGACAAGGGAGATCATGTTATCAGTTCCTTGTAAAGTATAAGTAAAGGCTCACAACCGAGATGGTTATGGATAAACCATTGGAATGGTTAAAGTGTGATTTGGTATTGGTTTGTCTTGACGATAGAATTACACTAGTATACTTTGTGTGTATTGAGCAGGACCAACTTAGAGGTGATTCAATTTATTACTGACTACATAATTGAATCGGACCTCGGATATTATATTGTACATGCTCTTAATCCTGATATAATAACGGGCACATATACTAAGTATTTATTTCTTTGATTTACCAATGGGAGAGATTTATAAAGTAAATCGATAGGTTCGGTAAGTTGAGAAATGATATTATTTATATGGTATATCGTTGATTATAGGAGGAAATCGTGTCCTATGTATTAGGATGATGATGTCCCCTTGAGGAGCTCATAAGGTTCATCATATAAACCCTGCAGGTGGACTTGGTCTGGCATGATGATAAGGTTGAGTGGTACTACTCATGGAGTTGATGTTGATTAATTAATTGACAGTAAATTAATTGATTGATGGACATTCGAGATCTTAAATACGGGGAGATAAATGTACAAATAATATATGGAGCCCATATTAACTTATGGGGGTTGGTGAGGTAGGTCAATGATAATCCTCTAGTGGAATGGATTATCATTAATGGATCGGACTTTATGTGGGCTTGATCCATTGGGTGGCCAAGATCCAACTCCTCCTCATGGTCCCTATTGTAGCCTATTAAAACCCTCATGGAGCCTAGATCCGATGATGAAAAATGAAACTCTAGATATAACAGTGGAGATTAAATCTCTAGATCCGACGGTGGAGATTAAATCTTTAGATCCGACAGTGGAGATTAAATCTCTAGATCCAACGGTTGAGATTAAATCTCTATATCCGACGGTTGAGATTAAATCACTACATCCGAAGATGCAAATGAAACTCTAGATCCAACGGTGGAGATTAAATCTCTAAATCCGACAGTGGAGATTAAATCTTTAGATTCGATGGTGGAGATTAAATCTCTAGATCCGACGGTTGAGATTAAATCTCTAGATCCGACGGTTGAGATTAAATCTTTAGATCCGACGGTTGAGATTGAAAGGAGGCTTAAGCCTAGCTCTATAAAAGGATGTCCAATGTTGGTGCAATCGACCCAGGTCACGATTGACCAGGACTCGAGTTTGACTCGAGTGATGTTTTGATGTTTCGACAAAAACATATGACAATGTAATTGTCATGGGAAAGTCCAAGCATGTGCATGGCATGAAAAGTCCAACATGGGTTGGCAAGGTAAAGTCCAAGCATGAGTCTTGGCATGAGAAGTCTAAGGGGTTTGATATTGGCGGCATAATGTCCAAGTGGAGTCTTGGCGGCGTAAGTCCAATGTGCCTTGGCGGTGTAGAAACCGTTAGCATGACATAGCCGATAGAAGCACCTGAAGGCTAACGCGATGGATGAACAAGTCATGGATGACTTGGAGGGATCCGAGAGGTGTGAGGCTGATGGAGGTGGCTATAAGGCTTAGGTCTAGGCTAAGAGTGGTCTAGCAAGTATGGGGGCACCATACTTGGGCTAAAACCTCATGTTTGAGGTGTGCCAGTCGACTAGTGTCATGTGACAGTCGACTGGACCGAGTCAACTAGGGTTTGACTGCGGAAAGTGGTCTAGCAGTCGACTGCCAGAGGTGGACAATGACCGATCGTGAGCAATGATGATCGATCGTGTGATCACCGACCGGTGCTCGATTTTCTACCAGAGATGGAGTCTCACTCGATCGCTGCGACGAGCAGTCGAGTGATGGTTCATCAGTCGACTAATGTCCTAGCTGTTAGATTTTTCCAGCATGGATTACACCGTTGTCTCACAGCAACAGTGTGATCAGTCGACTGATGGTCCCGAGCAGTCGACTGATCGACCTTTTCCAGCACAGGTTGAAGCTATAAAAGGAGCTCGTGATGGAGGAAAAGATAGTGATTTTCTTGGGCCAAATTAAAGGGGGAAGTTGGTGCTTTCCAGTCCTTCAAAGCTAGTTCAAGGCAATCAAAGATCAAGCAATCAAAAACTTTTTGTAAAGTGTTTTTCCTTTACTTGCATTTGTATTTCATTATCGTATTTGCTTGTATCTCTTTGATTATTGTTGTAATAATTATTGTACGAGGTTTCTCCACCTCCGGATTGTTCCGAGAAGGAGTGTTTATTAGTGGCTGTGTGTGCATCACTAGAGCTCGTAGAGCTCGATCCGTGGAGTAGGAACCGTGTGGTTCCGAACCACGTTACATACTCGTGTTTGCGTATTTCGTTATTGTATCATATCTATTTCCGCTGCGCACTAACGAAATTATAGAGACGAACACGCGATCGAATTCCTTCTACGAACGGTCAAACGCTATTCACCCCCCCTCTAGCGGCGTCAAATATCCTACATTTGGTATCAGAGCCCGGGACTCTTCTACGGACTAACCGCCGAGAGCTAAGATAAAGAAGCTAGAGGGTGAAGATGGAAGAACCATTGGGATGGGATATCAACACCCCAATTCCCTATTCCTTCTATAGACAAGAAGGATTTAGACAATGGAAGGCAAGAATTGAGGACTTCCTAATGATGAGGGATCTTGAAGAATGGTCCATTTTAATGGAAGGATATAATTGAGGACCAAAAGGAGGATTCCTCAAGAAAAAAAGATGGACCGAAGAACAAGTTCAAGCCTTCGAGAAAAATGAGAAGGTAACGAAGTTTTTAATTGATTTAATACCTAACAATATCTTGTGTATGTTAGGTAATTATGTAGATGCAAACGAGCTATGGAGCCAAGTGGCCAAGCTTCATGATAGCTCATCAACGGTCCAAGAGGAAGAGACCAAAGAGGCTAATGCATCATCCTCATAAGGAAGTGAGGATTCGGAGGTTGATTGGGAATCAACATCCGAATTAAAAAAGGTGGAGGAAGTGGAAGAAGCATCCACCTCAAGGATTGAGGGGGAGGAGAGAACTTCCACACCGGAACATCAAGAAGAAGTTTCGACATCCGATCAAGATGGAGAAGCCCAAAGTCCAATTCCGGTCTCCATTAACCTAGGTAACTCAAACATATGTGTTAATAATAAGATGCATATAATATGTTTTTAGTGTAGGGAAACCGGGCACTATAAGAGCAAGTGCCCAAAGAAGGTTAAGAAGACTCCTCCGGCACCTAAAAGTCAACAAAAGTCAAAGGATGCCGGTTCTTCATCATCTAAAGACAAGGAGCATATCATTTGCTTCAAATGTCGGCAACCGGGACATTACCGAAATCAATGTCCTAGGGGGAGCAAGAAGACCCAAGAAGGAGTATCACAAGTAGGGGGAGCTACTAAGGTAAACGCTAAGGTACATTTTCATAATGCTCATTCCTTAAATTCTAAGCAAAAGCATGCTAGAATTAATTCATATATCTTTGCTATTACTCATGAATCGAAGCATGCTATGAATGATAACTCTAGATCTATTTCAAAGAAGGAGAAATTTGGGACTAATGTCCCTAGAAATGTCATTCCTAAGAAAGCAATTAAGAAAATCGAAAATCATTTAGGTATCAATTCCAATAAGGGTAATCATATGTCTAAGGTAAATGGTAATGCCTAAAAACCTAATCAAAAATCATTTGGGCAATTAGAATTAGAGAACCAAGCCTTAAGGTCAAGGCTTGAAAAACTAGAAAAGACCCTAAATAAGCTACAAAATCAATTTCAAGGGTCTAATGGTCAAAGTCAAGGGTCAAGATCTCAAAGTCAACATCTATGACCCAAAAGACAAAAGTCAACCAAGGGCAAGAAAGGTTTGGGTCACAAACCTAAGCCTACGGTGACTTATCATTGTGTTCCATTTGACTATGGAACACAAACTAGGTCTAGGAAGACCAAGGTTGCAAGGGGAGTTACCTCTAGAGTCAACCTAGGTAAGACCACAATGACCAAGGCTAACAAGCCTAGGAGGGTCATTAGGAAGGTATCTAGGGAGGTTATCCCTAAGGAATACCTAATTAATTCAATGAGCTCAAATAGATTTTGGGTTCCAAAGAGCGTGATTGATTCACGTTGAATGGGTTAGAATGTGCCAACCATGATTGGATGAGTAGTTAACTCAACCATGCTAAAGGTGGCATTTTAGGTTATTTTCAAGGGTATGGTTACTTTGGAAATACATTTGAGCATTAATCCTAAAGGATTTTAGGATGTGTCAATATATTTCTTGAAAACATGAAAATCAATAAAATTGGCACAATCTAGATTTAGAGGTCATAGTGTGTAATTTTGATTGTTGGCACACTTTAGAAGTTCATGTATCAAGAGAAGTGTGTTTAAGATGTAAAAGTAACATCTAGAGTGATACTCAAGTGCCACACAACTTGATGTCTTGTACTTACCATGCTTCATATGTTTCACCATGTGTTTGCATGGAAGGAATGTCTAGGATGGATTGCATCTCACAAAATAAGTCTTTTACCTTGATTGTGTATTTCAACACTTAGAAAGGGTGAGATGTTAGGATTTGGAAATCATTGGATGTTAATGTTTACCAAAATGGAATAAAACATTAAAATACATTAACGAATACATGAATATAAGTGTAACATCAATATGTTCGATATACAAGATTAAACATGATAAAATGGAATAATTTAGATGAAGAAATGACCGATCATAATCAGAGCACGACATTTACGCGCTCAAAGCATCAAGTGTCGTGCCAGACTCGATCGCTGAACATCACGATCGATGGGATACATCGCTGATCGATGGTACCGCTCACCGAGGCCGAGGGGCATCAACGAGTGCTCGCGCATCGGGCCGAGTGGTGATAACACCCCGATCGATGAGCCGATCACGATCGATGTTACCGTGAGCACGCCACGTAAGGTTCAAGCAGCCGATCGCCGAGCCGGACGGGCCGATCGCCACTGAAAACCCGCTTAATAAAGTCGCGATCACCGACCGATGTCGCACATCACCGACCGGCATCGTGATTTTATAACGCCGAACCGCTAGGGTTCGGCGTCTTCACGCGAAGCTCGCTTCTTCTCCTCTCCGATCGCCATCTTCTTCTCCGACCACCCTTCCTACAGCTACCGCCAAGCTTTTAGGTTTGATAGCTAAGCCCCTCTTCTTGCATTTTTCACTTATCTCAAGCCTTAGTTCACTCGTTCTAGGGTTTTTTCCTATTTCCGATTAGGGTTTCGGTGTCTGAGTCCTCCGACAAACTTTCCGGCGACCCCCTCAGCAATATCCGAGCATTCCCTCGTCACACCTCCAAATGGCACCTAAGTAAAAATTTTCTTACCCAAAACCCTAATTTTCTTTTCCATTGTAATTTATTTTTATCTAATCATGTATTGTTGTCCTTGCATGTCCATTACATTGCATTCATAATATGAGAGCCCGTAGGAATGATCCACCTGAGGGTGAATCTCGATTGTACCAACCTATGTTGGTTAGGTACATCGATAGGGACTTTTTCAATCGCTACTGTAGTGATGTCATGGACTTATTTTCATACTATCATCTCATGAAAATTGTCTTATGCACACATCCCATTAACGATGACCTCCTTAAGGAGTTTTATCAGAACCTAAAGAAGGTAGACGATGGCCCTACCTACACTACTCGCGTTGTAAAACGCGATTTAGAGTTCACTCGCGACATCAGCAGGAGTTTCGAGTGTAAGCCCTCGGATGACACCTTCATCTTTTATCCCACCTTTGATGCTCCTTTACCCGAGCCATTTGACCACATTTCTTTAGACTCCATGCATGAGCATATTTTTGGTCATCCTCGTCCATCGGCCCAGAATTTATTCCCTATTAGTGAGTTATCTGCACCTGACAATGTACTCTACAAGGTCATTGTTGGGTGTTTTCTTCCTATCGTCACTCGGGGTCCGCCAAGATTCGCCTCCCATCTCTTTCTACTATACGCCATGCATAATAGGTTAGACATAAACTTTGCATTAAACATGTTTCATTGCATAGTGCATTTCATTTCGCATAAGGGAAAGTGCATATGCCATATGGTCACATTATCACAAAGATGGATAGAGTCAGAGGCATCAACATTCACAGGGTTCTCTCGAGAGCGCCTCCGAGGTGTACGATCAGATATCGATTCGTAACTTCTCGTTAGCGAAGCTGCGGATGGGGCCTGGACAGATGGAGTTGGCGCCTCGACCACCACCCAGGGCACGCAGAGAGCCTCCTCTGGTACCCAGAGAGGCGGCAGAGGACTATGAGGATGCAGACGCCGCTGATGAGGAGGATCAGCTACCAGCAGATGCATCAGCGGCGGGTCCATCAGATCGTCTTGGCCAGCTGGAGTCCAGATTCCAGGACTATCAGCAGACGGTCGACTCTAGACTGACAGAGCTCTTAGTAGGCCAAGCATCCATGGGTGCATGTCTTGGTCGGATGGAGGAGCGATACATGCAGGTTACAGAGTCCCAGAGTCATATCGAGCAGCGTCAGCTCGAAATGTATGAGATGATGCGGGCTTGGACTTTGAGCCAGCAGCCTCCTCCACCGCCACCTCCTGCAGACGACTAGATTTAGAGGATGTTAGATTTTTTTGTTTCTCAGTTTTGTAGTGAGATTGAGTATATCAAATCTCCATTTTGAATGTAAAAACTGAAATCCTTTTAAATTGAATGAAATTTCTGTTTGTGAAAATCATGTGTGTTTGAGTGTGTATTTGTATTAATGTAGTTGTTTATGAAAATTGCTATATCATGACATGACATGAAATTTCATCTTATTATATAACATGTCATGTCATTGGTTGTGATTACTTTAAATGTCATGTGTTTTTTTTTAAATTTCATCATTTGCCATGACATCATGATCATTGGTCATGTTTTTATTTTGCTATCACTATGCCATGATCATTTCTTGCACTAATTTGATTGAACATTGATTTAAGGAAAATGGCATGACTTGAAGTCTCATTTATAAGGGAATCAAGTAGGGTTGCCTAGGAAATGCATGAAACCCTAGATAAAATGAATCAAAACCCACATCTCACATCACATTGACATGTATGTGTATTTATACACCCTAGATACATGTGAGATGCTAGGATAATAAGTTAGGTTCAAGGTGCATAGGTAGTGCATCTAGATGAACTCAAACTTATTTTAATTATCACCAAGAATCATAAGAAAAGCTAATATACAAGTTATGTATATTTAGCCAATAAACCATGGTTCAAAATAGGTTTTCAAAAACATTTTAAAATCAATTTAGAAAACCTTGGTGAAATCTATCTTTTGATAGCCATCATCATTGTAGAAGTTGATACAAAGTGGATCAAAAACTTTAAAGTTTTAATAGTTTTTGAACTTTGTACCAATCTCCTATTTCAATGGTAAAAATATTTTTCCAAAATTTTTCACCGATTGTATGTGTGATAAGTAATATATGTATCAAGTTTCGTGATCTTTTAATTTATGTAGAATTACTTATGTATTTTCAAATGTCGAGTCTGATTTCTGAAAAATCTATAGTTGATGGGTAGCATTTGACTCAATCAGAACAGATATCACGATCGCTGTTCGCGTGCCGATCGATGGACAAATCAATGACCGTAATCGACAGTAGTCGACTGATAGCCTGATTTCGGGGTAACCAAAGTTGTTTAACTCGATTTTAGCTGCGGTTAAGGTCCCTAACCACTCCTAACCCTAGGATATGCTTTGGGAAGCATGATGAAGGGTGAAAAATCCATTGGATATGGATTAGGAGAAGTGTTTAGGGTTTGTATCAAATTTAGGGTGTTGGAAAGTTCAATTTTGAACTTCTAACCTTAATTTTGATGGTTTAGAGTTCCTATTGGCTTAGGGACTTCCCAAAGACATTGTTGGTGCAATGGTCTAGGGGGAGCAAGCCTTTAGGGGGAGGAATTCATCATGGGGTGATGAATGATATTTTTCCTCATAAAGAGGAAGGTGAGATTTTGAGAGTCTCAATTTGGAAATTGGGAGAGCATATAGGATTGCCTCTCTTGAGTGATATGGGACTTATCACTAGGAAGATGGTAGGCATCCTAGGTATTTTTGGACCAAGGAGAAGATTGTAAGATCTCATTGGGACATGAGACATTGACCTCCTTGGAGAGAAGACCTTTTTGATGTTAGTCAAAAAGGGGGAGAAAGTTTGGGGGAGAACATTTAAGATTACCAATTTGGAATAATTGGTAAGAGACTTGAGTTAGTGGTCTAACTCAAATGATTTGTTTGGTTTTTGTCAAACATCAAAAAGGGGGAGATTGTTGGTGCAATCGGCCCAGGTCACGATTGACCAGGACTCGAGTTTGACTCGAGTGATGTTTTGATGTTTCGACAAAAACATATGACAATGTATTTGTCATGGGAAAGTCCAAGCATGGGTCTTGGCATGAAAAGTCCAACATGGGTTGGCAAGGTAAAGTCCAAGCATGAGTCTTGGCATGAGAAGTCCAAGGAGTTTGATATTGGCGGCGTAAAGTCCAAGCGAAGTCTTGGCGGCGTAAGTCCAATGTACCTTGGCGGTGTAGACACCGTTAGCATGACATAGCCGATGGAACCACCTGAAGGATAACGCGATGGATGAACAAGTCATGGATAACTTGGAGGGATCCGAGAGGCGTGAGGCTGATGGAGGTTGCTAGAAGGCTTAGGTCTAGGCTAAGGGTGGTCTAGCAAGTATGGGGGCACCATACTTGGGCTAAAACCTCATGTTTGAGGTGTGTCAGTCGACTGGTGCCATGTGGCAGTCGACTGGACCGAGTCAACTAGGGCTGATCATGAAGTGAGCCCAGCAAATGACCGCCAGAGGTGGGCAATGATCGATGAGCTGAGCAAGTCGATCGATCGTGATCACCGACCGGGTGCTCGATTTTCGCCACATGTATCGAGTCTCACTCGATCACGCGACGAGCAATGAGTGATGGCTCATCCGATCGATGCTCGCGATCACCGACTGATGTCCTAGCCGTTGGATTTTTCCAGCGTGGATTACACCGTTGTCTCACAACAACAGTGTGATCAGTCGACTGATGGTCCCGAGCAGTCGACTGATCGACCTTTTCCAGCACAGGTTGAAGCTATAAAAGGAGCTCGTGATGGAGGAAAAGATAGCGATTTTCTTGGGCGAAATTGAAGGGGGAAGTTGGTGCTTTCCAGTCTTTCAAAGCTAGTTCAAGGCAATCAAAGATCAAGCAATCAAAAGCTTTTTGTAAAGTGTTTTTCCTTTACTTGCATTTGTATTTCATTATCATATTTGCTTGTATCTCTTTGATTATTGTTGTAATCATTATTGTACGAGGTTTCTCCACCTCCGTATTGTTCCGAGAAGGAGTGTTTATTAGTGGTTGCGTGTGCATCACTAGAGCTCATAGAGCTCGATCCGTGGAGTAGGAACCGTGCGGTTCCGAACCACGTTACATACTCGTGTTTGCATATTTCGTTATTGTATCATATCTATTTCCGTTGCGCAATAACGAAATTGTAGAGACAAACACGCGATCGAATTCCTTCTACGAACGGTCAAACGCTATTCACCCCCCCCCTCTAGCGGCGTCAAATATCCTACATCCAAGGCTTGGGCATGGAACACAACAAGAATGGGGATTAGGTTTTGGCTTGGGCAGCTAGGCTTCTAGGGTTAGGGTTTTGGGCGGTAAGCTTGGATTGCTAGGGTTTGCTCCTCCTAGGGTCGGCGGCAACATGGTTGGAGGCTTAGGTTTTCTTCTTCTCCTCCTTTCCTTGGCCGGTGACTCTCTCCCTCAAGCTTTGGCCGGCGCCCTCTCCTTTCCATTGGCCGGAAGCAACCTTTCTTCAAGGTTGGCCGACGATCCTATTCTGCTCCTTGGCCGACGGCAACATCAAGTCCATTGACTTGGTGGCCGGTTCTAGATAGGAAGAAGAGTTTTGCTTCATTCTTTCCTTTGTTCGGAGCGAGCAAGGAAGGGAAGAATGTGATCTAGGAGGCTTCGACTTTTGGAAGATCGTCGCCCACACGACGTCCAAAAGGAGGAAGGGCATACAATAGAAGATCAAGAGGTATAACAAGAGGTATAATTCTTGTTTACAAATCTTTTCTTAATCTATGCATGTTGTATATTTTGTAAGTGGCTAATTTACTTGGACCCCGAATACAAACACAAAAACCGGCTATCCATACATCGTCTATTCCGCGGCTAATCGAAGAATAGAGGTAGGTTGCTTGAATAATAAGTTTGTTCAAGTGACCACTCTAATCGAATAGCACGATGATGGAACAATTGCTTGGGTAATCCCTTTTTGTCAAGGATAATTTTTTTTATCCGGGGACGTAGACGGGATCACCATGAACAAGTGACCGAGTTGAAGTGGGAAGCGAATTTTCCTCCCTTCAATTGGTATCAGAGCAAAGGTTTCCGATTTTGTGTGTTTTGGATTCGGTTTATTTTATGCACTTATCATATATTGTATGTGCCGGATTATAGTAGGATGTGTGTATGCTAACTTTTTGGTTCCAAGCATAAGATCCAACTATTATAGCCATGTGTGTGTATGTGATTGCATGTGTGTAATATTATTTGAATCCTCGGGGTTGACGAGGCTAGTATTTAATTTTTATAATTAAGTATGGCATTTTTTAGCCACTCTTTTTATTTTAGTTTACTTTCGATCTAGATTTCATGTACACTTCTTCGTGGAGTATAGGATCGATGGATATAAATTAAAATAATTATTCTCGGTTCGGATCTCCGGATGGCTTGTACATGACATAGGGAGGAGCGGACGAGATGGCAATACGACGGGAGGCATATTGGAGAACAAAAGTCATAATAGTTGGAAAATATTTTTTTCATATTTATTGCTTCTTGTTTGATATGGATGTCGTGTGCTAAGAAAATTCCTCAATTTTAAACTACTAAGTGGGAGAAGGATATTTTTTTTAAAATTCCCACGGCCTCCATTACGATTTGACATGTGATGAAAACAAACTTGCATGTCGATCTGAGTGCCTTCCTCCACATCGGATGAGTTTGTTTTGTGGATCACAGGATCGAATATGGTTATAGAAAATTATTAAGTAGCATGTGTACTTCCCCATCGGAAGGCAAACAACCCGAGATAATTGCCTTGGTACCGAGTAATGGTGAACACTTAAATGCAAATAGGAGTATCCTCCCCATCGAAGTCACTGCTTTTATTTGTAGGGCTGAAGAGGAACCAACTAATAATTTTATTTGTCAAAAAGTTATGTTGACAAGATAGTAAAATTAATGGGTAAAACCTCCTCTTACAAATGTAGAATTCGTATACGTCCACACGATCGTGGCATACAATATTCTCGGTGTTTTGAGGTGTTGGTTGATTTTAAAATTTTATTGTTTGAGGAATCAATAATTTTTTTAAATCTAATGTTTTGATCTATGTGATTCTTAGGTTTTTCAAAAATGACTTTCAACCCGCTTGTTGTGATACTGATAAAAAATAAACTTACTGGACCCAATTATGTTGATTGGAAGAGGAATCTTGATATTGTCTTGACTGCTGAGGAGTACAAATATGTACTCTTCGAAGAGTGCCCTTCTAAGCCTGCGAATGATTCTGGGGAAAAGGAGAAGAAGAGTTATAAGAATTGGATTAAGGCTGATGAGATGGCGCGATGTTACATTTTGGCTTCTATGTCAGATGTATTTCAACATCAGCATCAAGCCATGCCCACTGCTTATGACATGATGCTCAAACTCAAAGAGCTTTTCGAACACCAGAATCGGGATGCAAGGCAGGAAGCCATGAGGAACTTGATGATGACCACCATGATCGAGGAAACACCCGTGAGGGATCATGTTCTCAAGATGATGGCTCATTTGAATGAGCTAGAAGTCCTCGTAGCTGAGAACGATGGGGAAACCCAGGTCGATATCATTCTCCAGTCTCTACCTAGGAGTTTTGAGCAGTTTCCCCTGAATTACAACATGAACAAGAGGTTGTATTCATTGGCGGAGCTTCTGATAGAACTCCAGGCAATAGAGGGGCTTTTTCGTCAGAGTGCTCAGGCTCAGGCCATGGTTGCCCAAAAGGTTTCAATTTCTAAGCTGAAAGGAAAGAAGAAGAAGAAACAAGGTGGCGGGAGGACCTCAGGGAGGAGTGAAGAAGCCGAAAGGCAAGTGCTTCACTTGCAAGCAAACTGGACTTTGGAAGAAGGACTGCCCTAACCGGAAGCAGAACAAAGGTATATCTTTTGGTCTAGTCGTTGAAACATGTTTAGCGGTGTTATCTACCGGCACCTGGTGTGTAGATACGGGAGCCACTAATCATGTCTGCAATACTTTACAGAGGTTCTAGGAAACCAGACGACTGGCTGAAGGGGAGATTACCGTCTATTTGGGTGATGCTACGAAGGTAGCAGCTGTTGTAGTGGGAGATGTTTATTTGTCTTTTAAGAGGAATAAAGTTTTAGTTTTGAAAAATTGTCTTTATGTACCTTTATTTAGAAAGAATTTGATTTTAGTTTCTAAATTGTTTATGGATGGATATTCTATTTCTTTTAATGACAGAGTTGTTATAAAAAGGAATAGGGAAATTATCTATTCTAGTGCATTGATAGGAAATTTATATACTCTTGAACCAAAAGCTTCCACGATACAAATAGAAGTAAATAACTCATCTTCTAATTCCAATAAGAGAAAAGAACCTTCGAAGATGAACCAAACATATCTTTGGCATCTAAGGCTAGGTCATATTAACCTAAGCAGAATTCAAAGGTTGATAGCTGATAGACCTCTGGGTTCATTAGTGGTGGAAGATTTCCCAAATCTGTGAGTCTTGCTTGGAAAGTAAAATGACCAAGAGGCCTTTTAAGGCCAAGGGGTATAAAGCCAAAGTTGTGTTGGAATTTGTTCATTCTGATTTGTGTGGTCCTATGTCTATCCAGGCAAGAGGTGGTTTTGAATATTTCGTCTCTTTTGTAGATGATTATTTAAGATATGAATACATTTACTTAATGCAAGTCTGAATGCTTTGACAAGTTCAAAGAATTCAAGGCTGATGTGGAGAAACGTCAGGGTAAAAGTATCAAGACACTACGATCTGAACGTGGTAGTGAGTACCTCTTGGGATAGTTTAGGAATTACTTATCAGAGGCTGGGATTCAATCCCAATTGTCTGATCCTAGCACACCCCAGCAAAATGGTGTAGCAGAGCGAAGGAATAGGACTCTTATGGAGATGGTTAGATCAATGATGAGTTATTCTGAGTTGCTAGATTCGTTCTGGGGGTATGCACTAGATACGACAGTGTATATTCTGAACTTTGTACCATCTAAATCAATGCCTTCTACTCCCACAGAATTATCGACTGGGCAAAAGCCTAGTATGGGACATATTCGGATTTGGGGGAGTCCAGCACATGTGCTGAAGGTAGATGCTGGTAAGTTGGAGCCTCGTATAGAAGTGCACATGTTCGTTGGCTATCCTAGAGGAACGAAAGGTGGTTTATTTTATAGTTCTAGAGATCAAAGAGTAATTGTTAGCACGAACGCTAGATTTCTAGAGGAAGACTATGTGATGAACCACAAGCCCATGAGTAAGATTGTTCTGGAGGAATTGAGAGGGGAAGTCACTTCTTCAGTACCACCGGTACAAGAGGATATACCACAAGTTACTGCACCGCGTGTCACAGAGGATACACAGGTGATAGCTCATCATAGTGGGAGGGTTGTTAGACAGCCTGATAGATTTATGTTCTTGGGAGAATCTTCTGATTTGGTCCCTGGCGAACATGAACCTAATCCCTAGATATATGATGAGTCAATCCAAGATAAAGATGCAGTATCTTGGCAAAGTGCAATGAATTCTGAGATTGAATATATGGATTCAAATCAGGTCTGGGAGCTAGTAGAACCACCCAATGGTGTAAGCCATTGGATGCAAGTGGATCTACAAAAGAAAGAGAGGAATAGACGGGAAGGTTGAGACCTTCAAAGCAAGGCTTGTTGCGAAAGGGTATACTCAGAAAGAGGGTATCGATTATGAGGACACTTTTTCGCTGGTGTCATGCTTAAGTCTATCTGGATTCTCTTATGTATTGCTGCTCATATGGATTATGAGGTGTGGCAGATGGATGTCAAGACAACTTTCCTTAATGGATGTCTTGAGGAAGACTATGAAGCAACCAAAGGGATTCATTGCAAAGGGCAAAGAGCATCTTGTGTGCAAGCTTAATTGGTCCGTTTATGCATTGAAGCAAGCTTCAAGATCTTGGAACATCCGCTTTGATGAGGTAATCGAGTCTTATCGATTTATTCAAAGTCCGGATGAGTCTTGTGTATACAAAAGATTTAACGGAAACGTAGTGGCATTTCTTGTACTATACGTAGATGACATTTTTTTAATTGGCAACAATGTCAAGGTGTAATCCAACGTAAGGGTATGGTTGCCCAAACAGTTTGATATGAACGACTTGGGAGAAGTGGGACACTTCCTTGGGATCAAGGCTATAAGGGATCACAGGAAAAGGATGTTGTGCTTATCTCAAGCTTCATACATAGACACCATTTTGGCTCTTGGCTCATTTTAGTATACAGAACTCCAAGAAAGGTTTTCTACCTTTTAGGCATGGAGTTCCTTTATCTAAGGAGATGTGTCCTAGAACATCTAAGGAGATAGAGGAGATGAAGGCGGTCCCTTATGCTTCGGCAGTAGGAAGCCTCATGTATGTCATGCTATGTACAAGATCGGATATCTACTTTGCCATGGGCATGGTTAGCAGATATCAGAGTAATCCAAGACAGGGACATTGGACTGCGGTAAAGTATATATTGAAGTACCTGAGAAGGACTAGGGATTATATGCTAGTTTACCAGGCAGACCAATTACTCCCTGTGGGTTACACAGATTCTGACTTCCAATCAGATAGGGATAATAGTAAGTCTACCTCAGGTTTTGTGTTTACTTTGGGAGGTGGAGCCATTGTATGGAGGAGTGTCAAGCAGAAATGTGTGGCGGACTCTACCATGGAAGCTGAGTATGTGACGGCCTCTGAGGCAGCTAAAGAAGCTGTGTGGCTCAGGAACTTCTTGATGGACTTGGATGTGATTCCTAGTTTGCCCACAACTATCACAATTTATTGTAATAACAGTGGTGTAGTTGCAAACTCGAAGGAACCACGAGCCCATAAGGCAAGTAAACACATAGAGCGCAAGTACCACCTGATACGAGAGATTGTAAAGCAGGTAGAAGTTGTTGTCGCCTAGATTGCATCAGAGGATGACCTGGTAGATCCTTTAAGGCCCTTCTAGCGAGAGCTTTGATAGGCATGTGGAGGGAATGGAAATCTGATGTATGGCAGTATGAGGACAGCATAGTCTTTTAGTATAACTGGGAGATTGTTGGGATGTATACTGAAAAGTCTATCTTTTGTATGAACATCTTTATTTTTGAAATAAAAATCACATGATCATTGTTTGCATATTTATGGTTATGCATATTGTCTAATACATTACATTGTAGATAACATGGTGTGTAGTGTCACACGGAAGATCATGTTATCAGTTCCTTGTAAAGTATAAGTAAAGGCTGACAACCGAGATGGTTATGGACAAACCATTAGAATGGTTGTAGTGTGATTTGGTATTGGTTTGTCTTGACCATAGAATTACACTAGTACACTTTGTGTGTATTGAGCAGGACCGACTTAGAGGTGATTCGATTTATTGCTGACAACATAATTGAATCGAACCTCGGATATTATGTTGTATATGATCTTAATCCCGATATAATAATGGGCATATATACTTAGTATTTATTTCTTTGATTTACCAATGGGCGAGATTTATAGAGTAAATTGATAGGCTGGGTAAATTGGGAAATGATATTATTTATATGGTGTGTCATTGATTATAGGAGGAAACCGTGTCCTATATTTTTGGGTGATGATGTCCCCTTGAGGAGCTCATAAGGTTCATCATGTAAATCTTGCAGGTGGACTTGGTCCGACTTGATGATAAGGTTGGTTGGTACTACTCATGGAGTTAGATGCTGATTAATTAATTGTCAGTAAATTAATTAATTGATGAACATTCGAGATCTTAAATATGGGGAGATAAATGTATAAATAATATATGGAGCCCATATTAACTTATGGGGGTTCGTGAGGTAGGTCAATGATAATCCTCTAGTGGAATGGATTATCATTAATGGATCGGACTTTATGTGAGCTTGATCCATTGGGTGGCCAAGATCCAACTCTTTCTCATGGTCCCTATAGTAGCCTATTAAAACCCTCATGGAGCCTAGATCCGATGATGGAAAATGAAACTCTAGATCTAACGGTGGAGATTAAATCTCTAGATCCGATGGTGGAGATTAAATCTTTAGATCTGACGGTGGAGATTAAATCTCTAGATCCGACGGTTGAGATTAAATCTCTAGATCCGACTGTTGAGATTAAATCTTTAGATCCGATGATGAAAATGAAACTCTAGATCCGACGGTGGAGATTAAATCTCTAGATCCGACGGTAGAGATTAAATCTTTAGATCTGACGGTGGAGATTAAATATCTAGATCCGACAGTTGAGATTAAATCTCTAGATCTGACGGTTGAGATTAAATCCCTAGATCCGACGGTGGAGATTGAAAGGAGTCTTAAGCCTAGCTCTATAAAAGGATGTCCAAGACTTGGGCATGGAACACAACAAGAAAGGGGATTAGGTTTTGGCTTGGGAGGCAAGGCTTCAAGGGTAAGGGTTTGGGTCGGCAAGCTTGGATTGCTAGGGTTTGCTCCTCCTAGGGCCAACGGCAGCAAGGTTGGAGGCTTAGGTTTTCTTCTTCTCCTCCTTTCCTTTCCCGGTGGCTCTCTCCCTCAAGCTTTGGCCGGCGCCCTCTTGAAGGTTTTGCGGAACCGAAGCTCTAATACCACTTGAAGGGAGGGGAAACTTCGCTTCCCACTTCAACCCGGTCGCTTGTTCATGGCGATCCCTTCTACGTCCTCGGATAAAAAAAAATTATCCTTGACAAGAGGGATTACCCAAGCTACCATTTCATCATCGTGTTATTCGATTAGAGTGCTCACTTGAACAAACTTGTTGTTCAAGCAACCAACTTCTATTCTAGATTAGCCGCGGAATAGACGATGTACGGATCACCGGTTTTTTCGTTTGTATTCGGGGTCCAAGTAAATTTAGCCACATATAAAACCATACAACATACAACATGTATATGATTGAAAAACAATTATAGACATGTCACAAAAGAATATAAACAAGCGTTATACCTCTCGATCTTCTATTGTATGTCCTTCCTCTTTTTGGACGTCGTGTGGGCGACGATCTTCTAAAAGTCGAAGCCTCCTAGATCACCAATCTTCCTTTCTTTGCTCGCTCTGAACAAAAGGAAGAATAAGAAACAAAACTCTCCTCTATCTAGGACCAACCAACAAGCTCCCAACTTGAAGCTTGTCGCCGGCCTAAAGAGAGGGAAAGGTGGGCACCGGCCAAGAGCTCCAAGGAATCACCCTATCCCTTGTTTCCACCGGCCAAGGAGAAGAGAAGGAAGAGCTTTGGATGCCGGCCAAAGAGAGGAGAGGATGGGCGCCGACCACCTAAGGAAGAAGAAGGAAAATCTTTCCAAGTTTGTGGCCGCCCAAGCCTCCTTGCCCTTGCCGCCCAAAAACCCTAATCCCCTTTACCTCCTAATTGCTCTTGCCACCCACCCTAATCCCTCTTTTATAGAGTTAGGCTTAAGCCTTGTTTTAATCTCCACCATCGGCTCTAGGGATTTAATCTTAACCGTCAGATCTAGATATTTAATCTCAACCGTCGGATCTAGAGATTTAATCTCTACCGTTGGATCTAGAGTTTTGTTTTCCATCATTGGATCTAGGCTCCATGAGGTTTTAATAGGATACAATAGGAACCATGAGGAGGAGTTGTATCTTGGCCACCCAATGGATCAAGCTCACATAAAGTCCGATCCATTAATGATAATTCATTCCACTAGAGGATTATCATTGATCTACCTCACCAACTCCCATAAGTTAATATGGGCTCCATATATTATTTGTACATATTTCTCCCCGTGTTTAAGATCTCGAATGTCCGTCTATTAATTAATTTACTGACAATTAATTAATCAACATCTAACTCCATGAGTAGTACTGTTAGTAATATATGAGAGATGTCCTAAGGCAATCGCCTTATGTACGAACCATTTATATGATAAATGAAGATTCACTATTTGAGTATACATGTTTTATGTATTTGATTGGATCTTAAACTCATTTACTGAATGTCCACGATACGATTCACAGCATGAGAGAATTTGTGATTGGATCACAACTAGTGAGTATCTCTACATGTGTAATTGTGATGTATCGGAATTATCCCTAGTCGATGAATTGATGGATTTGGACACCATCAATTCTGTCGAGACTAGCACGAGGTATACTCCTTGGTGTATCCAAGCAGATTCTCACCGGGCCGGAGACATAGTGATGTCCGAGTTAATCGTGGATGCTAGTTATGGTAACTAGTTCATTGAGTGACCACCGTAAGACTTCATATGGTTCTCGCATATATAGATATGTCAATGAAGTTCTTATGAGCTTAAGTGCGATGTTCCTTTGACTTATGCGGTATTCAAGTCATCTTGATCATGGAGACTTATGCTTTGACATCTTAAGCAAACATCTCTAAGGAGATGTGGACCCGGATGATTGGGTATAAGTCAAGTGATCAAGGTGTTTGAATAGCCTATAAAGGATTCACCACTCCTTGCGAGGAGATGTATACCCATGGCCTCTCGCCGATTGTTACTAAAGTCTTTGCCAAAGCATTACATGTTTAGAGTAAGGTACTCTTCGATACATGTGAGTAACTAGAACTGAGGACGAGGAAATGATACTTCACTAGTGGGGTAGTGACACAATAGACCATGTCCTAACCAAGTGGGTATAAGATGAGTGAAGGGAATGGGGCACGAATCATTCGAAATCAAGGGTTTTAAATAGTTCTGGATCAACCGTTGATCTTTTCGGTTAATTGGAGATCATGATGTACTACTAGGTGCCACTCATGATCGTTCTATAATTAATGGTTAATTATAGACGGCCAACATAAACCGAGAACCTATTTGGTCACACGCACAATAAGCGTAATCCAAAGAATTTAAAACGAGCTTGAGAATGGGATTCTCAGACCGAGAGAAACTAGGTTTGGTTGGGCAAATATAAAGCGAGCATGAAATCGTTTCAGTCGCAATGGAAGCGTGGATGGGCCGTGTCTTATGAAGACATGATGGATGAACCAAAATGGTTTGGTTCTAATCCAATAGAGGAGAATAAACCAAAGGGTTTGGTTTATTTTAAACGAATGAACCAAAAGTTCGTTCGGTTCATTTTAACTTAAAATAAACCATCATGGTTTGGTTTATTTTAACTTATCTTAATGGAGCGGGTTAACGGGCCTAATGGTTATGATCCAATAACCATTAAGAGAATTAGTTCTCTATAAAAGAGGGCTTAATGGATAATTAAGCCCTAATTGGAAGAGCCCTAAACCTAGTTGCCGCCCAACCCCATTGAAGGAGTTGCCGCCCAAGCTCCTTGGCCGCCCAGCCCCTTGTGCCGGCGACCAAGCTTCAGCCGGTGATCCTCCGGCGACCCTCCGGTGATCTTCCTAGGCCTCGGTGAAAAGGTGAGCACTTGGCTTCCTTGGTTTTGGCCGGCGCCTACTCCTCCACCAAGCTGTCCAGTTTTCTGGACAGCTTCTTCTCCTCTCGTCGGAGCGTCGTTTGGACGACGGTTAGAGCTCCGACAGCGGATAACTTACCGGGGATTCGATCTCCGGTAATCCTCTGAGGTGGAGGACGAAGGATTCGTCAATCGGTTGACGAATACCTCTCCGGAGAAGCGAGTTTTGAGGACTCATTTTGGATCCGAATTTGGATTCGGATCGTGATCATCTCTCGATCACGTCGTCTTCAACATGAGGCTAGTAACCCGTACGAAGACGAAGCTCGTGGCTTAGCGAAGTCATCCCGAGGAACTCGGCGTGGATACGGATAGAGACGATTCTAGCGAGGATCGTTCCGGTTGATGTCGTTCCCGCTACACGTCATACGAAAGGTATAACGTAGATAAATTTCCTTTTATTGCAAATTTAAATTTATGGTTATGTCTACACTTGTTCTAATATGCATGCGTGTGTTGTGTGTGTTGTAATAAATAGGAGTATTTATTATTTTTATTGCTTCCGCTGTGTTCATGCTTACGAAACATGATCGAACACACACACGCCGCAGTGCTGGAAACCCAACAGTGGTATCAGAGCCCAGGTTGTGTTTCGACATAATCGTAAAATGGTTTTGCCATAGTCATAATGTATTTCTGGAAATTTTCTAATTTTGGAAATTTAGAAGTATTTATGGAAATTTTTCAATTTTGGAAAGTCTAGAAGTATTTATGGAAATCTTCCACTTTTGGAAAGTTGGAAGTATTTATGGAAATTTATATTTTCCATAAATAAAATATTTGATTAGATTCTGGAAATTTGTTTCCTAATTTAATCATGATTTGATTTGGGAAATCAAATCTTAAAATATTTTATTTCCATAAGTAGTTTTAATGATTTAGGAAATTGGTTTCCTAAATAGATTTTCCTTAATCAAATAATTCCATGAATAAAATATGTGATTAGATTTGGAAATTTGTTTCCTAATTTAATTATGATTTGATTTGGAGAATCAAATCTTAAACATATTTTATTTCCATAAATAGTTATGACATATAAGGAAATATATACATGACATAATTTTATGCCATGTAATTGCATTAGATGCATAACATTATGCCATGCGTGTCGTGACATGTAGATGTATGTCATGTATGTCATGCCATGTAGATAATAGTTATTTGCATGCAAAGAGGATGAGACATAAAAACCCTTAAACAATATTAAAGCCTACACCTTCCATTAATATGGTTAGAACCAGAGTTCCGTTTCTTGTTTGGGTTGTTGGACTCTCTCCAAGCCCCTCAACCTCAATATGTTCAAACCATGGAATAGTTTAATACTAATATGGTAAGAGTCAGAGGTCAATCGTTAGCTTTGGTTGTTGGACTCTCTCCAAGCTGGGCTAATTGGTTGAATGCGCTCTAACCATATTAAAACTATTTCCCAATTAATGGGTTGGCTTTAACCTGGAGCATCGGCTTGTTGGACTCTCTCCAAGGTCGATGTAAAGGGAGGTGAAGTTGGGTGCTATGCATATGATGCATACTTGTTAATGTGTTAACAACCCGATGTATGTGTGAACATTCAATTAGTTGATAGCACATTGTGATAGTTGCATATACGTGATATGCAATCGGTATAGAAGATACCTACCGTCGTAGTTATGAATGGCTTGTTGGACTCTCTCCAAGGTTGTTCATAACTATGATGGATATCAGCCCATTCGGAGATGGACCTACGATCTCCCGAAGTGATTTTGGGGTTTTTGAAATTCGAAAAATGAATGGGATTTATAAAATTGATGCATTTTAAAATCATCTTTCTCATATATGCTCGTTTTGTATTTCTAAGATTGATCATGATGTGTTTGAATTTGCGTTCCATTTTGGATTCGAATAAATTGACTGGGCCGAGCTTCATGGACTGGCTTAGAAGCTTGAGAATTGTTCTCAAGGTTGAAAAGCTTGCAAATGTCCTCGAAACGCCTCTTCCCGCCCGTCCTAGTGATGATGCAACTCTGGACCAATTGTTGGCCTATCAGAAACATGTGAGTGATTCTGAACAAATGAGTTGCATCATGCTAGCCACGATGGAACCCAAGCTACGAAAGCAGCATGAGCATATGGATGCTCATATCGTAGTCCTTCATCTTTGTGAGTTGGTTGATGAGCAAGTGAGATTCGAAAGGTTCGAAGTCTCAAAGCTCCTCTTCACCTCTGAGATGCTAGGAGGTTCATCTGTGGTAGCCAATATGTCAAGACCGTGGAGTCTTCTCGAGAAGCATGAGCAGGGACGGTGATTAGTTGATTCCTCGAAGAAAGGTTCTAAGAGGAAGTCAAAGGAACAGCAGAAGGGAAAGAAGAGAAGGGCTAAGAAGGTAGAACTAGCACAAAAGGAAACTTGCCATCATTATGGCAAGGATAGCCATTTGCGAAGAAAGTGCAAGATTTATCTTGAGTCCGTGAAGAAGGATAAGGCATCGGATGCCCCATCTTCTTCAGAAATCTTCTTTATTGATTGTCATTCTATTTCCTCAGACACTTGGGTATTTGATACTGGGTGTGGCTCACATATATGTAATGACATACATGGGCTAAGGAATAGAAGAAGACTCATCAAGGGGAGAGTCAAATTTACGTGTTGGGAATGGAGCAACGGTTGCTGCACTCGCCATCGGAACGTATTTGTTGGAACTCCCTGTAGGACTTGTCTTAGAACTGGACAATTGCTTTTATGTTCCTTCGTTGATAAAGAACATCATTTCTATTTCTTGTCTAAATAGAAATGGGTTCCATTTGACTTTTAGTAACAATTGTTGTTACATAACTTTGAATGGAGTTCTTTATGGGATTGGAACTTTAAGCAATGGTGTTTATATGTTGGACGTATCCAAAGGACATTTTCAATATCGAAGCGAGCAACACGCATGCTCGAAAGGATAATCAAATAGACTCCTATATGTGGCATTGTCGTCTTGGCCATATAAGCAAGACACGCATGTCCGAATTACACCGATGTGGAATTCTGGAATCGTTTGAATTGGATTCATACGATACATGCGAATCATGCTTAAAAGGCAAGATGACTAAGTTACCTTTTACTGGAAAAAGGTGAACGAGTGGGAGAGTTACTAGGTCTAATACATACTGATGTATGTGGACCTTTGTCAACTCAAGCTTTAGGAGGATATAGCTACTTCATTACCTTCACCGATGATCACTCACGGTTTGGGTATGTGTTCTTGATGAAACACAAGTCTGAAGCCTTTGAAAGGTTCAAAGAATTCAGAAATGAAGTAGAGAAACAACATGATAAGAGTATTAAAATACTTCGATCGGATCGAGGTGGTGAATACTTAAGTCAAGAGTTTCTTGATTATCTAAGAGACAATATTATATTGTCTCAATGGACTCCGCCATATACACCACAGCATAATGGTGTATCTGAGAGGCGTAAACGGACCTTGTTGGACATGGTCAGGTCAATGATGAATCATGCGACTCTTCCCAAGTCCTTTTGGGGCTATGCACTTCAGACAGTTGTTTACTTGTTAAACAGAATGCCTACCAAGGTAGTCTCAACTACTCCATATGAGATATGGAATGGTAAGAAACCTCATGTATCTTACTTGAAGATATGGGGTTGTCCTGCTTATGTGAAGCGGATCAGACGCATAAAATTGGATGCTAAGTCCGATAAATGTCTATTTATTGATACCCTAAGGAAACAAGGGGTTACTAATTCTATCATCCCGTGGAACAAAAGGTGTTTATTTCAAGGCATGTGTGTTTCTAGAGAAAGAGTTTCTCTGCAAGAAAATAAAGGGGAGTGTCGCCGAGCTTGAGGAGGCTCGAGAGACTCAAATAGACATTGATGAGATACGGTGAAGCACAACAACCGACATAACTCATAGTGATGAGCAATCGGGTCGACTATTGTAACCACATCTTCGTAGATCCGCAGAACACGCAATATTCCCGAGAGATATGGATTTCTGTAAGCGAATCGAACGACTGTTACTCATTGATGATGAGGAGCCTACCAGTTATGAAGAAGTGCTGACAAGTTCAGAAAGGGATAAGTGGCTTGGTGCCATGAAGTCGGAAATGGATTCCATGTATGAAAACCAAGTTTGGAACTTGGTTGACCCACCAAGGGATAAAGCCTATAGGGTGCAAGTGGGTTTTCAAGAAGAAAACCGACATGGATGGTAATGTGATTACCTATAAGGCTAGATTGGTGGCGAAAGGATATCGCCAAAAACAAGGTGTTGATTATGACGAAACCTATTCGCCTGTAGCTATGCTTAAATCCATTCGGATGCTCCTGGCCATAGCGGCTCATTATGATTATGAGATATGGCAGATGGATGTGAAACAGCTTTCCTTAATGGAAACCTGCTCGAGGACGTGTATATGATACAGCCTGAGGGTTTCACATCGGTTGATAAAACCAAGGTATGCAAATTGCGACGGTCCATTTATGGATTGAAGCAAGCATCCAGAGTCTAGAATATCCGCTTTTGATGAGACAATCAAAAAGTTTGATTTCTCACAAAATCCGCATTTAACCTTGTGTGTGTACAAGAAGGTTAGTGGGAGTGCAAATGTGTTCCTAGTATTGTATGTCGATGACATACTACTTATAGGAAACGATGTTTCAATCTTACAAGAAGGTTTGGTTATCCAAGACATTCTCCATGAAAGATTCGGGAGAAGCAACCTACATCCTCGGATTAAGATCTATAGAGATAGATCAAACGGTTGCTTGGTCTTTCGCAGCCTACATATATAGAGACCGAATGCAAAGAGGTTTAGCATGTCGAAATCCAAGAAAGGTTTCTACCCATCGCATGGGGTACACCTTCAAGTCTATGTGTCCGCGCACGTAAGACAGAGGATTTGCATGAGTAAGATTCCCTATGCATCCGCAATAGGATCTATCATGTATGCTATGTTATGTACGAGGCCCGATGTATCGTATGCTGAGTGTCACGAGCAGATACCATCCGATCCAGAATGGATCATTGGGTGATCGTCATAAGACGATCCTTAAGTACTTGAGAAGAACTAAGGATGTGCTCCTAATATACGGAGAAGGGTACATGGTGATACGTGGGTATACGGATGTTATCCGCATGCATAAGGATGATTCCATGTCTCACCGGGTATGTATTCACCTAGAATGGAGGCGCAATAAGTTGGAAAGGTTCCAAGCTTGACACTATAGCGATTCTCGCCACTAAGGCTTACGCGCAGCCTTGGAAGCAAAGAAAGGAAGCGGTTTGGATCAAGAAGTTCATCTATGAACTTGATGTGGTCTCATCAATGATCCAAACATGTGCTTCGCTATCATCTTATCGAGAGATCATCGTAGGAACGAAATACAAATCGAGAAAATTCCACCGAAAGGAACTTAGCGGATCCTTTGACTAAGGCATTACCTCAAAGTAAGTTTGAGGGTCATGTTAGAGCTTATGGTATTGATACCGTGAGCGATTGGCATTAGGCCAAGTGGGAGTCCGTTAGTAATATATGAGAGATGTCCTAAGGCAATCGCTTTATGTATGAACCATTTATATGATAAATGAAGATTCACTATTTGAGTATACATGTTTTATGTATTTGATTGATCTTAAACTCATTTATCAATGTCCACGATACGATTCACAAAGATGAGAGAATTTGTGATTGATCACAACTAGTGAGTATCTCTACATGTGTAATTGTGATGTATCTAATTATCCCTAGTCGATGAATTGATGGATTTGGACACCATCAATTCACGAGACTAGCACGAGGAATACTCCTTGGTGTATCCAAGCAGCTGATTCTCACTGGCTGGAGACATAGTGATGTCCGGAGTTGATCGTGGATGCTAGTTATGGTAACTAGTTCATTGGAGTGACCAGCCGTAAGACTTCATATGGTTCTCTGCATATAGAGATATGTCAATGAAGTTCTTACTGTAGCTTAAGTGCGATGTTCCTTTGACTTGCGGTATTCAAGTCATCTTGAGAATGGAGACTTATGCTTTGACATCTTAAGCAAACATCTCTAAGGAGATGTGGACCCGGGATGATTGGGTATAAGTCGAAATGATCGAAGGTGTTTGAATAGCCTATAAAGGATTCACCACTCCTTGCGAGGAGATGTATGCCCATGGCCTCTCGTCGGATTGTTACTAAAGTCTTTGGCCAAAGCATTACATGTTTAGAGTAAGGTACTCTTCGATACATGTGGAGTAACTAAAATCCGTAGGACGAGGAAATAATACTTGGGCTAGGTGTGACGTAGTCAGCCTAGTGGGGACTGACACAATAGACCATGTCCTGAACCAAGTGGGTATAAGATGAGTGAAGGGAATGGGGCACGAATCATTCGAGCATCAAGGGTTTCATAAATAGTTCTGGATCAACCGTTGATCTTTTCGGTTAATTGGGGATCATGATGTACTACTAGGTGTCACTCATGATCGTTCTATAATTAATGGTTAATTATAGACGGCCAACATAAACCGAGAACCTATTTGGTCACACGCACAACGAGCGTAATCCAAAGGATTTAAAACGAGCTTGAGATCGAGATTCTCAGATCGAGAGAAACTAGGTTTGGTTAGACCAAACATAAAGCGAGCATGAAATCATTTCAGTCGCAATGGAAGCGTGGATGGGCCGTGTCTTATGAAGACATGATGGATGAACCAAAATGGTTTGGTTCTAATCCAATGGAGGAGAATAAACCAAAGGGTTTGGTTTATTTTAAACGAATGAACAAAAAGTTGGTTCGGTTCATTTTAACTTAAAATAAACCATCATGGTTTGGTTTATTTTAACTTATCTTAATGGAGCGGGTTAACGGGCCTAATGGTTATGATCCAATAACCATTAAGAGAATTAGTTCTCTATAAAAGAGGGCTTAATGGATAATTAAGCCCTAATTGAAGAGCCCTAAACCTAGTTGCCGCCCACCCCATTGAAGGAGAAGCTCCTTGGCCGCACCCCTTGTGCCGGCCCAGCCTTGCCGGCGACCAAGCTTCAGCCGGTGATCCTCCGGCGACCCTCCGGTGATCTTCCTAGGCCTCGGTGAAAAGGTGAGCACTTGGCTTCCTTGGTTTTGGCCGGCGCCTACTCCTCCACCAAGCTGTCCAGTTTTCTGGACAGCTTCTTCTCCTCTCGTCGGAGCGTCGTTTGGACGACGGTTAGAGCTCCGACAGCGGATAACTTACCGGGGATTCGATCTCCGGTAATCCTCTGAGGTGGAGGACGAAGGATTCGTCAATCGGTTGACGAATACCTCTCCGGAGAAGCGAGTTTTGAGGACTCGTTTTGGATCCGAATTTGGATTCGGATCGTGATCATCTCTTGATCACGTCGTCTTCAACACGAGGCTAGTAACCCGTACGAAGACGAAGCTCGTGGCTTAGCGAAGTCATCCCGAGGAACTTAGCGTGGATACGGATAGAGACGATTCTAGCGAGGATCGTTCCGGTTGATGCCGTTCCCGCTACACGTCATACGAAAGGTATAACGTAGATAAATTTCCTTTTATTGTAAATTTAAATTTATGGTTATGTCTACACTTATTGTAATATGCATGCGTGTGTTGTGTGTGTTGTAATAAATAGGAGTATTTATTATTTTTATTGCTTCCGCTGTGTTCATGTTTACGAAACATGATCGAACACACACACGCCGCGGTGCTGGAAACCCAACAAGTACCACTCATCCTTATCATCATCCCGGACCAAGTTCACCTGCAGGGTTTACATGATGAATCTTATGAGCTCCTCAAGGGGACATCATCATCCTATTTTATAGGACACGGTTTCGTCCTATAATAAATGCACACCATATAAATAATATCATTTCCCAACTTACCTAGCCTATCGATTTACTCTATAAATCTCGCCCTTTGGTAAATCAAAGAAATGAATACTAAGTATATGTGTATGTTATTATATCGGGATTAAGAGCATGTACAACATAATATCTGAGGTCCGATTCGATTATGTAGTCAGCAATAAATCAAATCACCTCTATGTCGGTCCTGCTCAATACACACAAAGTGTACTAGTGTAATTCTATGGTCAAGACAAACCAATACCAAATCACACTACAACCATACCAATGGCTTGTCCAAAGCCATCTCGGTTGTGAGCCTTTACTTATACTTTACAAGGAACTGATAACATGATCTCCCGTGTGACACTACACACCATGTTATCTACAATGTAATGTATTACACAAAATGCATAACCATAAATATGCAAATAATGATCATGTGATTCTTATTTCAAAACTAAAGATGTTCATACAAAAGATAGACTTTTCAGTATACATCCCAACACCTCTCCTCTCCATTGGCCAGTGGCAACCTTTCTTCAAGGTTGGCCAACGATCCTATTCTCCACCTTGGCCAGCGGCAACATCAAGTCCATTGACTTGGTGGCCGGTTCTAGATAGGAAGAAGAGTTAAATGGTCCTATTGGCTTAGGGACTCTCCAAATACATTGTTGGTGCAATGGTCAAGGGGGAGGAAGCCTCTAGGGGGAGGTATCCATCATGGGAAGATGGATGTGTATTTCCTCATGGGAGGAAAATTGAGTTGCCTCTCTTAAGTGATATGGGATCACTAGAAAGATTGTAGGCATGTATTTCCTCTAATGGATAGATTGTAAGATCTCATTGGGATATGAGACATTCATACCCTTGGGGAGGACCTTTTTGATGTAATGTCAAAAATGGAGAGAAGTTACCAATTTACCAATTAGGGTTCGTTGGAATTCTCATTGGGATGTGAGAATTGTCAATATGGGAGAATTTGTAGACTTGAGATGGTAGTTTTGTCAATCATCAAAAAGGGGGAGATTGTTGGTGCAATCGGCCCAGGTTGATCGAGTTTGACTCGAGCAGTATTTTAATGATAGACACAACTTATGACATGGGATTTTCATAGGAAAGTCCAACATGGAGTTGGCATGGAAAATCCAAGCATGGAGCTTGGTGTGGGAAAGTCCAACATGGAGTTGGCATGGAAAATCCAAGCATGGAGCTTGGTGTTGAAAAGTCCAAAGCATTGCGAAGCCGTGCACTTGGTGCTTGGTGAGAAATACATTGCGAAGTCGTGCGCTTGGTGCATGTGGGAAGTCTTGAGGACTTGGTAAGTTCACTAGGCTCGGGTTCCTTGAGTCGGTGAAGGATAGCATTGCAAAGTCGTGCGCTTGGTGCATCCGAGGGACCGCCGGACGGGGAGCGAATGGAGTGAGCCCAAAGGAAAGCATACTTTGAGGGCATGAGACGCGAAGGATGGCATTGCGAAGTCGTGCGCTTGACACATCCGAGGGACGTAGGCTGAGGGAAGAGAGCTTCGGTGGGGAACTCCATAAGGGATGAGGTGGACTTGGCCAAGTGGCTAAGACTGAGTGTCGGATGCTCAAATAGCTTGATTTTTGAGGTTTTACCCTACATCAGTCGACTGGCATAGGTGTCAATCAACTGCTCTAGGTCGTATGGGTTCGACCAATGTTTGACTGAACAGGGTCTGGCTGATCAGTCGACTGCTAAGGGAGGGCAGTTGACTGTTGACACTATTAGTCAACTGATGAGGGAGATCATTCGACTGATCGGAGTGTTTTCAGCCACAGAATGGTTTCCAGTCGAGTGCTCGTGCCAACACTCGATTGATGGTGTTACCAAACGACTGATGGGTAGCATCAGTCAATTGATGTGTGATGCGTTGGAACTTGACCAATGTGGATCTAGCCGTTGTGAGACAACGGCTATAGGACCAGTCGAATGATGGTCACGATCAGTCAATTGATGGGCGCGAAATCATCTTGATGCAGCTTATAAATGGATCTCAAGAGAGAGGATTTCGCCAAGACTTTAGTGAAGCTATTGGAGGGGAATTCTGCTGCATTCAAGACCTTCAAGAGCCATCTAAAGCAAGCAACAAGAAAAGGGTTCAAAGCAAGCGTTGTAAAGTGGTCTTTACGTGTATTTCGTATTTGTCTTTGTATTGCTTGTATTTCATATTACTTAGTGTAATTGCTTGTGAGAGATTTCTCCGCCTCCGACGTGTTGTCGAGAAGGAGTGTTAGTTAATGTCGTGCTCATAACTAGAGCTCGGTGAGCTCGCTCGTGGAGTAGGAACCATTCGGTTCCGAACCACATATATTGTCGTGTCTTGTGTGTGATTGTTTATTGTTGTTATTTCTATTGTTGTTCCGCTGTGTATATTAACGACAATTGTAGACAAGCACGCAATAACGATCGTATTCCATCGTACGACGATTGAGGGCTATTCACCCCCCTCTAGCCAGCCAACACCGATCGATCCCCTACAGATAACACCCCTAAACATGTTTCAATGACTAGACCAAAGGATATACCTTTGTTCTGATTCTGGTTGGGACAGTCCTTCTTCCAATGTTCAGTCTACTTGTAAATGAAGCACTTGCCTTTCGGCTTCTTCACTCGTCCCTGAGATCCTCCCACCACCTTTGTTCTACCTTGTTTCTTCTTCTTCATGCCTTTCGGCTTAGAAGTAGAAACCTTCCGAGCAACCATGGCCTGAGCCTGAGCAAGCCCTTCTGCCACCTGGAATTCTGTCAGAAGCTCTACCAACGAATACAACCTCTTATTCATGTTGTAATTCAGGCGAAACTGCTCAAAACTTCTAGGTAGAGACTGGAGAATGATATCAAATTGGGTTTCCCCATCGATCTCAGCTCCAAGGACTTCCAACTCATTTGCCGACTTAGGAGGATACACTTCGAAGAGTACATACTTGTACTCCTCAGCAGATAAGACAATATCTAAATTCCTTTTCCAATCAACATAATTGGGTACAGTAAGTTTATTTTTTTTTAGTATCACAGCAAGTGGGTTGAAAGTCATTTTTGAAAAACCTAAGAATCACATAGATCAAAACTTTAGATTTCAAAAATTTATTGATTCCTCAAACAATAAAATTTCAAAATCAACCAACACCTTAAAATACCGAGAATATCATATGTCACGATCGTGTGGATGTATACAAATTCTACATTTGTAAGAGGAGGTTTTACCCATTAATTTTATTATTTTGTCAACCTAACTTTTTGTCAAATAAAATTAATAGTTGGTTCCTCTTCGGCCCTACAAATAAAAGCAGTCACTCCGATGGGGAGGATACTTCTATTTGCATCTAAGTATTCACCATTACTCGATACCAAGGCAATTATCTCGGGTTATATGCCTTCCGATGGGGAAGTACACATGCTCCTTAATAATTTTCTATAACCATATTTGACCCTGTGATCCGCAAAATAAACTCATCCGATGTGGAGGAAGGCACTCAGAGCCGACGTGCAAGTTTGTTTGCATCACATGTCAAATCGTAATGGAGGTCATGGGAATTTATAAAAATATCCCTCTCCCACTTAGTAATTTAAAATTGAGGAATTTTCCTAGCACACGACATGCATATCAAACAATAAGCAATAAATATTAAAAAGAAATATTTGCTAACTATTATGGCTTTTGTTCTCCAATATGCCTCCCGTCGTATCGTCATCTTGTTCGCTCCTCCCTACGCCATGTACAAGCCATCCGGAGATCTGAGCTGAGAAAAATTATTTTAATTTACATCCATCGATCCTATACTCCATGAAGGAGTGTACATGAAATCTAGATCGAAAGTAAACTAAAATAAAAAGAGTGGCTAAACAATGTCGTACTTAATTACAAAAATTAAATATTAGCCTTGTCAACCCCGAGGATTCAAATAATATACAATTACACACATACAATCGCATACACACATATGGCCATAATAGTTGGATCCTATGCCTGCAACCAAAAAGTTAACCTATGCACATCCTACTATTATCCGACACATATAATATATGAAAAGTGCATAAAAGTAACCGAATCCTAAACACACAAAACTGAAAATCGTGGCTCTGATGCCACTTGTTAGTTATTAAAAGATCCACATATCTTCACAATGGCATGATATTGTCCACTTTGGGCCTAAGCCCTCATGGTTTTATTTTTGGGCTTTACCCAAAATGTCTCATGTCAATGGAGATATCTTTTTATCTTATAAGCAAATGATCTTTTCCATGTCTTACCAATGTGGGACTTTGATTGTATTCCTCATACTCCCAACATAGACCACATTAGTATGACAATATCTGATGGAAGCACCTGAAGGCTAGCGTATGGATGAACAAGTCATGGATGACTTGGAGGGATCCGATAGGCGTGAGGCTGATAGAGGTGGCTATAAGGCTTAGGTCTAGGCTAAGGGTGGTCTAGCAAGTATGGGGCACCATACTTGGGTTAAAACCTCATGTTTGAGATGTATCAGTCGACTGAGACTATGGTCAGTCAATTGATGGGAGTCGACTAGAGTTCGACTACTGGAATTAGCCTAGAAGTCGACTACCAGCATTGGGCAATCGATCGATGACTGAGCTGATCGATTTAGAGATCGATCGACTCATCGTAAGGTTTTACGCACGATGAAGTTCTCGGTGAGTGATCAGTGTTGGTGCAGTAGGCACCTAAGTCGAACCTGAGTTTTGATTATAGCAAACGATACAAAGTTAAGCTTATATTGTTATCTCACGAGCTAAATCGAGTGTGCAGAAAAATGCCAATGCTGGAGCTGAAGGCTAGTGACACCCGGAGGAAGCCGCGGTGGTCGGGCGACACTCGAGTGACTTCGAAGGCAGCCGAAGGAATCGAGTGGAAGGCTGGAAGCGAAAGAGACACAGTAAGTATCGAGGTAAGCTCGTGTGTGTGCGAGAGTAAGAGAGGTCGTATCCTCCTTACGGGGATGATCTTAAGCTTAGATTCGACCAAAGACATCCTATAGATAGTCTAAGTCAAGATCGGATGGTCAGCGGCCATCAAAATAATGCTTTTGTTAAGCTAACTTTGCCCTGTAGCTAGTATCAGTCGACTGCCAGCTTGGAGGACTCGACTATCGTCCATTAGTCGACTGTCTGCGCCAAGATTCGATCGATGCCATCATCGACGATGATGGCCATCGATCGTGGTCAAGGATCAGCTTCGAGGAGTCAAGCCTTATCACCATTTTTCAAGGAGCCATGTGCCTAATTATTATTGGTTGAAGGTCCTCTCAAAAAGGGGGTCAAAGGCTATAAAAGGAGGGCCTCTCCTAGGGTTTCATCATCAATTTTATGCTTCCAAAAGCCTCCGCCAAACTACAACTCTCCGACAACGAAGTGCTTCCTCTCCGATGTCCAGGTTTAATTTTTTTTTATTTTGATACGTCGGTATAAGCTTTATATCAGTTTGTTTCTTTACTTTTTCGGAGCTTTTATCGTAACGAGGAGAGGGGGAGTGTCTCTCTACCTCAAGCTTTTGGTGTGTTCTTGTATCGATTAACTCCTACCTCTAACGAGGAGGAGTTCTTTAGTGTTTTTCCCTCCGTACATGGTCAAGGACCACTAGGGCCTTGGAGTAGTAGCCGAAGACTACGAACCAAGTAAAAAAACATTTGTCTCCTTTTATTTATCGCTTATCTTTCCGCTGCAATTAATTGTCTACTCGAGTTTTAACGAACGAACGAAAAGAAAAAAAGGATTTATTGCTATTCACCCCCCCCCCTCTAGCGATCCGCTCGATCCAACAATCAGCCCGAGCGCTCGATAGATTGATACATTAGTCGACTGATGGGCATGATTAGTCGACTGATGGTTTATCTGTTGAAACTTATCCGATGTGGTTCATACCGTTGTGAGACAATGGCTACAGGGTTAGTCGACTGATGGTCCCGATCAGTCGACTTCTAGGCAGAATCCATCCCAAGGAGAAGCTTTAAAGGGAGCTCGTGGAGGAGGTTTTGGCATCAATTTCTTGGACGTTCTTGAGGTGATTTGCTGGTGCAAATCAGGGCCTTCAACCACGGTTCAAGCAATCAACAAGCAAGCATCTAAAAGCTCTTAGTAAAGTTTATTTTACTTGCATTCTATTGTATTTACTTGTATTTTTATTGTATTACTGTTGTAATATTTGTACGAAGTTTCTCCGTCTCTGACTTGTTGTCGAGAAGGAGTATTATTGTTATTGTGGTGTGTTGGCATCGATAGAGGAGAGGAGGAGTGTCCCTCTACCTCAAGCTTTTGGTGTGTTCTTGTATCGATTAACTCCTACCTCTAACGAGGAGGAGTTCTTTAGTGTTTTGCCCTCCGTACGTGGTCAATGACCACTAGGGCCTTGGAGTAGTCTCTGAAGGCTACGAACCAAGTAAAAAACCATTTGCCTCCTTTTATTTATTGCTTATCTTTCCGCTGCAATTAATTGTCTACTCGGGTTTTAACGAACGAATAAAAAGAAAAAAAAAAGGTTTTATCGCTATTCACCCCCCTATAGCGATCCGCTCGATCCAACAATTGGTATCAGAGCTAGGGGTGCTAAGATCTGGTGAAACCACCAATCTAGCATTTTTACAGATTTTTTTCCTTTTTTATTCTGTTTATTTCAAATTTATTTCATTCGTTTAGTTTTTCTCCCGCACTACTAATCCAAGATGCGAGTCTTGGTACTTTTCGATTGTTTGTGTTGTTGTTAGGTTTTTCGTCTTTGTTCTCTTGTTTATTTTTATTTTAATGGCCCATCTCAAGGGTTTTAGCACCGTCCAACCTTCGTTTTACAATGGAGATGACTTCCATTATTGGAAGGGTCAGATGGAATGCTTTCTTAAAACTCAAATCAAGATGTAGATTATAATCCAAACGGGATTCACACTTCCAACTAACGAAGTGGGTAAATCCTTGGATTATGACCAATGGACCATTGCGACAAAAAGACAAGTCGAAGTCAATGCCAAGGCAACTCAAATCCTCCAATGCGGCTTGTCCAAGGAGGAGCTTAATCGTGTCGGCCCCTTCATCAGCGCAAAGGACCTTTGGACAAATCTAGTAGAGCTACACGAAGGGACCGATGAAGCCAAGGTATGTAAGCGCGATCTTTTGTTTAATAAATTATATAATCTAAAAATGCAGGAACATGAATCGGCGACACAACTTCACGCCCGCATTCAAGACATATTAAATAATCTACACGCGATCGGGCAAAAGGTCGAAAATTGCGACCTTATAAGGTATGTTCTTAACTCTTTTCCGAGGACTACCTTGTGGGCATCCATGGTCGATGCCTACAAGGTCTCCAAGGATCTTTCGAAACTTAGGTTAGATGAATTATTTTCCAATTTTGAACTTCATGAGCAGTCTAACTCGGAACCCGAGAAGGGTATAGCACTTTTTACAGGTTCGAGGAAGAAAACCGCAAGCAAGCCACCCCCGAAGGAAGAAGAGGATGAGTCTGATTCGGAGGTTGACTCAGAAATGGAGGTTGAACTAGTCAACCTAGTTCGAAGGATAGTCAAGGGCAGAAAATGAACCGTCACTCGACCCAACGAAGGTAAGCCTAAAAGTTCAAATATTAGATGCTACGAATGCAACAGGTTTGGACATATCAAGTCCGAATGCCCAAAACTCGAGAGCAAAGCACAAAAACACAAAAAGGCACTCAACACTACTTGGGAAGAAGCATCTGAGGAAGAAGATAATGATCGTGTTCTCATGGCTAAACCGGTGGAATCGGAGATGGAGTCAGAACTGGAACATGAATCGGAAACTGAAGACGAGTCGGACTGCGAAGCACTATTCAAGACAAGCCACGGATACGCATCCGGTTCAAAAGATACACTCAAGGTAAGTCGATCCCTCATTAGTACACTATATAGTGCAATTAAGTTTTTAACTAGAAAATTAGCTAAGTCCGAGTCCAAGGTCGAGCCCCTGGTTGAGGAAGTTAAACTCCTCAAACACGAGGTCTCCCTAACCTCTTCGACTAGTCGAGTTCGAGAGGAGGACTCAACTCGGGTTGAAAAGCTCGAAGTTGAGAACTCACTCTTGAAGAGTCAAGTCGAAGATCTTAGGAACACTTTGGAAAGGTTTACTTTGGGATCCAAAGGACTTGACCTCCTACTTGGATCGCAAAGGGTCGTGTACAACAAGGCCGGACTAGGGTTTAGCTCAAACACGACCAACAAGTCATATATGTCGATTGTAAGTTGACATAAAAAATGTGTCCAAGCATGGGTCCCTAAGACCACCTTGATTTCAAACTTAGGATCGAACCAGTACTGGGTTCCCAAGGATCAAATCCACTATGTGTAGAGACCGAACCGATTCAACAGTCCAGGGGGAGCTAATACGAAACTTGTTTGTATTTTAACTTAGAAAATTGCATGCTTAGGTTCTTTATTTAATTTGATTTTTCTTTTTAGAATGGCTAGATAGGACTATAACTCGTCAATACTTGATAACATAGTATCAGGATGCGGCGAGATGATAGTACGCTGGGAAAGCGGAGTCTCGTGTATTCGGACTAGATAAGACGTATCTAGTTCGGTGCACTTGACCGAGCGGAACTAGCTGAAGCTACCTCACCGTATCCTAGACTAGTTAGACCAGGAAGTAGTCTTAGGTGAGTCAAGTCTCTATTTTCTTGAAAATGACTTTGTCTAAGGAAGTGGTCGTTGTTCCAATCAAAGAAGACCTCTGTGCCTCGCCACGACCTGGAAGCCATGATCTTGAAAAGGTGACTTAATAAGGCTAAGGTCAAATCCGAATCTAACACAAGGTTGACAAGTGTTAAAGTCATTAAATTTAATTCAAGTAAAATTGGAAGTCATCTCACAAGAACATATAGGGTTAACATGTTTGATCATGTAGACATGGGTGAGATGATTTAGGTTAATAATTTTCAACCAATCTTTAATAAATCCAATATCCAATCCAACTACCTTGCGTGTAGGATCAATGGATGTTGGACAGTGGTTGCTCCCGACACATGACCGGGGATCAACTCAAGTTTTCGAAGCTTCGATTCAAACGACAAGGATCGGTAGCCTTCGGAAACAATGGCAAGCTCAAAATCATCGGATCAGGTGATATTGAGCTCAACTCTAACCAATGTCTTATTGGTAGAAAATTTTCAATATAATTTACTTAGTGTAAGCCAATTGTGTGATAATAACTATAAGGTCATATTTATAGAAAATGAATGCGTAATTAATACAAATGAAACTTCTAAAACAATCCTTAAGGGAACTAGAAATAATAATATTTACACTATTAATTTAACTAACTCCTCAACCAAGTGTCTTATGACACGGCAAGAGGAATCATGGTTGTGGCAACGATGACTCGGTCACTCACACCCAAGACTCTCATCCACAAGATGAGTCAGAGCGACTTAGTCAGAGGTTTGCCTAACCTCAATAACTTGAACAATAAAATATATAATGCTTGTCAACAAGGTAAACAATCTAGGACACAACATCAACTAACTAATCAAGAACGAACCAAAAGTGTTCTTGAGCTCCTACACATGGATCTATTTGATTCACACAGAGCTAAGTCACTTAATGGGAGTAAATTTTGCTTAGTCATAATTGATGACTATTCTAGGTTTACTTGGGTTAGGTTCATCAAACACAAAAGTGACACCCTAGATCAATTAATCAACCTATTTAAACTAGTAGAAAATTAACAAAGCGATAAAATCAAATGACTTATGACTGATCATGGTGGTGAATTCGAGAACGACAAGTTTACAGAATTTTGTAACCTAAATGGATACCACCATGAGTTCTCTTGCTATAGAACCCCATAACAGAATGGCCTAGTAGAACGTAAGAATAGAACCCTACAAGAAGTTGCTAGGACAATGTTAAACGAGTATAACCTACCTGATAGGTTTTGGGCGGAAGCCATGAGTACGGCATGCTATGTCCAAAATAGGATCATTATGGTAAAGAGGCATCTTAAGACCTCATATGAGATTTATCATGATAAAATACCTAACATCAAGTACTTTAGGGTATTTGGGTGTAAGGTACATATCCTAAACACTAAGGATTACCTAGGGAAATTTACATCCAAAACCATGACTGGAATCTTTCTAGGATACTCAACTACAAGTAGAGCTTATAGAGTATATAACCATGACACCCTTAGAGTCGAGGAGACTATCAATATAGTATTTGATGAAGGACATGAACCTACAAATGCCCCGGCAACCCCAATTAGCAAGCCGATTCATACCAGACTCAACTCCGATCTGGAGATCAAGTCTAGTGGTAATCCTAACCTAAGTCAACCAAGTCAGCCTATCGACCAAGTGATAGATGACTCTAACCAAACTAGAACTCAAACGAGTCATCCTATTGACCAAGTGGTTGACTCAAACCCAAATCCAACTAGGACTCAAACGAATCATCCTATCGACCAAGTGATAGGTGATCCAAGTCTAGGAGTTTAAACTAGAGCCTCATACAGAAACCTTAGTCAAATCTCCCTGATTTCCCAAATTGAACCCAAAACTATTGACCAAGCTCTTCTTGATCCCGATTGGATTATTGCAATGCAAGAAGAGCTGGCTCAATTCACTAGGAACGAAGTATGGGAATTAGTACCACCACCTAAAGATAAAACAATCGTTGGAATAAGGTGGGTGTTTAGAAATAAACTTGATGATAAAGGTGATGTAGTTAGAAATAAAGCTAGACTAGTCGCTAAAGGGTTTAGTCAAGTCGAAGGGTTAGATTACGACGAGACCTATGCCCCAGTAGCTAGATTAGAGTCCATTCGAATGCTATTAGCGTATGCTGCACATCAAGGATTTAAGTGGTTTCAAATGGATGTGAAATTTGTTGGTGCAATCGGCCCAAGTTGACTCGAGTTTGACTCGAGCAGTACCTTGATAGTATTTTGATGATAGGCAAAACTCATGACATGGGATTGTCATGGAAAAGTCCAACATGGTGTTGGCATGGAAAATCGAAGCATGGAGCTTGGTGTGGGAAAGTCCAACATGGGGTTGGCATGGAAAATCCAAGCATGGAGCTTGGTGTGGAAAAGTCCAAAGCATTGCGAAGCCGTGTGCTTGGTGCATTTAGGAAGTCTTGAGGACTTGGTAAGTTCACTAGGCTTGGGGTCCTTGAGTCGGTGAAGGATGGCATTGCGAAGCCGTGCGCTTGGTGCATCCGAGGGACCTCCGAACGAGGAGCGAATGGAGTGAGACCAAAGGGGAGCATACTTCAAGGGCAAGAGATGCGAAGGATGGCGTTGTGAAGTCATGCGCTTGACGCATCCGAGGGGCATAGGCCGAGGGAAGAGAGCTTCGGTGGGGAACTCCATGAGGGATAATGTGGACTTGGCCAAGTGGCTAAGACTAAGTGTCGGAGGCTCAAACTTGATGTTTGAGGGTTTACCCGATGGTCGGATGCTCAAACAACTTGGTGTTTGAGGTTTTGCCCGATAGCAGTCGACTGACATAGGTGTCAATCGACTGCTCCAAGTCGACTAGGGTTCGACTGGTGTTAGACTGCAGGTTTTATGCTTGGCAATCGAGCCATGGGTGGCGATCGGTGATGTCGGCAATGATCGATCGCGATGGATGGATCGGTGATGGGAATGTCGTGAAACGTAACGCTCCGTAGTATTGGTGGTAGTCGACTACTAGGTCACCAGTCGACTGCCATGGACTGGTCGTCGACTGGTAGGAGATCCGTTGGAACTTGTCCAACGTTGATCTGGCCGTTGTGAGACAACGATTACAGGGGCAGTCGACTGGGACCTTTTGGCAGTCGACTGTTGGGTGCAAAAACAACTTGATGCAGGTTATAAATGGAGCTCAAGTGGGAGGATTTCGCCAAGACTTTTGTGAAGCTATTGGAGGGGAATTGCTGCTACATTCCAGACCTTCAAGAGCCATCTAAAGCAAACTACAAGCAAAGGGTTCAAAGTAAGCATTGTAAAGTGTTCTTTACATGTATTTCGTATTTGTCTTTGTATTGCTTGTATTTCATATATTACTTGTTATAATAGCTTGTGAGAGGTTTCTCCACCTCCAATGTGTAGTGGAGAAGGAGTTTAGTTAGTGTCGTGCGCATAACTAGAGCTCAGTGAGCTCGCCCGTGGAGTAGGAACCATTCGGTTCCAAACCAAGTATATGCTTGTGTATTGCTTGTGATTGTTATGTGTTGTTAGTATTGTTATTATCATTGTTATTCCTCTGTGCTAACAACAATCGTAGACAAGCAACGCAACGAGAACGAGCAAATTCCACCATCGAACGATTGAGGGATATTCACCCCCCCCTCTAGCCGGCCAATATACACCTATCGATCCCCTACAAAATCTGCGTTCTTGAATGGATACATTAAAGAAAAGGTTTATGTTAGTCAACCCCCTGGTTTCGAAAGTTTAGATAGACCCGACCATGTCCTTAGGTTAAAGAAAGCCCTCTATGGACTTAAACAAGCTCCTCGAGCTTGGTACGAGAGACTTTCGGTGTATCTTAAGTCCAAAGGATTTAACCAGGGTGTAGTTGACCCAACCCTTTTAGTAAAAACCTTAGGTAAACACATATTCATAGCCCAAATCTACGTAGATGATATTATTTTCGGAACCACCAACTCGATTCTACTAAATGAATTCATTTCACTTATGGAAAGTGAATTTGAAATGAATTTATTAGGAGAGTTGAGCTTCTTCTTAGGTCTACAAATTAAACAAACTAAAGATGGAATATACCTACATCAACGGAAATATACTAGGGAATTAATTAAACGATTTGGAATACAAGACGCTAAAATTATTAATACCCCAATGACAACGAATGTAAATATAGGAGAAGATGTAATCGGAAATTCAATTGATTTAAAATACTATAGGAGCGTAATAGGGAGTCTCCTTTACTTAACTACAAGCCGACCTAATATCTTATTTGCAGTAAGTATGTGTGCAAGATTCCAAACCTATGTCAAGGAGTCTCACCTAACTCTAGTCAAGCGTATCCTTAGATATCTAAAGGGTACACTTAATGTCGGTATTTAGTACCCTAGATCAACCGAGTTCGAACTAACCGGCTACTCCGATTCGAACTATGGCGGTAGTAAGCTCGATAGAAAGAGTACGAGTGGTTGTTGTCAACTTCTCGGCTCGAGTCTAGTAAGTTGGTGCAGTAGGAAGCAACACTGTGTTGCCTTATCTACCACCAAAGTCGAATACATCACGATGGGTGAGTGTGTCACTCAGCTTCTTTGGATAAAGCACACTCTACGTGACTTTACGTTAGACTTTACAAATACTAAACTTCACGTAGATAACATTAGTTCAATTAACCTTACTAAGAATCTGATATGTCACTCTAGGACCAAACATATAGAGGTCAACCATTTCATTCGAGAACATGTGGCCAACGGAGCCATACAACTCGAATACGTCGAATCGAAGTCCAACTTGGCAGACCTATTTACTAAACCCCTACCCGAAGCTGAATTTAGTCTATTAAGACAAAAATTGGGCATGTGTGTAGTAGAATAGGAACTTACAAATTATATTTTCTTACTACTATTTCTTACTTTTCATTGAACTAGCATAGGACATACCTTAGATATCATGCACCTATATATTTAATGAGCCAATACATCTCACAACACATAGGACTAATGTGTTTGTGTACTTAGCCACATAGATGAGCGTGAGATGTTAGGACCTTACCCCTGGTTCCAGATGTAGAGCTATGCATCGCCATGAACCACGGAGTATAATAATACATACTAACCGACTCTGACCAGGACTGGTTGATCTTTCATATCAATCAAGTCAAATATGAGTCGAACATTTTATAAATGAGCTTATTTTTAGTATATTATTTTCAAAATAATATGGAACATGCTTGGACTTTAAATTTAATACCTATATTTGTTTTTCACACACCCCCACTCTTTTCGATATATGGCAAAAGGGGGAGAAAAAGGCCAAAGTTAAGGGATCAAAATTTTTTGATAACTTAACTCACTTCATATTAATGTTTGGCCAAAGGTTAAGTAAATGTTTACTTAACTTTAAGTTAACTTGTTTTTGTTAACAAAAAGGAAGTAAAGGCCAAGTTAAGAGAATTCTTAACTTAAATTTATTTTCAACACTATGGCCAAACATTAATGTTTTACTTAAATAAGGGGAGAAAGGCCAAGGTTAAGACATCAATTCTTTGATTTCTTAACTTAAATTTATTTTCAATACTATGGCCAATATTAAGTAATTTCGATTACTTAATTCTTTTTAAGTAGCAAATATCAAGGGGAAGAGTTAAAACTCTTTCTCAAGTACTCACCCTCGGTCAAGGGGGAGGATTCCTCAAGGGGGAGCACTTGGAAAAGAGTTTTTATACTCCTACTCATTCATGCATATCTTATACTCATTTTGCTTAATGCACTTAATTTATTTTACTTAACTTTGTGTTGGTTTTCCATAAATCAAAAAGAGGGAGATTGTTGGTGCAGTAGGCACCTAAGTCGAACCTGAGTTTTGATTATAGCAAATGATACAAAGTTAAGCTTATATTATTATCTCACGAGCTAAATCGAGTGTGCAGAAAAGTGCCAACGTTGGAGCTAAAGGCTAGCGACACACGAAGGAAGCCGCGGTGGTCGGGCGACACTCGAGTGACTTCGGAGGGAGCCGAAGGAATCGAGTGGAAGGCCAAAAGTGAAAGCGACACAGTAAGTATCGAGGTAAGCTCGTGTGTGTGCGAGAGTAAGAGAGGTCGTATCCTCCTTACGGGGATGATCTTAAGCGTAGATCCGACCAAAGACATCCTATAGATAGTCTAGGTCGAGATCAGATGGTCAGTGGCCGTCAAAATAATGCTTTTGTTAAGCTAACTTTGCCCTGCAACTAGTATTAGTCGACTGCCAGCTTGGAGGACTTGACTGCCATCCATCAGTCGACTGTCTGCGGTCAGCATTCGACTGATGCTTTCATCAGTCGACTGATGATGGCCATCAGTCGACTAGTGGTCAAAGATCAGCCTCGAGGAGTCAAGCCTTATCACCATTTTTCAAGGAGCAATGTGCCTAATTTCCATTGGTTGAAGGTCCTCTCGAAAAGGGGCTCAAAGGTTATAAAAGGAGGGCCTCTCCTAGGGCTTCATCATCAATTTTAAGCTTCCAAAAGCCTCCGCTAAGCTACAACTCTCCGACAACGAAGTGCTTCCTCTCCGACGTCTAGGTTTAATTTGTTTTTATTTTGTTACGTCGGTATAAGCTTTATATCAGTTTGTTTTTTTACTTTTTCGGAGCTTTTATCGTAACGAGGAGAGGGGGAGTGTCCCTCTACCTCAAGCTTTTGGTGTGTTCTTGTATTGATTAACTCCTACCTCTAACGAGGAGGAGTTCTTTAGCGTTTTGCTCTCCGTACGTGGTCAAGGACCACTAGGGCCTTGGAGTAGTAGTCGAAGGCTATGAGCCAAATAAAAAAACATTTGTCTCCTTTTATTTATCGCTTATCTTTCCACTGCAATTAATTGTCTACTCGGGTTTTAACGAACGAACGAAAAGAAAAAAAAAGGTTTTATTGCTATTCACCCCCCCCCTCTAGCGATCCGCTCGATCCAACAATCAGCCCGAGCACTCGACAGATTGATACATTAGTCAACTGATGGGCATGATCAGTTGACTGATAGTTTATCTATTGGAACTTATCCGATGTGGTTCATACCATTGTGAGACAATGACTACAGGGTTAGTCGACTGATGGTCCCGATCAGTCGACTTCTAGGAAGAATCCATCCCAAGGAGAAGCTTTAAAGGGAGCTCGTGGAGGAGGTTTTGGCATCGATTTCTTGGACGTTCTTGAGGCGATTTGCTGGTGCAAATCAGGGCTTTCAACCACGGTTCAAGCAATCAACAAGCAAGCATCTAAAAGCTCTTAGTAAAGTTTTCTTTACTTGCATTCTATTGTATTTACTTGTATTCTTATTGTATTACTGTTGTAATCTTTGTACGAAGTTTCTCCATCTCTGACTTGTTGTCAAGGAGTATTATTATTATTGTGGTGTGTTGGCATCGCTAGAGCTTTTAGAGCCCAATCCGTGGAGTAGGAACCATTCGGTTTCGAACCACATTATATTGCGGGTTGTGATTGTGTGTTGTTATATTTTATTATTATTTTATTTCTACAATTTCTACTGCGCACTAACCGAATTGTAGCAAGCATGCGATTACGAAAGAATTTATCCATCTACGACGTACACGCTATTCACCCCCCCCCCCTCTCCTCTAGCTGCCACCGAGGTCCTAACAGTTGTCAAAAGAACGAATGTCCTCCTCAATGGGATCGAAAGTAATAAGGTGGCGGCGTCGACGAAGCACGAGAGGAGGTGGGTTAGGAGATCGAGAAGATGAGGTTTCAAGAAGAGTTGTGGAACTGGCAAAACCCCCCTTACGTAAGCAAAGTTTCTTGGGAGGCGAAGAGGGGGAAATAAGGGATTTTCCCCTTGTGCATTTTCCTTGGGACTTATTGGCCATGGTCTTTTCTGCACTATCCCGAGCCCTTTGCATTAGATTTTTTAAGATGTAATATATATAGAATAATAGACAAAAATAGAAAGAATTAATAGACATTATCTATAAAGTTTTGGTAGCATTCTACCTATTACGATAGGATCATCCAAGTGGAAGGGGGACAACCCGTAGTGGCTCAGAATGTGGGCATCTGATAAAAGGTCAGAATTATAGTGATGTTCTTTCAACACCTTGTGAACCTCAGTAAAAGGACATTGAAGCTAACAATCCTGAAAGGGAGGTAAGTTTGGAAGGACAATCTTCTAGGTATCGGAGTAGGGGAGTGGGGTAGGGAGTTGGACAAAGAAATATAGTTCCCTCCAACCTTTATGGGAGGAGGACTTATTAGTAAGAAATTGACAATCTGGACGACTAGCAAAGTAAAAAATACCTATCTTTAAAGTTTTTAGTTGAAAAAGCAATGAAACATTAGAGGGGACAAAGAGAGTTCTAAATATTTGAAAACTATGACGATGCCTGCCAATAGTCGGAAGGCTTTATGGGATAGATGGTTAATAGGTAACTTATAGAAATCTAACAGCTCAAAGTAAATAGTGGGTATGGGCAATCGAAGGCCATTTCTAGCTATTCTGAAAAGAAACAATGATGGGAGAGGGGGGGGGGAATGTGGCCAATAAGAGGAGGAAGTAAAAAGGCATTTTACAGTGGGGTATATAAATAGGTCTTTAATATCTAAGAAGTAATGGTTATCGTCTATGCGTGAAAAAGCATCTTCATACCATGGGGTCGAGCTAGGGTTTGTCGGAGAAGGATTCATAGCAAGGAAGGCAGAGTGACACTTACTTGTGGTTGAGAAGAAGCGGTCGTTGAAAGAAAGAAGACTCCTAAGTGCCGAAGGTTTAGGAATGGGACAGTCGTTGGCGAAAATTGCTGGGAGGAAGAGGAAGAGTCTGGATAGAAGAAGAAGTTGTCGTATAGAGACAAGGTTTCGGAGGTTTTAACTTTTAAGCTTCCTCCTAGGATGGGAAAGCGAGGCCCATCAGCCCAGTAAGAGGATTAATATGCTTATGATAAGTTATGAAGAGGAAGATCTCGACCCAATAAGTTAAGTAAAACCAGTACGAGATGAGAAGGCGATTAAGTTATGGGCGAGGAACAGGTGATTAAAGGGGATTCATAATTTAAAAAGTCAAACTCGAGGCTTCGTCTGACTATTTTGGGGTGGCTAATGATGTTAGTAATATATGAGAGATGTCCTAAGGCAATCGCCTTATGTATGAACCATTTATATGATAAATGAAGATTCACTATTTGAGTATACATGTTTAATGTATTTGATTGGATCTTAAACTCATTTACTGAATGTCCACGATGCGATTCACAGCATGAGAGAATTTGTGATTGGATCACAACTAGTGAGTATCTCTACATGTGTAATTGTGATGTATCGGAATTATCCCTAGTCGATGAATTGATGGATTTGGACACCATTAATTCTGTTGAGACTAGCACGAGGTATACTCCTTGGTGTATCCAAGCAGCTGATTCTCACTGGCTGGAGACATAGTGATGTCCGGAGTTAATCGTGGATGCTAGTTATGGTAACTAGTTCATTGGAGTGACCAGCCGTAAGACTTCATATGGTTCTCTGCATATATAGATATGTCAATGAAGTTCTTACTGTAGCTTAAGTGCGATGTTCCTTTGACTTGCGGTATTCAAGTCATCTTAATCATGGAGACTTATGCTTTGACATCTTAAGCAAACATCTCTAAGGAGATGTGGACCCGGGATGATTGGGTATAAGTCGAAATAATCGAAGGTGTTTGAATAGCCTATAAAGGATTCACCACTCCTTGCGAGGAGATGTATGCCCATGGCCTCTCGTCGGATTGTTACTAAAGTCTTTGGCCAAAGCATTACATGTTTAGAGTAAGGTACTCTTCGATACATGTGGAGTAACTAGAATCCGTAGGACGAGGAAATGATACTTGGGCTAGGTGTGACGTAGTCAGCCTAGTGGGGACTGACACAATAGACCATGTCCTGAACCAAGTGGGTATAAGATGAGTGAAGGGAATGGGGCACGATTCATTCGAGCTACTGAAGGGTTTCAAAAATAGTTCTGGATCAACCGTTGATCTTTTCGGTTAATTGGGGATCATGATGTACTACTAGGTGCCACTCATGATCATTCTATAATTAATGGTTAATTATAGATGGCCAACATAAACCGAGAACCTATTTGGTCACACGCACAACGAGTGTAATCCAAAGGATTTAAAACGAGCTTGAGAATGGGATTCTCAGACCGAGAGAAACTATGTTTGGTTGGACCAAACATAAAGCGAGCATGAAATTGTTTCAGTCGCAATGGAAGCGTGGATGGGCCGTGTCTTATGAAGACATAATGGATGGACCAAAATGGTTTGGTTCTAATCCAATGGATGAGAATAAACCAAAGGGTTTGGTTTATATTAAACGAATGAACCAAAGGTTGGTTCGGTGCGTTTTAACTTAAAATAAACCATCATGGTTTGGTTTATTTTAACTTATCTTAATGGAGCGGGTTAACGGGCTTTATGGATATGATCCATTAACCATTAAGAGAATTAGTTCTCTATAAAATAGGGCTTAAACCCTAATCCAAGCACCCTAATTAGGTGTGTCGCGCCAGCTTTTGTGTCGCCGTCCAAGTCATTGCCGGCGACCAAGCTTCAGCCGGTGAACACTCCGGTGACCCTCCGGTGATCTCTTGTGGGTTCGGTGATAAGGTGAGCTCCACATCTCCTTTGGCCGGCCTCTATTCCTCCACCAAAAGCTGTCCAATTTTTCTGGACAGCTTGTTTCTTTGTTGTCGGAGCGTCGTTTGGACGACGGTTAGTGCTCCGAGAGCGGCTAACTTACCGGGGGTTTGATCTCCGGTAATCCTCTGAGGTGGAGGACGAAGGATTCATCAAACGGTTGACGAATACCTCTCCGGAGAAGCGAGTTTTGAGAACTCGTTTTGGATCCGAATTTGGATTCGGATCGTGATCATCTCTCGATCACGTCGTCTTCAACACGAGGCTAGTAACCCGTACGAAGACGAAGCTCGTGACTTAGCGAAGTCATCCCGAGTAGCTCGGCGTGGATACGGATAGAGACGATTCTTACGAGGATCGTTCCGGTTGATGCCGTTCCCGCTACACGTCATACGGAAGGTATAACGTAGTTTAATTTCCTTTTATTGCAAATTTTAATTTACGGTTATGTCTACACTTGTTGTAATAGCATGCGTGTGTTGTGTGTGTTGTAATAAATATAGATTTATTATTTTAATTGCTTCCGCTGTGCTCATGTTTACGAAACATGATCGAACACACACGCCATGCGTTAAAACCCAACAAGGGTATCGAGCCCGTGTTGTGTTTCACATAATCGTAAAATAGTTTTGCGATAGTCATAATGTATTTCTGGAAATTTTCTAAATTTTGGAAATTTAGAAGTATTTATGGAAATTTTTCAATTTTGGAAAGTCTAGAAGTATTTATGGAAATCTTCCACTTTTGAAAAGTTGAAAGTATTTATGGAAATTGATATTTTCCATAAATAAAATATTTGATTAGATTCTGGAAATTTGTTTCCTAATTTAATCATGATTTGATTTGGGAAATCAAATCTTAAAATATTTTATTTCCATAAGTAGTTTTAAAGATTTAGGAAATTGGTTTCCTAAATAGATTTTCCTTAATCAAATAATTCCATGAATAAAATATGTGATTAGATTTGGAAATTTGTTTCTAATTTAATTATGATTTGATTTGGAGAATCAAATCTAAACATATTTTATTTCCATAAATAGTTATGACATATAAGGAAATTATATACATGACATAATTGTATGCCATGTAATTGCATTAGATGCATAACATTATGCCATGCGTGTCGTGACATGTAGATGTATGCCATGTATGCCATGCCATGTAGATAATAGTTATTTGCATGCAAAGAGGATGAGACATAAAAACCCTTAATCAATATTAAAGCCTACACCTTCCATTAATATGGTTAGAACCAGAGTTCCGCTTTCTTGTTTGGGTTGTTGGACTTTCCAAGCCCTACCAACCTCAATATGTTCAAACCATGGAATAGTTTAATACTAATATGGTAAGAGTCGAGGTCAATCGTTAGCTTTGGTTGTTGGACTCTTCCAAGCTGGGCTAATTGGTTGAATGCGCCTAACCATATTAAAACTATGTCCTCGATTAATGGGTTGGCTTAACCTCGAATCGGAGCTTGTTGGACTCTCTCCAAGGTCGATGTAAAGGGAGGTGAAGTTGGGTGCTATGCATATGATGCATACTTGTTAATGTGTTAACAACCCGATGTATGTGTGAACATTCAATTAGTTGATAGCACATTGTGATAGTTGCATATACGTGATATGCAATCGGTATAGTTGATACCTACCGTCGTAGTTATGAATGGCTTGTTGAACTCTCTCCAAGGTTGTTCATAACTATGATGGATATCAGCCCATTCGGAGATGGACCTACGATCTCCCGAAGTGATTTTGGGGTTTTTGAAATTCGAAAAATGAATGGGATTTATAAATGTATATTGATGCATTTTAAAATCATCTTTCTCATATATGCTCGTTTGTATTTCTAAGTTAATATATTGATCATGATGTGTTTGAATTTGCGTTCCATTTTGGATTCAAATAAATTGACTGGGCCGAACTTCTTGGACTGGCTTAGAAACTTGAGAATTATTCTCAAGGTGAAAAGCTTGTGTATGTCCTCGAAGCGCCTCTTCCCGCCCGTCCTAGTGACGATGCAACTTTGGACCAATTGTTGGCCTATCAGAAACATGTGAGTGATTCTGAACAAATGAGTTGCATCATGCTAGCCGCGATGGAACCCAAGCTACGAAAGCAGCATGAGCATATGGATGCTCATATCGTAGTACTTCATCTTTATGAGTTGGTTGATGAGCAAGTGAGATTCGAAAGGTTCGAAGTCTCCAAGCTCCTCTTCACCTCTGAGATGCAAGAAGGTTCATCTGTGGTACTGCTCAACATGCTGAAGATTGTGGAGTCTTCTGAGAAGCATGAGCAGGGGACAGTGTTGTTAGTTGATTCCTCGAAGAAAGGTTCTAAGAGGAGGTCAAAAGAACAGCAGAAGGGAAAGAAGAGAAAGGCTAAGAAGGTAGAACTAGCACAAAAGGAAACTTGCCATCATTATGGCAAGGAGAGCCATTTGTGAAGAAAGTGCAAGATTTATCTTGAGTCCGCGAAGAAGGATAGGCATCGGATGCCCCATCTTCTTCAGAAATCTTCTTTATTGATTGTCATTCTATTTCCTCAGACACTTGGGTATTGGATACTGGGTGTGGCTCACATATATGTAATGACATACATGGGCTAAGGAATAGAAAAAGACTCGTCAAGGGAGAGTCAAATTTACGTGTTGGGAATGGAGCAAAGGTTGCTGCACTCGCCATCGGAATGTATTTGTTGAAACTCCCTGCAGAACTTGTCTTAGAACTGGACAATTGCTTTTATGTTCCTTCGTTGATAAATAACATCATTTCTATTTCTTGCTTAAATAGAAATGGGTACCATTTGAATTTAGTAACAATTGTTGTTACATAACTTTGAATGGGGTTCTTTATGGGACTGGAACTTTAAGCAATGGTGTTTATACGTTGGACGTATCCAGTGACATTTGTAATATCGAAGCGAGCAACAAGCGTGCTCGAAAGGATAATCAAATACTCCTACATGTGGCATTGTCGTCTTGGCCATGTAAGCAAGAAACGCATGTCCGAATTACACCGATGTGGAATTCTGGAATCGTTTGAATTGGATTCATACGATACATGCAAATCATGCTTAAAAGGCAAGATGACTAAGTTACCTTTTACTGGAAAAGGTGAACGAGTGGGAGAGTTACTAGGTCTAATACATACTGATGTATGTGGACCTATGTCAACTCAAGCTTTAGGAGCCTATAGCTACTTCATTACCTTCACCGATGATCACTCACGGTTTGGGTATGTGTTCTTGATGAAACACAAGTCTGAAGCCTTTGAAAGGTTCAAAGAATTCAGAAATAAAGTAGAGAAACAACATGACAAAAGTATTAAAATACTTCGATCGGATCGAGGTAGTGAATACTTAAGTCAAGAGTTTCTTGATTATCTAAGAGACAATGACATATTGTCTCAATGGACTCCGCCCTATACACCACAGTATAATGGTGTATCTGAGAGGCGAATCGACTTATGTGGACATGGTCAGTCAATGATGAATCATGCAACTCTTCCCAAGTCCTTTGGGGCTATGCACTTCGCATACAATTGCTTACTTGTTAAATGTAATGCCTACTAAGGTAGTCTCAACTACTCCATATGAGATATGGAATAGTAAGAAACCTCATGTATCTTACTTGAAGATATGGGGTTGTCCTGCTTATGTGAAGCAGACTGTATCAGACAAATTGGATGCTAAGTCTGATAAATGTCTATTTATTGGATACCCTAAGGAAACAAGGGGTTACCAATTCTATCATCCCGTGGAACAAAAGGTGTTTGTTTCAAGGCATGCTGTGTTTCTAGAGAAAGAGTTTCTCTTGCAAGAAAATAGTGGGAGTGTCGTCGAGCTTGAGGAGGCTCGAGAGACTCAAATAGACATTGATGAGATACCTGGTGAAGAACAACAGCCGACAACTCATAGTGATGAGCAATCGGCTGGACCTATTGTAACACCACATCTTCGTAGATCTGGTAGAACACGCAATATTCCTGAGAGATATGGATTTCTCGTAAGTGAATCGAACGATGTGTTACTCATTGATGATGAGGAGCCTACCAGTTATGAAGAAGTGCCGATAAGTTCAGAAGGGATAAGTGGCTTGGTGCCATGAAGTCGGAAATGATTCCATGTATGAAACCAAGTTCGAACTCGGTTGACCCACCAAGGCATAGTTTATAGGGTGCGGGCGTGGTTTTTTCAAGAAGAAAACCGACATGGATGGTAATGTGATTACCTATAAGGCTAGATTGGTGGCGAAGGATATCGTCAAAAGCAAGGTGTTGATTATGGCGAAACCTATTACTTTGTAACTATCTTAAATCCATTCGGATGCTCGCCATAGCGGCTCATTATGATTATGAGATATGGCGGATGGATGTAAAACAAACTTTCCTTAATGGAAACTCGCCGAGGCGTGTATATGATACTACTGAGGGTTTCACATCGGTTGATAAAACCAAGGTATGCAAATTGCGACGGTCCATTTATGGATTGAAGCAAGCATCCAGGAGCTGGAATATCCATTTTGATGAGACGATCAAAAGGTTTGATTTCTCACAAAATCCAGACGAACCTTGTGTGTACAAGAAGGTTAGTGGGAGTGCAGTCGTGTTCTTAGTATTGTATGTCGATGACATATTACTTATAGGAAACGATGTGTCAATCTTACAGTCAATTAAGGTTTGGTTATCCAAGACATTCTCCATGAAAGACCTGGGAGAAGCAACCTACATCCTCGGGATTAAGATCTATAGAGATAGATCGAAACGGTTGCTTGGTCTTTCGCAGTCTACATATATAGACCGAGTGCTAAAGAGGTTTAGCATGTCGGAATCCAAGAAAGGTTATCTGCCCATCAGGCATGGGGTACACCTTTCGAAGTCTATGTGTCCGCGCACAGAAGACGAGAGGATTTGCATGAGTAAGATTCCCTATGCATCCACAATAGGATCTATCATGTATGCTATGTTATGTACGAGGCCCGATGTATCGTATGCTCTGAGTGTCACGAGCAGATACCAGTCCGATCCAGGAATGGATCATTGGGAGGCTGTTAAGACGATCCTTAAGTACTTGAGAAGAACTAAGGATGTGTTCCTAATATATGGAGAAGGGGACATGGTGATACGCGGGTATACGGATGCCAGCTTCCAGACAGACAAGGATGATTCCAGGTCTCAGTCTGGATACGTGTTCACCTAGAATGGAGGCGCAATAAGTTGGAAAGGTTCCAAGCTTGACACTATAGCGGATTCTGCCACTGAGGCAGAATACGTTGCAGCTTTGGAAGCAGCAAAGGAAGCGGTTTGGATCAAGTAGTTCATCTATGAACTTGATGTGGTCTCATCAATGATCCAAACATGTGCTTCGCCGCTATCATCTTATCAGAGAGATCATCAGTAGGAACGAAATACAAATCGAGAAAATTCCCACTGAAAGGAACTTAGCGGATCCTTTGACTAAAGCATTACCTCAAAGTAAGTTTGAGGGTCATGTTAGAACTTATGGTATTGGATACCGTAGCGATTGGCATTAGGCCAAGTGGGAGTCTGTTAGTAATATATGAGAGATGTCCTAAGGCAATCGCCTTATGTATGAACCATTTATATGATAAATGAAGATTCACTATTTGAGTATACATGTTTAATGTATTTGATTGGATCTTAAACTCATTTACTGAATGTCCACGATGCGATTCACAGCATGAGAGAATTTGTGATTGGATCACAACTAGTGAGTATCTCTACATGTGTAATTGTGATGTATCGGAATTATCCCTAGTCGATGAATTGATGGATTTGGACACCATCAATTCTGTTGAGACTAGCACGAGGTATACTCATTGGTGTATCCAAGCAGCTGATTCTCACTGGCTGGAGACATAGTGATGTCCGGAGTTAATCGTGGATGCTAGTTATGGTAACTAGTTCATTGGAGTGACCAGCCGTAAGACTTCATATGGTTCTCTGCATATATAGATATGTCAATGAAGTTCTTACTGTAGCTTAAGTGCGATGTTCCTTTGACTTGCGGTATTCAAGTCATCTTGATCATGGAGACTTATGCTTTGACATCTTAAGCAAACATCTCTAAGGAGATGTGGACCCGGGATGATTGGGTATAAGTCGAAATGATCGAAGGTGTTTGAATAGCCTATAAAGGATTCACCACTCCTTGCGAGGAGATGTATGCCCATGGCCTCTCGTCGGATTGTTACTAAAGTCTTTGGCCAAAGCATTACATGTTTAGAGTAAGGTACTCTTCGATACATGTGGAGTAACTAAAATCCGTAGGACGAGGAAATAATACTTGGGCTAGGTGTGACGTAGTCAGCCTAGTGGGGACTGACACAATAGACCATGTCCTGAACCAAGTGGGTATAAGATGAGTGAAGGGAATGGGGCACGATTCATTCGAGCTACTGAAGGGTTTCAGAAATAGTTCTGGATCAACCGTTGATCTTTTCGGTTAATTGGGGATCATGATGTACTACTAGGTGTCACTCATGATCGTTCTATAATTAATAGTTAATTATAGACGGCCAACATAAACCGAGAACCTATTTGGTCACACGCACAACGAGTGTAATCCAAAGGATTTAAAACGAGCTTGAGAATGAGATTCTCAGACCGAGAGAAACTATGTTTGGTTGGACCAAACATAAAGCGAGCATGAAATTGTTTCATCGCAATGGAAGCGTGGATGGGCCGTGTCTTATGAAGACATAATGGATGGACCAAAATGGTTTGGTTCTAATCCAATGGATGAGAATAAACCAAAGGGTTTGGTTTATATTAAACGAATGAACCAAAGGTTGGTTCGGTTCGTTTTAACTAAAAATAAACCATCATGGTTTGGTTTATTTTAACTTATCTTAATGGAGCGGGTTAACGGGCTTTATGGATATGATCCATTAACCATTAAGAGAATTAGTTCTCTATAAAATAGGGCTTAAACCCTAATCCAAGCACCCTAATTAGAGTTGCCGCCCAACCTAATTGTGCCGCCCCCTCCATCTTCTCTCCTAGTCGGCGCCAACCCTAGGTGTGCCGCCGCCCAGCTTTTGTGCCGCCGTCCAAGTCATTGCCGGCGACCAAGCTTCAGCCGGTGAACACTCCGGCGACCCTCCGGTGATCTCTTGTGGGTTCGGTGATAAGGTGAGCTCCACATCTCCTTTGGCCGGCCTCTATTCCTCCACCAAAAGCTGTCCAGTTTTTCTGGACAGCTTGTTTCTTTGTTGTCGGAGCGTCGTTTGGACGACGGTTAGTGCTCCGACAGCGGCTAACTTACCGGGGATTTGATCTCCGGTAATCCTCTGAGGTGGAGGACGAAGGATTCGTCAAACGGTTGACGAATACCTCTCCGAAGAATCGAGTTTTGAGGACTCGATTTTGGATCCGAATTTGGATTCGGATTGTGATCATCTCTCGATCACGTCGTCTTCAACACGAGGCTAGTAACCCATACGAAGACGAAGCTCGTGGCTTAGCGAAGTCATCCCGAGGAGCTTGGCGTGGATACGGATAGAGACGATTCTTACGAGGATCGTTCCGGTTGATGTCGTTCCCGCTATACGTCATACGAAAGGTATAACGTAGATAAAATTCCTTTTATTATAAATTTTAATTTACGGTTATGTCTACACTTGTTGTAATATGCATGCGTGTGTTGTGTGTGTTGTAATAAATATAGATTTATTATTTTTAATTGCTTCCGCTATGCTCATGTTTACGAAACATGATCGAACACACACACGCCGCGGTGCCGGAAACCCAACAAATGATACTACTATAATATGACTTAAGAGATAGAACAAAGAATCATGATTCGTATAATGAAATCGGAGGGAAGGATCATAATGCAGGTTATATAATCTAGTCTAGTAAGACTCGACTCGGGGAAATAGGCCGAGCCGGTGAGGTGGCAACTCGAGAAGGGGAGAGGGGGTTTGGTGGTCAGAATGAAACTAGATAGTAACTCGGGGAAGTAAGCCGAGTTAGTGAGGTGGCGACTCGGGAAGGGAAGAGGAGGTACAATGGTTAAAGTGAAACCGGATAGCAACTCGAGGACATGAGGCGAGTCAGTAAAAGGGTAAGTTCGGGACATAGAGCGGAGTTTGGGTGAGGTAAGAAGAATTGATTAAAGGAAAGAAAGGTCCAGTGGTAAGGTGAAGGTAAAGGAGGGATGTTGCTTGTTATATTTTCTTGGGTTAGTTTGTTATGCAACCTAACAAACCAAGGCATCTGGAAAACCTCACAAAAGATTCTTTGTAGTCTTTATTCATTAATATCATATCAAAATTATGCTTCGGACTTGTATGACTCTTTACGTGAACGGTGATCTACGTGGTTTGTTATGCGATAGTTGATTTCAGGAGCGATAAGAATAAAAGGAAAGAAGGAAGAAGGAGGGGACTTCTCTCTCTCTCTCGCTCTCTCTGGGTGGCCGATTAGCTTTCTCAAGGGAAACTTACTACTGGAAGGAGGAGAATCATCTTGGACGGAAGAAGAAGAAGGAGAATCACACGAATCTCATTTTCTTTTACCTTGTATAAGTTTTTATCTGTAATGAATTTCTTCACCTCCGGAAACACTTCCGAGGAGGAGGAATTATAGTAAAAGTGTATAGTGTCAAAGCTCACTTTCGAGCTCATTCGTAAAATAGGAATTTGAATTTCGAACCACGTTAAATCTCTTGTTATTAATTTTTTTTTATTTTACTATTGCGGTCGGAGAAGACCTCAAGCTTCCCTAACATTTTCATTTCAAAAGAGATAGAAAATCTCCGCCGCATCACCAATATTACATTTTTGACAAATTTTCTATTGCCGTCCAATCAAATTAGCTCGCTATCGAGAAAAAAAAGATAAAAAAATTAACCACATCAATATACATAAATTATTTATCACTGAAGATAATTGCATTAATCGGTATCTAATTAACTTTAATCTAAATTTATGACATTAAAATACCTTAGACTCGCCCACCGCGTAACTGGACCGGTAGGAATGCTACTTGATATTGCTAACTGTGCCTGTCCAGGTTTTTAAGCTGAAAGTAGCCAAGTGTCCTGCAGTATACATACATGCACTGATACATACATATATATTACTCAGCCTCACCAAAACTCTCAGCCATTGCCTGCTGCTAACAGATAATTAATTGTACATGCCTATACTAGCCACAAGAACGGATGGAGGACTAGTGCAGTCGTCGTTGTTTTCTCCTGTGGCCTTGCAAGTGTCGAATCTCCACGCGAATAGATAATCGTTCGACTCGCAAAATAGGCGGATTACGCTGCACGGCGCCGTTACGCAATTCTTCCTCCCGTTGCACGCCCACTCGATCCTCGCTTTGCACGAGAACCCCGCCGCTGTCTTGGGCATTGCCGACTCTTCCACGTCCAGGATCACCTCTCCGCTGATCCTCCTTGGCCACCGCCTCGTCGCTGGCCCCCGCCCTCCGTCCACAGCCATCACCATCGCGTCGATCCAGGCGCACTCCGGTTGCCCTACCATCTCCTTGTACGCCGAGTTCGCCAGCCGCACTCGGTTCCGCCAGTCAGACACCACAGCCGGAAGCGCGTCCGATTCCACATCAGCCTCTACCTCCTCACGCCGCCTAGCGACGGGGGCAGGAGAAGGATCGGTTTTGACGTGTGGGCAAATGAACGTCACGCTGATGCTGGAACCCACAGGTCGCACCGGCTGCGGTACGATCACCTTCTGATGAATCTGCAGCTTCTGGAGCAAGTCCTGCTCCACCAGTGGCGGTGCGTCGTCATTGAACGAACGAGGTCTGAGGGAGAGGGTCAGGAACTCATCGGTATTCTTCTCCGGAGCCACCCCGGGAAAGGGAACGGCTTGAGCCCGGTGGTTATACGAGGGCGGCGGCACGGCGGCCGGGAGGAGTGAGAAGATGGTCCTCTGCTTCTTGTTTGAGGGAGCACCGAGGTTACCTCTGCCGCGCTTACGGGAGCGACAGGAACGGGGAACGCAGCGGTATAACGAGCTCGAGGCCGCAGTGTCCCTGGGAGAGGGGGCGTCGGGAGGCAGTGGGGGAGGATGGGAGGGTTTGGGGGCGATGGGGCGGAACCTGGCCAAGATCTCGTGGGTCTTGGCCATGTGTACGGGGTCAAGCATGGCTGATCTGTACCGTGATGGAGACAAGGGAGGGGAAATGCAAACGGGAATTAAAGAGCGGGGGTTTTAGAGGGGGAAGAAGCCAATGGGCGGGGGGCAACAGAAGCAGCGGAGGTGGTGGCACGTGGGCGGGTGATGTGGTACGTGGAGTGGTGGGTCGGGTGCGGGAGACACGTATGGGGCGCTCGCTTTGTCGTTCGGTGTTGGAATTGGAAACGGGAAGGGGAAGGGATGGGGAAGCGAAGGGGGTTGGTTGGTTGGGACTCAGGAATGGCTCTGCGCGGGAGCCCAATGCCAATCAAAAGCGGGCGAGTGGCGGCACCGCGTAGCATGCGGCTCGCACAGGTAGTGGTAGGCGCAACCTGGCGGGCTTGGCGGTTTTGAACGGCAGGTGACGTGGAGACGACGTGCCCGAGGTCGTGTGCATGGAGGAGGGGTAGTTGTGGGTTGGCGAGTGGCAGGCCATGAGCGACGGTGAGAGCGGACTGGAAAACGGCGAGTTGGGTCGGCGATCGGCGAGAGGTGGAAGAGGCAAAGAAAGGACCTTCGGGTGCAGAGCCGCGTGTCGGTCAGGGATTTGCTGGACTTGTTCATTTTCTTAAACGCGCGTGGCTAACTTGTGAATTCATTTGTATTATTTTTTCTTTTTCCACACTGATTGAACCTAAAATTTTAAATTCTACATTCTGACCCAGAAAAATAATTAAAGATAAATGTATATTTAAGCAAAATTATAATATTATATTGATTTTATATTTATTAATCTCTATATTTTAATTTATTAATTTATTTTTTGTATATATTTTTGTCTTTATAGTTTTTAATGTGTGTAATAAATAAAAATTTCATGCACAATAATAAAAAAAAATGTAATTTTTGTTATTTGATATGTTATACACCGAAGAAATAACTAAGTAATCTGGTAAAACTTACAATTATATATATATATATATATATATATATATATAATATAAAGTGCTAATACAATAATACTTAATATAAATAAATTATGTTTTTGATAAGGACAAAAATTAAATAAAAAATATTTTAATTATAAATTTATCGTTTTTATCTTAGAAATACTATTGATATTAAGAGAAACATTATTTGTTGATATTGTATTAAAGACTAGAAAAGGCGTGCCAACTTTAAAAGAAAAAAATGCTAAGACTAAAATAAATATCAATAAATTGCAAATTTTTTTTCTTTTTTTCCGCACAAATGAAAACTAATATATACACACACAAAACAACAATAATTATAGGTTTTTAATCAAATAAGAAAATAAAAATTAAAAAATGAAATTATTTAACCTTGATTTTTTAATTAAATTGCATTTTTCTCGTTTTTTTCCTGACATAAAAAAAACCTAATATATATATGATACTATTATAATATAACTAAGTATAGAGAAGTATCAAGTCAAGTTAAGGAGGTAGCAATTTAGAAAAATGAATCGAATCAAGAAGGTAGCAACTCGAAAAAATAAACTGAGTGAAGAATGTGACAGCTCGGGATGTAAGTATAAAAATAAGTTAGGGAGATAACAACTCAAGAAAATGAGCCAAGTTAAGGACGTGACAGCTTGGGACGTAAATATAAAGATAAATTAGGGAGGTAACAACTCAGGAAGATGAGTCGAGTCGAAAAGGTAGCAGCTCGGGAAGAAAGCAAAGCTGAGTCAGACGGGTAGTAGCTCGGAAAGTTAGCAGGAAGCCAAAAGAAATATTAATTTTGTTAAGGTGGGACTCCGTAAAATATGTAAGACACTATTTGTTATAGTCCTGGTATGCATGTCATTATCTTTTATAACAAATTGAAGACGCCTTATGGTCTTCACAGAAGATTCCTGTTAGTGCAATCGGCCCAGGTCACGATTGACTGGATTCGAGTTTGACTCGAGCGATGTTTTGATATTTGACATGGAGATTTGACATTGATGTTTGACATTGATGTCTGATAATATTTTGGAGAGATTGTTGATGCAATCGACCCAGGTCATGATTGACCGGACTCGAGTTTGACTAGAGGGGGATTTTGATGGTTGACTGGAGTTGACCATGTCATGGAAAGTCCAAGTCTTGAGTACTTGACATGTAAAGTCCAAGCATGGATCTTGGCAAGGAAAAGTCCAAGCATGGATCTTGGCATGGAAAGTCCAACATGGCTTGGCTATGTAAGTCTAAGGGTGTAGTCTTGGTAGTGAAAGCCCAAGTCATGAGTACTTGGCATTTGGAAAGTCCAAGGGGTTTGATATTGGCGGCGTAAAGTCCAAGGGTGAAGTCTTGGCAGCATAAGTCCAATGGTTGGCGGCGTAAAGTTCAAGCGGAGTCTTGGCAGTGTAAGTCCAATGTGCCTTGTCGGTGTAGACACCGTTAGCATGACATAGCCGATGGAAGCACCTGAAAGCTAGCATATGGATGAACAAGTCATGGATGACTTGGAGGGATCCGATAGGCGCGAGGCTGGCGAAGGTGGCTAGAAGGCTTAAGTCTAGGCTAAGGGTGGTCTAGCAAGTATGGGGGGCACCATACTTGAGGTTAAAACCTCGTGTTTGAGGTTGGCAGTCGACTGACATTATGACCGATTCGACTGCCTAAGTTGACTAAAGTTCGGCTGCCCCTTAAGGGTTGAAAAAGGCTCTAGCAGTCAACTGCTCATTGGAGCAGTCGACTACCATGGATGACAGTGGACTGATGGTTCGACCGCGAGCACAGAATGCTCCGTAGCTAACTAGGCAGTCGGCTATGGACGCTAGCAGTCGACTGGTGATGTCATCAGTTGAATGCCAAGAGATCCATTGGAATTTTTCCAGCATGGATCGAGTTGTTGTCTCACGACAACAGTCTTGGCAGTCGACTGGGGTCTTATTGCAGTCGACTGCCAGGTGGAAATCCAGCCCGATGCAGGTTAAAAAGAAGAGCTCGAGGAGGATTTCGGCAATGGTTCTTTGGGAGCTTTGGTGAGGCGATTTGAAGGCAAATTGCATGTGCATTTTAGGGTCCTTCAAGCTCATCCAAGCAACCAACAAACAAGCACTCAAAAACCCTAGATTGTAAAGTGCTCTTTACATTTATTTGTATTTTGCTTGTATTTTCATGTATTGCTTTTGTAATCACTTGTACGAGGTTTCTCCACCTCCGGATTATTCCGAGAAAGAGTTATTTGATTAGTGGTGTGTGATTGGCATCGCTAGGGCTCTTACGAGCCCAATCCGTGGAGTAGGAACCATTCGATTCCGAACCACGTTATATCTCGTGTTGTGGTTGTGTATCTTGTTGTTTATATTTGTTATTATTATTTCGCTATGCTAACAAGATTGTAGATGATCAAACACGAACGAATTTCATCGAGCATTAAAATGCTATTCACCCCCCTCTAGCGGTCACCGAATCCTCAACAATTCATGATAGAGAGCATTCTTTAACTGCATAATGACATGATCACCTCAACCTGCGTGCCCTTCTATGTGGACGGCGATGTTGATAGTTTGTTACGCAACAACTTGCCCTAACGATGGTGGATATATAAAAGGTAAAGAAGAGGGGTCTTTTGGGGGCTTCGGATTTGATCTCATTCTGCTTAAACTTACTTTTTCTACTACATTCATTTTCTTCACTGCTGCTACTGGTTTCTCTTCCTCATACAAGCTCTAACTTAAGCATCGAAGGACGTTCGTCGGGTAGGTCATGTTGGAGATTCCAGGATCATGCGCAGCAGAATAAAGCGAATAAAATAATTTTTATTCTATCCTAGACATCCCTTGGGGGCCAGGAAAATTTGTTTTGACATAATCACATGAAAACACATAAGGAGAAGGAGAAGTTATACCTTCGAGATTCTTTTGAATCTATCAAAACCACAAGCAAGATCAACGGAGCTTGCCTCTATCAGTATCCACGCCGGGATCACCTGAGACAACTCCTAGAGCAGCAAGCCTTTGTCTCCGATTGGTGCTAGCCAACCGACGGAGACAAGAGAAGAAGAGAGAGGAAAGACAGTTACCAAGGAAAAACCTAAAATAAATCTTTTTCAAACATTATTAAGGGATATATTTATAGATCTCTTAATTAGGTGATCTTAGGAGACTTAAACGGAATATATCTTACCATAATTATCCTATAATTAAGGTAACAACAACTCAGGAAATTTCTATAAAGAGAAATCGGATTCACATGGATGCCAGACACATATGTTGGGTTTCCCATCACAAGGCAGTGTGTGTTCGATCATGTTTCGCAAACATGAACACAACATAAGCAATAAAAATAATAAATCTACATTTATTACAACACACACAACACACGCATGCATATTACAACAAGTGTAGACATAACCGTAAATTTAAATTTGCAATAAAAGGAAATTTATCTACGTTATATCTTTCATATGACGTGTAGCGGGAACGGCATCAACCGGAACGATCCTCGCTAGAATCGTCTCTATCCGTATCCACGCCGAGTTCCTCGGGATGACTTCGCTAAGCCACGAGCTTCATCTTCGTACGGGTTACTAGCCTCGTGTTGAAGACGACGTGATCGAGAGATGATCACGATCCGAATCCAAATTCGGATCCTAATACGAGTTCTCAAAACTCGCTTTTCCGGAGAGGTATTCGTCAACCAATTGACGAATCCTTCGTCCTCCACCTCAGAGGATTACCGGAGATCGAATCCCCAGTAAGTTAGCCACTGTCGGAGCTCTAACCGCCGTCCAAACGACGCTCCGACGAGAGGAGAAGAAGCTGTCCAAAAAATTGGACAACTTGGTGGAGGAGTAGGCGCCGGCCAAAACAAGGAAGCCAAGTGCTCACCTTTTCACCGAGGCCTAGGAAGATCAGGAGGAGGGTTCACCTGAAGCTTGGATGGAGAGCTAGACGGTAGCACAACCAGCTGGGCGGCAATGGAGGTTGGGCGGCACAACTAGGTTGGGCGGCAACTCTAAGCTAGGGTTTGGATTAGGGCTTAATTATCCATTAATCCCTCTTTTATAGAGAACTAATTCTCTTAATGGTTATTGGATCATAACCATTAGGCCCGTTAACCCGCTCCATTAAGATAAGTTAAAATAAACCAAACCATGATGGTTTATTTTAAGTTAAAACGAACCGAACCAACTTTTGGTTCATTCGTTTAAAATAAACCAAACCCTTTGGTTTATTCTCCTCCATTGGATTAGAACCAAACCATTTTGGTTTATCCATTACGTCTTCATAAGACTCGGCCCATCCACGCTTCCATTGCGACTGAAACAATTTCATGCTCGCTTTATGTTTGGTCTAACCAAACCTAGTTTCTCTCGGTCTGAGAATCCCATTCTCAAGCTCGTTTTAAATCCTTTGGATTACGCTCGTTATGCGTGTGACCAAATAGGTTCTCAGTTTATGTTGGCCATCTATAATTAACCATTAATTATAGAACGATCATGAGTGGCACCTAGTAGTACATCATGATCCCCAATTAACCGAAAAGATCAACGGTTGATCCAGAACTATTTCTGAAACCCTTCAGCAGCTCGAATGATTCGTGCCCCATTCCCTTCACTCATCTTATACCCACTTGGTTCAGGACATGGTCTATAGTGTCAGTCCCCACTAGGCTGACTACGTCACACCTAGCCCAAGTATCTTTTCCTCGTCCTACGGATTCTAGTTACTCCACATGTATCGAAGAGTACCTTACTCTAAACATGTAATGCTTTGGCCAAAGACTTTAGTAATAATCCGACGAGAGGCCATGGGTATACATCTCCTCGCAAGGAGTGGTGAATCCTTTATAGGCTATTCAAACACCTTCGATCACTTCGACTTATACCCAATCATCACGGGTCCACATCTCCTTAGAGATATTTGCTTAAGATGTCAAAGCATAAGTCTCCATGATCAAGATGACTTGAATACCGCAAGTCAAAGGAACATCGCACTTAAGCCACAGTAAGAACTTCATTGACATATCTATATATGCAGAGAACCATGTGAAGTCTTACGGCTGGTCACTCCAATGAACTAGTTACCATAACTAGCATCCACGATTAACTCCGGACATCACAATGTCTCCAGCCAGTGAGAATCAGCTGCTTGGATACACCAAGGAGTATACCTCGTGCTAGTCTCGACAGAATTGATGGTGTCCAAATCCATCAATTCATCGACTATGGATAATTCCGATACATCACAATTACACATGTAGAGATACTCACTAGTTGTGATCCAATCACAAATTATCTCATGCTGTGAATCGCATCGTGGACATTCAGTAAATGAGTTTAAGATCCAATCAAATACATGAAACATGTATACTCAAATAGTGAATCTTCATTTATCATATAAATGGATCATACATAAGGCGATTGCCTTAGGACATCTCTCATATATTACTAACAGACTCCCACTTGGCCTAATGCCAATCGCTACGGTATCCAATACCATAAGCTCGAACATGACCCTCAAACTTATTTTGAGGTAATGCCTTAGTCAAGGGATCCGCTAAGTTCTTTTCAGTGGGAATTTTCTCGATTTGTATTTCGTTCCTACTGATGATCTCTCTGATAAGATGATAGCGGTGAAACACATGTTTGGATCGCTGATGAGACCTTGGCTCTTTCGCCTGTGCAATTGCTCCATTGTTGTCGCAGTAGACCAGTATTGCTTCAACAATGGCCGGAATCACACCAAGTTCATGAACGAACTTTTTGATCCAAACCGCTTCCTTTGCTGCTTCCGAAGCTGCAATGTATTCTGCCTCAGTGGTAGAATCCGCTACAGTCTCTTGTTTGGAACTTTTCCAACTCACTGCGCCCCCATTCAAGGTGAACACGATCCAGATCGAGACCCGAATCATCCTTGTTCGTCTCGAAGCCGCATCCATATACCCGCAGTATCACCATGTCCCCTTCTCCATATATTAGGAACACATCCTTAGTTCTTCTCAAGTACTTAAGGATCCGCCCATAATGATCCATTCTCGGATCGGATCGTATCCGCCGTGACACTCAGAGCATACGATACATCGGGCCTCGTACATAACATAGCATACATGATAGATCCTATTGAGGATGCATAGGGAATCTTACTCATACAAATCCTCTCGTCTTCTGTGCGCGGACACATAGACTTCAAAAGGTGTACCCCATGCCTGATGGGTAGGAAACCTTTCTTGGATTCCGACATGCTAAACCTCTTTAGCACTCGGTCTATATATAGATCGCGAAAAGACCAAGCAACTGCTTCGATCTATCTCTATAGATCTTAATCCCGAGGATGTAGGTTGCTTCTCCTGTGTCTTTCATGGAGAATGTCTTGATAACCAAACCTTCACGATCGTAAGATTGAAACATCGTTTCCTATAAGTAGTATGTCATCGACATACAATACTAGGAACACGACTGCACTCCCACTAACCTTCTTGTACACACAAGGTTCGTCTGGATTTTGTGAGAAATCAAACTTTTTGATTGTCTCATCAAAACGAATATTCCAGCTCCTGGATGCTTGCTTCAATCCATAAATGGACTGTCGCAATTTGCATACCTTGGTTTTATCAACCGATGTGAAACCCTCAGGTTGTATCATATACACGTCCTCGAGTAGGTTTCCATTAAGGAAAGCTGTTTTCACATCCATCTGCCATATCTCATAATCATAATGAGCCGCTATGGCCAGGAGCATCCGAATGGATTTAAGCATAGCTACAAAGTAATAGGTTTCATAATCAACACCTTGCTTTTGACGATATCCTTTCGCCACCAATCTAGCCTTATAGGTAATCACATTACCATCCATGTCGGTTTTCTTCTTGAAAACCCACTTGCACCCTATAGGCTTTATGCCTTCAGGTGGGTCAACCAAGTTCCAAACTTGGTTTTCGTACATGGAATCCATTTCCGACTTCATGACACCAAGCCACTTATCCCTTTCTGAACTTGTCAGCACTTCTTCATAACTGGTAGGCTCCTCATCATCAATGAGTAACACGCTCGATTCACTTACGAAATCCATATCTCTCGTGAATATTATGCATGTTCTACCGTGATCTACGAAGATGTGGTGTTACAATAGGTCCAAATTGATTGCTCATCACTATGAGTTGACCGCAGTGCTTCACCGTATCTCATCAATGTCTATTTGAGTCTCGAGCCTCCTCAAGCTCGACGACACTCCCACTGCTTTCTTGCAAGAGAAACTCTTTCTAGAAACACAAAGATGCCTCAAACAAACACCTTTGTTCCACAGATGATAGAATTGGTAACCCCTTGTTTCCTTAGGGTATCCAATAAATAGACATTTATCGACTTAGCATCCAATTTGTCCGACATACCCGCTTCACATAAGCAGACAACCCCATATCTTCAAGTAAGATACATGAGGTTTCTTACTATTCCATATCTCATATGGAGTAGTTGAGACTACCTAGTAGGCATTCTGCTTAACAAGTAAACAAATTGTATGAAGTGCATAGCCCCAAAAGGACTTGGGAAGAGTTGCATGATTCATCATTGACCTGACCATGTCCAACAAGGTCCGGTTACGCCTCTCAGATACACCATTATGCTGTGGTGTATAGGGCGGAGTCCATTGAGACAATATACCATTGTCTCTTAGATAATCAAGAAACTCTTACTTAAGTATTCACCACCTCGATCCGATCGAAGTATTTTAATACACTTGTCATGTTGTTTCTCTACTTCATTTCTGAATTCTTTGAACCTTTCAAAGGCTTCAGACTTGTGTTTCATCAAGAACACATACCCAAACCGTGAGTGATCATCGGTGAAGGTAATGAAGTAGCTATAGCCTCCTAATGCTTGAGTTGACATAGGTCCACATACATCAGTATGTATTAGACCTAGTAACTCTCCCACTGGTTCACCTTTTCCCATAAAAGGTAACTTAGTCATCTTGCCTTTTAAGCATGATTCGTATGTATCGTATGAATCCAATTCAAACGATTCCAGAATTCCACATCGGTGTAATTCGGACATGAGTTTCTTGCTTACATGGCCAAGACGACAATGCCACATGTAGAAGTCTATTTGATTATCCTTTCGAGCACGCTTGTTGCTCACTTCGATATTGAAAATATCACTGGATACGTTCAACGTATAAATACCATTGCTTAAAGTTCCAGTCCTATAAAGAACTCCATTCAAAGTTATGTAACAACAATTGTTACTAAAAGTCAAATGGTACCCATTTCTATTTAAACAAGAAATAGAAATGATGTTCTTTATCAACGAAGGAACATAAAAGAAATTGTCCAGTTCTAAGACAAGTCCTGCAGGTAGTTTCAACAAATACGTTCCGATGGAGAGTGCAGCAACCTTTGCTCCATTCCCAACACGTAAATTTGGCTCTCCCTTGACGAGTCTTCTTCTATTCCTTAGCCCATGTATGTCATTACATATATGTGAGCCACACCCAGTATCCAATACCCAAGTGTTTGAGGAAATAGAATGATAATCAATAATGAAGATATCTGAAGAAGATGGGGCATCCGATGCCTTATTCTTCTTCACGGACTCAAGATAAATCTTGCACTTTCTTCGCAAATGGCTCTCCTTGCCATAATGATGGCAAGTTTCCTTTTGTGCTAGTTCTACCTCCTTAGCCTTTCTCTTCTTTCCCTTCTGCTGTTCCTTTGACTTCCTCTTAGAACCTTTCTTCGAGGAATCAACTAATAGCACCGTCCCCTGCTCATGCTTCGTAAGACTCCACGCCTTTTGAGCAAGCATCACTAGATGAACCTTCTAGCATCTCAGAGGTGAAGAGGAGCTTTGAGACTTCGAACCTTTCGAATCTCACTTGCTCATCAACCAACTCACAAAGATAAAGGACTACGATATGAGCATCCATATGCTCATGTTGCTTTCGTAGCTTGGGTTCCATTGCGGCTAGCATGATGCAACTCATTTGTTCAGAATCACTCACATGTTTCTGATAGGCCAACAATTGGTCCAGAGTTGCATCGTCACTAGGACGGGCGGGAAGAGGCGCTTCGAGGACATTTGCAAGCTTTTCAACCTTGAGAATAATTCTCAAGCTTCTAAGCCAGTCCATGAAGCTCGGCCCAGTCAATTTATTCGAATCCAAAATGGAACGCAAATTCAAAGACATCATGATCAATCTTAGAAATACAAAACGAGCATATATAAGAAAATGATTTTAAAATGCATCAATATACATTTATAAATCCCATTCATTTTTCGAATTTCAAAAACCCCAAAATCACTTCGGGAGATCGTAGGTCCATCTCCGAATGGGCTGATATCCATCATAGTTATGAACAACCTTGGAGAGAGTCCAACAAGCCATTCATAACTACGACGGTAGGTATCGTCTATACCGATTGCATATCACGTATATGCAACTATCACAATGTGCTATCAACTAATTGAATATTCACACATACATCGGGTTGTTAACACATTAACAAGTATGCATCATATGCATAGCACCCAACTTCACCTCCCTTTACATCGACCTTGGAGAGAGTCCAACAAGCCGATGCTCCAGGTTAAAGCCAACCCATTAATCGGGAAATAGTTTTAATATGGTTAGAGCGCATTCAACCAATTAGCCCAGCTTGGAGAGAGTCCAACAACCAAAGCTAACGATTGACCTCTGACTCTTACCATATTAGTATTAAACTATTCCATGGTTTGAACATGTTCGGGTTCGAGCCGGGCTTGGAGAGAGTCCAACAACCCAAACAAGAAACGAAACTCGGGTTCTAACCATATTAATGGAAGGTGTAGGCTTTAATATTGTTTAAGGGTTTTTATGTCTCATCCTCTTTGCATGCAAATAACTATTATCTACATGGCATGACATACATGACATACATCTACATGTCACGACACGCATGGCATAATGTTATGCATCTAATACAATTACATGGCATACAATTATGTCATGTATATATTTCCTAATATGTCATAACTATTTATGGAAATAAAATATGTTTAAGATTTGATTCTCCAAATCAAATCATAATTAAATTAGGAAACAAATTTCCAAATCTAATCACATATTTTATTCATGGAATTATTTGATTAAGGAAAATCTATTTAGGAAACTAATTTCCTAAATCATTAAAACTACTTATGGAAATAAAATATTTTAAGATTTGATTTCCCAAATCAAATCATGATTAAATTAAGAAATAAATTTTCAGAATCTAATCAAATATTTTATTTATGGAAAATATCAATTTCCATAAATACTTCCAACTTTCCAAAAGTGGAAGATTTCCATAAATACTTCTAGACTTTCCAAAATTGAAAAATTTCCATAAATACTTCTAAATTTCCAAAATTAGAAAATTTCCAGAAATACATTATGACTATCGCAAAACCATTTTTACGATTATGTTAAACACAACCTCGGCTCGATACCATCAAGGTTTCCGATCACAAGGCAGGTGTGTTCGATCATGTTTCGCAAACATGAACACAGCAGAAGTAATAAAAATAATAAATCTATATTTATTACAACACACACAATACACGCATGCATATTACAACAAGTGTAGACATAACCGTAAATTTAAATTTGCAATAAAAGGAAATTTATCTACGTTATACCTTTCGTATGACGTGTAGCGGGAACGGCATCAACCGGAATGATCCTCGCTAGAATCATCTCTATCCGTATCCACGCCGAGTTCCTCGGGATGACTTCGCTAAGCCACGAGCTTCTTCTTCGTACGGGTTACTAGCCTCGTGTTGAAGACGACGTGATCGAGAGATGATCACGATCCGAATCCAAATTCGGATCCTAATATGAGTTCTCAAAACTCGCTTCTCCGGAGAGGTATTCGTCAACCAATTGACGAATCCTTCATCCTCCACCTCAGAGGATTACCGGAGATCGAATCCCCGGTAAGTTAGCCGCTGTCGGAGCTCTAACCGCCGTCCAAACGACGCTCCGACGAGAGGAGAAGAAGCTGTCCAGAAAACTGGACAGCTTGGTGGAGGAGTAGGCGCCGGCCAAAACAAGGAAGCCAAGTGCTCACCTTTTCACCGAGGCCTAGGAAGATCACCGGAGGGTCGCCGGAGGGTTCACCGGCTGAAGCTTGACGCCGCAAAGGAGCTGACGGCAGCACAACTGGGCGGCGGCAATGGAGGTTGGGCGGCACAACTAGGTTGGGCGGCAACTCCAAGCTAGGTTTGGATTAGGCTTAATTATCCATTAAGCCCTCTTTATAGAGAGAACTAATTCTCTTAATGGTTATTGGATCATAACCATTAGCCCGCTAACCCGCCTCCATTAAGATAAGTTAAAATAAACCAAACCATGATGGTTTATTTTAAGTTAAAACGAACCAACCAACTTTTGGTTCATTCGCTTAAAATAAACCAAACCCTTTGGTTTATTCTCCTCCATTGGATTAGAACCAAACCATTTTGGTTCATCCATTATGTCTTCATAAGACACGCCCATCCACGCCCATTGCGATCAAACGATTTCATGCTCGCTTATGTTTGGTCCAACCAAACCTAGTTTCTCTCGGTCCGAGAATCCCATTCTCAAGCTCGCTTTAAATCCTTTGATTACGCTCACAGCGGTGACCAAATAGGTTCTCGCTTATGTTGGCCGCCTATAATTAACCATTAATTATAGAACGATCATGAGTGGCACCTAGTAGTACATCATGATCCCCAATTAACCAAAAGATCAACGGCGATCCGTAACTATTTCTCAAACCCTTCAAGAGCTCGAATGATTCGCGGCCCCATTCCTTCACTCATCTTATACCCACTTGGTCTGTGACATGGTCTATTGTGTCCCTCACTAGGTCGACTACGCCACACCTAGCCCAAGTATCATTTCCTCGCCTACTGGATTCTAGTTACTCCACATGTATCGAAGAGTACCTTACTCTAAACATGTAATGCTTTGGCCAAAGACTTTAGTAATAATCCGACGAGAGGCCATGGGTATACATCTCCTCGCAAGGAGTGGTGAATCCTTTATAGGCTATTCAAACACCTTCGATCACTTCGACTTATACCCAATCATCCCGGGTCCACATCTCCTTAGAGATGTTTGCTTAAGATGTCAAAGCATAAGTCTCCATGATCAAGATGACTTGAATACCGCAAGTCAAAGGAACATCGACTTAAGCCACAAGAAGAACTTCATCGACATATCTATATATGCAGAGAACCATATGAAGTCTTACGGCTGGTCACTCCAATGAACTAGTTACCATAACTAGCATCCACGATTAACTCCGGACATCACAATGTCTCCAGCCAGTGAGAATCAGCTGCTTGGATACACCAAAGAGTATACCTCGTGCTAGTCTCGACAGAATTGATGGTGTCCAAATCCATCAATTCATCGACTATGGATAATTCCGATACATCACAATTACACGTGTAGATACTCACTAGTTGTGATCCAATCACAAATTCTCTCATGCTGTGAATCGCATCGTGGACATTCAGTAAATGAGTTTAAGATCCAATCAAATACATGAAACATGTATACTCAAATAGTGAATCTTCATTTATCATATAAATGGTTCATACATAAGGCGATTGCCTTAGGACATCTCTCATATATTACTAACAATGACTTGGTCGTGTGTCCTTCTAGGTACAACCCAGTTTTAGCCGTTTTTCCAACCAAAGCTAGGCACGACCCGTGCCAAGTTAGGCACGGGCATGTGAGGCTCTATATGGTCCATTTAACTTCGTTTAGGTGCGTTATAATCGTGTCAAGTCCAACAAAGCCATAGGAGGTTCCATAGCCTCCGTTTCAACCCCCCCCCCCTTGGTCTGGTCCAACCAGACATATCCTCTCTCAATGAGAATCTCATTCTCAGATTTGTTTTACATCTCGAGATCACCTGTAGTGTGTGTGACTCAATAGGTTTCTGGTTATGTTCGTCATTCATAATTAACCCCTTAATTATGAATAGATCATAAGTGGAACCTAGCAGTACATCATGACCCCCAATTGATCGGAAAGTCTAAATCGACTCCAGAACATTTTCTGAACCCTTCAGTAGCTTTAGTTATTCATGCCTTGTTCCTTTCACTCATCCTATACCAACTTGGTTCAAGACATGGTCTCTGCGTTTGTCCCTACTAGGCTGATTACGTCACATCTAGCCTAAGTTAATTTCCTTGTTCTGTGGATTCAAGTTACTCCTACATATTCCCAAAAGACCATCTTCTTAACATGCTTGCTCTAGCCAGAGACTTCTGAGTAACAATCCTGACAAAAGACATAGGGTATACACTTTCTTTATCAAGAGTGGTGAATCCTCTATGAGCTATTCAAACACCTTCGATCACTTTGGCTTATACACAATCATCCCGGAGTTACACTTACTATGTAGATGGCCGCAAAGAAATCAAAGTACAAGGCGCTATGATCAAGGTAACTTGAATACCAGATCGAACGGCCGGCTAGAGGGGGGTGAATAACCCTCTTACGATGGATGTCGTAATTTACTCGTTCTTCTTGCGTTGGTTATCTATGATTGTCGTTAGCGTAGTGGAAACAATAAAACAAGAATAATACTAACAAAAATACAAGCACACCAAATACGCAAGCATATACGTGGTTCGGAACCTTAGGGTTCCTACTCCACGGGGCGAGCTCAAATAGCTCTAGAGATGCACACGACAATACTCAAACTCCTTCTCGACGACACGTCGGAGGTGGAGAAACCTCGTACAAGCTATTACAACAGTAATACTACAAGAAATATAAATACACTAAGAAATACAAGTAAAGAATGCTTTACAACTCTTAGCTTTGAACCCTTTCTTGTTGCTTGCTTTGGATGGCTCTTGAAGGACTGGAATGCAGCAGCAATTCCCCTCCAATCGCTTCCTTAAAGTCTTGGCGAAATCCTCCAACTCGAGCTCCATTTATAACCTGCATCAAGCTGTTTTCGCGCACATCAGTCGACTGATCGTGACTATCAGTCGACTGGTCATGTAGCCGTTGTCTCACAACGGCCAGATCCACATTGGTCAAGTTCCAACGGATCACACATCAGTCGACTGATGGCACCCATCAGTCGACTGATCATCCATCAGTCGAGTGTTGGCGAGCTCGACTCCATTCTCGCGTCGCGGTAGTGTGATCGATCGCTTCCCTAAGCGATCGATGATCTCTAAATGATCGCCTCTCCCATGGCAGTCGACTAATCAGCCAGTCTTGGTTCAGTCGAACACTGGTCGAACCCATACGACCTAGAGCAGTCGACTGGCACCTATGCCAGTTGACTGATGTCGGCTAAAACCTCAAACACAAAGTTGTTTGATCGTCCGACACTCAGTCTTAGCCACTTGGCCAAGTCCACCTTATCCCTCATGGAGTTCCCCACCGAAGCTCTCTTCCCTCGGCCTACGTCCCTCGGATGCGCCAAGCGCACGACTTTGCAACGCCATCCTTCGCGTCTCATGCCCTAGAAGTATGCTTCTCTTTGGGCTCACTCCATTCGCTCCCCGTCCGACGGTCCCTCAGATGCACCAAGCACACGGCTTTACAATGCCATCCTTCACCGACTCAAGGACCCGAGCATAGTGAACTTGCCAAGTTCTCAAGACTTCCCAAATGCACCAAGCGCACGACTTCGCAATTCATTTCTCACCAAGCACCAAGCGCACGACTTCGCAATGCTTTGGATTTCCCATGCCAAGCACCAAGCGCACGACTTCGCAATGCTTTGGACTTTCCCATGCCAAGGCTTCCCCCTTGGACTTCCACACCAAGCTCCATGCTTGGATTTTCCATGCCAACCCCATGTTGGACTTTCCCATGACAATCCCATGTCATGAGTTTTTTCTATCATCAAAATACTATCAAGGTACTGCTCGAGTCAAACTCGAGTCAACCTGGGCCGATTGCACCAACAATCTCTCCCTTTTTGATGATTGCCAAAACTACCATCTCAAGTCTACCAATTCTTCCATATTGGCAATTCTCATATCCCAATGAGAATTTCAACGAACCTAATTGGTAACTTGGTAACTTCTCCCCATTTTTGACATTACATCAAAAAGGTCCTCCCCAAGGGTATGAATGTCTCATATCCCAATGAGATCTTACAATCTCTCCCTTGGAGGAACACATGCCTATAATCTTTCTAGTGATCCCATATCACTTAAAGAGAGGCAACCCAATTTTCCTCCCATGAGGAAATACACATCCATCTTCCCATGATGGATACCTCCCCCTAGAGGCTTGCTCCCCCTTGACCATTGCACTAACAATGTCCTTGGAGAGTCTCTAAGCCAATAGGAACATTAAACCAAACAAAATTAAGGCAAAGTTCAACAATGAACTCTCATCCACCTTAAAATTGATACTCACCCTCAACCCAACTCCTAATCCATATCCAATGGATTTTCACCCTCTCTAATACTTTCCCAAGCATATCCTAGGGTTAGGAGTGGTTAGGAGACCAAAACACAGCTAAACATGGGCCTAACCAACAAGGTTTACCCGAAATCAGCATTTTCGATCATTGCGTCGAAACGATCGACACACTCATCACCGACCGACTCCTGGCAATGATCGATAACTCGATTTTCTGAATTTCAAAAATGACTTTCCGAAATTCATAAGTAAATATACATAAGTAGATAAATCTTGAAATTTGGTATGTATACTACTTATCACAAACATTATGGGTGAAAAATATTAGAAAATTATTTTACCCATTAAACTAGGAGATTGATACAAAGTTCAAAATATAAGAAAAGCTTCAATAAAGAGCCCTCTTTGTATCATCTCATTCAATGGTGATAGCTATCAAAAGATAGGCTTCACCAAGGTTTTTCAAAATGTTTTCAAAATGTTTTTTAAAACCTTTATTTTCTTTTTCCTAAACATCTCACCAATATCTAGATGTGTAAAACACATACAAGTCAAGTTTTTAGTGAGATGTGGGTTTTGTTTTCTTTATGTTCTCATGCATATTTCTAAGGCAATATTCTTTGATTCCCATCAAATCATGCCATAGTCCTTAATTTCATTTTATTTATATGCATGATATGATTATGACATAGATATGATTTAAGTAAAAGCATATGCCAATATCATGATGTCATGGCATGTAAATGAGATCTAGGCATTCATGACATCTAAACATAAATCTAAACATGATCATGACATTTTTATAGATAAAATGAGAATGATGTCATGACATGGCAAGGCAAACAAATCATGACAAGTAAAATATACTAAGGTATAAAATACCTAAGTGTTAAATCCAAAATGTCATTTCTAGGAATTAATCCCATATTGCCTTAATACCATCATTCCCCCTAGTGTGCCAAAAACCCAAAATGGCACACCAATACCTCTAAGACCTAATTGTGCCAATTTAATCATTTTTAACTTCTCAAACCATATTAGTACACCCTAATGTGTCAACTCACAATGGCTAGGTTAACCACCCATCCACTTAGGGTTGACACACCCTAACCCATTTAGCGTGAATCAATCACGCTCTTAGGAACCCAATATCTATTGGAGCTCCTTGGGTTAACAAGGTATTCCCTAGGGATAACTTCCCTAGATACCTTCCTAATGACCCTTTTAGGCTTTGAAACCATAGTCTTTTGGGTCTTTCCTAGGTCAACTCTAGAGGTAACTCCCCTAATGACCTTCTTAGTGGCCTTCTTGGTTTTCCTTAGGTCCTTAGCCACTAAGCAAACACCATGGCTAGACTTAGGGATAGCTTCCCTATTAGCCTTGGTTTTTCTAGACCTAGATGTTGTCCCATAATTAAATGGAACATTATGGTAGGACATAGGTTTGTGACCCAAACCCTTCTTGCCCTTAGGTATTTCTTGTTTCCTAGGCCTTGACTTTTGTGTATTTGACCCTTGAACCGAATTTTTAATTATTGCTAGGGTCTTCTCCAATTTGTCTAGCCTTGACCTCAAGGCTTGATTTTCCACCTCTAATCTTCCCAATTTTGAATTTTCATTCTTTCTTTGGGAAGGACTCTTTCTAGGCATGTGCCTAGATTTCTTGGGGTTGACACTTAGGTGATTTTCAATTCTCCTAATGGACTCTTTTGGTAAAATATTTCTAGAATTATGAGTCCTAGGTTTGTCCTTAGTTATATGAACATGCTTGTCACCTAAGCAATAAACCTTATTATTTCTCCTAGCATGCTTTTCATTGATAATAGCAAGAGAGCTAAAATAATTCTTAGCATGTTTTTTAACTCTAGGAATTAAAGGTGCATTAAATAAATTTACCTTAGGGTTAGCTTTAGGAGCTCCCCCTACATGAGTTGCACCTTCTTGTCCTTTCTTCCTCCCCCTAGGGCATTGGCTTTGGTAGTGTCCCTTTTGATTGCATTTGAAGCACACAATGTTCTCTTTGCTCTTAATTGAGGGAACATCGGCATCGTTTGACTTTGGGTTGACTTTTGGTGTCGATGCCTTCTTCTTAGCCAATTTAGGGCATTTGCTCTTGTAATGCCCTTTCTCCCTACACTCAAAGCATATTATGTGATTTTTATTTAAAATAATAACACTTGAGTTACCTAGGGAGGTGGTGGAGGCCTCTTCCTGATCTTCACTTCTCCCGGATGTGGATGCTTCTTGTTCTTGCTCCGGGATGGAAGATTGCCTCTCCTCCCCCTCAATGCTAGAGGTGGAGGTCTCCACCAAGTCATCAACATCTTCAAATGTTGTGGGTTCTTCTTCCTCGGCATTTCCTTCTACTTGTGCCGGTTGGGAATTTTCTTAGAAATTTATTATCTTATTCCATAGTTCCCTTGCATCCCTATAATCACCCAATCTAGACCAAATAGTGTTAGGAAACAAATCACTAATCAATTTAATTACCTCGAGATTTGTCTTGAAGTTCTTGATTTGGTCTTGGGTCCACTTTGATTTTTCAATGGGCTTGTTGTGTTTGTCCCTAGGTATCTCAAAACTATTTTCTATAATAATCATATAATCAAAATCAGTTTCGAGATATACCTCCATCCGTTTCTTCCACCAAGCAAGATCTCCTTCGAATTTCGGTGGATGGATGAAGCCGGCCATTTTGTAGTGCTCTCGCGGCGGTTAGTCCTTGAAGAGTGACCTCGGCTCTGATACCACTTGTTGGAGATCGAACGGCCGGCTAGAGGGGGGTGAATAGCCCTCTTACGATGGATGTCATAATTTACTCGTTCTTCTTGCGTTGCTTATCTATGATTGTCGTTAGCACAGCGGAAACAATAAAACAAGAATAATACTAACAACAATACAAGCACACCAAATACGCAAGCATATACGTGGTTCGGAACCTTATGGTTCCTACTCCACGGGGCGAGCTCAACGAGCTCTAGAGATGCACACGACAATACTCAAACTCCTTCTCCATGACACGTCGGAGGTGGAGAAACCTCGTACAAGCTATTACAACAGTAATACTACAAGAAATATAAATACACTAAGAAATACAAGTAAAGAACGCTTTACAACTCTTAGCTTTGAACCCTTTCTTGTTGCTTGCTTTGGATGACTCTTGAAGGACTGGAATGCAGCAGCAATTCCCCTCCAATCGCTTCCTTAAAGTCTTGTCGAAATCCTCCAACTCGAGTTCCATTTATAACCTGCATCAAGCTATTTTCGTGCACATCAGTCGACTGATCGTGACCATCAGTCGACTGGTCCTGTAGCCGTTGTCTCACAACGGCCAGATCCACGTTGGTCAAGTTCCAACGGATCACACATCAGTCGACTGATGATACCCATCAGTCGACTGATCATCCATCAGTCTGTTGGATCGATGCGGTTCGCTAGAGGGGGGGTGAATAGCAAAAAACCTTTTCTTTTTCTTTCGTTCGTTAAAACTCGAGAGATAATTAATTAATTACAGTGGAAATGTAAAGTAAATAAATACAATGAAGTTTTACTTGGTTTGTAGCCTTCGACTACTACTCCAAGGCCCTAGTGGTCCTTGACCACGTACGGAGGGCAAAAGCACTAAAGGAACTCCTCCTCGTTAGAGGTAGGAGTTAATCGATACAAGAAGGAACCACAAAAACTTGAGATAGAGGGACACTCCCCCTCTCCTAGTATACGATAAAAGCTCCGGAAATGTAAATGACAAACTGATAAAAAAAGCTAATACCGACGTACAAAAATAATAAGGAAAGTTAAACCTAGACGTCGGAATGGAAGGACTTCGTTGTCGGAGAGTTGCAGCGTAATGGAGGCTTTTGAGCACTTAGAAAATTGTGTGAAACCCTAGGTTTGGCCCTCCTTTTATAGCCTTTGAGCCCCTTTTCGAGAGGAACCCTAGCCAATCAAATTTGAGCACATCTTCCCTTGAAATTTGGTGATAATCCTTGACTCCTCGAATCTGATCATTGACCATCACTCGACTGATGGCCATCATCACGATCGATGGCAAGATCGGGCCGAAAGTCGACTTCTAGCGATCGTTTGACGGCAATGAGTCCTCCAAGCCGGGCAATGATCGATGCTAGTCAGAGGCAAAGTTTGCTCAAAGAAAACATTATTTTGACGGCTCGACCATCCGAGATCTCGACCTAGACCATCTATGGGATGTCTTTGGTCGGATCTACGCTTAAGATCATCCTCGTAAAGAGGATACGACCTCACTTACGCTCGCACACACGAGCTTACCTCGATACTTACGTGTCGCTTTTGCTTCCGGCCTTCCACTCGATTCCTTCAGCTCCCTCCGAAGTAACTCGAGTATCGCCCGACCACCGCGGCTTCCTCCGGTGTCGCTAGCCTTCACTCAGATTGAGACTTTTCTACACACTTGATTTAGCTGTGAGATAACAATATAAGGTTAACTTTGTTTCGTTTGCTATAATCAAATCTTAGGTTTGTCTTAGGTGCCCTCTGCACCAACAATCTCCCGCTTTTTGATTTTTGTCAAACCCACATACAAAGTTAAGACAAAAATAAGTATGAGATTATGCATGAATGAGTAGGAGTATATAAAATCCTTTTCAAGTGCTCCCTTGAGGAATCCTCCCTTGACCGAGGGTGAGTACTTGAGAAAGAGTTTTAACTCTCCCTAGATATTTGCTACTAAGAAAAGAATTAAGTAACCAAATTACTTAATGTTGGCCATAGTGTTTAAAATAAGTTTTAGGTTAAGAAACCAAATGATTTCTTAACCTCGCCTTTGGTTAAATAAGTTTTCAAAACTTAACGTTAACTTTGGTTTAATTATGAAGTAAGAGTTAAGTTATAAAAAATTAAATTTTGACTCCTTAACTTTTATCCTTTTTCTCCTTTTTCTCCCCCTTTTGCCATATATCGAAAAGAGTAAGGGGTGTGTGGAAAACAAGACAAATGTTAAATTTAAAGTCCAAGCATGTTCCACATTTTTTTTAAAAAAAATAATATACTGAAAATAAGTTCATCTATAAAATGTTCGACTCATATTTGGCTTGATTGATATGAAGGATCAACTGGTCGTAGTCGATTAGTATGTATGATTATACTCGTGGTTCATAGCGATGCACTAGCTCTACATACGGAACCAGTGAGTAAGGTCCTAACATCTCACCCATCTACGTGGCTAAGTACACAAACACATTAGTCCTATGTGTTGTGAGATGTATTGGCTCCTTAAATCTATAGGTGCATGATATCTAAGGTATGTCCTATACTAGTTCCATAACAAAAATGAAAGTTAAGAAATAGTAGTAAGAAAATATAATTTGCATGTACCTATTCTATTACGCACATGCCCAATTTTTGTCTTAGTAGACTAAATTCGGCCGGGTAGGGGTTTAGTAAATAGATCCGCCACGTTAGACTTCGATTCGACGTATTCGAGGTGTATGGCTCCGTTGGCCACATGTTCTCGAATGAAATGGTGTTTGACCTCTATATGTTTGGTCCTAGAGTGACATATCGGATTCTTTGTAAGATTAATTGAACTAATGTTATCTACGTGAAGTTTAGTATTTGTAAAGTCTAACTTAAAGTCGCGGAGAGTGTGCTTCATCCAAAGAAGTTGAGTGACACACTCACCCATCGCGATGTATTCGGCTTCGGTGGTAGATAAGGCAACACAATGTTGCTTCCTACTGCACCAACTCACTAGACTCGAGCCGAGTAGTTGACAACAACCACTCGTGCTCTTCTATCCGAGTTTACTACCGGCATAATCCGAATCGGAGTAGCCGATTAGTTCGAACTCGGTAGATCTAGGATACCAAATACCGACATTAAGTGTACCCTTTAGATATCTAAGGATATGCTTAACTAGGGTTAGGTGAGACTCCTTAGCACAGGTTTGAAACCTGGCTCACATACTTACTGCGAATAGGATGTCGGGTCGACTCGCAGTTAAGTATAGAAGACTTCCTATTGCGCTCCTATAGTACTTTAAGTCAATGGACTTACTTTCTAGGTCTTCTCCTATGTTAACATTTATCGCCATTGGGGTGTTTATTACCTTAGCGTCTTGCATTCCAAATCTTTTAATTAACTCCTTAGTGTATTTTTGTTGATATAGGTATATACCATCCTTAGTTTGTTTAATTTGTAGACCTAAAGAAACTTAACTCGCCTACCAAGTTCATTTCGAACTCACTTTCCATGAGCGAAACGAACTCGTTTAGTAAGGCTGAGTTAGAGGTTCCAAAAATTATATCGTCTACGTAAATTTGAGCTATGAATATTTCTTTACCTAAGGTTTTTACAAAGAGAGTTGGGTCAACTAAGCCTTGGTTAAACCCTGTTGACTTAAGATGGATTGAAAGTCTCTCGTACCAAGCTCGAGGAGCTTGTTTAAGTCCATAGAGAGCTTTCTTAAGTTTTAGAAGATGGTCGGGTTTATCTAGATTTTCAATCCGGGGTTGGTGACATAAACTTCTTCTTTAATGTATCCATTTAAGAATGCCGACTTAACATCCATTTGAAACAGCTTAAATCCTCGATGTGCGGCATAAGCTAGCAACATTCGAATGGATTCGAGTCTAGCTACTGGGGCATAGGTTTCGTCGTAATCTAAGCCTTCGACTTGGCTAAACCCTTTGGCGACTAACCTAGCCTTGTTTCTAACTACTTCACCTTTATCATCAAGCTTATTTCGAAACACCCACCTTGTTCCAATTATTGTTTTGTCTTTAGGTGGTGGTACTAACTCCCACACTTCATTCCTAGTAAATTGGGCTAGCTCTTCTTGCATTGCAATAATCCAATCGGGATCAAGAAGAGCTTGTTCAATTGATTTGGGTTCTATCTTTGAAATTAAGGAAATTTGACTAAGGTTCCTATAGGATGCTCTAGTTCGAACTCCTAGATTAGGATCTCCTATCACTTGATCGATAGGGTGGTTAGTTTGAATCCTAGATTGGGTTGGGTTTGTGTCACCTAATGCTTGATCAATGGGGTGACTTGGTTGAACACTAGTTTGGTTGGAGTCATCTATCACTTGATCAATAGAGTGACTAGGTTGACCTAGGTTAGGATTAACACTAGACCTGATCTCCGGATCAGAGTTAGGTTTAGTATGAATCGGCTCGCTAATTGGGGTTGCCGGGGGTTTTGTAGGTTCATGTCCTTCATCAAATACTACATTGATAGTCTCCTCGACTCTAAGGGTGTCGTGGTTATATACTCTATAAGCTCTACTTGTAGTCGAGTATCCTAGAAAGATTCCGGTCGTGGTTTTGGATGTAAATTTCCCTAGGTAATCCTTAGTGTTTATGATATGTACCTTACACCCAAATACCCTAAAGTACTTGATGTTAGGTATTTTATCGTGATAAATCTCGTACGAGGTCTTAAGGTGCCTCTTTACCATAAGGATCCTATTTTGGACATAGCAAGCCGCCGCCCTAAAACCTATCGGGTAGGTCGTATTCATTCAACATGGTCCTAGCGGCTTCTTGTAGAGTTCGGTTTTTCCGCTCCACTAGGCCATTTTGTTGAGGGGTCCTAGGGCAAGAGAATTCATGGTGGTATCCGTTTAGGTTACAGAAGTCGGTGAACCTTTGATTTTCGAATTCACCACCATGATCGCTTCTAAGTCTTTTAACCTTAAGGTCTTTTTGATTCTCGATTAATTTGAATAGATTGATTAATTGATCTAGGGTATCATTTTTATGTTTGATGAACCTAACCCAGGTAAACCTGGAGTAGTCGTCAATTATGACTAAGCAATATTGACTTCTATTGAGAGACTTGGCTCCATGTGAATTGAATAGATCCATATGCAGGAGCTCAAGTACACTTGAGGTTCGTTCTTGGTTAGTTAACTTGTTTTGTGTCCTAGGTTGTTTTCCTTGTTGACAAGCATTATAGATTTTATTAACCAAATTGTTGAGGTTGGGTAAGCCTCTGACTAAGCCACTCTGACTCATCTTGTGGACGAGTCTTGAGTGCGAGTGACCGAGTCGTCGGTGCCACAACCATGATTCCTCTTGCCATGTCACAAGACACTTAGTTGAGGAGTTGGTTAAGTTGACCGTATAAATGTTGTTATTTCTAGTTCCTTTAAGAATTGTTTTAGAGGTTTCGTTGGTATTAATTACGCATTCATTTTCTAGAAATATAACCTTATAGTTATTATCACACAATTGGCTTACACTAAGTTATATTCAAAATTCTCTACAAGTAATACATTTTTAATAACAAAATTTGTGTTAAGCTCGATATCACCTGATCCGATGATTTTGAGCTTGCCGTTATTCCCAAAGGCTACCGATCCTTGTCGTTTGAATCGAAGCTTTGCGAATTTGAGTTGATCCCCGGTCATGTGTCGGGAGCAACCGCTGTCCAACATCCATTGATCCTACACACAAGGTGGTTGGATTGGATGTTAGATTTTATGTTAAGAAAATTGGTTGTAAGTTGTTAACCCTAGGTCATCTCACCGGAGTCTATATGATCAAGCATGTTATACTTATGTGTTTTTTTTTTTTGAGATGACTTCCAATTAAGTTGATTAAGTGGATTTAGGTTCAAGTAATTTTATGTTAGATTTGGATTTAACCCTAGGCTTGTCAAGTTTACCTTTTCAAGATCATGGCTTCCAGGTCGTGGCGAGGCACAGGGGCCTTCTTTTATCGGATCATCGACCACTTCCTTAGACAAAGCCATTTTCAAGAAAATGATGACTTGACTCACCTAAAATTATTTCCTCGTCTAACTAGTTATTTTTGAAAAGAGGCTCCCCGAGGCTCAATCTTTTCGAAGAATTTTAGTTGGTTATGTTTTTGAAAAGAGGCTCCCCGGGGCTCATTCTTTTCAAAGTTGATTATGTTCACGTTCTAAGTGAGTTCACAAGTTTTAAAGTACAAGCTTTCTAGTTAAAGCATGCAATTTCTAAGTTAAAGCACAAACATTCTAAGTTAAAACATGCAATTTCTAAGTTAAAGCACAAACATGTTTTGTATTGGCTCCCCCTAGACCGTTGAATCGGTTCGGTCTATCCACATAGTGGATTTGGTCCTTGGGAACCCAGTACGGGTTAAATCCTAGAGTTGAAATCAAAAAGTTCTTAGGGACCCATGCTTGGACATGTTTCTTATGTCGACTTACAATCGACATATACGACCTATTAGTCGTGTTTGAGTTAAACCCTAGTCCAGCCTTGTTGTACACAACCCTTTGAGATCCAAGTAGGAGGTCAAGTCCTTTGGATCCCGAAGTGAACCTTTCCAACGTGTTCCTAAGATCTTCGACTTGACTTTTCAAGAGAGAGTTCTCAACTTCGAGCTTTTGAACTCGAGTTGAGTCCTTCTCTTGAACTCGACTAGTCGAAGAGGTTAGGGAGACCTCGTGTTTGAGGAGTTTAACCTCCTCAACAAGGGTCTCGACCTTGGACTCGGACTTAGCTAACTTCCTAGACAAAAACCTAACCATATTATGTAAAGTATTAAATAAAGCTCGACTCACCTTAAGGGTATCTTTTGAATCGGATGCGTATCCGTGGCTTGACTTGAAGGTAGCTTCGTAGTCCGAGTCATCCTCAGGTTCTGACTCAAGTTCAGGCTCGGTCTCCGTGTCCGACTCAATTGATTTCGCCATGAAGACGTGGTCTTCGTCTTCTTCGGATGACGCTTCTTCCCATGTCGCGTTGAGGGCCTTCTTGTGCTTAGGTGCTTGGTGGTTGAGCTTGGGGCACTCGGACTTGATATGTCCAAACCTGTTGCACTCATAACACCTAATGTTAGAACTTTTAGGCTTACCTTGGTTGGGTCGAGTCGTGGTTCACTTTCGTCCCTTGGCTATCCTTCGAGCTAGGTTCATTAGTTCGGCAGTCAACTCCGGGTCAACTTCTTCTTCGGACTCGTCTTCCTCCTCGGTTGGTGGTGGCTTGCTTGCGATTTTCTTCTTCTTTGAACCTGCAAACAAGGCTATACCCCTCTCGGGTTCCGAGTTGGATTGTTCATGTAATTCGAAATCCGAAAAGAGTTCATCTAACCTAATTTTAGAAAGATCCTTGGAGACCTTATAGGCATCAACCATGGATGCCCATAAGGTAGTCCTCGGAAAAGAGTTTAGGACATACCTTATAAGGTCGCGGTTTTCGACCTTTTGCCCGATTGCGTGTAGGTTGTTGACTATGTCTTGGACACGGGCGTGGAGTTGCGTCGTGGACTCGTGTTCCTGCATTTTTAGTGTGTACAATTTATTGAATAACAAATCACGTTTGCAAACCTTAGCTTGATCCGATCCTTCGTGTAACTCGATTAGCTTTGTCCAAAGATCCTTTGCGCTTATGAAGGGGCCGACGCGATTTAGCTCTTCCTTGGATAGGCCGCATTGAAGGATTTGTGTTGCCTTGGCGTCGGCTTCGACTTGTCGTTTTGTCGCAATGGTCCATTGATCATAATCCAAGGAGTCACCCACTTCATTAGTCGGAAGTGTGAAACCCGTTTGGATTATGATCCACATCTCGATTTGGGTTTTGAGAAAGCATTCCATCCGACCCTTCCAATAACGGAAGTCATCTCCGTTGTAAAACGGAGGTCGGACGGTGCTAAAACCCTCGAGATGGGCCATTAGAACAAAAGACAAAAGAAGACGAAGGAAAAACTAGCAACGACAAAAAACACACAAAAAGTACCAAGACTCGCGTCTTGGATTAGTAGTGCGGGAGTAGATTTAACAAAGCGAAAAAAATCTAAAATAAACAGAAATAAAAGAAAAATAAATCTGTGAAAAATGGCTAGATTGGTGGTTTCACCAAATCTTAGCAACCCCCGGCTCTGATACCAATTGTTGGATCGATGCGGTTCGCTAGAGGGGGGGTGAATAGCGAAAAACCTTTTCTTTTTCTTTCGTTCGTTAAAACTCGAGAGATAATTAATTAATTGCAGCGGAAATGTAAAGTAAATAAAGACAATGAAGTTTTACTTGGTTCGTAGCCTTCGGCTACTACTCCAAGGCCCTAGTGGTCCTTGACCACGTACGGAGGGCAAAAGCACTAAAGGAACTCCTCCTCGTTAGAGGTAGGAGTTAATCGATACAAGAAGGAACCACAAAAACTTGAGATAGAGGGACACTCCCCCTCTCCTCGTATACGATAAAAGCTCCGAAAATGTAAATGACAAACTGATAAAAAAAGCTAATACCGACGTACAAAAATAATAAGGAAAGTTAAACCTAGACGTCGGAATGGAAGGACTTCGTTGTCGGAGAGTTGCAGCGTAACGGAGGCTTTTGAGCACTTAGAAAATTGTGTGAAACCCTAGGTTTGGCCCTCCTTTTATAGCCTTTGAGCCCCTTTTCGAGAGGAACCCTAGCCAATCAAATTTGAGCACATCTTCCCTTGAAATTTGGTGATAATCCTTGACTCCTTGAATCTGATCATTGACCATCAGTCGACTGATGGCCATCATTAGTCGACTGATGGCAAGATCATCGAGTCTTCGACTTCTCGACGATCATTGTTTGACGGCATGAGTCCTCCAAGCCGGGCAATGATCGATGCTAGCTGCAGGGCAAAGTTAGCTCAAAGAAAACATTATTTTGACGGCCTCCGACCATCCGATCTCGACCTAGACCATCTATGGGATGTCTTTGGTCGGATCTACGCTTAAGATCATCCCCGTAAAGAGGATACGACCTCACTTACGCTCGCACACACGAGCTTACCTCGATACTTACGTTTTGCTTGGCCTTCCACTCGATTCCTTCGGCTCCCTGAAGTAACTCGAGTATCATCCTCACCACACCGCGGCTTCCTCCGGGTGTCGCTAGCCTTCAGCTCCAGCATTGAGACTTTTCTGCACACTTGATTTAGCTCGTGAGATAACAATATAAGCTTAACTTTGTATCGTTTGCTATAATCAAAACTTAGGTTTGACTTAGTGTCAGTGAGCTCGACTCCATTCTCGTGCTCGCACAGTGTGATCACGATCCGATACTCCCAATGATCGCCTCCCATGGCGTCGATCGATCACCCGGCCTTGGTTGATGAACATCGGGCGACCTAGAGCAGTCGACTAGCACCTATGCCAGTCGAATGATGTCGGCTAAAACCTCAAACATAAAGTTGTTTGATCGTCCGACACTCAGTCTTAGCCACTTGGCCAAGTCCACCTTATCCCTCATGGAGTTCCCCACCGAAGCTCTCTTCCTTCGGCCTACGTCCCTCGGATGCGCCAAGCGCACGACTTCGCAACACCATCCTTCGCGTCTCATGCCCTAGAAGTATGCTTCCCTTTGGGCTCACTCCATTCGCTCCCCGTCCAGCGGTCCCTCGGATGCACCAAGCGCACGGCTTCGCAATGCCATCCTTCACCGACTCAAGGACCCGAGCCTAGTGAACTTGCCAAGTTCTCAAGACTTCACAAATGCACCAAGCGCACGGCTTCGCAATGCATTTCTCACCAAGCACCATGCGCACGGCTTCGCAATGCTTTGGATTTCCCATGCCAAGCACCAAGGGCACGACTTCGCAATGCTTTGGACTTTCCCATGCCAAGGCTTCCCCCTTGGACTTCCACACCAAGCTCCATGCTTGGATTTTCCATGCCAACCCCATGTTTGACTTTCCCATGACAATCCTATGTCATGAGTTTTGTCTATCATCAAAATACTATCAAGGTACTGCTCGAGTCAAACTCGAGTCAACCTGGGCCGATTGCACCAACAGTTCTGTGGATTCAAGTTACTCCTACATATTCCCAAAAGACCATCTTCTTAACATGCTTGCTCTAGCCAGAGACTTCTGAGTAACAATCCTGACAAAAGGCATAGGGTATACATTTTCTTTATCAAGAGTGGTGAATCCTCTATGAGCTATTCAAACACCTTCGATCACTTTGACTTATACCCAATCATCCCGGAGTTACACTTACTATGTAGATGGCCGCAAAGAAGTCAAAGTACAAGGCGCTATGATCAAGGTAACTTGAATACCTCAAGTCTAAGGAAGCTCGTACTCAAGTTGCAATGAGATGTTCAACGACATATAGAACCATATGAAGTCTCATAGCAGACCACTCCAATAAACTAGTTACCATAACTAGCATCCACATGTTCACTCTCAGCATCCCTATGCTTCCATTAAGTGAGTACCGAATGCTTGATAAATCAAGGAGTATAATGTTAGTGCAATCGATCCAAGTTACGATTGACCGAACCCAAGTTTGACTCGAGCGATGTTTTGATGTTTGACATGAAAGTTTGACATTGATGTCTGATAATGTTTTGGGGAGATTTTTGATGCAATCAACCAGGGTCATGATTGGGCGGACTCGAGTTTGACTCGAGGGGAATTTTGATGGTTGACTAGGTTGACCATGTCATGGAAAGTCTAAGTCTTGAGTAGTTGGCATGTAAAGTCCAAGCATGGGTCTTTGCAAGGAGAAGTCCAAGCATGGGTCTTAGCATGGGAAGTCCAACATGGGTTGGCAAGGGAAAGTCCAAGCTTGAGTCTTGGCATTTGGAAAGTCCAAGGGTGTAGTCTTGGCCATGTAAGTCCAAGGGTGTTGTCTGTTGGTGCAATCGGCCCAGGTCACGATTGACCAGAACTCGAGTTTGACTTGAGTGATATTTTGATGTTTCAACAAAAACATATGACAATGTAATTGTCATGGTAAAGTCCAAGCATGGGTCTTGACAAGGTAAAGTTCAAGTCTTGAGTACTTGACACAAGGAAAGTCCAAGCATGGGTCTTGGCATGGAAAGTCCAACATGGGTTGGCAAGGGAAAGTCCAAGCATGGGTCTTGGCATGGAAAGTCTAACATGGGTTGGCAAGGGAAAGTCCAAGCTTGAGTCTTGGCATTTGAGAAGTCCAAGGGGTTTGATATTGGCGGCGTAAAGTCCAAGCGGAGTCTTGGCAGCGTAAGTCCAATGTGCCTTGGTGATGTAGACACCGTTAGCATGACATAGCCGATGGAAGCACCTAAAGGCTAGCGTGATGGATGAACAAGTCATGGATGACCTGGAGGGATCCGAGAGGCGTGAGGCTGATGGAGGCGGCTAGAAGGCTTAGGTCTAGGCTAAGGGTGGTCTAGCAAGTATGGGGGAACCATACTTGGGCTAAAACCTCATGTTTGAGGTGTGCCAGTCGACTGGTGCAATGTGGAAGTCGATTGGACTGAGTCAACTAGGGTTTGACTGTGAGAATTGCTCTAGCAATCAACTGCCATAGGTGGGCAGTCGACTGTTGGGCTCAGCAGTCGACTGATCTTGTGATCAGTCGACTGATGCTCGTGAAATTGAGTATAGAATAGAGTCGAGACTCGACTGCTCGAGTGAGGCTCTATCAGTTGCCTGATGGGTATCATCAGTCGACTGATGATGGATCTGTTGGACTTATCCAGCGTGGATCTAGCCGTTGTTTCACGACAACAGTGGCATCAGTCGACTGATGGTCCCGAGCAGTCGATTGATCGACTTTTTCCAGCACAGGTTGAAGCTTTAAATGGAGCTCGTGATGGAGGAAAAATCAAGCGATTTCTTGGACGTTTTTGAGGCGATTTGCTGTTGCAAATCAGGGTCTTCAATCACGGTTCAAGCGATCAATAAGCAAGCAATCTAAAGGCATTTGTAAAGCATTTTCTTTACTTGTAGTACATTGTATTTCATCTTATTTTCTTGTTGTTATTAGTTTATTATTGTAAACTATTGTACGAGGTTTCTCCGCCTCCGGATTGTTCCGAGAAGGAGTGTTTATTAGTGGTGTGTGATTGGCATCGCTAGGGCTCGTTTGAGCCCGATCCGTGGAGTAGGAACCTTGAGGTTCCGAACCACGTTATATGACCGTGTTGTGATTGTGTAACTTGTTATATTTATTTGTTATTACTATTCTACTGTGCTAACAAGATTGTAGACGATCAAACGCGAAAGAATTCTATCATCGTACGAGCACGACACTATTCACCCCCTCTAGCGGCCTCAAATCTCCTACAATTGGTATCAGAGCCCGGGGCTCTTCTACGGACTAACCGCCGAGAGCTAAGACAAAGAAGTTAGATGGTGAAGATGGAAGAACAATTGGGATGAGATATCAATACCCCAATTCCCTATTCTTTCTATGGACGAGAAGACTTCAATTCTTGGAAGAGAAGGATTGAAGATTTCTTGATGATGAAAAATTTTGAGGAGTGGTCTATATTGATGGAAGGATTTGAATATCTAAAAGGATCAAAGGGTGGCTTCCTCAAGAAGAAGAGATGGAGTGAGGAGCAACTCCAACAATTCGAGAAAAATAAGAAGGTAATCAAATTTATCTTTGATTTAATTCCGAATGATTTCTTGTGTAGCCTAGGTGATTGTATGGATACCAAGGAGCTTTGGAGGGAATTGGCCAAGCTCCATGAAGATCCATCATCGACTCAAGAAGAGGAGGCCAAAGATGAATCATCATCCTCACAAGCGAGTGAGGAGTCAGAAGTGTTGGTGACTCATGCTTCTTCGGAGGCTCATTGGCTCCCATGTCCCCGGATTAAAATTTTCACTAATGAAAACTAATCCGGATGGGATGAGTTTCCTAAGCTCAACCAATTCATCGTCGTGCTAATGACTCGAGCGATCGCTTGAACAAACTTGTTGTTCAAGCAATCAACTCTTCTAGTCGGTTAGCCGCGGAAGAGACGACGGATGGATTGCCGATTTTTGTGTTTATCTTCGGGGTCCATGATTATACAAATACATATGAATGTAGACATGTATAATCAACATATACATAAAGTAAACATGCTCATAACAAATACAAGCAAGTAACCATCCACACAAAACATGCATATAATTGAAAATCAATTATAAACATAATACAAAAGAACATTAATCAAAATAAACAAGATTATACCTCTTGTTATACCTCTTAATCTTTTATTGTATGTCCTCCCTCCATTTGGACGTCATGTGGGCGACGATCTACCAAAAGTTAAAGCCTCCTAGATCACCGATCTTCCTTTCCTTGTTCACTAGGAACAAAGGAAGATCCTAAAACAAAACTCATCTTCCTTTCTAGAACCGGCCACCAAGTCAATAAACTCGATGTTCTCGCTGGACAAGGAAGATAAAATGGAGTATGGAAACCAACCAAAGGAGAAACAACAAGGGCATGGGCGCCGGCCAACACTTGGAGAAGAAGAAAGAAAACACCCCTTCTCCTTGTTGCCGCCAGAACCCTAAACTAGGCTCTCCTTAATTTCTGGCTAAGGATGAAGGGAAGTAGAATAGATTGAGATTTGGCCAAGGTAGAGGGAAGAAGGTAGAGGGGCCGACCATCAAAGGAAAATGAAGAAGAATCTCCCTCTCCTTATTGCCTCCCAACACCAACAACCAAACCCTAACCCTAGCCTCCTCCTATTTCTTGCTGCCCATGGGAAGCAACCCTCATCTCATCCATCACAAGCCATAGATCAAGGGGAGAAGCTTGGGCACCGGCCAAACCAAAGAGGAAGGAGGAAGAAGGGTGCCGACCACCATTGGGAAGAAGAAGAAGAAGCTCCCTTCTCCTTGTTGCCGCCCAACACCATGAACCAAACCCTAACCCTAGCCTCCTCCTATTTCTTGCCGCCCAAGCCACCTTATCTCAATTAGGTTTTTCCATTTTTTCATCCTTTTTGCCGCCCAAGCCTAAGCCCATATATATAGAGTTAGGTTTAGGCCTTGGTTTAATCTTCTCCATTGGTTCTAGGGATTTAATCTCAACCGTCGGATCTAGGGTTTCATCCCAACCGTCGGATCTAGGGTTTCCTCCCAACCGTCGGATCTAGGGTTTCATCCCAACCATCGGATCTAGGGTTTCATCCCAACCGTCGGATCTAGGGATTTAATCTCCACCGTCAGATCTAGGGATTTAATCTCCATCGTCGGATCTAGAGTTTTGTTTTCCATCATTGGATCTAGGCTTCATGAGGTGTTAATAGGCTACAATAGGGACCATGAGGAGGAGTTGGATCTTGGCCATCCGATGGATCGGAACCACACAAACTTGATCCATCAATGATGTTCCATTCCACTAGAGGATCATCATTGAATTACCTCACCAACCCCCATATGATAATATGGGCTCCATATATTATTTGTACATCCATCTCCCCGTGTTTAAGATATCGAATGTTTGTTAATTAATTGATTTACTGACCATCAATTAATTAACATCTAACTCCTCGAGTAGTACCACTCAACCTTATCATCATGTTGACTAAGTCAACCTGCAGGGTTTACATGATGAACCTTATGAGCTCCTCAAGGGGACATCATCAACCTAATATATAGGACACAGTTTCCTCCTATAATCAATGGCACACCATGTAAATAATATTATTTCCCAACTTACCTGACATATTGATTTAATCCATAGAAATCTTACCCTTTGGTAAATCAAAGAAATAAATACTAAGTACATGTGCCCGTTATTATATCGGGATTAAGAGCATGTACAACATAATATCCGAGGTCCGATTCAATTATGTAGTCAGCAATAAATTGAATCACCTCTATGTCGGTTCTGCTCAATACACCTAAGTGTACTAGTGTAACTCTATGGTCAAGACAAACCAATACCAAGCTACACTACAACCATGCCAATAGTTTGTCCAAAACTATCTTGGTTGTGAGCCTCTACTTATATTCTACAAGGGACTGATAACATGATCTTCTGTGCCACACCAAGCACCATGTTATCTACAATGTAAAATATTAGACAATATGCACACATATAATAAATATAAAGTGCAAACAATGATCTTGTGATTCTTATTTCAAAATAAAAATGTTCATACAAAAAGAGCTAGGCTTTTAGTATACATTCCAATAATCTCCCACTCATACTAAAAGACTATGCTGTCCTCATACTGCCATACATCTGATTCCCCTTCTCTCCACATGCCTATCAAAACTCTCGCTAGAAGGGCCTTAGTGAAAGGGTCTACTAGGTCATCCTCTGATGCAATCTAGGCGACAACAACTTCTACCTCCTTTACGATTTCTCGTATCAGGTGGTACTTGCGCTCTATGCATTTACTTACCTTATGGGCTCGTGGTTCCTTCGAGTTTGCAACTGCACCATTATTATCACAATAAATTGTGATATTTCTGGGCAAACCAGGAATCACATCCAAGTCCATCAGGAAGTTCCTAAGCCACCCAGCTTCTTTGGCCGCCTAAGAGGCTGCCACATACTCAGCTTCCATGGTGGAGTCCGCCACGCATTTCTGCTGGACACTCCTCCATACAATGGCTCCACCTCCCAAAGTAAATACAAAACCTAAGGTAGACTTACTGTTATCCCTATCAGATTGGAAATTGGAATCCGTGTAACCCACATGGAGTAATTGGTCTACCCGGTAAACTAGCATATAATCCCTAGTCCTTCTCAGGCACTACAATATATGCTTTACTGCAGTCCAATGTCCCTGTCCTGGATTACTCTGATATCTGCTGACCATGCCCACGGCATAACATGTTGGTGCAATCGGCCCAGGTCACGATTGACCAGGACTCGAGTTTGGCTCGAGTGATGTTTTGATGTGTTTTGATGTTTCGACAAAAACATATGACAATATAATTGTCATGGAAAGTCCAAGTTGGACACTTGGCAGTTGGGAAAGTCCAAGTCCTAAGTACTTGGCAAATGGAAAGTCCAACATGTGTTGGCAAGGAAAGTCCAAGCATGGGTCTTGGCAAATGGAAAGTCTAACATGAGTTGGCAAGGAAAGTCCAAGCATGGGTCTTGGCAATGTAAAGTCCAACATGGGTTGGCAAGGGAAGTCCAAGCATGGTCTTGGCATGAAAAGTCCAACATGGGTTGGCAAGGGAAAGTCCAAGCATGGTCTTGGCATTTGAGAAGTCCAAGCATGGTCTTGGCATGGAAAGTCCAACATGAGTTGGCATTTGAAGTCCAAGGGGATTGATATTGGCGGCGTAAAGTCCAAGCGGTAGTCTTGGCAGCATAAGTCCAATGGTTGGCGGCGTAAAGTCCAAGCGGAGTCTTGGCGGCGTAAGTCCAATATGCCTTGGCGGTGTAGACACCGTTAGCATGACATAGCCGACGGAAGCACCTAAAGGCTAGCGCGATGGATGAACAAGTCATGAATGACTTGGAGGGATCCGAGAGGCGTGAGGCTGATGGAGGTGACTAGAAGGCTTAGGTCTAGGCTAAGGGTGGTCTAGCAAGTATGGGGGAACCATACTTGAGTTAAAACCTCATGTTTTCATGTGGCAATGATCGACCGAGTCAACTAGGGTTTGATCGCGGGTTATGGCAGCAATGATCGCCATAGGTTGTCCCGGATCGATGGCTCGAGCAATGATCGGTGATCGTCTCGATCAATCGATCGGGTGCTCGAGAATTCGCCACGTATCGGAGTCGAGACTCGACTGGTCGAGTGAGGACTCCATCAGTCGACTGATGGTCACAATCAGTCGACTGATGGTAGTTCCGTTGGACTTATCCAACGTGGAACTAGCCATTGTCTCACGACAACAGTGGCATCAGTCGACTGATGGTCTCGATCAGTCGACTGATAGACTTTTTCCAGCACAGGTTGAAGCTATATATGGAGCTCGTGATGGAGGAAAAAGCAACCGGTTCTTGAGGGCTATTGGGGCGATTTGTTGGTGCAAATCAGGTCTCCAAGTGCAAGCAAGCAACCAAGCATTCAAGCAATCAAAACAAGTGTTGTAAAGTCTTTTCTTTACTTGTATTTCATATTTACATTGTATATTGCTTGTATTTCATTCTTACTGTTGTAAGATCTATTGTAAGGGGTTTCTCCGCCTCCGACTTGTGTCGAGAAGGAGTGTTTATCATTAGTGAGTGCGTGTGCATCACTAGGGCTCTTTAGAGCTCGATCCGTGGAGTAGGAACCGTGCGGTTCCGAACCACGTTATATCATTGTGTTAGCTTGTTGTCTATTTCGTTATCGCTTTTATTATTTCTATTTCCGCTGCGCACTAACGAAATTGTAGACACAAACGCGAGCGAATTTCATCTACGCTATTCACCCCCCCTCTAGCTATTCCAACGATTCCTAACAAGTGGTATCAGAGCCCGGGGCTCTTCTACGGATTAACAACCGGGAGCTAAGGTGAAAGGCTAGAGGGTGAAGATGGAATTCCAAGACAAGCTTGGATGGGAAATCAACACTCCACCTCCATATGATCCAGAAGATTTTCCGGCATGGAGAGCAAGAATGGAAACATTCTTGATGATGAACATAGAGGATTGGTTCATCCTCATTGAAGGTCTTGAACCCCCTAGGGATAAGAAGGGGAATGTCCTAAAATTGAAAAAGTGGACCCAAGAGCAACGCCAAAAGCTCAAGACCGAAGTTAAGGTAACGAAACTTTTGGAAGATTTAATCCCTAATGATGTTTTGTGCAAGTTAGGGGATTACATGTATGCCAAGGAGCTATGGAGAAAATTGGCAAGATACCATGAGGAGAGTTCATCCTCAAGTGAAAGTGAGGAATCGGAAGTTGAGATGGAGTCAACTTCAGAATCGGAGAAAGAAGAAGTAGAAGAGGTGGAAGAAGCATCTACTTCTAGGATTGAGGAGGAGAGACCATCCTCTACACCGGAGCAACCTCAAGAAGAGCTCTCAACATCCGATCAAGATGAGGAAGCTCAAAATTCAACTCCGGCACCTACCACCACCCTAGGTAACTCAAACACTTTATTTTCAAACAAAAATCATATTATGTGCTTTGAGTGTAGGGAGTATGGGCATTACAAGAGCAAATGTCCAAAGAGGATCAAGAAAACTCCTTCGGCGCCTAAAAGTCAACAAAAGTCAACGGACGCTGGTTCTCCAAGACTAAAGAGCAAGGAGCATGTCATTTGCTTCAAATGCCGACTACCGGGTCATTACCGGAGTCAATGCCCAAAGAAGAAGAAGAAGGGGCAAAGGGGAGCATCACAAGTAGGGGGAGCCACTAAGGCAAACCCTAAGGTATATTTAAATAATGCTCCGTCCAATTTAAAGTATGCTAGAACTAATTTTAGCAATTGTGGTATGTATCATAAAGAGCATGCTAGAAATAACAAACATATGTGTTTAGGAGCTAAGAATGTTCACCTTAAGAATAAGGAGAAATTTGAGACTAATGTCCTTAGAAAAACAATACCTAAGAAATCTATTAAGAAAATCCAAGAACATCTAGGTTTTAATCCAAAATGGACTAGGCATTCGCCAAGAAAGTCAAATGCCCAAGAGTTAAATAAAAATTCTAAAATTGGGCAATTAGAATTAGAAAACCAAGCCTTGAGGTCAAGGCTTGAGAAATTAGAAAAGACCCTAAACAAAATACAAAATCAATCTCAAGGGTCAAATTGTCAAACTCTTAGGTCAAGAAGTCAAAATCAACTTCTAGGACCTAAGAGTCAAAAGTCAACCAAGGGCAAGAATGGTTTGGGTCACAAACCTAAGTCCAAGGTGACTTACCATAGTGTTCCGTTTGACTATGGGACACTAACTAGGTCTAGGAAGACCAAGGTCAATGGGGAAGTCATTCCTAGAGTTGACCATGGTGTGTGCCTAGTGGCTAGGGTTTCTAGGAAACCTAGGGAAGCCACTAAGAAGGTTGCAAGGGGAGTTACCCCTAGAGTCAACCTAGGTAAGACCCAAATGACTAAGGCTAATAAGCCTAGGAGGGTCATTAGGAAGGTATCTAGGGAGGTTATCCCTAAGGAATATCTAATTAACCCTAGGAGCTCAAATCGATTTTGGGTTCCTAAGAGCGTGATTGATTCATGCTAAGATGGGTTTAGGGTGTGCCAACCTTGATTGGATGGGTAGTTAACTCAACCACAATAAAGGTGACACTTTAAGGTTACTTTCAAGGTTATGGTTACTTTGGAAATATCCTTGAGTCTTAATCTCAAAGAATTTTAGGTTGTGTCAATATATATCTTGAAAACATGAAAATCAATAAAATTGACACGATCTAGATTTAGAGGTCATAGTGTGTACCTTTGATTATTGGCACACTTTGGAAGGTCATGTATCAAGAAATGTATGGTTAAGATGTAAAAATAACATCTAGAGTGATACTCAAGTGCCACACAACTTGATGACTTGTATTCACCATGCTTCATATGTTTTACCATATGTTTGCATGGAAGGAATGTCTAGGATAGATTACATCTCACAAAACAAGTCTTTTACCTTGATTGTGTATTTCAACACTTAGAAAGGGTGAGATGTTAGGTTTTGGAAATCATTGAATGTTAATGTTTGCAAAAATGAAATAAAACATTAAAATACATTAACAAATACATGAATAAAAGTATAACATCAATACATTCGAAATACAAGATCTAACGTGATAAAATGGAATAATTAAGATGATAAAATCGAGATTTTTTGATTTTCAGAACTGGAAATCAGACATCAGTCGACTGATAACACTGTAGCGCGATACGATACGACCATCAGTCGAGTGCTAGCTCCATGACTCAATTGATCGAAAATCAGTCGACTGATGAGGTCCATCAGTCGACTGATGGTACTGTTCACCGAGGCCGAAGGCCATCGATGAAAGTGCTCGACGGCAATGAGTGATGTGCACATCGATCGTGATGGGCAACATCGATCGATGCTATCGTAGCACGCTGAAAGGTTGTGATCGATTGCCGAGCCACGGATCGATCACGGCTCGGTAAACCGGTAATAAACGCCATCGATCGGCCGATGCTCCCACATCGATCGATCGAATCGTGTTTTTAAAACGCGAACCGCTAGGGTTCGGCATTTCACGCGACGAAAGCCTTCTTCCTCCTTCGGTCTCCGATCGCCGTCTCCCTCTCCGACCAGCTCTTCCGGCGTGCCAACCTTCCAAAGTCCTAGGTTTGATAAGCATGTCTCTCCTCTTCCATTTTTGACCTATCTTGGAGCCCTAGTTCACGCGATTTAGGGTTTATTGCTCTTGTTCCGTTTAGGGTTCCGGCGGCTGAAGCTTTCCGGCGACTTTTCCGGCGATCCTCAGCAACTTTTGAGTCTTCCCTCCGGCACACACATGGCGCCTAAGTAACGATTTTTCTTTCCGAGCCCTAATTTTCATTTCCATTACAATGTAGGTTTATCTAATCGCGTATTGTTGCCATTGCATTGCATATCATCACATTACATTCATAATAGGAGAGCCCGTAGGAATGATCCATCCGAGAGTGAATCTCGGTTGTACCAACCTATGTTGGTTAGGTACATCGATAGGAATTTTTTCAATAGGCATTGTAGTGACGTCATGGAACTAATTGCATACTACAATTTGATGAAAATCGTCTTGTGCACGCATCCAATCAATGATGACCTTATTAAGGAATTCTATCAAAACCTTAAAAAGGTGGATGACGGCCCTACATACACTACTCGCGTTGCAAAACGTGAGTTAGAGTTCACTCCTGCGATACTGCAGGAGTTTCTCGAGTGTAGACCTTCAGACGACACCTTTATTTTTTACCCTACCATAGACTTTCCTCTACCTGAGCCTTTTGCCCACATCTCTATGGAGTCCATGCATGAGCATATTTTTGGTTATCCTCGTCCACTGGCCCAGAATCTATTTCCTATCACCGAGTTATCTGCACCTGACAATGTCCTTTACAAGGTCATTGTTGGGTGTTTTCTGCCCATTGTCACTCGGGGTCTAGCCAAGATTCGGCCTTCTCATCTTTTTCTTCTATATGCCATGCGTCATCAGTTAGACATAAACTTTGCATTGAACATTTTCCACTGCATTGTGCATTTCACTTCCCCTGTACAAGGGAAAGTGCATATGCCATTTGGACATATCATCACAGCATGGCTCGACTCCGTAGGCGTCAACATCCATAGGGCTCTTCGCTACCATCGGAGGTGCGATCAGATTCGTAACTTCTCATTAGCGGTTACGGATGGCGCCGAGATGGAGTTGGCGCCACGACCACCACCCAGGGCGCACAGACAGCCTCCTCCGCCACCCAGAGAGGCGACAGAGGACCATGAGGATGCAGAGTCCACTGATGAAGATGACCAGATGCCACAGACACATCACCGGTCCATCAATCTGCCGTGTGGTGGAGTCCAGATTTCAGATTATCGCACGGTGGACTCTAGGTCGCCGAGATATCGGCAGCGTGCATCCTTCAGACGGGCCGATAGGATGGAGGAGTCCCAGGGCCGCATAGAGCAGCATCAGCTCGATATGCTAGAGATGATGCGGGCCTGGACTCTGAGTCAGCAGCCTCCTCCGCCGCCACCTCCTGCGGACGATTAGAGGATATTAGATTTTTTTTTTGGTTGTCATTTTTGTAGTGAGATTGAGCATAGCCAATCTCCATTTTGAATGTAAAAGACAAATTTTAAGTTAAATGAAATCTTTGCTTCTGAAAAATCTTGTGTGTATGAATGAATATTTATATAATTGTATTGCTATCATATACCATGTCATGACATTGTTTAGGATTAATTTAAATGTCATGTGTTCTTAGATTTCATATTATGCCATGACATCATGATTATGAGCATGTGTTTATCTATATCATCTCTAATGCCATAATCACTCGTGCATTTAAGTTATTTTGATTAAAATTGATTTAAGGACTATGGCATGACTTGGAGTCCCATTTATAAGGGAATCAAGTAGAGTTGCCTTAGGAAAATGCATAAAACCCTAGATTAGGGAGAACAAAACCCACATCTCACATCTAATTGACATGTATGTGTATGTATACACCCTAAATACATGTGAGATGCTAGGATAATAGGTTAGGTTCAAGGTGCATCGGTAGTGCATCTAGATGAACTTAAACTTATTTTAATTATCACCAAGAATCATAAGGAAAGCTAATATACAAGCTATGTATACTTAGCCAATAAATTATGGTCCAAGATAAGGTTTGAAAACATTTTAAAATCATTTTGAAAAACCTTGGTGAAGTCTATCTTTTGAAGTTGATACAAAGTAGGAAAAACATTGAAAATTTCAATGTTTTTGAACTTTGTACCAATGTCACTATTTAATGGGTAAAATAATTTTCAAATATTTTTCACCCATTGTATTAGTCATAAGTATTATACGTATCTAATTTTGTGATTTTTCGTTATACGTATAATTAGTTATGATTTTTCAAAACTCATTTCTGATTTTTGAAAATCGTTTTCGATTATCGATCCGCTTCTATAGTGCATTGGTGATGGCGCGTTTGACTCGATCAGCAGCGCTTTATCACTCATGCTGTTGCGTCCGATCGATTGATCACCGATCATTGATAACAGTCGATCGATAGCGATCTCGGGTAACCAAAAGTTGTTTAACCCGATTTTAGCTACGGTTATGATCCCTAACCACTCCTAACCCTAGGATATGCTTTGGGAAGCATTATAAAGGGTGAAAATCTATTGGATATGGATTAGGAGAGTTGTTTAGGGTTTGTATCAATTCTAAGGTGTGGAAAGTTCAATGTTGAATTTCTAACCTTAGTTTTGACGGTTTAAAGTTCCTATTGGCTTAGGGACTTCCCAAGGACATTGTTGGTGCAATGGTCAAGGGGGAGCAAGCCTTTAGGGGGAGATATCCATCTTGGGATGATGGATGTATTTTTCTCCTTGAAGGGGAGAATGTTATCAATTTGGGAAATTGATGGATTTTTAGAAACCCAATTTGGAAATTGGGAGAGTGAATAGGATTGCCTCTCTTGAGTGATATGGGACTTATCACTAGGAAGATGATAGGCATCCTAGGTATTTTTGAACCAAGGGGGAGATTGTAAGATCTCATTGGGACATGAGACATTGACCTCCTTGGAGAGAAAACCTTTTTGATGTTAGTCAAAAAGGGGGAGAATGTTTGGGGAGAACATTTGGGATAATTGGTAAAGGATTTGAGTTAGTATTCTAACTCAATTATTTGTTTGGTTTTTGTCAAACATCAAAAAGGGGGAGATTGTTGGTGCAATCGGCCCAGGTCACGATTGACCAGGACTCGAGTTTGGCTCGAGTGATGTTTTGATGTGTTTTGATGTTTCGACAAAAACATATGACAATATAATTGTCATGGAAAGTCCAAGTTGGACACTTGGCAGTTGGGAAAGTCCAAGTCCTGAGTACTTGGCAAATGGAAAGTCCAACATGTGTTGGCAAGGAAAGTCCAAGCATGGGTCTTGGCAAATGGAAAGTCCAACATGAGTTGGCAAGGAAAGTCCAAGCATGGGTCTTGGCAATGTAAAGTCCAACATGGGTTGGCAAGGGAAGTCCAAGCATGGTCTTGGCATGAAAAGTCCAACATGGGTTGGCAAGGGAAAGTCCAAGCATGGTCTTGGCATTTGAGAAGTCCAAGCATGGTCTTGGCATGGAAAGTCCAACATGAGTTGGCATTTGAAGTCCAAGGGGATTGATATTGGCGCGAAGTCCAAGCGGTAGTCTTGGCAAAGATAAGTCCAATGGTTGGCGGCGTAAAGTCCAAGCGGAGTCTTGGCGGCGTAAGTCCAATGTGCCTTGGCGGTGTAGACACCGTTAGCATGACATAGCCGACGGAAGCACCTGAAGGCTAGCGCGATGGATGAACAAGTCATGAATGACTTGGAGGGATCCGAGAGGCGTGAGGCTGATGGAGGTGACTAGAAGGCTTAGGTCTAGGCTAAGGGTGGTCTAGCAAGTATGGGGGAACCATACTTGAGTTAAAACCTCATGTGCCATGTTGGACCGAAGTCAACTAGGGTTTGCGGGTTATGGCCTGCGATCGCGCCATAGGTTGTCGATCGACCGATGGCTCTAGCGATCGGCCCGATCGTCACGATCGGTCGGGTGCTCGAGAATTCAGCCACAGAATGGAGTCGAGACTCGACTGGTCGAGTGAGGACTCCATCAGTCGACTGATGGTCACAATCAGTCGACTGATGGTAGTTCCGTTGGACTTATCCAACGTGGAACTAGCCGTTGTCTCACGACAACAGTGGCATCAGTCGACTGATAGACTTTTTCCAGCACAGGTTGAAGCTATATATGGAGCTCGTGATGGAGGAAAAAGCAACCGGTTCTTGAGGGCTATTGGGGCGATTTGTTGGTGCAAATCAGGTCTCCAAGTGCAAGCAAGCAACCAAGCATTCAAGCAATCAAAACAAGTGTTGTAAAGTCTTTTCTTTACTTGTATTTCATATTTACATTGTATATTGCTTGTATTTCATTCTTATTGTTGTAAGATCTTTTGTAAGGGGTTTCTCCGGCTCCGACTTGTGTCGAGAAGGAGTGTTTATCATTAGTGAGTGCGTGTGCATCACTAGGGCTCTTTAGAGCTCGATCCGTGGAGTAGGAACCGTGCGGTTCCGAACCACGTTATATCATTGTGTTAGCTTGTTGTCTATTTCGTTATCGCTTTTATTATTTCTATTTCCGCTGCGCACTAACGAAATTGTAGACACAAACGCGAGCGAATTTCATCTACGCTATTCACCCCCCCTCTAGCTATTCCAACGATTCCTAACATAGCAGATATCGGGTCTCATACATAACATCGTATACATGAGGCTTCCTACTGCCGAAGCATAAAGAACCGCCTTCATCTCCTCTATTTCCTTAGATGATCTAGGACACATCTCCTTAGATAAAGGAACTCCATGCCTGAAAGGTAGAAAATCTTTCTTGGAGTTTTGCATGCTAAAACGATCCATAATCGTGTCTATGTATGAAGCTTGGGATTAGCACACTAACCTTGATCCCAAGGATGTGTCCCACTTCTCCCAAGTCCTTCAAAACTGTTTGGACAACCATACCCTTACGTCTGATAACACTCTGATATTGTTGCCAACTACCAAAATATTATCTACGTATAGTACAAGAAATACCACTACGTTTCCGTCACATCTCTTGTATACACAAGACTCATCCGAACTTTGAATAAATCCATAAGTATGGATTTACCTCATCAAAGAGGATGTTCCAAGACCTCGAAGCTTTCTTCAATCCATAAATGGACCGATTAAGTTTACATACAAGATGCTCTTTGCCCTTAGCAATAAATCCCTCTGGTTGCTACATATGGATGTTTTCCTCAAGACTTCCATTAAGGAAAGCTGTCTTGACATCCTTCTGCCACACCTCATAATCCATATGAGCTGCTATGTATAAGAGCTCCCAGACCTGATTTGAATCCATAGATTCAATCTCAGTATTCATTGCACTTTGCAAAGATGCTGCATCTGTTGGAATGTATACTGAAAGCCTAGCTCTTTTTGTATGAATATTTTATTGAAATAAGAATCACATGATCATTATTTGCATTTTATATATTCATTATATATGTGTGCATATTGTCTAATATTTTACATTGTAGATAACATGGTGCTTGGTGTGGCACAGAAGATCATGTTATCAGTACCTTGTAAAATATAAGTAAAGGCTCACAACCAAGATGATTTTGGACAAACCATTGGCATGGTTGTAGTGTAGCTTGGTATTGTTTTATCTTGAACATAGAGTTACACTAGTACACTTAGGTGTATTGAGTAGGACCGACATAGAGGTGATTCAATTTAGTACTGACTACATAATTGAATCGGACCTCGGATATTATGTTGTACATGCTTTTAATCCCGATATAATAACGGGCACATGTACTTAGTGTTTATTTCTTTGATTTACCAGTGGGTGAGATTTAGATGGATTAAATCAATATGCCCGGTAAGTTGGGAAATAATATTATTTACATGGTGTGCCGTTGATTATAGGAGGAAACCGTGTCCTATATATTAGGTTGATGATGTCCCCTTGAGGAGCTCATAAGGTTCATCATGTAAACCAAATTTGGTTGACTTAGTCAACATGATGATAAGGTTGAGTGGTACTACTCGAGGAATTAGATGTTAATTAATTGATGGTCAGTAAATCAATTAATTGACGGACATTCGATATCTTAAACACGGGGAGATTAATGTACAAATAATATATGGAGCCCATATTGATTTATGGGGGTTGGTGAGGTAGTTCAATGATGGTCCTCTAGTGGAATGGAACATCATTGATGGATCAAGTTTGTGTGGTTCCGATCCATCGGGTGGCCAAGACCCAGCTCCTCCTTATGGTCCCTATCGTAGCCTAATATAATCCTTGTGAAGTCTAGATCCAAGAATGTAAAACAAAACCTAGATCCAACGGTTGGGATTAAATCCCTAGATCCGATGGTTGGATGAAACCCTAGAATCGACGGTTGAGATTAAATCCCTAGATCCGACGGTTGGGATAAAACCCTAGATCCGACGATTGGGATGAAATCCTAGATCCGACGGTTGGGATGAAATCCTAGATCCGACGGTTGAGATGAAACCCTAGATCCGACGGTTGGGATAAAACCCTAGATCCGACGGTGGAGGTTAAATCCCTAGATCCGACGGTGGAGATTAAAGGAGTCCTAAGCCTAACTCTATAAAAGGAAAGCTTAGGGTTGGGCGGCAAGTATTGATTTGGAATTGGAGTTAGGGTTTGGCTCATCCACAAGTGGGCGACTAGGGTTCCTTGGGCGGCTAGGGTTTTGGAGCAAAGCTTGGGCGGCAAGCTTCTTCCTTCAAGTTGATTGCCGGCGCCCATCCTCCTCTATCATTCCTTGGCCGACACCCATCATAGAGCCCTATACCTTCTTCCTTGGCCGGCGGTTCTCCTCCCATTGGTGGCCGGTTCTCCTCCTCCTCCCCTTCTCCTTGGTGGCCGGCGGCAACTCATCTTCAAGTTGGTCGGCGATTCATCCAATTGTTCCTTGGCCGGCAGTTGCACCAAATTCCCTAATTTGGTGGCCGGTTCTAGATAGGAAAGGTATTTGTTGTTTCTTCTCTTTGTTCGCAGCGGACAAGGTAGAGAAGAAAGCGATCTAGAAGGCTTCTACTCGTGGAGGATCTTCGTCCACACGTCGTCCACGAGAAGGATAGGACATACGGTAGAAGATCGTGAGGTATAAAGTTATTTTAACTTTATTTACAGATCTGACCATATTCTTTAATATTTTGATTATGCATGTGTGTGTATGAATATGTATTGTATAATCATGGACCCCGAAGACAAACACAAAAACCGGCGATCCATCCGTCGTCTCTTCCGCGGCTAACCAACTAGAAGAGTTGTGTTGCTTGAACAACTAGTTTGTTCAAGCGACCACTCAAGTTGTTAGCACGACGATGAAATGGTGTTGTTAAGGAAGCTCATCCCATCCGGATTAATCCTTTCATCAGTGAAAATTTTAATCCGGGGACATGGGAGCCAATGAGCCTCCGAAGCGACTCCCTACAATTGGTATCAGAGCCACGGTTTCCGGTTTTGTGTGTTTTGGATTCGGTCAAATTTTTATGCACTTTTTCATATATTATATGTGCCGGATAATAGTAGGATATGCGTAGTTTAACTCTTTGGTTGCAGGCATAAGATCCGACTATTATGGCCATGTGTGTGTATGTGAATGGATGTGTGTAAAAATTTATTATTTGAATCCTCGGGGTTGACGAGGCTAGATTAGTATTTAATTTTTTTAATTAAATACGGCATTGTTTAGCCGATCATTTTAGTTTACTTTCGATCTAGACTATTTGTACACTCCTTCGTGGAGTATAGGATCGATGGATGTAAATAAAATGATTTATCTCGGCTCAGAACTCTTTGGTGACTTGCGCACGGGAAAAGATGGAGCGAACGAGGTGGCGACACGACGGGATGCATATTGGAGGACAATGCCATAATAGTTGGAAAAATTCTGTTTTTTCCATATTTATTGCTTATTTGTTTTATATGCATCTTGTGTATGATTTAAAATTTCTCATTTGCAATTTACTAAGTGGGAGAGGGACATTTTAATTAATTCCCGCGGCCTCCATTACAATTTGACGTGTGATGTAACAAACTTGTGTGTCGGCTCTGAGTGTCTTCCTCCCTGAGGACGGGTTTGTTTGTAGATCACTAGGTCAAATAATGGTTATAGGAAATTATCTAGGAGCATGTGTACTTCCACAGAGGTAAGGACATAATCCAAAATAATTCCCTTAGTATCGTGTAATGGTGCACACTTAGATACAAATAAAAGTATCCTCCCCATAGGAGTCACTGCTTTTATTTGTAGGGCCAAAGAGGAACCGACTATTAATTTTATTTGTCAGAAAGTAAGGTTGACAAGATAATAAAATTAATGGGTAAAACCTCCTCTTACAAATGTAGAATTCGTATACGTCCACACAGAGTGGCATGCGACATTCTCGGTGATTTGAGGTGTTGGTTGATTTCGGGATTTTATTGTTTTGAGGAATCAATAATTTTTGAAATCTAATATTTTGATCATTGTGATTTTTAGGATTTTCAAATGGCTTTCAACCCACTTGCTGTGATTTTAAAAGAAAACAAACTTACTGGTCCAAACTACATTGATTGGAAAAGAAACCTGGATATTGTCTTAACTGCGGAGGAGTACAAATTTGTACTCGTCTCCTCCTAAGCCCACCGATGACTGGCGAAAAGGAGAAAGAACGCGTTATAAGAAATGGGTTAAGGCAGATGAGATGGCGCGGTGTTACATTTTGGCATCTATGTCAAATGTGCTGCAACATCAGCATCAGGCCATAGCCACTACTTATGACATGATGTTCAATCTCAAGGAACTTTTCGGACATCAGAGTAGGGCGGCTAGGCAGGAGGCTATGAGAAACTTGATGACGACCTCCATGATCGAGGGAACACCCGTTAGGGATCATGTTCTCAAGATGATGGCTCATCTTAATGAGATGGAAGTCCTAGGAGCTGAGATCGATGGGGAAACCCAGGTCGATATCATTCTCCGCCTCGCTAGGAGTTTTGAGCGATTCGCCTCCAACTACAACATGAACAAAAGGTTGTATTCATTGAGCTCGTGCTGTAACTCCAGCGCAGAGGGCTTTTTCGCCGAGTGCTCAAGCCATGGTCGCTCAGAAGGTTTCTTCCTCTAAACCGAAAGGTAAGAAGAAGAAGAAACAAGGTGGAGCGAAGAAAGTGGCAGTGGGACCGCAGGCAGGAGTGAAGAAGCCGAAAGGCAAGTGCTTCACTTGCAAGCAGACTGGACATTGGAAGGCGGACTGTCCTCTCCGAAAGAAGAAAGGGGTTCCAGGAAACCCGACGACTAGCTGAGGGAGAGATTACCGTCTTCATGGGCAATGCTTCAAAGGTGGCGGCTATTGCAGTGGGAGACGTTTATTTATCTTTTGATAGGAATAAAGTTTTGGTTTTGAGAAATTATCTTTATGTACCTACTTTTAGAAAGAATTTAATTTCGGTTTCTAAATTGTTTATGGATGGGTATTCTATTTCTTTTAATGACAAAGTGGTTATAAAAAGAAATAGGGAGATTATCTGTTCTGGTACATTGGTTGGCAATTTATATACTCTTGAACCAAAAACTCCCACGATGTATATAGAAATCAATAACTCATCTTCTAAGTCTAATAAGAGAAAAGAACCTTCGCAAATGAACCAAACATATCTTTGGCATCTAAGGCTTGGTCATATTAACCTAAGCAGAATTCAAAGGTTGATAGCTGATGGACCTTTGGGTTCATTAGTGGTGGAGGATCTCCCAACCTGCGAATCTTGCTTGGAAGGTAAAATGACCAAGAGTCCTTTCAAGGCCAAGGGGTATAGAGCCAAAGATGTGTTAGAATTGGTTCATTTTGTTTTGTGCGGTCCTATGTCTATCCAAGCAAGAGGTGGTTTTGAATACTTCGTCTCATTTATAGACGATTATTCAAGGTATGGATACATTTACTTGATGCGCCGCAAGTCTGAATGCTTTGACAAGTTCAAAGAATTCAAGACTGATGTGGAGAACCGTCAAGGTAAAAGTATCAAGACATTACGATCTGATCATGGTGGCGAGTACCTCTTGGGAGAGTTTAGGAGTTACTTATCAGAGGCTGGGATTCAATCCCAATTGGCTGCACCTGGCACACCCCAGCAGAATGGTGTAGCGGAGCGAAGGAATAGGACTCTTATGGAGATGGTCAGATCGATGATGAGTTATTCTGAGTTACCTATTTCGTTTTGGGGGTATGCACTGGATACGGCAATGTACACTCTGAACTTGGTTCCATCTAAATCAGTACCTTCTACCCCTGTAGAATTGTGGATTGGGCGAAAGCCTAGTTTGAGACATATTCAGATATGGGGGAGTCCAGCACATGTGCTGAAGGCTGATGCTGGTAAGTTGGAACCTCGTACAGAAGTGTGCATGTTTGTTGGCTACCCTAAGGGAACGGAAGCTAGTTTGTTTTATAATCCTAGAGATCAGAGGGTGATCCTTAGCATGAACGCCAGATTTCGAGAGGAGGATTATATAATGAACCACAAGCCCAAGAGTAGGATTGTTCTTGAGGAGTTGACAGGGGAAGTCCCGACTTCAGTACCACCGGTACAAGAGGAGACACCACAAGTCACTGCACCGCGTGTCACAGAGCATACACAAAAGGCACCTCGTCGTAGTGGGAGGGTTGTTAGACAACCCGAGAGATTCATGTTTTTGGGAGAGTCTTCGGACTTAGTCCCTGGTGAACATGAACCTGATCCCTGGACATATGACGAGGCAATCCAAGATAGAGATGTGGTATCTTGGCAAAGTGCGATGAATTCAGAGATAGAATCTATGGATTCTAATCAGGTCTGGGAGCTAGTAGAGCCATCCGATGGTGTAAAAACCATTGGATGCAAGTGGATCTACAAGAGAAAGAGAGGAGTAGACGGGAAGGTTGAAACCTTCAAAGCTAGGCTTGTTGCGAAAGGGTATACTCAGAAAGAGGGTATCGATTATGAGGAGACCTTTTCGCCGGTAGCTATGCTTAAGTCTATCCGGATTCTCTTATCTATAGCTGCTCATATGGATTATGAGATTTGGCAGATGGATGTCAAGACAGCTTTCCTTAACGGAAGTCTTGAGGAGAACATCTATATGTGGCAACCAGAGGGATTCATTGCTAAAGGTAAAGAGCATCTTGTATGTAAGCTTAATCGGTCCATTTATGGATTGAAGCAAGCTTCTAGATCTTGGAACATCCGCTTTGATGAGGTAATCCAGTCATATGGATTTATTCAAAGTCCAGATGAGCCTTGTGTATACAAGAGATGTGACGGAAACGTAGTGGTATTTCTTGTACTATACGTAGATGACATTTTGTTAGTTGGCAACAATATCAAAGTGTTATCAGACATAAGGGTATGGTTGTCCAAACAGTTTGATATGAAGGACTTGGGAGAAGTGGGACACATCCTTGGGATCAAAGTTATAAGGGATCGCAAGAAAAGGATGTTGTGCTTATCTCAAGCTTCATACATTGACACTATCCTTGCTCGTTTTAGCATGCAGAACTCCAAGAAAGGTTTCCTACATTTCAGGCATGGAGTTCCTTTATCTAAAGAGATGTGTCCCAAAATATCAAAGGAGATAGAGGACATGAAGGCGGTTCCTTATGCTTCGGCAGTAGGAAGCCTTATATATGCTATGCTATGTACGAGACCAGATATCTGCTTTGCCGTGAGCATGGTTAGCAGATATCAGAGTAATCCTGGACAGGGACATTGGACTACGGTAAAGCATATATTGAAGTACCTGAGAAGGACTAGGGATTATATGCTGGTTTACCGGGCAGATCAATTAGTCCCTGTGGGATACACGGATTCGGATTTCCAATCAGATAGGGACAAGAGTAAGTCTACCTCAGGGTTTGTGTTTACTTTTGGAGGTGGAGCCATAGTATGGAGGAGTGTCAAGCAGAAATGCATGGCGGACTATACCATGGAAGCTGAGTATGTGGCAGCTTCTGAGGCAGCCAAGGAAGCTGTATGGCTCAGGAACTTCTTGATGGACTTGGATGTGATTCCTGGTTTACCCAGAACTATCACAATTTATTGTGATAACAGTGGTGCAGTTGCAAACTCGAAGGAACCACGAGCCCATAAGGCGAGTAAACACAAAGAGGTCAAGTACCACCTTATACGAGAGATCGTAAAGCGAGGAGAAGTTGCTGTCGCCAAGATTGCATCAGAGGATAACCTAGCGGATCCATTCACTAAGGCCCTTCCAGCGAAAGCGTTTGATAGGCATGTGGAGGACATGGGGATCATATGTATGGCAGAATGATGACGGCATAGTCTTTTAGTATAAGTGGGAGATTGTTGGAATGTATACTGAAAGCCTAGCTCTTTTTATATGAACATTTTATTTTGAAATAAGAATCACATGATCATTATTTGCATTTTATATATTCATTATATATGTGTGCATATTGTCTAATATTTTACATTGTAGATAACATGGTGCTTGGTGTGGCACAAAAGATCATGTTATCAGTACCTTGTAAAATATAAGTAAAGGCTCACAACCAAGATGGTTTTGGACAAACCATTGGCATGGTTGTAGTGTAGCTTGGTATTGTTTTATCTTGAACATAGAGTTACACTAGTACACTTAGGTGTATTGAGTAGGACCGACATAGAGGTGATTCAATTTAGTACTGACTACATAATTGAATCGGACCTTGGATATTATGTTGTACATGCTCTTAATCCCGATATAATAACGGACACATGTACTTAGTGTTTATTTCTTTGATTTACCAGTGGGTGAGATTTAGATGGATTAAATCAATATGCCCGGTAAGTTGGGAAATAATATTATTTACATGGTGTGCCATTGATTATAGGAGGAAACCGTGTCCTATATATTAGGTTGATGATGTCCCCTTGAGGAGCTCATAAGGTTCATCATGTAAACCCAGCTGGTTGACTTAGTCAACATGATGATAAGGTTGAGTGGTACTACTCGAGGAATTAGATGTTAATTAATTGATGGTCAGTAAATCAATTAATTGACGAACATTCGATATCTTAAAAACGGGGAGATTAATGTACAAATAATATATGGAGCCCATATTGATTTATGGGGGTTGGTGAGGTAGTTCAATGATGATCCTCTAGTGGAATGGAACATCATTGATGGATCAAGTTTGTGTGGTTCCGATCCATCGGGTGGCCAAGACCCAACTCCTCCTTATGGTCCCTATCGTATCCTAATATAATCCTTGTGAAGTCTAGATCCAAGAATGTAAAACAAAACCTAGAACCAACGGTTGGGATTAAATCCCTAGATCCGATGGTTGGATGAAACCCTAGAATCGACGGTTGAGATTAAATCCCTAGATCCGACGGTTGGGATAAAACCCTAGATCCGACGGTTGGGATGAAATCCTAGATCCGATGGTTGGGATGAAATCCTAGATCTGACGGTTGAGATGAAACCCTAGATCCGACGGTTGGGATAAAACCCTAGATCCGACGGTGGAGGTTAAATCCCTAGATCCGACGGTGGAGATTAAAGGAGTCCTAAGCCTAACTCTATAAAAGGAAAGCTTAGGGTTGGGTGGCAAGTATTTATTTGGAATTGGAGTTAGGGTTTGGCTCATCCACAAGTGGGCGGCTAGGGTTCCTTGGGCGGCAAGCTTCTTCCTTCAAGTTGATTGCCGGCGCCCATCCTCCTCTATCATTCCTTGGCCGGCGCCCATCATAGAGCCCTATACCTTCTTCCTTGGCCGGCGGTTCTCCTCCCATTGGTGGCCGGTTCTCCTCCTCCTCCCCTTCACCTTGGTGGCCGGCGGCAACTCATCTTCAAGTTGGCCGGCGATTCATCCAATTGTTCCTTGGCCGGCGGTTGCACCAAATTCCCTAATTTGGTGGCCGGTTCTAGATAGGAAAGTTATTTGTTGTTTCTTCTCTTTGTTTGCAGCGGACAAGGTAGAGAAGAAAGCGATCTAGAAGGCTTCTACTCGTGGAGGATCTTCGTCCACACGTCGTCCACGAGAAGGATAGGACATACGGTAGAAGATCGTGAGGTATAAAGTTATTTTAACTTTATTTACAGATCTGACCATATTCTTTAATATTTTGATTATGCATGTGTGTGTATGAATATGTATTGTATAATCATGGACCCCGAAGACAAACACAAAAACCGGCGATCCATCCGTCGTCTCTTCCGCGGCTAACCAACTAGAAGAGTTGTGTTGCTTGAACAACTAGTTTGTTCAAGCGACCACTCAAGTTGTTAGCACGACGACGAAATGGTGTTGTTAAGGAAGCTCATCCCATCCGGATTAATCCTTTCATCAGTGAAAATTTTAATCCGGGGACATGGGAGCCAATGAGCCTCCGAAGCGACTCCCTACAGCATCTATATCTTGGATTGCCTCGTCATATGTCCAGGGATCAGATTCATGTTCGCCAGGGACCAAATCGGAAGATTCTCCCAAGAACATGAATCTTTCAGGCTGTCTCACAACCCTCCCACTACGACGAGGTATCACCTGTGTATCCTCTGTGACACGCGGTGCAGTGACATGTGGTATATCCTCTTGTACCGGTGGTACTGAAGTCGGGACTTCCCCTGTCAACTCCTCAAGAACAATCCTACTCGTGGGCTTGTGGTTCATCACATAGTCCTCCTCTAGAAATTTGGCATTCGTACTAACGATCACCCTCTGATCTCTAGGACTATAAAACAAACCACCCTTCGTTCCCCTAGGATAGCCAACAAACAATTTTGGTAGGTTCCAACTTACCAAAGATCGCCTTTCAAAGACATGTGGCCGACTCCATATCCGAATATGTCTTAGACTAGGCTTTCGCCCAGTCCACAACTCTGTGGGAGTAGAAGGCACTGATTTAGATGGAACCAAGTTCAGAATGTACACCGTCGTATCTAGAGCATATCCCCAGAACGAATCTGGCAAGTCAGAATAACTCATCATCGATCTAACCATCTCCATAAGAGTCCTATTCCTTCGCTCCGCTACACCATTCTACTGGGGTGTGCCAGGTGCAGACAATTGGGATTGAATCCCAACCTCTGATAAGTAGTTCCTAAACTATCCCAAGAGGTACTTACCACCACGATCAGATCATGGTGTCATCCATATCTTGAATAATCATCTATGAAAGAGATGAAATATTCGAGACTACCTCTTGCCTAGATAGTCATAGGACCACACAAATCAGAATGAACCATTCCTAACACATCTTTGGCTCTATACCCCTTGGCCTAAAAAAGGCCTCTCAGTCATTTTACCTTCCAAGCAAGATTCGCAGGTTGGGAGATCCTCCACCACTAATGAACCCAAAGGTCCATCAGCTATCAACCTTTGAATTCTACTCAGGTTAATATGACCAAGCCTTAGATGCCAAAGATATGTTTGGTTCATCTTCGAAGGTTCTTTTCTCTTATTAGAATTAGAAGATGAGTTATAAACTTCAATTTGCATCGTGGGAGGTTTTTGGTTCAAATCTTTACAAATTTCCTATCAATGTACCTGAACTAATATTTTCCCTATTCCTTTTTATAACAACTCTGTCATTAAAAGAAATAGAATATACATCCATAAACAATTTAGAAACTGAAATTAAATTCTTTCTAAATAAAGGTACATAAAGGGAATTTTCCAGAATCAAAATTTTATTTTTCTTAAGAGATAAATAAAACTTCTCCCACTGCAATAGCCGCCACCTTCATGGCATTGCCCAAGTAAATGGTAATCTCCCCTTTAGCTAGTCGTCGGGTTTCCTGGAACCCCTGCAAAGTGTTGCAGACATGATTAGTGACTCTCGTATCTACACACCAAGTGCCGGTAGATAATGCCTCTAACCATGTTTCAACGATTGGACCAAAGGATATACATTTGTTCTTGCTTCGGATTGGGATAATCCTTCTTATGTCCAATCTACTTGCAAGTGAAGTACTTACCTTTTGACTTCTTCACTCCTCCCTGAGATCCTCCCACCACCTTTGCTCCACCTTGTTTCTCCTTCCTCTTGCCTTTCGGCTTAGAAGTAGAAACCTTTTTGAGCAACCATGACTTGAGAACACTCTTTGAAGAGTGCATACTTGTACTTCTTAGCAGATAAGACAATATCTAGATTCTTTTCCAATCCACATTATTTGGGTACAGTAAGTTTATTTCCTTTAGTATCATAGTAAGTGGACTGAAAGTCATTTTTGAAAATCCTAAGAATCACAATGATTAAAATATTAGATTTCAAATATTATTGATTCCTCAAAACAATAAAATTCTGAAATCAACCAACACCTCAAAACACCGAGAATATCGCATGCCACGATAGTGTGGACGTATACGAATTCTACATTTGTAAGAGGAGGTTTTACCCATTAATTTTATTATCTTGTCAACCTTACTTTTTGACAAATAAAATTAATAGTTGGTTCCTCTTTGGCCCTACAAATAAAAGCAGTGACTCCGATGGGGAGGATACTTTTTATTTGCATCTAAGTGTGCACCATTACACGATACTAAGGGAATTATCTCGGATTATGTGCCTTACCGATGTGGAAGTACACACGCTCCTAAACAATTTCCTATAACCATTATTTGACCTAGTGATCCGCAAACAAACTCATCCGATGGGGAGGAAGGCACTCAAAGCCGACGCGCAAGTTTGTTGCATCACACGTCAAATTGTAATGGAGGCCGCGGGAATTAATTAAAATATCCCTCTCCCACTTAGTAAATTGAAAATGAGGAATTTTCAAGCACACACAACATGCACATAAAACAAATCAGCAATAAATATGGAAAAAATAAGAATTTTTTCAACTATTATGACATTGTTCTCCAATATGCGTCCCGTCGTGTCGCCACCTCGTCTGCTCCACCTTTTCCGTGCGCAAGCCACAAAAGAGATCCGAGCCGAGATATATCATTTTAATTTACATCCATCGATCCTATACTCCACGAAAGAGTGTACAAATGATCTAGATCGAAAGTAAACTAAAATGATCGGCTAAACAATGCCGTATTTAATTACAAAAATTAAATACTAATCTAGCCTCGTCAACCCCGAGGATTCAAATGATATACATACAATCACACACATACAATCACATACACACATATAGCCATAATAGTCGGATCTTATACCTGCAACCAAAAAGTTAGCCTACGCACATCCTACTATTATCCGGCATACTCAATATATGATATGTGCATGAAAGTAACCGAATCCAAAACACACAAAATCGGAAACCGTGGCTTTGATACCAATTGTTGGTGACTCATGCTTCTTCGGAGGCTCATTGGCTCCCATGTCCCCGGATTAAAATTTTCACTAATGAAAACTAATCCGGATGGGATGAGTTTCCTAAGCTCAACCAATTCGTCATCGTGCTAACGACTCGAGCGATCGCTTGAACAAACTTGTTGTTCAAGCAATCAACTCTTCTAGTCGGTTAGCCGCGGAAGAGACGACGGATGGATTGCCGGTTTTTGTGTTTATCTTCGGGGTCCATGATTATACAAATACATATGAATGTAGACATGTATAATCAACATATACATAAAGTAAACATGCTCATAACAAATACAAGCAAGTAACTATCCACACAAAACATGCATATAATTGAAAAGCAATTATAAACATAATACAAAAGAACATTAATCAAAATAAACAAGATTATACCTCTTGTTATACCTCTTGATCTTCTATTGTATGTCCTCCCTCCTTTTGGACGTCGTGTGGGCGACGATCTACCAAAAGTTAAAGCCTCCTAGATCACCGATCTTCCTTTCCTTGTTCACTAGGAACAAAGGAAGATCCTAAAACAAAACTCATCTTCCTTTCTAGAACCGGCCACCAAGTCAATAAACTCGATGTTGCCGCCGGACAAGGAAGATAAAATGGAGTATGGAAACAAACCAAAGGAGAAAAAACAAGGGCATGGGCGCCAGCCAACACTTGGAGAAGAAGAAAGAAAACATGTCACGCCCCGAGGGAGTCTCCGCCAGACGAAAATCCAACAGCACCTCCCTTGTACGGGTGACAATACCAATTTTTATACAAGGCCTACATGGCCACTATACATCGGTCAACACGACCGGAATCCAAACAACACACGCAGATAATAATAAGGCCTCAGGCCAACAAATCTAGGTACACAAAAGTCTACACTAACTAGACTTACCCCTTCTGCCATCTGGGCAGGAATACCAAACCAAACCAATCAAAATAAGATCCGACCAATGGTCCACAAGAACCCCAAAAATCCACGAGTACATAAATCCATTTCCAAGCCTAAACATATCTTCTATACAAAATTCAAACCATAACTCAAACAACTAAGAAAGCATCCTTTGTGAGGGGATATGGCAACCTGGACTCTCCGACTATCCAGAAATAAAAATAAAATCACGGGGTAAGTTCAAAGAACTTAGCGGATATTAGTCGATATGAATAGCAAGATATAGCTAACAATACTAATCATGGCAGTACAGTCTCATATATATGGTAAGCAAGAAATAAATGCAAAAGGACTATACTCACCTGAATCTCCTACCCTGATATAGGAGCATGTGCCCTACTATAAGAGATAAAGTCATCATCATATATGAATATGAATCCTGTATGCATGACAATCATATGCAACATCCAAGGCATCAATACAATAATGCAGCAAACACAATACAAATGCAATCCGTGCAAAGTGCATGCCGTGCAAATGACATGGTCACCCCTGATGCCAGTCAGCCGCCTCACACGTGATGGTGAAGCCGAGTGGGTAGGGCTATGACAACTGTGCACTCTGCCATCACTGCTCCTGAGTGACCGAGTGGACAGGATGCTGTCGGAGTACACCTATCCTCCTACCCCAAACATAGTGGGGGAGCTAAGCTCTCATCTCCCGGTGTCATAGACTAGAGGAGGGATCCCTGCCCGCTACCACGCTGCCTCATCGCTACCCATGAGCGGACCAGCGCAGCCTGACAGAGCAACTGCACACACCCTCCTGATGTACCACTAACCCATGAGTGGCAAGTACGGTAGTTATGTAATGCGGGCTCAACAATAATGGAACCTCGGACCAAAGATGCAATCATGCAAAAATGGTGCATGATAATAAAGCATGTAAATCCTACCAAAAATACCTATCCAAGGAACAATGATCCAAATAAATCAGGGAAGATAGAAATCATATCCTATCCAATGCATGTATCAATAGGCACAAAAACATACTAGGCATATAAGCATGAAAATTATTGAAAGCTATCCTAACTAACATATCAACTTGACTATATCTAAAAGATAAGTCAAAATACCCGCCTGATAAAATATCTGCAAAAAGAACCAGATCAAATCCCGCGGAACTCCGCCTCGTGATCAAACACATACAAAGATAACTATAGTTACGCACAAAATATGATCCACTGTCAAATCAAATCCTAAGCCGATTTCGGACTTATACCAATTAACCCAAATGCTTAATAAAATCCCGATCAACCAGATTGATCTAGTTATCCCATTTAACCTAATCAATCCTCCGCATCAATCCTTATCGACCATTAAGCAAATTAACAACATATTATGCATTTATTAACACCCATATTTGAACTTACCAATTTTTCCATCTTAAATCTCACAGCCAACAACTATGGGTTAATTTAGGACTCACCTTAAGCCCAACTGCCTTTACAACCTATCGTTGCCCAAAAATCCTGTACAATATATCCCAAACCCTCAACCTTCAATTTCACTGCTGCACTAACTGTATTTACAGCCACATCAACCCCCAATAAAACCTCACAACCCTCTCAACCTGTCAAAACTCCAAATCACAGCCGCCTCAAACACCAAAATCAACCCAAATCGACCACAACTCCGGCCCACAGCCGTGCACTGTCTACCCCCAACTGTTCGCAGCCTTCATAGCCGACCACATCCACCCACAGCCACCATCAATCGAAACAAAAATCAAACAACTTACCAACGGTAAATAACTCAAGATATACCTGTGATTGGAACCTCCCAGCCGCTCAATTCACCAGAGAAAAAGATCTGTCGTTGCCCTAATTCTCTTACTCCGGCGACCACCAATGCGCAGAGACGACGGCCGACCGCAGGGCTCTCATACGGCAAGTAGAGAGCGGCTCGTGCGACGGTCAGAAGCAAGGAAGAGAAGCCGACAGCCTGGGCACCGGGAAGGGCGGCGGCGCTTAGGGGAGAAGAGACGACCGCAAGGCTCAGCGTCGGCTACTGCGAGCGGCGGCGGCAACGCAACCTCGAGATCGGACAGAAAAGGAAAGAGCGACTCGCCGTGGCAAAGGAACGACCGGCGATCGCGCCGAAGGAGAAGGGTCTTGGGGGTCCATTGGCTGCGGGCGCGAGAGAAGCGAGCCTTGGCCAGCGGCGCGGCAATGATCGCGCCCTCGGCGTCGACGGCCAGTGGGTGGCGGCGACAGTCGTCGACGAAGGAGAGGGAAGCGCGAGAGAGAAACTATCGGAGGAGAGGGGGGTCGCGCATGAGAAGAAACCGAACAAAATTGCGATAGAGGTGTCGGGCGCAACGGGGAATAAGAAAAGGAGAAAAATAGAAAACCATGATTTAGTTCAATTAATCCCTAAACATCATCTAAACAGGTCCTTTATAAACCCATTTTTCTTATCCCCGTAATTATCTCATACAAGCTCCGTTTAAATCTAGAAAAATTCCGGAAAAATTCCTAAAAATCCCGAAAAATTTCCAGGATTATTTCCTTAATTATTTGGCCATTTAATTTACTATTTTACATTTTCCAGTATTTAACATTCTCCCCCACTAATAAAAATTTGGTCCCCAAATTTCCTACTCAGATGCATAACGAGTAAGAAATACCATAAGTACTGAAAATATACCTCACGTACCTCAAGTAAACAAGTGGGGGTATTGAGCTCTGATCTTTTCCTCGAGCTCCCAAGTAGCCTCCTCGTCGGTGTGGTGACTCCACCCGACCTTGACAAGTCGCACAACCTTGTTCCGCAACTGTCGTTCCTTGAAATCCAAAATCCGTACCGGAACCTCTGCGTAAGTAGCATCAGGTTGAATGGAACCTGACACATCTGATAGAATGTGTAGAGTCTGACATATACTTCCTCAGCATGGACACATGAAACACATCCTGGATACCAGCTAAAAACGGTGGTAGCCCTAGACGGTAAGCGACTGCTCCGATCCTCTCCAAAACCTCAAACGGATCAATGTACCTAGGAGCTAGCTTACCACGGAGTCCAAATCTCTTCACCCCTTTCATGGGTGAGACTCGCAAGAATACCTGATTACCAATAGAGAACTCCCGAGGTCTCCGTCTCCGATCTGCATAACTCTTCTGACGATCCTGCGCCTCTGCCATCCTACGTCTGATAGTACGGACCAACCCTGTCTCATACTGAGCTCTATGGGTCCTAGCAACTGGTCCTCCCAGTTGCCCCCGAAATCCATAACACAGGACCCCAGCAAATCCTCTAGTATCTAAATGGTCCGCTCAGACTGTCCATCTATCTGCGGATGGAATCACGATTACTAAAGCAATTGCATGCCTAAAAAACTGCTGCAAACTACTGCGCCAAAACCGAGGCGTGAACCGAGGATCTCTATAAATATAATGCTCAAGGACACCATGCAATTTGATGATATCCCGATAATATAACTCTGTAAGCGATCGAAGAGTTAGTCTTCCAAATCACTAAAGTGCATTTGGTTGGTTAGGTCAGCGACTACCCAAATCCGTCGTAGCCTTGATGTGTCCTAAAGGCAACCCACTACAAAAATCTATAATAATATACTTCCACTTCCATTCAGTCAGATTTCTCAAGCATCTGCCTTAAACTAATGCAACTTCGTAAACCATTATCCTCCTCGGTGTCGAGAGAGTCCATCTACCGTCAACATCCACTCCACCACACACTGTAAGTGCATGGGAGGCTATCGCGACCAAACTTCCTTGTTACAACTGTTTGTGTTCCAAACTACTCTATAGTAGCCGCCCAAAGTAAGCCAAAACCCCATGAGCATTCCTGCTCTTCACCTCTACAATACAACCTAATCACTGCTAAGTCCACGTCATATATATGACTTATCTTGCAGTTCTTTAACTGCCGTAATCTTAGGATACGTCCTATTCTATAGCATCGGAATTGCTCCGATCCCCGAAAGGTTGCATCCATATACACTACCCTTCCATCCACACCAGAATAATTAATTAACACTGGCATAAAAGTCAACCATCGTCTGAGCCCTGAAACTAGTTTCACAAGCTGCAGACCAAGTAAATTTCATCACCTTCCTGATCCAACCAGTCAGCGATGTAGTACTGCTAGAGCATCCTTTCCATATATATGATAATAATCAAATCAATACCAGAAAACTACCATCAATAGTGATCGAGTGCGCAAATCCCACTACCACCCTCAACAGTGGCCAAGTTACGTAATCCAACGACCACAACTGAGCCAATCGTGTCCAGAATACACAACTTCCTAAATCCTTGAACGACTAAGTCGTCAATAAGTCTAATAAGATAACCATAAGCTCATACAATTCATACCAAGTATGAAATTGTCGTCGCTACACACATGTATTCTCTTTACTCTAAGTTGATGATATAACAATCATCACAACGACAATGATAATTGTATGACACCATGTCACTACAATATCAACCCACCAGTAATAGATCAATCCTATAGTTGATCTATCCACAATGAAAGATATTCATTTCCTTCCACAACTACCGCATTCTATCATCGATAATCAATGCATAACCTCAAAGGTCCATCTCTCTTTTAACAAAGAGTTCCAGATCTTCTCTGGAAGAAATTCTGGGACAGATAAATATCCCATCCAACACCTCCTATAATAAGGTAAAACGATCTTTTATCGTCTTAACCAGTGTAGGCATCACGCCTTATCCATAACCAAATCACTATTAGTAGGGACTGATACTCTCCGAGGGTTTACTCCTTGTCCTCCTAATAGGTGGCTAGCGGGCCAAATCTCTAGCTTCCCAATTCGACATCAGTCGACACCTCTAAAGAGTCTGTATTTCTGAAATCATCATTAGGTTCCTCAAGGTCAATACGTTATCGACCTCATTCCCGACCATGAGTAGGGGTAATTTCACTAAGTCAATACTTTTCCTAACCACTAAAGTACAGTAACCACTATAGACAATACCTTTCCTATAGCTCAGAGATATCATTCAGTTTGCCTGGTCCCCAAAACACGAGAACTCCCAAAAATCCAAGGAAAATAAAATCCTTGAAACACAAAACCCACAAACCAAAATGGTAAACCAATAAAATTGTCATGTCCTGGGGGCATATCCGTCATCCAAATAACAGAGGAGCCCCTTAGTGACAATATTCCGAAATACATAGACCAAATCTGGTAAAAACCTCGAAATAATTATAGAAATACTAGTATTTTAAAAACTGCATGCATGCACGACTAAACATATATCCATTAAAGTAAAGTAGTTTTATGACACCAAATCAAACTGCGACAAAATCCAAAGTGCATAATAAAATGCAACACCGATAAAGCAAATAAAGCGGCATCTCGACGATGCAGTGGGATAAGCACTATAAGGAACTCTCTGAGCGACTCGAAGGTAGGTCAACATGACACGTCCTCCATCAGTTAACCTAGAGGATAAGTGAGGAGGGGATAAGTACAACCACTCTGTGGATGTATAGACAATAGTGTATAATCATAATGCACATAATGGAAGTCACAGGGAACAAGCTAGAGTAACCCAACCCTCAGAGTACCAATATCAGTCTGCAACCATCCTGATCAGCAGTATATCAAATATACCCGCAACATACACAACCACTACAACAAGCAGTGTACATCCGGATACCACGACAAAGCCTCGTGGCTCTCGCACAAAAAGGGAACTGTCTATGGGCTACCACGAACATAACCCATGGGTCGACAATCAATATGCTAAGCACTGTCTACGCGCAACTACCTGCTACCACAAATGAAACTCGTGGATAGACAGGCAATATAAAGACTCAGTGTCTGCGGCAACGACATGCTACCACGAATGGGTCTCTTGGGCAGACCACACATATAGATATCTAGTTATTGACTGTACGCACTAGCGTACTACCACCAATAGGTCGTGTGAGCAGTCGATTTTCCTAGGTTGTTAAGCCTAGGCTTATCCAATACATCTCGCATAAATTGACTTTCAACGTCAACAAAGATCATCGATCTACAATTAAACTATCGAGCGAGGTTTCAACACCTCTAAAATAAAATGTTTACCAAAGTCGGTAAAGATCATCGACTTATAAATAAATAAGTCGAGATGATTAAGTCCAGGATTCCAACGCTTCTAACATGATCGGTTATCAAGGTCGATTAAAAATCACAAGTCCACTAATAAACACGTCGAGACGATTAATCACAGGGTTTCGTCCCAGCTAATAGGAAACGCTTGCCAATAAAGGTCACAAATCTACTATCAAGCCCTTCAAGAGGGTTAAGCCTAAATTATATCGTCCTACCAGTTCAATCATGCATGCCCCAATCTGCTACCACGAACATATCTCATGGGTACTTAAGACATAAAGTAGCTATCTTGCTACAGACATCATACGAATCCGATTATCACCAACTCTGAACGAATAACGCAAGAGTATAACCTTACAGTAGATTATCTCAACCATACATGGGAGACCTATTCGACCTCAAATACACAAAAGCCCCTTTAGGGAAACTCTACTGTAACTTTCCTCAACCACGAATGGGTGATATTGTTGGCAGCCGATAAATATGAACAACGTTATATACCTTCTAAGGATTTAATCGCATCCTAATCATATGACCTCTACTAATCTGATCACCATATCAGCTGAAATAGTAAATGTATAAACCTATACCAATATGCACATCCGGGTTATTACACCTAGGGTTCTACTAATATTGTTTCATTCTTGAGATCCGCTCCTACCGAATAACCTTATCTAAGTTATTCTATCTCTACTAGTCTTTATCAGGGTGTCCATCGCAAAAAAAAAACACAGAACCATATAAACATATAACAAGCTATCTAATAAGCGACAGCATAGTCCTACTAATGGGAATCAATGGCTGAAATTAATTAGGGTATTACTAAAGGGTCATGCCAGAACAAAGTCAATGCCAGAACAAAGTCAAGGCAATATATAAATAAAGCATCAGATGCTTATATATACTCTAAACTACATAAGCTATATAATCATGTCCTCATGCCTTCTACGAATTTATCCATCTTAGTCATATTATTCAACTAGTCTAATAATCCTAATACTAGTCAAATCCTAAGTGGTAAACATCTACCAATAATATCTAATCATTTTTATCACAATGATAACAAGCTACGTATAGCAGTAATAGCAATTTATAACCAAATGCTATCTATAAACCAGCAACCTAAAAATCTAACAGTCCAATAGATATCAGGTTAAAACAATACCAGACAAAACATGATATCACCGCATAACCAATATAAATATGTACTAAATCTAGAAAATTTTCTAGAATGTATTTACCTGTTAGCTGTCTGGAGATGTCCTGTCGCCGCCAAATCCCCCATATTGACCTCGTCAATAATACCTCGAATTTCCGAAACATAAAAATCGTCGGAAATCTGTACAACTCCGAAAATACCCAGTTAACCTGCCAAACTTGGTGAACTCCATAAACCCAAAGACCCTAAGGAACTCGGAAACCTATGCTCTGATACCAAATAAATTGTCACGCCCCGAGGGAGTCTCCGCCAGACGAAAATCCGACAGCACCTCCCCTGTACGGGTGACAATACCAATTTTTATACAAGGCCTACATGGCCACTATACATCGGTCAACACGACCGGAATCCAAACAACACACGCAGATAATAATAAGGCCTCAGGCCAACAAATCTAGGTACACAAAAGTCTACACTAACTAGACTTACCCCTTCTGCCATCTGGGCAGGAATACCCAACCAAACCAATCAAAATAAGATCCGACCAATGGTCCACAAGAACCCCAAAAATCCACGAGTACATAAATCCATTTCCAAACCTAAACATATCTTCTATACAAAATTCAAACCATAACTCAAACAACTAAGAAACTGTCACTGTGAGGGGGGGGATATGGCAACTGGACTCTCCTGACAGCTTCATCCTAAAATAAAAATAAAACCACGGGGTAAGTTCAAAGAACTTAGCGGATATTAGTCGATATGAATAGCAAGATATAGCTAACAATACTAATCATGCCAGTACAGTCTCATATATATGGTAAGCAAGAAATAAATGCAAAAGGACTGTACTCACCTGAATCTCCTACCCTGATATAGGAGCATGTGCCCTACTATAAGAGATAAAGTCATCATCATATATGAATATGAATCCTGTATGCATGACAATCATATGCAACATCCAAGGAATCAATACAATAATGCAGCAAACACAATACAAATGCAATCCGTGCAAAGTGCATGCCGTGCAAATGACATGGTCACCCCTGACGCCAGTCAACCGCCTCACACGCGATGGTGAAGCCGAGTGGGTAGGGCTATGACAACTGTGCACTCTGCCATCACTGCTCCTGAGTGACCGAGTGGACAGGATGCTGTCGGAGTACACCTATCCTCCTGCCCCAAACAGAGTGGGGAAGCTAAGCTCTCATCTCCTGTCATAGACTAGAGGAGGAATCGCCTCGCCATCGCTACCCATGAGCGACTCAGTTGTAGCTCGACAGAGCAATCGTGACACACCTCCTCGATGTACCACTAACCCATGAGTGGCAAGGCAGTTATGTAATCGTCATGGCTCAACAATAATGGAACCCCGTCCAGCCAGCATGCAATCATGCAAAAATGGTGCATGATACTAAAGCATGTAAATCCTACCAAAAATACCTATCCGAATAATATGCACAGTCAATAAGTGTGTATCTATGATCCAAGGAACAATGATCCAAATAAATCAGGGAAGATAGAAATCATATCCTATCCAATGTATGTATCAATAGGCACAAAAACATACTAGGCATATAAGCATGAAAATCATTGAAAGCTATCCTAACTAACATATCAACTTGACTATATCTAAAAGATAAGTCAAAATACCCGTCTGATAAAATATCTGCAAAAAGAACCAGATTGTCACGACCGTGAACCTGCCTCGTGACCGAAACCTGCATACAACATAACTATAGTTACGCACAAAATACGATCCACTGTCAAATCAAATCCTAAGCCGATTTTGGACTTATACCAATTAACCCAAATGCTTAATAAAATCCCGGTCAACTAGATTGATCTAGTTATCCCATTTAACCAAATCAATCCTCCGCATCAATCCCTATCGACCATTAAGAAAATTAACAACATATTATGCATTTATTAATACCCATATTTGAACTTACCAATTTTTCCATTTTAAATCTCACAGCCAACAACTATGGGTTAATTTAGGACTCACCTTAAGCCCAACTGCCTTTACAACCTATCGTTGCCCAAAAATCCTGTACAACATATCCCAAATCCTCAACCTTCAATTTCACAACCGCACTAACTCTATTTACAGCCACATCAACCCCCAATAAAACCTCACAACCCTCTCAACCTGTCAAAACTCCAAATCCCAGCCGACTCAAACACCAAAATCAATCCAAATCGACCACAACTCCGACCCACAGCCGTGCACTGTCTACCCCCAACTGTTCGCAGCCTTCATAGTCGACCACATCCACCCATAGCCACCATCAATTGAAACAAAAATCAAACAACTTACCAACGGTAAATAACTCAAGATATACCTGTGATTGGAACCTCCCAGCTACTCGATTCACCAGAGAAAAAGATCTGCCGCTGCCCTAATTCTCTTGCTCCGGCGACCACCAACGCGCAGAGACGATGACCGATCGCTGGGCTCTCATACGGTAAGTAGAGAGCGGCTCGTGCGACGGTCAGAGGCAAGGAAGAGAAGCCGGCAGCCTGGGCACCAGGAAGGGCGGCGGCGCTTAGGGGGAGAAGAGGCGACCACAAGGCTCAGCGTCGGCTACTGCGAGCGGCGACGACAACGCAACCTCGAGGTCGGACAGAAAAGGAAAGAGTGACTCGCCGTGGCAAAGGAACGACCGCGCGATCGCGCCTAAGGAGAAGGGGCTTGGGGGTCCGTTGGCTGTGGGCGCGAGGAGAAACGAACGCGAGCGCTGCCTGTGAGCAGCGACGACGACGATGCACCCTCGGCGTCGGACGGCGCTGTGGGTGGCGGCAGCCTGGTCGTCGGCGAAGGAGAGGGAAGCGCGAGAGAGAAACTATCGGAGGAGAGGGGGGTCGCGCGTGAGAAGAAACCAAACAAAATCGCGATAGAGGTGTCGGGCGCAATAGGGAATAAGAAAAGGAGAAAAATAGAAAACCTTGATTTAGTTCAATTAATCCCTAAACATCATCTAAACAAGCCCTTTATAAACCCATTTTTCTTATCCCCGTAATTATCTCGTACAAGCTCCGTTTAAATCTAGAAAAATTCCGGAAATATTCCTAAAAATCCCAAAAAATTTCCAGGATTATTTCCTTAATTATTTGGCCATTTAATTTACTATTTTACATTTTCCAGTATTTAACAAAACACCCCTTCTCCTTGTTGCCGCCCAAACCCTAAACTAGGATCTCCTTAATTTCCGACTAAGGATGAAGGGAAGTAGAATAGATTGAGCTTTGGCCAAGGTAGAGGGAAGAAGGTAGAAGGGCCGACCATCATAGGAAAATGAAGAAGAATCTCCCTCTCCTTGTTGCTGCCCAACACCAACAACCAAACCCTAACCCTAGCCTCCTCCTATTTCTTGCCGCCCATGGGAAGCAACCCTCATCTCATCCATCACAAGCCATAGATCAAGGGGAGAAGCTTGGGCGCCGGCCAAACCAAAGAGGAAGGAGGAAGAAGGCTGCCGGCCACCATTGGGAAGAAGAAGAAGAAGCTCCCTTCTCCTTGTTGTCGCCTAACACCATGAACCAAACCCTAACCCTAGCCTCCTCCTATTTCTTGCCGCCCAAGCCACCTTATCTCAATTAGGTTTTTCCATTTTTTCATCCTTTTTGCAACCCAAGCCTAAGCCCATATATATAGAGTTAGGTTTAGACCTTGGTTCAATCTCCTCCATTGGTTCTAGGCATTTAATCTCAACCGTCGGATCTAGGGTTTCATCCCAACCGTCGGATCTAGGATTTCATCCCAACCGTCGGATCTAGGGTTTCATCCCAACCGTCGGATCTAGGGTTTCATCCCAACCGTCGGATCTAGGGATTTAATCTCCACCGTCGGATCTAGGGATTTAATCTCCACCGTCGGATCTAGAGTTTTGTTTTCCATCATTGGATCTAGGCTTCATGAGGTGTTAATAGGCTACAATAGGGACCATGAGGAGGAGTTGGATCTTGGCCACCCGATGGATCGGAACCACACAAACTTGATCCATCAATGATGTTCCATTCCACTAGAGGATCATCATTGAATTACCTCACCAACCCCCATATGATAATATGGGCTCCATATATTATTTGTACATCCATCTCCCCGTGTTTAAGATATCGAATATCCGTCAATTAATTGATTTACTGACCATCAATTAATTAACATCTAACTCCTCGAGTAGTACCACTCAACCTTATCATCATGTTGACTAAGTCAACCTGCAGGGTTTACATGATGAACCTTATGAGCTCCTCAAGGGGACATCATCAACCTAATATATAGGACACGGTTTCCTCCTATAATCAACGGCACACCATATAAATAATATCATTTCCCAACTTACCGGGCATATTGATTTAATCCATAGAAATCTCACCCTTTGGTAAATCAAAGAAATAAATACTAAGTACATGTGCCCGTTATTATATCGGGATTAAGAGCATGTACAACATAATATCCGAGGTCCGATTCAATTATGTAGTCAGCAATAAATTGAATCACCTCTATGTCGGTCCTACTCAATACACCTAAGTGTACTAGTGTAACTCTATGGTCAAGACAAACCAATACCAAGCTACACTACAACCATGCCAATGGTTTGTCCAAAACCATCTTGGTTGTGAGCCTCTACTTATATTCTACAAGGGACTGATAACATGATCTTCTATGTCACACCAAGTACCATGTTATCTACAATGTAAAATATTAGACAATATACACACATATAATAAATATAAAGTGCAAACAATGATCATGTGATTCTTATTTCAAAATAAAAATGTTCATACAAAAAGAGCTAGGCTTTCAGTATACATTCCAACAATAAGTTGAGATGAAGTCAACTTTCGGATCGGAGAAGGAAGTAGAAGAGGTGGAAGAAGCATCCACTTCTATGATTGAGAGGGAGATACCATCCACACCGGAGCCGGAACAAAATAAAGAAGAAGCCTCAACCTCCGGGAGGGATGAAGAACCCACTCCGATCACATGGATCTAGGTAACTCAAGCAATGTAATTTTAAATAAAAATCATATAGTTTGCTTTGAGTGTAGGGAAGTAGGACATTATAAAAGTAAATGTCCTAAAAGATTCAAGAAGAGTCCTCCGGCTCCAAAGATCAAGAATTTGGTCCCTCAACGCAAAAGAGCAAAGAACAAGTCATTTGCTTCAAGTGCCGACAACCAGGACATTTCCGGAGTCAATGCAAGAGGGGGGACAAGAAGACCCAAAATGGAGCATCATATGTAGGGGGAGCTAAGGCTAACCCTAAGGTATATTTCAGTAATGCTTTTTCTTTAGTTAAAAGACAAAAGCATGCTAGGAAATTTAATTCTCTTGCAATTCACCATGAAAATCATGCTAAAAATAAATATTTGTGTTTAGGAGCTAAAAGTGTCCACTTAGGAAATAAGGAGAAATTTGAGACTAATGTCTCTAAAAATACCTTACCTAGGGAATCTATCAAGAAAGTACAAGAGCACCTAGGTTTGAATCCCAAGTGGACTAGGCATATGCCTAGGAAGTCCCATGTCCAAAGACCAAATCAAAATTCTAAAATTGGGAAATTAGAATTAGAGAACCAAGCCTTGAGGCCAAGGCTTGAAAAACTAGAAAAGACCCTCAAGATTATGCAAAATCAAATGCAAGGGTCTAATGGTCAAAGTCAAGGGTCAAAACCTCAAAGTCAACATCTAGGACCCAAGAAACAAAAGTCAACCAAGGGCAAGAATGGTTTGGGTCACAAACCTAAGCCTAAGGTGGCTTACCATAGTGTTCCATTTGATTATGGAACATAAACTAGGTCTAGGAAGACCAAGGTCAATAGGGAAGTCATCCCTAAGGTTGACCAAAGGTTGTGCCTAGTGGCTAGGATTTCTAGGAAACCTAGGGTGGTCACTAAGAAGGTTGCAAGGGGAGTTACCCCTAGAGTCAACCTAGGTAAGACCCAAATGACCAAGGTTAACAAGCCTAGGAGGGTCATTAGGAGGGTATCTAGGGAGGTTATCCCTAAGGAATACCTAATTAACCCTAGGAGCTCAAATAGGTTTTGGGTTCCTAAGAGCGTGATTGACTCGCGCTAGATGGGTTAGGGTGTGCCAACCTTGATTGGATGGGTAGTTAACTCAACCATGGTAAAGGTGACACTTTAGGTTATTTTCAAGGTTATGGTTACCTTGGGAATACTTTTGAGCTTTAATCCTAAAAGATTGTAGGATGTGCCAATATTATTTGAGAAGTTTGATAAATTGATCAAATTGACACAATTTAGGTTTAGAGGTTAGTGTGCCAATTTTGGGTTTTTGGCACACTAGGGAGAAAAGTAGTAATATGGCAAAATAAACCTAATTATATCAAATGACAACTAATATTGAAAATTTAGGTATTATATACCTTTATTTTTTATTTGCCATGTCTTGTTTGCCATATAACATGTCATGACATCATGCTTATTTTTTAATCACTTTATATGTCATGATCATGTTTAGGATTAAGGACTAAATATCATGTGTTTTTAGATTTCATCTTATGCCATGACATCATGATTATGAGCATATGCTTATTTATATCATCATCAATGTCATAATCATTCATGCATTTGATTAAAATTGAGTTAAGGACAATTGACATGACTTGAAGTCGCATGTATAAGGGAATCAAGTAGGGTTGCCTTAGAAAATGCATGAAACCCTAGATTAAATGAACCAAAACCCACATCTCACATTAAATTGACATGTATATGTATTTATACACCCTAGATACATGTGAGATGCTAGGATATGAGTTAAGTTCAAGGTGCATAGTTTTTGCATCTAGATGAACTCAAACTCATCTTATATGAGTAATGGATCATTAGGAGAGCATGTGTACAAATCATGTACATAGAGCCCAAGGAATTTGATCCAAAATAAGGTTTTGAAAATATTTTAAAATCATTTTAGAAAACCTTGGTGAAGTCTATCTTTTGATAGCAATCACCATTGATGAAGTTGATACAAAGTGAGCCAAAACTTAGAAGTTTTCTTCACTTTTAAATTTTGTATCAATTTCAGTATTTTATGGGTAAAATATTTTTCTATTATTTTTCACCCATTGTATTGACTATAAGTAATATACGTATCAAATTTCGTGATTTTTTGATATACGTAGAATTACTTATGTTTTTCTGAAATTCGATAAGCGAAATTGGAAATTTGATTATCGATCGCCTTGGTGGCGATCGAATGATGTGAGTGTCGATCATCGGGTAGTGATTGATTCGCAAATGCTGATTTCGGGAAAACTAGATTTGTTTAGCCCGTGTTCAGCTGCGGTTAAGGTCCCTAACCACTCATAACCCTAGGATATGCTTTGGGAAGCATTATAAAGGGTGAAAATCCATTGGATATGAATTAAAAGAGTTGTTTGGGGTTTGTATCAAATTTAAGGTGGAGAGAGTTCATTTTTGAACTTTTAACCTTATTTTTGATGGTTTAGAGTTTCTATTGGCTTAGGGACTTCCCAAGGACATTGTTGGTGTAATTGTCAAGGGGGAGCAAGCCTTTAGGGGGAGTTATCCATCTTAGGATGATGGATGTGTTTCTCTTCTTGAAGGGGGAGAAGTTATTGGGAGAATGTCATCAATTGGGAAAATTGATGGGATTTTGAGAGACCCAATTTGGATATTGAGAGAGTGAATATGATTGCCTCTCTTGTGTGATATGGGACTTATCACTAGGAAGATGGTAGACATCCTAGGTATTTTTGGACCAAGGGAGAGATTGTAAGAGCATCTACAATGCTTGGTTAATGGGGTGTTATAACACTCCAATGGTGTTAAACACCAATATGAAGGGGTGTTATAACACCCCTTCATTTGAACGCGTTCAAAACATTGAACGCGTTCAATGGTGTAAATTGGCGACCTTGGTCGCACCCCACATGTATTTTTTTTTTATTTTTTTAATTATAAATATTAAAAAATTTATAAATTTTAAAAATTTGAATAAAATTTTAAAAATAGTAAAATTATTTAAAAAAAATAAGATTATTATTAAAAATAATAATAATAATTTTAAAAATATTTTTAAATTTATTTATTTAATATGATATAATTTTAAAAGGATTGAGTGGAGTGTGGGACCCGTAAGTAATTATTGTTAATGTTAAAAGGAATGTGGATGAAAAAATATATTGTTATAATGAGTATGTGGCAGTGGACCCCATACTTTTTTATGAGGTGGAGGATGTTATAATGGATAAGGGTTGTGGATGCTCTAAGATCTCATTGGGACATGAGACTTTGACCTCCTTAGAGAGATAACCTTTCTGATGTATGTCAAAAAGGGGGAAAATGTTTGGGGGAAAATCTTTGGGATAGCCAATTTGGAATAATTGGTAAGAGTTTTGAGTTAATGGTCTAACTCAATGGTTTGTTTGGTTTTTGTCAAACATCAAAAAGGGGGAGATTGTTGGTGCAATCGACCCAGGTCACGATTGACCAGGACTCGAGTTTGACTTGAGTGATGTTTTGATGTTTCGACAAAAACATATGACAATGTAATTGTCATGGTAAAGTCCAAGCATGGGTCTTGGCAAGGTAAAGTCCAAGTCTTGAGTACTTGGTGTTAGGATCTTTGTAATTGCTAGAGGGGGGAGGGGTGATTAGCCTTTCTTTGTTTCTACAAAAACGTTAGCGGAAGTAATACAAATACAAATATGAATACGAATAAGAAACAAGAAAACAATGCTAACACCCGATGTACGTGGTTCGGAGATGACGCTCCTACTCCACGGTAATCCGTAAGGTGGATTAGCCCTAGCCAAGCTTCACTAAATCCTCTTTTGGATGAACCAAGGTGGAGAACCTTGTCTTTCAATGCTCTCCTCTTCTTTACAATGATGGAAGATTAAAAGCTAGAGAAGAGGAGGTTTAGAATCACAAAAGCACTTGGGAAAGCTTGGTGAGCACGAGGGTGTAGCTAGGAATGAGAGCACTAGCTTCACCAAGCTCCCCAAGGCCCCTTCTTATAGAAGAAGGGCTGTTTTTCCCGTTGGGCTTCGATCAGTCGACTGATGCTCACCATCAGTCGACTGCCGCCGAAGCCAACGACTTCTGAACAAGCAGATCCGCGGAGATACGTAGCCACAATTTCCAACGGCCAAGTGATCAGTCGACTGATCCCTCCATCAGTCGACTGATGGAGTGATCAGTCGAGTGATCGTAGGCCGCAGTCGAGTGCGACTACACTCTGTGCTCATATTTGCGTTGATCGACCGATCGCCACTATTGGCGATCGATTGCAACATCATTATCGCCATCGCCAGCAAGCCGTCGGTGGTCGAGTTTACGACTCGACGACCGAGCACGACTCGACTGATACTCATCAAGTATGAGTAATTCACACTTGATTTTACACCCTAGACCTAGACTCAACCTTCTAGCTCCTCATTAAGCCTTGCGCCTCCAGGATCCCTCCGAGTCCGCGACTTGTTCATCCTTTGCGCTTTGCTTCCAAGAGCTTCCTTCGGTTTCGTCATGTCTTGGGTTGCCAAATGCTTGGACTTTATGCTGCCAAGACTACAAGCTTGGACTTATGCTGCCAAGACTTTACTTTGGACTTCTTTTGCCAAGGTTCACTTGGACTTTACGCTGCCAAGACTACAAGCTTGGTCTTACGCTGCCAAGTCCATCCCTTGGACTTCCCTTGCCAAGATCATACTTGGTCTTCCTTTGCCAAGGTTCACTTGGACTTTACGCTGCCAAGACTACAAGCTTGGTCTTATGCTGCCAAGTCCGTCCCTTGGACTTTCCTTGCCAAGATCATACTTGGACTTCTCTTTTACCAAGTCTTCATCCTTGGATTTCCCTGTCACTTAAACATATTCGCAATTAGATCACAAAGCATTGCCTAACTTAGATGATTATCCAAACATCAAAACATATAAATGCTTGGGGCATTGTTGCACCAACAATCTCCTCCTTTTTGATGTTTGGCAATCACTTAAGTTAGGTCTTTTAAAGATACGCACATAATCATATTTTCAATATGAATTCTAACTTAAACATTCCTTCTCCCCCTTTGACATACATCAAAAAGAGAAGGATTCATTACTAAAAGAATTTAAAGGTGTTGTATCTTGGACTAAGGTATAAGATTGATATTAAGCTACCCCTTAATCCAAGATATGCTTCATGATGTGTAAATAATATTTGAAGCAAAGCATAACAAAAATTCAAAAATTAAGTCCTAGCTTTGCACCAACAATGGAAGTTTGGGGATGAAAAGATACATTTTATAAAACTCCCCCTAAAACATTACATAAAACAGTCTTAAAAATCTGTTTACACTCAATATTATCATGCTATAGTTTTAGGACATCAAAGATACACTAAATATCAGAAAATGAAGCTATTTATGGTTTCAAACGATCACTACGCTCGAATCCAATTTCAAATCCTTTTCAGCCCAATTTCAGAAATGCGTTAGAAATTCTAGAAACCTCAAAAAATCACGAAATTTTGTGGACATATTTCTAAGATCATACTTTATTAAGGAAAAATAGTTTGAAAAATATATCATTCCCAGATTTCAATATTGATACAAACTTGGAAACCAACAAAAGGTTCTAAAAATTTGCAAACTTTGTACCACTTTTGTGTTCCACTTGAAAACTGTTTTTCAAAATATGATGAACATAGTTTAAAATATATATGATTTGGAATTTCCAACCATGTTCTTAGAGCTATGTATTCATTACTTGAATACAAGCCTTCTCAATGATTGGTCCATGAGGTATTCATGTCTCTAGGTGTGTCATTGGCTCATAGTAATGCATCATAACAAGCATGACGAGCCAAGTACACCTTCCCTATCATCTCACATGTTCCTAAATGTCTCAATACAAAAATCAAGGTTGCTTAAGGCTTTTGTGAGATGCATCAAGGTATAAGACTAACATATGACTATGGGATCATGCAAACCTAGACTTTTACTCTACAAAGCACATACCAAGCTCTCTCCTTAATGATGAAAATTCGGTTTCGGGAAGAGCTTTGGTGAAGATATCGGCAAGGTTAGACTTAGATTCTACATAATTAAGTTCAATGTCCCCTCTTGTCACATGATCTCTTATGAAGTGATGTTTCACTTCAATGTGCTTGGTCCTAGAGTGATGTACCGGATTTTTGGTCAAGTTGATGGTACTCACATTGTTACAATAAACTTTAATGTTAGAGTAGTGTAGCTCATAGTCCTCAAGAGTATGTCTCATCCAAAGTAATTGAGCTACACAACAACCCATAGCCACATATTCGGCTTCGGTGGTTGATAAAGCAACACAATATTGCTTCCTACTACTTCAACTAACTAGGGAGGACCCAAGAAATTGGCATCCACCGCTAGTACTCTTCCTATCCAATTTTCAACCGGCATAATCGGAATCGATATAACCAAGCAACTCAAAGGACCTAGTCCTAGGATACCAAAGTCCTACATTTAGGGTGCCTTTAATATATCTCAAAATTCTCTTAACGGCTACTAAATGTGATTCTTTGGCACAAGATTGGTATCTTGCACACATACCTACTGCAAATAAGATATCGGGTCTACTAGCGGTTAGGTATAGTAGGCTACCAATCATACTCCTATAAAGTTTAAGATCAATTGATTTTCCATCATGATCATTATCTATTCTAGTGCTAGTGGCCATAGGAGTGGTTACAATTTTGGCATTTTCCAAACTAAATTTCTTTATCATTTCATTTGCATATTTAGTTTGATAAATATGAATACCTTCATTGGTTTGTTTGACTTGTAACCCTAGGAAAAAGTTGAGCTCTCCAACTAAGCTCATTTCAAATTCATTTTCCATGTTTTTTATAAAGTCTCGAAGAAGATCATCATTTGTTGACCCAAAAATAATGTCATCAACATATATTTGGGCTATAAAGATATCCTTTAATGTTGACTTTATAAACAAGGTTTGATCTACTTGGCCTCTCCTAAAATCCTTAGAAATTAAGAAAGATGACAATCTTTCATACCATGCACGGGGAGCTTATTTTAACCCATATAATGCTTTCTTAAGCTTATATACGTGGTTTGGATAATCTATGTTCTCAAACCCGGGTGGTTGCTCTACATATACTTCCTCCTTAATATAACCATTTAAGAATGCCGATTTAACATCCATTTGGTAAAGTTTAATTCCCATATAGGAAGCATACCCTAAGAGAATTCTAATAGATTCTAATCTAGCAACCGGGGCATAAGTCTCATCATAGTCAAGCCTCTCAACTTGATTGAATCCCCTAGAAACCAACCTAGCCTTATTTCTAGTGATATTTACTTGGTCATCTAGCTTATTCCTAAAGACCCATCTTGTAGTAATTATGGTGCTATCATTGGGTCTAGGTACTAACTCCCATACTTGACTCCTTTCAAATTGAGCCAATTCATCTTGCATTGCCAAGATCCAATCCGGATCATGTAATGCATCATTGATCGATTTGGGCTCAATTTGTGAAATAAGAGCAACTTGACTAGTAGGAGTTCTATGAAATGACCTAGTTCTTACTCCTTGAGATATATCTCCTACTACTTGGTCAAGTGGATGATCTTGATGAATTCTTAGGGTTCTAGAAGGGGTTTCAAATTGATCATTGTTATCTTCCACCCTTCTTTCATCATCGGAATCTCCTCTTCCTCCCCCTTGATCATTACCCCTTATGGTCAAATTTTGAAGTTTTTGGGTAATGTCATGATTATTGTCATTAATATCCTTATCAATGGAGGACTTTCTAGGGTAGGTACTAGTTGTTTCATCAAATTGAACATTGGAGGACTCCTCAATCCCTTGGGTTCTCTTATTGTAGACTCTATATCCTCTACTTGTGGATGAGTATCCAACTAGGATTCCCTCATCCGCTTTGGATTCAAATTTTCCTAAGTTATCTTTGGTGTTTAAAATATAAACTTTACATCCAAAGACTTTGAAATAATGAATTGTGGGAATAGTCCCATTCCATAATTCAAATGGTGTCTTTCCTAAAAACCTATGGATTTGAACCCTATTTTGGATATAGCAAGCGGTATTAACCGCTTCCGCCCACAAGTAGCTAGGTAGAGAATATGCATTAAGCATAGTCCTAGCTGCCTCTTGTAGGGCACGATTTCTCCTTTCCACCACCCCATTTTGTTGGGGTGTTCTAGGACAAGAGAACTCATGCTTGTACCCTTGCTCTAAACAAAATTGTGAAAATTTAGAATTCTCAAATTCACCACCATGATCACTACGGATCTGGTTGATTTTGAGACTCTTTTCATTTTCAACCCTTTTACTAAATCCTATGATTATTTCTAATGTATCATCCTTATGTTTCATAAAGTAGACCCAAGTATACCTAGAGAAATCATCTACAATAACCAAACAATATTTGTTGCCATTTAAAGATGGAGTACTATGACAATCAAATAGGTCAAGATGCAATAATTCTAATGGTAAGGAAGTATTAGTTAGGGTTTTACCTTTGTGTGATGCCTTTGTTTGTTTTCCCTCTTGACATGCATCACACATTTTATTCTTGACATACTTGATCTTTGGTAGTCCTTTGACCAACTCCATCTTGGCTACCTTGGCTATGTTTTTCATGTTGATGTGCCCCAATCTCCTATGTCATAGCCAACTTTCCTCTTCTTTTGCAACAAAGCACTTAGTGGAAATGTTAGAAGCATATGAAAGATCAACATAATAGATATTTGATTTCCTATATCCAACTAACATACAATCATTTAATTCCTTGTGTCTAATCATGCATTTAGAGGATTCAAAAGAAACATGATAGTTTGCATCACAAAGTTGACTAACACTTAATAAATTAAATTTCATATTTTCAACTAGTAAAACTTTGTGAATGACAATTTTGGGGGACACCTCAATTGTACCTCTACCTAATATCTTGAGTTTTCCATTATTTCCAAAAGACACCGCTCCCTTCTTCACATACTTAATTGTTGAGAACTTGCTCACATCCCCGGTCATGTGTGTTGAACAACCGCTATCCACGATCCACATACCTTGCTCTCCTACCTAAATCACATGATAAACACAAGCTTTTGGTACCCAAACATTTGGACCGGTAACATTAAGTAAAAACTTCTTAAGTACCCATGCTTTCTTAACCTTACCCTTAATGGTTGCTTTTCTATTTATTAATGAGATATAAGCAACTTCTTTTTCTTTTGGCTTGTATCCTACACCGGCCTTGTTGTAAACGGATCTTTGTCGACTAAGGATCATGTCAAGGTATTTTGAGCCATTTGTAAATTTCTCTAAGTATGCCTTTAACTCACTAACCTCATCCTTAAGTTTGTCATTCTCTTCCTTAAGCATGCAAGAATCAACATGTGAAGGTTTTTCATTCCTAATGGCCTTTAGTTCTACCTTCATGCTTCTAACCTTAGATTTAGACTTATCTAGAGCCTCTTTAAGATAAGCAATTGATTTATAAAGAAGCTTAACTTTAGGAGAGTTCATTACCTCATCGTCACTAGATGACGATTCATCACTTGAAGAGCCTTCTTCTTGGCTTGATGTACCGGAGTCATCCTCTTGGGCCATGAGTGCCACATGGCGTGTGACGTGACAAAGCTCATCATCGGAGGAGGAATCTTCAACACTTGGTGTGTCCCATGTGGTTTGAGCCACCATAGCCTCCTTCTTTTTCTCCTTCCTTTCCTTCTTTTTCTTTTCTTTTTCTTCCTTCTTCTTTAGCTCCGGGCAATTTGGCTTTATGTGCCCCTTCTTATTGCAAGCATGGCAAATCACATTGTTATTAAAATTTGAATTACCACTAAACTTACCTTTTGAAGAATGAGACCCCTTCCTTGCTTCTCTATTCTTGAACTCCTTTGATTTTCTATAGAGCTTCTTGACAAAGTTGGCCATCTCACTAGACGAGTCTCCATCACTACTTGAATCATGCTCCGACTCAGATGATGATGACACTTCTTTTCTTTCTTTCTTCTTCTTTTCCTTCTTTTCAACAAATAGAGCTAAACCCTTTTCCTTAGAGGACATGTTAGTTTGCTCATGCAATTCAAACTCACAAAATAATTCATCAATTTTAAGTTGAGAAAGATCTCTAGTTACCTTAATAGCATCAACTATAGAAGTCCATAGAGAATTTCTAGGAAATGCTTGAAGAATATACCTTACCAAATCCCGGTTGTCAACTCGCTCACCTATGATGTGGAGTCCATTCACAATCTCCTTAAACCTTCCATGCATTTGGCTTACGGTTTCATGGGTCTTCATTTGGAAGGCTTGAAGTTGTCCAATTAGCAAGTCCTTCTTGGCCCTCTTTAACTCCTTGGATCCTTCATTTAGCTCAATGAGCTTTTCCCATAACTCCTTGGCGGATTCGAAAGGCCCTACCTTGTTGAGTTGCTCCATTGTAATACCGCATTGGATGGTGAGTACCGCCTTTGCATTTGACTCGAACCACCTATTCATTTCCCTTGTCCAATCCTTGCTTGGAATGGGGTCTCCATGTTCATCCACCAGTTCCTCAAAGCCATCTACAATGCTATGCCAAATTCCAATATTACTCATTAGATAATATTTCATCCTACCTTTCCAATACGCAAAATGACTCCCATCGAAGAGTGGTGGCTTGGCGGTGCTATATCCCTCTTGAAGAGCCATTGATGCCTTGGTTGATGGTGAAATCTTCCAAGCTATCCGGGCTCTGATACCACTTGTTAGGATCTTTGTAATGGCTAGAGGGGGGGGGTGATTAGCCTTTCTTTGTTTCTACAAAAACGTTAGCGGAAGCAATACAAATACAAATACGAATACGAATAAGAAACAAGAAAACAATGCTAACACCCAATGTACGTGGTTCGGAGATGACGCTCCTACTCCACGGTAATCCGTAAGGTGGATTAGCCCTAGCCAAGCTTCACTAAATCCTCCTTTGGATGAACCAAGGTGGAGAAACCTTATCTTACAATCCTCTCCTCTTCTTTACAATGATGGAAGATTAAAAGATAGAGAAGAAAAGGTTTAGAATCACAAAAGCACTTGGGAAAGCTTGGTGAGCACGAGGGTGTAGCTAGGAATGAGAGCACTAGCTTCACCAAGCTCCCCAAGGCCCCTTCTTATAGAAGAAGGGCTGTTTTTCCCATTGGACTTCGATCGACCACCATGTCATTGCCAACCAGCGACCACGAACAAGCAGATCCGCGGAGATACGTAGCCGAAATTTCCAACGGCCAAGTGATCAGTCGACTGATCCCTCCATCAGTCGACTGATGGAGTGATCAGTCGAGTGATCGTAGGCTGTAGTCGAGTGCGACTACACTCTGTGCTCGTATTTGCATTGATCACCGATCGCCATCGCTGTTGGCGATCGATTGCAACATCGATCGATCACATCGCTAAACCGGGGTTGATGATGGTCGTGGTTTTACCGACTCGATCGAGCACTGACTCGACTGATACATCGTATCAGTCAATTGATACTCATCAAGTATGAGTAATTCACACTTGATTTTACGCCCTAGACCTAGACTCAAACTTCTAGCTCCTCATTAAGCCTTGCGCCTCCAGGATCCCTCCGAGTCTGCGACTTGTTCATCCTTTGCGCTTTGCTTCCAAGAGCTTCCTTCGGTTTCGTCATGTCTTAGGTTGCCAAATGCTTGGACTTTATGCTGCCAAGACTACAAGCTTGGACTTATGCTGCCAAGACTTTACTTTGGACTTCTTTTGCCAAGGTTCACTTGGACTTTACGCTGCTAAGACTACAAGCTTGGTCATACGCTGCCAAGTCCATCCCTTGGACTTCCCTTGCCAAGATCATACTTGGTCTTCCTTTGCCAAGGTTCACTTGGACTTTACGCTGCCAAGACTACAAGCTTGATCTTATGCTACCAAGTTCGTCCCTTGGACTTTCCTTGCCAAGATCATACTTGGACTTCTCTTTTACCAAGTCTTCATCCTTGGATTTCCCTGTCACTTAAACATATTCACAATTAGATCACAAAGCATTGCCTAACTTAGATGATTATCCAAACATAAAAACATATAAATGCTTGGGGCATTGTTGCACCAAACTTGGCACAAGGAAAGTCCAAGCATGGGTATTGGCATGGAAAGTCCAACATGGGTTGGCAAGGGAAAGTCCAAGCATGGGTTTTAGCATGGAAAGTCTAACATGGGTTGGCAAGGGAAAGTCCAAGCTTGAGTCTTTGCATTTGAGAAGTCCAAGGGGTTTGATATTGGCGGCGTAAAGTCCAAGAGGAGTCTTGGTGGCGTAAGTCCAATGTGCCTTGGCGGTATAGACACTGTTAGCATGACATAGCCGATGGAAGCACCTGAAGGCTAGCGCGATGGATGAACAAGTCATGGATGACCTGGAGGGATCCGAGAGGCGTGAGGCTGATGGAGGTGGCTAGAAGGCTTAGGCCTAGGCTAAGGGTGGTCTAGCAAGTATGGGGGAACCATACTTGGGCTAAAACCTCATGTTTGAGGTGTGCCAGTCGACTGGTGCCATGTGGCAGTCGACTGGATTGAGTCAACTAGGGTTTGACTGCGAGAATTGCTCTAGCAGTCGACTGTCATAGGTGGGCAGTCGACTGATAGGCTCAGCAGTCGACTGATCTTGTGATCAGTCGACTGGTGCTTGTGAAATCAGGCATAGAATGGAGTCGAGACTCGACTGGTCGAGTGAGGCTCCATCAGTCGACTGATGGGTATCATCAGTCAACTGATGATGGATCCGTTGGACTTATCTAGCGTGGATCTAGCCGTTGTCTCATGACAACAGTGGCATCAGTCGACTGATGGTCCCGAGCAGTCGACTGATCGACTTTTTCCAGCACAGGTTGAAGCTTTAAATGGAGCTTGTGATGGAGGAAAAACCAAGCGATTTCTTGAACGTTTTTGAGGCGATTTGCTGTTGCAAATCAGGGTCTTCAACCACAGTTCAACCGATCAACAAGCAAGCAATCTAAAGGCATTTGTAAAGCATTTTCTTTACTTGTAGTGCATTATATTTCATCTTATTTGCTTGTTGTTATTAGTTTATTATTGTAAACTATTGTACGAGGTTTCTCCGCCTCTGGATTTTTCCGAGAAGGAGTGTTTATTAGTGGTGTGTGATTGGCATCGCTAGGGCTCGTTTGAGCCCGATCCATGGAGTAGGAACCTTGAGGTTCCGAACCACATTATATGACCGTGTTGTGATTGTGTATCTTGTTATATTTATTTGTTATTACTATTCTACTGTGCTAACAAGATTGTAGATTGTTAAACACGAAAGAATTTCATCATCGTACGAGCACGATGCTATTCACCCCCCTCTAGCGGCCTCAAATCTCCTATATAGTCTTGGCGGTGAAAGTCCAAGTCATGAGTACTTGGCATTTAGAAAGTCCAAGGGGTTTGATATTGGCGGCGTAAAGTCCAAGGGTGAAGTCTTGGTGCTAAAAGTCCAAGTCATGAGTACTTGACATTTGGAAAGTCCAATGGTTGGCGTCGTAAAGTCCAAGCGGAGTCTTGGCAGCGTAAGTCCAATGTGCCTTGGCGGTGTAGACACTGTTAGCATGACATAGCCGATGGAAGCATTTGAAGGCTAGCGTATGGATGAACAAGTCATGGATGACTTGGAGGGATCTGATAGGCGCGAGGTTGACGGAGGTGGCTAGAAGGCTTAGGTCTAGGCTTCGAGTGATCTAGCAAGTATGAGGGCACCATACTTGGGTTAAAACCTCATGTTTGAGGTGTATCAGTCGATTGGTACCATGTGGCAGTCAATTGGTGTGAGTCAACTAGGGTTTGACTGCGGGGAGTGCCCTAGCAGTAGACTGCCAGAGGTGGGCAGTCGACTGTGTTGGATCGAGCGGATCGCTAGAGGGGGGGGTGAATAGCAATAAAAACTTTCTTTCGACTTCGTTTGTTAAAACACGAGTAGACACAGCGGAAGATAAAATCAACACACAAAGAGACAATAGACACGAGGGTTTTACTTGGTTCATAGCCGAAGACTACTACTCCAAGGCCCTAGTGGTCCTTGACCACGCACGAAGGGCAAAATACTAAAGAACTCCTTCTCGTTAGAGGTAGGAGTTAAACGGATTCATGAAATCACAAAAGCTCAAGGTAGAGGGGCACTCCCCCTCTCCTCGTTATAATGAAAGCTTTACGAGATAAGTAAAAAGAAATACAACTAAAACTTTCATTACCGATGACTTCAAAGGTTGGAGGTTGAAGCTCTAGTCATCGTCTCGGCAGCGCTTCGTCGTAGGGATGTCGGAGAGTCAGAGCGTATCAGAAGCACTTGGAGGCTTTTAGAATTGATGAAAAACCCTTAGAGAAGCCCTCCTTTTATAGCCTTTGAGCCCCTCATCGAATGGGTCTTCAACCAATCACAAATAGGCACAAAGCTCCTTGGAATGAGGTGATAAGGCTTGACTCCACGAAGCTGATCCTTGAACATCAGTTGACTGATGGCCATCATGAGTCGACTGATAGCCATCATTAGTCGACTGATGGCAGCGCCAATCGAGTCGCAACACTCAGCAGTCGACTGATTTCAGGCAGTCGAGTGGCTCTTATGGGCAGTCGACTGATGCTAGCTGAAATAATAAGTTAGCTTAACAAAAACATAATTTCGATGGCCGTCGTGTTGGAATGTATACTGAAAGCCTAGCTCTTTTTGTATGAACATTTTTATTTTGAAATAAGAATCACATGATCATTGTTTGCACTTTGTATATTTATTATATGTGTGCATATTGTCTTATATTTTACATTGTAGATAACATGGTGCTTGGTGTGGCACAGAAGATCATGTTATCAGTATCTTGTAGAATATAAGTAGAGGCTCACAACCAAGATGGTTTTGGACAAACCATTGGCATGGTTGTAGTGTAGCTTGGTATTGTTTTGTCTTGAACATAGTGTTACACTAGTACACTTAGGTGTATTGAGCAGGACCGACATAGAGGTGATTCAATTTGTTGCTGACTACATAATTGAATCGGTCCTCGGATATTATGTTGTACATGCTCTTAATCCCGATATAATAACTGGCACATGTACTTAGTATTTATTTCTTTGATTTACCAGAGGGTGAGATTTAGATGGATTAAATCAATATGCCTGGTAAGTTGGGAAATGATATTATTTACATGGTGTGTCGTTGATTATAGGACAAAACCGTGTCCTATATATTAGGTTGATGATGTCCCCTTGAGGAGCTAATAAGGTTCATCATGTAAACCCAGCTGGTTGACTTAGTCAACATGATGATAAGGTTGAGTGGTACTACTCGAGGAGTTAGATGTTAATTAATTGATGGTCAGTAAATCAATTAATTGACGAACATTCGATATCTTAAATACGGGGAGATGAATGTACAAATAATATATGGAGCCCATATTAATTTATGGGGGTTGGTGAGGTAGTTCAATGATGATCCTCTAATGGAATAGAACATCATTGATGGATCAAGTTTGTGTGGTTCCGATCCATCGGGTGGCCAAGATCCAACTCCTCCTTATGGTCCCTATCATAGCCTAATATAATCCTCATGAAGTCTAGATCCAAGAATATAAAATAAAACTCTAGAACCAACAGTAGGGATTAAATCCCTAGATCCGATGGTTAGGATGAAACCCTAGAACCAACGGTTGGGATTAAATCCCTAGATTCGACGGTTGGGATGAAACCCTAGATCCGACGGTTGGGATGAAACCCTAGATCCGACGGTTGGAATGAAATCCTAGATCTGACAGTTGGGATGAAATCCTAGATCCGACGATTGGGAATAAACCCTAGATCTGATGGTTGGGATAAAACCTTAGATTCGACGGTGGAGATTAAATCCCTAGATCCGACGGTGGAGATTAAAGGAGGCTTAAGCCCAATTCTATAAATAGAGGGCTTAGGTTGGGTGGCAAGATGGTTGAATTGGAGTTAGGATTTTAGGTTGGGCGGCTAGGGTTTGGAAGCTTTGACTTGGGCGGCAACTCTTGGACAAGTGGCCGGCGCCCATCTTCTTCCATCAAGACTTGGCCGGCGCCCATCCTCTTGGTCCCTCTCTTATTCCTTGGCCGGCGGCAACCTCTCTTCAAGGTTGGCCGGCGTTCACTTCTCCATTCTCTCCAAGGTGGCAGGCGGTTCCCCTTACATTGGTGGCCGACGCTTCATCCATTCGTTCCTTGGCCGACGGTTACATCAAACTCCCTTGCTTGGTGGCCGGTTCTAGAAAGGAGAAGTTTTGTTGGTTCTTCTCTTTGTTCGTAGTGAACAAGGAAGGGAAGAACGTGATCTAGAAGGCTTCTACTCGTGGAGGATCTTCGCCCATACATCGTCCACGAGGAGGATAGGACATACGGTAGAAGATCGTGAGGTATAAAAGTTTTACAACTTTATTTTCTGATCTTAGCATGTTCTTTTATGTGTTGATTATACAAGTGTGTGTATGTATATATTTTGTATAATCATGGACCCCGAAGACAAACACAAAAACCGGCGATCCGTCCGTCGTCTCTTCCGCGGCTAACCAACTAGAAGAGTTGTGTTGCTTGAACAACTAGTTTGTTCAAGCGATCACTCAAGTTGTTAGCACGACGACGAATAGATTGTGCTAAGGAAACTCATCCCATCCGGATTAGTTCTTTCATTAGTGAAAATTTTAATCCGGGGACATGAGAGCCAATGAGCCTCCGAAGCAACTCCCTTCAAGTGGTATCAGAGCCACGGTTTCTGATTTTGTGTGTTTTGGATTCGGTTACTTTCATGCACATATCATATATTGAGTATGCCGGATAATAGTAGGATGTGCGTAGACTAACTTTTTGGTTGCAAGCATACGATTCGACTATTATGGCTATTTGGTTGTATGTGATTGTTTTGTGTGTGATTGTATGTATATTATTTGAATCCTCGGGGTTGACGAGGCTAGATTAGTATTTAATTTTTGTAATTATATACGACATTGTTTAGCCGTTCATTTTAGTTTACTTTCGATCTAGATTATTTGTACACTCCTTCATGGAGTATAGGATCGATGGATGTAAATTAAAATGATTTATCTCGGACCGGATCTCTTTGGTGAAACATGTTTAGCGGTGTTATCTACCAGTGCCTGGTGTGTAGATACAGGAGCCACTGATCATGTCTGCAATACTTTGCAGGGGTTCAACGAAACCCGACGACTAGCTGAGGGAGATATTACCGTCTTCATGGGCAATACTTCAAAGGTGGAGGCTATTGCAGTGGGAGACGTTTATTTATCATTTGATAGGAATAAAGTTTTGGTTTTGAGAAATTGTCTTTATGTACCTACTTTTAGAAAGAATTTAATTTTAGTTTCTAAATTATTTATGGATGGATATTCTATTTCTTTTAATGACAAAGTGGTTATAAAAAGGAATAGGGAGATTATCTATTCTGGTACATTGGTTGACAATTTATATACTCTAGAACCGAATGTTAGGGTAATCTCTTGCCGTAATATGGTTTTGATGGTGTGGAAAAGGGTTTAAGTTAGTGTGTTATGTTGATTTGATATGTGCGTTGAAGTTGTGCAGGACTTAGTAATTTGCACATGGAGCCGTAGCGAGTTTCACATCTCATGACTCGTGCCTTGAGTCGGTGAAGGATAGCTTTGCGGAAGCCGTGCGCTTGGAGCATCCGAGGGACCGCCGGACGAGAAGCTTGGAGTGAAGCCGGAGGAAGTAGACTTCGAGGCAAGAGACGCGAAGGAGCATTGCAGAGCCGTGCACCTGATGCTGCCGAGGGACGTGGCCGAGAACGAAGAGAACTTCGAAGGCGAGGGACTCCGAGAGATGAGAGTGAGCGATTATAACCCGGGGAGGGGTAGCTCTTAGGTGAAACTTGGCCATGTGGTCAAGTGTCGGATGGGTTTTCCGACACTACCGATCGCCATGTCATGGCGCGATCGCTTCCGAGTCGAGTGAGTTCGACCGTATCCGATCGATGGATCTATGCCTATCCGATCACATGGAATGGCACGATCGCCAGAGGATATCGCGCACGTAACCGCCAGCCGATCGGGCAAATAACTATGGAGGCAAATGATCGTGAGGTCCATCACGATCGTCAAGAGTTCTGTTGACTACAACAGGATCCGACGCGTGTTCGGAGGCCGCTAGTAGGACGGCAGCCGATCGCCAAGGGCGCAATGATCGTAGTGGTGGCCAACGGGAAGAAATCAACCCTCTCTATAAAAAGAGAGGGTGTGAGCCTTTGAGAGGCTAATACTTATGTTCTAAGTGATCTTCCTAGTGCCCCACAAGCTCTAAACTCTTCTTACTTGTTTTTACTTCATTCTTATTGTAAGAAGAGTGATCTTGATTGTAAAGGTTACCTCCACCTAGCTTGGTGCAAAGGAGAGACCAATAGTGATTGGCTTTGGAGGAGTGATTCACCTCGGACGAATCGGGATCGTGGATTAGCGGCGTAGCCGTGAACCACGTTACATCTTCTTGTTAGCGTTTGTATTTTCGTTTATTGCTTTGTCTTTATTGTTTATGCTTCCGCTTGCACTAATGATTGTGTAGACGAGCAAACGATCGAGAGAATTCCGACATCCATCATAAGAGGGCTATTCACCCCCCTCTAGCCAGCCGTATCGATCCCCTACAAGTGGTATCAGAGCCAAGGAAAGCTTGTCGAGGATTAACCGCCACAACAAGCAACTTTCAAAAATGGCCGGCTCAAATATCCACCCACCGAAGTTCGACGGCGAATTCTCTTGGTGGAAAAAGAGAATGGAGGTATTCTTCGAGACCGATTTTGATATTATGCTTATAATGGAAAATGGTTTCAAGTTGCCTAGGGATGAAAGGGGTGAACCAATTGAAAAATGACGTTGGACTAAGAAGCAAAGAGAGGAGCACCTAGCAAACTCAAAGGCAAAACATCATCTTCTCAATGTGCTCCCTCAACAAGAGATCAACCGGATCGGAGAATGTGCTAGCGCCAAAGAGATGTGGGAAAAGCTTGTAGAACTCCATGAAGGCACATCCGAGGCCAAGCTAGCTAGGAGAGACCTCCTCCGCTCCCAACTCTCAAACATCAAATTAGAAAAGGGAGAAAAGGTAACTTCCCTACATTCTAGATTTAAAGAAATATTAATTGGGCTAACAAGTGTAGGAGAAAAGCTCTCCAACCGGGATATGGTAATGAAGGCCATAGATGCCTTTCCCCGGTCCTCAAGATGGAGCTCCATGGTGGATTCATTTTACATCTCCAAGAACTTGGAAGTAAGTACCTTGGAGGAATTTTTCTCAACAATGGAGCTCCACGAAACTAGGCTTGAAGAAATACAAGAAGAGCCTAGAATTCAACCCTCAAGAGGAGTAGCTTTGATAGCGAACAAGGGGAAGAAGAAGATGGAAATCCCCTCCTCCTCCGATGACGAAGCGTCTTCCTCCTCCTCCTTGGATAGCACCGAAGAAGCCTATATGGTAAGAAAGGTAAGACGTGCATTTAAGAATTTTAGATTTGATAAATCTCATGATAGGAATAGAAGACCAAGGGGGAAGGTCATATGCTACAATTGCCAAGGAGAGGGGCACATAAGAGACAATTGTCCTCTCTTAAACAAGAGCAAGGAAGAGAGGAAAAAGAAAGAAGAGAAGAAGAAGAAAAAGGGGAGCAAGAAAAAGAAGGAAGAGGAGAAGAAGACAAAAGAAAAGGGGAAGACCAAAGCTCTAAAGGCAAGGACTTGGGATGACCCATCCTCATCCTCCTCATCATCATCGGATGAGGAGAATGCCTTTGTCACCAATTTGGCCTTGATGGCTTTTGATGACTTGGATTGCTCTTCATCCGAAAATGAAGGATCAAGCTCAAGTGGGGAGAGCTCAAATGAAGGGGGAGCTTCTACATCCTCATCATCCGAAGAAGAAGAGGACATGGAAACTATGGTAATGAAAGCCTCTCCTAAGAAAATAGTTTCCATAATTTCTAGTTTAACTAAGGACTTATTTGGAATGAAAAAGAAAAATAAAAACATGCTTAATCAAATTAAGGCATTGGAAAATAAGCTAGAAAATGCATGCTTAAATGATAATATTTCTTCTAGCTTAAATGATGCATGCTCACATGACCTTTATGTGCCATTAGATGTTAGTGATGCATGTATAAATGAAAATAGAGCCTTAAGGGAAAAGGTAGATTATTTAACAAAAGCCCTAGAAAAATTCACAATTGGCTCCAACACATTGAACATGATCTTAGGGAGCCAAAGAGCTAGTTTCAACAAAAAGGGCCTAGGCTACAAGGAAAAGAAAAATGAAAAGGCCTACAAATGCCTAATAGCTAGGGGACAAGATAAGAAGTAATAGCTAGGAAATGGATCCCCAAGGAATACTTAGTAGACACAATAGGAAAGAACTTATTTTGGGTTCCAAAATCCATCCTTAAGGGTTAGGATAACTCTAGGGTAGTCAACCATATACAATTGACTATATCATATTTTTGGTTACTTAGGATGGCGGGACAACATTTTTAAATAGTGTTGGGTGATGATAACGTGCCCATAAATAGATAATAATGCTTAAATCATGATGCTTAATGTGATTGCTATGTATGTTTGAAATCATGATTTATGATTTTAATATTTGGCACGTAATCATGAGAAATAGGGTTGAATCATGCTTTAGGTGATACTTTGCTTATTATCATCATATAACACCTAATGCATGATTATTTTTCAATGAATACATGTATTTCATGATCATAATGTAGAATTAATTGAAATATGCCTTTATGATCATGATGATTGTTAGGTTGATACTTAACCATGATAGAATTGCATGAATACAAGGGTTAAGTATATACAAATACCCCCTAGGATACATCTCACACTCACTATAGGCTAACTTGATTGCAAACTTAGCATGGGTGAGATGTTAGGATGATACAAATGTCCACTAATGCCTATGGCATTTAGATGGTCATTTAAAGTATCAACATAGCAATAATAGACCAATCATGGGGAAGGCTTATGTTTAATTCATTGACATATTTCCCAAAGATCATGGTTGGATATTTTATATGTTTTCAAAACAATTTCTTAATCTAAAATCTATGTATTCATGTTTTGAAACAACTCAAAGCAAGACTAGGTGTTAAAATGGATACTCTTATGATAAAAAACCTAGTAGTTTTTAAAGCTTATGGATTTTTGGCAAATATGTGGAAATATAATGATTTTTTCATGAAAACCTATTTTTCACTGATAGATATACTTAAAAGAAATGTGTTCCCAAAATTTCATGATTTTTCGAATTTTTTGGAATTTTTAATGCATTTCTGAATTTCACCCAGAAAATCAGAATTTCGGAATCCATTGTGCCAGTCAACTGCCATACTGATAGCAGTCGACTGATAACCTGAAAAACAGCCCAATATTTTTTGATTTCAGATTTTAATCAAGTTTTTGGGTTTCTCTTTCTACTATACTTGATGCCATGAGTTTATAAATTAGGATTAATCTTTTTGATGGTGTCAAAGGGGGAGAAATGTATGTTTAAGTAAGGGGGAACATATTTAGGGGGAGAAATGATTATGCTTATGATAGGGGGAGAAATTAAGGGGGAATTTCATTGATTAAGGGGGAGTTGCATGTTGTTATATCATGTTTATGTTTACATGCTTTCTTTCCTTTAAAATTTATATCAAATGTTTTTACCTAACTTAAACGGATTGCCACACATCAAAAAGGGGGAGATTGTTAGGGTAATCTCTTGCCGTAATATGGTTTTGATGGTGTGGCAAAGGGTTTAAGTTAGTGTGTTATGTTGATTTGATATGTGCGTTGAAGTCGTGCAGGACTTAGTAATTCACACATGGAGCCGTAGCGAGTTTCACATCTCATGACTCGTGCCTTGAGTCGGTGAAGGATAGCTTTGCAGAAGCCGTGCGCTTGGAGCATCCGAGGGACCGCCGGACGAGAAGCTTGGAGTGAAGCCGGAGGAAGTAGACTTCGAGGCAAGAGACGTGAAGGAGCATTGCAGAGCCGTGCTGATCCGCCGAGGACGTGGCGAACGAAGAGAACTTCAAGGCGAGGACTCCGAGAGATGAGTGGCAGCGATTGTAACACGGGAGGGTAGCTCTTAGGTGAAACTTAGCCATGTGGTCAAGTGTCGGATGGGTTTCACGAGCCATGTCATGGCGCGAGTCGAGTGAGTTCGATGGTATCCGTGATGGGTCTATGCCCATCCGATCCTGAAAAGGATATCGCGCGCAGCCGCTCGTAGCCGATCGCCAGGCGATCGACTACGGAGGCGTGATCGTAGTAGGTCCATCGGTCATATCAAGAGTTCTGTTGGACTACAACGGTCGGGATCCGACGTGTTCGGAGGCCGTTGTAGTGACGGCAGTCGACTGCCAAGGGCAGCAGTCGACTGGTGGCGGCCAACGGGAAGAAATCAACCCTCTCTATAAAAAGAGAGGGTGTGAGCCTTTGAGAGGCTAATGCTTATGCTCTGAGTGATCTTCCTAGTGCCCCACAAGCTCTAAACTCTTCTTACTTGTTTTTACTTCATTCTTATTGTAAGAAGAGTGATCTTGATTGTAAAGGTTACCTCTACCTAGCTTGGTGCAAAGGAGAGACCAATAGTTATTGGCTTTGGAGGAGTGATTCACCTCGGACGAATCGGGATCGTGGATTAGCGATGTAGCCGTGAACCACGTTACATCTTCTTGTTAGCGTTTGTATTTTCGTTTATTGCTTTGTCTTTATTGTTTATGCTTCCGCTTGCGCTAACGATTGTGTAGACGAGCAAACGATCGAGAGAATTCCGACATCCATCGTAAGAGGGCTATTCACCCCCCTCTAGCCGGCCGTATCGATCCCCTACACCGAAAACTTCCACGATGCATATAGAAGTAAATAACTCATCTTCTAAATCTAATAAGAGAAAAGAACCTTCACAAATGAACCAGACATATCTTTGGCATCTAAGGCTTGGTCATATTAACCTAAGCAGAATTCAAAGGTTGATAGATGATGGACCTTTGGGTTCATTAGTGGTGGAGGATCTCCCAACCTGCGAATCTTGCTTGGAAGGTAAAATGACCAAGAGGCCTTTCAAGGCCAAGGGGTATAGAGCCAAAGATGTGTTAGAATTGGTTCATTCTGATCTGTGCGGTCCTATGACTATCCAGGCTAGAGGTGGCTTTGAATACTTCATCTCTTTTATAGACGATTATTCAAGGTATGGATACATTTACTTGATGCGCCGCAAGTCTGAATGTTTTGACAGGTTCAAAGAATTCAAGGCTGATGTGGAGAACCGTCAAGGTAAAAGTATCAAGACACTACGATCTGATCGTGGTGGCGAGTACCTCTTGGGAGAGTTTAGGAACTACTTATCAGAGGCTGGGATTCAATCCCAATTGACTGCACCTGGCACACCCTAGCAGAATGGTGTGGCGGAGCGAAGGAACAAGACTCTTATGGAGATGGTCAGATCTATGATGAGTTACTCTGAGTTACCTGATTTGTTCTGGGGGTTTGCTCTGGAAACAACAACACACATTCTAAACTTGGTTCCATCTAAGTCAGTACCCTCTACTCCCACAGAGTTGTTGACTGGGCGAAAGCCTAGTCTAAGACATATTCGGATTTGGGGTAGTCCAGCACATGTGCTGAAGGGAGATGCTGGTAAGTTGGAATCTCGTACAAAAGTACGCTTGTTTGTTGGCTACCCTAAGGGAACGAAGGGTGGTTTATTCTATAGTCCTAGAGATCAGAAGGTGATCGTGAGTACGAGTGTCAGATTTCTAGAGGAGGACTATGTATTGAACCACAGGCCCATGAGTAGGATTGTTCTTGAGGAGTTGACAGGCGAAGTCCCGACTTCAGTACAACCGGTACAAGAGGAGATACCACAAGTCACTGCACCGCGTGTCACAGAGTATACACAGGAGGCACCTCGTCGTAGTGGGAGGGTTATTAGACAACCCGACAGATTCATGTTTTTGGGAGAGTCTTCGGACTTAGTCCCTGGTGAACATGAACCTGATCCCTGGACATATGACGAGGCACTCCAAGATAGAGATGCGGTATCTTGACAAAGAGCGATGGATTCAGAGATAGAATCTATGGATTCTAATCAGGTCTGGGAGCTAGTAGAACCACTCGATGGTGTAAAAGCCATTAGATGCAAGTGGATCTACAAGAGAAAGAGAGGAGTAGATGAGAAGGTTGAGACCTTCAAAGCTAGTCTTGTTGCGAAAGGGTATACTCAGAAAGAGGGCATCGATTATGAGGAGACCTTTTTGCCGGTAGCTATGCTTAAGTCTATCCGGATTCTCTTATCTATAGCTACTCATATGGATTATGAGATTTGGCAGATGGATGTCAAGACAAATTTTCCTTAACCAATAGCAATACGTAAACTGAACGAAGTATTAAAAGGGATTCATTGCTAAAGGAAAAGAGAATCTTGTATGTAAGCTTAATCGGTCCATTTATGGATTGAAGCAAACTTCTAGATCTTGGAACATCCGCTTTGATGAGGTAATCCAGTCATATGGATTTATTCAAAGTCCGGATGAGCCTTGTGTATACAAGAGATGTGACGGAAACGTAGTGGTGTTTCTTGTACTATATGTAGATGACATTTTGTTAGTTGGCAACAATATCAAAGTGTTATCAGACGTAAGGGTATGATTGTCCAAACAGTTTGACATGAAGGACTTAGGATAAGTGGGACACATCCTTGGGATCAAAGTAATAAGGGATCGCAAGAAAAGGATGTTGTTCTTATCTCAAGCTTCATACATTGACACTATCCTTGATCGTTTTAGCATGCAGAACTCCAAGAAAGGTTTTCTACCTTTTAGGCATGGAGTTCCTTTATCTAAAGAGGTGTGTCCCAAAACATCAAAGGAGATAGAGGACATGAAGGCGGTTCCTTATGCTTCAGCAGTAGGAAGCCTTATGTATGCTATGCTATGTACAAGACCAGATATTTGCTTTGTCGTGGGCATGGTTAGCAGACATCAGAGTAATCCTGGACAGGGACATTGGACTGCGGTAAAGCATATATTGAAGTACCTGAGAAGGACTAGGGATTATATGCTGGTTTACCGGGCAGATCAATTAGTCCTTGTGGGTTACATGGATTTGGATTTCCAATCAGATAGGGACAAGAGTAAGTCTACCTCGGGGTTTGTGTTTACTTTTGGAGGTGGAGCCATAGTATGGAGGGCGGACTCTACCATGGAAGTATGTATGGCGACCTCGAGGCCAAGGGAAGTCAGTGTATGGCTCAGAACTTCTTGATGGACTTGGATGTGATTCCTAGTTTGCAATTATCACAATTTATTGTGATAATGGCGATTGCAAACTCGAAGGAACCACGAGCCCATAAGGCGAGTAAACACATAGAGCGCAAGTACCACCTTATACGAGAGATCGTAAAGCGAGGAGAAGTTGCTGTCGCCAAGATTGCATCAGAGGATAACCTGGCGGATCCATTCACTAAGGTCCTTCCAGCGAAAGCGTTTGATAGTCATGTGGAGGACATGGGGATCAGATGTATGGCAGTGTGATGACAACATAGTCTTTTAGTATAAGTGGGAGATTGTTGGAATGTATACTGAAAGCCTAGCTTTTTTTGTATGAACATTTTTATTTTGAAATAAGAATCACATGATCATTGTTTGCACTTTGTATATTTATTATATGTGTGCATATTGTCTTATATTTTACATTGTAGATAACATGGTACTTGGTGTGGCACAGAAGATCATGTTATCAGTATCTTGTAGAATATAAGTAGAGGCTCACAACCAAGATGGTTTTGGACAAACCATTGGCATGGTTGTAGTGTAGCTTGATATTGTTTTGTCTTGAACATAGAGTTACACTAGTACACTTAGGTGTATTGAGCAGGACCGACATAGAGGTGATTCAATTTGTTGCTGACTACATATAATCAATCGAATATTATATTATGTACATGCTCTTAATCCCGATATAATAACGGGCACATGTACTTAGTATTTATTTCTTTGATTTACCAGAGGGTGAGATTTAGATGGATTAAATCAATATGCCTGGTAAGTTGGGAAATGATATTATTTACATGGTGTGCCGTTGATTATAGGAGGAAACCGTGTCCTATATATTAGGTTGATGATGTCCTCTTGAGGAGCTCATAAGGTTCATTATGTAAACCCAGCTGGTTGACTTAGTCAACATGATGATAAGGTTGAGTGGTACTACTCGAGGAGTTAGATGTTAATTAATTGATGGTCAGTAAATCAATTAATTGACGGACATTCGATATCTTAAATACGAAGAGATGAATGTACAAATAATATATGGAGCCCATATTAATTTATGGGGGTTGGTGAGGTAGTTCAATGATGATCCTCTAGTGGAATGGAACATCATTGATGGATTAAGTTTGTGTGGTTCTGATCCATCGGGTGGCCTAGATCCAACTCCTCCTTATGGTCCCTATCGTAGCCTAATATAATCCTCATGAAGTCTAGATCCAAGAATATAAAACAAAACTCTAGAACCAACGGTAGGGATTAAATCTTTAGATCCGTTGGTTAGGATGAAACCCTAGAACCAACGGTTGGGATTAAATCCCTAGATCCGACGGTTGGGATGAAACCCTAGATCCGACGGTTGGGATGAAACCCTAGATCTGACGGTTGGGATGAAATCCTAGATCCGACGGTTGGGATGAAATCCTAGATCCGACGGTTGGGAATAAACCCTAGATCCGACTGTTGGGATAAAACCCTAGATCTGACAGTGGAGATTAAATCCCTAGATCCGACGGTGGAGATTAAAAGAGGCTTAAGCCCAATTCTATAAATAGAGGGCTTAGGTTGGGCGGCAAGATGGTTGAATTGGAGTTAGGGTTTTAGGTTGGGCGGCTAGGGTTTGGAAGCTTTGGCTTGGGCGGCAACTCTTGGACAAGTGGCCGGCGCCCATCTTCTTCCATCAAGACTTGGCCGGCGCCCATCCTCTTGGTCCCTCTCTTATTCCTTGGCCGGCGGCAACCTCTCTTCAAGGTTGGCCGGCGTTCACTTCTCCATTCTCTCCAAGGTGGCCGGCGGTTCCCCTTACATTGGTGGCCGGCGCTTCATCCATTCGTTCCTTGGCCGGCGGTCACATCAAACTCCCTTGCTTGGTGGCCGGTTCTAGAAAGGAGAAGTTTTGTTGGTTCTTCTCTTTGTTCGTAGTGAACAAGGAAGGGAAGAACGTGATCTAGAAGGCTTCTACTCGTGGAGGATCTTCGCCCACACGTCGTCCACGAGGAGGATAGGATATACAGTAGAAGATCGTGAGGTATAAAAGTTTTACAACTTTATTTTCTGATCTTAGCATGTTCTTTTATGTGTTGATTATACAAGTGTGTGTATGTATATATTTTGTATAATCATGGACCCCGAAGACAAACACAAAAACCGGCGATCCGTCCGTCATCTCTTCCGCGGCTAACCAACTAGAAGAGTTGTGTTGCTTGAACAACTAGTTTGTTCAAGCGATCACTCAAGTTGTTAGCACGACGACGAATAGATTGTGCTAAGGAAACTCATCCCATCCGGATTAGTTCTTTCATTAGTGAAAATTTTAATCCGGGGACATGGGAGCCAATGAGCCTCCGAAGCAACTCCCTTCACGTCGACTGTCCGATCTCGACCTAGACCATCCATGGGATGTCTTTGGACAGATCTATGCTTAAGACCATCCCCATAAGGAGGATACAACCTCACTTACGCTCACACACACGAGTTTACCTTGATACTTACTTTGTAGCTCTTGCTTCCGACCTTCCACTCGATTCCTTCAGCTCCCTCCGAAGTCACTCGAGTGTCGTCCAACCACCGCGGCTTCCTCCGGGTGTCTAGCCTTCAGCTTCAGCTTTAGTATTTTTCTGCACACTCGATTTAGCTCGTGAGATAACGATATGAGCTTAACTTTATATCGTTTTCTATAATCAAAACTCAGGTTCGACTTTGGTGCCTACTGCACCAATAATCTTCTCCTTTTTGATCTATGGCAAACCCACATACAAAGTTAAGGAAATAATATGCATAATAATATAAAATACCATAGAAAATAAAATAAAATAAAATAAATGTTGGGTAATTAGGAGAATACCCTATAGAATTTTTCCAGGAATTTTTAGGAATTTTTTTGGACTCAAATGGAGATTTCTAAGACCCTCTTTGCTTAGAAGGAGTTAAAGGGCTTAACGGGTCTAAAATTTGACCCGTTTACCTTCCAACCCGACCCGTTTCATTAACGGAACCGTTTCCGTGCTGCTAACTTTTATTTCTCGCCGAGCATTTCCCGATCGCGACCTTACCCCTTTATCTTCTCCGCGACCACAGCGTCGATCGACATCTCCTCTCCGCACAAATAGATCTCTCCCTCTCGCTCGCTTTCTCTCCTCTTCCGCACGACCTCTTTGATTCCTGCTGCCCGGAGTCCGTCGGCTCCTCTGCTCGAGTGGACGGTGGCAGGCGACGGTGCTCGCGGACAGACCAGAGCAACGAAAGAGGCTCTCGATTTTGGGGCTTGGGTCAACAACAACGACACTGTGCTCGGGTAGGGAAGACGGCAACTAGTTGCCGGAGCTGGAGGTTCCAGTGTGAGCTAGGGCAGTGCGTCGGGGGTGTTGATTTTGCTGGTGAGCAGAGCCGTCGGTTGGGGTTTCTCACTATCGATTAGCGCCGAAGCTAGGGCACCAGAGATCTTGGCAGGCGAATAGGGCAGGTGATCTTGGATCTCTCCATCAGTAGGTTTCTTCTTCCCCATCTACGATGAGTTCCATCTCCGACCAATTTCGTTCCTTCTTTGGTTACAACCATCTTCGAGTTTTCCTCGCAATTACTGATCTCCGTTGCCAATCAACGCTGGAACTAGGTAAGAATTGATCATTTTTTTTCTTTTGGGATGAGGATACAACTCCTAGCTATGATTTTCCTTGTATGACCTAATCGGTGATTTGGGCAGTAGGTGATCTGGTGAACAGGACTGTCGATTGTTGGGGATTAACTACCGGTGAAGCTTCAAGTGTCGGTAAACAAGGTCAGTTCTCCCTTTTGTGCTGTGAATTCAATTTTGATTCGATGGATGGACAGTGAGTTGTGAGCTTAGTGAAATTCCTTTCGTGACTGTTGGTTGTGAATTAGAGGGGTGGTCAACAGGATGGGGCGATTGTGTGGCTGTAATTAAGGGGGGATAAGTTCTTTGTAGACCTTGTTGTGAACAGTTTTGATGCTCTATTATGCCTTGTATTAGAGCTATAGTTGTTGGTTGTGAATAAGATTGATCTTGGTCTAAAAAGGGGGCTGTGAGGTGATGTTTTGGCTAGTTGTGAGTGAGTCATAAAAGGGTCTATAGGTGTCAATGTAGCTATTCATGGGATGTGATCGGCTGCGAGTTGAGGTGTGTTCAGGTAGGGTTGTCAGATTTTTATATCTGTATGAATAAATGGTAGCAGAGTGCGCTGGGATGAAGCCCTATTTATGTTGCGAGTGGATTTGTGAACTGGATTAATTATGGTGTTAAATGTACAAGTGGTGGGTTTCTAATTCGTATTCGATAAAGGGACACGAATATAGAAATGATATAATAGTGAATTTATATATAGATTATTGTATGCTTGAACATGACAACAATGTTTGAAATGTGCAGGACGTGGATACGAGACGGGTCCGCGGACGTGAGGACTCTAGTACTACGAGCATTTACAGCAGGTGGGTAATTCCTACCGTGGTCAGGTAGTTTTAATGCATACAGATTTAGATGCATGATCATCTTATATGATCATGTTACCTTGACCCTGCTCTTATTATCTTATGTTTGAACTTGTCGTTGGCTATATTTACTCAAAGGTTGATATCACATTCCCTTTATTATGATTTAGGGTTATAGATGTGATGTAAATAGGCCTAGATGTTTTGTAGGGTGTGGATGTTAGAGTACGAGTGATGACCAAATTTATAAATTGGCAAAAAGGTCATCCGTGGGTAGGTAATGCCCTAAAAGTAGAAGTTATATCGATACTCGTATGTTATATACTTTTTACCAACCACATGTTGAGTAAATGGTCAGGTGATTCATGGATAATGTGTCGCTACGGACTGGTAGTCCTAGCTTGCTATGGTTAGTTGAGTACGCCTCTCTACAAGATAGAGAGTGTACTGATAAAATGGGCGCGATTCTCTGTTGAACAGAGAGTCTGTGGTAGATGACTGTATGTGAGACAGTACCTTCATGTCATTGCATGCATACTGATGACATCGTCTCCCTTGGGGTTGAGAGAGTCGTTAGTCATCCTGCCTCCCAGGTTACTCCCAGAGGAGTAATTGGTGTGAGGGCAGAGCATTTGTTGTGCCGCACTCTACCATTATAGACGATGGTAGTTGGGGTGAGTGTAGTTGTCCTGGGTGCATAGCACTCGACCACTCATTGGTAGTGTCAGTCGGAGTGGCCAGCAGCAGGGACCCCCGTTGCATAGCGAGCTCTTTACGCTCATATGCTACTTGATCATACTGCCCACTCGACCACTCTAGTGTAGTTGTTGGTGTGAATTGGGACAGTTGTCATGTCGTGCCACCTAGGCAACACTGGGGTCGTGGTAGTGAGTAGGGGTGCGCAGGCATGACCATGCATGCTGCATTGCTGTATCATACGGTGTTTTGCATATGACTATATATATATATATATATATATATATATACATGGATGATGGTGATTAGTATGTATACATACAGATACAGTCTATATGTATATTCACTTTAATGATGCATTTGTATGTACTATGCTTATTACATTTGTTTGTACATATTCATACATGCTATTGCATTTTCTATATGGTAGTAGGCCGATACTTGTATACCTGTTGGTTATTCACTGTGATAGCCTCGACCCATATCTTGATGTAGTGTGAGTTAGTATTATTCGTTATACCTTGTGTTGTGGATATATGCCCAGGTTGGATGAGGATAGAGTAGTTGACTGTCAGGTATGTCAACATCGTTTGTTGTTCAATTTATTTAGTGTATGCATGCATGTATACTTGTTATGCTTATGTATATCTGTTGTACGAGTAGATTAAACTGTTGAATGACATGTAATATTGTTACATATATTTACATGTTCTATCTTATTACCTGCTGAGTTTTACTCACCACCACAGACCCTAGGTTTTTTTATCACCCAGGTAACAGGTAGAAGTCTTCGTGATGACTTGGAGCTATGCCGACGATCCATCCCATCTCCGTTTTCCGAGTCTCCCGGGGAATTCGTTTTATGTCTTGGATTTTGATTATGTTATGGACTTGTTTTATTATAGTCTTGGTCGTGATGCCGTGGACTTTATTTCTGTATTCGATGTTTTATGTACGATTTTATTACTGTGGACTTGTCAAGTGGTGTACACCTGTATGTTTTTAGTATGTTTGTTGTGGGTATGTGGTTTATGTTTCTGCTGTGGTTGTTATATTTATGTTATGTTGTTGTTGTGGGCCTATGGGCCTTGTATTAATCCGAAATATTGCCACGTACAGGGGAGATGTCGTTTGTTTGATTTTCGGCACGACATACTCTCGGGGCATGACAACTTTATTGATATCAGAGTCGAAGGATTCTGTGATGCAATACAATGATTTTGTTTTGAGTCTTGGATTCTCGGGAGTTGGTATATTTTTCGGATTTGATTTTTGTGAGATGGGATTGACAGCGGCATAAGCTCCAAGCATCACGAAGTGAGTATTTTTGATAACTCATATTTCAGATAGTTACTTATCTAAATTTATTTAACAGGTGTATACAATCAAAGTTATGACACCTATGCAGACTCATAGTAGAGGTCGTCTATCAAGACGATCCATCGGAGTTGAGGGACAGGAGGCTGCTGCTACTGAGCCCGTTATTCGGGAACAACCTCAGCTTTCCCCTACTGGTGGTTTGGAGCCTCAGAATCTGGATGTACCATTGACTATTCTAGAGCCTGCAGAGTCCAGTTGGCTCAATGATAAGACACAAATACTCGTGTTAGCACGTTCGGCCAAGGAAAAGTTCACCTTGTTTTGAGGGGAGTCCGCCCCATGGATTGCCTGGTCTTGGCTGAAAAATATGGAAGACACCTTCGAGTACATGAACTATACAGATGTGGAGAAGGTGGGCCTTGCTGCGTATCATCTCAGAGATCAAGCTGTTACTTGGTGGAAATTGCAGAAGACTCTACTCGGGGAGCGTGGGATTACTTGGACAATCTTTCAAGACGCTTTCTGGAGACAGTACTTTCCTTCGGCATTTTCTACAACATGCCGTTAGGAATTCTTGAGCCTGAAGCAAGGTGATCGTTCCGTCATGGAGTACAACGTAGAGTTTACCAGACTATCAGAGTTCTGCTCTCATCTGGTAGCTCAGGATGCATATCGGATGTACCAGTTTACACAGGGTCTTGCTACTTATATACGGAGCTGGATGTCAGGATCTATCATTACTTCATACAGGGAGGCATTGGACCGTACCCTCTTCATCGAGATGACTTCCCAACAAATTTTCAGGGAAAAGGATATAGAGAAGCAGATGACTCAGGGAAAACAGCAGAACCAGGGTTCAGCTCAGGGGACTCAAAAGAAATTGGAGCAAAAAGGAACTACGCGAGGTGCTACAAAAGGGTCAGCTAGATCGTAGAAGGGGAAACGTCCATCATCAGAGTATTCTGGAGGGTCTCAGAGTAGTCGTAAGGGCCGAAGTAGGAATGGATGCTATAAATATGGATCTGAAAACCACTGAGTATTAGAGTGTCCTTTGGAGTAGTCGGTTTGCTATTATTACAAATAACCGGGTCATACTAGTCGTGATTGCACACTGAAAGCACAATTGGAGTTTCCTGATAGCTCCAACAAGGGGAAGAAGTCTACCCAGCAGCGGCAGCAGAGGACAACACTGCAGACTCAGACATATGGTCAGAGGCAGCCAGTACCTCCACCAGCATAGTTGTAACAGATGCAGGGGGGTGCCCATACAGTGATGTCGATAGCGATCCAGTATCCTGCATCTCCGGTGATCTACTATCCAATAGTATCTGCACCGCAGCAGTTCTTACCAGCCAACTCTCAGGGATATCTTATGCCTGCACCAGTGACTTAGCCTCTAGTACCATAGAGCCAGATCCAATCGGAGTGGAGGCACACTACTACTTCGTCAGGGATGCAGCCGACGAATATCGAGACTGGACGAGTTTTTGCCATCACCAGAGATGAGGCACTGGTGAGGATCGATCATCTGAGGTATGATTTCAGTTTATTCTATATACGTTGATACTTTGATTGATACCGGTAGTTCTCATTCATTCGTATCTAGAATATTTCTGGGTAGAGTTGGAAGAATTCCAATAGTTCATTCTTGTGAGTTAGCAGTATCCTTGCCATCAGGGGAGGTACTGACTAGCCACCAAGAAATCAAAGGTTGCCCATTAGATTTTGACGGGCATATCCTTACAGTGGACCTCCAAGTGTTGGAAATGATAGAGTTCGATATTATTCTCGGTATGGATTGGTTGGCCGCTTATCACGCTATAGTGGATTGTAGAGCAAGGGTGGTGACATTTCGACCACTGGATCAACCAGCTTGGGAATTTGTTGGTACTAGAGATGATGGATTATCTATTATATTGGCTTTACAGGATCAGAATCTATTGACCCAGGGTTGTCAAGGTTATTTATTATCTCTAGTCAAAGTTGAGAACGAAGGACTACCACCCCTCTCTGATGTGGGAGTAGTCCGAGAGTATCCAGATGTATTTCAAGATGAACTTCCAGGCTTGCCACCTCCTAGGCAAGTTGAATTTACAATAGAGGTGATTCCAAGAATCGCGCCTATATCGAAACCTCCTTATCGGATGGCACCGAAAGAGCTGAATGAATTTAAATTTCAACTGCAAGAGTTGCTTGATAATGGATTCATCCGACCTAGTATTTCACCATGGGGAGCACTGGTACTCTTTATCAAAAAGAAGGATGGATCGTTGCGGTTTTGTATTGACTATCGACAATTGAATGCAGTCATAGTTAAGAACAAATATCCGCTACCGAGGATAGAAGATTTGTTCGATCAGCTTAAGGATACATGTGTGTATTCTAAAATTGATTTGTGCTCAGGATATCATCAGCTTTGGATAAGAGATGAGGATATTCAGAAAATACTTTCCACACTCGTTATGGGCATTACGAGTTTCTAGTGATGCTGTTCGGTCTCATGAATGCCCCAGTTGCATTTATGGACTTAATGAACCGGGTATTCCTAAGGTATATAGATCAGTTCGTGATAGTGTTCATCGATGATATATTGATTTATTCTCGATCCGAGGAGGAGCATGAACAACATCTGCGGATAGTATTGGAGACATTGTGACGGGAGCAGTTGTATGTCAAATTTAGCAAGTGTGCGTTCTGGTTATCCTCAGTGGGTTTTCTTGGACATGTGGTGTCCAATAGAGGTATTTCTGTAGATCCCCAGAAGATTGAGGCGATTACCAGTTGGGAGCAGCCAAAATCAGTTCAGGAGGTCCGTAGTTTCCTTGGTCTGGCCAGGTATTATCGGAGATTCATGGAGGGATTCTCGAGTATCGTAATGCCACTCACTCGCATGACTCGGAAAGGGGTCAAGTTCACCTGGTCAGAGGCTTGTGAAACTAGCTTCCAAGAGCTTAAGCGACGACTAGTTTTTGCACCCGTCTTAGTGATTCCTTTTGGTGTTGATGGGATGGTTCTTTATACGGATGCTTCTATCCAAGGGTTGGATGCAGTTCTGATGCAGTCCAACTGTAACGCCCGTAAAATTCTAAGCTATTCAAAGTAATTATATGGGTTTTAACGCCCATAAAAGGTTTAAAATAAAATACAATAAAAGATGGTTATAGGTAGGATTTGAACCATGAACCTCCTAATAGGGAGGTAACCTTGACACCACTAGACCATAGGATGATTCATGGATAAAATATATAAAGAATATACAAAGAATATAGATGGGAAGATGAGGAGTTGGTTCATCCCCCCATGAAAGGATGAAGAGTGTTCATTCCCTAGGTATTAAAGAGGAGAATTAAGACAAGAGAGGAAGAAAAACCCCACTTTCCTTCTTCATTCTCCTTCTTCCTCATCCTTGGCCGAATTTCTCATTCTCCTTCCTCCCCTTTTCATCCCAAGCTCTAGGGCTTCTTGTGTAGGGATTCTCAAGAGGGGTTTTCCAAGAGGAGTTCCCACAAGTCTTAGTATTGCTAGAAGATCCAACTCCACCGAAATGTTCCCTCCTCCTTCCTCCTTCACCGAGACCCTAATGCACTTGTTTGGTGTTTTTGAGAGGGTTTCAAGGGGATACAAAGGCTTAGTATATGCTAGAGGATCACTCCTAAGGCTAAGGAACAAGGGGAGGTCTTCATCTTCTAAAAACCCTAGCGGTATACTAGTACGATAGCAAGAGGATGTAAGTATCTCTCACCTGCAGTACAAGTAGCTCTTCGATTATTTTATATAGCTTATTTTTCTATGTTTTGAAGATTATATGTTTGGATCAGATGATATATGTGTGTGATCAGATTTACAGTTAAGGTATATGTCTTTTTAAGCAAGATCTAAGATCACAAAGATGCTATCTTTCACCTATAGCATAAGTAACTCTTTGATATGCTCATTTAACTTCTATCACCATGTTTTATTCGAATTTATATGTTCTGTTCAGATTATGTTTGTTTATATTTTTAGGTATTTTAAGTATATTTCATGTTGAAGCAAGACATAAGATCACAAAGATGCTTCCCCTATAAGTTTTGGGGACAAAGAGCATGATTGCATATCTTGAAAGGCTTCCTATATGAGTTTTGGTAGTATGATCATGTTAAATGTTTGATAAATGATAAAGAATATGTTTTGATCATATTATATAGGTGTGTTTAGATTTATAGGTAAGTATCCCCTCACCTGCAGTACAAGTTGCTTCGGTTAATGGTTGTTAAGAAAATCCTTTATGAAACTTTCGGCCAAGACCTCCTTCATGCTTCCCATGATTGTCCATGCTATGTTTTGTAGGAATATGATGATAACATGTTTCTAGATAGGCTTGGTTTAAGTGTTTGATCTTCAAGCTTCATGAAACTTTCGGCCAAGACCATATACATGCTTCCCATGATTGTTCATGCTATGTTTTGTATGAATATGATGATAACATGTTTCTAGATAGGTTTGGTTTAAGTGTTTTATCTTCAAGTTTCATGAAACTTTCGGCCAAGACCCTATACATGCTTCCCATGATAGTCCATGCTATGTTTTGTATGAATATGATGATAACATGTTTCTAGATAGGCTTGGTTTAGGTGTTAGATCTTCAAGCTCCATGAAACTTTCGACCAATAACCATTTAGGCTCCTAATGGATTTCTATGCTATGATCTATATGTAGTCATGTTATGTTTTAAATGTAGATGAAGATAATATGTTGATAGCTAAGCTAGATTTAAGTGTTGGATCCTTAAGCCTCTTGAAACTCTCGGCCAAGACCTATTTAGGCTCCTAAGGACCTCCCATGCCATGATCTATATGTGATGGAATTAACATGTGGTTAGTTATATCTTCTACAAGTTGTTTAGGGTTTAAAATTTTGTTAGAACCCCATGAAGTTTAGATCACTCCATGTTATGCTTGTTCATGATGTTTATGCCATACTCTATATGTGTGTGAGGTTAGTATGATGTTAAGTAGACTTTGCACAAGTTGTTTAGCATGTAAACTCCTAAGAACCCTCCCTTAGGGTTTCGGCCAGCCCATGTATATTCCCTCTACTAAATCCTCCATGCCATGCTACATGTAGGGAAAAAAAATGCAAATATGATGTTAGTTAGATTTTATGATAGCATGATTGGTTTATGTCACTACCTTATGCCCATATTAATTGTATGAATGTATGATTATGTTCTTCTCATTGCCATGTTAACTGTATGAAAGTATGATATGTCATAAAGAAGGAACATGATATGTTATGTAAAGAAATATGATATGTTATAAAGAAGGAACATGATATGTTATGTAAAGAAATATGATATGTTATAAAGAAGGAACATGATATGTTATGTAAAGAAATATGATATGTTATGAAAAGAAATATGATATGTTATGAAGAAGAAATATGATATGTTATGAAGAAGGAACATGATATGCCATGATAAGGAACATGATATGTTTATGAAAAGAAATATGATATGTTATGATAAGGAACATGATATGCTATTTTACTTTTTGCATGGCTTGTACCGGACCCTAATAAGGTCCAAGGGATGGGCTCCTATGTGCCCCTGGGTCGACGGTCGTAGTACGGACCTAGTACGGGATGGGCTCCTAGTTGCCCTAGGCCGACGGTCATAAGTACGGGCTTAGGATGGCATTCTATGTTATGTTGCCCCTAGGCTGATGGACATAGTACGAGCCTAGTACTCTAGTAGGTTCGGGATTAGCTACCTCGGGTCTATTAGGGATGCACGCTATGATGATGATGTATGTGGTACAATGTCGGGCCCAATATGTTAAGATTATGTTTAAGTACCTATAAGATATATGTTTTCAAAGAGCATCTTGCATATACCCTTATTTCATGTCTAGGTGATTATGATGTTTACATCAATGTTATGCTTATATGTTCTTGTATGTTTATATGAGTGCTATGCTTATATGTTCTTGTATGTTTATATGCATGCTATGCTTATATGTTCTTGTATGTTTATATGTATGCTATGCTTATATGTTCTTGTATGTTTATCTGCATGCTATGCGTATATGTTCTTGTATGTTTATATGTATGCTATGCTTATATGTTCTTAAATGATCATGTCACTACTCTATGCCTAATTCTCGATGTATGGTTTTTGTGAGTAGGAAAGGATCTTACTAAGCCTATGTGCTTATAGTTTTATGTCCCCTTGTACTGAAGATAAGGGTAAAGAATGGCTAAACTAAAGGGAGAAGTAGGAGGGGCAAAGTGTGTGTGGTAGTGGCATGACGGAGGAGATCTGTTTATGTTTCCCATACTTGTGCATGTTTTCCTTTAAGTTTTGCACGTTAGTTGTTAAGAGTCGAACTCTACTTGATGATGAATGGTCGCTACTTGGTGTCCTTTAAGTTGAAGGTCATGAACTTGAACTAAGTACTTATGAAATGATGATGCATGCTTATGTTTAAAAGAAAAAAAAAAGAAATTTAAAGTCTTCGCTGTAAGAAGTATGTAGTCTTCCCCTGTAAATCCATGTATGTACGATCGCGTCGCGCCGCCCCTCCAACCCCTGGAAATGGCGCCGTGGGGCGTGACACCAACCGTGTGGTATCTTATGCCTCCCGTCAACTAAAAGATCATGAGAGAAATTATCCAATGCACGATCTAGAGTTAGCCGCCATTATTTTCGCATTGAAGATATGGAGGCACTACTTGTATGGGATTACCTTTGAGATCTATACAGACCATAAAAGTCTGAAGTATCTGTTCACATAGAAAGAGCTGAATTTGAGATAGAGACGGTGGATGGAATATCTGAAGGATTACGACTGCACCATCCAATATCATTCGGAAAAAGCTAATGTGGTTGCAGATGCGCTGAGAAGGAAGTCTTGTGGAGTTCTAGCCAGTCATCTAACAGCAGTGACTGATCTAGTTCGACAGTTCTCAGAGTTGGGATTGTCTGAACATGGTCAAACATCCCGGGGGATATTAGTTTCTATGGTTGCCCATTCCGCTATTGCTGAGAGGATCAAGGAAGCACAAGTCAGTGACCAGCATTTGCAGTTCTTGTGCAGCACGATAGACTCAGAACATTAGATGGATTTCTCGAGTGATGAAAATGGTGTACTTCGTTTCCATGGACGATTATGTGTTCCGGACACACACCCAGTTAAGGAAGAACTACTACAAGAAGAACATCAGTCGAGATTTGCTATACATCCTGGTGGTACTCGGATGTACCGGGATTTGAAGTGGTTATACTGGTGGAACGGTATGAAATGAGATATTGCAGACTTTGTTGCACGATGTTTAGTATGCCAGCAAGTGAAGGCTGAATATCAGAAACCTGCTGGCTTACTTCAGGAAATTCCGATCCCGGAATGGAATTGGGAAAATATCACGATGGATTTCGTTATGGGATTACCCAGAACCCGTAAAGGACATGATGCGATTTGGGTGATCGTAGATCGATTAACCAAATCAGTTCACTTCCTTCCGATTTGTGAGACGGACTCATTGGATCGTCTAGCTGAATTGTACTATCGAGAGATCATCAGATTGCATGGTGTACCATTGAGTATCATATCTGATAGAGATCCACGATTTAATTTGCGATTCTGGCAGAGTCTGTAGTAGGCCATGGGCACAGAGCTTCGACTTAGTACAACCTTTCATCCGCAGACAGATGGACAGTCCGAACATACCATTCAAACTCTGGAGGATCTATTGAGATCTTGTTTCATGGATTTCGGTGGCAGTTGGGAGGATCACATTCCTTTAGTGGAGTTTTCCTACAACAACAGCTACCACTCTTCTATCTAGATGGCTCCTTTCGAGGCATTATACGACAAACCCTACAGATCTCCTGTGTTATGGGAGGAAGTTGGGGAATGACAGATATTGGAGCCTCAGAGTATCCAGCATGATGCAGAGTTGGTACGAGTCATCAGACAACGATTATCAGAGGCACAGGATAGACAGAAGAGTTATGCGGACCGAAGGTGAAGGCCTTTGGAATTCTCAATCGGGGACCATGTATTCCTACGAGTGTCACCCACCAAAGGAGTCAAGAGATTTGGGCTAAAAGGAAAATTAGCTCCACGTTACATTGGTCCATTTGAGATATTGGAGCTGATTGGAGGTGTTGCTTATCGGTTGGCTTTACCTCCGACACTTGCGGGTGTTCACAACGTATTCCATGTATCTATGCTGAGGAAATACGTGTCATGATCTGACCATGTTCTGAAAGAGGCTCCGATACCACTCCAGGCGAATGCGACTTATGAGGAGATTCCGGTGCAGATTCTTGGTCGCAAGGGGCGACAATTACAGAACAAAACCATCCGACTCGTAAAGGTGGGATGACAGCATCATATGGATAAGGAGGCTACATGGGAGCTGAAAGATACTATCCAAGCTTGATACCCTCATCTGTTTACCTGAGGTATGTGGTTATTTAGGAATATGCTTGAATTAATTTTTGCATTTAAGTACGAAATTTGGGGACCAAATTTTTATAAGTGGGGAAGAATGTAAAATACCGTAGAAAAAAAATAAAAATAAAATAAAATAAATGTTGGGTAATTAGGAGAATACCCTATAGAATTTTTCCAGGAATTTTTAGGATTTTTTTGGACTCGAATGGGGATTTCTAAGACCCTCTTTGCTTAGAAGGGGTTAAAGGGCTTAACGGGTCTGAAATTCGACCCATTTACCTGCCAATCCGACCCGTTTCATTAACGGAACCGTTTCCATGCCGCTAACTTTTATTTCTCGCCGAGCATTTTCCGATCGCGACCTTACCCCTTTATCTTCTCCGCGACCACAATGCCGGTCGACATCTCCTCTCCGCACGAACAGATCTCTCCCTCTCGTTTGATTTCTCTCCTCTTCCGCATGACCTCTTCGATTCCTGTCGCCCGAAGTCCATCGGCTCCACTGCTCGAGTGGACGGTGGCAGGCGATGGTGCTCACGGACAGACCAGAGCAACGAAGGAGGATCTCAATTTGGGGGCTTGGGTCAACAGAGGCGGCACTGTGCTCGGGTAGGGAAGATGACGACTGGCTGCTGGAGCCGGAGGTTCCAACATGAGCTAGGGCAGTGCGTCGGGGGCGTTGATTTTGCCGGTGAGCAGAGCCGTCAGTTGGGGTTTCTCACTGCCGATCAGCGCCGAAGCTAGGGCACCAGAGATCTTGGCAGGCGAATAGGGCAGGTGAGCTTGGATCTCTCTATCAGTAGGTTTCTTCTTCCCCATCTACGATGAGTTTCATCTCCGACCAATTTTTTTCCTTCTTTGGTTACAGCCATCTTTGAGTTTTACTCGCAATTACTGATCTCCGTTGCCAATCAGCGCTGAAACTAGGTAAGAATTGATCATTTTTTTCTTTGGGGATGAGGATACAGCTCCTAGCTATGATTTCCCTTATATGACCTAATCGGTGATTTGGGTAGTAGGTGATCTGGTGAACAGGGTTGCCGATTGTTGGGGATTAACTATCGGTGAAGCTTCAAGTGTCGGTAAGCAAGGTCAGTTCTCCCTTTTGTGCTGTGAATTCAATTTTGATTCGTTGGATTGATAGTGAGTTGTGAGCTTAGTGAAATTCCTTTCATGACTGTTGGCTGTGAATTAGAGGGGTGGTCAACAGGATGGGCCGGTTGTGCGGCTATAATTAATGGGGGATAAGTTCTGTGTAGACCTTGTTGTGAACGGTTGTGATGCTCTATTTATGCCTTGTATTAGAGTTGTAGTTGTTGGTTGTGAATAGGATTGATCTTGGTCTAAAAGGGGGTTGTGAGGTGATGTTTTGGCCGGCTGTGAGTGAGCCGTAAAAGGGTCTATGGGTGTCAATGTAGCTGTTCATGGGCTGTGATTGGCTGCGAGTTGAGGTGTGTTCAGGTAGGGTTGTCAGATTTTTATATCTGTATGAATAAATGGTAGCAGAGTGCACTAGGGTGAAGCCCTATTTATGTTGTGAGTGGATTTGTGAACTGGGTTAATTATGGTGTTAAATGTACAAGTGGTGGGTTTCTGATTCGTATTCGATAAAAGGGATGTGAATATAGAAACGATAGAAAGAATAGTGAATATATATATATATATATATATATATATATATATATATATATATATATATATTGTTGTATGCTTGAACATGACCACAATGTTTGAAATGTGCAAGACATGGATACGAGATGGGTCTGCGGATGTGAGGACTCTAGTACTACGAGCATTTACAGCAGGTGGGTAATTCCTACCCTGGTCAGGTAGTTTTAATGCATACAGATTTAGATGCATGATCATCTTATATGATCATGTTACCTTGACCCTGGTCTTATTATCTTATGCTTGAACTTGTCGTTGGCTATATTTACTCAAAGGTTGATATCACATTCCCTTTATTATGATTTAGGGTTATAGATGTGATGTAAATAGGCCTAGATGTTTAGTAGGGTGTGGATGTTAGAGTACGGGTGATGACCAAATTTATAAATTGGCAAAAAGGTCATCCGTGGGTAGGTAATGCCCTAAAAGTAGGAGTTATACCGATACTCATATGTTATATACTTATTTACCAACCACGTGTTGAGTAAATGGTCAGGTAAGTCGTGGATAATGTGTCGCTACGGACTGGTGGTCCTAGCTTACTATGATCAGTTGAGTACGGTGTTGGGTTTCCGGCACCGCGGCGTGTGTGTGTTCGATCATGTTTCGTAAACATGAGCACAGCGGAAGCAATTAAAAATAATAAATACTCCTATTTATTACAACACACACAACACACGCATGCTATTACAACAAGTGTAGACATAACCGTAAATTAAAATTTGCAATAAAAGGAAATTAAACTACGTTATACCTTCCGTATGACGTGTAGCGGGAACGGCATCAACCGGAACGATCCTCGTAAGAATCATCTCTATCCGTATCCACGCCGAGCTCCTCGGGATGACTTCACTAAGTCACGAGCTTCGTCTTCGTACGGGTTACTAGCCTCGTGTTGAAGACGACGTGATCGAGAGATGATCACGATCCGAATCCAAATTCGGATCCAAAACGAGTTCTCAAAACTCGCTTCTCCGGAGAGGTGTTCGTCAACCGTTTGACGAATCCTTCGTCCTCCACCTCAGAGGATTACCGGAGATCAAATCCCCGGTAAGTTAGCCGCTGTCGGAGCACTAACCGTCGTCCAAACGACGCTCCGACGAGAGGAGGAGAAGCTGTCCAGAAAACTGGACAGCTTGGTGGAGGAGTAGGCGCCGGCCAACCAAGGAAAGAAAAAAACTCACCTTGATGCCAAACCTATAGGGGATCACCGGAGGGTTGCCGGAGGTTCACCGGCTGAAGCTTGGTCGCCGGCAATGACTTGGACGGCGGCACAAAGGATGGGCGGCGGCCACTTAGGGTTGGGCGCCGAATTCACCAACAAGGGTGGGCGGCAACTCTATGTTGGGCGGCAACTCTTGATTAGGTGTTAGGGTTAGGGTTTAAGCCCTATTTTATAGAGAACTAATTCTCTTAATGGTTAATGGATCATATCCATAAAGCCCGTTAACCCGCTCCATTAAGATAAGTTAAAATAAACCAAACCATGATGGTTTATTTTAAGTTAAAACGAACCGAACCAACCTTTGGTTCATTCGTTTAATATAAACCAAACCATTTGGTTTATTCTCATCCATTGGATTAGAACCAAACCATTTTGGTCCATCCATTACGTCTTCATAAGACGCAGCCCATCCACGCTTCCATTGCGACTGAAACGATTTCATGCTCGCTTTATGTTTGGTCCAACCAAACCTAGTTTCTCTCGGTCTGAGAATCCAATTCTCAAGCTCGTTTTAAATCCTTTGGATTACACTCGTTGTGCGTGTGACCAAATAGGTTCTCGGTTTATGTTGGCCGTCTATAATTAACCATCAATTATAGAACGATCATGAGTGGCACCTAGTAGTACATCATGATCCCCAATTAACCGAAAAGATCAACGGTTGATCCAGAACTATTTCTGAAACCCTTCAGTAGCTCGAATGAATCGTGCCCCATTCCCTTCACTCATCTTATACCCACTTGGTTCAGGACATGGTCTATTGTGTCAGTCCCCACTAGGCTGACTACGTCACACCTAGCCCAAGTATTATTTCCTCGTCCTACGGATTCTAGTTACTCCACATGTATCGAAGAGTACTTTACTCTAAACATGTAATGCTTTGGCCAAAGACTTTAGTAACAATCCAACGAGAGGCCATGGGTATACATCTCCTCGCAAGGAGTGGTGAATCCTTTATAGGCTATTCAAACACCTTCGATCACTTCGACTTATACCCAATCATCCCGGGTCCACATCTCCTTAGAGAGGTTTGCTTAAGATGTCAAAGCATAAGTCTCCATGATCAAGATGACTTGAATACCGCAAGTCAAAGGAACATCGCACTTAAGCCACAGTAAGAACTTCATTGACATATCTATATATGCAGAGAACCATATGAAGTCTTACGGTGGTCACTCCAATGAACTAGTTACCATAACTAGCATCCACGATTAACTCGGACATCACTATGTCTCGGCCCGGTGAGAATCGGTGCTTGGATACACCAAGGAGTATACCTCGTGCTAGTCTCAGCAGAATTGATGGTGTCGGATCCATCAATTCATCGACTAGGATAATTCCGATACATCACAATTACACATGTAGAGATACTCACTAGTTGTGATCCAATCACAAATTCTCTCATCTTGTGAATCGTATCGTGGACATTCAGTAAATGAGTTTAAGATCCAATCAAATACATAAAACATGTATACTCAAATAGTGAATCTTCATTTATCATATAAATGGTTCATACATAAGGCGATTGCCTTAGGACATCTCTCATATATTACTAACATACGGCTCTCTACAGGATAGAGAGTGTACTGTTCAAATGGGCGTGACCCTCTGTTGAACAGAGAGTCTATGGTAGATGTCTGTATGTGAGATAGTACCTTCATGTCATTGCATGCATACTGACGACATCGTCTCCCTTAGGGTTGAGAGAGTCATTAGTCATCCTGCCTCCCAGGTTACTCCAAGAGGAGTAACTAGTGTGAGGGAAAAGCATTTGTTGTGCCGCACTCTACCATTATAGACGATGGTAGTTGGGGTATGTGCAGTTGTCCTGGGTGCATGACACTCGACCACTCAATGGTAGTGTCAGTCGGAGTGGCCAGAAGCAGGGACCCCCGTTGCGTAGCGAGCTCTTTACGCTCATATGCTACTTGATCATACTGCCCACTCAGCCACTCTAGAGCAGTGATTGGTGTGAGTTGGGACAGTTGTCATGTCGTGTCACCTAGGCCACATTGGGGTCATGGTAGCGAGTAGGGGTGCGCAGGCATGACCATGCATGCTGCATTGCCGTATCATATGGTGTTTTACATATGACTATATATATATATATATACATACATGCTTGTATATATATATATATATACTTGGATGATGGTGATTAGTATACATACATATGCAGTCTATATGTATACTCACTTTGATGATGCATTTGTATGTACTATGCTTGTTGCATTTGTTTATACATATTCATACATGTTATTGCATTTTCTGTATGGTAGTAGGCCGGTACTTGCATACCTGTTGGTTATTCACTGTGATACCCTCAACCCATATCATGATGTAGTGTGAGTTAGTATTATTCGTTATACCTTGTGTTGTGGATATATGCCCAGGTTGGATGAGGATAGAGTAGCTGACTGTCAGGTATGTCAGCATCGTTTGTTGTTCAGTTTATTTAGTGTATGCATGCATGTATACTTGTTATGCTGGGGTATACTTGTTGTACATGTAGATTAAACTGTTGAATGACATGTAATATTGATACATATATTTACATGTTCTATCTTATTACCTGTTGAGTTTTACTCACCACCACAAACCCTGGGTTTTTCTGTCGCCCAGGTAACAGGTAGAATTCTTCGTGACGACTTGGAGCTGCGCTGACAATCCATCCCATCTCCGTTTTTCGAGTCTCCCGGGGAATCCGTTTTATGTCTTGGATTTTGATTATGTTATGGACTTGTTTTATTATAGTCTTGGTCGTGATGTCGTGGACTTTATTTCTGTATTCGATGTTTTATGTACGGTTTTATTACTGTGGACTTGTCAGGTGGTGTACACCTGTATGTTTTTAGTATGTTTGTTGTGGGTATGTGGTTTATGTTTCCGTTGTGGTTGTTATATTTATGTTATGTTGTTGTTGTGGGCCTACGAGTCTTGTATTAACTTGAAATGTTACCATGTACAGGGGAGATGCCGTCCGTTTGATTTTTGGCATGACATACTCTCAGGGCGTGACAAATAATATGCATGAGAATCAAGAATAATAAAGATTAAGTAGGAGTAGTAGAGATTTTCTTCAAGTACTCCCCCTTGACCGAGCGTAAGTCTTGAAAGAAGATCTTAATCCTCCCCCTTGATGTTTGTTATTTAGGAAGAGTTTAAGTAATTAACCATTACTTAAAGTTGGCCTTAGTAAAAAGTTTAAGTTAAGAAGACTTCTTAACTTGGCCCTTTCTTCCCCTTTCTTAAGTAAAGCATTAACGTTTGGCCATAGTATTAAAAATAAGTTTAAGTTAAGAATTCTCTTAACTCGTCCTTTATTTTCCTTTTGTTAACTAAAACAAGTTAAGTTGCAAAAATTAAAGTTAAGTAAATTTGCGAAAATTAATTTTTGGCCATGAGAATAAGTATGAAGGACTAAGTTAAGTTATCAAAAATTGATCCCTTAACTAACTTTGGCTTTGTTTTCTCCCCCTTTTTCCAAATATCGAAAAGAGTGGGGGGAGGGGTTGAAAAAAAAGAAAATATAGGTATTAAGTTTAAGTTTCAAGTCCAAGCATGTTCCATATTATTTTGAAAATAATATACTGAAAATAAGCTCATCTATAAAATGTTCAACTCTCATTTGACTTGATTGATATGAAAGATCAACAAGTCCTGGTCAGAGTCGGTTAATATATATGATTATACTCCATGGTTCATGGCGATGCAGTAGCTCTACATCTGGAACCAGGAGTAAGGTCCTAACATCTCACGCCCATCTACGTGGCTAAGTACACAAACACATTAGTCCTATGTGTTGTGAGATGTATTGGCTCCTTAAATCTATAGGTGCATGATATCTAAGGTATGTCCTAAGCTAGTTCCATGAAAAAGTAAAAAATAGTAATAAGACAATATAATTTGTAAATTCCTACTCTACTACGCACATGCCCAATTTTCATCTTAATAGACTGAATTCGGCTTTGGGTAGGGGTTTAGTAAAAAGATCAAACAAGTTCGACTTCGATTCGACGTACTCGAGTTGTATGGCCCCGTTGGCCACATGTTCTCGAATGAAATGACGTTTGACCTCTATATGTTTGGTCCTAGAGTGATATATTAGATTTTTAGTTAGGTTAATTGAGATAACGTTATCTATATAAATTTTAGTGTTTGTGAAATCTAACTTAAAATCTTAGAGAGTGTGCTTCATCCAAAGAAGCTGAGTGACACACTCACCCATCGCGATGTATTCGACTTCGGTGGTAGATAAGGCAACACAGTGTTGCTTCCTACTGCACCAACTCACTAGACTCGAGCCGAGAAGTTGACAATAACCACTCGTACTCTTTTTATCGAGCTTACTACCGGCATAGTCCGAGTCGAAGCAACTGATTAGTTCAAACTCGGTAGATCTAAGGTACTAAATACCGACATTAAGTGTACCCTTTAGATATCTAAGGATACACTTAACTAGAGTTAGGTGAGATTCCTTGGCACAGGTTTAGAACCTTGCGCACATACTTACTGCAAATAAGATATCAAGTCGGCTTGCAGTTAAGTAAAGGAGACTCCCTATCACGCTCCTGTAGTATTTTAAGTCAATTGACTTTCCGGTTACATCTTCTTTTATATTTACATTTGTTGCCATTGGGGTATTAATAATTTTAGCATCTTGCATTCTAAAACATTTAATTAATTCCCTAGTATATTTACGTTGGTGTAAGTATATTTCATCTTTAGTTTGTTTAATTTGTAGACCTAAGAAGAAACTCAACTCACCTACTAAATTCATTTCAAATTCAATTTCCATAAGTGAAATGTATTCGTTTAGTAAGATCGAGTTGGTGGTTCTGAAGATGATATCGTCTACGTAAATTTGGGCTATAAATATTTCCTTACCTATGATTTTTACCAAGAGGGTTGGGTCGACTAAACCTTGGTTAAATCCGTTGGACTTAAGATAAACGAAAGCCTTTCGTACCAAGCTCGAAGAGCTTGTTTGAGTCCATAGAGAGCTTTCTTTAATCTAAAGACATGGTCGGGTTTATCTAGACTTTCGAAATCGGGGGATTGGCTGACATAAATCTCTTTCTTAATATATCCATTTAAGAATGCTGACTTTACATCCATTTGAAACAACTTAAATCCTTGATGTGCATCATATACTAATAACATTCGAATGGACTCTAATCTAGCTACTGGGGCATAGCTCTCGTCGTAATCTAAACCTTCAACTTGACTAAACCCTTTAGCGACTAATCTAGCTTTATTTCTAACTACTTCACCTTTATCATCAAGTTTATTTCTAAACACCCCACCTTGTTCCAACGATTGTTTTATCTTTAGGTGGTGGTATTAATTCCCATACTTCATTCCTAGTGAACTAAGCTAGCTCTTCTTGCATTGCAATAATTCAATCGAGATCAAGAAGAGCTTGGTCAATAGTTTTGGGTTCAATTTTGGAAATCAAGGAGATTTGACTAAGGTTTTGGTATGACGCTCTAATTTTAACTCCTAGGCTTGGATCACCTATCACTTAGTTGATAGGATGATTCATTTGTGTCCTAGTTTGATTTGGGTTAGAGTCATCTATCACTTGGTCGATAGGATGACTTGGTTGACTTAGGTTAGGATTAATACTAGACTCGATCTCCGGATCGGAGTTGAGTCTCATATGAACCAACTTGCTAATTGGAGTTGCCGGGGGTTTTGTAGGTTCGTGTCCTTCATCAAACACTACATTAATAGTCTCTTCGACTCTAAGGATGTCATGGTTATATACCCTATGGGCTCTACTTGTAGTCGAGTATCCTAAAAAGATTCCCATAGATGTTTTGGATGTGAATTTCCCTAGGAAATCCTTAGTGTTTAAGATATGTACCTTACATCCAAATACCCTAAAGTACTTGATGTTAGGTATTTTATCGTGATAAATCTCGTATGAGGTCTTAAGGTGCCTCTTTACCATAAGAATCCTATTTTGGACATAGCAAGCCGTACTAACGGCTTCTGCCCAAAACCTGTCGGGTAGGTTATACTCGTTTAACATTCCTAGCGGCTTCTTGTAGGGTTCTATTTTTATGTTCTACTTGGCCATTCTGTTGTGGGTTTCTAGGGCATGAGAACTCATGGTGGTACCCATTTAGGTTATAGAATCATGTAAACCTATGGTTCTTGAATTCTCCACCATGATCACTCTAAGTCTTTTGATTTTAAGGTTATGTTGATTTTCTATTAGTTTAAATAGGTTGATTAATTGATCTAGGGTATCACTTTTTTGTTTGATGAACCTAACCCAAGTAAATCTAGAATAGTCATCAATTATGACTAAGCATAATTGACTCCCATTAAGTGACTTAACTCCGTGTGAATCAAATAGATCCATGTGTAGGAGCTCAAGAACACTTTTGGTTCGTTCTTGATTAGTTAATTGATGTTGTGTCCTAGATTGTTTACTTTGTTGACAAGCATTACATATTTTATTATCCAAGTTGTTGAGGTTAGGCAAACCTCTGACTAAGTCACTCTGACTCATCTTGTGGATGAGTCTTGGGTGTGAGTGACCGAGTCGTCGGTGCTACAACCAAGATTCCTCTTGCCGTGTCATAAGACACTTGGTTGAAGAGTTAGTTAAATTAATAGTATAAATGTTGTTATTTTTGATTCCTTTAAGAATTGTTTTAGAGGTTTCATTTGTATTAATTACACATTCATTTTCTAGAAATATGACCTTATAGTTATTATCACACAATTGGCTTACACTAAGTAAATTATATTAGAAATTTTCTACCAATAAGATATTTTGAATAATAAAGTTAGAGTTGAGCTCAATATCACCTGATCCAATGATTTTGAGCTTACCGTTGTTTTCGAAGGCTACCAATCCTTATCGTTTGAATCGAAGCTTCAAAAACTTGAGTTGATCCCTAGTCATATGTCGGGAGCAACCACTGTCCAACATCCATTGATCCTACACGCAAGGTAGTTGGATCGAATATTTATTTTTTTGATGAAAGGTAAATATATATCATCAAAGAAATGCACAATTATACAAACTCTTGGGATGCATTCTCATGTCATGTTTGACGAAGTATCAGATCTGAGATGTATCCCGGGGGAGGGGGGGTGTACATGTGCTCTCATGGGTACCTCCTCTCTCATGTGTACCAAACTCTCTCATGGGTACATGAACTCATACATATCCTGCGTATGTGCGTGTATCTTGCATGTTGCTCCTCCCCATGCTTACTCTCCATTTGCATCTCCGTGCCTGTCTGCATCTAGCTCTCCATGTGTACCTCCTTGTATACTCTTCACATGATGACCTTCCATCATCGTATGTCGCTTTTGGCAAGTGACCAACCATCAACGGATTTGCCTTGTCTTTACCGTAGCCATTTGCTACGGACTAGATAGGACATTCAGGTGGGCCTATTCACCTTCATTAGGCTTATTGGCCAAGCCTCAGCCATAAACGGATTTGAAGTGTCTTTACCGTAGCCGTTTGCTACAGACTAGATAGGCCATTATGGGTGGGCCTATTCACCCTCCCTCATCTAACAACATCCACAGCATACTGTCACTTTTTTTTTCCACAAACAGTGCCCTAGAACCTTCTGGACCCCACTGGACCGCCTTGTCACTGGATCGCCCTTCTTAAACTCGATGGGCCGTACCATCGCTAAACCTGTGCTTGGGTAGACCAGCCTAAATAAAACCACCCTGGACTTGGGGAGACCGCTCTCCTTATACAAAGATGACTCTGGTGCTGAGGGGGACTGTCCTGGCCTAAGGAGAGTGCCCTGGGCCAGAAACTGCCCTGGTCTGATCGCCCTGTAGTTGTGGAAAGTACCTTGGGACCTAGAGTTGAAGAAGCCGCCTGGAGCCAGTACAGTGCCTTGGCATAGTGGCCCTCGGTGAAGGAGAAATGCCATGATACAATGCCCTAGCAAACCCCTTGAGGTGCAACAGTGCCCTGGAGAACAGTGCTCTGGCCCTGCCCTAGAAAAGTGCCCTGGGACCTAGAGTTGAGGAAGCCGCCTAGAGCCAGTACAGTGCCCTGGTGTAGTGGGCCCTCGGTGAAGGAGCAACACCCTGATACAATGCCCTGGCAAACCCCTTGAGGTGCAATAGTGCCCTGGACAGGGCAAAGATCCCTATACAAGGGGAAGTGCCCTGGAGTTGGATCGAATATTGGAATTAAGAAAAGTTGGTTGTAAATTATTAAACCTAAATCATCTCACCCATGTCTACATGATCAAGCATGTTAACCTTATATATTCTTGTGAGATGACTTCCAATTTTACTTAATTTAAATTTAATGATTTGGACACTTGTCAACCTTGTGTTAGATTCAGATTTGACCTTAAGCTCATCAAATCACCTTTTCAAGATCATGGCTTCCAGGTCGTGGCGAGGCACAGGGGCCTTCTTTGATCGGAAAAATGACCACTTCATTAGACAAAGACATTTTCAAGAAAATAGAGACTTGACTCACCTAAGACCACTTTCTGGTCTAACTAGTCTAGGATACGGCAAGGTAGCTTCAGCTAGTTCTACTTGGTCAAGTGCACCGAACTAGATACGCCTTATCTAGCCCGAATACACGAGACTTCGCTTTCCTAGTGTACTATCATCTCGCCGCGTCCTGGTACTATGTTACCAAGTATTGATGAGTTATAGTCCTATCTAACCATTCTAAAAAGAAAAATCAAAATAAATAAAGGACTTAAGCATGCAATTTCTAAGTTAAAGAACAAACAAGTTTTGTACTAGCTCCCCCTAGACCGTTGAATCAGTTTGGTCTCTCCACATAGTGGATTTGGTCCTTGGGAACCCAGTACTGGTTGGATCCTAAGTTTGAAATCAAAGTAACCTTAAGGACCCATGCTTGGACACGTTTTTTTATGTCGACTTACAATCGACATATACAACTTGTTGGTTGTATTTGAGCTAAACCCTAGTCCGACCTTGTTGTACACGACCCTTTGCAATCCAAGTAGAAGGTCAAGTCCCTTGGAACCCAAAGTAAACTTTTCCAACGTGTTTCTAATATCTTCAACTTGACTTTTTAAGAGTGAGTTCTCAACTTCGAGCTTTTCAACCCAAGTTGAGTCCTCCTCTCGAACTTGACTAGTCGAAGAGGTTAGGGAGACCTCGTGTTTGAGGAGTTTAACCTCCTCAACTAGGGTCTCGCCCTTGGACTCAGACTTAGCTAATTTCCTAGTTAAGAATTTAATTTCACTGTAAAGAGTACTAATAAGAGATCGACTTACCTTGAGTGTATCTTTTGAACCGGATGCGGACCCGTGGCTTGTCTTGAATAGAGCTTCGCAGTCCGATTCATCTTCGGGTTCAGACTCGTACTCCGGTTCTAACTCCGTCTACGATTCAACTGGTTTAGCCATGAAGACGTGATCATCGTCTTCTTCCTCGGATGCTTCTTCCCACGTAGCGTTGAGTGCCTTCTTGTGTTTCGGTGCTTTGCTCTTGAGCTTCGGACATTCGGACTTGATATGTCCAAACCTATTGCATTCATAACACCTAACATTAGAACTTTTAGTCTTACCTTCATTGGGTCAAGTGACGGTTCACTTTCGGCCCTTGACCATCCTCCGAACTAGGTTGACTAGTTTGGCCTCCATTTCTAGGTCGACCTCCGAATCGGACTCATCTTCTTCCTCCTTCGGGGATGGCTTGCTTGCGGTCTTCTTCTTCGATCCTGCAAAAAGTGCTATACCCTTCTCCAATTCTGAGTTAGACTATTCATGGAGTTTGAAATCTTAAAACAACTCATCTAATCTAAGTTTTGAAAGATCCTTAGAGACCTTGTAGGCATCGACCATGGATGCCCACAAGGTGGTCCTAGGAAAAGAGTTTAGTACATACCTGATAAGGTCACGATTTTTGACCTTTTGTCTGATTGCGTGTAGGTTGTTGACAATATCTTGAACGCGAGCGTGAAGTTGCATCACCATCTCGTGTTCTTGCATTTTTAGATTATACAACCTATTGAAAGGAGATCACGCTTACATACCTTGGCTTCATCGGTCCCTTCGTGTAATTCGACCAACTTTGTCCATAAGTCTTTGGCACTGATGAATGAGCCGACGCGATTAAGCTCCTCCTTGGACAAGCCGCATTGAAGGATTTGAGTCACTTTAGCATCAGCTTTGACTTGTCTTTTTGTAGCATTGGTCCATTGGTCATAATCCAAGGATTCACCCACTTCGTTAGTTGGAAGTGTGAATCCCATTTGGATTATGATCCATATCTCGATTTGGGTCTTAAGGAAGCACTCCATCCGACCCTTCCAATAACAGAAGTCATCTCCATTGTAAAACGGAGGTCGGACGATGCTAAAACCCTCGAGATGGGCCATTGATACAAAGAGGGCAAGAAAATGAAGAAGAGGAAAAACCTACCAACGGCACAAACGAGTGAAATGTACCAAGACTCACGTTTTGGATTAGTAGTGCGGAAGAAAAATTCAACGAATGTAAAAAAATCAAAATAAAATAGAAAAAAAGGGAAAAAAAATCTGTAGAAAAGCTAGATTGGTGGTTTCACCAAATTATAGCACCCCCGACTCTGATACCAATTGTTGGATCAAATAGATCGCTAGATGGGGGGGTGAATAGTGATAAAAACTTTCTTTCGACTTCGTTCGTTAAAACATGAGTAGACACAGCGGAAGATAAAATAAAAACACAAGAGACAATAGACACGAGGGTTTTACTTGGTTCCTAGCTGAAGGCTACTACTCCAAGGCCCTAGTGGACCTTGACCACGCATGGAGGGCAAAATACTAAAGAACTCCTCCTTGTTGGAGGTGGGAGTTAAACGAAAAACACGAAATCACAAAAGTTTTAGGTAGAGGGGCACTCCCCCTCTCCTCATTATAATGAAAGCTTTACGAGATAAGTAAAATGAAATACAACTAAAACTTTCTTTACCGACGACTTCAAAGGTTGGAGGTTGAAGCTCTAGTCGTCGTCTCGGCAACGCTTCGTCGTAGGGATGTCAGAGAGTCAGAGCGTATCGGAAGCACTTGGAGGCTTTTAGAATTGATAAAAAAACCCTTAGAGAAGATCTCCTTTTATATCCTTTGAGCCCCTCATCGAATGGGTCTACAACCAATCACAAATAGGCACAAAGCTCCTTGGAATGAGGTGATAAGGCTTGACTCCTCAAAGTTGATCCTTGACCATCAGTCGACTGATGGCCATCATCAGTCAACTGATGGCAGCCCCAGTCAAGTCGCAACACTCAACAGTCGACTAATTTCAGGCAGTCGAGTGGCTCTTGTGGGCGGTCGACTGATGCTAGCTAAAATCACAAGTTAGCTTAACAAAAATATAATTTCGACGACCGTCGACTGTTCGATCTCGACCTAGACCATCCATGGGATGTCTTTGGTCGGATCTACGCTTAAGACCATCCCCGTAAGGAGGATATGACCTCACTTACTCTCACACACACGAGCTTACATCGATACTTACTTTGTAGCTCTTGCTTCTGGCCTTCCACTCGATTCCTTTGGCTCCCTCTGAAGTCACTCGAGTGTCGCTCGACCACTACGGCTTCCTCCGGGTGTCGCTAGCCTTTAGCTCCAGCTTTAGCACTTTTTTGCACACTCAATTTAGCTCGTGAGATAACGATATGAGCTTAACTTTGTATCATTTACTATAATCAAAACTCAGGTTTGACTTAGGTGCCTACTGCACCAACTTCTTGGCGACGGCGGTCGACTAATCTGATGATCGATCGGTGGTGCTCGGGATTCGAGCCGCGAAGGTTCTCGGTCAGTGATCGGTGTGACCACTCGACTGATTGAGCCATCAGTCGACTGATGGGTATGGTCAGTCGACTGATGGTGTATTCGTTGGATTTTTCCAGCATGGATGTAGTCGTTGTCTAACAACTACAGTGGCATCAATTGACTGATAGGCAAAAATCTAGCCCGATTGTAGGTTATAGCAGCTCGAAAGAGGGATTTTGACAGCATTTCTTAAGAAGTTTTGGGGTGAATTGCTGTTGTAATTCAGGGTCTCCAAGTGCAACTCAAGCAACCATAAAGAAAGCAATCCAAAAGCTCTTGTAAAGTTGTTTTCTTTACTTGTATTTCATTTTATTATTGTATCTTTCTTGAATTTGTTTCTTACTATTGTAAGAGTTATTGTACGAGGTTTCTCCACCTTCGGATTGTTCCGAGAAGGAGTTTATTGGATTAGTAGTGGGCGTTTGCATTGCTAGGGCTTTTATAGCCCGATCCGTGGAGTAGGAACCATTCAATTTCGAACCACGTTATATTCTTATGTTTGTGATTGTGTATCATGTTATTGTTATTATTATTATTCCGCTGTGCACTAACACGATTTGTAGACGCGATCACGAACGAAATCCATCAAGCTTCGACGACGCTATTCACCCCCCCCCATCCCCCCCCCCCCCCGTCTAGCGGGCGCAACGGTCCCAACACATAACATGTGCTAGTCTCATAGAATTTATAATGTCCAATCTCATCAATTCATCGACTAGGGATAGTTTTAATATTTGCATATTTACACTTGATGAGATACCCACTAATTGTGATCTAATCACAATTTCTCTCTGCTATGCATCGTATTATGGACTTCAGTATATTAGTTTAAGATCCAATCAACTACATAGATAATGTATACTCAAATAGTGAATTTTATTAATAACTTCTAAGGAGATTTCCTTAGGACATCTCTCAATTACATTAAACTCCCACTTGGTCTATAACCAATTGTTTTGATATCTAATACCATCGACTTTTATATGCCTCTCGAACTTTTCTTGGGGAAGAGGCTTTGTCAAGGGATTTGCTAGATTCCTATCAGTGGAAACTTTCTCTAATTGTACATCTCTTCTACCAATGATCTCTCTGATTAGATGGTAATGACATAGTACGTGCTTGGATCGCTGATGAGACTATGGTTCCTTCGCCTGTGCAATGGTGCCATTGTTGTCGCAGTAAACTGGTAATGCTTCAACAATGCTTGTAACTACTCCAAGTTTAATAATGAACTTCTTGATCCAGACCGCCTTTTTTGCTTCTTCAGAAGCTACAATGTACTCTGCCTCTGTAGTAGAATCAACAATGATGTCTTGCTTGGAACTCTTCCAACTCACCACACCTCCATTCAAGATGAATTTGTATCCAGACTGAGATTTGGAATCATCCTTATCTGTCTGGAAGATGGCATCAGTATACCCGCTTACTATCATATCACCTCCTCCATATACCAAGAATAAATCCTTAGTCCTTCTCAAGTACTTAAGGATTATCTTGATAGCCACCCAATGGTCCATACCATGATCTGACTGGTATCTACTCATAATGCTCAAAGCGTACGATACATCAGGCCTTGTACATAAAATAACATACATGATCGATCCTATAACTAATACATATGAGATCTGACTCATGTGAATCTTCCTGTTTTCAGTGGGTGGGCACATAGACTTCGAAAGGTGAATCCCATCACTCATGGGAATAAAACCTTTCTTGGATTCTTCCATGCTAAACCATTTTAGCATTTTATCTATGTATGTAGACTGTGAAAGACCAAGCAACCAATTCGATCTATCTCTATAGATCTTAATCACCAAAATATAGGTTGCTTCTCCCATGTCTTTCATGGAGAATATTTTGGACAACCAGACCTTGACTATTTGCAAAACAAGAATATCATTTCATATAATTAATGTCATCGACATGAAATACTAGGAACACGACCACACTCACACTTACCTTCTTATACACACAGGGCTCCTCAGGATTTTGTGAGAAATCAAACTGTTTGATTGCCTCATCAAAATGGATATTCCAACTCCTAGATGCTTGCTTTAATCCATAATGGAACATTGAAGCTTGCATACTTTGTTCATGTCAATGGATGTGAAACCCTTAGGTTATATCATATATACATTCTCAGACAGATTTCTATTAAGGAAAGATGCTTTCACATCCATCTGTCATATCTCATAATCAAAATGAGTTGCCATGGCTAGGAGTATCCGAATGGATTTAAGCATAGCTACTGGTGAAAAGATTTCGTCATAGTCAATACCTTGTCTTTGACGATAGCCTTTTGCCACTAATCTAGCATTATAGGTAATAATATTCCCATCCATATCAATTTTCTTCTTGAAAATCCACTTGCACCATATAGGCGTTATGCCTTCGGGTGGGTCTACCAAGTTCCAAACCTAGTTTTCACACATGGAATCCATTTCTGATTTCATGGCTATTAGTCATCTATCCCTGTTTGAACTATTCAGTGCCTCATCGTAAGTAGTAGGTTCCTCATCATAAGTAGTAGGTTCCTCATCATCCATAAGTAACACACCATTAGATTCACTTATGAGAAATTCATATCTCTCAGGAATTCTACGTGTCCTACTAGATCTACGAGGAGGTGGTGTATTATCAGGTTCAGCTATTACCTCATCCGAATGAGTAATCAACTATGGTTCTTGACTAGGCATCTCTTTTATGTCTACTGGAGCCTCTTGAACTACACTTAGTTCAATCTCACTCCCACTGTTTTTCTGCAAGAGAAATTCTTTCTCTAGGAATACAACATGCCTTGAAACAAATACCTTTTATTCCAAGGGATGAAAGAATTGGCAACCCCTCGTTTCCTTAGGGTAACCAATAAATAGACACTTATCAGACTTAGCCTCCAACTTGTCTGATATTGTCCTCTTCACATAAGCAGGACAACCCCATATCTTCCAATAAGATAAATGAGGTTTTCTACTATTCAACATATCATATGAGTAGTAGAGATTGGCTTAGTCGGGACTCTATTTAACAAGTAAACAACGGTCTTGAGTGCGTAACTCCAAAAGATTTTTGGAAGACTTGCATGTTGCATCATTGACCTAACCATGTCCAACAAGGTCCGGTTTCACCTTTCAGCCACACCATTATGTTGTGGCGTGTAAGATGGAGTCCTTTGGGACAAGATGCCATTGTCCCTTAGATAATCTTGAAACTCTTGGCTTAAGTATTCACCACCTCGATCCAATCAAAGTACTTTAATACTTTTCCCAAGGTGTTTCTCTACTTCCTTTCTAAAATCTTTAAACCTTTCAAAGACTTCATATTTGTATCTTAATAGACACAAATACCCATATTGTGAATAATCATCGATAAAGGTAACGAAGTAGATATAACCTCCTATGGCATGAGTTTACATTCGTTCACATACATCAGTATGTATAAGGCCCAATACCTTAACTGCTCATTCACCCTTTCCTCTGAAAGGTAGTTTAGTCATCTTTCCTTTTAAGCATGAAACACATGTGTCTAATGAATCTGATTCATAAGATTCCAAAATGCCAAGCCTATGCAGTTTGGACATGCATTCATTGCTTATATGGCCAAGATGACAATGCCATAATTGCGAGGTTAATTGATTATCTAACTCAATACGTTTGCTATTTGATTCAATATTGAATAAAGAACACTATTTAATGTAATGTAACAACAATTATTACTAAATGTCAAATGATAACCTTTCTTATTCAAACATGAAATAGAAACAATGTTCTTTATTAATGCAGGAATATAAAAACAATCATCCAACTCTAAAACTAGTCCCATAGGAAGTTGCAAAATATAAGTACCCTTGACTACTGCAATAACTTTTGCTCCATTGCCAACCCTTAGATATGCTTCTCACTTAACAAGCCTTCTTCTGTTCCTAAGCCCCTGTATGTCATTACATATATGTGAGCCACACCCGGTGTCCAATACCCGAGTGCTATAAGAAACAATATGACATTCAATAACAAATATACCTGAAGTAGATTTGGCATCAGATGCCTTTTTCTACTTCAGTGACTCCAGATACTGCTTGCACTTTCTCTTCCAATGTCCATCCTTACCACAATGATGACAAGTTCCCTTGGGAGTTATTTCTTCCTTCTTTGCCTTTTTCTTCCCTTTAGCTTTGGTTTTTGACTTCCTCTTAGAACCTTTCTTTGAGGAGTCAACTAACATCATCGCCTTCTGTTCTTTAACAACAGATGACTCCACTGTTTTGAGCATATTGATCAATTCAAAAATCATGGACTCAATCTTATTCATTTGATAGTTCATCAAAAATTGTTAATAACTACCAGTCAGATTGTGAAGAATTAAGTCAATACTTAATTCATGGTCCATGAAAAACCCTAATGTTCCCAATCGCTCAATATAGCTATTCATCTTTAGTGCAAACTACACTGCAGATGAATCCTCCTACATCTTTGAGCGAAAGAGGAGTTGGGTGACCTCGAACCTTTCAGATCGTGCCTGCTCATCGAACAACTCTCGAAGATGAAAGATAATTGTATTAGCATCCATATGCTTATGTTTCTTCTATAACTCAGGAGACATCGACGCTAGCATAATGCAACTCACCATCTCAGAGTCAGCAACATATTTCTGGTAAGCCAACTTTTGGTCACCAGATGCATTGTCTGTAGGAGGTTGGGGAATAACCTCTTCAAGGACATAAGCTAGCTTTTCATCTTTGAGAATAATTCTCAGGTTGTGAAGCCAGTCCAAGAAGTTTGGCCCAGTCAATTTTGTTAGTGCAATCGACCCAGGTCACGATTGACCAGACTCGAGTTGGACTCGAGTAGTGTTTTGATGTTTGACAATGTTTTGGAGAGGTTGTTGGTGCAATCAACCCAGGTTATGAATGACCGGACTCAAGTTTGACTCGAGTGTTATTATGTTTTTTGACTATATGGTTGACATGGGGTTGACCATATGATGGAGAAGTCCAAGTCATGGGTACTTGGCATAGAAAGTCCAAGCTTGAGTCTTGGCAATTGGAAAGTCCAACATGGGTTGGCAAGGAAAGTCCAAGGGGTGATATTGGCGGCGTAAAGTCCAAGGGTGGAGTCTTGGCAGCATCGGTCCAATGGTTGGCGGTGTAAAGTCCAAGTAGGAGTTTTGGCAGCGTAAGTCCAATATGCCTTGGCAGTATAAACCAACTTAGCATGACAATAGCCGATAAAAGCAACTGAAGGCTAGCGTATGGATGAACAAGTCATGGATGACTTGGAGGGATCCGATAGGCTTGAGGCTGACAGAGGTGACTAGAAGGCTTAGGTCTAGGCTAAGGGTGGTCTAGTAAGTATGAGGGCATTATACTTGGGGTTAAACCTCATGTTTGAGGTTATCAGTCGACTGGGGCTTTAGATCAGTCAATTGGTCAAGTGTTTTGATACTTGGCAACTGAGTCAACTTGCAACAGTCGACTGGGAGTATGGCCAGTCGAACTGCTCGGACTCGACTGGTGTTCGACTACAGAAAATAGCCTAGCAATTGACTGCCAGAATGGGGTAGTCGACTGATGGCTTGAGCAGTGTTACGAGCACATAATGCTCGGTAGCCGACTGACCAGTTGGCTATGACCCTAGCAGTCGACTGTCAGTGTATCTGTTGGCTTGGATGTCGATGTGGACTAAGCCATTATCTCAATACGATACTGTTGGCAGTCGACTGGGGCCTTATGGAAGTCAATTGCCAGGCACAAATCCAGCCCAATGCAGGCATAAAAGGAGTAGCTCATGAAGGATTTGGACAGCGATTTTTGGGGCAATTTTGGAGGGGAATTGTTGTTGTATTCCAGACTTTCAAGACCAATACAAAGCAAGCAACAAGCAAGCAATCCAAAGTTCTTGTGTAAAGTGTTCTATACTTGTTTTTGTGTATTACTTAGTATATTTGTTGTATTTTATTATATTACTCTTGTAATCGCTTGTATGAGGTTTCTCCACCTCCGACTTGTTGTCGAGAAGGAGTTTTATTAGTGGTGTTGTCATCATTAGAACTTGTTGAGCTCACCCCTGTTAGTAATATATGAGAGATGTCCTAAAGCAATCGCCTTATGTATGAACCATTTATATGATAAATGAAGATTCACTATTTGAGTATACATGTCTTCATGTATTTGATTGGATCTTAAACTCATTTACTGAATGTCCACGATACGATTCACAACATGAGAGAATTTGTGATTGGATCACAACTAGTGAGTATCTCTACATGTGTAATTATGATGTATCGGAATTATCCCTCGTCGATGAATTGATGGATTTGGACACTATCAATTCTGTTGAGACTAGCACGAGGTATACTCCTTGGTGTATCCAAGCAGCTGATTCCCACTGGCTGGAGACATTGTGATGTCCGGAGTTAATCGTGGATGCTAGTTATGGTAACTAGTTCATTGGAGTGACCAGCCGTAAGACTTCATATGGTTCTCTGCATATATAGATATGTCAATGAAGTTCTTACTGTAGCTTAAGTGCGATGTTCCTTTGACATGCGGTATTCAAGTCATCTTGATCATAAAGACTTATGCTTTGACATCTTAAGCAAGTATCTCTGTGGAGATGTGGACCCGGGATGATTGGGTATAAGTCGAAGTGATCGAAGGTGTTTGAATTGCATATAAAGGATTCACCACTCCTTGCGAGGAGATGTATACCCATGGTCTCTCGTCGGATTGTTACTAAAGTCTTTAGCCAAAGCATTACATGTTTAGAGTAAGGTACTCTTTGATACATGTGCAGTAACTAGAATCCGTAGGACGAGGAAATGATACTTGGGCTAAGTGTGACGTAGTCAGCCTAGTGGGGACTGACACTATAGACCATGTCCTGAACCAAGTGGGTATAAGATGAGTGAGGGGAATGGGATTCTCAGACCGAGAGAAACTAAGTTTGGTTGGACCAAACAAGAAGTGAGCATGAAATTGTTTCAGTCGCAATGGAAGTGTGGATGGGCCGTGTCTTATGAAGACATAATGGATGATCCAAAATGGTTTGGTTCTAATCCAATGGAGGAGAATAAACCAAAGGGTTTGGTTTATTTTAAACGAATGGACCAAAGTTGGTTCGGTTCGTTTTAACTTAAAATAAACCATCATGGTTTGGTTTATTTTAACTTATATTAATGGAGAGGGTTAACGGGCCTTATGGTTATGATCCAATAACCATTAAGAGAATTAGTTCTCTATAAAAAAGGGCTTAAGGGTTTGTTAAGCCCTAATCCAAAACCCTAACCTAGTTTTGGCCGCCCACCTCTCCCTCCTCTCCTTGGTAATTCGACGCCAACACCATTGTGCCGCCGCCCAACCCCTTGTGCCGCTGTCCAACTTGTTGACGGCGTCCAAGCTTCAGCCGGTGATCCTCCGACAACTCTCTGGTGATCTCCTTTGGGTTCGGCATCAAGGTGAGCTTCATCTTACCCTTTTTGGCCGACGCCTACTCCTCCACCAAAGCTGTCCAGTTTTCTGGACAGCTTGTTTTCTTCTCATCGGAGCATCGTTTGGACGATGTTTGGAGCTCCGACAGTGCCTTACTTACCGGGGATTCGATCTCCGGTAATCCTCAGAGGTGGAGGACGAAGGATTTGTCAAACGGTTGACGAATACCTCTCCGGAGAAGCGAGTTTTGAGGACTCGTCTTTGGATCCGAATTTGGATTCGGATCGTGATCCTCTCTCGATCACGTCGTCTTCAACACGAGGCTAGTAACCCGTACAAAGACGAATCTCATGACTTTGTGAAGTCATCCCGAAGATACTCGGCGTGGATACGGATAGAGACGATTCTAGCGAGGATCGTTCCGGTTGATGTCGTTTCCGCTACACGTGATACGAAAGGTATACGTAGTTAAATTTCCTTTTATTGCAAATTTAAATTTACGGTTATGTCTACACATGTTGTACTATGCATGCGTGTGATGTGTGTGTTGTAATAAATGTAGATTTATTATTTTTATTTCTTCCGCTGTGCACATGTTTACGAAACATGTTCGAACACACACTCGCCGCGGTGCCGGAAACCCAATAGTGGTATCAGAGCCAGGTTGTGTTTCGACATAATCGTAAAATGGTTTTGCGATAGTCATAATGATATTTCTGGAAATTTTTTACTTTTGGAAAGTTAGAAGTATTTATGGAAAATTTTCAATTTTGGAAGGTCTAGAAGTATTTATGGAAATCTTCCACTTTTGGAAAGTTGGAAGTATTTATGGAAATTGATATTTTCCATAAATAAAATATTTGATTAGATTTTGGAAATTTGTTTCCTAATTTAATCATGATTTGATTTGGGAAATCAAATCTTAAAATATTTTATTTCCATAAGTAGTTTTGATGATTTAGGAAATTGCTTTCCTAAATTGACTTTCCTTAATCAACTATTTCCATAAATAAAATATGTGATTAGATTTGGAAATTTGTTTCCTAATTTAATCATGATTTGATTTGGAGAATCAAATCTTAAACATATTTTATTTCCATAAATAGTTATGACATATAAGGAAATTATATACATGACATAATTGTATGCCATGTAATTGCATTAGATGTATAACATTATGCCATGTGTGTCGTGACACGTAGATGTATACCATGTATGCCATGCCATGTAGATAATAGTTATTTGCATGCAAAGAGGATGAGACATAAAAAACCTTACTCAATATTAAAGCCTACACCTTCCATTTGTTGGTGCAATCGGCCCAGGTCACGATTGACTAGGACTCGAGTTTGACTCGAGTGATGTTTTGATGTTTCGACAAAAACATATGACAATGTAATTGTCATGGGAAAGTCCAAGTCTTGAGTACTTGGCATGGGAAGTCCAAGTGGGACACTTGTCATTTGGCAAATTCCAAGCATGGGTGTTGGCAAGGTAAAGTCCAAGTCTTGAGTACTTGGCATGAAAAGTCCAAGTGGGACACTTGGCACATGAAAAGTCCAAGCATGGGTCTTGGCAATGTAAAAGTCCAACATGGGTTGGCAAGGGAAAGTCCAAGCATGGTCTTGGCATTTGAGAAGTCCAACATGGGTTGGCAAGGGAAAAGTCCAAGCATGAGTCTTGGCAATGTAAAAGTCCAACATGGGTTGGCAAGGGAAAGTCCAAGCTTGAGTCTTGGCATGAGAAGTCCAAGGGGTTTGATATTGGCTGCGTAAAGTCCAAGCGGGAGTCTTGGCAGCATAAGTCCAATGGTTGGCGGCGTAAAGTCCAAGCGGAGTCTTGGCGGCGTAAGTCCAATGTGCCTTGGCGGTGTAGACACCGTTAGCATGACATAGCCGAGGGAAGCACCTGGAGGCTAGTGCAATGGATGAATAAGAGGGATCCGAGAGGCGTGAGGCTGATGGAGGTGGCTAGAAGGCTTAGGTCTAGGCTAAGGGTGGTCTAGCAAGTATGGGGGCACCATACTTGGGTTAAAATCTCATTTTTGAGGTTGGCAGTCGACTGACATTATGGCCGGTTCGACTGTCGTGAGTCGACTTGAGTTATTGCGAGAAACCGAAATGCTCAGCGATCATCGCTCATCGAGCGATCGGTGTCGACGCAATGACCGATCGCTAGGTCCGATCGATTGCCACCCAATGTCGGCAGAATGCTCCATAGCCGAGCGGCGGTCGGCAGGCGGCAATGATCGCCAATGTTGGCAGTCGACTGCCAAGAGATCCGTTGGAGTTTTTCCAGCGTGGATCGAGTCGTTGTCTCACGACAACAGTGGCATCAGTCGACTGGTGACTTATGGCAGTCGACTGATGGGCAGAAATCCAGGTCGCGCGCAAGGATAAAAGGAGCTCGACGGGAGGGTTTTTGCATCGTTCGCGATTTCTTGGACATTTTGAGGCGATTTGTCACGCAAATCAGGGTCTTCAACCACGGTTCAAGCGATCAACAAGCAAGTAATCCAAAGGCATTTGTAAAGTTGTTTTCTTTACTAGTTTTGCATTGTATTATTGTATTTGCTTGTATTCCTTTCGTTTATTGTTGTAAACATTTGTACGAGGTTTCTTCGCCTCCGACTTGTTGTCGAGAAGGAGTTTATTGATTAGTGATTGCATTGGCGTCGCTAGAGCTCGTTAGAGCTCGATCTGTGGAGTAGGAACCGTGTGGTTCCGAACCATGTTAAATCTTCGTGTTATTGTGTTTATGATTGTGTTTCGTTATTGTTATCATATATATATTCCACTGTGCTAACGAAACTTGTAGACACGAACACGCGATCGAATTCCATCTACTAACGGTCAAACGCTATTCACCCCCCCTCTAGCGGCGTCAAATTCCCAACAAGTGGTATCAGAGCTCGGGGCTCTTCTACGGACTAACCGCCGGGAGCTAAGACAAAGAGGCTAGAGGGTGAAGATGGAAGAACCATTGGGATGGGACATCAACACCCCAATTCCCTATTCCTTCTATGGACGAGAAGGTTTCAATTCTTGGAAGGCGAGAATTGAAGATTTTTTGATGATGAGAGACCTTGAGGAGTGGTCCGCGTTGATGGAAGGATTTTAATATCCTAAGGGACCAAAGGGAGGGTTTCTCAAGAAGAAGAAGTGGAGTGAGGAGCAACTCCAACAATTCGATAAAAACAAGAAGGTAATCAAATTCATTTTTGATTTAATTCCTAATGGCCTCTTGTGTAGTCTAGGTGACTATGTGGATGCCAAGGAGCTATGGAGCGATTTGGCCAAGCTCCATGAAAACCCTCAACTGGTCCAAGAAGAAGAAGAAGATGTAGAATGCTCATCGGTTCAATCGGAAGAGGCCGAAGAAGCAAGCTCCTCCTCACAAGAAAGTGAGGATTCGGAAGTTGAAGAAGAGTCAACATCCGGGTCAAGAGGAGAGTGTGAAGAATTGGAGGTTGAGAGGCCATCAATCTCCAAGGAGGAGGTAGAAGTGGAAGAAGCATCCACCTCAAGGATTGAGGGGGAGGAGAGAATTTCCACTCCGGAGCAACAAGAAGAAGCTCAAACTCCGGCACCTTCCACCTTGGACCTAGGTAACTCAAACATATCAATTTGTAATAAAAATCATATCATATGTTTTGAGTGTAGAGAAGCCGGGCACTACAAGAGCAAGTGCCCAAAGAAGGTTAGGAAAGCTCCACCGGCACCAAAAGTCAAGGATGCCGATGCCCCAAGTCAAAAGAGCAAGGAGCATATCATATGCTTCAAGTACAACTCAAAGGGGCATTACCGGAGTCAATGTCCTAGGGGGAGCAAAAAGACCCAAGAAGGAGCTATACATGTAGGGGGAGCCTCCAAGGAAAACCCTAAGGTATATTTCAATAATGCACCTTCTAGATTTAATAGTCAAAAGCATGCTAGGAATTTTAATTCCCTTGCAATTCATAAAGAGCATGCTAGAAGTAAGGAATTTTGCTTAGGTGCTAAAAATGTTTACCTTAGGAGTAAGGAGAAATTTGGGACTAATGTCCCTAAAAATATTTTACCTAAGGAATCAATTAGGAAAATAGGAGAACATCTAGATCTAAATCCTAAATGGACTAGGCATATGCCTAGAAAGTCTCATGCCCATGGTTTAAATCAAAATTCTAAAATTGAGAAATTAGAATTAGAGAATCAAGTCTTGAGGTCAAGGCTTGAAAAACTTGAAAAGACCCTAAATAAGATACAAAATCAATTTAAAGGGTCTAGTGGTCAAAATCAAGGGTCCAAAAGTCAAAGTCAACACCTAGGACCTAAGAGTCAAAAGTCAACCAAGGGCAAGCAAGGTTTGGGTCACAAACCTAAGCCTAAAGTGGCTTATCATAGTGTCCCATTTGACTATGGAACACAAACTAGGTCTAGGAAGACCAAGGTCAATAGGGAAGTCATCCCTAAGGTTGACCAAAGGTTGTGCCTAGTGGCTAGGGTTTCTAGGAAACCTAGGGTGGCCACTAAGAAGGTTGCAAGGGGAGTTACCCCTAGAGTCAACCTAGGTAAGACCCAAATGACCAAGGCTAACAAGCCTAGGAGGGTCATTAGGAAGGTATCTAGGGAGGTTATCCCTAAGGAATACCTAATTAACCCTAGGAGCTTAAATCGGTTTTGGGTTCCTAAGAGCGTGATTGATTCACGCTAGATGGGTTTAGGGTGTGCCAACCTTGATTGGATGGGTAGTTAACTCAACCATGGTAAAGGTGGCACTTTAGGATATTTTCAAGGTTATGGTTACCTTGGAAATAGATTTGAATCAATATCCTAAAAGATTTTAGGATGTGCCAATGCACTTTTGAAATTAAGAAAAATCAATTAAATTGGCACAATTTAGGTTTAGAGGTTAGTGTGCCATTTTGGGTTTTTGGCACACTAGGGAGATTAGGTTAATATGGCAAAATATGATTAATCCCAACAAATGGCAATTAATATTAAAATTTAGGTATTATTATACATATATATTTTATATACCATGCTTTGTTTGCCATATAACATGCCATGACATCATGCTTACTTTTAATCATTTTATATGTCATGTTCATGTTTTAGGATTAAGGTTTTAAATGTCATGTGTTTTTAGATTTCATATTATACCATGACATCATGATTATGAGCATATGCTTATTTATATCATCATTAATGTCATAATCATTCATGTATTTAAGAAAAATTTTGATTGAAATTGATTTAAGGACTATGGCATGACTTGGAGTCTCATTCATAAGGGAATCAAGTAGGGTTGCCTTAGAAGATGCATGAAACCCTAGTTTTAAATGAACCAAAACCCACATCTCACATCCAATTGACATGTATGTGTATTTATACACCCTAGATACATGTGAGATGCCAGGATATGAGTTAAGTTCAAGGTGCATAGTTTTTGCATCTAAATGAACTAGAACTTATCTAATTTCAAATGTAGATCATTAGGAAAGCTTGTGTACAAGTCATGTGCATAGAGCCCAAGGAATATGATCCAAAACATGGTTTTGAAATCATTTTAAAATCAATTTAGAAAACCTTGGTGAAGTCTATCTTTTGATAGCAATCACCATTGATGAAGTTAATACAAAATAGGGCCAAAACATTGAAAATTTCAATGGTTTTGAGTTTTGTATCAAACTCACTATTTTATGGGTAAAATAATTTTCAAATATTTTCCACCCATTGTAATGACTATAAGTAATATACATATCAAATTTTATGATTTTTCAAATTACATATAATTACTTATGTTTTTCCAAATCTATCGATCGATATAAAATTGAAATTTCATTTATCACCGATCGCCTTTGTGGCAATGATCGATATGGGTGGCGATCGATTCGACATCGCGAGTCGATCGCAGTCTGATTTCAGGTTAACAAGATTTGTTTAGCCCGTGTTCAGCTATGAAAAAGGTTCCTAATCACTCCTAACCCTAGGATATGCTTTAGGAAGCATTATAAATGGTGAAAATCCATTGGATATGGATTAGGAGCTGTGTTAGGTCAAAGTATCAAATTTAGGATGAGTGAAAGTTCTATGTTGAACTTAGAACCTTAATTTTGATGGTTTAGAGTTCCTATTGGCTTAGGGGCTTCCCAAGGACATTGTTGGTGCAATGGTCAAGGGGAAGCAAGCCTTTAGGGGGAGGTATCCATCTTGGGATGATGGATGTATTTTTCTACTTGAAGAGGAGAAGTTATTGGGAGAGTATCATCAATTGGGAAAATTGATGGGTTTTTGATACCCAATTTGGAAATTGGGAGAGAGTATAGGATTGCCTCTCTTGAGTGATATGTGAATTATCACTAGGAAGATGGTAGGCATCCTAGGTATTTATTTTTGGATCAAGGGGGAGATTGTAAGATCTCATTGGGACATGAGACATTGACCTCCTTGGAGAGAAAACCTTTTTGATGTTAGTCAAAAAGGGGGAGAATGTTTGGGGGAGAACATTTGGAAAGTATTTACCAATTTGGGATAATTGGTAAGGGATTTGAGTTAGTGGTCTAACTCAAATGATATGTTTGGTTTTTGTCAAACATCAAAAAATGGGAGATTGTTGGTGCAATCGGCCCAGGTCACGATTGACCAGGACTCGAGTTTGACTCGAGTGATGTTTTGATGTTTCGACAAAAACATATGACAATGTAATTGTCATGGGAAAGTCCAAGTCTTGAGTACTTGGCATGGGAAGTCCAAGTGGGACACTTGGCATTTGACAAAGTCCAAGCATGGGTGTTGGCAAGGTAAAGTCCAAGTCTTGAGTACTTGGCATGAAAAGTCCAAGTGGGACACTTGGCACATGAAAAGTCCAAGCATGGGTCTTGGCAATGTAAAAGTTCAACATGGGTTGGCAAGGGAAAGTCCAAGCATGGTCTTGGCATTTGAGAAGTCCAACATGGGTTGGCAAGGGAAAAGTCCAAGCATGGGTCTTGGCAATGTAAAAGTCCAACATGGGTTGGCAAGGGAAAGTCCAAGCTTGAGTCTTGGCATGAGAAGTCCAAGGGTTTTGATATTGGCTACGTAAAGTCCAAGCGGGAGTCTTGGCAGCATAAGTCCAATGGTTGGCGGCGTAAAGTCCAAGCAGAGTCTTGGCGGCGTAAGTCCAATGTGCCTTGGCGGTGTAGACACCGTTAGCATGACATAGCCGAGGGAAGCACCTGGAGGCTAGCGCGATGGATGAACAAGTCATGGATGACTTGGAGGGATCCGAGAGGCGTGAGGCTGATGGAGGTGGCTAGAAGGCTTAGGTCTAGGCTAAGGGTGGTCTAGCAAGTATGGGGGCACCATACTTGGGTTAAAACCTCATTTTTGAGGTTGGCAGTCGACTGACATTATGGCCGGTTCGACTGCCGTGAGTCGACGTGAGTTCGACTGCCAGTTTAGAGCTGGAAATGCTCTGGCAGTCGACTGCTCATTGGAGCAATGCCGATCGCCAAGGGCATTGCCGATCGCCACCCAATGTCGAGCACAACGCTCCGTAGCCGACCGCGGGCCATCACACGGTGTTGGCATCGCCAATGTTGGCAGTCGACTATCAAGAGATCCGTTGGAGTTTTTCCAGCGTGGATTGAGCCGTTGTCTCACGACAATAGTGGTATCAGTCGACTGGTGACTTATGGCAGTCGACTGATGGGCAGAAATCCAGGTCGCGCGCAAGGATAAAAGGAGCTCGACGGGAGGGTTTTTGGCATCAGTTCTAAAGCGATTTCTTGGACGTTTTTGAGGCAATTTGCTGCTGCAAATCAGGGTCTTCAACCACAGTTCAAGAGATCAACAAGCAAGTAATCCAAAGGCATTTGTAAAGTTGTTTTCTTTACTAGTTTTGCATTGTATTATTGTATTTGCTTGTATTCCTTTCGTTTATTGTTGTAAACGTTTGTACGAGGTTTCTCCGCCTCCGACTTGTTGTCGAGAAGGAGTTTATTGATTAGTGATTGCATTGGCGTCGCTAGAGCTTGTTAGAGCTCGATCCGTGGAGTAGGAACCTTGTGGTTCCGAACCACGTTAAATCTTCGTGTTATTGTGTTTGTGATTGTGTTTCGTTATTGTTATCATATATATATTCTGCTGTGCTAACGAAACTTGTAGACACGAACACGTGATCGAATTCCATCTACGAACGGTCAAACGCTATTCAACCCCCCTCTAGCGGCGTCAAATTCCCAACACCATTAATATGGTTAGAACCAGAGTTCCGTTTCTTGTTTGGGTTGTTGGACTCTCTCCAAGCCCGGCTCGAACCCGAACATGTTCAAACCATGGAATAGTTTAATACTAATATGGTAAGAGTCAGAGGTCAATCGTTAGCTTTGGTTGTTGGACTCTCCCCAAGCCGGGCTAATTGGTTGAATGCGCTCTAACCATATTAAAACTATTTCTCGATTAATGGGTTGGCTTTAACCTGGAGCATCGGCTTGTTGGACTCTCTCCAAGGTCGATGTAAAGGGAGGTGAAGTTGGGTGCTATGCATATGATGCATACTTGTTAATGTGTTAACAACCCGATGTATGTGTGAACATTCAATAAGTTGATAGCACATTGTGATAGTTGCATATACGTGATATGCAATCGGTATAGTTGATACCTACTGTCGTAGTTATGAATGGCTTGTTGGACTCTCTCCAAGGTTGTTCATATCTATGATGGATATCAGCCCATTCAGAGATGGACCTACGATCTCCCGAAGTGATTTTGGGGTTTTGAAATTCAAAAAATGAATGGGATTTATAAATGTATATTGATGCATTTTAAAATCATTTTCTCATATATGCTCGTTTTGCATTTCTAGGTCAATCGATTGATCATGACGTCTTTGAATTTGCACACTATTTTGGATTCAAACAAACTGACTGGGCCTAACTTCCTGGACTGGCTTAGAAACCTGAGAATTGTTCTCAAGGCGGAAAAGCTAGCATATGTCCTTGAAGAGCCTCTTCCCAACCATCCTAAGGATGATGCAACTCCAGACCAAATGTTGGTCTATCAGAAGCATGTGGCAGATTCTGAGCTGGCGAGTTGCATTATGCTAGCGGCGATGGTACCTAAGCTGCAAAAGCAGCATTAGCATATGGATGCTAATACTATGGTCTTCCATCTTCATGAGTTGTTTGATGAGCAAGCGAGATCCGAAAGGTTCGAAGTCTCCAGGCTCCTTTTCACCACGAAGATGCAAGAAGGTTCGTCTGTAGTGAAGTTTGTGCTAAAGATGAACAGGTACATCGAGCGGCTAGCTACCCTCGAGTTTGTGATGGATCACGAATTAAGTATTGACTTAATTCTGCATTATTTGCCCAAGAGTTTCTCACAATTCATGATGAACTATCGGATGAACAAATTGGAATCCACTATTCCTAAGCTCCTCAATATGCTGAAGACTGTGGAGCCTTCTGTGAAGCATGAGGAGAAGGCGGTTTTGTTAGTTGATTCCTCAAAGAAAGGTTCTAAGAGGAAGGCAAAAGAATAGAAGAAAGGGAAGAACAAAAAGGCAAAGAAGGCAGAACCAACACAAAAGGGCACTTGCCATCATTGTGGCAAGGAAGGCCACTGGCGAAGAAACTGCAAGATTTATCTTGAGTCCATGAAGAAGAAGAAGGCATCCGATGCCCCATCCTCTTCAGGTATCTTCATTATTGATTGTCATTATATTTCCTTAGACACATGGGTATTGGATACTGGGTGTGGCTCACATATATGTAATGACATACAGGAGCTAAGGAATAGAAGAAGACTCGTCAGAGGGGAGTCAAATTTGCGAGTTGGCAATGGAGCAAAGGTTGCTGCGGTCGCCATTGGAACTTATTTGCTGAAGCTCCCTAGTGGACTAGTCTTGGAACTGGACAATTGCTATTATGTTCCTTCTCTAATAAACAACATTGTCTCTATTTCCTGTTTAAATAGAAATGGTTTCCATTTGACGTTTAGTAACAATTGTTGTTATATAACTTTGAATGGCGTACTTTATGAAACTGGAACTTTGAGTAATGACATTTATACGTTGGACATATCCAGTGACATTTTCAATATCGAAGCGAGCAACACGCGTGCTCGAAAGGGTAATCAATTAGACTCCTATATGTGGCATTGTTGTCTTGGCCATGTAAGCAAGAAATGCATGTCCGAATTACATAGATGTGGAATTCTGGAATCGTTTGAATTGGATTCATACGATACATGCGAATCATGCTTAAAAGGCAAGATGACTAAGTTACCTTTTACTGGAAAAGGTGAACGAGTGGGAGAGTTACTAGGTCTAATACATACTGATGCATGTGGACCTATGTCAACTCAAGCTTTAGGAGGCTATAGCTACTTCATTACCTTCACCGATGATCACTCACGGTTTGGGTATGTGTTCTTGATGAAACACAAGTATGAAGCCTTTGAAAGGTTCAAAGAATTCAGAAATGAAGTAGAGAAACAACATGACAAGAGTATTAAAATACTTCGATCAGATCGAGGTGGTGAATACTTAAGTCAACAGTTTCTTGATTATCTAAGAGACAATGGCATATTGTCTCAATGGACTCCGCCATATACACCACAACATAATGGTGTATTTGAGAGGCGTAACCGGACCTTGTTGGACATGGTCAGGTCAATGATGAATCATGCGAATCTTCCCAAGTCCTTTTGGGGCTATGCACTTCAGAAAGTCGTTTACTTGTTAAACAGAATGCCAACCAAGGTAGTCTCTACTACTCCATATGAGATATGGAATAGTAAGAAACCTCATGTATCTTACTTGAAGATATGGGGTTGACTTGCTTATATGAAGCGGACTGCATCAGACAAATTGGACGCTAAGTCTGATAAATGTCTATTTATTGGATACCCTAAGGAAACAAGGGGTTACCAATTCTATCATCCTGTGGAACAAAAGGTGTTTGTTTCAAGGCATACTGTGTTTCTAGAGAAAGAGTTTCTCTTGCAAGAAAACAGTGGGAGTGTCATCGAGCTTGAGGAGGCTCGAGAGACTCAAATAGAAATTGATGAGATACCTGGTGAAGCACAACAGCAGACAACTCATAGTGATGAGCAATCGGCTGGACCTATTGTAACACCACATCTTCGTAGATCTGGTAGAACACGCAACATTCCTGAGAGATATGGATTTCTCGTAAGTGAATCGAACGACGTGTTACTCATTGATGATGAGGAGCATACCAGTTATGAAGAAGTGCTGACAAGTTCAGAAAGGGATAAGTGGCTTGAAGCCATGAAGTCGGAATGGATTCCATGTATGAAAACCAAGTTTGAAACTTGGTTGACCCACCTGAAGGCATAAAGCCTATAGGGTGCAAGTGGGTTTTCAAGAAGAAAACCAACATGGATGGTAATGTGATTACCAATAAAGCTAGATTAGTGGCGAAAGGATATCATCAAAAACAAGGTGTTGATTATGACGAAACCTATTCCCCTGTAGCTATGCTTAAATCCATTCAGATGCTCCTGGCCATAGCGGCTCATTATGATTATGAGATATGACAGATGGATGTGAAAACAACTTTCCTTAATGGAAACCTGCTCGAGGACGTGTATATGATACAGCCTGAGGGTTTCACATCGGTTGATAAAACAAAGGTATGCAAATTGCGATGGTCCATTTATGGATTGAAGCAAGCATCCAAGAGCTGGAATATCCATTTTGATGAGACAATCAAAAAGTTTGATTTCTCACAAAATCCAGACGAACCTTGTGTGTACAAGAAGGTTAGTGGGAGTGCAGTCGTGTTCCTAGTATTGTATGTCGATGACATATTACTTATAGGAAACGATGTTTCAATCTTACAGTCAGTTAAGGTTTGTTTATCCAAGACATTCTCCATGAAAGACCTGGGAGAAGCAACCTACATCCTCGGGATTAAAATCTATAGAGATAGATCGAAACCGTTGCTTGGTCTTTCGCAGTCTACATATATAGACCGAGTGCTAAAGAGGTTTAGCATGTCGGAATCCAAGAAAGGTTTCCTACCCATCAGGCATGGGGTACACCTTTCGAAGTCTATGTGTCCGCACACAGAAGACGAGAGGATTTGCATGAGTAAGATTCCCTATGCATCCGCAATAGGATCTATCATGTATGTTATGTTATGTACGAGGCCCGATGTATCGTATGCTCTGAGTGTCATGGCGAGATACTCGATCCAGGAATGGATCATTGGGTGGCTGTTAAGACGATCCTTAAGTACTTAAGAAGAACTAAGGATGTGTTCCTAATATATGGAGAAGGGGACATGGTGATACGCGGGTATACGGATGCCAGCTTCTAGACAGACAAGGATGATTCCAGGTCTCAGTCTGGATACGTGTTCACCTTGAATGGGGGCGCAGTGAGTTGGAAAAGTTCCAAACAAGACACTGTAGCGGATTCTACCACTGAGGCAGAATACATTGCTGCTTCGGAAGCAGCAAAGGAAGCGGTTTGGATCAAGAAGTTCATTTATGAACTTGGTGTGATTCCAGCCATTGTTGAAGCAATACCGGTCTACTGCGACAACAATGGAGCAATTGCACAGGCGAAAGAGCCAAGGTCTCATCAACGATCCAAACATGTGCTTCGCCACTATCATCTTATCAGAGAGATCATCAGTAGGAACGAAATACAAATCGAGAAAATTCCAACTGAAAGGAACTTAGCGGATCCTTTGACTAAAGCATTACCTCAAAGTAAGTTTAAGGGTCATGTTAGAGCTTATGATATTGGATACCGTAGCGATTGGCATTAGGCCAAGTGGGAGTCTGTTAGTAATATATGAGAGATGTCCTAAGGCAATCGCCTTATGTATGAACCATTTATATGATAAATGAAGATTCACTATTTGAGTATACATGTCTTCATGTATTTGATTGGATCTTAAACTCATTTACTGAATGTCCACGATACGATTCACAGCATGAGAGAATTTGTGATTGAATCACAACTAGTGAGTATCTCTACATGTGTAATTGTGATGTATCGGAATTATCCCTAGTCGATGAATTGATGGATTTGGACACTATCAATTCTGTTGAGACTAGCACGAGGTATACTCCTTGGTGTATCCAAGCAGCTGATTCTCACTGGCTGGAGACATTGTGATGTTCGGAGTTAATCGTGGATGCTAGTTATGGTAACAAGTTCATTGGAGTGACTAGCCGTAAGACTTCATATGGTTCTCTGCATATATAGATATGTCAATGAAGTTCTTACTATAGCTTAAGTGCGATGTTCCTTTGACTTGCGGTATTCAAGTCATCTTGATCATAAAGACTTATGCTTTGACATCTTAAGCAAGCATCTCTGTGGAGATGTGGACCCGGGATGATTGGGTATAAGTCGAAGTGATCGATGGTGTTTGAATAGCCTATAAAGGATTCACCACTCCTTGCGAGGAGATGTATACCCATGGCCTCTCGTCGGATTGTTACTAAAGTCTTTGGCCAAAGCATTACATGTTTAGAGTAAGGTACTCTTTGATACATGTGCAGTAACTAGAATCCGTAGGACGAGGAAATGATACTTGGGCTAGGTGTGACATAGTCAGCCTAGTGGGGACTGACACTATAGACCATGTCCTGAACCAAGTGGGTATAAGATGAGTGAAGGGAATGGGGCACAATTCATTCGAGCTGCTGAAGGGTTTTAGAAATAGTTCTGGATCAACCGTTGATCTTTTTGGTTAATTGGGGATCATGATGTACTACTAGGTGCCACTCATGATCGTTCTATAATTAATGGTTAATTATAGATGGCCAACATAAACCGAGAACCTATTTGGTCACACGCACAACGAGCGTAATCCGAAGGATTTAAAACGAGCTTGAGAATGAGATTCTCAGACCGAGAGAAACTAAGTTTGGTTGGACCAAACAAGAAGCGAGCATGAAATTGTTTCAGTCGCAATGGAAGCGTGGATGGGCCGTGTCTTATGAAGACATAATGGATGAACCAAAATGGTTTGGTTCTAATCCAATGGAGGAGAATAAACAAAAGGGTTTGGTTTATTTTAAACGAATGGACCAAAGTTGGTTTGGTTCGTTTTAACTTAAAATAAACCATCATGGTTTGGTTTATTTTAACTTATATTAATGGAGCGGGTTAATGGGCCTTATGGCTATGATCCAATAACCATTAAGAGAATTAGTTCTCTATAAAAGAGGGCTTAAGGGTTTGTTAAGCCCTAATCCAAAACCCTAACCTAGTTTTGGCCGCCCACCTCTCCCTCCTCTCCTTGGTGATTCGGCGCCAACACCATTGTGCCGCCGCCCAACCCCTTGTGCCGCCGTCCAACTTGTTGCCGGCGTCCAAGCTTCAGCCGGTGATCCTCCGGCAACTCTCCGGTGATCTCCTTTGGGTTCGGCATCAAGGTGAGCTTCATCTTACCCTTTTTGGCCGACGCCTACTCCTCCACCAAAGCTGTCCAGTTTTCTGGACAGCTTGTTTTCTTCTCGTCGGAGCATCATTTGGACGATGTTTGGAGCTCCGACAGCGCCTTACTTACCGGGGATTCGATCTCCGGTAATCCTCAGAGGTGGAGGACGAAGGATTCGTCAAACGGTTGACGAATACCTCTCCGGAGAAGCGAGTTTTGAGGACTCGTCTTTGGATCCGAATTTGGATTCGGATCGTGATCCTCTCTCGATCACGTCGTCTTCAACACGAGGCTAGTAACCCGTACGAAGATGAAGCTCGTGACTTTGTGAAGTCATCCCGAAGATACTCGGCGTGGATACGGATAGAGACGATTCTAGCGAGGATCGTTCCGGTTGATGCCGTTTCCGCTACACGTGATACGAAAGGTATACGTAGTTAAATTTCCTTTTATTGCAAATTTAAATTTACGGTTATGTCTACACATGTTGTACTATGCATGCGTGTGATGTGTGTGTTGTAATAAATATAGATTTATTATTTTTATTTCTTCCGCTGTGCACATGTTTACAAAATATGTTCGAACACACACTCGCCGCTATGTCGGAAACCCAACAACCCCATGGAGTAGGAACCTTGAGGTTTCGAACCACGTTATATCTTGTGTATTTGTGTTTGTCGTGTGTTTTTATTTGTATTATTTCTATATTCCACTATGTACTAACAATCATAGGCAAGCACGATCGAAATCCATCATCGACATACGAAACGCTATTCACCCCCCTCTAGCGACGGTCAATTCCCCAACAAATTTGTTGTTGTCCAAAATCGAATGTAAATTAATGGAGGTTGACATATTGTTCTAATTAGTACCTAGACATATAAAAAGAGGTGTATAAGAGAGATGAATTTATAGTAATGTAAACAATTTACATTAACAAGAAACTCCCACTATTTTTATCAAATTCAATAGCCCTCACATTGAATTCGAGAGATGGTAGGTGATCTCCTAGTGGGTTGATATCCATTATGACAAAGAAGAACCTTGGAGAGAGTCCAACAAGTCATTCATAGTCATAATGTTAGGTATCAACAATACCCATTATATATCAAATATATAACTATCACTTTATGCTATCAACTAATTGAATGTTTACATATACATTAGTTTGTTAACTCATTAACATATATACATCCAATGCATATCACCTAATTGCACCTCTGTACACATTAACCTTGGAGAGAGTCCAACAAATCAATGCTTTCAATTAGGGTCGGCCCATTAATCGTGAGATCAAATTTAAATGATTTGAACACATCCAATTTACAAGTTAGGCTTGGAGAGAGTCCAACAATCCAAACTTGAAATTGACCTCTGGTCCTTACCATTTAAAATAAACATCGAATCTCATTTGAATTGAACATGCTCGATGTCATGCCATGCTTGGAGAGAGTCCAACAACCCAAATACGAAATAGAACTCTGGTTCAACTATATTAATGGAAGGTTTTAGCCCTAATATTTGCATGAGGGATTTCAAGTTATTATGGGTCTCATCTATAAAAGAAAATAAACCTAAATATGGAAAAACTAAGGTCACATTAGAAAATAAATTTCCCGATGTGAACGTGAGTCTATGCTTAGGCTCTAACGATCTGGCCAACACCTTCAGTGTTTCTAGGCGCATCCTCGGTATTTTCTTTTAGGTTGCAAACATATCCTATATGTAAAATCAAGCATACTCTAATCTATTATATAGATAAACATGGCACAGGTATATTAAAACGTCAAACATGCTTTAAATATTCTCCTACAACATGCAATCTATGCCAAACGAAGAAGGTGGCTTTGATACCACTTGTTGGAGATTTTGGGATCATGCACAGTTGAATAAATCAAATAAAATAATTTTTATTCCATCTCAGACATCCCCTAGGGGCCAAGAAAACTTGCTTTGGCATAATCACATGAAAACACACAAGGAGAAGGAGAAGTTATACCTTCGAGATTCTTTTGAATCCATTGAAAGCACAAGCAAGGCCAACGGGCATTGCCTCTATTAGTATCCATATTGGGATCACCTGAGACAACTTCTAGAGTAGCAAGCCTTTGTCTCCGATTGGTGCTAGTCAACCGGCAGAGACAAACGACTACCAAGTGAAAACCTAAAATAAATATTTTTCAAAGATTATCAAGGGATCTATTTATATAGATCTCTTGATTATGTCATCTTAAGAGGCTTAAACGGAACATATCTTACCATAATTATCCCATAATTTGTTAAGGCAATCAATCCATGTATGATGTGGTTTTGATGTGTATGGCAAAGGGTTTAAGTTAGGTTGTTATGTTGATTTGATATGTGTGTTGAAGTTGTGCAGGACTTAGTAATTCACACATGGGATTGGCTTGATGAAAGCATTGGTGGGTTCACCATCTCATGGCTTAGGTCTTTGAGTCGGTGAAGGACGATATTGCAAAGACGTGCATTTAGTGCATCTGAGGGACTACCAGACGAGCAGTATTGAAGTGAAGCCAAGGAAGTAGACTTTAGGGCGAGACGCGAAGGATGACATTGCGAAGCCATGCTCTTGGTGCATCCGAGGGACGTGGCCGAACGAAGAGAACTTCGGCGAGAGACTTCAAGGGAGATGAGAGAATGAGCGAAGTGTAATGTAGCTCATAGGTGAACTTGGCCGAATGGCTAAGTCAAGTGTCGGATGCTCAACTGAGTAGGTTGAGGTTTTACTTGACAAGTCGGATGCTCAAACTAGGGTTTGAGATTTTACCCGACGTATGGTTAAGTTGGACACTCAAACATTAGTTTGAAGTTTCTACCCGACGAAGTGGAAGTGTCGGATGCTCAACCAAGTGGGTTGAGGTTTTTACCCGACCGTCGGATGCTCAAACATTGGTGTTTGAGATTTTACCCGACACCAGTCGACTGATATAAATATCAGTCGACTGCACTGGGTCGATGACACTTGATTGGTGCTCGACCAGTGTTCGACTGAAGCTCTTCTGGCCCAACAGTCAACTGCTAGGGTTTGGCAGTCGACTGCTTGACCATCAGTCGACTGCCAAAGGATGTCAGTCACCTGATTAAGGTGAATTTGGGCACAGAAGGTTTTGGAGTCGATTGATTGCTTCGGTCACTTGACTGATGGCTCCATCAGTCGATTGATAGGGATGATCAGTCGACTGATGTGGGAGCCATTGGCTGGAAGCCAACGTGGATGAAGTTGTTGTATGGCAACGACTACAGTAGCAGTTGATTGATTACTGCATCAGTCGACTGCTTGCTGCCCAACGGGAAGAATGACCTCTTCCCTATAAGAAAAGACCTTGGGTTCTCTTGGGAGGCTAATGCTTCTACTCTAAACTTCTCCCAAGTGCCCAAAACATTTCCACTCCTCTTCCTTGTGTTTATTTCAATTATATTGTAAGAGGGAGTTATTCTTGTAAGAAAGGTTTACCTCCACCTTGAAGGAGAGATTAGTGATTGGTTAAGGAGTGATTCACCTGGAACGAATCGTCCATGGATTAGCGGCAAGGGTCGTTAACCACGTTACATCTTCGGTGTTAGCGTTTGTGCTTCCTTGTATTTTGTATTGTCTTAATTGTTTTGTTTAGCACTTGTTTCTGCTGTTCTAATCTTCATTGTTGACAATTAAGAGTGAGTAATTTCCATCGTACACATCAAGGGCTATTCATGCCCCTCTAGCCGGCCACCGATCCTCCAATATAATTAAGGTAAGAACAACCCAAGAACTTTCTATAAAGAAAAATCTCCAAAATCAGCGGAACCATGACACGACCGTGTGGATTTACACGGCCGACCATGCCAAAAGGCACGACTGTGCCAGGACACACGACTTGGCCATATGTCCTTCTAAGCACAACTCAGTTTCAGCTATTTTTTTGGCCAGAAACAAGCACGATGTTGGGAAAAACTCCGGATCTGATGTTCACAACATCGCGGGCAAATACTTCGCACAACCATAGTGGAAATAATAATTATACCGGATCCCACCAGAGATCCATGAAAAACTATATAAATTATTTTCTTTAATCTAGTCTAGATCTTATCTAGAGGAGGAATATACTTTTGATGCGTGCCCTTCACAATCTCACTTTTCCAAACGCTGTCGGATCTCAATATGGTAAGGGTAACTGTATATATATGGTATCCACACTGACACCCACACTAGCTTTGGATTCACGTTGTACTAGCAACCCCTAGTAAAACGCCAATAACTCTTTTGGAAGAAGAAGGAGAGGAAGGAGGAGATGAGAGAACTCTTTCTCTTGGCCCGTTTGGCTTGCACGCCCAAAACAAAAAACCACACATTGTCATCAATGTTGAACACCAAAAGGCCCTTTTAATCCATAGCCATCAATGCCATTATCTCCCCATTATTAGTTCTCTTAATACCAAGACCCTTGGTATTCTCTTCTTTTAATTCTCATCATGAATACCAAGCCCTTTGGTATTCCTATGCATGATTAATCAAATTAACTATGCATGATGATGAATCATCTTCCATGGTTCAACTTGAGTCTAACTCAAATCTTAGCAATATGCTCAATTGTCCTTTTAGTCCAACTAAAAGAAACCATCTCTAAAACAGAATGTCATTTGTGTGTGACCCTATCAACTCTTGTAACGTTGGCAATGTATCTAAAACCCTTTTTAGATACATAAGCAATGAGTGACATCTAGCAATACATCATTGCTACCCAAGTTACAAGACCGTCGAGATCCGACAACCTTTCCGTGACTATCATCATGTATGATGGTGTCCTTCTATCTCTGATATCTTAGATCGATCAATGAGGAATAGACCGTGTCATCCCCTTATCGATCTTTATGTTTCTTGATCCCCAAGTAGACTCACTCAAACAAATGAGCTCAATATCTCATATTAACTCATTGAGCATGGCCATGCATTTCGTGGTCCTACTCTATCAAGAGGCCAAAGATATCACTTCCGTCATATGGGAGGGATAGATCCCATCTACATCACTCACATCCCTCCGCATAATTCGTTACATACCCAGTGATCGCCGTTATAGTGCACCCAATTATGGTGTGATGTTAGACGATACCAAAGTACATAACTCCTTATATAGGGAACCATAGTGACTTCAGGTCTAAGGACTATTCATACCAATAGTCACATGAGAAAGTATATGACACTCATATAACGATCCATGATACTTTCTCATGGCGGGTCAATTCAGTATATATATTCTCCAATATATATACCCATGTGTCAAGGTGATATCACATATCCATGACTTATGAGATCAAGTCATCTATTGACTACATGCTAGTCTCAATGTATAAATATTGCCCTTGTATATTAATACTTGACTAGGAATATTAAGAATAGTGTTCTCTACAGCTTCTCATAATCACTTCTACCAATTGATATACTGTAAATTAGAACCTATTATTCAAGGATATTATTATATTTATTTTAGCTGGCACATACATAAAGTAAATATAATAAACAATCTTTGCCTTTTATTAATGAAATATGATACACATGATCCCTAATCAATCATCTCATGATTGACACTAAGGGCTGACACTAACAATGTCCCACTGGCACTAGTGTCAATCACTATAATCTCTAAGACCCAGTGACCTATTATGACCATCATGCTTTCTCTGTGCCAAAGCCTTGGTCAGGGGATCCGCAATGTTAACATCAGTATCTACTCTGCATATCCGCACATCTCCTCTATCGATGATCTCTTGAATGAGGTGATACCACCACAATATGGTGAGAACGAGGTTCCTTAGCCTGTGTTATAGCCCCATTGTTGTCACAATAAAGCTCTATAGGGCTCATGTTAGTAATATATGAGAGATGTCCTAAGGCAATCGCCTTATGTATAAACCATTTATATGATAAATGAAGATTCACTATTTGAGTATACATGTTTTATGTATTTGATTGGATCTTAAACTCATTTACTGAATGTCCACGATACGATTCACACCATGAGAGAATTTGTGATTGGATCACAACTAGTGAGTATCTCTACATGTGTAATTGTGATGTATCGGAATTATCCCTAGTCGATGAATTGATGGATTTGGACACCATCAATTCTATCGAGACTTTCACGAGGTATACTCCTTGGTGTATCCAAGCAGCTGATTCTCATTGGCTGGAGACATTGTGATGTCCGGAGTTGATCGTGGATGCTAGTTATGGTAACTAGTTCATTGGAGTGACCAGCCGTAAGACTTCATATGGTTCTCTGCATATATAGATATGTCAATGAAGTTCTTACTGTGGCTTAAGTGCGATGTTCCTTTGACTTGCGGTATTCAAGTCATCTTGATCATAGAGACTTATGCTTTGACATCTTAAGCAAGCATCTCTAAGGAGATGTGGACCCGGGATGATTGGGTATAAGTCGAAGTGATCGAAGGTGTTTGAATAGCCTATAAAGGATTCACCACTCCTTGCGAGGAGATGTATACCCATGGCCTCTCGTCGGATTGTTACTAAAGTCTTTGGCCAAAGCATTACATGTTTAGAGTAAGGTACTCTTCGATACATGTGCAGTAACTAGAATCCGTAGGACGAGGAAATGATACTTGGGCTAGGTGTGACGTAGTCAGCCTAGTGGGGACTAACACAATAGACCATGTCCTGAACCAAGTGGGTATAAGATGAGTGAAGGGAATGGGGCACAAATCATTCGAGCTGCTGAAGGGTTTCAGAAATAGTTCTGGATCAACCGTTGATCTTTTCGATTAATTGGGGATCATGATGTACTACTAGGTGCCACTCATGATCGTTCTGTAATTAATGGTTAATTATAGACGGCCAACATAAACCGAGAACCTATTTGGTCACACGCACAACGAGCGTAATCCAAAGGATTTAAAAAGAGCTTGAGAATGGGATTCTCAGACCGAGAGAAACTAGGTTTGGTTGGACTAAACATAAAGTGAGCATGAAATCGTTTCAGTCGCAATGGAAGCGTGGATGGGCCGAGTCTTATGAAGACGTAATGGATGAACCAAAATGGTTTGGTTCTAATCCAATGGAGGAGAATAAACCAAAGGGTTTGGTTTATTTTAAACGAATGAACCAAAAGTTGGTTCGGTTCGTTTTAACTTAAAATAAACCATCATGGTTTGGTTTATTTTAACTTATCTTAATGGAGCGGGTTAACGGGCCTAATGGTTATGATCCAATAACCATTAAGAGAATTAGTTCTCTATAAAAGAGGGCTTAATGGATAATTAAGCCCTAATCCAAAACCCTAGCTTGGCCGCCCAACCCCTCTTCCTCTTGTTGGCGTCAACTCCATTGCCGCCCAACCCTTGAGCCGCCGTCCAGCTCTTTGCCGGCGTCCAAGCTTCAGCCGGTGATCCTCCGGCGACCCTCCGGTGATCTTCCTAGGCCTCGGTGAAAAGGTGAGCACTTGGCTTCCTTGTTTTGGCCGGCGCCTACTCCTCCACCAAGCTGTCCAGTTTTCTGGACAGCTTCTTCTCCTCTCGTCGGAGCGTCGTTTGGACGACGGTTAGAGCTCTGACAGCGGCTAACTTACCGGAGATTCAATCTCTGGTAATCCTCTGAGGTGGAGGATGAAGGATTCGTCAATTGGTTGACGAATACCTCTCCGGAGAAGCGAGTTTTGAGAACACGTATTAGGATCCGAATTTGGATTCGGATCGTGATTATCTCTCGATCACGTCGTCTTCAACACGAGGCTAGTAACGCGTACGAAGACGAAGCTCGTGGCTTAGCGAAGTCATCCCAAGGAACTCGGCATGGATACGGATAGAGACGATTCTAGCGAGGATCGTTCCGGTTGATGCCGTTCCCGCTACACGTCATACGAAAGGTATAACGTAGATAAATTTCCTTTTATTGCAAATTTAAATTTACGATTATGTCTACACTTGTTGTAATATGCATGCATGTGTTGTGTGTGTTGTAATAAATGTAGATTTATTATTTTTATTGCTTCCGCTGTGCTCATGTTTACGAAACGTGATCGAACACACACACGTCGCGGTGCCAGAAACCCAACAGTGGTATCAGAGCCCAGGTTGTGTTTCGACATAATCGTAAAAATGGTTTTGCGATAGTCATAATGTATTTCTGGAAATTTTCTAATTTTGGAAATTTAGAAGTATTTATGGAAATTTTTCAATTTTGGAAAGTCTAGAAGTATTTATGGAAATCTTCCACTTTTGGAAAGTTGGAACTATTTATGGAAATTGATATTTTCCATAAATAAAATATTTGATTCGATTCTGGAAATTTGTTTCCTAATTTAATCATGATTTGATTTGGGAAATCAAATCTTAAAATATTTTATTTCCATAAGTAGTTTTAATGATTTAGGAAATTGGTTTCCTAAATAGATTTTCCTTAATCAAATAATTCCATGAATAAAATATGTGATTAGATTTGGAAATTTGTTTCCTAATTTAATTATGATTTGATTTGGAGAATCAAATCTTAAACATATTTTATTTCCATAAATAGTTATGACATATAAGGAAATATATACATGACATAATTGTATGTCATGTAATTGCATTAGATGCATAACATTATGCCATGCGTGTCGTGACATGTAGATGTATGTCATGTATGTCATGCCATGTAGATAATAGTTATTTGCATGCAAAGAGGATCAGACATAAAAACTCTTAAACAATATTAAAGCCTACACCTTCCATTAATATGGTTAGAACCAGAGTTTCGTTTCTTGTTTGGGTTGTTGGACTCTCTCGAGCTCGAACGAACATGTTCAAACCATGGAATAGTTTAATACTAATATGGTAGAGTCGAGAGGTCAATCGTTAGCTTTGGTTGTTGGACTCTCTCAAGCTGGGCTAATTGGTTGAATGCACTCTAACCATATTAAAACTATTTCCGATTAATGGGTTGGCTTTAACACAGACATCGGCTTGTTGGACTCTCTCAAGGTCGATGTAAAGGGAGGTGAAGTTGGGTGCTATGCATATGATGCATACTTGTTAATGTGTTAACAACCCGATGTATGTGTGAACATTCAATTAGTTGATAGCACATTGTGATAGTTGCATATACGTGATATGCAATCGGTATAGTTGATACCTACCGTCGTAGTTATGAATGGCTTGTTGGACTCTCTCCAAGGTGGTTCATAACTATGATGGATATCAGCCCATTCGGAGATGGACCTACGATCTCCCGAAGTGATTTTGGGGTTTTTGAAATTCAAAAAATGAATGGGATTTATAAATGTATATTGATGCATTTTAAAATCATTTTCTCATATATGCTCGTTTTGTATTTCTAGGTTAATAAATTGATCATGACGTCTTTTAATTTGCGTTCCATTTTGGATTCGAATAAATTGGTAGGCGAGAACTTCTTGGGTGGCTTAGAAACTTGAGAATTGTTCTCAAGGTGAAAAGCTTGCGTATGTCCTCAGCGCCTCTTCAGCCCATCCTAGTGCGATGCAACTCGGACCAATTGTTGGCCTATCGAAACATGTGGTGATTACGAACAAATGAGTTGCATCATGCTAGCGCGATGGAACCCAAGCTACGCGCATGAGCATATGGATGCTCATATCGTAGTTCCTTCATCTTTATGAGTTGTTTGATAAGCAAGTGAGATTGAAGGTTGAAGTCTCAGCTCCTCTTCACCTCGAGATGCAAGAAGGTTCATCGTAGTCTTGCTCAACATCTTTGAAGGCTGTGGAGCCTTACGAGAAGCATGATCGATGGGCGGTGTTGTTAGTTGATTCCTCGAAGAAAGGTTCTAGAGAGTCAAAGGAACAACATAAGGAAGAAGAAAAAGGCTAAAAAGCGAGAACCAACTCAAAGGGCACTTGCCATCATTATGGCAAGTAGGGCCATTCTTGAAGAAAGTGCAAGATTTATCTTGAGTCAGTGAAGAAGGATAAGGCATCGGATGCCCCATCTTCTTGAAATCTTCTTTATTGATTGTCATTCTATTTCCTCAAACACTTGGGTATTGGATCTGGGTGTGGCTCACATATATGTAATGACATACATGGGCTAAGGAATAGAAGAAGACTTCGAGGGAAGTCAAATTTCGTGTTGGGAATGGAGCGAAGGTTCTTGCACTTCGCCATCGGAAAGTATTTGTTGAAACTCCTGCGGGACTTGTCTTAGGACAATTGCTTTTATGTTCCTTCGTTGATAAAGAACATCATTTCTATTTCTTGTTTAAATAGAAATGGGTTACCATTGACTTTTAGTAACAATTGTTGTTACATAACTTTGAATGGAGTTCTTTATGGAATTTGGAACTTTAAGCAATGGTGTTTATCGTTGGGCGTATCCGGTGACATTTTCAATATCGAGCGAGCAACAAGCGTGCTCGAAAGGATAATCAATTAGACTCCTACATGTGGCATTGTCGTCTTGGCCATATAAGCAAGAAGCATGTCGAATTACACCGATGTGGAATTGCGGAATCGTTTGAATTGGATTCATACGATACATGCGAATCATGCTTAAAAGGCAAGATGACTAAGTTACCTTTCTTTGGAAAAGGTGAGCAGTGGGAGAGTTACTAGGTCTAATACATCTTGATGTATGTGGACCTATGTCAACTCAAGCTTTAGGAGGCTATAGCTACTTCATTACCTTCACCGATGATCACTCACGGTTTGGGTATGTGTTCTTGATGAAACACAAGTCTGAAGCCTTTGAAAGGTTCAAAGAATTCAGAAATGAAGTAGAGAAACAATATGACAAGAGTATTAAAATACTTCGATCGGATCGAGGTAGTGAATACTTAAGTCAAGAGTTTCTTGATTATCTAAGAGACAATGGCATATTGTCTCAATGGACTCCGCCATATACACCACAGCATAATGGTGTATCTGAGAGGCGTAATCGGACCTTGTTGGACATGGTTAGGTCAATGATGAATCATGCGACTCTTCCCAAGTCCTTTTGGGGCTATGCACTTCAGACAGCTGTTTACTTGTTAAACAGAATGCCTACCAAGGTAGTCTCAACTACTCCATATGAGATATGGAATGGTAAGAAACCTCATGTATCTTACTTGAAGATATGGGGTTATCCTGCTTATGTGAAGCGGACTGTATCAGACAAATTGGATGCTAAGTCTGATAAATGTCTATTTGTTGGATACCCTAAGGAAACAAGGGGTTACCAATTCTATCATCCTGTGGAACAAAAGGTGTTTGTTTCAAGGCATGCTGTGTTTCTAGAGAAAGAGTTTCTCTTGCAAGAAAACTGTGGTAGTGTCATCGAGCTTGAGGAGGCTCGAGAGACTCAAATAGACATTGATGAGATACCTGGTGAGCACAACAAATGACAACTCATAGTGATGAGCAATCGAGCACCTCGGACTTATTATAACACCACATCTTCAGAGAGATCCGTAGAACACGCAATATTCCTGAGAGATATGGATTTCTCGTAAGTGAATCGAATGACGTGTTACTCATTGATGATGAGGAGCCTACCAGTTATGAAGAAGTGCTGACAAGTTCAGAAAGGGATAATTGGCTTGGTGCCATGAAGTCGGAAATGGATTCCATGTATGAAAACCAAGTTTGGAACTTGGTTGACCCACCTGAAGGGATAAAGCCTATAGGGTGCAAGTGGGTTTTCAAGAAGAAAACCGACATGGATGGTAATGTGATTACCTATAAGGCTAGATTGGTGGCGAAAGGATATCGTCAAAAACAAGGTGTTGATTATGACGAAACCTATTCGCCTGTAGCTATGCTTAAATCCATTCGGATGCTCCTGGTCATAGCGGCTCATTATGATTATGAGATATGGCAGATGGATGTGAAAACCACTTTCCTTAATGGAAACCTGCTCGAGGACGTGTATATGATACAGCCTGAGGGTTTCACATCGGTTGATAAAACCAAGGTATGCAAATTGCGACGGTCCATTTATGGATTGAAGCAAGCATCCAGGAGCTGGAATATCCGTTTTGATGAGACCATCAAAAAGTTTGATTTCTCACAAAATCCAGACGAACCTTGTGTGTACAAGAAGGTTAGTGGGAGTGCAGTCGTGTTCCTAGTATTGTATGTCGATGACATACTACTTATAGGAAACGATGTTTCAATCTTACAGTCAGTGAAGGTTTGGTTATCCAAGACATTCTCCATGAAAGACCTGGGAGAAGCAACCTACATCCTCGTGATTAAGATCTATAGAGATAGATCGAAACGGTTGCTTGGTCTTTCGCAGTCTACATATATAGACCGAGTGCTAAAGAGGTTTAGCATGTCGGAATCCAAGAAAGGTTTCTTACCCATCAGGCATGGGGTACAACTTTCGAAGTCTATGTGTCCGCGCACAGAAGACGAGAGGATTTGCATGAGTAAGATTCCCTATGCATCCGCAATAGGATCTATCATGTATGATATGTTATGTACAAGGCCCGATGTATCGTACGCTCTGAGTGTCACGAGCAGATACCAGTCCGATCCAGGAATGGATCATTGGGCAGCTGTTAAGACGATCCTTAAGTACTTGAGAAGAACTAAGGATGTGTTCCTAATATATGGAGAAGGGGACATGGTGATACGCGGGTATATGGATGCCAGCTTCCAGACAGACAGGGATGATTCCATGTCTCAGTCTGGATACGTGTTCACCTAGAATGGAGGCGCAATAAGTTGGAAAGGTTCCAAGCTTGACGCTATAGCGGATTCTGCCACTAAGGCAGAATACATTGCAGCTTTGGAAGCAGCAAAGGAAGCGGTTTGGATAAAGAAGTTCATCTCTGAACTTGATGTGGTCTCATCAATGATCCAAACATGTGCTTCGCCGCTATCATCTTATCAGAGAGATCATCAGTAGGAACGAAATACAAATCGAAAAAATTCCCACTGAAAGGAACTTAGTGGATCCCTTGACTAAGGCATTACCTCAAAATAAGTTTGAGGGTCATGTTCGAGCTTATGGTATTGGATACCGTAGCGATTGGCATTAGGCTAAGTGGGAGTCTGTTAGTAATATATGAGAGATGTCCTAAGGCAATCGCCTTATGTATGAACCATTTATATGATAAATGAAGATTCACTATTTGAGTATACATGTTTTATGTATTTGATTGGATCTTAAACTCATTTACTGAATGTCCACGATACGATTCACACCATGAGAGAATTTGTGATTGGATCACAACTAGTGAGTATCTCTACATGTGTAATTGTGATGTATCGGAATATCCCTAGTCGATGAATTGATGGATTTGGACACCATCAATTTTGTCGAGACTAGCACGAGGTATACTCCTTGGTGTATCCAAGCAGCTGATTCTCACTAGCTAGAGACATTGTGATGTCCGGAGTTGATCGTGGATGCTAGTTATGGTAACTAGTTCATTGGAGTGACCAGCCGTAAGACTTCATATGGTTCTCTGCATATATAGATATGTCAATGAAGTTCTTACTGTGGCTTAAGTGCGATGTTCCTTTGACTTGCGGTATTCAAGTCATCTTGATCATAGAGACTTATGCTTTGACATCTTAAGCAAGCATCTCTAAGGAGATGTGGACCCGGGATGATTGGGTATAAGTCGAAGTGATCGAAGGTGTTTGAATAGCCTATAAAGGATTCACCACTCTTTGCGAGGAGATGTATACCCATGGCCTCTCGTCTGATTGTTACTAAAGTCTTTGGCCAAAGCATTACATGTTTAGAGTAAGGTACTCTTCGATACATGTGCAGTAACTAGAATCCGTAGGACGAGGAAATGATACTTGGGCTAGGTGTGACGTAGTCAGCCTAGTGGGGACTAACACAATAGACCATGTCCTGAACCAAGTGGGTATAAGATGAGTGAAGGGAATGGGGCACAAATCATTCGAGCTGCTGAAGGGTTTCAGAAATAGTTCTGGATCAACCGTTGATCTTTTCGATTAATTGGGGATCATGATGTACTACTAGGTGCCACTCATGATCGTTCTGTAATTAATGGTTAATTATAGACGGCCAACATAAACCGAGAACCTATTTGGTCACACGCACAACGAGCGTAATCCAAAGGATTTAAAAAGAGCTTGAGAATGGGATTCTCAGACCGAGAGAAACTAGGTTTGGTTGGACCAAACATAAAGCGAGCATGAAATCGTTTCAGTTGCAATGGAAGCGTGGATGGGCCGAGTCTTATGAAGACGTAATGGATGAACCAAAATGGTTTGGTTCTAATCCAATGGAGGAGAATAAACCAAAGGGTTTGGTTTATTTTAAACGAATGAACCAAAAGTTGGTTCGGTTCGTTTTAACTTAAAATAAACCATCATGGTTTGGTTTATTTTAACTTATCTTAATGGAGCGGGTTAACGGGCCTAATGGTTATGATCCAATAACCATTAAGAGAATTAGTTCTCTATAAAAGAGGGCTTAATGGATAATTAAGCCCTAATCCAAAACCCTAGCTTGGCCGCCCAACCCCTCTTCCTCTTGTTGGCGTCAACTCCATTGCCGCCCAACCCTTGAGACGCTGGCCCACTCTTTGCGGCCCAAGCTTCAGCCGGTGATCCTCCGAACCCTCCGTGATCTTCCTAGGCCTCGTGAAAAGGTGAGCACTTGGCTTCCTTGTTTTGGCCGGCGCCTACTCCTCCACCAAGCTGTCCAGTTTTCTGGACAGCTTCTTCTCCTCTCGTCGGAGCGTCGTTTGGACGACGGTTAGAGCTCCGACAGCGGCTAACTTACCAAAGATTCAATCTCTGGTAATCCTCTGAGGTGGAGGATGAAGGATTCGTCAATTGGTTGACGAATACCTCTCCGGAGAAGCGAGTTTTGAGAACACATATTAGGATCCGAATTTGGATTCGGATCGTGATCATCTCTCGATCACGTCGTCTTCAACACGAGGCTAGTAACGCGTACGAAGATGAAGCTCGTGGCTTAGCGAAGTCATCCCAAGGAACTCGGCGTGGATACGGATAGAGACGATTCTAGTGAGGATCGTTCCGGTTGATGTCGTTCCCGCTACACGTCATACGAAAGGTATAACGTAGATAAATTTCCTTTTATTGCAAATTTAAATTTACGGTTATGTCTACACTTGTTGTAATATGCATGCATGTGTTGTGTGTGTTGTAATAAATGTAGATTTATTATTTTTATTGCTTCCGCTGTGCTCATGTTTACGAAACGTGATCGAACACACACACGCCACGGTGCCGGAAACCCAACAGCTCACAATGCTAGGAACTACACCAAGCTCAGAAATAAACTTTAATTTTGAAAATAAAAACATAAATCAAGGGGGAAGTATTTAACATTCAAACATGTTGCATTTCTATTTCTGTTTAAAAAAAACTTACAAGCTATGGGTGAAGAATATATTTTGGACTTAAGGGGGAAATAAAAGTCTTTCAACTAAACTTACCCTAAATTTGGGAAAATCAAGGATTCTTGCAAACTAATAAAGCAATACAAATAATGTAACTGAACGAAGTATTATCTTTCGTCCTTCTCAAGTACTTAAGAATATTCTTGACTGCTATCCAGTGACACTCACTGGGATCTGACTGGTACCTACTCGTCATGCTCAAAGCATACGAGACATCGGAGCGAGTACAAATCATGGCATACATGATAGATCCTATAGCAGATGCATAAGGGATCTAATCCATGCGTTGTTTCTCTTCCGTAGAAGAGCGACATTGAGTCTTCGAAAGACTTACACCATGTGACATTGGCAGAAATCCCTTTTTGGAATTCTGCATGGAAAAATGCTTAAGCACCTTGTCAATATATGTACTCTGACTCAAGCCAAGCAATCTCCTAGATCTATTCCTATAGATGTTGATGCCAAGAATATATGCTGCTTCACCTAAGTCCTTCATCGAGAAATAATTCCCAAGCCAAGTCTTCATAGACTCCGGCATAGAGATATCATTTCCAATGAGTAGTATGTCATCTACATACAAAATGAGGAAAACAACTGTGCTCCCACTAGCCTTCTTGTAGACACAAGGTTCATCTTTGTTCTTAATGAAATTAAACATTTTGATTGCATCATCAAATCGACGATTCCAGCTTCTTGAAGCTTGCTTGACCACAAATGGACCTATGCAACTTACAGACCTTTCCAGCATCCTTTGGATTGACAAAAACCTCAGGCTATGTCATATACACATCCTCGAGTAGATTTCCATTAAGAAATATAGTTTTGACATCCATCTGCCAGATTTCATAGTCATAGTAAGCAGCAATAGCAAGCATGATCCTAATGGATTTGAGCATCGCAATTGGAGAAAAGGTTTCATCATAGTCAATACCATGAATTTGCTTGAATCTTTTTGCTACCAATCGCCCCTTATAGGTATGCACATTGCCATCCATGTCAGTCTTTCTCCTAAAGACTCACTTACACCCAATGGGTTTGACACCTTTAGGTGGATCAACCAAAGTCCATACTTAGTTAGTGTACATGGATTCCATTTCGGATCTCATGGCCTCAAGCCATTTCTCAGAATCTGAGCTCATTACAGCTTCCTGATAGGATGTTGGCTCATCTAGCATGACACCATCGTTGTCATCCAAGAGAAAAGAATATCTCTCAGGTTGACGACGTATCCTATCAGACCTGTGCAGATCTTGGTCTACCTGAACAGGTTGTACCATAACTCCTTGTGATGCTTGTTCTTGTTGCATTAAGGCATCAGTGTTATTTTGTGTATCTTGAACTTCTTCAAGATCAATTTTACTCCCACTAGCCTTTCTAGAAATAAATTCCCTTTCTAGAAAGACACCATTTCTAGCGACAAACACTTTGGCTAGCATGGGGTTGTAAAAGTAATATCCTTTCGTTTCCTTAGGATATCCTACAAAATAACACTTGTCTGATTTGGGGCCTAAATTATTTGAAACTTGATGTCTCACGTAAGCTTCACATCCTCAAATCCTCATAAAAGATATCTTGGGACTCTTCCCAGTCCATATCACATATGGTGTCTTTATGACTGCATTAGATGGAACATGGTTAAGTGTGAAAGCAGCTGTCTCTAGAGCATATCCCCAGAAGGAAGGAGGAAGATTCATATGACTCATCATTGATCGTACCATGTCTAACAGAGTATGATTTCTTCTTTCAGATACACCATTCAATTGTGGTGTTTCGGGTGGAGTGAGTTGAGATCGTATCCCACACTCAACTAGATAGTCATGAAACTCTTGGCTAAGGTATTCCCCACCTCGATATGATCGAAGCATCTTAATAATCTTTCCAAGTTGGTTCTGTACTTTATTCTTGAATTCTTTGAACTTTTCAAAGGATTCTGATTTGTGCCTCATAAGGTACACATATCCATATCTACTGAAATCATCAGTAAATGTAATGAAGTATTGATAACCACCTCTGCCTGTGACTTTGAAAGGACCACAAACATCACTATGTATGAGGCCTAACAAATTTGTCGCTCGTTCGCCTTGGCCACTAAATGGAGTCTTGGTCATCTTTCCTAAAAGACAAGATTCGCATGTCTCAAAATCAAATGAGTCCAGTAATCTATCTCTATGGAGCTGGGATATGTGACTCTCATTTATGTGACCCAAGCGACAATACCAAAGATATGTCTGATTCAAATCATTAGATTTGAATCGTTTGATATTTATGTTATAGACTAGGTTTTCTAGATCTAGAATATAGAGTCCATTCATCAAATGTGCACTGCAATAGAACATTTCATTTAAATAAATAGAACAACATTTGCCTTTATAGTAAATGAAAAACCTTGTCCAAACAAGAAACATACATAATGTTATAAGTTATTGCGGGTATAAAATAGCACTCATCAAATTCTAAAATCAAACCACTTGAAAAAAATAAGGAATATGTTCCTACAGCTATAGCAGCAACTCTTGTGCCATTTCCCACATGCAGGTCCACTTCCCCTTGCGTCAATGATCTACTTCTTCTCAGGCCCTGCACATTAGTGCAAATGTGAGAAGCACAATCGGTATCCAATACCCATGAAGAAGAAATAGATAGATTGACTTCTATAACATTTATACCTGAAGCAGAAGTCTCACTTTGCTTCTTCTTAACTTCCTCAAGATACTTTTTACAGTTCCTCTTCCAATGTCCAGCTTCCTTACAGTGGAAGCAAGTCCTTTCCTTGGCCACCCCACCTTTGGGCTTCAATGCTTTCTTGCCCTTTTCTTGGGTCTTGGCTTTCAACTTCTTCTTACCTTTGCCCTTTTTAACCATAAGTACATTACTAGTACTAGGTTGTATCTTCTTAAGATTTCTCTCAGCAGTTCTCAACATGCTTAAGAGCTCAGGAAAGGGTTTGTCAATTTCACTCATGTAATAATTCATGACAAATTGACTAAAGTCTCTAGGCAAGGACTGCAGAATAAGGTCAGTGGCCAACTCTTGGCCTAAAGGAAATCCCAATCTATCAAGGTTCTCCACGTACCCAATCATCTTGAGTATGTGAGTTCCTACGGGTGTTCCTTCTTGCATCTTGCATTGAAACAATGCCTTAGATACCTTGGATCTCTTGTGCCTCGCTTGCCCTTGATATAGTTTCTTCAGGTGTGCAACCATAGCAAAGGCATCCATGTTTTCATGTTGCTTCTGAAGCTCAGAGTTCATGGTTGCAAGCATAGGGCATGATGCATCTAATGCATCATCTTGATGCTTCTTGTAAGCATCCTTATCAGCACGAGTGGCATTGTTGGTAGGTGGTTCAGGAATGGGCTGCTCTAGGACATAGAGTTTCTGCTCCTGTTTGAGAACTATTCTCAAATTCCTATACCAGTCAATAAAGTTTGCTCCATTGAACTTGTCCTTCTCAAGGACCGATCACAGAGATAGGGTATTTGACGTATTTGAAGACATAGTGATCTACAATAGAAATGCAGACATGTATCATATTTCAATCATTTAATTAGGCCTTTAACTAAATGATTCTCCCACTGGTCACAAAGTGGTACAAGATCCATATTATACCGCATCTTGAGTTAGCTTTGGCTAATCGCCCAAGACTCGTATAAATTAGGTAGATAACTCATACCAATTACATCTAATGTAACTCTTGTATATCTTTATGAACAACATTTGTTCATAATGCCCATCGAATAAGATATCCTTCTAAATTACTACTCATCTTGAGTTAGCTTTGGCTAATCGCCCAAGATTTGTATAATGTAGGTAGATATCTCTTATGAGCTATGCCTCTAAGTTCATCAATCTAATTGAGAGAGCTTAGTTAAGTTAAACCAAAAGTTTAATAGGCGGACATCACAATTGTCCTGTCGTACTTTACCAAGGTAAATTGAGTCACTTTTCTTTGGCAAATGCACTGTGATTGAACAAGGTAATAGTAAGTATTAAACTTTGGTAGGCATGTAATAAGTGACCTAATTTTGTGACAACTAACTACGCATGCATCTCATACAAGCATCACATACACAAGCATCACATGCAAGCATAATATATATTAACATATAATTTTAAACGTGACATGGTTATGGCCCGAATCTACGATCTTCTCAAGCCAATGAGAAGAGCGAATGGATAACCTAGGGATGTCATATTCTCTAAGTGCTTCCTTCGGTCATCCTGTGTTGTTGGCATCTTCCTTGTAACTTCACCCTTCAATGGACTTTCCATTTCTTCATTTTGTGCATTACAAAATAAGAACACTCGAGTCTAAATCTATTTTACAATAGGAAAAATAGAGATGAAGTCACGACATGCAAGCCACATTATGAATTACAACATGCACACACAACACATACAACCACAATCATATTGGGTCCTAGCCCATAACCATGCACCATGCATCATATCATTCATAATGATGTGATTTTATAAAATTAATTATACATACACGAATTTTAAAGCCGCTTCTCCGATAAGCCGCAATGCCACGGCGATCCCGCTAGCCGGTTAACGGGCGGGGTCAAGGCGCAGCGCCCCTTGCGGGGGGGGGGGGCTCAGGGGGTAGCGTGTAATGCCCATAAAATTTTAAGCTATTCAAAGTAATTATATAATTTTTAACGCCCATAAAATATTTAAAATAAAATAAAATAAAATAAATAAAATATGATTTGCTATAGGTAGGATTTGAACCATGAACCTCCTAATTGTGAGATAGCCTTGATACCACTAGACCATAGGATAATTCTTGGCTAGAATAGATAAAAAAATATACAAAGAAGTTAAATGAGAAGATGAGAGGGTGAAGAGTTGTTTCATCTCCCCATGAGGAGATGAAAAGTTTTCTAACCTCCCTAGCTATTAACGTGGGAATTAAAGAGGAAGTTAAGGAAGAAAAGAAAACCCCCATCTTCCTTCTTCATTCCTACTCATTCTTCTTCCTTCTCCCATTCTTGGCCGAAACTCCTCCTTCTCCTTCCTCCCTCTTCCATCCAAGCTTTAGGACTCCTTGTGTTGGAATTCTCAAGAGGGTTTTCAAGGAGAAAGTCTTGGTATTGCTAGAAGATCCAACTCCACCGAACTCCTCCTCCTTCCTCCAACTCCATCCGAAACCCTAAGGCTTTTGGTTGGTGTTCTTGAGAGGGTTTCAAGGGGATACAAAGGCTTAATATATGCTAGAGGACCACTCCTAGAGCTAAGGAACAAGGGGAGGTCTTCATCTCACAAAAACCCTAGCGGTATACTAGTACGAAAGCGAGAGGAAGTAAGTATCTCTCACCTGCAGTATAAGTAGTTCTTCGATTGTTTTATATAACTTATTTTCCTATGTTTTGATAGATTATATGTTTGTATCAGATGTTATATGTGTGTGTTCAGATTTATAGTAGAGGTATAGGTCTTTTTAAGCAAGATCTAAGATCACCAAGATGTTATTTCTCACAGCATAAGTAACTCTTTGATTTGCCCATCTAGGTTCTATTATCATGTTTTATTCATATTTATATGTTCTGTCCAGATTATGTTTGTTTGGACTTTTAGGTATTTTAAGTATATTTCATTGGAAGCAAGATGTAAAGATCACAAGATGCTTCCCCTACGAGTTTTGGGGACAAAGAGCATGATCGAATGTTTTGAAAGGCTTCTTATATGGGGTTTTGAGTATGATCATGTAAAATACTTGTTAAATGACAAAAATATGTTTTTATCAGATTATATGGGTGTGTTTAGACTTATAGGTAAGGTATATTTTGTTTTAAGCAAGACATAAGATCACTAGGATGCTATCTCTCACCTATAGCATAAGTAACTCTTTGATTTGCACATCTAGCTTCTAGAAACATGTTTTTATTCAGATTTATAGGTTCTGTTCAGATTATGTTTGGTTGGAATTTTAGGTATTTTAGGTATATTTCTCGTGGGGCAAGATGTAGAGATTTCAAAGAGGCTTCCCCTACGAGTTTTGGGGACAAAGAACATGATTAAATGTGTTGAAAGGCTCCCTATATGAGTTTTGGGAGTATGAGCATGTTACATGTTGGTTAAATGACAAAATTAGTAGGTCATATATATTTATAGGTATATTTCATGTTGAAGCAAGACATAAGATCGCGAAGATGCTTCCCCTATAAGTTTTGGGGACAAAGAGCATGATCGCATGTCTTGAAAGGCTTGTTTTATGAGTTTTGGGAGTATGATCATGTTAAATGTTTGATAAATGACGAAGATCAGTAAGTCATATATAAGGGAAATATTTCACTTTGAATATTTCATTGGAAGCAAGATGTAAAGATCACAAGATGCTTCCCCTACGAGTTGTGGGGACAAAGAGCATGATCAAATGTCTTGAAAGGCTTCCTATATGGGTTCTGATTATGATCATGTAAAATACTCATTAAATGAAAAAAAATAAGTAAGTCATATATAAAGGAAGTATTTTACTTTGAAGTGGCATGTACTAGGCTCTTAGATCGCCCATGGGCCCTAGACCGCCCTTGAAAGTTTCACGGGCCCTAGATCGCCCTTGAAAGTTAAGTTGCCCTAATAAGTTCGGTGGCTAGCTACCCCGAATTCTATTAGGGTTGCGCACAAAGTTGGTACAATGCCGGGCTGCCCAAACAAGGATGATTAGTATTTTAAAGTATATATGTATATATGGTTTCGAAAGTTAACCATTACAAGTTTAAGTATAGTATGTCTCATGTATATGTTTCTACAAGCGGAGCATATTTCAAGCATGTATTGCAAGTTGCTTATGTTAAGTTCATGAATGTCAAGTTGAATCATTGTATCATGTGCAAGTACTTCCAAATGTTAAATGCAGAATTTTCCTAAATGCAAGTATGAGCATGTGTTGTATGCAAGTATTCTAATAGCATGTTTTCCTAATGTGAAGTTTTGTGAGAATAGGAAGTACTTACTAAGCTCCATTGCTTATAGTTTGCATTCCTTATACTGCAGATAAGGGTAAAGCAAGATTGGAGTAAGAGGGGGCAGCGGATGAAGTGCTTGGTGTGTGTGGCGGCGGAACAGTGGATTATGATCCTGAACTTGCTTCGAACTTATTCATGTGGTAGTGTTCATGTTATATGTTTGATCATGTTGTGTCTAAGAATGTTGAACTTGCTAGTATTATGTTATGCTAAGAACTTTGAACCATGTGCTAGTCTTCATGTTAGGTGCTAGGGTTGATGTTCATGTCAAGGATGCACCTATCACTATCACCATGCATGAGGTTGAGTTACTTAAGAATGTTCTATATTAGAACTCTAGTGAATGTGCATGCTTAGATAGGTTAAGAACTTGTGAAATAGCCTAGTGTCAACATGTGAATGTAGTTGGTTTGTTTCTTTAGCTTCCGCTGTTAAAAGTTAAGAGTTTGAATTATAATACTCGTTTAGAAACTAAGTTTAGATCTTGGTGCGAGTTGTTGATACTCTTCGGTTTAAATCAGGTATTAGTTAACTTACAAATAGTGTATGTGAGTTTATGAAATGATTGAGTCATGTTTTACCTGATTATGCAAAGAGTAAGATAAAGTATGACAGTAACACCTCCTTTACTAGTGTAAGTAGAGGGGGGGGGGGTGTTACACAGCGCCCCCGAAGAACAATTTTATTTTCAACTCCTTGAATGAGTTGCTGCCCTTGGTCCATCACTATGAACCCAAGACCCTTGCTTCCGGAGCATCCTGTGTCCAATACAGTCGCGCCGTGCTAATTGGCACGACCATTCTGGGGTGATCAGAGGCCCACACGGGCAGACCGTGTCTTTCCACACGGCCGTGGGTTGCTCTTGCAGAGCCGCTCACGGCTAGGCCGTGTTCTTCAACACGACCGTGGGTTTGAACACGGCCAGGTCGTGTTTTTCAACACGGTCGTGTGTCGTCTTGTTCAACTCCATTTTTCCCCTTTATCAATATTTCAAGACTAAAATTTGTGTATCCATAATTCATATGTTTCATATCTCATAGAAAACATGAAGATCTAGATTTATATCACATATTAATCATTATAACGAAATATATGATTTGCAAGTGGCTCTGATACCACTGTTGGGAAAAACTCCGGATCTGATGTTCACAACATCGTAGGCGAATACTTTGCACAACTGCAGCGGAAATAATAATTATACCGGATCCCACTAGAGATTCATGCAAAACTATATAAATTATTTTCTTTAATCTAGTCTAGATCTTATCTAGAGGAGGAATATACCCTCGGTGCGTGTCCTTCGCAATCCTGCTTTTCCAAATGCTATCGGATCTCAATACGGTAAGGGTAACCGTATATCTATGGTATCCACACTGACACCCACACTAGCTTTGGAGTCACGTTGTGCTAGCAACCCCTAGCAAAATGCCAAGAACTCTTTTGGAAGAAGAAGGAGAGGAAGGATGAGATGAGAGAACTCTTTCTCTTGGCCCTTTTGGCTTGCACGGCCAAAACAAAAAACCACACATTGTCATCAACGTTGAACACCAAAAGACCCTTTTAATCCATAGCCATCAATGCCATTATCTCCCCATTATTAGTTCTCTTAATACCAAGACCCTTGGTATTCCCTTCTTTTAATTCTCATCATGAATACCAAGCCCTTTGGTATTCCTATGCATGATTAATCAAATTAATCATGCATGATGATGAATCATCTTCCATGGTTCAACTTGAGTCTAACTCAAGTTTAACCAGTTTGAGTCTAACTCAAATCTTGGCCATATGCTCAATTATCCTTTTAGTCAAACTAAAAGAAATCATCTCCAAAATAGAATGTCATTTGTGTGCGACCCTATAGGCTCTTGTAACATTGGCAATGTATCTAAAACCCTTTTTAGATACATAAGCAATGAGCGGCATCTAGCAATAACTCATTGCTACCCAAGTTACAAGATCGTCGAGATCCGACAACCTTTCCGTGACTATCATCATGTATGACGGTGTCCTTCTATCTCTGATATCTTAGATCATTCAATGAGGCATAGACCGTGTCATCCCCTTATCGATCTTTATGTTTCTTGATCCCCAAGTAGACTCACTCAAACAAATGAGCTCAATATCTCATATTGACTTATTTGAGCCTGATCATGCATTTCGTGGTCCTACTCTATCAAGAGGCTAAAGATATCACTCCCGCCATATGGGAGGGATAGATCCCATCTACATCACTCACATCCCTCCACATAATTCATTACATACCCAGTGATCGTTGTTATAAAGCACCCAGTTACGGTGTGACATTAGATGATACCAAAGTACATAACTCCTTATGTAGGGAACCGTAGTGACTTTAGGTCTAAGGACTATTCATACCAATAGTCACATGAGAAAGTATATGACACTCATATAATGATCCATGATACTTTCTCATGGCGGGTCAATTCAGTATATATATTCTCCAATATATATACCCATGTGTCAATGTGATATCACATATCCATGACTTGTGAGATCAAGTCATCCATTGACCTACATGCTAGTCTCAATGTATTAATATTGCCCTTGTATATTAATACTTGACTAGGGATATTAAGAATAGTATTCTCTACAGCTTCTCATAATTAATTCTACCAATTGATATACTGTAGGTTAGAATATATTATTCAAGGACATTATTATATTTATTTTAGTTGGCACTTGCATAGAGTAAATATAATAAATAATTTTTGTCTTTTATTAATGAAATATGATACACATGATCCCTAATCAATCATCTCATGATTGACACTAAGGGCTGACACTAACACACGACCGTGTGAGGCTCTGTATGGTCCGTTTGACTTCATTTAGGTACGATATGGTCGTGTCAAGTCCAATAAAGTCATAGGAGGTTTCATAGACTCTATTTCGCACCCCACTTGGTCTGGTCTAACCAGACATATCCTCTCTCAATGAGAATCTCATTCTCAAACTTGTTTTACATATCGAGATCTCCCGTAGTGCATCTGACCCAATAGGTTCCCGGTTATGTTGGTCATTCATAATTAACCCCTTAATTATGAATACATCATGAGTGGTACCTAGCAGTACATCATGACTCCCAATTAACCGAAAAGTCAAAATTGATTCCAGAATATTTTCTGAACCCTTCAGCAGCTTCAGTTGTTCATGCCTTGTTCCTTTCACTCATCCTATACCCACTTGGTTCAGGACATAGTCCCTGCATTCGTCCCCACTAGGCTGACTACGTCACACCTATCCCAAGTTATTTTCTTTGTCCTGTGGATTCAAGTTACTCCTACATGTTCCCAAGAAGACCATCTTCTTAATATGCTTGCTCTGGCCAGAGACTTCTAAGTAACAATCCTGACAAGAGGCCTAGGGTATACATCTCCTTTATCAGGACTGGTGAATTCTCTGTGGTATGTTCAAACACCTTCGATCACTATGGCTTATACCCAATCATCCCGAAGTTACACTTACTATGTAGATGACTGCAAAGAAGTCAAAGTACAAGGCACCATGATCAAGTTGACTTGAATACCTCAAGTCTATGGTGTTGATGCAATCGACCCAGGTCACAATTGACTAGACTCGAGTTTGACTGGAACTGTATTTTGATATTATACAAAACGTATGACACGTGATTGTCATTGGGAAAGTCCAACATGGGTTGGCCACGTAAGTCCAAGTGTGTAGCCTTGGCGGTGAAAATCCAAGCATGGGTCTTGGTGTTGGTAAGTCCAAGTATGTAGTCTTGGCAATGGGAAGTCTTGAGGACTTGGCAAGGTCACTAGTCTCGTAGGCTCAGGGTCCTTGAGTCGGTGAAAGATGTTAGTAATATATGAGAGGTGTCCTAAGGCAATCGCCTTATGATAGTACCATTTATTTGATAAATGAAGATTCACTATTTGAGTATACATGTTTTTTCATGTATTTAATTGGATCTTAAACTCATTTACTGAATGTCTGTAATACGGTTCATAACATGAGAGAATTTATGATTGGATCACAACTAGTGAGTATCTCTACATGTGTAATTGTGATGTATTGGAATTATCTCTAGTCGATGAATTGATGGATTCGGACGCCATTGATTCTATTGAGACTAGCACAAGGTATACTCTTTGGTTTTATCCAAGCAGTTGTTTCTCACTGACTGGAGACATTGGGATATCCGGAGTTAATCGTGGATGCTAGTTATGGTAACTAGTTCAATGGAGTGACCAACTGTAAGACTTCATATGGTTCTCTGCATATAAGGATATGTCAATGAAGTTCTTACAGCAGCTTAAGTGCAATGTTCCTTTGACTTGCGGTATTCAAGTCATCTTTGTCATGAATACTTATGCTTTGACATCTTAAGCAAGCATCTCCGAGGAGATGTGGTCCCGGGATGATTGGATATAAGTCGAAGTGGTCGAAGGTGTTTGAATAGCCTACAGAGAATTCACCACTTCTTGCTAGGAGATGTATACCTTATGACCTCTCGTCAGATTGTTACTAAAGTTTTTGGCCAAAACATTACATGTTTAGAGTATGGTACTCTTGGATACATGTGCAGTAACTAGAATTCGGAGGACAAGAAAGTAATACTTGGGCTAGTTATGACGTAGTCAACCTAGTGGGGATTGACACAATAGACCATGTCCTGAATCAAGTGGGTATAAGGTGAGTGAAAGGAATGAAGCACGATTCATTGTAGCTGCTAAAGGGTTTCAAAAAAGGTTCTGGGATCAACCGTTGATTTTTCGATTAATTGGAGATCATGATGTACTACTAGGTGCCACTCATGATCGTTCTATAATTAATGGTTAATTATAGATAGCCAATATAAACCGGGAACCTATTTGGTCACACACACAATGAGCATAATTTGAAGGATTTAAAACGAGTTTGAGAATAGGATTCTCAGATCGAGAGAGACTAGGTTTGGTTGGACCAAACAAAGAGCGAGTATGAAATTGTTTCAGTCGCATTGGAAGCATGGATGGGCCGTGTCTTTTGAAGATATGATGGATGAACCAAATTGGTTTGGTTCTAATCCAATGGTGGAAAATAAACCAAAGTGGTTTGGTTTGTTTTAAACGAATGAACCAAAGTTGGTTCGATTCATTTTAACTTAAAATAGACCAACGCGGTTTGGTTTATATTAACTTAAGTTATTGGAGCGGGTTAACGGGTGTTGGTTATGAACCAATAACCATTAGGAGAATGGGTTCTCTATAAAAACACGGCTTAAGGGTTTTGTGGATGATGGATACAACTTTGCGTTGGATAACCCTAACCTCCTTTTCTTCTCCTCTTCTTCTCCTTGTCGCCGCCCAAGGTGTCGCCGCTGCCTAATGGAGTTGCTGCCTCTCCTCGCCACCGGCCATCCACCAGTCACCGATGTCCCTTGGGCCACCCTCAGCTGCCGGCCAACCTCCCTTGGCCGTCGGCGACCAAGGAGTAACCGGCCAAGCTTTTGGCCGGCCACTTCTTCCACCTATACAAGCTGTCCAGTTTTGGACAGCTTGTTCTCCTTTGCGTGGAGAGGCCATTTGGTCGGTGTTTTATACTCCGACAGTGGTCTACTTTCCGAGGATTGGATCTTTGGCAATCCTCAAAGGTGGAGGGTTAAGTTTTCGGCAAACGGTTGATGAAAACCGCTTCCGACAAGCGAGTTTGTGAAACTCATTTTTGGGATCCGAATTTATTTCAAATTGTGATCGTCTCTCGGATCACATCGTCTTCGACTCGAGAATAGTGATTTTTGCAAAGACGAGGCTCATGGTTTTTTAAAGCTATCCCGACGATACTCGGCGTGGATACGGATAGAGACGATTCTAGCGATGGTCGCTACGGTTGATGTCATTCTCGCTACACGTGATCCGTCAGGTATACCTAGTATAAGTTTCCTTTTATTGCAAAATTTTAAATAGCAATTATGTCTACACATATTGTATCCTGCATGCGTGTGATGTGTGTGTTGTAATAAATTAGATTTATTGCTTTTATTGCTTCCGCTATGTGCATGTTTATGAAACGTGTTCGAACACACACTCACCGCAGTACCGAGGAAACCCAACAGTGGTATCAGAGCCACACTATATTCCGACATAATCGTAAAATTGTTTTACGATACTCATAATTGTATTTATGGGAATTTTCTACTTTTGAAAAGTTTAGAAGTATTTATGAAAAATTTCTACTTTTGTAAAGTTTAGAAGTATTTATGGAAATTAACACTTTCCATAAATAAAATATGTGATTAGATTTGGAAATTTATTTCCTAATTTAATCATGATTTGATTTGGGAAATCAAATCTCAAATATATTTTATTTCCATAAATAGTTATGAAAATAAGAAAATTGAAATTGGAAATTTCCTAATATGATTAGGAAATTACAATTTAGAAAATTTGTTTCCTAAATTAGATTTGACTTTCCTTAATTAATACTTTCCATAAATAAAATATGTGATTAGATTTGGAAATTTATTTCCTAATTTAATCATTATTTGATTTGGGAAATCAAATCTAAAACATATTTTATTTCCAAAATAGTTATGACAAATAAGAAACTATTTGTACATGCCATAATTGTATGTCATGTAATTGCATTAGATGCATATCATTATGTCATGCGTGTCATGACATGTAGATGTATGCCATGTGTGTCATGCCATGTAGATAATTATTATTTGCATGCAAAGAGGATGAGACATTAAATTCCTTACACAATATTAAAGCCTATAGCTTCCATTAATATGGTTAGAACCAGAGTTCCGTTTCTTGTTTGGGTTGTTGGACTCTCTCCAAGCCCGGCTTGAACCTGAACATGTTCAAACCATTGGAATAGTTTATTACTAATATGGTAAGAGTCAGAGGTCAATCGTTAGTTTGGGTTGTTGGACTCTCTCCAAGCTTGGCTAATTAGTTAAATGTGCTCTAATCATATTAAAATTATTTCTCGATTAATGGGTTGGCTTTAACCTGGAGCATCGACTTGTTGGACTCTCTCCAAGGTTGATGTGAAGGGAGGTGAAGTTGGGTGCTACGCATATGATGCATACTTGTTAATGAGTTAACAACCCTATATGTGAACATTCAATTAGTTGATAGCACATTGTGATAGTTGCTTATATGTGATATGCAATTGGTATACTTGATACATACCATCGTAGCTAAGAATGACTTGTTGGACTCTCTTGAAGGTTGTTCTTATCTATGTTGGATATCAACCCATTCGGAGATGGACCTATGATCTCTTGAATTAATTTTGAGGGTTTTTGAAATTCAAAAAATGAATGGGATTTTGTAAATGCATGTTGATGCATTTTAAAATTATTTTTTCATATTTGCTTGATTTGTATTTCTAGGTTAATCACTTGATCATGATGTCTTTGAATTTGCGCTCTATTTTGAATTCGAATAAATTGACTGCGCTGAACTTCTTGGACTGGCTTAGAAACTTGAGAATTGTTCTCAAGGCGAAAAATCTTGCGTATGTCCTCGAAGAGCCTCTTCCCACTCGTCCTAGTGATGATGCAACTCTGGATCAATTGTTGGCCTATCAGAAACATGTGACTGATTTTGAACTGGCGAGTTGCATCATGCTAGTCACAATGGCACCCGAGCTTCAGAAGCAACATGAGCATATGGATGCTAATACCATAGTCTTCTATCTTCATGAGTTGTTTGATGAGTAAGCGAGATCCGAAAGGTTCGAAGTCTCCAAGCTCCTCTTCACCTCTAAGATGCAAGAGGGTTCATCTGTGGTGCAATTTGTGCTCAAGATGAATGGGTACATCGAGCGGCTGGCTACACTTGATTTTGTGATGGATCATGAATTAAGTATTAAATTAATTCTGCATTGTTTGCCCAAGAGTTTCTCACAATTTGCGATGAACTACCAGATGAACAAGATTGAAACCACAATTCCTGAGCTCCTCAATATGCTGAAGACTGTGGAGCCTTCTGTGAAGCATGAGGAGAAGACGTTGCTGTTAGTTGATTCCTCGAAGAATGGTTCTAAGAGGAAATCAAAGAAACAATAGAAGGGGAAGAAGAAGAAAAAGTCTAAGAAGACGGAACCAATTCAAAAGGGCACTTGCCATCATTGTGGCAAGGAGGGCCACTGGCAAAGAAACTACAAGATTTATCTTGAGTCTGTGAAGAAGAAGAAGGCATCTTATGCCCCATCCTTTTTAGATATCTTCATTATTGATTGTCATTCTATTTCCTTAGACACTTGGGTATTGGATACTGGGTGTGGTTCACATATATGTAATAACATACATGGGCTAAGAAATAGAAGAAGACTCGTCAAGGGAGAGTCAAATTTACATGTTGGGAATGGAGCAAAGGTTGCTGCACTCGCCATCGGAATGTATTTGTTGAAACTCCCTACAGGACTTGTCTTATAACTGGATAATTGCTTTTATGTTCCTTCATTGATAAAGAACATCATTTCTATTTCTTGTTTAAATAGAAATGTGTACCATTTAACTTTTAGTAACAATTGTTGTTACATAACTTTGAATGGCATGCTTTATGGGACTGGAACATTATGCAATGGTATATATATACATTAGACGTATCCAGTGACATTCTCAATATCGAAGCGAGCAATAAGCATGCTCGAAAAGATAATCAATTAGGCTCCTACATGTGCCATTGTCGCCTTGGTCATGTGAGCAAGAAATGCATGTCTGAATTACACTGATGTAGAATTCTAGAATCGTTTGAATTAGATCATATGATACATGCAAATCATGCTTAAAAGGCAAGATGACTAAGTTACCTTTTACGAGAAAAGGTGAACCGGTGGGAGATTTTCTTGGTCTAATACATACTGATGTATGCGGACCTATGTCAACTCAAGCTCTAGGAGGCTATAGCTACTTCATTACCTTCACTGATGATCACTCACAATTTGGGTATGTGTTCTTGATGAAACACAAGTTTGAAGCCTTTGAAAGTTCAAAGAATTCAGAAATGAAGTAGAGAAACAACTTGGCAAGAGTATTAAAATACTTCAATCGGATTGAGGTGGTGAATACTTGAGTCAAGAGTTTCTGGATTATCTAAGGGACAATGGTATATTGTCTCAATGGACTGCACCGTATACACCACAACATAATGGTGTATTTGAGAGGCGAAATCAAACCTTGTTAGACATGGTTAGGTCGATGATGAATCACACGAATCTTGTCAAGTCCTTTTGGGGCTATGCACTTCAGACTTTTATTTACTTGTTAAATAGAGTCCCGACCAAGGTAATCTCTACTACTCCATTTGAGATATGTGTTGGTGCAACAATGCCCCAAGCATTTATATGTTTTGATGTTTGGATAATCATCTAAGTTAGGTAATGTTTTGTGATCTAATTGTGAACATGTTTAAGTGACAAGAAAATCCAAGTATGAAGACTTGGTAAAAGAAAAGTCCAAGTATGATCTTGGCAAGAGAAGTCCAAGGAAAGGTCTTGGCGGCGTAAGTCAAAGCATGTAGTCTTGGTGGTGTAAAGTCCAATCGGACCTTGGAATAGGAAGTCCAAAGGCAAGTCATGGTAGTGTAAGTCCAAGCATGTAGTCTTGGTGGCATAAATTCCAAGCGTACTTTGGCAAAGAGAAACCCAAGACATGACGAAACCGAAAGAAACTCTTGGAAGCAAGTGCAAAGGATGAACAAGTTGCGGACTCGGAGATATCCTGGAGGTTCAAGGCTTAAGGAAGAGCTAGAAGGTTGAGTCTAGGTATAGGGAGTTAATTCAAGTATGATATTATCATACTTGATGAGTATCAGTCGACTGATACATCGTATCACTCGACTGATCAGGTGTTCAATTGAGTCAGGTTGAAAACTTGATGATCATTCGACTGCCAAGGGATGGTAGTTGACTGATTCTGTCATCAGTCGACTACTAAGACTGGCAGTCAACTGATCAAGTCGACATCGAGCACAGAATGGGGTCTCACTCGACTGCTCGTCGTGATCACTCGACTGATCACTTCATCAGACTGATGGAGGGATCAGTCGATTGATGAGCCTATCGTTGGATGATGACACCTATGAAATCCCACGAATTCGACTGATCAAAAGTCGTTAGCCGCGATGGCAGTCAACTGATGGAGACCATTAGTCGACTAATCATGGCATAACGGGAAAAACAACTCTCTCTCTATAAAAAGAGGGCTTGGGGTGCTTGAGGTGGCTAGTGCTTATCTTCCAACCTTACTCTCAAGCTCCCCACGAATTTCAAAGGCTTTCTTTGTGTTAATTCCTCCTCTTCTCCTAAATTTCATTTTCATCATTGTAAGAAGAGGAGAGTGTCTTGTAAAGGAAAGCTTCTTAGTGGAATTGCATGGGTTGATCCACCTTAAGGATCGCCATGGAGTAGGAGCTTAATCTCCGAACCACATAAATGCTTTTGTGTTAGCATTTGTTGTGTTTTTCATTTAGTTCTTGTTTTGCTTCCTCTAACCCTTTTGTAGAATTTGGAAAAAGGCTATTCACCCCCTTCTAGCCTTCCAAATATCCTAACAAGTTGATTTATTTGATTGTCATAGTACCCCTTCATTAAATGGTAGAAAATATTGCTTAGTTATAGTAGATGACTTTTCTAGATATACTTGGGTATATTTCATGAAACATAAGGATAATACCCTAGAAACAATCATAGGATTTAGCAAAAGAGTAGAGAATGAGAGAAGTCTCAAAATCAACCGGATCCGTAGTGATCACGGTGGAGAATTTGAGAATTCTAATTTCTCCAAATTTTGCTTAGAACAAGGGTACAAGCATGAATTTTTTTATCCTAGAACACCTCAACGAAATGGGGTAGTGGAACGGAAAAATTGTGCCCTACAAGAAGCCGCTAGGACTATGCTTAATGCATACTCTTTACCTAGCTACTTGTGGGCGAAAGCGGTTAATACCGCTTGCAATATCCAAAATAGAGTCCAAATCCATAGGTTTTTAGGAAAAACTCCATTCAAGTTATGGAATGGCTCAATTCCAACAATTCACTACTTTAGAATCTTTGGATGTAAAACTTATATTTTAAACACCAAAGATAATTTGGGGAAATTTGAGTCCAAAGCGGATGAGGGAATCCTAGTTAGATACTCATCCACTAGTAGGGGCTATAGAGTATATAACAAAAGGACTCAAATAATTGAGGAGTCTTCAAATGTTCAATTTGATGAATCCTCTACTACTTATCCTAGAAAATCCCCCATTGATGATGATATCAATGACAAAAATCAAAAAATTATCCAAAAATTTCAAAATATGACCTTAGGGGGTAATAATCAAGGGGGAGTAAGAAGAGATTCGGATGATGAAAGGAGGATTGAGGATAATCATGATCAAAATCAATTTAATACACCTCCTAGAACAATAAGAGTTCATCAAAATCACCCTCTAGATCATATTGTAGGTGAATTATCTCAAGGTGTTAGAACTAGGTCATTTCATAGAGCTCCTTCTAGTCAAATAGATCTTATCTCACAACTTGAGCCCAAGTCAATTGATGATGCATTGCTTGATCCGGATTGGGTCTTATCAATGCAAGATGAATTGACTCAATTTGAGAGGAGTTAAGTTTGGGAGCTAGTTCCTAGACCCAATGATAGTACCATTGTCACTACAAGATAGGTTTTTAGGAACAAATTAGATGATCAAGGAACAATAACAAGAAATAAAGCTAGGTTAGTTGCAAGAGGATTTAATCAAGTAGAGGGGCTTGACTATGATGAGACTTATGCCCCGGTTGCTAGGTTAGAGTCAATTAGATTCCTACTAGGATATGCCTCTTACATGGGCTTTAAACTCCATCAAATGGATGTAAAGTCGGCATTCCTAAATGGGTTCATTAAGGAGGAAGTATATGTAGAACAATCCCCCGGGTTTGAAAGCATAGACTATCCAAACCATGTATTCAAGATTAAAAAGGCTTTATACGGTTTGAAACAAGCTCTCCGAGCTTGGTATGAAAGATTGTCATCTTTCTTGGTCTCTAAGGGGTTTAGAAGGGGTCAAGTAGACCAAACTATCTTCATTAAATCAAAGTCTAAGGACATCTTTGTAGCCCAAGTATATGTAGATGACATTATCTTTGGGTCAACAAATGATGAGCTCCTTCAAGACTTCATCAAAAATATGGAGAATGAGTTTGAGATGAGTCTAGTTGGGGAACTAAATTTTTTCCTAGGTCTATAAGTCAAACAAACAAATGAAGTAATTTATGTATACCAAACCAAATATGCTAAGGAAATGATTAAGAAATTTGGTTTGGAAAATGCTAAGGTAGTTTCCGCTCCAATGACAACTAATACAAAAATAGATAATGATCATGAAGGAAAATAAATTGACCTTAAACTCTATAGAAGTATGATTGGTAGCCTTTTGTACCTAACCGCTAGTAGACCCGATATATTATTTGTGATAGGTATGTGTGCAAGGTACCAATTATGTGCCAAAGAGTCCCATTTAGTGGCCGTTAAGAGAATCTTAAGGTATATTAAGGGCACACTAAATGTAGGACTCTGGTACCCTATGTTGGTGCAGGGGCACTAGATAATCGAACCTGTGTTTTGATTATGGCAAAGACACAAAGTTAAGTTTATATTGTTATCTCACGAGCTAAATCAAGTGTGCAGAAAAGTACTAAAGCTGGAGCTGAAGGCTAGCGACACCCGGAGGAAGCCGTGGTGGTCGGGCGACACTTGAGTGAATTCGGAGGGAGCCGAAGGAATCGAGTGGAAGGCCGGAAGCGAGAGCTACTATCGAGGTAAGCTCGTGTGAGTGAGAGATTGTAAGGTCGTGTCCTCTTTACGGGGATGACCGTAGGCGACGATTCGACTAAGACTTCCTGTGGAAGGTCTAGGTCGAGATCGGACGGTTAGAAACCGTCGTATTTATCATTTTCCGAGCTAATCTCTTACTGCAGGGAAGTGGGTGCCGGCATCATGCCGACATTGGGCGGCGATCGTTATCGCTTGATCGATGAGATGCATCACGATCGTCATCATCGATCGATGAGAGGCATCATCGATGATGGCATTTATTCTTTGGCGCTAGGTCAAAAGCGGATAACGCTTCGACGCAATGCACTTCGCGATAAAATTTGGAAAAATCCATGATCCGTTCCAAAGAAATAGGAGACAAATTCAGAGGCTAAAGTCTATAAAAGGAGGGGAGGATTCATCTCCAAATCACATCAATTATTCATCAAGTGCTCCTACAACGCCAACGCTTCAACACCGTCATAACGCCGACGCGACGCCAAGTTTTGATCTTCTTTGTCGGCAGCAGATTCAAGTAATATTTTTGATATTATATTCTGTATTTTTATCTTCATAACGAGGTGAGGTAGGCTTGTTGCCTCATCCTCGTGTATTCGGTTTTTGTAATCGTTGTCTCCTACCTCCAACGAGGAGGAGACGTTTTAGTGCTTTGCCCTCCGTACGCGGTCTAGGACCGATAGGGCCTTGGAGTAGCAACCGCTGGGTTGTGAACCAAGTAAAATAAACGTGTTCATTTATTTTCCGCTGTGCTTACTTTGCGTATTGAACGAACGAAAAAGAAAAGATTTACGATCGCTATTCACCCCCCCCCTCTAGCGACGCTTCTCGATCCAACACCCTAGGATAAAATCTTTTGATTTAATTGGGTGCACTGATTTCGACTATGCGGGATACAAGTTGGATCGGAAAAATACTAGTGGTGGATGCCAATTTCTTGGATCCTCTCTAGTAAGTTGGAGTAGTAGAAAGCAACCTTGTGTTGCTTTGTCAACCACCGAGGCCGAATATATGACTATGGGTGGCTGTGTGGCCCAATTACTTTGGATGAGACACACATTAGAAGATTATGAGCTACACTACTCCAATGTCAAAGTTTATTGTGATAATGTGAGTACCATAAATTTGACCAAAAATCTGATACATCACTCTAGGACTAAGCACATTGAAGTGAAGCATCACTTCATTAGAGATCATGTGGCTAAGGGGGACATTGAACTTAATTATATAGAATCTAAGTCCAACTTAGCCGACATTTTTACCAAGGCTCTCCCTGAAGCGGATTACACATCACTAAGGAGAGAACTTGAAATGTGCTTAGTAGAATAGAGGTCTAGGTTTGCATTATCCTATAGAAAATCTAGGATTTATACCTCTAAGCATCTCACAAAACACCTAAGAATCCATAATTTTTGTATTGAGTCACTTAGACAACATGTGAGATGTTAGGAAGATGCACTTGGTTCATCATGCTTGTTATGATGCATTACTATGAACCAAAGTGTCATCTAGAGACATTAATCCTTCATTGGACCAATCATTAGGAAGGCTTATGCACAATTGACGTGTATATAACTCCAAGAATATGATTGGAAATGCCAAATAAAATATAATTTAAACTATGTTTATCATACTTTGAAAAATAGTTTTCAATTGCTAAGCAAAAGTGATACAAAGTTTGCAAAAATACTTAAAGCTTTTACTAGGTTTCAAAATTGTATCATTTTCGAAATCTGGAAAACATATATTTTTAAAATTATTTTTCCTTGATAGAAAATGATTTCAGAAATTTGTACATGAAATTTCATGATTTTTTGATGTTTCTTGAATTTTTGGTGCATTTCTGAAGTTGGGATGAAAAACTTGAAAAAGGGATTTCGGGTGTGGCAGTCAACTGACTCAGATACTAGTCGAATGTCACCCTTGTTTTTCTGTAGTTCAGCCTTATTCCTTAGTTCTAAGTGTATTCTTAAGTATCCTATCCCTATGGTATGATAATTTCAGTAATTAAAAGGGTATAGGACTAATTAATTCATTGTTTTAGGGGGAGCACAATAGTAAACTATTTTCATCCCCTAAAATTATATTGTTGGTGCAAAGTTAGGACATAACCTTATATCTTTTGCTTATGCTTTGCTCCACATGTTATTCACACATCATGAACCATGTCTTGGATTAAGGGGGTGCCTCATATCAATCTTATGCATGCCTTAGTTCAAGACATAACCAATTTAATTATTTGATGAACTTATCATTGTATGAGTCCTTCTCTTTTTGATGAATGTCAAAGGGGGAGAAGGAAACTTTAAGTTAGAATTCATATTGGAAATATGATGCTTTCATTATGTGCATATGTTAAAGACCAAACTTAAATGATTGTCAAACATCAAAAAGGGAGAGATTGTTGGTACAACAATGCCCCAAGCATTTATATGTTTTGATGTTTGGATAATCATCTAAGTTAGGCAATATTTTGTGATCTAATTGTGAACATGTTTAAGTGATAGGAAAATCCAAGTATGAAGACTTGGTAAAAGAAAAGTCCAAGTATGATCTTGGCAAGAGAAGTCCAAGGAAAGGTCTTGGCGGCGTAAGTCAAAGCATGTAGTCTTGGCGGCGTAAAGTCCAAGCAGACCTTGGCAAAGGAAGTCCAAAGGCAAGTCTTTGCAGCGTAAGTCCAAGCATGTAGTCTTGGCGGCGTAAAGTCCAAGCGTACTTTGGTAAAGAGAAACCCAAGACATGACGAAACCGAAGGAAGCTCTTGGAAGCAAGCACAAAGGATGAACAAGTCGCGGACTCGGAGGGATCCTGGAGGCGCAAGACTTAAAGAAGAGCTAGAAGGTTGAGTCTAGGTCTAGGGAGTTAATTCGAGTATGAAATTATCATACTTGACGAGTATCAGTAGACTGATACATCGTATCACTCGACTGATCAGGTGTTCGACTGAGTCAGGCTGAAAACCTGATGGTCAGTCGACTGATTCTGTCATCAGTCGACTGCCAAGACTGGCAGTCGACTAATCAAGTCGACATCAAGCACAGAATGGGGTCTCACTCGACTGCTCACCGTGATCACTCGAATGATCACTTCATCAGTCGACTGATGGAGGGATCAGTCGACTGATGAGCCTGCCGTTGGATAATGACGCCTGTGAAATCCCACAAATCCAGCTGATCAGAAGTCATTAGCCGCGATGGCAGTAGATTTATGGAGATCATCATCCGATTGATCGTGGCCCAATGGGAAAAACAACCCTCTCTCTATAAAAAGAGGACTTGGGGTGCTTAAGGGGGCTAGTGCTTATCTTCCAACCTAACTCTCAAGCTCCCCATGAATTTTAAAGGCTTTCTTTGTGTTAATTCCTCCTCTTCTCCTAAATTTCATTTTCATCATTGTAAGAAGAGGAGAGTGTCTTGTAAAGGAAAGCTTCTTAGTGGAATTGCTTGGGTTGATCCACCTTAAGGATCGCTGTGGAGTAGGAGCTTAATCTCCGAACCACGTAAATGCTTTTGTGTTAACATTTGTTGTGTTTTTCATTTAGTTCTTATTTTTCTTCCACTAACCCTTTTGTAGAATTCGGAAAAAGGCTATTCACCCCCTCTAGCCTTCCAAAGACCCTAACAATATGGAATAGTAAGAAACCTCATTTATCTTACTTGAAGATATGGGGTTGTCCTGCTTATGTGAAGCGGATAATATCAGAAAAACTGGATGCTAAGTTTGATAAATGTCTATTTATTGGATACCCTAAGGAAATGAGAGGTTACCAATTCTATTATCCCGTGTAACAAAAGGTGTTTGTTTCAAGGCATGCTGTGTTTCTGGAGAAAGAGTTTCTCTTGCAAGAAAACAGTGGGAGTGGCGTTGAACTTGAGGAGGTTCAAGAGACTCCAGTAGACATTGAGGAGATACCTGGTCAAGCACCTTGATCGATGACTCATAGTGATGAGACATCGGTTGAACCTATTGTGACACCACATCGTCGTAGATTTAGTAGGACACACAATATTTTTGAGAGATATAGATTTCTCGTAAGTGAATCGAACGACGAGTTACTCATTGACGATGAGGAGCCTATCAATTATGAAGAAGTTCTGAAAAGTTCAGAAAGGGACAAATAGCTTGAAGCCATGAAGTCGGTGATGATTGGAAAATCAAGTTACTCCGATTCTTCCATGTATGAAAATCCAGTTTGAAACTTGGTGTGTTAGTGAAAGCCCTAGAGCCAATCATGTGATGATTGTTGTATGAACTTTGTTGTATCATATTCCTATTTATAAAGGCATGGTTATTATACTTACTTGTATTGGTGCCAAATAACTAAGTATAATAACATCCTTGAGTAGAAGGTTCTTATCTATATCAATCGATTGGTTGAATCGATAATGAGATGATATAGAGAAAAGTACTCTTAATCATTCCTAGTTAAGTATTAACATTCAGGGACAATGTTAATGCGAAGAGACTAGCATGTAGATCAACTCGATAATTTGATCTCACAAGTCATGGATATGTGATATCAAGTTGACACATGGGTATGCATTAAAGAATGTATACTGAATGACCCACTATGAGAAAGTATTATTGATCGTTATATGAGTGTCTTATACTTTCTCATGTGACTATTAGTATGACTATTAGTCCTTGGACCAGAAGTCACCATGGTTCCCTACATAAGGAGTTGCATACTTTGGCTTCGTCAAACGTCACCCGTAAATGGGTGGACTATAAAGGCGATTACTGTGTATGTAACAAATTATACGGAGGGATGTGAGTGATGTAGATGGGATCTATCTCTCCTATATGACTGGAGTGACATCGTTATTCTTGATAGAGTGAGACCACGAAGTGCATGGCCATGCCCAAACGAGTCAATATGAGATATTGAGCTCATTTGATTAGAGTGAGTCTACTTGGAGTTTAAGATATAGATTGTACCGAGATGACACGGTCTATACCTCAATTGGTCAATCTAGATGACCTGCTTTTCTTTATGGCCAAGTCGTTCGTCCATTCCCTCGGCCGAACGGTTATGCAATTTTCTTTTCCTTTGTTGTTCCGTGATTCTCCTTCTCACCGCGTGACCCCTTTCCCTTCTCTTCTCATGCCGCATTTTCTCTGCTCCAATTGACAACTCTCTTTCCACTCATCGCCGCTGCAATTCCCCTCTCTCAATCTCGCTCAAGCGCCAACTACTCCTCCTTCTATTTCTTCTGGTCCGACGACAGTAGGTGTTGCTGCCCCATCGCAGCTGCAGCTCCACCACTTTGGGTCTGATGCCCTGCTCCTTGGTTAGCATCAATAGTGGTCGCTACCGGCTTTCATGCGATGCCATTGCCATCCATTTCTTGAGCATTGGTCGTTATTCATTTTCTCTTCATCTCCGGCCACCATGGACAACCTCGGCAGCCGACCTTCTCTGTGCTCCATCTCAATCGCCGCACTGCCCCTTGATATAACCGATCTACTAGCATCCATTCTTCATCTGGATTTCTTCCATCATCGATCTGCTCTCTTTGCCTTCAGCCGCTGTAAGCTCAATTTGTTGCCTCATCTTTTCGCCAGTTGATCTGTTGATCTCTCTGCCTCAACCGACAGTCTGTGAGTTTTGGTCGGTGACCAATGTTCTTTGATTTGTCTTCTGATCCAGAGAAGAGCTAAGGTTCAACTATGTGATCGTTGTGACAGAGAATGCCACCATTCTAATTCATGGTGGTTCAAGAGGATGAGTCGGTGGATCTGCTGTGTTATCCCTTGCAGCCTATCCAGTCGGATTCTGCTAATACAATAGTATTGTTCCATTGGATTAAGGATTTCAAGATTAGAAGGTCAAGGGAACGTTAATTACTATATGGATTTTCAAGTGATGAAGAGTTGTCATTTCCTATCAAAATTGTTTGTGCAGATTTGGTACATTTATTTGGATTAAGAAGTTGGGTATAAGAAGCTATGCTTGATTGCCTGTGGGCAATTGGATTTGCATGTGGTAATTAGATTTGAATTTGTTAAATCTTTGCTACAGAAATCTTGTTCCATGGGTGTTATGGTTAATTTTGGTGGATGAGATCAAGTATGTTACCATGGGGATAAAATTAATTGTGTAGTTTTGATTTCTACTCATGGATTGTGATATGAGTTCGAAGTAGAATTAGATCCGATTATTCGGATTATGATAGACTTAATTGTATTCTATGCATTTGCAGGTATTTGATTCAAGGTAGGTTCACAGGCATGAGGGTTATTCTAACAAGCTTCTCAATAGGTGGGTAATTTCCTACCCGTGTCAGGTAGTTATAAATCTTGATGCATGAGGATTTAGATTTATGATCATATTATTTTGACTCCACTCCTATTATGCTATTTCTTGATACTTAGTCTTTGCCCTTTTATATACTCTATTGTTGTTATCACATTTCCCTTCATCATGATTATGAGTTACAGATGTGATGTATGTAAGCCTATAGTTGTTCAATTAGGTGTACATAGTGGAGTACGGATGAAGACTTGATTTGTAAATTAAATAAAAGGTCATTCGGGGGTGGGTAATGACCTGAACATAGAATTGATTCCTATGTTATATCCTTATGTTGTGTATCCATTACAGATCATGTGTTTATGTATGGTTATATGGATTGTGGATAGTGTGTCACTACAGACTGTTGGTCATAGCTTGGTTATGATCAGTTGAGTACGACTCTCTGTAGGATAGAGAGTGTGTTGATCAGTTGAGTATGACTCTCTATAGGATAGAGAGTGTGTTGATCAATTGAGTATAACTCTCTGTGTTAGTAATATAAGAGAAGTGTCCTAAGGCAATCGCTGTTGGATCGAAAGTGTCGCTAGAGGGGGGGGTGAATAGCGATACGGTGTCGTTAAAAACTTTTGCAATAAGTAAAAAGCAAGTAGAGAATGCACAGCGGAAATATAAAGTAGACAAGATATTTTTACGTGGTTCACAATCTTTCGATTGCTAATCCACGGCCCTAGTGATCCTTGATCACGTACGGAGGGCAATTCACTAAAACCACTCCTCCTCGTTGGAGGTAGGAGCAACGATTACAAAAAGAAATCAAGGCAAAGGGACACTCCCCCTTTCCTTGTTACGATTAAAGCACAAAGACAATTTAAAGAAGTAGAACTTAAATAAATATACCGACAACTCTTATAAGTAGAAGATGTAGCTTTCGTTGTCGGCGGCACTTCGTCGTAGCAAATGTGAGTAGTAGTAGCGGCGTTACGACGGCGTGTTGAGAGCTCTTGAATCCTTGTTATTTGCTTGGAGTGAACATGTCTATTTATGGATATTGATCTATGAATTTAGACATAGGTAGTGTCCAAGGTGAGGTTCTTATCCCAACTCAAGGATGAGGTGTTTCAACCAACCACCTTGTGCCACCTCAAGGAAGCCTTCACGCCAAGAAGAAGAAGCCATCCAACTTGTGCCACATCATGGGAGCCAACCATCTTGTGCCACCTCAAGGAGGCCTTCACGCCAAGAAGAAGAAGCCATCCAACTTGTGCCACATCAAGGGAGCCAACCATCTTGTGCCACCTCAAGGAGGCCTTCACGCCAAGAAGAAGAAGCCATCCAACTTGTGCCACATCATGGGAGCCAACCATCTTGTGCCACCTCAAGGAGGCCTTCACGCCAACTCAAGGATGAGGTCCAAGCTTGGTGATGGTTTGGATGTCCACCTTGATGCCACATCACCCTTTGTACCAAAACACGAGTCAAGTCCAAATTCACCCCCTTGAAATTCGAGCTCTTCTCGAGGCTGGAACTTGACTAGCGATTGGTATAGTCAAAGGGTTTTGGATACAAGTTAGCTTAAAATATAAATCGATGGTTCTAACCATCGATCTCGACCTAGACCTTCCATTGGAGGTATTGGGTCGGATCTACGCTAACGACCTTGCCGCTTTCACACGAGCTTACCTTGTAGCCTCGCTTCCGGTCTTCACCCGAGTACCTCGGCTTCCTCGAAGTCCCTCACGGCGTTGCGACCACCTCGGTTCCCACCGGGTGTCGCGAACCTTCCGCTCAACTTTAGCATTTCTGCACACTTAATTGAGCTCGTAAGATAACAAATATACCCTTAACTATTGAGCCTTTTGCCATAATCAAAATACCGGTTCGACTTTGGTGCCCACTGCACCAACAATCTCCCCCTTTTTGATTCATGGCAAACCGACACAAAAGTTAAGGAAAAATTAAGCATAACAGTAAGCTAGCATAATGATTAAGCATGAATGAGCTAGCATAAAGATTAAATATGAATGAGCTAGCATAATGATTAAGCATGAATGAGCTAGCATAAAGTTTAAATATGAATGAGCTAGCATAAAGATTAAATATGAATGAGCTAGCATAAAGATTAAATATGAATGAGCTAGCATAATGATTAAATATGAATGAGCTAGCATAATGATTAGCTATAAAGCATAGTGAAATATTATTGTTTCAAGTTCTCCCTTTGAGGTAACCTCCCCTTGACCGAAGGTGAGTTCTTGAAAAATAATTTTACTCCCCTTAATAGTTGCTTAAGTAAGCGGAATTGTAATATAAAGGTAATAATTTTGTTTACTTTCTTCTTAATTTTGGTTCTTCCTTACTTTTGTGACTTTCTCCCCCTTTTGCCTTAACTCAAAAAAGTTTGTAAATATATTTTAGGGTTGTAAGTCCAAGCAAGTTCCCAATATGATTTCTAAAGGTAAGACTTAGGCTAATTTCATAAAAGAAGCAAAAATAGAGTACATATATAGAAAAATTTGAAATCCTACTCTATTATGCACATACCTAACTTTTAATGTTGTTAAAGATTAAGCTAAAGTCTTGGAGGGTGTGCTTCATCTACATGCGGAACTACGAGACACACTCACCCTAACATAGCGATATTGGCGTATTAAACCCGATTGGTAAGAAACAACCTTGTAATCTCTGCTTCCTCTGTTGCGACCAACTCACTTCGGGCAAATCTTGTGGGTATATGAGTTTATCTAGATTTACTAAGCAGGACTTTAGAGTCGGGCTAATTTCTTCCTTAATTAAACTACAGCGTAGTCTTGGAGTACGCAATATCCGTTTATTGCCCGCCCAGAACTAAGGATTTAAAACTAGGGTTAGGTAGACTTTCTATGCTAAGCACAAATACCTCGAACAAGTCGAATGCCTTTACGTCGGTCTAAGTAATAAACCTATTGACTAAACCCTATATTTTTGCGACTAGACCTGGCTTTGTTTATATTAACATACCTTTATCATAGTATTTTAGTTTATTTGAAAATCCACCTTGTTCCAATAATTGATTGTTTCTTTGGAGTGGTGGTACTAATTCCCGGACTTCAGATTCTAGTGAATTGAGCTAGCTCTTCTTGCATAGCAATAATCGGGATCGGGATCAGAAGTGCTTGTTCAATAGTTTTGAGTTCGATTTTGGAAATTATGCGAATTTGACTAAGGTTTTGGTATGAAGCTCTAGTTCGAACCCTAAATTTGGATCACCTATAACGAAGTTGATAGGATGATTTGTTTGAGTCTCTAGTGTATTGACTTCGGGTTGGGTCGATCTATCACTTGGTCGATAGGATGACTTGGGTGAATGGGCTTAGAGCGTGTTCAAGATATCTAAGGATACGCTGGTAGTAGGAGGCAGGTGGTCCAGTCGGGTTATAAGTTGATTTGCTAGTTGGTTTTGTTAAGGATTGAGCAGGTTCCGTGTCTTGTCGAAAAGCTATATTAATGCTTTCATGGTGACTCTTATGTGTAGGATCAATGGAATTACTAAAGGGTTGTTTGTAAGTTTTTAAACCTAAATCGTCTCACCAATATCTACATGATCAAAACATGTTATTCCTATGTGTTATTGTGAGATGACTTTCAATTTTACTTGATTAATTTTAATGAATTTAAATTAACCAACATTAGGTTATATTCGGATTTAGTCTAAGCTCATCAAGTAATCTTTTCAAGAGATTAGCTTCCAGGTCGTGGCGAGGCACAGAGGCCTTCTTTGATCGGAACAACGACCACTTCCTTAGACAAAGCTAATTTCAAGAAATTGATAACTCGACTTACTTGAGACTACGTCTTGGTCTAACTAGTTATTTTTGAAAAGAGGCTCCCCGAGGCTCAATCTTTTCGCAGGATTTTAGTTGGTTATGAGTCCTATCTAACCATTCTAAAAATAAAGGAAAAACTAAGCATGCAATTTCTAAGACTTAACAAAAATACATTTTGTATTGGCTCCCACTGGACCATTGAATCGAGTGGGTCTATTCACATAGTGAATTTGGTCCTTGGGAACCCAATACATGTTAGATCCTAAAGTTGAAATCAAAGTGGTCTTAGGGACCCATGCTTGGACATTTTTCTTATGTTGGTTTACTATAGACATATATGACTTATTGGTTGTATTTGAGTTAAACCCGAGTCCGGCCTTGTTGTACCACACAGGCCCTTTGTGATCAAGTAGAGGAGTCAAGTCCTTGGATCCCAAAGTGAACCTTTCCAACGTGTTCCTAAGGTCTTAGACTTGTGTTTTCAAAAGCGAGTTCTCAGGACTTCATTCTTTCAGGCAGGTTGAGTCCTCCTCTTGAATCTGAGTAATCGGTCGAGAAGGAGTTAGGAAGACCTCATGTTTGAGAAAGGTTAACCTCCTCGATTTAGGGTCGACGGACTCGGACTTAGCTAGTTTCTTATTTTAACCCAAATTTAATTGCACCATACTGAAAGTATTAAGTAACGGACCAGGACTTACCCTTAGATTCTTTTGAACCGGATGCGGATCGAGTGGCTTGTCTTGAATGGAACTCATCAGGTTGATTCGGACTCGGACTCTTCTTGTTAAGGTTGAAGTCGTACTCCAGCCCGTCGGAAAACGCCATTAAAGAGCTTGGATACTCGTCTTCTTCCTCAGTGAAATTACTAAAGGCTTGCTTGAGGGCTTCTTCTTCTTGGAACACGCAACTAACGCCAATACTCTTCTCGGCACCTGGACCGTTAGTTTGCTCATGTAATTCAAGTTCGAAAACAATTACTTGTCTAACCTAATTTTAGAAAGGTCCTTGGAGACCTTGTAGCTCATCGACCATGGATGCCGCAAGATTAGGTGGTCTGAGAAGCGAGTTAAGAGGAAATACACGATGGGTCGCGATTCCTTCGACCTTTTATTAAGATGGCATGGGTTGGTTGGCGATGTCTTGGATACTGAGCATGTAGTTGAGCTTGATGGTCCGTTTTCCTGTTTCAAGTTATACAATTTATTTAAAGTAAATCTCTTTTACATACCTTACGTGTAATTAGTCGGTGCCTTCGTGTAGTTCCACTAGCTTGGTCCATAAGTCCTTTGCACTAATGAAGGGGCGGCGGTTCTCTTCTTTCGCAGACAACCCACGTTGCAGATTTGAGTTGCCTTGGCATCGGCTTCTACTTGTTTTTCATGGAATTTGACCATTGATAAACGGCAAGATTCACCATCTTCATTAGGAAGTGTGAAACCAAGAAGAGGTTTGGATTGCGATCCACATCGGTAAGGTTTTAAAAAGCATTCCATGACCCTTCATGACCATAAGGAAAGTCATTACCGTTGTACGCGAAAAGCGTCATTACTAAACCGCCAGATGTATGGTCCATTAAAAACAGAAACGACGAAGATCTTGCACCATTTTATAAAACACACACGGAAAGAATATTCCAAGACTTTCGCCTTGGATTAGTAGGGAAGTAAAAAGATATATAAAATGTAACTTGCAAAAAGAAATAAACAATCAAATGCGAATGTCGCTGAAGTTCCGAGGACAACCTTACTCGGATCTAACCCAAGGACAACCTTATCCGGATCCTAAAGCCTCTAATGCAATTCTATATGTAGGAGAAGATAAGCAAGTGAAATAATTATACTAAAACAGAAATAAATAAATAAAAATCTGAAAAAAAGAAAAACAAAGCTAGATTGGTGGTTTCACAATCTTAGCGCCCCTTACTCGATACCAATTGTTGGATCGAAAGTGTCGCTAGAGGGGGGGGGGTGAATAGCGATACGGTGTCGTTAAAAACTTTTGCAATAAGTAAAAAGCAAGTAGAGAATGCACAGCGGAAATATAAAGTAGACAAGATATTTTTACGTGGTTCACAATCTTTCGATTGCTAATCCACGGCCCTAGTGATCCTTGATCACGTACGGAGGGCAATTCACTAAAACCACTCCTCCTCGTTGGAGGTAGGAGCAACGACATAAAAAGAAATCAAGGCAAAGGACACTCCCCTTTCCTTGTTACGATTAAAGCACAAAGACAATTTAAAGAAGTAGAACTTAAATAAATATACCGACAACTCTTATAAGTATTGTCGTGGAGACTTCGTCAGAGTAGCAAATGTGAGTAGTAGTAGCGGCATTACGACGTGTTGAGAGCTCTTGAATCCTTGTTATTTGCTTGGAGTGAACATGTCTATTTATGGATATTGATCTATGAATTTAGACATAGGTAGTGTCCAAGGTGAGGTTCTTATCCCAACTCAAGGATGAGGTGTTTCAACCAACCACCTTGTGCCACCTCAAGGAAGCCTTCACGCCAAGAAGAAGAAGCCATCCAACTTGTGCCACATCATGGGAGCCAACCATCTTGTGCCACCTCAAGGAGGCCTTCACGCCAAGAAGAAGAAGCCATCCAACTTGTGCCACATCAAGGGAGCCAACCATCTTGTGCCACCTCAAGGAGGCCTTCACGCCAAGAAGAAGAAGCCATCCAACTTGTGCCACATCATGGGAGCCAACCATCTTGTGCCACCTCAAGGAGGCCTTCACGCCAACTCAAGGATGAGGTCCAAGCTTGGTGATGGTTTGGATGTCCACCTTGATGCCACATCACCCTTTGTACCAAAACACGAGTCAAGTCCAAATTCACCCCCTTGAAATTCGAGCTCTTCTCGAGGCTGGAACTTGACTAGCAGTTGACTGTAGTCAAAGGGTTTTGGACTGCAGTACAAGTTAGCTTAAAATATAAAGTACGATGGTTCTAACCATCTGATCTCGACCTAGACCTTCCATTGGAGGTATTGGGTCGGATCTACGCTTAACGACCTTGCTTCGCTTTCACACGAGCTTACCTTGTAGCCTCGCTTCCGGTCTTCACCCGAGTACCTCGGCTTCCTCCGAAGTCCCTCTGGCGTTGCCCGACCACCTCGGTTCCCACCGGGTGTCGTAGACCTTCCGCTCAACTTTAGCATTTCTGCACACTTAATTGAGCTCGTAAGATAACAAATATACCCTTAACTATTGAGCCTTTTGCCATAATCAAAATACCGGTTCGACTTTGGTGCCCACTGCACCAACAATCGCCTTATGGTTGTACCACTTATTTGATAAATAAAGATTCACTATTTGAGTATATATGTTTTCATGTATTTGATTGGATCTTAGACTCATTTACAGAATGTCTGCAATACGATTCATAACATGAGAGGATTTGTGATTGGATCACAACTAGTGAGTATCTCTACATGTGTATTTATGATGTATTGGAATTATCCCTAGTCGATGAATTGATGGATTTGGACACCATCAATTCTATCGAGACTAGCACGAGGTATACTCCTTGGTGTATCCAAGCAGCTGATTCTCACTGGTTGGAGACATTGTGATGTCCGAAGTTAATCGTGGATGCTAGTTATGGTAACTAGTTCATTGGAGTGACCAGCTGTAAGACTTCATATGGTTCTCTGCATATATGGATATGTCAATGAAGTTCTTACTGCAACTTAAGTGCGATGTTCCTTTGACGTGTAGTATTCAAGTCATATTGGTCATGAAGACTTATGCTTTGACATCTTAAGCAAGCATCTCTGAGGAGATGTGGATCCGGGATGATTGAGTATAAGTCGAAATGCCCGAAGGTGTTTGAATAGCCTATAAAGGATTCACCACTCTTTGCGAGGAGATGTATACTCATGGCCTCTCGTCGAATTGTTACTAAAGTCTTTGGCCAAAGCATTACATGTTTAGAGTAAGGTACTCTTGGATACATGTGCAGTAACTAGAATCCGTAAGACGAGGATATGATACTTGGGCTAGGTGTGACGTAGTCAACCTAGTGGGGACTGACACTATAGACCATGTCCTGAACAAAGTGGGTATAAGATGAGTGAAAGGAACGGGGCACGATTCATTGTAGCTGTTGAAGGGTTTCAGAAATAGTTTTGGATTAACCGTTGATCTTTTCGATTAATTGGGGATCATGATGTACTACTAGGTGTCACTCATGATCATTCTATAATTAATGGTTAATTATAGATGGACAACATAAACCAAGAACCTATTTGGTCACACGCACAACCAGCGTAATCCGAAGGATTTAAAACGAGCTTGAGAATGAGATTCTGAGACTGAGATAAAATAGATTTGGTTGGACCAAACAAGGAGCGAGCTTGAAATCGTTTTAGTTGCAATGGAAGCATGGATGTGCCATGTCTTATGAAGATATGATGGATGAACCAAATTGGTTTGGTTCTAATCCAATGGTGAAGAATAAACCAAAGGGGTTTGGTTTGTTTTAAACAAATGAACCAAAGTCGTTCGCACTTGTAACTAAAAATAAGACTCTCGCCGGTTTTAACTGCAATAGCAAAGTGTCGGGTAGTTAACAAAGCAATACGTAACCGAACGAAGTACAATAGGAGAATGTGTTCTCTATAAAAACATGGCTTAAGGTTTTTTCGTTGAGAACTTGTGTGTTGGAAAACCTAGCCACCCTCTCCCTCTCTTCTCCTTGCCGCCGCCCAACAAGGTGATGGAGATCGAACGACCGACTAGAGGGGGGTGAATAGCCCTCGAACGTTGGATGTCGGTATTTGCTCATCTACAAAGAGATTAGCACAACGGAAACAATAAAGCAAGACAAGCAAATAAAAATACAAGAAATCAAACGCTAACAAGATGGTGTAACGTGGTTCACGGCTACGCCGCTAATCCACGGTCCGATTCGTCCAAGGTGAATCACTCCTCCAAAGCCAATCACTATTGGTCTCTCCTTTGCACCAAGCTAGGTGGAGGTAACCTTTACAAACAAGATCACTCTTCTTACAATAAGAATGGAGTAAAAGCAAGTAAGAAGAGTTTAGAGCTTGTGGGGCACTTGGATGGTCGTTTGGAGTAAGAGCATTAGCCCCCCAAAGCTCCACACCCTCTCTTTTTATAGAGAGGAAGCTTTTCTTCCCGTTGGCCACCACCAGTCGACTGCTGCCCTTGGCAGTCGACTGCCTCCACTACAACGGTCTCCGAACACGTCGGATCCCGACCGTTGTAGTCCAATGGAATACTTGGCAGTCGACTGATGGACCTCATCAATCGACTGCTGCCTCCGTAGTCGACTGCTCAGTCGACTACGAGCGATTTTATGGACAAAACCTTTCGACCAGTCGACTGATGGTCTTGGCAGTCGACTGCCCACATATGGCAGTCGACTGCTGGCCTCAAAACAGCTAGTCGAATACCAGTCCAACTACATTCGACTCGGAGCAGTCGACTGCCATTACATGGTAGTCGACTGGTGCCGTGTGAAACTCAAACTTAACATAAGTTTGAGCTTCCGGCGGTCGGGTAAACCTTAACCCTTGCGGTCAAGTCTCCGACACTCAGCCATTCTACCAAGTTCACCTAATGAGCTACTTACATTTCACTCATTCTCTCATCTCACTCGAAGTCCCTCGCCGAAGCTCTCTTCGTTCGCGGCCACATCCTCAAAGATCAAAGCGCCGGCTGCAATGCTCCTTCGCGTCTCTTGCCTCCTCCTCCGCTTCCTTGGCTTCACTTCAAGTCATCTCGTCTCGCGGTCCTCGGCTGATCAAGCGCCTACTCGCAATGCTCCTTCTTCGACTCGGGCACGAGGTTGTGAGGGTGAACTCCGCCAAGGCTCCATGTAATTACTAAGTCTGCAAGACTCCAACGCACATATCAAATAACAATACCAACCTAACTTAAACCCTTTGCCACACACATCAAAACCTTATCATGGCAAGAGATTGCCCTAACAATCTCCCCCTTTTTGATGTGTGGCAATCCGTTTAAGTTAGGTAAAAACATTTGATATAAATTTCTAAGGTAAGAAAGCATGTAAACATAAACATGATATAACAACATGCAACTCCCCCTTAATCCATGAAACTCTCTCTACAAATTCTCCCCCTATCATAATTTACTTAAACACAATTATTTCTCCCCCTTTGACACCATCAAAAAGATTAATACTAAGTTATAAACCCATGGCATCAAGTTTAATAGAAGGAAAATACCAAAAATATGTTTAAAATCTAAAATCAGAAAATATTAGACTGTTTTTCAGGTGAGCAGTTGATTGCTATCAGTATGGCAGTCGACTGACACAATATTTTCCGAAATTCTGATTTTCTGGGCGAATTTCAGAAATGCATTAAAAATTCTAGAAAATTTAAAAAATCATGAAATTTGGGGAACATATTTCTTGTAAGATTCTTTATCAGTGAAAATTAGTTTTTCATGAAAAGTCATTATATTTCCAGAGATTTGACAAAAATCCAAAAGTTTTAAAAACCACTAGGTTTTTTATCATTCTAGTATCAAGTTTAACACCTAGTTTTACATCCAATTGTTTCAAAACATGAATACATAGATTTTAAAGTAAGAAATTGTTTTGAAAACATATGAAATATCCAACCATGATCTTTGGGCAATATGTCTATGAATTAAACATAAGCCTTCCCCATGATTGGTCTATTATTGCTATTTTGATACTTTAAATGACCATCTAAATGTCATAGGCATTAGTGGACATTTGTATCATCCTAACATCTCACCCATGCTAAGTTTTCAATCAAAGTAGCCTATGGTGAGTGTGAGATGCATCCTAGGGGGTATTTGTATATACTTAACCATTATATTCATACAATTCTATCAAGGTTAAGTATCAACCTAACAATCCTCATGATCATAAAGGCATATATCAATTAATTCTACATTATGATCATGAAACACATGTATTCATCAAATTGTAATCATGCATTAGGTATTATATCATGATAATAAACAAAATATCACCTAAGGCATGATTTAAACCCTATTTCACATGATGATGTGCCAAATTTCAAAATCATAAATCATGATTGCACATATACATAGCAATTACATTGATTATCATGATTTAAGCATTATTAACTATTTATAGGCACGTTATCATCACCTAACACTATTTAAAAATGTTGTCCCGCCATCCTAAGTCAACCAAAGATATGATATAGGTCAAGTCCATATGGTTGACTACCCTAGGGTTTTCCTAACCCTTAAGGATGGATTTTGGAACCCAAAATAGATTCTTGCCTATGGGGATCACTAGAAATTCCTTAGGAATCCATTTCCTAGCAATTACTTTCTTCTTATCTTGTCCCCTAGCAATTAGGCATTTGTAGGCCTTTTCATTTTTCTTTTCTTTATAACCTAGGCCTTTCTTATTAAAGCTAGCTCTTTGGCTCCCTATAATCATGTTCAAGGTGTTTGAGCCAATTGTGAATTTCTCTAGGGCTTTTGTCAAATAGTTTACCTTTTCCCTTAAAGCCCTATTTTCTTCTATACATGCATCACTAACATCCAAAGGCATATAGTTATCATGTGAGCATGCATCATTTAAGCTAGAAGAAATATTATCATCATTTAAGCATGCTTTTTCTAACTTACTTTCTAAGTCCTTAATTTGATCTAGCATGCTTTTGTTCTTCTTCTTAGCTCTAAATAAATCCTTAGTTAAGCTAGAAATCATAGAAACTATTTTACTAGGTGAAAGATTGGTTATCATAGTTTCCATGTCCTCTTCTTCTTCGGATGAGGAGGATGAGGAAGTAGAGGCTCCCCCTTCACTTGAACTCTCTCCACTTGAGCTTGATTCTTCATTTTCGATGGAGGAGCAATCCAAGTCGTCGAATGCCATCAATGCTAGGTTGGTGACAAATGTATTTTCTTCCTCGGATGATGATGAAGATGAGGAGGAAGGGTCATCCCAAGTCTTTGCTTTGAATACCTTGGCCTTCCCCTTTTCCTTTGCCTTCTTCTCCTCTTCCTTTTTCTTCTTGCTCCCCTTCTTCTTCCTCTTTTCTTCTTTCTTTTTCTTCTCTTCCTTGCTCTTGTTTAGGAGGGGACAATTATCCCTTATATGTCCCTCTCCTTGGCAATTGTAGCATATGACTTTCCCCCTTGGTCTTCTACTCCTATCATTGGATTTATTAAATCAAAAACCTTTTAAAGCATGCCTTACCCTCCTTACCATATACGCTTCTTCCGTGCTATCCATGGAGGAGGAGGAGGATGCTTCATCATCATCAGAGGAGGAGGGGATCTCTATCTTCTTCTTCCCCTTGTTTGCCAAGAATGCTACTCCTCTTGAAGGTTGGATTTTTGGCTCTTCTTGTATTCCTTCAAGCCTCGTTTCGTGGAGCTCCATTGTTGAGAAGAACTCCTCCAAGGTACTTACTTCCAAGTTCTTGGAGATGTAGAATGAATCCACCATAGAGCTCCATCTTGAGGACTGGGGAAAGGCATCTATGGCCTTCATTACCATATCCCGGTTGGAGAGCTTTTCACCTACACTTGTTAAATCGGTTAGTATTTCTTTAAATCTAGAGTGTAGGGATTTTACCTTCTCTCCCTTTTCAAGTTTGATATTGGACAATTGGGAGCGAAGAACATCTCTCCTTGCTAGCATTGCCTCGGATGTGCCTTCATGGATTTCTATTAGTTTCTCCCACATTTCTTTGGCGCTAGCACACTCTCCTATCCTATTGACTTCTTGTTGAGGGAGGACATTGTATAGGTGGTGCTTGGCCTTTGAATTTGCCAAATATTCTTCTCTTTGCCTCTTGCTCCACCTTGATTTCTCCAATGGCTCCCCATTTTCGTTCCTGGGCAACTCGAAACCATTTTCCATTATTAAAAGAATTTCATAGTCGGTTTCGAAGAATACCTCCATTCGCTTCTTCCACCAAGCGAATTCGCCGTCGAACTTCGGTGGGTGGATGTTTGAGCCGACCATTTTGAATGTTGCTTGTTGTGGCGGTTAGTCCTCGACAAGCTTTCCTTGGCTCTGATACCACTTGTTGGGGATCGAACGGCCGACTAGAGGGGGGTGAATAGCCCTCTTATAATGGATGTCGGTATTTGCTCGTCTACAAAGAGATTAGCGCAACGGAAACAATAAAGCAAGACAAGCAAATAGAAATACAAGAAATCAAACGCTAACAAGATGGTGTAACGTGGTTCACGGCTACGCCGCTAATCCACGGTCCGATTCGTCCAAGGTGAATCACTCCTCCAAAGCCAATCACTATTGGTCTCTCCTTTGCACCAAGCTAGGTGGAGGTAACCTTTACAAACAAGATCACTCTTCTTACAATAAGAATAGAGTAAAAGCAAGTAAGAAGAGTTTAGAGCTTGTGGGGAACTTGGATGGTCGTTTGGAGTAAGAGCATTAGCCCCCCAAAGCTCCACACCCTCTCTTTTTATAGAGAGGAAGCTTTTCTTCCCGTTAGCGCCACCACGATCATTCGCCCTTAGCGATCATTGCGCCACTCTACAATGGTCTCTCGAACACGTCGGATCCCGTTGTAGTTCAACGGAATACTTGGCGATCGGTGATGGACCTCATCGATCATTCTTCTATCTCGTCGTCATTGCTCGATCGTCTCCGCATTCTAGCCAAAACTTTCGACACCGATCATTGCGCCTTGGCCGATCGGTGATAATCTTAGCGATCATTGCCCACATATGGCGATCGACTTCCCACATATGGCGGTCGATGCGGCTTTAAAGCGATCGATCGAATACCGGTCGAACTACATTCGACTCGGGCGATCATTGCCATTACATGACGATCGGCGGTGTGTGAAACTCAAACTTAACATAAGTTTGAGCTTTCGATGGTCGGGTAAACCTTAACCCTTGCGGTCAAGTCTCCGACACTCAGCCATTCGGCCAAGTTCACCTAATGAGCTACTTACATTTCACTCATTCTCTCATCTCACTCGAAGTCCCTCGCCGAAGCTCTCTTCGTTCGTGGCCACGTCCCTCGGCAGCATCAAGCGCACGACTCTGCAATGCTCCTTCGCATCTCTTGCCTCCGAAGTCTGCTTCCTTGGCTTCACTTCAAGTCATCTCGTCCGGCGGTCCCTCGGCAGCATCAAGCGCACGGCTCTGCAATGCTCCTTCTCCGACTCAGGCACAAGGTTGTGAGGGTGAACCCGCCAAGGCTCCATGTGTGAATTACTAAGTCTTGCAAGACTCCAACGCACATATCAAATAACAATACCAACCTAACTTAAACCCTTTGCCACACACATCAAAACCTTATCATGGCAAGAGATTGCCCTAACACAAGGTTGCCGCCTAACCTTGTTGTCGCCCAGCTTTTGTGCCGCCATCCAAGCTGCTGTCGGCCATCCTCCGGCGACCCTCCGGTGACTCACCTTGGTTCCGGTGACCAAGGGTTGGCCGCCCATCGTCCTTTGACCGGCGCAAATCCTTCACCAAACAGTCTAGTTTTATGGACAACTTGTTTGCTTACATGTCAGAGCGTCTTTTGGACGATGTTTGGAGCTCCAATAGCGAATACCTTGCAAGGGATTTGATCTCCGATAATCCTCATAGGTGGAGGACGAAGGATTCGTCAATCGGTTGATGAATACCTCTCTAGAGAAGCGAGTTTTGGGGACTCGTTTTCGAATCCGAATTTTGATTCGGATTGTGATCCTCTCTCGATCACATCGTCTTCGACACGAGGCTAGTGACTCTTACGAAGAGGAGGCTTGTGACTTTGTGAAGCCATCCTGATGATACTTGGCGTGGATATGGATAGAGGCGATTCTAGCGAGAGTCGCTCCGGTTGATGTCATTCCCACTGCACGTGAACCGCCAGGTATAACTAGAGTAATTTCTTTTATTGCTAAATTTGAAATTTCGATTATATCTACACATGTTGTACTATGCATATGTGTGATGTGTGTATTATAATAAATTAGATTTATTGCTTTTTAATTCTTACGCTGTGCACATGTTTACGAAACATGTTCGAACACACACTCGCCGCAGTGCCGGAAACCCAATAGTGGTATCAGAGCCCAGGTTGTGTTTCGACATAATCATAAAATTATTTTGTGATAGTCGTAATTGTATTTATCGAAAATTTCTACTTTTGTATAGTTTAGAAGTATTTATGGAAATTTTTTAATTTTGGAAAGTCTAGAAGTATTTATGGAAATCTTCTACTTTTGGAAAGTTTAGAAGTATTCATAGAAATTAACAATTTCCATAAATAAAATATATGATTAGATTTGGAAATTTGTTTCCTAATTTAATCATGATTTGATTTGAGAAATCAAATCTAAAATATATTTTATTTCCATAAATAGGTTTGACAATTTAGGAAATTTGTTTCCTAAATTAAATTTGACTTTCCTTAATTGAGACCTTCCATAAATAAAATATGTGATTAGATTTGGAAATTTGTTTCCTAATTTAATCATGATTTGATTTGGGAAATCAAATCTCAAACATATTTTATTTCCATAAATAGTTATGACATATAAGGAAATTTTATACATGCCATAATTGTATGTCATGTAATTGCATTAGATGCATATCATTATGTCATGCGTGTCGTGACATGTAGGTGTATGTCATGTATGCAATGCCATGTAGATAATAGTTATTTGCATGCAAAGAGGATGAGACATAGAAACCCTTATTTAATATTAAAGCCTACACCTTCCATTAATATGGTTAGAACCAGAGTTTTGTTTCCTGTTTGGGTTGTTGGACTCTCTCCAAACCCGGCTCGAACTTGAATATGTTCAAACCATGAAATAGTTTAATACTAATATGGTAAGAGTCATAGGTCAATCGTTAGCTTTGGTTATTGAACTCTCTCCAAGGCGAGCTAATTGGTTGAATGCGCTCTAACCATATTAAAATTATTTCTCGATTAATGGGTTGGCTTTAACTTGGAGCATCGACTTGTTGGACTCTTTCCAAGGTCGATGTGAAGGGAGGTGAAGTTGGGCGCTATGCATATGATGCATACTTGTTAATGAGTTAACAACCCGATGTATGTGTGAACATTCAATTAGTTGATAGCACATTGTGATAGTTGCATATATGTGATATGCAATCGGTATATTTGATACCTACCATCGTAGCTATGAATGACTTGTTAGACTCTCTCCAAGGTTATTCATATCTATGTTGGATATCAGCCCATTCAGAGATGGACCTACGATCTCCCGATGTGATTTTGGGGTTTTTGAAATTCGAAAAATGAATGTGACTTGTAAATGTATGTTGATGCATTTAAATCATCTTTCTCATATATGCTCGTTTTGTATTTCTAGGTTAATCGATTGATCATGATGTCTTTGAATTTGCACTCTATTTTGGATTCAAATAAATTGACTGGGCTGAACTTCTTGGACTGGCTTTGAAACTTGAGAATTTTTCTCAAGGTGGAAAAGCTTGAGTATGTCCTCGAAGCGCCTCTTCCCGCCCGTCCTAGTGATGATGCAACACCGGACCAATTATTGGGCCATCAGAAACATGTGAGTGATTTTGAGCAAGTGAGTTGCATCATGCTAGCCATGATGTTACCCGAGCTGCGGAAGCAGCATGAGCATATGGATGCTCATACCATAGTCTTTCATCTTTATGAGTTGTTTGATGAGCAAGTGAGATTCGAAAGGTTCGAAGTTTCCAAGCTCCTCTTCACCTCTGAGATGCAAGAAGGTTCATCTGTGGTACTGCTCAATATGCTGAAGACTGTGGAGCCTTCTGTGAAGCATGAGCAGGGGATGGTGTTGTTAGTTGATTCCTCGAAGAAAGGTTCTAAGAGGAAGTCAAAGGAACAACAGGAGTGGAAGAAGAAAAAGCCTAAAAAGGTAGAACCATCTCAAAAGGGCACTTGCCATCATTATGGCAAGGAGGGCCATTGGCGAAGAAATTGCAAGATTTATCTTGAGTCTGTGAAGAAGAATAAGGCATCAGATGCCCCATCTTCTTTAGATATCTTCATTATTGATTGTCATTCTATTTCCTCAAACACTTGGGTATTGGATACTGGGTGTGGCTCACATATATGTAATGACATACTTGGGCTAAGGAATAGAAGAAGACTCGTCAAGGGAGAGTCAAATTTATGTGTTGGGAATGGAGCAAAGATTATTGCACTTGCCATCGAAACATATTTATTGAAACTCCCTACAGGACTTGTCTTAGAACTGGACAATTGCTTTTATGTTCCATCGTTGATAAAGAACATCATTTCTATTTCTTGTTTAAATAGAAATGGATACCATTTAACTTTTAGTAATAATTGTTGTTACATAACTTTGAATGGCGTTCTTTATGGGTCTGGAACTTTAAGCAATGATATTTATACGTTGGACGTATCCAGCGACATTTTCAATATCGAAGCGAGCAACAAGCGTGCTCATAAGAATAATCAATTAGACTCCTACATGTGGCATTGTCGTCTTGGCCATGCAAGCAAGAAATGCATGTCCGAATTACACCGATGTGTAATTCTGGAATCATTTTAATTGGATTCATACGATACATGTGAATCATGCTTAAAAGGCAAGATGACTATGTTACCTTTTACAAAAGGTGAACGGGTGGGAGAGTTGCTTGGTCTAATACATACTGATGTATTCGAACCTATGTCAACTCAAGCTCTAGGAGGCTATAGCTACTTCATTACCTTCACCGATGATCACTCACGGTTTGGTTATGTGTTATTGATGAAACACAAGTTTGAAGCCTTTGAAAGGTTCAAAGAATTCAGAAATGAAGTAGAGAAACAACATGACAAGAGTATTAAAATACTTTGATCGAATCGAGGTGGTGAATACTTAATTCAAGAGTTTCTAGATTATCTAAGAGACAATGGTATATTGTCTCAATGGACTCCGCCATATACACCGCAGCATAATGGTGTATCTGAGAGGCATAACCGGACCTTGTTGACATGGTCAGGTCAATGATGAGTCATGCAAATCTTCCCAAGTCCTTTTGGGGCTATGCACTTCAGACAATTGTTTACTTGCTAAACAAAATGTCAACCAAGGTAATCTCTACTACTCCATATGAGATATGGAATAGTAAGAAACCTCATGTATCTTACTTGAAGATATGGGATTGTTCTGCTTATGTGAAGTGGATGGTATCAGACAAATTGGATGTCAAGTCTGATAAATGTCTATTTATTGGATACCCTAAGGAAACAAGGGGTTACCAATTCTATCATCCTGTGGAACAAAAGATGTCTGTTTCAAGGCATGTTGTGTTTCTAGAGAAAGAGTTTCTCTTGCAAGAAAATAGTGGGAGTGTCGTTGAGCTTGAGGAGGCTCGAGAGACTCAAATAGACATTGATGAGATACCTGGTGAAGCACCATAACTGATAAATCATAGTGACGAGCCATCGGCTCGACCTATTGAGACACCACCTCTTCGTAGATCTAGTTGAACCCACAATATTCCTGAGAGATATGGATTTCTTATAAGTGAATCGAACGACATGTTACTCATTGATGATGAGGAGCCTACCAGTTATGAAGGAGTTCTAAAAAGTTCAGAAAGGGATAAGTGACTTGACGCCATAAAGTCGGAAATGGATTCCATGTATGAAAATCAAGTTTGGAACTTGGTTGACCCACCTGAAGGCATAAAGCCTATAGGGTGCAAGTGGGTTTTCAAGAAGAAAATGAACATGGATGGTAATGTGATTACCTATAAGGCAAGATTGGTGGTAAAAGGGTATCGTCAAAAGCAATGTGTTGATTATGACGAGACATATTCACCTGTTGCTATGCTTAAATTTATTCGGATGCTCCTAGCCATAGCAGCTCATTACAATTATGAGATATGACAGATGGATGTGAAAATAGCTTTCCTTAATGGAAATCTACTCGAGGACGTGTATCTGATACAACCTGAGAGTTTCACATCGATTGATAAAACCAAGGTATGTAAACTGCGATAATCCATATATGGACTGAAGCAAGCATCGATGAGATGGAATATTCATTTTGATGAGACAATCAAAAGGATTGATTTCTCACAAAATCCGGACGAACTTTGTGTGTACAAGAAGGTTAGTGGGAGTGCAGTCGTGTTCCTAGTATTATATGTCGATAACATATTACTAATAGGAAACGATGTTTCTATCTTATAGTCAGTTAATATTTATTTATCCAAGACATTCTCCATGAAAGACCTGGAAGAAGCAACTTACATCCTCGGGATTAAGATCTCTAGGGATAGATCGAATAGGTTGCTTGGTCTTTCGCAGTCTACATATATAGACCGAGTGCTAAAGAGGTTTAGCATGTTGGAATCCAAGAAAGGTTTCCTACCCATCAGACATAGGATATACCTTTCGAAGTCTATGTGTCCCCGCATAGAAGATGAGAGGATTTGCTTGAATAAAATTCACTATGCATCCGCAACAGGATCTATCATGTATGCTATGTTATGTATGAGGCCCGAGCATATACCAGTCTGATCCAGGAATGGATCATTGGGTGGCTGTTAAGATGATCCTTAAGTACTTGAGAAGAACTAAGGGTCTGTTCCTAATATATGGAGAAGGGGACATCGTGTACGTGGGTATATGGATGCTGGCTTCCAAACAGACATGGATGATTCCAAGTCTCAGTCTGGGTATGTATTCACCTAGAATGGAGGCACAATAAGTTGGAAAGGTTCCAAGCTTGACACTATAGTGGATTCTGCAACTAAGGTAGAATACATTGCAGCTTCGGAAGTAGCAAAGGAAGTGGTTTGGATCAAGAAATTCATCTCTGAACTTGATGTGGTCTCATCAATGATTCAAACATGTGCTTCGTCGCTATCATCTGATCAGAGAGATCATTAGTAGGAAGGAAATATAAATCGAGTAGATTCCTACTGAAAGGAACATAGTAGATCCTTTAACTAAGGAATTACCTCAAAGTAAGTTTGAGGGTCATGTTAGAGCTTATGGTATTGGATACCTTAGCGATTGGCATTAGGCCAAGTGGGAGTTTGTTAGTAATATAAGAGAGGTGTCCTAAGGCAATCGCCTTATGGTTGTACCATTTATTTGATAAATAAAGATTCACTATTTGAGTATACATGTTTTCATGTATTTGATTAGATCTTAAACTTATTTACTAAATGTTCACAATACGATTCACAGCATGAGAGAATTTGTGATTGGATCACAACTAGTAAGTATCTCTACATGTGTAATTGTGATGTATTGAAATTATCCCTAGTCGATGAATTGATGGATTTGGACAACATCAATTCTGTCGAGACTAGCATGAGGTATACTCCTTGGTGTATCCAAGCAGCTGATTCTCACTGGCTGGTGACATTATGATGTCCGGAGTTAATTGTGGATGCTAGTTATGATAACTAGTTCATTGGAGTGACCAGCTGTAAGACTTCATATGGTTCTCTATATATATGGATATGTCAATGAAGTTCTTACTGTAGCTTAAGTGCGATGTTCCTTTGACTTGTAGTATTCAAGTCATCTTGGTCATGAAGACTTATGCTTTGACATCTTAAGCAAGCATCTCTGAGGAGATGTTGACCAGGGATGATTGGGTATAAGTCAAAATGCCCGAAGGTATTTGAATAGCCAATAAAGGATTCACCACTCCTTGCAAGGAGATGTATACCCATGCCCTCTCATCGGATTATTACTAAAGTCTTTGGCCAAAGAATTACATGTTTAGAGTAAGGTACTCTTGGATACATGTGCAGTAACTAGAATCCGTAAGATGAGGAAATGATATTTGGGCTAGGTGTGACGTATGTTAGGGCAATCTCTTGCCATGATTAGGTTTTGATGTGTGTGGCAAAGGGTTTAAGTTAGTTTGTTATGTTGATTTGATATGTGCGTTGAAGTCGTGCAGGACTTAGTAATTCGTATATGGAGTCGTGGCAAGTTTCACATCTCATGACTCGGTCCGAGTCGGTGAAGGATTGCTTTGCGAAAGCCGTGCACTTGGAGCATCGGAGGGACCGTCGGATGAGGAGCTTGGAGTGAAGCCGGAGGAAGTAGACTTCGAGGCAAGAGATGCGAAGGAGCATTGCAGAGCCGTGCGCCTGATGCTGCCGAGGGACGTGGCCGCGAACGAAGAGAACTTCGAAGGCGAGGGACTCCGAGGGATGAGAGTGAGCGAATGTAACCCGGATAGGGGTAGTAGCTCGTAGGTGAAACTTGGCCATTTGGCTAAGTGTCGGATGAGATTTCCTGACACCAGTCGACTGCCATGTCATGGCAGTCGACTGCTCTGAGTCGATGGTTTGATCGACTGGTCTAATATGGCTGAATCGTTGATCACCGATCACGGCATGGGCAATGATCGATGGTTGACTACCGATCCGCTAAGGGACGCTGGCCGATCGATGACACCGCACGCGCACGTAATGGAGTTGATCTCGCGGAGCACTCGACTGATTGACATCAGTCGACTGGTGGGTGCCATCAGTCGACTGATGCCAATACTGTTGGATAGAATCCAATGTGGAAAGCGGCCGTTATTGGGCAACGACTACAGGAGCAGTCGACTGATCGAGGGCATCAGTCGACTGCTCCTGTGTCAATGGGAAGAATCCCTCTTCCTCTATAAAAAGGAAGAGGATGGGGCTTTGGGAGGTTAATGCTTGAATGCCCAACTACTCCCAAAGTTCCCTAAATGGTTTTCCACTCTTCTACTTGCTCTAATCTTCATTCTATTGTAGAAGAGTGATCTTGATTGTAAATGTTACCTCCACCTCGCTTGGTGCAAAGGAAAGACCAATAGTGGATTAGTTTTGGCGGAGTGATTCACCGAGGACGAATCGGATTGTGGATTAGCGGCATAGCCGTGAACCATATTACATCCTTGTTAGCATTGTTTGTTTATCTTTTGCTTTGTCTATTTTTATTTGTATATTCTGCTTGCGCTAATCTTTTGTAGACAAACAATTTACGACATCCATCGTACGAGGGCTATTCACCCCCCTCTAGCCGGCCGATTCTATCCCCAACAAGTGGTATCAGAGCCAAGGAAAGCTTGTCGAGGACTAACCGCCACAACAAGCAACTTTCAAAATGGCCGGCTCCAACATCCATCCACCGAAGTTTGAAGGAGAATTCGCTTGGTGGAAGAAGCGAATGGAGGTATTTTTCGAAACGAATTTTGATATCATGATTACAATGGAATCCGGTTTCGTTTTGCCTAGGGATGAAGAAGGGAAGCCAATAGAGAAATCTAGGTGGACCAAAAAGCAAAGGGAAGAGCACCTTGCAAATTCAAAAGCCAAGCACCATCTCTTCAATGTGCTCCCCCAACAAGAGATCAACCGAATTGGGGAATGCTCAAGTGCCAAGGAGATGTGGGAGAGATTGGTTGAACTTCATGAAGGTACTTCGGAAGCCAAACTTGCAAGGAGAGACCTCCTCCGCTCCCAACTATCAAATATCAAATTGGAAAAGGGAGAAAAGGTAACATCATTACATTCTAGGTTTAAGGAAATATTAATTGGGCTAACAAGTGTAGGAGAGAAGCTATCAAACCGGGATATGGTCATGAAGGCCATAGATGCCTTTCCCCGGTCCTCAAGATGGAGCTCCATGGTGGATTCATTTTACATCTCCAAGAACTTGGAAGTAAGTACCTTGGAGGAGTTTTTCTCAACAATGGAGCTCCACGAAATGAGGCTTGAAGGAATACAAGAAGAGCCAAGAATCCAACCTTCAAGAGGAGTAGCTTTGATAGCAAACAAGGGGAAGAAGAAGATAGAGATCCCCTCCTCCTCCGATGATGAAGCTTCTTCCTCCTCCTCCATGGATAGCACGGAAGAAGCGTATATGGTAAGGAGGGTAAGACGTGCTTTAAAAGGTTTTCATTTTAATAAATCTAATGATAGGAGGAGAAGACCAAGAGGAAAGGTGATTTGTTATAATTGCCAAGGGGAAGGACATATAAGGGATAATTGTCCTCTCCTAAACAAGAGCAAAGAAGAGAGGAAGAAGAAAGAAGAAAAGAAAAAGAAAAAGGGGAGTAAAAAGAAGGAAGAAGAAAAGAAGGTCAAGGAAAAAGGAAAGGTCATGACTCTCAAAGCAAAGACATGGGATGACCTTGCTTCCTCTTCCTCATCCGATGAAGAAGAGCATGTCTACTCAAATTTAGCACTAATGGCTTTTGATGATTTGGATTTCTCCTCCTCCTCAAATGAAGAATCAAGCTCAAGTGGAGAGAGCTCAAGTGATGGGGGAGCCTCTACTTCCTCATCCTCCTCATCAGAAGAAGAAGACATGGAAACTATGGTAACAAATCTAACTCCCAAGAAAAAAGTTTCCATGGTCTCTAGCCTAACTAGGGATTTATTTAGAGCTAAAAAGAAGAACGAAAGCATGCTAGATAAAATTAAGGACTTAGAAAATAAGTTAGAAAAAGCATGCTTAAATGATGATAATATTTCTTCTTGCCATGATGATGCATGCTCACATGAATATATGTCATTTAATGTTAATGATGCATGCATAGAAGAAAATAGGGCTTTAAGGGAAAAGGTAGATTATTTGACAAAAGCCCTAGAAAAATTCACAATTGGCTCAAACACCTTGAACATGATTATAGGAAGCCAAAGAGCTAGCTTCAATAAGAAAGACCTAGGATACAAAGAAAAAAAAAATGAAAAGGCCTATAAATGCCTAATTGCTAGGGGACAAGATAAGAATAAGGTAATAGCTAGAAAATGGATCCCCAAGGAGTATTTAGTGAACCCTATAGGCAAGAATTTGTATTGGGTTCCAAAATCCATCCTTAAGGGTTAGAAAACCCCTAGGGTAGTCAACCATATGCAATTGACCTATATCATATTTTGGTTGACTTAGGATGGCGGGACAACATTTTTAAATAGTGTTAGGTGATGATAATGTGCCTATAAATAGTTAAAAATACTTAAATCATGATGATTAATGTAATTGCTATGTATGTTTGCAATCATGATTTATGATTTTGATATTTGGCACATAATCATGAGAAATAGGGTTAAATCAGGCTTTAGGTGATACTTTGCTTATTATCATTATATAATACCTAATGCATGATTATAATTTGATGAAAAACATGTATTTCATGATCATAATGTAGAATTCATTCATATATGTCATTATGATCATGTGGATTGTTAGGGTGATACTTAACCTTGATAGAATTGCATGAATATAAATGGTTAAGTGTATACAAATACCCCCTAGGATACATCTCATCCTCACTATAGGCTACCATGATTGAAAACTTAGCATGAGTGAGATGTTAGGATGATACAAATGTCCACTAATACCTATGACATTTAGATGGTCATTTAAGGTATCAAAATAGCAATAATAGACCAATCATGGGGAAGGCTTATGTTTAATTCATAGACATATTGCCCAAAGATCATGGTTGGATATTTCATATGTTTTCAAAACAATTTCTTAATCTAAAATCTATGTATTCATGTTTTGAAACAATTGGAACCAAAACTAGGTGTTAAACTTGTTACTCACATGATCAAAAACCTAGTGGTTTTTAAACCTTTTGAATTTTTGGCAAATACGTGAAAATATAATGATTTTTCATGAAGACATATTTTTCACTGATAAAGAATCTTACAAAAAATATGTTCCCCAAATTTCATGATTTTTCGAATTTTTTGGAATTTTTAATGCATTTCTGAATTTCGGTCCGAAAATCAGAAAGTTCTGAAAACCGCGTGCCAGTCGACTGGTAGTCTAAACCAGTCAACTGATGGCCTGAAAATTAGAATAGTAAAGGCCGAATTCAGGTTTTAGAATAATTTTTGGTATTTTCCTTCTATTAGACTTTATGCCATGAGTTTATAACTTAGTGTTAATCTTTTTGATGGTGTCAAAGGGGGAGAAAATATTATGTTTAAGTAAATTATGATAGGGGGAGAAAATTTGGAGAGAGAGTTTCATGGATTAAGGGGGAGTTGCATGTTGCTATATCATGTTTATGTTTACATGCTTTCTTACCTTAGAAATTTTTATCAAATGTTTTTACCTAACTTAAACGGATTGCCACACATCAAAAAGGGGGAGATTGTTAGGGCAATCTCTTGCCATGATTAGGTTTTGATGTGTGTGGCAAAGGGTTTAAGTTAGTTTGTTATGTTGATTTAATATTTGCGTTGAAGTCGTGCAGGACTTAGTAATTCGCACGTGGAGCCGTGGCAAGTTTCACATCTCATGACTCGGTCCTTGAGTCGGTGAAGGATTGCTTTGCGGAAGCCATGTGCTTGGAGCATCCGAGGGACCGCCGGACGAGGAGCTTGGAGTGAAGCCGGAGGAAGTAGACTTTGAGGCGCAGGGGACGTGGCTGCGAATGAAGAGAACTTCGAAGGCGAGGGACTCCGAGGGATGAGAGTGAGCGAAAGGTGAAACTTGGCCATTTGGCTAAGTGTCGGATGGGATTTCCCGACACCAGTCGACTGCCATGTCATGGTAGTCGACTGCTCTGAGTCGATGGTTCGATCGACTGGTCTAATATGGCTGAATCAAGTTGATCGATCACGGCATGGGTAGTCGATCGATGGTATCGATCCGACCGCTAAGGGACAACAATGATCGATGACACCGCGTGCACGGCACGAATGGAGTCGATTCGCGAGCACTCGGTGATTGACATCGGGCCGATCGGTGGGTGCCATCGATCGGTGATGCCAATACCGTTGGATAGAATCCAACGTGGAAAGCGGGCGTTATTGGGCAACGACTACAGGACCAGTCGACTGATCGAGGGCATCAGTCGACTGCTCCTTTGTCAACGGGAAGAAACCTTCTTCCTCTATAAAAAGGAAGAGGATGAGACTTTGGGAGGTTAATGCTTGAACGCCCAACTACTCCCAAAGTTCCCTAAATGGTTTTCCACTCTTCTACTTGCTCTAATCTTCATTCTATTGTAGAAGAGTGATCTTGATTGTAAAGGTTACCTCCACCTCGCTTGGTGAAAAGAAGAGACCAATAGTGGATTAGTTTTGGCGGAGTGATTCACCGAGGACGAATCGGGTCGTGGATTAGCGGTGTAGCCGTGAACCACGTTACATCCTTGTTAGCATTGTTTGTTTATCTTTTGCTTTGTCTATTTTTATTTGTATATTCCGCTTGCGCTAATCTTTTGTAGACGAGCAATTTACGACATCCATCGTACGAGGGCTATTCACCCCCCTCTAGCCGGCCGATTCGATCCCCAACAACGTAGTCAACCTAGTGGGGACTGACACTATAGACAATGTCCTGAACCAAGTGGGTATAAGATGAGTGAAAGGAATGGGGCATGAATCATTGTAGCTGCCGAAAGAGTTTCAGAAATAGTTCTGGATCAATCGTTGATCTTTTCGGTTAATTGGGGATCATGATGTACTACTAGGTGTAACTCATGATCGTTCTATAATTAATGGTTAATTATAGATGGCGAACATAAACCGAGAACCTATTTGGTCACACACACAACGAACGTAATCCGAAGGATTTAAAACGATCTTGAGAATGAGATTCTCATACCAAGAGAAAATAGGTTTGGTTGGACCAAACAAGGAGCGAGCTTGAAATTGTTTTAGTCACAATGGAAGCATGGATGGGCCATGTCTTATGAAGACATGATGGATGAACCAAATTGGTTTGGTTCTAATCCAATGGTGAAGAATAAACCAAAGGGGTTTGGTTTGTTTTAAATGAATGGACCAAAGTTAGTTCGGTTCATTTTAACTTAAAATAGACCAACTCGGTTCGGTTTATTTTAACTTAAGTTATTGGAGCGGGTTAACGGGTTTTGGTTATGAACCAATAACCGTTAGGAGAATGTGTTCTCTATAAAAACATGGCTTAAGGGTTTTTCGTTGAGAACTTGTGTGTTGGAAAACCTAGCCACCCTCTCCCTCTCTTCTCCTTGATGCCGCCCAACAAGGTTGCCACCCAGCTTTTGTTCTGCCGTCCAAGCTACTGACGGCCATCCTCCGGCGATCCTCCGGCGACTCACCTTGGTTCCGGCCACCAAGGGGCCATCCTCCTTTGGCTGGAGAAAATCCTCCACAAAGTTGTCCAGTTTTCTGGATAGCTTATTTCCTTACATGTCGGAGCGTCTTTTGGATGATGTTTGGAGCTCCGATAGCGGCTACCTTATCGGGGATTTGATCTCTGGTAATCCTCATAGGTGGAGGACGAAGGATTTGTCAATCCGTTGATGAATATCTCTCCGGAGAAGCGAGTTTTAGGGACTCATTTTCGAATCTGAATTTTGATTCGGATTGTGATCCTCTCTCGATCAGATCATCTTCGACACGAGGCTAGTAACTCTTACAAAGATGAGGCTCGGGGCTTTGTGAAGTCATCCCAACGATACTCGACGTGGATACAGATAGAGGCGATTCTAGCGAGAGTCGCTCTGGTTGATGTCATTCCCGCTGCACGTGATACGTCAGGTATAACTAGAGTAATTTCCTTTATAGTGAAAGAGCTCTCAGTCAGGTTGTGCGGCGATCCTGGTTTAGAGAGTGACACTCTCCCTTCTCTCTAGAGAAGGCATCAGGGAAGGCTGCCACAATCGGTGAAAGGAAACGAAATGATGATTGGGATCCTCTAATGGAGGGCATCGAACGGTGAGAGCGGGCTCTGTGAAGCTACAGGTATGTGTCTGCTTCGCTTGTGAAACTAGTAGTTTTCACGGCAGGGAAGTTGGCACTGACAGTACAATCGAAGTGTGCAGCTCCGGTGGCCAGCAAGAGGTGATTGCTGGCTTGAGACAGCTGAGAGATGGTCCGGAGAAGAAAGAGGAGGCCAATCTGATAGTGGGGAAGTTTGGAAAATATGACCTAAGGGAGACATGGCAAAGGGAAAAGGGTGGGGCAAAGGGAGATACCGGGACAGTGCAGAGACTTGCATAGTTAATAGACAAGAGGTAAAACAGGGAGATAGCGGCTGCGGTTCCCACAGATGCTCTGTTTGTCTCAGAGGATTGAGGCGAAATTGAGGTGAGGCATTTGACAATGGTGAAAGCGATTACAAAGGTTACGGGGAGTGAATGCAGCCCTAGACAAGCAATCTGCAGGTATAAGAAGGAGTTGAGGCGAACACATAAGAGTCATAGTCAATCCCTCTGCTACCGGCGGCCCAAGGTGCAATCAGTGAAACGAAATCCGCAGTGCGCGGACCCTAAGCAATAGGAACGATCTGGGCGAATCTCTAGCACTGATAGTGTACCCCCAAAGCAGCTACTTCGCCGGAAAATGGCCGACAAGGTCTAACGGCTGCGACAGAACTTTGCCTCACCTGGGAAGAAGAAGACTAAGCTGGCAACATGGTCTGATCTGACACCACTTATCTGAGCTAGACCAATAATCAAAGGAAGGAGATTTCAAATCAAACTCAATGGTTGTGAAGTGTGGAATTTGAATTCAAATGTAAAGGGTTAACGGGCCGCTGCCCACAAACCTCTAATTGCAAGTGACTGCCATGGCAACCGGCTAGCCGACGAGGAGGGGTTGGAAGCGACTGGACATCTAGGGTATAACAAATAGGAACATCAGGAGAAATAGTCAAAAAGATTCTCTCATCAAACCACCTATCCAGGAAGTGCAATCAGTGATAGCGCAGCAGGAAACCCTAGCATCGGAATGTGGCAGGGTGGACCAGCAGCAAGAAAATGGGCAAGGAACAAGAAGATGGGCGGACCTTTTTAAGACAAACATGATATGTTCAGAGGACATTGCCCTTCAACTGGTATCCAAATAGACTGATAAGATAAGGTTAACAACAGAAGACTAGGAGTCTATTGAGAAATTAGTTGGGTTTTGTTTAATCGGAAGATTCTTGGGGTGTTTCCCTGGATGGAAGGCAGTTAAGGAGCTCACTGCATGATGGAAAACACCACACAAGCTACTCACTCAAAATTCCCTCTGGCTAGTGTTTAAATTTGCATCGCAAGAACTCTGTGATGGCGTGCTTAAGGGAGGGTCGTATATAGCTTATGGGTGTCCCTTATATTTGAAAGTCATGCTCCAATGCTTCACTTTCCAGGAGGGCATTCAGAATCAACTCCCCATATGCCTACAAATATATGGGTTTCCCATTGACTGCTAGACCCTTTCTGCATTGAGCAAGATCGCTTCTCAAATTGGTACACGACTATTTACTGACAAATTCACCAAGAACCGGGAAAGGGTCAATTATGCGCGAGTCTTGGTGGAAGTGGATATAACAAAACCACCTCTAACTGGGCTGGAAATTACGCTGCCAGATGGGCAAGATGTGGAGTTGGAGTTCAAATAGAGGAAAAGCTGAAATTCTGCATGAATTGCAGGCAAATGGGGCATTATCAGAATAATTGCACTGTTGCAGGCCGGCCGGTGGCCGGTGATCCTCCGGGGAAGTCCACAGCCAAGTTTGGACATCATCATGAAGACTTCCAACCAATTGAGGGAGATAACACAACAAATACAGTGACACCCAAGGAAACTGGCATGTTACAGTATCAGCCTAGGAAACATCAACAAAGGAAGAAACAAACAAGCATAACTCCGACAAGTGAACCAGGTCAAGCTTCAGCAGCAATGGGATCTCCGAGATCATCTCCTAAGACAAAGGAATATAGAGCTAAAAGGAAAATGCAAAGTGATCAGCAGGCTAGAATACCAACATATTTGACAGATATTGCAGTCAGAACAGTAACAAAAATAAATTCAGTATCAGTTCCATCTATTCCTTTGATTCAGAAACCACCAACATTGATTTTAGCAAGTCCACAGTCTAAACAATTGAGCAATCATGAGGAAGAAGTGGACCACCAAGCCACTGGACAGAGAGGGAAAATTAAATTCACATAGTCAAAGGAGCTGGAAAGGAGTGGGCTGTCAGATTCAGTATCGGGAACATTGCGAGGTAGATAAATAGGCAGTTATCAGAGCAACTGCACTGTAGCTAGCCGGCCAATGGCGGGAGATCTAATGGGGAAGTCAATGAACAGTACTGGCCAACACCAAGAGGACGTGCGACTTGTTGAAGGGGCTGCTGCATCCAAAGCTGATAAAACTGAAGGAGCTGGCATGCTACAGTGTCAGACTGATAAGCAAACAACTCTAGCTCTGACCAAAAGTCCAGTTCAAGCATCAGCAATAATGGAATCCCCGAGATCAGGCCATAGAGCAGCAGAATATAGAGCCAAAAAGAGGATACATGGTGGTCAACAGGCCAACATAACATCACAATTGACAGCTATTGTAGATGAAACAATAACAAGTAATACTGCAGTATCAGTCACAGCAACACCCTTGAAACAACACCCATCTGCAGTGAGGTTGGAAAGTCAACGACTCAAACAAATAGTCAACCAAAAGGGAGGAGCAGACCACCAAGTCAAGGAACAAAGAGGACAAGCTAAACCCACACATCTAAAGAAACCAGAAAGAAATGGGTTGGCTAATTCTGTATCAGGGACAGATTCTGAAATTACAGTTTTAGTATCAGAAATGGCCATGCAAAACAAACCACACTGCAATTATCAGGCTACCAATGCGAGGAGGGAAGGACCATGTGGGGGGAGCACGAACAACAATAAACAGGGGGCAATGGTTCACAAACAAAATAAAGGGAAGGAGCAATTAATATCTGGACATGTGGCAGTAGGTGCAGATACAACTGGTCCAATGAAACAACCTGAACACCAAAAGTCACAGCAGGATTCAATGGCTCAAAAGGTAAACATTACGTTAGGAGATAAGAAACAAGTCATGTGGAACAAATGCAATGACATAATGGCAACAAAGAGCATTGAAGTTCAAACTGAAGCTGGACAGGTGATACAGTCTTAATGCAAGGTCTCCTCAGGACAAGGCTATAAAAAGCAAGATACAATACTAGTTGTATCAGAAGATGTGCTAGGAAATGACACCATGAATAGGCTGGATGGAGGACAAATGTCAATGAACTCTGAAACAACAAGGGGGAAAATAGTGGAGTCCATATTAGTATCAGCAGCAGCTGGGTATAAGAACATTCTGGCACAGCAACAGAAACAATTGGCACAAGAGAATCAGAGTACAAGTCAAGGGATTAATGAAAGTAGAGGTCAAATTAATGATGCAACATTACAAGGAGGGAAAGAGAACCACAGTGGCAAGGACCCTAAAGGAAATGAAACTGAATTGCAACCTGAAATGCAATCTGGAATTGGGTAGCAGTGCAAAAAGCATGAGATAAATGACTCCAATATACAAAGACAAGAGTGCAAAGAAAATGATGGGAGTCCCTGGAAAATTCAAACCCAATCTAGAACACACAAGAAGAAAGCAAAATTGGAAGAGGTAATGAAGGGAAATGAAATACGGCAACAACAAATTCAGAAGAATGGCAAGCAAAGCAGTTTCCACTAACACTGCAAACAGAATCTGCAGCTGAGAATGATTACTGACAATTGGATACAACATAGAAGGGATTGGCTGATCTCATAGACAAAGAGGAGGGGGAAATTCTTCCAGAAATTAGTGCAGACAGGTCAGCACCTCTCGATGCAGATACAGATGCAGACTACCCAGAGCCAAGCAATGTGGAAATAGAGGAGAGAAATAAAGTCAAAGGGGGTACCACCTCCAAGGATCCCATAATCATACTTGGCCTCCCAACTTCAGATTGGATGAAGAACAAATATAAAGGAGAAGAATCTTGGATGGAGCAGGTAGACCAGCGTGGGAATCCAGAACAGAAACAAATGCAGCAGCAGGAGTACACAGGGGAAAATGGCAGCAGAACAACAATAAGAGAGCATCAAGAGGGGTCCAAGCAACAAGAAAGGAATGGTAAACATAGTTGTCGACAGATGTCGACAAAAACATTATGAAGATAGGAGCGTGGAACATCCAGGGCCTCAATTCAGGCCTCAAACAGAGGGAAGTCACTAGACTCCTCAAAACACAAAATTTAAGTGTGTTGGGTCTCATGGAAGCAAAACTAACCAACCAAGCGTATCAACACTTCAAAACCAACAGTCTACAACAATGGGAAACATATCAACAGCTTGGAGAATCTAAAAGAAGTAGGATACTGCTCATATTGGATGGAAATTATATTACCCTTACAATAATACAACAATGGGAAGACCAATTCATTCATGCAACAATTTTGGACAAGAGCACTAGGGAAACATATTCTATCACTTTTGTCTATGGACAACTTTCCATAACCTCCCGAAGAAATATGTGGTCAGGGATCCAACATTTGGCAGAGGGAATGACACTACCATGGCTCATATTGGGGGACTTCAACTCACCCTTGACACCATCAGATAAAAAAGGGGGTATTGATGTCACAGCTTATGCAACTGTCGATTTCCAAGAGTTTGCAATGATAGCAGGTGTGGAGGACCTACATTCCCTAGGATGCCAATATACTTGGACAAACGGGAGAGTGGTGAGTAAACTTGACCGGGTCATGGTTAACCGAGTATGGCTAGAGATGGACCAAAGCAGTTTTGTAGAATTCAAAGCCCCAAGAGTACACTCAGATCATGCCTCATGTGTGGTTTCAGTTTTTGAGAATCAATTCCGTAGGCTCAAACCTTTCAAGTTCTTTAATATGTGGACTCAACATCCTCATTTCCGTCAACTAGTACAAGAGGAATGGAATCTAGCCACAACATGGTGATCACAAGGGACGGCTCAATATAGACTTAAAAGAAGACTCACCATACTTAAGAAGGGATTAAGGATCTTGAATCAACAACATTTCCAACACATCCAAAGCCGAGCCAAGAGGGCCCAAGAGCGGCTTGAAATTCTGCAAAGTAGTGGTCTAGGTCAAGGGATCATGGATGATCACTATAAGGAGGCAAAACAACAAGCGAATAAACTTGCCTAAGTAGAATATCACTTCTACCTTCAAAAGGAAAAACACAATTACTTCAAAGGAGTGGACCGAAACACACCTTTCTTTAATGCATTGGTCAAGAGAAACAACAAGAGGAGGGAGATAGTAGCGGTGGAAAAAATGAATGGAGAGATCACCATGGATGCCGAGGAAGTAGCACAAGAATTTGTTCACTATTTCCAAGAATAGTTGGGTGGTAAGAGGGATAGGGCTGCATTCCGGGATGATTGTATGCAATATGGGAGGATGCTTACCATGGAACAAAAAACTCAGCTCACCCGGATGCCTTCACCCGAGGATATCAAAAAAGTACTCTTTGAGATAGGTGAACTCAAAGCGGCAGGGCCTGATGGATATAGCTCCAAGTTCTATAAAGAGGCATGGACAACAATTGAACAGGACTTCACCGAAGCTATTATGGAATTCTTTCAAAATGGGAAGCTCCTCAAATCATGGAATCACACGCACATTAGCCTAGTTCCAAAGAGTGAGCATGCTAGCAAAGTGCAAGACTATAGGCCCATATCCTATTGCATAGTATTTTATAAGGTCATCTCCAAGATCCTTGCTAGCCGATTATCAGGAGTCACAGATCACTTGCTGAACCTAGCACAGACAACTTTTGTCAAGGGAAGGACTATCACAGATAACATCTAATTAGCCTAGGAGTTGCTAAGGCATTATACCAGGAAGAGGATCTCCCCTAGATGTACCTTGAAAGTGGACCTGCAGGAAGCCTTTGACTCAGTACATTGTGATTTCTTATTGGATGTCCTCAACTCCCTACAGTTCCCACCCATCTACATCGCATGGATCAGAGAATGTATCCCCACCATGTCGTTCTCTATAGTGATCAATGGGTACACACATGGATACTTTCGGGGGGGGGGGGAAGAGGACTTAGACAAGGGGATCTGCTCTCACCTTATCATTTTGGCATTTGAATGGAGTATCTATCCAGATCCTTGGCAAGGGCAGCTACTAGATCTGATTTCAGATTCCATCCCACATGTGAGCACTTGGGGATCTCCCACCTGATATATGCAGATAATCTATTGCTCCTACCCCGTGGAGATGTACCTTCGGTTAGAAGACTGGTTGATTGTTTGGCACAGTTTTCACAGATGGCAGGACTTAAGGCCAATGCAACCAAATCGAGCTGCTACATGGCGGGTATAGATGATCAGACCAAAGCCCAGATATGCACTATCACTGGCTTCCAGGAGGGAGAGATGCCTTTCAGATACTTGGGAATCCCATTATCCTAAAAAAAGCTAAAAATTTCAGATTATAGGATTCTTTTAGATGGCCTCTCCAGGAGAATTAACGCATGGCCGAAACAAAGCCTATCCTATGTAGGGAAAGGCCAGCTCATTGCATCGGTTCTGTAGGTGGTTGAGTGTTACTGGATGTCCATATTACCCCTGCCAACCGGAGTTATCGAGCGCATCCATAGTATGTGCCGGGCTTTCATGTGGACGAGCAAGAATCCCCCCATTGCATGCTCAGCTATATGTGGGTAGAAGGAGGAAGGTGGTCTAGGCTTGAGGGACTTGAAGTCTTGGAACCTTGCACTGCTAGCAAAGGTCCTATGGCATATACAGGACAAGCCAGACTCACTATGGATATGATGGGTACATCATCATTACCACTAACAGTCTAGTATTTAAGGGCGAACACTGAGGCATACAAACTCTCCACTTATGAAGAAGATTCTGCACATCCGAGATAGTATCATGGCTACTGCAGGTAGTCCCACTGTAGCGTTGCACACATTGGAGGCATGGTTCAGCAGAGGGCCAAAAGGAGTGGGGAGGGCATATGACCATTTAAGAGAGCACCAGCCGAAGAAATCATGGGTCAGGACTGTATGACAGAAGGACATTCAGCCAAACCACCAGTTCACACTATGGCTGTTGGCAAATGGGAGGTTGTCCACCAGAGATCGACAGAGCTACATAGAGGACAGGGGATGTGCCTTTTGCAGGATGGAGGAGGAGACCCAGGCTCATGTATTTTTCAGATGCTAGATCATCAGGCAGTTGTGCGGACGGGTGAGGGGGTGGCTGCAAATGAGACCAGAGATGAGCACGTACAGACGAGCACTATGCATCTTCAGACTTCATTACCGGAGGGACTCAGTCTAGATGAGAGCACGACATCTAGCCCTAGGAGCGACAGTACACTATGTTTGGAGGGCTAGGAATGAGATTAGATTTGAGGATTCCCGGTTTGATGAGGAGAGGATATTTAGGAGGATACAGATACATGTATATAGAGCTCTTAATGTGTCCCATGTAGCTTGAGGGAAAAAAATTGCAAATTTTGGGCATACGAGTGAAATAGTGCCCTGGCCACTATTCACCCAGGGCAGTTTAAAAAAAAACTTGCAGATTTTGGGCATACAGGTGAAATAGTGCCCTGGGAACTATTCACCCAGGGCAGTTACACAAAAAAAAAGTTATGTAGGTTAGGGGATATGGGGAGAAATAGTGCCCTGGGAACTGTTCACCCAGGGCACTATTTGGAAAAAAAAAACTGAGCAAAAGCAGCAGGTTTTTTGAGTGTCTTGGTGTTGTTGTGTCCTGTGTCCTGTATTGATCTTTAAAAAAAACGGAGCGGAAGCAGCAGGTTATTTGAGTGTCTTGGTGTTGTTGTGTCCTGTGTCCTGTATTGATCTTTTATATAAAAAAAATAGAGCGAAAGCAGCAGGTTATTTGAGTGTCTTGGTGTTGTTGTGTCCTATATTGATTTTGATGGTTGTATAGGTTGTATTTTGATGGTGAATAGATCCACCATAAATATCTATCTAGTCCGCAGCAAACGGCTCACGATAAAGACTCGTCAAATCCGTTTATGGTTGCAGCTTTGCCTAAAAGTCGTACTAGTGAATAGGGCCACCGGAATGGCCTATCTAGTCCGCAGCAAACGACTCACGGTAAAGACACCGCAAATCCGTTGACAGCTTACCACTTGCTAAAAGTGGGTCCACGACACTTGAGAGGTTGCAGATAGAGGATGGAGGACAGAAGACTCAGATAGGATGTGTGGATCAGCTCACAGGACCAGGTCATGCAGGGATTGCATTAGGATGGGGTGCATTCCGATACGGGATGAGAGATTGCCACAGGATGCGGTCATACTTCCCTCTACCGCAGCATGATGAGAGAGGGAGGACTGACCGCTATGCACAGGAGTGTTTTGGTATGTGAGCGTGATGGTACTCTTGAGAGCACATGTACTCTACCCTGGATGTCTACTCAGATCGGACATTTCGTCGGATATGACATGTGTAGACTCCTTGGATCATGTATGTTTGTGCTATTTTGATGATATATATATTTACCTTCATAAAAAAAAGAGTAATTTCCTTTATTGTAAAATTTAAAATTCCGATTATGTCTACACATGTTGTACTTGCATGTGTGTGATGTGTGTGTTGTAATAAATTATATTTATTGCTTTTTAATTCTTCCACTGTGCACATGTTTACGAAACATGTTCGAACACACATTCTCCGTGGTGCCGGAAACCCAACACTCTGTAGGATAGAAAGTATATGGTGGATGTATGTTATGTGCGACTGTGCATTCATGTCATTTACATGCATGCTAGCGACTTGGTCTCCCTTGTGGTTGAGAGAGTCATCAGTCATCCTGCCTCCACGGTGACTTTTGGTAGTAATAGCTGGTGTGAGGGCAGAACATTTGTTGTGCCACACTCGACCACTATATACGGTGGTAGTTTGAGTTGCGTGCAGTTGTCCTATGTGTGTGGCACTCGACCACTCATGGGTAGTGACTGTCAAAGTGGCCTACAGTAGGGAACCCCATTGTGTAGCTAGTTCATTACTCTTATATGCTACTTGTTCATATTGCCCATTCGACCACTCGAGAGTAGTGGTTGGTGTTGAGTTGGGACAGTTGTCATGTCGTGCCACCGAGGCCACACTGGGGTCATGGTAGCGGTTGGGGTGAGCAGGCATGACCATGCATTTTGATTTGCCGTGTTGTTATGGCATTTTGCATATTGACATATATATATATATATATATATATATGGATGGTTGTGATTAGTATATCTATAGATGCAGTCTATATATATGCTTGGTGTGGTGTTGGTAAAATTTGTTTGTATGCATTTGTTTGTACATTATCATACATGCTACTTGCATTTTCAATATGGTTGGGTGTGGGATACTTGTGTATGAGTTGGTCGGACTATTGGATACCTTTGACTAGTATCATGATGTAGTATGAGTTAGACCAGATTTATGGTTTGTATTTGTTATAGAATGTTAGTAAGACAGTTGTTGATTACGGAGTTAGTATTACTCTTTATGTTGTATATTGTGGATATATGCCCTGGTTGGATGAGTGTACCGTAGCAGACTTTCAGGTATGTCATCACCTTACATTTATCATTTATTTAGTTGGTATATGCATGTATATATATACTATACTGGTGTATACCTGATGTACCTTTAGGTTATATTGTTGACTTACATGTGATATTTGATATATACATGTTCTTGTTAGGGCAATCAACCTATGTATGATGTGATTTTGATGTGTGTGGCAAAAGGTTTAAGTTAAGTTGTTATGTTGATTTGATATGTGTGTTGAAGTCACGCAGGACTAAGTAATTCACACATGGGATTGGCTTGACAAAAGCATTAGTGGGTTCACCATCTCATGGCTCGGGTCCTTGAGTCGGTGAAGGATGACATTGCGAAACCGTGCGCTTGGTGCATCTGAGGGACTGCCGGACAAGCAGCATTGTGAAGGTAGGAAACTTCGCTTCCCACTTCAACTCAGTCGCTTGTTCATGGCGATCCCTTCTACGTCCCCGGATAAAAAAAATTTATCCTTGACAAGAGGGATTACCCAAGCTACCATTTCATCGTTGTGCTATTCGATTAGAGTGGTCACTTGAACAAACTTATTGTTCAAGCCACCAACCTCTATTCTATGAATAGCAGCGGAATAGACGATATATGGATCGCCGATTTTTGTGTTTGTATTCAGAGTCCAACTTAATTTAGCCATAAACAAAACATACAACATGCATATAATTGAAAAATAATTATAGACATAATACAAAAGAATATAAACAAGCGTTATACCTCTCGATCTTCTATTGTATGTCCTTCCTCCTTTTGGATGTCATGTGGGCGACAAACTTCCAAAAGTCGAAGCCTCCTAGATCACCAATCTTCCTTTCTTTGCTCCCTCCGAACAAAAGGAAGAATATGAAACAAAACTCTCCTCAATCTAGGACCAACCAACAAGCTCCCAACTTGAAGCTTGCCGCCGGTCCAAAGAGAAGGGAAGGTGGGCACCAGCCAAGAGCTCCAAAGAATCACCCTAACCCTTGTTTCAACCAGACAAGGAGAAGAGAAATAAGTTCTTTGGACGCCGACAAAGGAGAGGAAAGAAGAGGATAGGCGCCGGCCACCTAAGGAAGAAGAAGAAAAATATTTCCAATTTTGTGGCAGCCAAAACATCCAAGCCTCTTGCTGCCAAAACCCTAATACCTCCTTGCTTTCAATTGCCTTGCCACCCACCCTAATCCCTCCTTTTATAGAGTTAGGCTTAAGCCTTATTTTAATCTCCACCATCGGTTCTAGGGATTTAATCTCAACCGTCGGATCTAGAGATTTAATCTCAACCGTCGGATCTAGAGATTTAATCTCTACCATTGGATCTAGAGTTTTGTTTTCCATCATTGGATCTAGAGTCCATGAGGTTTTAATAGGCTACAATAGGGACCATGTGGAGGAGTTGGATCTTAGCCACCCAATGGATCAAGCCCACATAAAGTCCGATCCATTAATGATAATCCAATCCACTAGAGGATTATCATTGATCTACCTCACCAACCCCCATAAGATAACATGAGATCCATATATTATTTGTACATATTTCTCCCCGTGTTTAAGATCTCGAATGTTCATTGATTAATTAATTTACTGACAATTAATTAATCAACATCTAACTCCATGAGTAGTACCACTCAACCTTATCATCATGCCGGACCAAGTCCACCTGCAGGGTTTACATGATGAACCTTATGAGCTCCTCAAGGGGACATCATCATCCTAATATATAGGATATGGTTTCCTCCTATAATGAACGACACACCATATAAATAATATCATTTCCCAACTTACCGAGCCTATCGATTTACTCTATAAATCTCGCCCATTAGTAAAACAAAGAAATGAATACTAAGTATATGTGCTCGTTATTATATCGGGATTAAGAGCATGTACAACATAATATCTGAGGTCCGATTCGATTATGTAGTCAGCAATAAATCGAATCACCTCTATGTCGGTCCTGCTCAATACACACAAAGTGTACTAGTGTGATTCTATGGTCAAGAAAAACAAATTCCAAATCACACTACAACCATGCCAATGGTTTGTCCAAACCCATCTCGGTTGTGAGCCTTTACTTATACCCTACAAGGGACTGATAACATGATCTCCCGTGTGACACTACACACCATGTTATCTATAATGTAATATATTTATAAAATATGCATAATCATAAATAACCATAAATATGCAAACAATGATCATGTGATTCTTATTTCAAAATAAAGATGTTCATACAAAAGATAAATTTTTCAGTATACATCCCAACAATCTCCCACTTATACTAAAAGACTATGTTGTCCTCAAACTTCCATACATCTGATTCTCATTCCCTTCATATGCCTATCAAAAGCTCTCGCTGGAAGGGCCTTAGTGAAAGGATATGTCAGGTTATCCTTTGATGCAATCTTGGCTACAACAACTTCTCCTCTCTTTACGATTTCTCGTATGAGGTGGTACTTGCGCTCTATATGTTTACTAGCCTTATGGGCTCGTGGTTCCTTCGAGTTTGCAACTGCACCATTATTATCACAATAAATTGTGATAGTTCTGGGCAAACCAGGAATCACATCCAAGTCCATTAAAAAGTTCCTGAGCCACACAACTTCTTTGGCCACCTCAGAGGTCGCCACATACTCAACTTCAATGGTAGAGTCCGCCACGCATTTCTGCTTGACACTCCTCCATACAATGGCTCCACCTCCCAAAGTAAACACAATACCTGAGGTAGACTTAGTGTTATCCCTGTCTGATTGAAAGTTAGAATCTGTGTAAACCACAGGAAGTATTTGGTCTGCATGGTAAACTAGCATATAATCCATAGCCCTTCTCAGGTACTTCAATATATGCTTTACCGCTGTCCAATGTTCTTGTCCTTGATTACTCTGATATCTGCTAACCATGCCTATGGCAAAGAAGATATCCGGTCTCGTACATAGCATCGCATACATGAGGCTTCCTACTGCCGAAGCATAAAGAATTGCCTTCATCTCCTCTATCTCCTTAGACGTTCTAGGACACATCTCCTTAGATAAAGGAACTCCATGCCTGAAAGGTAGAAAACCTTTCTTGGAGTTTTGCATGCTAAAACGATCCATAATGGTGTCTATGTATGAAGCTTGAGATAAGCACAACATCCTTTTTCTGTGATCCCTTATAACCTTGATCCCAAGGATGTGTCCCACTTCTCCCAAGTCCTTCATGTCAAACTATTTGGACAACCATACCCTTACATCCGATAACATCTTGACATTGTTGCCAATTAACAAAATGTCATCTACGTATAGTACAAGAAATACCACTACGTTTCCGTCACATCTCTTGTATACACAAGACTCATCCGGACTTTGAATAAATCCATAAGACTGGATTACCACATCAAAGTGGATGTTCCAAGATCTCGAAGCTTGCTTCAATCCATAAATGGATTGATTAAGCTTGCACACAAGATGCTCTTTGCCCTTTGCAATGAATCCCTCTGGTTGCTTCATATAGATGTTTTCCTCAAGACTTCCATTTAGGAAAGTTGTCTTGACATCCATCTGCCATACCTCATAATCTATATGAGCAGCAATGCATAAGAGAATCCAGATAGACTTAAGCATGACTACCGGCGAAAAGGTCTCGTCATAATCGATACCCTCTTTCTGAGTATACCCCTTCGCAACAAGCCTTGCTTTGAAGGTCTCAATCTTCCCATCTATTCCTCTCTTTCTTTTGTAGATCCACTTGCATCCAATGGTTTTTACACCATTAGCTGGTTCTACTAGCTCCCAGACCTTATTTGAATCCATAGATTCAATCTCAGTATTCATTGCACTTTGCCAAGATATCGCATCTTTATCTTGGATTGCCTCGTCATATGTCCAGGGATCAGGTTCATGTTCGCCAGGGACTAAATCAGAAGATTCTCCCAAGAACATGAATCTATCAGATTGTCTAACAACCCTCCCACTACGAAGGGGTATCACCTGTTTATCCTCTATGACACGTGGTCAAGTGACTTGTGGTATATCCTCTTGTACCAAAGAAGTGACTTCCCCTTTCAATTCCTCCAGAACAATCTTACTCATGGGCTTGTGGTTCATGACATAGACTTCCTCTAGAAATCTCGCGTTCGTGCTAACGATCACCCTCTAATCTCTAGGACTATAAAACAAACCTCCTTTGGTTCCTCTAGGATAGCCAGCGAACATGTGTACTTCTGTACGAGGTTCCAACTTACCAGCATCTGCCCTCAGCACATGTGCTAGACTCCCCCAAATTCGAATATATCTTAGACTAGGCTTTCACCCAGTCCACAATTCTGTGGGAGTAGAAGGCACTGATTTAGATGGTACCAAGTTCAGAATATACACTGTCGTATCTAGAGCATATCCCTAGAACGAATCTGGCAACTCAGAATAACTCATCATCGATCTAACCATCTCCATAAGAGTCCTATTCCTTCGCTCTGCTACATCATTCTACTGGGGTGTGCCAGGTGTAGACAATTGGGATTGAATCCTAGCCTCTGATAAGTAATTCCTAAACTCTCCCAAGAGGTACTCACCACCACGACCAGATCATAGTGTCTTAATACTTTTACCTTGATGTTTCTCCAAATCAGCCTTGAATTTTTTGAACTTGTCAAAGCATTCAGACTTGCAGCGCATCAAGTAAATGTATCTTGAATAATTGTCTATGAAAGAGACGAAATACTCAAAACCAACTGTAGCCTAGATAGACATAGGACCACACAAATCAGAATGAACCAATTCCAACACATCTTTGGCTCTATACCCCTTGGCCTTAAAAGGCCTCTTGGTCATTTTACCCTCCAAGCAAGATTCGCAGGTTGCGAAATCTTCCATCACTAATGATCCTAAAGGTCCATCAGCTATCGACCTTTGAATTCTGCTTAGGTTAATATGTCCAAGCCTTAGATGCCAAAGATATGTTTGGTTCATCTTCGATGATTCTTTTCTCTTATTGGAATTAGAAGATGAGTTATTCACCTCTATTTGCATTGTGGGAGCTTTTGGTTCAAGTGTATACAAATTTCCTATCAATGTACCATAACAGATAATCTCTCTATTCCTTTTTATAAAAACTCTATCATTAAATGAAATAGAATATCCATCCTTAAACAATTTAGAAATCGAAATCAAATTCTTTTTAAATAAAGGTACATAAAGGCAATTCTTAAGAACCAAAACTTTATTTTTCTCAAAAGACAAATAAATATCTCCCACTGCAACAGCCGCCACCTTCGTGGCATCGCCCAAGTATATGGTAATCTCCCCCTCAGCTAGTTGTCTGGTTTCCTGGAACCCCTGCAAAGTATTGCAGACATGATCAGTGGCTCCCATATCTACACACCATGTGCCGGTAGATAACACCGCTAAACATGTTTTAACGACTAGACCAAAAGATATAACTTTGTTCTGCTTTCAGTTGGGGCAGTCCTTCTTCTAGTGTCCAGTCTGCTTGCAAGTGAAGCACTTGCCTTTCGACTTCTTCACTCCTCCTTGAGTTCCTCTCGCCACCTTTGCCCCATCTTGTTTCTTCTTCTTCTTGAATTTCAGCGAGAAACCTTTCTGCAACCATGGCACACGAAATAGTCCTCTCGCGGAGTTACATGAGCTCCGCCAATGAATACAACCTCTTATTCATGTTGTAGTTCAGGTGAAACTGCTCAAAACTCCTAGGTAGAGATTGAAGAATGATATCGACCTGGGTTTCCCTATTGATCTCAGCTCCGAGGACTTCCAACTCATTCAAATGAGCCATCATCTTGAGAACATGATCCCTCACGGGTGTTCCTTCGATCATGGTGGTCATCATCAAGTTCCTCACAGCTTTCTGCCTAGCAGCCCGATTCTGGTGTCCATAAAGCTCTTTAAGATTAAGCATCATGTCATAAGCAGTGGGCATGGCTTGATGCTGATGTTGTAGTACATTTGACATAGATGCCAAAATATAACACTGTGTCATCTCATCGACCTTGATCCACTTCTTATAACTCTCCTTCTCCTTTTCCCCAGAATCATCTGCAAGCTTAGGATGACACTCTTCGAGGAGTACATATTTGTATTCCTCAGTAGTCAAGACAATGTCAAGATTCCTCTTCCAATCAAAATAATTGGGTCTAATAAGTTTATTTTCTTTCAGTATCACAGCAAGCGGGTTGAAAGTCATTTTGAAAAAAAAACCTAAGAATCACATAGATCAAAACATTAGATTTCAAAAAATTATTGATTCCTCAAACAATAAAATTTTAAAATCAATCAACACCGAGAATATCGTATGCCACGATAGTGTGGACGTATATGAATTCTATATTTGTAAGAGGAGGTTTTACCCATTAATTTTACTATCTTGTCAATCTAACTTTTTGACAAATAAAATTAATAGTTGGTTCCTCTTCGGCCCTACAAATAAAAGCAGTGACTTCGATGGGGAGGATACTTATATTTGTATCTAAGTATTCACCATTACTCGGTGCCAAGGTAATTATCTCGAGTTATGTGTGTTAGTGAAAGCCCTAGAGCCAATCATGTGATGATTGTTGTATGGACTTTATTGTATCATATTCCTATTTATAAAGGCATGGTTATTATATTTACTTGTATTGGTGCTAAATAACTAAATATAATAATGTCCTTGAGTAGTAGGTTCTTATCTATATCAATCGATTGGTTGAATCGATAATGAGATGATATAGAGAACACTACTCTTAATCATTCCTAGTCAAATATTAACATTCAGGGACAATGTTAATGCGTAGAGACTAGCATGTAGGTCAACATGATGACTTGATCTCACAAGTCATGGACATGAGATATCAAGTTGACACATGGGTATGCATTGGAGAATGTATACTGAATAACCCGTCATGAGAAAGTATCATGGATCATTATATGAGTGTCATAAACTTTCTCATGTGGCTATTAGTATGACTATTAGTCCTTAGACCTGAAGTCACCATGGTTCCCTACATAAGGAGTTGCATACTTTGGCTTCGTCAAATGTCACCCGTAAATGGGTGGACTATAAAGGCGATTACTGGGTATGTAACAAATTATGCGGAGGGATGTGAGTGATGTAGATGAGATCTATCCCTCCTATATGACGGGGGTGACATCGATATTCTTGATAGAGTGAGACCACGAAGTGCATGGCCATGCCCAAATGAGTCAATATGAGATATTGAGCTCATTTGATTAGAGTGAGTCTACTTGGAGTTCAAGATATAGATTGTAGGATGACACGGTCTATGCCTCGATTGGTCAATCTAGATGTCAAGGATAGAGGGACATTGTCACATATTGTGAGAGTCACAATTAGTAGTCACAAAGGTGATGTTGGAGCTCAACATTCTTGTAACTTGGGTAGCAATGATGTGTTGCTAGATACCGCTCATTCTTATGTTCCTAAATTGGTTTAGGGACATTGCCAGCGTTACAAGAACCTATAGGGTCACACACATAAGGGCAATTAGATGGAGATTAGGTTCATATGATGAACCATGAGGATTAGGTTCATGGGATGAACCAAATTGGATTAAGAGTAATCCAAATTAGACTAATTGAGTTAGACTCAAGTTGATTCAAGTATTGAATGAGTCTAATTTAGATTTGATTCATCAAATCAATTTAAATTAATGAATAGAGATTCATTAAATTAAATTGACTTGTGTCAAGTGGTTAGATTTGATCAACCATGGGAGATTAGAGGTCAAGTTTGACTTGACTTGAGAGGGAAGATGAAAGGTCAAGTTTGACTTGACCAAATATCATGTCATGATGATGACTTGGCATGGTCGGCCAATGATGATGCTCCACATCATCATTGACTTATCAATTGGTGCCACTTCATGAGGGAGACCAAGAGCCATTGGAGTTACATGCATGCATGTAACCTCCCAAGCTATAATGTGGCCGGCCACTTCTTGATCTAAATAAAAAAATTGATTTTGGGTAACACCATCTTCTTCTTCCATGCATCATCTTCTTCCTTGGATCAACTTCCCTCAAGCTCTCCCTCTCTCCTTCCTCATCTTACCGAGCATCTAAGGAGTGCTAGCACACTCAAGATTGCTTTTCTCCACCTTTTGCTTGTGTGGATATCAATAGAGGAGTGTGCACTTGACGGTCTTGAGTTCCGACGAACCTTTTGGATGAGCGGGATTTGCGAAGGGCGTCGCATCGAGGGTAACGTCCTTATCATATATATGTAAGGTAGATCTAGGGTTTTTATATAAGCACATACATGTTTTAGTTTTAATACATCTTCGCAAGGATCTGTGGCCGGGGCTTCCGAGGTTTCCGCAACGCAAAAAGCGGTTTTTGCGGCTCGGAAAAACGCCAACAGTGGTATCAGAGCCACGTGCGAAGCATGTATGTGTTTCATTTTTGTAGTTTTTATATTAGATATAAAAATTACATATTTTTATGTTTCTGTAAATTTCCTAATTTTATAGAATTTTTGGGTATTTTTCTCGAAGAGTCGAAGCAACGAGTGTTGGGACACTTGTAGGCTTCAACCGTTGAGAAAAACTCTCCGAAACGGCGAGTTCTCGCTTTAGGTTTTTGGGATAGTGACTTAAGTCACTGTAGGATCGTAATAGGGACACTCGCAAAGTTAATTTTGTGAGTATGAGCACTGCCCCTATCCCCGAAAGGGACCTTATCCCGCGATCGTGCCCGGAAACCGCTTAGCGGGACCATTACAGAGAGGTGACTCATAAATTTGAAAAATAATTAGGAAAAATTATAGAAATTTTCTGTAAAAAATACATAATTTATAATTATGTATAATTCTGTGATTGTCATGGCCCAATGACCCCAATTTGATTGGATTATGTGTGTTGTAATTCATAATACGGCCTGCGTGTCATTTTTGTGGTTGTGCGTGTTGTATAGTGTATGCGACCTGCGCGTTGTGCCTCTTCTTTTGAAATTCTTGTTGTAAATAGTTTTAGACTCGAATGTAAGTCGAGATTCATATTTGTAATGTACAAAATGGAGCGGTGGAAAGTCCACTTGTAGACGAAGTTACGAGAAGGGTGCCGGCGACACATGGCGGTCAAAGGAAGCGCTTAGAGAAGCCGCTAGCCTTAGGTTGACCGTCCGATCTTCTCATTGGTTTGAGAAGATCGTAGTAGGGCCATGACTACATCACAGTTAAATGTATATATATATATATATATTTGATTTTGCTTGTATGTATGTGATGCATGCTAGTAGAATAATGCTTGTATGTATATGATGCATGCTAGGATAATTTTCTTGTATGTATGTGATGCATGCTAATATAGGATAATAAAGGCCTCAATGCGTATATGATACACATTACGATTAGATTAGATCATAATCGAATCAACTCGAAAATGCCTACCGAGCCTTGATACCCATCACTACCTCGATCATTTGTTGTTGTTGAATCTGCCAAAGCAGAGCAACGCATATTATCTTGGTAGGGTGCGGAGGGACAATCTTGGTCCTGCCTATCACGCTTGGGTTAGAGTAAGCTCAATTAGATTGAGCAAAGCTAGTTAACTCAATTGGATCGAGTAGAACTATAGGCATATTCCAACCGTTGGAAAGATAGGATAAGATCGCATTTACACTAAATCTTGGGTGATTTAGCCAAAGCTAACTCAAGGTCTTTTGTAAATGTGGGTCTTGATCCTATAAACAAGAGTTGCATAGAGATATAATCGGTAATGTGTTACCCACCGATCGTACTAAGTCTTGGGCGATTTAGCTAAAGCTAACTCAAGGCTTAGTATGATGTGGATCTTGTCCCGCAAGAATTATAGCTAGTTTGTATGAATCTAGTAATGTGGTTTGACCACATCCATAACTCGATTCTACAAAATTCCTATAATTCAGTGGGAGCATCATTTGATTAAAGGCCTAATTAAATGATAAAAGGAATATGATATTAATTCTCTGCATTGTATGTTGTAGATAACTTTGTCGACAAACACGAACACTCTCTCTCTGCGTTCTGTCCTTGAGAAGGACAAGCTCAATGGAGAAAATTTCCTGGACTGGTACAGGAACCTGAGAATTGTTCTCACCCAAGAAAGGAAGATGTACGTCGTGGAGCAGCCCATTCCGGAGGCACCTCCTGCCACTGCCTCGCGAGCTGACAAAGATGCTTACAAGAAGCATCAAGATGATGCATTAGATGTGTCATGTCTAATGCTCGCGACCATGAACTCTGAGCTTCAGAAGCAACACGAGTTCATGAATGCTTATGATATGGTTGGACATCTTCGTCATCTATATCAAAGACAAGCAAGGTATGAGAGATATGAAGTCTCTAAGGCATTGTTTGGGTCCAAAATGCAAGAAGGGACTCCCATAGGTCCATATGTACTCAAGATGATTGGGTACGTAGAAAACCTACAAAGGCTGGGATTCCCACTCGGCCAAGAGTTGGCCACTGACCTAATCTTGCAATCTTTGCCACAAGACTACAATCAATTTGTCATGAATTACAACTTGAATGAAATTGATAAGTCACTGCCTGAGATGCTCAGTATGTTGAGAACTACTGAGCTTAACCTTAAGAAGGGAAAATCTGACACCATTTTGATGGTGCACAAAAAGAAAGGCAAGGGCAAGCCTAAAGGTAAGGGAAAGTCCCAAGCCAAGGGCAAAGGCAAAGAACTTAAACCCAAAGGAGGGGTAGCCAAGGAAGGGGCTTGCTTCCACTGCAAGAAAGTTGGACACTAGAAGCATAACTGCAAAGCTTACTTGGAAGATCTTAAGAAGAAAATAAGTGAGACTTCTACTTCAGGTATAAATGTTATAGAAGTCAATCTATCTATTTCTTCATCATGGGTATTAGATACCAGATGTGCATCTCACATTTGTACCAATGTGCAGGCGCTGAGAAACAGCAGGGCATTGACAAAGGGGGAGATGGACCTACGAGTAGGCAATGGAACAAGGGTTGCTGTTGTTGCTGTAGGAACTTATGATCTATCTCTGCCCTCTGGGCTTGTACTAGAATTAGATGAATGTTGTTATGTGTCTGCCTTAACTAAGAACATAATTTCGGTTTTTTGTTTGGACAAGAAAGGATTTACATTTATAATAAAGAACAAATGTTGTTCAGTTTATTTAAATGATATGTTCTATTGTAGTGCACCTCTAATGAACGGACTCTACTTTCTAGACTTAGAGAGCCCTATCTATAACATAAGTATAAAAAGGTTCAAGTCAAATGAGTTGAACCAAACCTATCTCTGGCATTGTCGCTTAGGTCACATAAATGAGAGTCGCTTATCTCAGCTCCATAAGGATGGGCTGCTAGACTCATTTGATTTTGAATCATATAAGACATGCGAGTCTTGCCTTTTAGGCAAGATGACCAAGACTCCCTTTAGTGGACACAGCGAAAGAGCAACAGACTTGTTAGGACTTATACATAGTGATGTATATGGCCCTTTCAATGTTGCAGCTAGAGGTGATTACAGGTACTTCATTACATTTACTGATGACTTCAGTAGATATGGTTATGTATATTTTATGACACATAAATTAGAATCCTTTGAAAAGTTCAAAGAATTCAAGAATGAAGTACAAAACCAGCTTGGCAAGAGTATTAAGATACTTCGATCAGATAGAGGTGGTGAATACCTTAGCCATGAGGTTCGTGACTATCTAGCTGAGTGTGAGATTCTATCCTAACTCACTCCTCCTGGAACACCACAGTGGAATGGTGTATCCGAAAGGAGGAATCGTACCCTATTAGATATGGTACGATTTATGATGAGTCACACAGATCTTCCTATATCCTTTTGGGGATATGCTCTAGACACAGCAGCTTTTACCTTTAACCGTGTACCATCCAAGGCTGTCATAGAGACACCATATATGATATGGACAGGGAGAAATCCCAAGATGTCTTTCATGAGGATTTGGGGTTGTGAGGCTTACGTTCGACGTCAAGTCTCAGACAAACTGGGACCCAAATCCGATAGGTGCTATTTTGTTGGATATCCCAAGGATACAAAGAGATATTACTTCTACATTCCCAGTCAGTACAAAGTGTTTGTGGCAAAGACTGGAGTTTTTCTAGAAAGAGATTTTGTTTCTAGAAAAACTAGTGGGAGTACCTTCGATCTTGAAGAAATTCAAGATAAGGACCATAACACTGAGGCCTTGATGGAGGTTGAACAGGAACCACAAAGTGTTGTGGGTGATGAGGTTGTTGCACAAAGAGTTGTGGAACAACCACCTGTTCAGGTAGACCTACCTCTTCGCAGATTTGATAGGGTACGTCGTCAGCCTGAGAGATACTCATTTCTCTTGTCTGACCATGATGACGTTATGCTCATTGAGAATGAGCCTACCTCCTATCAAGAAGCTGTGATGAGCCCAAATTTTGAGAAATGGCTAGAGGCCATGAGGTCCGAGATGGAATCCATGTACACCAACCAAGTATGGACTTTGGTTGATCCACTTGAAGGGGTCAAACCCATTGGGTGTAAGTGGGTCTTTAGGAGAAAGACTGACATGGATGGATTTACGCATACCTATAAGGTCCGATTGGTGGCTAAAGGTTTCAAGCAGATTCATGGTATTGACTATGATGAAACCTTTTCTCCAGTGGCAATGTTTAAGTCCATTCGGATCTTGCTTGCATTTGCAGCATACCACGATTATGAGATCTGACAGATGGATGTCAAAACCACGTTTCTGAATGAAAACTTACTCGAGGATGTGTACATGACACAACCTGAGGGTTTTGAAGATCCACAACATACTGAGAAAGTATGCAAGCTGCAAAGGTCCATTTATGGGCTAAAGCAAGCCTCTCGGAGCTGGAATCTTCGATTCGATGATGCGATCAAACAGTTTGGTTTCATCAAGAATGAAGATGAACCCTGTGTCTACAAAAGGGTTAATGGAATACAGTTGTATTTCTTGTATTGTATGTGGATGACATACTACTCATTGAGAATGACATCCCTTCGCTACAGTCTGTGAAGACTTGGCTAGGGACATGCTTCTCAATGAAGGACTTAGGTGAAGCAACCTGTATTCTAGGCATCAAGATCTATAGAGATAGATCTAAGAGATTGCTTGGCCTAAGTCAGAGTACATACATTGACACAGTATTACTACGGTTTTCCATGCAGAATTCCAAGAAGGGACTTCTGCCGATGTCACATGGTGTGAGTCTTTCGAAGACTCAAAGTCCCTCTTCTAGAGAGGAGAGAGACCGCATGGATAAGATCTCTTATGCATCTGCTATAGAATCTATCATGTACGCCATGCTGTGTACTCATCCTGATGTCTCGTATGCTTTGAGCATGACGAGTAGATACCAGTCAGATCTAGGTGAGCGTCACTGGATAGCAGTCAAGAATATTCTTAAGTACTTGAGAAGGACTAAAGAATATTTCTTGATATTTGGAGGCGATGAAAAGCTAGCTATAAAGGGTTACAGCGATGCCAGCTTCCAAACTGACCAGGATGATTATAGATCGCAGTCAGGGTTCTTGTTTTGCTTGAATGGTGGCACTGTAATCTGGAAGAGTTCCAAGCAAGAAACAGTTGCTGATTCTACAACAAGAGGCCGAGTATATCGGTGCTTCCATCTCATTCGAGAGATTATCGATAGAGGAGATGTGAAGATTTGCAGAGTACCCACAGAGCCTAACATCGCAGATCCCTTGACCAAGGCTTTGGCACAGAAAAAGTATGATGATCACACTAGGTCATTGGGTATTAGATACTACGGTGATCGACACTAGTGCTAGTGGGAGATTGTTAGTGAAAGCCCTAGAGTCAATCATGTGATGATTGTTGTATGGACTTTATTGTATCATATTCCTATTTATAAAGGCATGGATATTATATTTACTTGTATTGGTGCCAAATAACTAAATATAATAATGTCCTTGATTAGTAGGTTCTTATCTATATCAATCGATTGGTTGAATCGATAATGAGATGATAAAGAGAACACTACTTTTAATCATTCCTAGTCAAGTATTAACATTCAGGGACAATGTTAATGCGTAGAGACTAGCATGTAGGTCAACATGATGACTTGATCTCACAAGTCATGGATATGAGATATCAAGTTGACACATGGGTATGCATTGGAGAATGTATACTGAATGACCCGCCATGAGAAAGTATCATGGATCGTTATATGAGTGTCATAAACTTTCTCATGTGGCTATTAGTATGACTATTAGTCCTTAGACCTTAAGTCACCATGGTTCCCTACATAAGGAGTTTCATACTTTGGCTTCGTCAAACGTCACCCGTAAATGGGTGGACTATAAAGGCGAATACTGGGTATGTAACAAATTATGCGGAGGGATGTAAGTGATGTAGATGGGATCTATCCCTCCTATATGACATGGGTGACATCGATATTCTTGATAGAGTGAGACCACGAAGTGCATGGCCATGCCCAAATGAGTCAATATGAGATATTGAGCTCATTTGATTAGAGTGAGTCTACTTGGAGTTCAAGATATAGATTGTACCGAGGATGACACGGTCTATGCCTCGATTGGTCAATCTAGATGTCAAGGATAGAGGGACATTGTCACATATTGTGAGAGTCACAATTAGTAGTCACAAAGGTGATGTTGGAGCTCAACATTCTTGTAACTTGGGTAGCAATGATGTGTTGCTAGATATCGCTCATTGCTTATGTTCCTAAATCGGTTTAGGGACATTGCCAGCGTTACAAGAACCTATAGGGTCACACACATAAGGGCAATTAGATGGAGATTAGGTTCATATGATGAACCATGAGGATTAGGTTCATGGGATGAACCAAATTGGATTAAGAGTAATCCAAATTAGACTAATTGAGTTAGACTCAAGTTGATTCAAGTGTTGAATGAGTCTAATTTAGATTTGATTCATCAAATCAATTTAAATTAATGAATAGAGATTCATTAAATTAAATTGACATGAGTCAAGTGGTTAGATTTGATCAACCATGGGAGATTAGAGGTCAAGTTTGACTTGACTTGAGAGGGAAGATGAAAGGTCAAGTTTGACTTGACCAAATGCCATGTCATGATGATGACTTGGCATGGCCGGCTAATGATGATGCTCCACATCATCATTGACTTATCAATTGGTGCCACCTCATGAGGGAGACCAATAGCCATTGGAGTTACATGCATGCATGTAACCTCTCAAGCTATAATGTGGCCGGCCACTTCTTGATCTAAATAAAAAAATTGATTTTGGGTAACTCCATCTTCTTCTTCCTTGCATCATCTTCTTCCTTGGATCAACTTCCCTCAATCTCTCCCTCTCTCCTTCCTCATCTTGCCGAGCATCTAAGGAGTGCTAGCACACTCAAGATTTCTTTTCTCCAGCTTTTGCTTGTGTGGATACCAATAGAGGAGTGTGCACTTAATGCTCTTGAGTTCCGGCGAACCTTTTGGACGAGCGGGATTTGCGAAGGGCGTCGCATCGAGGGTAACGTCCTTATCATATACATCTAAGGTAGATCTAGGGTTTTTATTTAAGGACATCATGTTTTAGTTTTAATACATCTTCGCACGGATCCGTGGCCGGGGCTTCCGAGGTTTCCGCAATGCAAAAAGCGGTTTTTGCGCCTCGAAAAAACCCCAATAATGTGCCTTCCGATGGGGAAGTACACACGCTCCTTAATAATTTCCTATAACCATATTCGACCTTGTGATCCGCAAATCATCCGATGTGGAGGAAGACACTCAGAGCCGACACGCAAGTTTGTTTGCATCACATGTCAAATCATAATGGAGGCCATGAGAATTTATAAAAATATCCCTCTCCCACTTAGTAATTTAAAATTGAGGAATTTTCTAGCCTATGACATCCATTTCAAACAATAAGTAATAAATATGAAAAAGAAATATTTTCCAACTATTATGGCTTTTGTCTCCAATATGTCTCCCGTCGTATCGCCATCTCGCCTACTCCTCCCTACGCCATGTACAAGCCATCCGGAGATCCGAGCCGAGAAAAAAAATTATTTTAATTTACATCCATCGATCCTATACTCCACGAGGGAGTGTACATTAAATCTAGATTGAAAGTAAACTAAAATAAAAGGAGTGGCTAAACAATGTCGTATCTAATTACAAAAATTAAATACTAGTCTCGTCAACCCCGAGGATTCAACAAAATATACAATTACACACATACAATCACATACACACATATGACCATAATAGTTGGATCCTATGCCTGCACCCAAAAAGTTAACCTATGCACATCCTACTATTATCCGACACATATAATAAATGAAAAGTGCATAAAAGTAACCGAATCCTAAACACACAAAACTGAAAACCGAGGCTCTGATACCACTTGAAGGTAGAAAACTTCGCTTCCGACTTCAACTCGGTCGCTTGTTCATGGCGATCCCTTCTACATCCCCAGATAAAAAAAAATTATCCTTGACAAGAGGGATTACCCAAGCTACCGTTTCATCGTCATGCTATTCAATTAGAGTGGTCACTTGAACAAACTTATTGTTCAAGCCACCAACCTCTATTCTACGAATAGTCGCGGAATAGATGATGTACGGATCGGCAGTTTTTGTTTTTGTATTCGGGGCCCAAGTTAATTTAGCCATTAACAAAACATACAACATGCATATAATTGAAAAACAATTATAGACATAATACAAAAGAATATAAACAAGCGTTATACCTCTCGATCTTCTATTGTATGTCCTTCCTCCTTTTGGACGTCGTGTGGGCAACGATCTTCCAAAAGTCAAAGCCTCCTAGATCACCAATCTTCCTTTCTTTGCTTGCTCCGAACAAAAGGAAGAATATGAAACAAAACTCTCCTCAATCTAGGACCAACCAACAAGCTCCCAACTTGAAGCTTGCCGCTGGCCCAAAGAGAAGGGAAGGTGGGCGCCGGCCAAGAGCTCCAAGGAATCACCCTAACCCTTTTTTCAACCGGCCAAGGAGAAGAGCAAGAAGAGCTTTGGACACTGGCAAAGGAGAGGAAAGAAGAGGATAGGCGCCGACCACCTAAGGAAGAAGAAGGAAAATATTTCCAATTTTGTGGCCGCCCAAACCTCTAAGCCTCTTGCCGTCCAAAACCCTAATACCTCCTTGCTTTCAATTGCCTTGCCGCCCACCCTAATCCCTCCTTTTATAGAGATAGGCTTAAGCCTTATTTTAATCTCCACCATCGGTTCTAGAGATTTAATTTCAACCGTCGGATCTAGAGATTTAATCTCAACCGTCGGATCTAAAGATTTAATCTCTACCATTGGATCTAGAGTTTTGTTTTCCATCATTGGATCTAGAGTCCATGAGGTTTTAATAGGCTACAATAGGGACCATGAGGAGGAGTTGGATCTTGGCCACCTAATGGATCAAGCCCACCTAAAGTCCGATCCATTAATGATAATCCAATCCACTAGAGGATTATCATTAATCTACCTCACCAACCCCCATAAGATAATATGGGCTTCATATATTATTTGTACATATTTCTCTCCGTGTTTAAGATCTCGAATGTCCATCGATTAATTAATTTACTGACAATTAATTAATCAACATCTAACTCCATGAGTAGTACCACTCAACCATATCATCATGCCGGACCAAGTCCACTTGTAGGGTTTACATGATGAACCTTATGAGCTCCTCAAGGGGACATCATCATCCTAATATATAGGACACTGTTTCCTCCTATAATCATTGGCACACCATATAAATAATACCATTTCCCAACTTAACAAGCCTATTGATTTACTCTATAAATCTCGCTCATTGGTAAATCAAAGAAATGAATATTAAGTATATGTGCTCGTTATTATATCGGGATTAAGAGCTTGTACAACATAATATCTGAGGTCCGATTCAATTATGTAGTCAGCAATAAATTGAATCACCTCTATGTCGGTGCTGCTCAATACACACAAAGTGTACTAGTGTGATTCTATGGTCAAGACAAACCAATTCCAAATCACACTATAACCATGCCAATGGTTTGTCCAAAACCATCTCGGTTGTGAGCCTTTACTTATACCTTACAAGGGACTGATAACATGATCTCCCGTGTGACACTACACACCATGTTATCTACAATGTAATGTATTTAGACAATATGCATAACCATAAATATGCAAACAATGATCATGTGATTCTTATTTCAAAATAATGATGTTCATACAAAAGATATACTTTTCAGTATACATCCCTACACATTGAAGTGAAGCTAAGGAAGTAGACTTCAGGGCGAGACGCGAAGGATGACATTGCAAAGTCACGCGAAGGATGGCATTCGAGGGACGTGGCCGGACGAAGAGAACTTTGGCAAGGGACTTCAAGGGAGATGAGAGAATGAGCAAAGTGTAACATAGCTCATAGGTGAACTTGGCCGAATGAATAAGTCAAGTGTCGGATGCTCAACTGAGTGGGTCGAGGTTTTACCCAACTGTCGGATGCTCAAATATTGGTGTTTAAAGTTTTACCCGACACCAGTTGACTCATATAGATATCAGTCGACTGCTCTAGGTCGATGGCACTCGACTGGTGCACGTTTGGTGTTCGACTGAAGCTTTCTGGCCTGACAATCGACTACTAGGGTTTGACAGTCGACTGCTCAACCATCAGTCGACTACCAAGGGAGGATAGTCGACTGATCGAGGTGAATTTGGGCACAAAAGGTTTTGGAGTCAACTGATCACTTCGGTTACTCGAATGATGGGGATGGTCAGTCGATTGATGTGGGAGCCATTGGCTGGAAGCTAACGTGGATAAGGTCATTGCAAGGAAATGACTACAATAGCAGTCGACTAATGACTTCATCAGTCGACTGCTCTGTGCCCAACAGAAAGAATAGCCTCTTCCCTATAAGAAGAGGCCTTGGGTCTCTTTGGGAGGTTAATGCTGCATCTCTAAACATACTCCCAAGTGCCTAAACAATTTTTACTCCTATTCCTTGTGTTTATTTACATCTTATTGTAAGAGGGAGTAATTCTTGTAAGAAAGGTTTACCTACACCTTGAAGGAGAGACTAGTGAAGGTTTAGGAGTGATTCACCTGGAATGAATCGGTCCATGGATTAGCAGCAAGGGTCGTGAACCACGTTACACAATTGCATTAGCGTTTGCATTCTCTTAACTTCTTGTATTTGTTTCAATTGTCTAAATTAGCATATATTCCACTGCGCTAATCTTTATCGTAGACAATTAAGAGCGAGCAATTTCTATCGTACACATCGAGGGCTATTCACCCACCTCTAGTCGGCCACCGATCTTCCAACAAGTGGTATCAGAGCAATGAGCTTGTCGCGGACTCATCGCCAACACAAGCATGACAAGATGGCCGACTCCAACATTCATCCACCCAATTTCGAGGGTGATTTCTCTTGGTGGAAGAAGAGAATGGAGGTATTTTTCAAAACCGACTTTGATATCATGCTTATCATAGAAAATGGTTTCGAGATACCTAGGGATGAAGAAGGGAGAATGCTCAAAAAATCAAGGTGGACTAAGAAGCAAAGAGAGGAGCACTTGGCGAATTCAAAGGCCAAGCATCACCTATTCAATGTGCTCCCTCAACAAGAAATTAATAGAATTGGAGAATGCGCAAGCACCAAGGAACTGTGGGAAAAATTGGTAGAGCTTCATGAAGGGACATCCGAGGCCAAGTTAGCTAGAAGAGACCTCCTCCGCTCTCAATTGAACAACATCAAGCTAGATAAAGGGGAGAAGGTATTATCTCTTCATTCTTGGTTTAAAGAAATTGTTAACGGTTTGTCAAGTGTAGGTGAGAAGCTCTCCAACCGGGACATGATTATGAAGGCTATTGATGCATTCCCCCGGTCATCAAATTGGAGCTCCATGGTGGACTCATTTTATATTTTAAAGAATCTAGAGGTAAATACTCTAGATGAATTTTTCTCTACTATGGAGCTTCACAAAACTAGACTTGAAGGGATAGTAGAAGAACCAAGCAAAAATTCAAGGGGAGTAGCACTAGTAACCAACAAAGGGAAATAGAAGAAGATAACACCCTCCTCATCCGATGACGAATCATCATCTTCTTCATCAATGAATAGCAATGAGGAAGCATATATGGTAAGGAAGGTAAGGCGTACATTGAAAAATTTTAAGTTTAACAAATCTAATGATAGGAAATGGCCTAGAAGAAAAATCATTTACTACAATTACCAAAGAGAGGGACACATGAGGGATAATTGTCCCCTCTTGAACAAAAGCAAGAAAGAAAGAAGAAAGAAGGAAGACAAGAATAAGGGGAGCAAGAAGAAGGAAGAAGAAAGAAAATCAAAAGAAAAAGGGAAGGATAAAGCCCACAACCTTAAAGCGGTGACGTGGAATGATCCATCATCCTCATCAGAGGAAGAACAAGCATTTACATGCCTTGCACTTATGGCGATAGAAGACTTGGACTCCACCTCCTCGGAAAAAGAAGAAACAAGTTCAAGTGAGGAGAGCTCAAGTGTAGGGGGAGCATCCTCATCGGAATCACAAGAAGGAGATTGGGTAAGTGAGGTAACAAATCTCCCTCCCAAAAATATTGCTTCAATGATTTCTAGTCTAACTAAGGACTTATTTAGGAGTAAGAAAAAAAACAAATGCATGCAAAATAAAATTAAGGAATTAGAAGAAAAACTTGAAAATGCATGCTCACATGATGATTGTATTTCTTCTAGTATTAATGATGCATGCTTAGAAGAAAATAAGGCCTTAAAGGAAAAGGTAGATTTCTTAACTAAGTCCCTAGAAAAATTCACAATGGGCTCCAATACCCTAAATATGATCATTGGGAGCCAAAGGGCTAGTTTTAACAAGAAGGGCCTATGATATAAGGGATCAAAAAATGAGAAGGTCTACCATTATTTAATAGCTAGGGGTCAAGCTAAAACTACAATGATAGCTAGGAAATGGATCCCAAAGGAATACTTGGTGAACCCCATTAAAAAGAATTTGTATTGGGTTCCCAAGTCAATCCTTAAGGGTTAGGAGAACCTAGGAGAGTAAACCATAATTGGACTTTACTTATATCATGTTAAATGGTTGACTTAGGATGATGTGGGTGATAATTTTTAACTTAGTGTTGGGTGATGATAATGTGTAACCCATGAATTGATGTTTAAATCATGATTTATGCTTGATATTATACTTGATAAATAATCGTGATTTATGATTTAGATGGTCATGCTTAAATAATACTTGACCTTGATAGAATTGCATAAAATTTTTGGTTAAGTATAAATACCTCTAGGCACATCTCACACTCACTATAGGCTAACTTGATTGAAAATATAGCATGGATGAGATGTTAGGTCGATACAAATGGTCCACTAATGCTTATGGCATTTAGATGGTCATTTACAAGTATCATGATAGCAATAATAGACCAATCATGGGGAAAACATATGTTTAATTCATAGACATATTGCCCAAAGATCATGGTTGGATATTTTAAATGTTTTAAAACCATTTCATGTTTTATAAATTGAGAGTTCATGTTTTAAATCATTTCAAGGCAAAACTAGGCTTTCAAGTTGATAAAAACTTCAGTGATTTTCAACACCTTTGAATTTTTGCCAAAACTTTCAAAATTTGAATGAATTTTCATGTCAAACTATTTTTCATTGATAAAGGGACTTACAAGAAATGTGTTTTCAAATTTTCATGATGTTTTGAATTTTCTACAATTTCTAGTGCATTTATGAATTTCGTCTGAAAAATCAGAAAACTAGTTTTACTTGTGCCAGTCGACTAGTGTTCTGACGCAGTCGACTGATGTACTTTGTACGAGGACATTAACCTATTTTATCATGTTTTAAGTCTGATTTTGGTGATTTTCATTCCCTAGACATGATGTCATGCTTGTATATCATATGTTAATGTTTTTGATGGTGTCAAAGGGGGAGAAATGGTTGTGTTTAAGTTAATCATGCTAGGGGGAGAATTATCATGTGTTAAGGGGGAGTAGCATGTATTAAGGGGGAGTGGTTTGATACTCATATTGCTTTACATGCTTTCTTGCCTTATGTATTTTGGTTATTGTTTTACCTAACTTAAACGGATTGCCACACATCAAAAAGGGAGAGATTGTTAGGGCAATCAACCCATGTAAGATGTGGTTTTGATGTGTGCGGCAAAGGGTTTAAGTTAGGTTGTTATGTTGACTTGATATGTGTGTTGAAGTCATGTAGGACTTAGTAATTCACACATGGGATTGGCTTGACAAAAGTATTGGTGGATTCACCATCTCATGCCTCGGGTCCTTGAGTCGGTGAATGACGACATTGCGAAGCTGTGCGCTTGGTACATCCGAGGGACCGCCGGACGAGTAGCATTGAAGTGAAGCCAAGGAAGTAGACTTCATAGCAAGACGTGAAGGATGACATTGCAAAGTCGTGCACTTGGTGCATCCGAGGGACATGGCAGGACGAAGAGAACTTCGGCGAGGGACTTCAAGGAAGATGAGAGAATGAGCAAAGTGTAACGTAGCTCATAGGTGAACTTGGCTGAATGGCTAAGTCAAGGGTCGGATGCTCAACCGAGTGGGTTGAGATTTTACCTGACCGTTGGATGCTCAAACATTGGTGTTTGAAGTTTTACCAGATCAATCGACTAATATAGATATCAATCGACTACTCTAGGTCGATGACACTCGACTGGTGCTCGATCGGTGTTCGACTGATGCTTTCTGGCCCGACAGTCGACTACTCAACCATTAGTCGACTGCCAAGGGATGACAGTCGACTGATCGAGGTGAATTCGTACACAAAAGGTTTTGGAGTTCACTAATCGCTTCAGTCACTCAACTGATGGCTCCATCAATCGACTGATGGGGATGGTCAGTTGACTGATGTGGGAGCCGTTGGCGGGAAGCCAACGTGGATAAGGCCGTTGTGAGGCAACGAATATAGCAGCATTCGACTGCTCTGTGGCCAACGCGAATAATGACCTCTTCCCTATAAGAAGAGGCCTTGGATCACTTTGGGAGGTTAATGCTTCATCTCTAAACATACTCCCATGTGCCTAAACAATTTTTACTCCTCTTCCTTGTGTTTATTTACATCTTATTGTAAGGGGGAGTAATTCTTTGAAGAAAGGTTTACCTCCACCTTGAAGGAGAGACTAGTGAAGTTTTAGGAGTGATTCATCTGGAACGAATCGGTCCGTGGATTAGCGGCAAGGGCCGTGAACCACATTACACAATTGCATTAGCGTTTGCATTCTCTTAACTTCTTGTATTTGTTTCAATTGTCTTAATTAGCATATATTCCACTGCGCTAATCTTTATCGTTGACAATTAAGAACAAGCAATTTCCATCGTACACATCGAGGGCTATTCACTCCCCCCTAGCCGGCCACCGATCTTCCAATAGTTCTTTCATATTATTGCTGAGTTTTTTTACTCACCACCACACACCCTGGATTTTTTTGTCTCTCAAGTAATAGGTAGAAGACTTGGTCATGGCTTGGAGCATCGCTAGCTGATCCATCACATCTCACTTCCGAGGCTCCTGGGGTTATTTTGGTTTTTGTATGTTTTAGTTATGTACTTGGAGTTTTACATTGTGTTATGTGTTGTGGACTTGCTCTGTTAGTGTACACATGTGTTGTTTCGGATTTTATGTAGGTACTTTCTTATTTGTGATCAGTCATACTGGTATGCATTGTTGTGAAGTTTGTTATTTCCTTGTTATATGTATATATGTTGTTGTGGTTGTGACTGAAAGGCTTTGTATAAATAGGATATTGTGTCACGTACTGGGAAGATGTTGTTCGTTTTTTGGCTAGGCATACTCTCGGGCCATGACACTTTTGCTCTCCAATCTTGACTTCGGCATTCTTCTAGAAGCCTTGGTTGGATCGGCGCCTAGGATTGTCCTCTAACCGAGGGTGCATCCTTACCACTATTCCACACCCGGAGTTTACCTTTGGTCCTCCTGACCTGTCACTTAGCTTTCGATCACCACCGAGGTTCCTCGACTCCACGTGGTTCTCCTGGTGTCACCCGACCATAATGGTTTCTCGACTCGAGATTCTCTAGGTGTCGCTCGACCTTGGGCTTAGATTAAACACTTCTTGCACACTTAACATAGCTCATGAGATAACAATAATATCTTAACTTTGAGCCTTTGCAATAATCAAAATCTAGGTTCGATTATCTGGTGCCCCTGTACCAACAATCTCTCCCTTTTTAATTTATGGCAAAACAATTAAAAGTTAATGAAAATAAGTAGTAAGCATTAAACAAGCATTTTTCAAAATCCCTCCTTAAGGGTACCTCCCCGTTAACCCTAGATGAGTTTTGAAAAACAATTACATTTTGGAAAAAAATAGGTACCTCTTAACTTTAACCTCTCTCTCTCCCTTTGACATATATAAAAAATAACTTTATAAGGGGTGCATTTTTAAGGTTAACGTTTTCTAAAAAAAATAGAATTTTTAAAAACATTCGAATCAATTTGACTTAACATGTTCAAGTCCCTTTAACACTTAAGAGCTTAGGTTTCTAGATCCTGCACTAACAATGTATTTCCTAGGTTAGGATGTGACGCTCTAACCTTTAACATTGTTATAAAATTTTGAAAAAAAAACATTTTAAAGGCTCATGTCTATTGGGTTCTATGCCAAATTAGAGATTGCTAGAGATACTAAGTTTGCCTAACTTAAGTCTTCTCTTCCCCTTGGCATATTATTAAAAAATAAGTATTTTAAATTTTGAAAGTATTGGCGATAAATGTTTTTTAAAAATATTTTAACAACTTCTACAAATAACGATTATCCAATTAGAACCTCCCCCTTAACCTAACATCTTTGTTAGTCACAAGGAAGACTTATCTAGAGGGTCTCCTCCTCTGTCTGATAAACTCTTAGGACATCCTTGTTGGCCACAAGGAAGGCTTACCTAAGTGTCCAGAGGATCTAGGTATCTAAAGTTGATGTAGGGATCTAGAAGTTCAGCATTGGTCGACTAACCATCATTTTAAAAAACATAGTTATTTTAAACACTATGTATAACTACACACAACAATCATGGCAACCAATAAAAATTGTGATGCGGAATGATACGTGGATTTTCTCACCTCCTTTTAACATCATAAGGCATTTAGGAGGCTTAGGGTGGCGCAACAGTAATGAAAAAAGGAATAAACAGCAGTAAAAACCAACACAGAGAACGAGGACACAAGATTTTACATGGTTCGAAATGAGGATTTTTACTCCACGGGGTGAACTCTCTCACGAGCTCCGGTGTCAAGACACTTTCACTATAAAATTCCTCCTTCATGGAAAAAAGTTTCCATAGGTGGAGGGAAAACCTCTTACAACTTAGATAGTATATCGAATGGAAAGTGAAATTCACTCTCCTTGAACTCCCTTCTCGTGCTCCTCCCCTTCTCTCCTTTTCTCCTTTCGGAGATCTCTTCTTCCTCCCCAGTTTGGCTGTGGTCAGAATCAAGATTGGAAAAATCCAGCCCCTTCTAGCTTTGCTTTCTTTTGCTTTTATATCCCCTCCTATATGCCAGCTGTGATAGCGTAACAAACCACCCCCATCAGTGTCCATGTGGAGGGCCTCCTCTCCCTGGAGCATCATACTCTTAATAAGATAAGGAATGAAAACCTTCTCGCATATTGTGTGGGGTCATAGTTTGTTATAACAAACTCCTACGAATGCTTCGGGAAATGTCTTACCCTTCTTCTTTACCCTCTCTTCCTGCGTTAGGTAACTTATTGGCTCAACCCCCTCTCTACGGGATTCCCTTATTTCATAGCCACCAAGGTATATCCTACCTATTAACACCTAGTCCCCCTCTAGCTCTTAGACTTAGCGCCTTAGACCTTTCCACAACAACCCAAACCAATTTCTCAGACCTACTTTACCAAACCAATTCCCCAGACCTACTTTACCTAACCAATTTCCTAGACCTACTTTACCGAACCAATTATCAAACTCACTTTACCAAGCCACTCGTTCGATCTCCCTTTGACCCTAGAGCTTATCCCCTCTTTCTTATATCTTCATCTTGCCAGCCTGATCCACTGATAACAACCATTTTGTCGTGTTATTTTGGTCCTTAATATCACTATTTGTATCCTCTCTAGTGATTATTTATCGATTATTATCATGTTTTATGAGTTGGATTTATTTTTGGATCTTATTGTAAATTCTCCTAAATTTTCGACTTATATGTAAATTTTATCTTTGTTTGTAGGAGATCGAGATATGCCAATGGATGAGACCTATGTTGGATCAAATATGGCTTCATCTAAGGTCATAATGGGCATCTCAAGTTGATTTAATCTGAGCCCTTCATCAAGATCTAGGGCAATTTAATCAAGTGATCAGATCCGAGCGTTATGGATCGTTCAATGAAAGTAGTTGATTATGAGTCATTCATCTAAATCTGGGGAGATCCGGTCTATACATTTAGATCTGGACATCTTGATCGTTCATCTAGACCGTTGGATCTTGATCCTCCCTTCAGATTTATCAGATCCGGCCATCCAGAGTTAAATTGATCACCACCGTTGGATGGAGCAGCTTAATTAAGAGAATAATGGATCCATTAAAACCTAGCTTTAATTGGACGGCTGGGATTAAAGGGGATACAATCAGACGGTGGAGACAATCCACTTAATTCATTCGCAGCACAGAAACAATCAGCTGACATTTCCATCTTCTTCCGTGATTTTCTCCCGACGCCTTGCCCACCGCCACCGCGCTCTCCCTTTCCTCGCCGATCGCCGGAGAGGAAAGAGGATTCCCTTCTTCTCCGGTAATCAGCGCCACTCCACCTTCAAACCACCGCCAGACTCCATATTCTCCGCTGCCTTCACCTCCTCCGCAGTCGCGACTTTATCTCCTTCGCTTCGAGTTCTGTCGCCATCGATCGGCCCGACCAGCTCCTCTAGCTATCTCCATCCAGCTAGCATCTTATAGCTCCGCTAGCTCTGAGTTTCCACCTCCAATCGGAGGTGCCAATCACAGCTCCGCCAATTTCCAGCCGACCAACAGCTCGTGTAGCTAGCTTCACCATTTCCATAGCCACCGAAGTGAGGATTCCCCTCCGTTATCATCCGACAGCGTTCCATGTTTGCGGCCAGCTCCTTCACGGCAGTGCCAACCTCCACCTTCATCGATCGGCAACCCTTTCGTGCAGAGTTTCTAGCATTTCCAGTATTCTCGTCTTTTAATTGTTCTTCGCTTTTGTTCGTTGAATGTTTGTAATCGAATTTCCCTTTCACGTTTTGATTTGCACACATTTGATTTAATTTGTTCCATGCTTACATATTGTTCGGTGAAATGCTTCTTAAAGTAATTAGGTTGTAGTTCATTAGATTAGATTTAGTTAGTTGCTTTCTTTTAATCATGTTCATGCATTAGATTTCGTTGATGCATTGCTTATTTCATTTGATTGTTAGTTAAATCTCTTCTTCCCTTGAGCCCTAGCAGCCGCCTTCACCTTCCTTCCATCCATTTTCTTCCACAGATTCGAGGAGGAACCGCTTCATCGAGAGATTTCAGCGACATCCTCCATCTCCACAACTCATCCACCTTCTCCTTTGGATTCGAGGAAGAGTTCCGTCCCGATGATACTTCTTCGAGCTCAACCGGATCCGCGAGAGTTCAGAGCATCCATCAAACTACTGGATTCAAGAGTTTGTACCATCACACATCCACTGCCATTTGCGGAGTCTCGATCGAGCTTCGTTGGACTTAGCTGGAGGAACTTGTTCATTCACCGGGCGTATCTTGGGTTGATTAGATCTTTTATTTCATCTTCCAGTTTTTGTTGATTTAATTTCTGCATTGCTTGATTCAGTTGTTGCATATTAGTTTAGAGTTTTAATTACCTTGCAACCGTAGATTAGAGCTCAAATCCCAAACCCCCATCTTCAATAGAAAACCCAAAACAATAATTAGAAATCCTAAGTTTACTATTCTGTCGATTACACTTGTTGGGAAACGATCTGGGCCATCCACTAAGCTATATTAGTGTAGTAAGGGGGTTCGGTAATTAATTTGAAATGGTACCACAACAAATACTTGTTATCATCCACCCTCTGGAATTTTGATCCCCCGATTCAGCCAGTGTTCTCCACGTGGTCTTTCTTATTTTAATCCCTAAATAAGGTAGCATTAGTCACCTCCTAAAAATAGTCAAACAAAATGCTGAGTTTGACTTTCTAAGTGAAACATTTTTCATCTATCCTTCCCTTTATTAATTCTAACTTACATTTTTCTTTTACTTTACTTTATATGCTCAACACGACTCATTGGATCCATGGACCCCGCTTTTCTTCTTCTGCCAAGCAGTTGAAGAGTCGTAAAAACAATTGATTAATTCCCCCCTTCCCCTCTTTATGCACAACTTAGGCTTTAGCGACTTAGCCTTTTCCTCTTCTCTACCAGCGAGTCTCTTCGATGGTGGTCAATTGCCCTAGCCTCCTTTTTCACAAGTGTTTCATCCTCAGCTTCCAAGTAAGTGCTTCTCTTCCTTTTATACTTATGGCCCCAAAAAAACCCACATCACACCTCTAGTACGAACATACTGTCACCCTCTTAAACATCCAACATTATTTCTTTAATCATAGGCACCAACATATAGACCCTTCTATACCTTGTCGCTTCAACACTGTCTCTTATTGACACCATCTTCCTCCGCCTGACTTACACTGCTTCTTCTCCGAGCAGCTACTAAATGGTTTGTATTTGCCTGTGCCCCCTACCTACCTGGATATATTGGACTTTTATAAGCTACCCATCAATCAATTTTCCCCTAACTCTTTTTGCATATTATCGAGGGCAATCATAGTATTCCGATATTTAGGTCTTACTCTATTCCCGTTGCTATTTCATTGCGTCTTTCAACTGAAGTCTTCTAAGGAGGGCCTCTTTTACATCTCTAGCCATCCGGACTGCCAATTCTTAGTGAATATGTCGTCTTCTCATAAGGGGTGGGAGGCTCTCTACTTTTTCGCTCAACTTCCAACTCCCCTCCCCTACTTTGACACCTGGAAACTAGACCTCCCTAAACTACCTTTCTTTCACAAGAGTAGGACTCAGTGTCCCTTCCCGGAGGTCTACTGGGTGTTGAGAGAATACCACTATAGTTCAAATCATCTGCTGAAACCTCCCCTCTTTAGCCGCTATGAGTTGTCCCCTTTCCTTTTGACCGATCTGGACGTCATAGGTAGGACGTTACTCGTACTCTTATACATAATATCTTTTGTTGCCAGCATACTTTTTAATGGTTGGTTTTGTAGACAACCTGATGCAGGACACTATAATCAAAGAGGAGGAGATTGTGGCAGCGAAGAAGAAACCTTCCAAGAAGGAAGTAAGGGCAAATCCCCTATTATTCCCTCTTCTGCCCACAAGAGGTTTTGTCCTCGCAAGGAAGGCGCCTCCAGTTCCTCCACCATTCCAGTATTCTCTTCCTTCCATTCTTCTCCTCCGCCTTCTCCTTTGAAATTAAATAGGCATCGATGCCTAATTATCTCTAAACCCCACAAGGAGGAAGCTGCCTTTGCCGCCCCTACCTCTTCCCCACAAGAAGTACTTTCTCCTTCTCCTTCCGTTGTTTCATCTCCTTTCCAACCTGAACAGAGAATTGACTCTCCAATTGACTCTCCACCTACAACTGTCCATATAGACTTATCCTCTTCTCCTCCTCTTACTCTGACAATGGACACTTTTGTATCCCCTGCATCCACGACAAAGCCTTTTTTGGTTGGGAGGAATCTTCCTCCTCTAGACCCCCCATCCACTTCTTTAGGATCCTCTGTTAGGATCCGAAGTGCAGAAGAGGTATGACTCTTTAATCAATCCCAGATGTAAAGTTCTTACGAACGCCTGTGCAAATGCTTGGATGAGGTAAACTTTTCCTCTCCTTCATGTTTAAGGTATTAGGTTAGCACTTATTCTCCTAACCTTTCCTTTCCTGTCCCAGGCAGTTAAGGTTGCAATGAAACCACATGGGCCGTAGTGAATTATCAATCCACGATGGCCGCCCGCCATACTGCCTCCCTTACTCAACAGAAAAAACTAACCCAACAACTGAATGAAGGTAAACAGAGAGAATCCACTTTGACCGCACAATGTGAAGATCTGATGAACAAATTGGCGATTGATCAAAGTGAAAAAAAAAAAGAATTGTCAAGGAAGAACACTGACCTTCAACAACAACTATCTCTCCAATCTAGCCAGCTTCAATAGATTGACCTCCTCAATCAAGAAGTAGAGGAGTACAAGAGGCAACTCACAAAGGTGGAGGCCCATGCTTCTGATTCTACCATGGTGATTCTTTAATTTCAAGAGGAATGCAAAACTTGGGAATCTAATCTGAAGTCTTATCGGCAGCAACTAGAAAACCTTTCTTTGACGGCGTCCACTTTTTCTAGGATGTTAGCATCAACGACCGAACAACAACAAGAGCTCCAGAGGGAGAATTCTGAGGCCTTAACCTCTTGGGTCAACAAGTCGTGGTAGCAGCTAAAGATAGAGACGCCCTGGCGGCCCAACTGGATGAATATCAGGCCTAACTGAAAGAGTAGGAGGCATATCTAAAGATGAGATATGCCCAGAAAGGAGTGAAACTGTTTGTATTGGGATTTGATGGATCTTCAGCTCTGAATGTAGCTGAAGGCTATCCTCCGTCGGGCGTTAATACCAGCTACCTCAATCCTAAAGTTGCCTTGGCCAAGTGCCCCCTTGAACTCTTCAAACTTTAATTATCCCACTTCTCATGATGTACTGATCAGTCCTTATTAACAAAGATCTTTTGAAATTGCAATGATAAATACCGTTCCTGCATATGAACCATAATTATTCAAAAATATTCAGAGTCATTTTCACATTATTCCCCTGTCCTAAGAATGAATTTAAATCTATTCTCTCTATCACTACGGATTCCCCATCCTTCAGCGTGTTAGTCGACTGCAAAAATGTTCCACTCGGGAATCCATTCGGGCTATCCCAACCTTACTTTTCCCCAAATCAGAGCTAATTCCCATACAGTAAAGCGTATTATAACTTACCTAGGCCCGCCGATTCTTCTCATCAAATGAGGGGATAATCATCCGCTTCTGGAATAATATCTTGATTAGTCCTCATACTGACGCTATTACTTCCTTCGACTTTTCACCTTCTACTCCCCTTCCCAAGGAGGAATACGAACCTCCCCTCCTGGCTATAAATGGTCACCATGAGTCCTAGCTATTCCCATTCTACCATCATGGATTCTACTGTGCACCCTATCAACATGACCTCCGACTCCGACTCCTTCGAGTTGTACGACCTTGATACAGGTTCCTCCGATAACTCTACTACCAAATCGGTGACCACTTCAACATACCGACCTCCTCTTCCTTCTACTCCAGCTGATGCTTCATCCCCCAACGTGAGAAGTTCCTTTCGGGCTCCCTTCCCCTCCTTCGACAATCTGGTCTGGAACCCCCCAATAACCTGGGAGTTCACAATGGGAGATCCTCGGGCTCCAGCTGAACTTCCTCCTCTTCCCCCAGCCCTAGCTTTCCTTCCAGTCCCTCCCAATGAGGTTCCTCCCTTCCTTCTCACAGCAGCTCCACCTCCTTCACCTCGGGCTCGAAGTAATTTCCACAGGGTGATTTTTGCACCTCCTCTGGCAGAGGAGTCCTCTATTATCTCTAATAACCCTGTATGAGGCGCAATTACACTTATGTAATTGTGAGTCTTCATATATGAAAAGGAATGAAATATTTAAATGCATCATATGTATGTTGTTCCTTCTTGCTTCAAATATTCTAATCAGGACGCCTGAGATTGTACTTGATCCACTTCATAGGGTTGTCCCGGATTACCCACATTAAAGAATATCGCCATAAAATAATTAAACCCAAATTTAAGGAGATCCGCTCCACATCCTCTTCCTTTTATAGAATATACTGAATTTCTTCAAAATTACTGTCTTCATCCACCCCAACTAACTCTTCATCTTCCCATCTTATCTGCATTTACTGCCTCTGTTTCACTAGAGGGTTAATTAATGCCTTTCTTTCCTTATAAAAACTCTCCGGTACTACCTCTAAATAGTGTGCCACTTCTTTCTTCTACTTCTTTCATGGGACACTTCTCAGAGAAAGGTAACAATTGCCTTTCCCCTGACATGCTCATGGAAGACCAACGCCAGATATTAGAATTAGAAGAGCAAGTTACTTGCCTGAAGGGGCATCTACAAGCAGCCTCTACTCATAACCACAATCTGAGGAAAGAGTTAACAGCCACCCAACGACTCTTGTCCCAACATCAGTTCATGAATCGGTTACACTTTGAACGAGTTCTTCAGAAGTATGGTAACCATCATGTTGCACCACCTCCGGATGGGACCCCCCGTGAAGCCTCTTAGTCGCCCTTTAGGATGAACTCTTTTTTCATGACATGTACTATGTACTCTCTCTCTGTATCTATAAAGTTTCTCCTTTAAAAGCTATGAATCTAATGTCCACCCTTGGGATATTGATACCTCCTTAGGCATGATAGCTTCTTGAACTAGCTTCATTACTCCCAAGTGATTCAGGACAAAATTGATTGCCATTATCATCTTTTGAAAATATTTCTTTGCCCTTCACCCATCATAATCATAGCCGATCTCAGAGATAGGCTGAAAAAGAGAATTGACCAAAATACCTTATCAAGACATGCCACACTTCTTCATAGATATTTTGACTCCTAAGCCTAATCCCCCCTTCCACCTTCATACAGGAAAACATTTCCTCCTTTTTATTCTCACAAGAAAACTCAACTCTTCCAGTCCACCATCACACAGGAATACAAATAATATGTAGATGAGTGAAAACTCAGCTCTTTCGATCCACCATCATACGGGGATAAAAATAATATATATAGCCGAGTGAGAACTCAGCTCTTCCGATCCACCACTATACGGGGATAAAAATAATATATAGCTGAGTGAGACCTCAACTCTTCCGATCCACCACCACATTGGGATAAAAAAAATATATAGCTAAGTGAGACCTCAGCTCTTCCTATCCACCACCACACGGGGATAAAAATAATATATATAGCTGAGTGAAAACTCAGCTCTTCGGATCCACCACCATACGGGGATAAAAATAATATATAGCTGAGTGAGACCTCAGCTCTTCCGATCCACCACTACATGGGGATAAAAATAATATATATAGCTGAGTGAAAACTCAGCTCTTCCGATCCACCACCACATGGGGATAAAAATAATATATAGCTGAGTGAAAACTCATCTCTTTCGATCCACCACCACACAAGGATAAAAATAATATATAGTTGAGTGAGACCTCAACTCTTCCGATCTACCACCACACGGGGATGACTGCTTGTCTGGAAGACAAGAGAAAAGAATAGTGACAACTTGACCTAGGGCTTCGCATGGTCGAGTCAGAATTTTTTTTTTACTCCGCCGCTATATTTTCTTCCGTGCATCTACCTTGAACCCATCTCCTTCGATTCACCACCATACAGGGATAACTGCTTGCCTGAAAGACAAGAAAAAAGAATAGTGACAACCTGACCTAGGGCTTCGCTTGGTCGGGTCAGAAAATTTTTTACTCCGCCGTTGTATTTCTTCTGTGCATCTACCTTAAATTCAAATCCTCCGATCCACCACCATGCGAGGATATTTGCGTGCCTTAGAGACAAACAAAAAGAATAGTGACGACTTGACCTAGGGCTTTGCCTAGTCGGGTCGGAAAATATTTTACTCCGCCGTTGTATTTCTTCTGTGCATCTACCTTAAACCCAACTCCTCTGATCCGCCACCATACGGGCATATATATGGGCCTTAGAGACAAACAAAAATAATAGTGACCTAAGGCTTTGCCTGGTCGGGTCGGAAATTTTTTTACTCCACCATTGTATTTCTTCTGTACATCTACCTTAAACCTAACTCCTCCTATCCGCCACCATACGGGGATATCTACGTGCCTTAGAGACAAACAAAAAGAATAGTGATGACCTGACCTAGGGCTTCGCCTGGTCGGGTCGAAATTTTTTTTACTCCGCCGTTGCATTTTCCTATGTATTTAGACCCAACTCCTTCGTTCCACCACCACAAGGGGATGTTGGCTTCAGTTGATACCGAGCCATATAAATTGTGACGACCCGATCTAGGGTGCTGCCTCATCAGGTCAGAAAAATATTTTACACCGCCGTTCTTTACAGGCATTCTTACCTTAAACCCTACTCCTCCGTTCCGCCACCGCACGGGGATGTTGGCTTTGGCTGATACCTATAGGGATGTATACTGAAAAGTCTACCTTTTGTATGAACATCTTTATTTTGAAATAAGAATCACATGATCATTGTTTGCATATTTATATGGTTATGCAATATTGTCTAATAAATTACATTGTAGATAACATGGTGTGTGGTGTCACACGGGAGATCATCTTATCGTCTCCTTGTAGAGTATAAGTAAAGGCTCACAACTGAGATGACTTTGGACAAACCATCGGAATAGTTGTAGTGTGATTTTGTATTAGTTTGTCTTGACCATAGAATCACACTAGTGCACTTTGAGTGTATTGAGCAGGACCGACTTAGAGATGATTCGATTTATTGTTGACTACATAATCGAATTGGACCTCAGATATTATTTAGTACATGCTCTTAATCCCGATATAATAACGGACACATATACTTAGTACTCATCTCTTTGATTTACCAATGGGCGAGATTTATTGATTAAATCGATAGGCTCGGTAAGTTGGGAGATGATATTATTTATATGGTGTGCCATTGATTATAGGAGAAACCGTGTCTTATATATTAGGATGATGATGTCCCCTTGAGGAGCTCATAAGGTTGATCATGTAAACCCTGCAGGTGGACTTTGTCCGACATGATGAAAAGGTTGAGTGGTACTACTCAAGGAGTTAGATGTTGATTAATTAATGGTCAATAAATAAATTAATTGACGGACATTCGAGATCTTAAACACGGGGAGAAAATGTACAAATAATATATGGAGCCCATATTATCATATGGGGGTTGGTGAGGTAGATCAATGATGATTCTTTAGTTGATTGGATCATCATTAGTGGATCGGACTTTATGTGAGCTTGATCCATGGGTGGCCAAGATCCAACTCCTCCTCATGGTCCCTAATGTAGCCTATTAACACCTCATGAAGCTTAGATCCAATGGATAGAAACAAAATTCTAAGATCCATAGGTAGAGATTAAGTCTCTAAGATCCGACGGTTGAGGTTAAATCTCTAGATCTGACGGTTGAGATTAAATCCCTAGAACCAATGGAGGAGATTAAATCATGACTTATCCCTAACTCTATAAAAGGAGGGCAAGGGAGTTGGCGTGAAAAATCATCCATGAGAGCTAGGGTTTTGGGCGGCAAGAGAGCAATCCTAGTTGAGATAGGATTAGGGTTAGGGTTTGGAGGCTTGGGTGGCACCTAATAAGGAAGGTTTTTCTTTCTTCTTCTTCCTTCATTGGCCGACATCCAACACCTTTCCAACCTCTTTCCAGCCCATGGCTGGCGCCCAAAAGGCTCTATTCTCTTCTCCTTAGGCGGTGGAAACAAGATATAGGGCTTTCCCTTGGTGTCTTGGCCAGATTCCACCACAAAGTCCTCCTAGTTGGTCGGTGGCAAGGTTTCTAATTGTTCCTTGTTGGTTGGTTTTAGGGAGGAGAAGAACTTTGTTTCTACTCTTCCTCTTGCTTTGGAAGAGCAAGGAAGGAAGATTTGCGATCTAGGAGCTTCGATTTTTGGTAGATCGTAGCCCACACGACGTCCAAAAGGAGGAAGGACATACAATAGAAGATCAAGAAGTATAACAAGAGGTATAATCTTGTTTTTTTTATTAGTGTTCTTTTGTATTATGTTTATAATTGCTTTTTAATTATATGCATGTTTTGTGTGGATGGTTACTAGCTTGTATTTGTTTTTCAACTATGAGCATGATATAAATCTGTATATGGCTAAATAATACTTGGATCCCGAGCATAAACACAAAAATCGGTGATCCGAACATCGTCTATTCCGCGGCTACTCGTAGAATAAAGGATGGTCGCTTGAACAACGAGTTTGTTCAAGTGACCTCTCTAAACGAATAGCACGATGATGACTTGGTTGTTGGGCAATCCCTTGTGTCTAGGATTAAATTTTTAATCCGGGGACATTGATGGGATCTCCATGATCAAGCAACCGAGGTGAAGTGGGAAGCAAAGTTTCCCCTCACGGACTCGATAAGAAAAACCCTTCAATTGGTATCAGAGCTTCCGGACAAAACCCTACAATTGGTATCAGAGCTTTCGGGCAAAACCTTCAATTTCTATTAGAGCCAAGGTTTCCAGTTTTGTGTGTTTAGAATTCGGTTAATTTTTATGCACTTTTCATATATTATATGTTCCGGATAATAGTAGGATATGCATAGTTTAACTCTTTGGTTGCAGACATAAGATACTATTATGGCCATATGTGTGTATATGATTGTATGTGTATATTTTGTTGAATCCTCAAGGTCGACGAGGCTAGTATTTGATTTTTTGTAAATTAGATATGACATTGTTTAGCCACTCTTTATTTTATTTTACTTTCGATCTAGATTTTATGTACACTCCCTCGTGGAGTATAGGATCGATTGATGTAAATTAAAATAGGTTTTAGTCTCGGCTTGGATCTCCGGATGGCTCCTACATGGCGTAGGAGGAGCGGACGAGAAGGCGTTGCGACGGGAGACATATTGAAGACAAATGCCATAATAGTTGGAAAATATTTTATTTTTCATATTTATTGCTTTTTGTTTGATATGCATGTCGTAGGCTAGGAAAATTCCTCAATTTCAAATTACTAAGTGGGAGAGGGAATATTTAAAATTCCCATGACCTCCATTACGATTTGACAAGTGATGCAAACAAACTTGCGCATCGGCTCTGAGTGCCTTCTTCCATATCGGATGGGTTTGTTTGCGGATCACAAGGTCAAATATGGTTATAGGCAATTATCAAGGAGCATGTATACTTCCCCATCGGAAGGCACATAACCCGAGATAATTACCTTGGTACCGAGTAATGGTGAACACTTAGATACAAATATAAGTATCCTCCCCATCGGAGTCACTGTTTTTATTTGTAGGGCCAAAGAGGAACCAACTATTAATTTTACTTGTCAAAAAGTTAGGTTGACAAGATAGTAAAATTAATGGGTAAAACCTCCTCTTACAAATGTAGAATTCGTATACGTCCACACTATCGTGAAATATGATATTCTCGGTGTTTTGTGGTGTTGGTTGATTTTAAAATTTTATTGTTTGAGGGATCAATAATTTTTTATAATCTAATGTTTTGATTTATGTGATTCTTAGGTTTTCTTTCAAAATGACTTTCAACCCACTTGTTGTGATACTGAAAGAGAATAAACTTACTGGACCACACTATGTTGATTGGAAGAGGAATCTAGACATTGTCTTGACTGCTGAGGAATACAAATATGTACTCCTCGAAGAGTGCCCTCCCAAGCCTGCAGATGATTCTGGGGAAAAGGAGAGAGAGAGAGCTATAAGAAGTGGATCAAGGCCGATGAGATGGCGCGGTGTTACATTTTGGCATCTATGTCAAATGTACTGTAACATCAGCATCAAGCCATGTCCACTGCTTATGATATGATGCTCAATCTCAAGGAGCTTTTCGAACACCAGAATCAGGCTGCGAGGCAAGAGGGCATGAGAAACTTGATGACGACCACCATGATCGAGGGAACACCTGTGAGGGATCATGTTCTCAAGACGATGGCTCATCTGAATGAGCTGGAGGTCCTAGGAGCTGAGATCGATGGGGAAACTTAGGTCGATATCATACTCCAGTCTCTACCTAGGAGTTTTGAGCAATTTCGCCTGAACTACAACATGAACAAGAGGTTGTATTCGTTGGCGGAAGTTCTGATAGAACTCCAGGCGGCAGAGGGACTATTTCGTCAGAGTGCTCTAGTGCATGCCGTGGTGACCCAAAAGGTTTCTACTTCTAAGCCGAAAGGCAAGAAGAAGAAGAAACAAAGCCCAGGTGAAGCGGTGGGAGGTACTCGGGAGGAGTGAAGAAGCGAAAAGGCAAGTGCTTCACTTGTAAGCGGTGGACAACGGAAGAAGGACTTAGAACAAAGGTATATCTTTTGGTCTAGTCGTTGAAACATGTTTAGCGGTGTTATCTGGCTTTGGTGTGTAGATCTGGGAGCCAGCGATCATGTCTGCAATACTTTGCGGGGTTCGAAACAGACATTTGGTGAGGAGATTCTAGATGTACTTAGGCGTGCCACGAAGGTAGAGGCTGTTGCAGTGGGAGATGTTCATTTATCTTTTGAGAAAAATAAACTTTTGGTTCTTAAGAATTGCCTTTATGTACCCTTATTTAGAAAGAATTTAATTTCAATTTCTAAATTGTTTATGGATGGATATTCTATTTCTTTTAATGACAGAGTTGTTATAAGAAGGAATAGGGACATTATCTGTTCGGGTGCATTGATAGGAAATTTGTACACACTTTAACCAAAACCTCCCATGATGCAAATTGAAGTTAATAACTTATCTTCTAATTCTAATAAGAGAAAAGAACCTTCGAAGATGAACCAAATATATCTTTGGCATCTTAGGCTTGGTCAAATTAACCTAAGCAGAATTCAAAGGTTGATAGCTGATGGACCTTTGGGTTCATTAGTGGTGGAGGATCTCCCAACCTGTGAATCTTGCTTGGAGGGTAAAATGACTAAGAGGCCTTTTAAGGCCAAGGGGTATAGAGTCAAAGATGTGTTAGAATTGGTTCATTCTGATTTCTGTGGTCCTATGTCTATCCAGGCTAGAGGTGATTTTGAGTATTTCGTCTCTTGTATAGATGATTACTCAAGATATGGATATATTTACCTGATGCACCGCAAGTCTGAATGCTTTGACAAGTTCAAAGAATTCAAGGCTGATGTGGAGAAACGTCAAGGTAAAAGTATCAAGACACTACGATCTGATCGTAGTGGTGAGTACCTCTTGGGAGAGTTTAGGAACTACTTATCAGAGGCTGGGATTCAATCCCAAATGACTGCACCTGGCACACCCCAACAGAACGGTGTAGCAGAGCGAAGGAATAGGACTCTTATAGAGATGGTTAGATTGATGATGAGTTATTCTTATTTGCCAGATTCATTCTGGGGATATGCTCTAGATACGACGGTGTACATTCTGAACTTGGTTCCATCTAAATCAGTGACTTTTACTCCCACAGAATTGTGGACTGGGCGAAAGCCTTGTCTAAGACATATTCGGATATGGGGGAGTCCAGCACATGTGATGAAGGCAGATGCTAGTAAGTTGGAACCTCGTACAGAAGTACGCTTGTTCGTTGGCTATCCTAGGGCAACGAAGGGTGGATTGTTTTATAGTTCTAGAGATCAGAGGGTGATCATTAGCACGAACACCAGATTTTTAGAGGAAGACCATGTGATGAGCCACAAGCCCAAGAGTAAAATTATTCTGGAGGAGTTAAAAGGGGAAGTCACTTCTTTAGTACCACCGGTACAAGAGGATATACCACATGTCACTGCACCGCGTGTCACAGAGGATACACAGGTGATACCTCATCATAGTGGGAGGGTTGTGAGATAGCCTGATAGATTCATGTTCTTGGGAGAATCTTCTGATTTGGTCCATGGCGAACATGAACCTGATCCCTGGACATATGACGAGGCAATTCAAGATAAAGATGCAGTATCTTGGCAAAGTGCAATGAATGCTGAGATTGGATCTATGGATTCAAATCAGGTCTGGGAGCTAGTAGAACCACCCAATGGTGTAAAAACCATTGGATGGAAGTGGATCTACAAGAGAAAGAGAGGAATAGATGGGAAGGTTGAGACTTTCAAAGCGAGGCTTGTTGCGAAGGGGTATACTCAGAAAGAGGGTATCGATTATGAGGAGACCTTTTCGTTGGTAGCCATACTTAAGTCTATCCAGATTCTCTTATGCATAGTAGCTCATATGGATTATGAGGTGTGGCAGATGGATGTCAAGACAGATTTCCTTAATAAAAGTCTTGAGGAAAACATCTACATGAAGCAACCAGAGGCATTCATTGCTAAGGGCAAAGAGCATCTTGTATGTAAGCTTAATCGGTCCATTTATGAACTGAAACAAGCTTCGAGGTCTTGGAAAATCCGCTTTGATGAGGTGATCCAGTCTTATGGATTTATTCAAAGTCTGGATGAGTCTTATGTATACAAGAGATGTGACAGAAATGTAGTGGTATTTCTTGTACTATACGTAGATGACATTTTGTTGATTGGTAACAATATCAAGGTGTTATCGGACGTAAGGGTATGATTGTCCAAACAGTTTGATATGAATGACTTGGTAGAGGTGGGACACATCCTTGGGATCAAGGTTATAATGGATCGTAGGAAAAGGATGTTGTGCTTATCCCAAGCTTCATACATAGACACGATTATGGAGCGTTTTAGCATGCAGAACTCCAAGAAGGGTTTTCTATCTTTCAGGCATGGAGTTTCTTTATCTAAGGAGATGTGTCCTAGATCATCTGAGGAGATAGAGGAGATGAAGGCGGTTCCTTATGCTTCAGCAGTAGGAAGCGTCATGTATGCGATGCTCTGTACAAGACCAGATATCTGCTTTGCCGTGGGCATGGTCAACAGATATCAGAGTAATCCAGGACAGGGACATTGGACCACGGTAAAGCATATATTTAAGTACCTGAGAAGGACTAGGGATTATATGCTGGTTTACCGGGAAGACCAATTACTCCCTCTGAGTTACACGGATTCTGACTTCCAATCTGATAGGGATAACAGTAAGTCTACCTCAGGTTTTGTGTTTACTTTGGGAGGTTAAGCCATTGTATGGAGGAGTGTCAAGCAGAAGTGCGTGGTGGACTCCACCATGGAAGCTGAGTATGTGGTGGCCTCTGAGGCGGCTAAAGAAGCTGTGTGGCTCAGAAACTTCCTGATGGACTTGGATGTGATTCCTGGTTTTCCCAGAACTATCACAATTTATTGTGATAATAGTGGTGCAGTTGCAAACTCGAAGGAACCACGAGCCCATAAGGCTAGTAAACACATAGAGCGCAAGTACCACCTAATACGAGAAATCATAAAAAGAGGAGAAGTTGCTGTGGCCAAGATTGCATCAGAGGATAACCTGGCAGATCCTTTCATTAAGGCCCTTCCAGCAAGAGCTTTTGATAGGCATGTGGAGGGAATGGGGATCAGATATATGGCAGTTTGAGGATAGCATAGTCTTTTAGTATAAGTGGGAGATTGTAGGGATGTATACTGAAAAGTCTACCTTTTGTATGAACATCTTTATTTTGAAATAAGAATTACATGATCATTCTTTGCATATTTATATGGTTATGCAATATTGTCTAATACATTACATTGTAGATAACATAGTGTGTGGTGTCACACGGGAGATCATGTTATCGACTCCTTGTAAAGTATAAGTAAGTGCTCACAACTGAGATGACTTTGGACAAACCATCGGAATGGTTGTAGTGTGATTTAGAATTTGTTTTTCTTGACCATAGAATCACACTAGTGCACTTTGAGTGTATTGAGCAGGACCAACTTAGAGGTGATTCGATTTATTGCTGACTACATAATCGAATCGTACCTCAGATATTATTTAGTACATGCTCTTAATCTCGATATAATAACGGGCACATATACTTAGTACTCATCTCTTTGATTTACCAATGGGCGAGATTTATAGATTAAATCGATAGGCTCAGTAAGTTGGGAGATGATATTATTTATATGGTGTGCCGTTGATTATAGGAGGAAACCGTGTCCTATATATTAGGATGATGATGTCCCCTTGAGGAGCTCATAAGGTTCATAATGTAAATCCTGCAGGTGGACTTGGTCCGGTATGATGAAAAGGTTGAGTGGTACTACTCAAGGAGTTAGATGTTGATTAATTAATGGTCAGTAAATTAATTAATCGATGGACATTTGAGATCTTAAAAATGGAGAGAAAATGTACAAATAATATATGGAGCCCATATTATCATATGGGGGTTGGTGAGGTAGATCAATGATGATCCTTTAGTGGATTGGATCATCATTAGTGGATCGGACTTTATGTGGGCTTGATCCATGGGTGGCCAAGATCCAACTCCTCCTCATGGTCCCTAATGTAGCCTATTAACACTTCATGAAGCTTAGATCCAATGGATAGAAAAAAAATTCTAAGATCCATAGGTAGAGATTTAATCTCTAAGATTCGACGGTTGAGATTAAATCTCTAGATCCGATGGTTGAGACTAATCCCTAGAACCAATGGAGGAGATTAAATCATGACTTATCCCTAACTCTATAAAAGGAGGGAAAGGGAGTTGGCATGAACAATCATCCATGAGAGCTAGGGTTCTGGGCGGCAAGAGATCAATCTTAGTTGAGATAGGATTAGGGTTAGGGTTTGGAGGCTTGGGCGGCACCTAATAAGGAAGGTTTTTCTTTCTTCTTCTTCCTTCATTGGCGGGCGTACATCACCTTTCCAGCCCCTTTCCAGCCCTTGGCCAGTGCCCAAAAGGCTCTATTCTCTTCTCCTTAGGTGGTGGAAACAAGATATAGGTCTTTCCCTTGGTGTCTTGGACGGATTCCACCACAAAGTCCTTCTCCTAGTTGGTCGGCGGCAAGGTTTCTAATTGTTCCTTGTTGGTTGGTTTTAGGGAGGAGAATAACTTTGTTTCTACTCTTTCTCTTGCTTTGGAAGAGCAAGGAAGGAAGATTTGTGATTTAGGAGCTTTGATTTTCGGTAGATCGTCGCCCACACGACGTCCAAAAGGAGGAAGGACATACAATAGAAGATCAAGAGGTATAACAAGAGGTATAATCTTGTTTGTTTTGATTAGTGTTCTTTTGTATTATGTTTATAATTTTTTTTCAATTATATCAATGTTTTGTGTGGATGGTTACTTGCTTGTATTTGTTTTTCAATTATGAGCATGATATAAATCTGTATATGGCTAAATAATACTTGGATCCCGAGCATAAACACAAAATTCGGCGATCTGGACATCGTCTATTCCGCGGCTACTCGTAGAATAAAGGATGGTCGCTTGAACAACGAGTTTGTTCAAGTGACCTCTCTAAACGAATAGAACGACGATGACTTGGTTGTTTGGGCAATCCCTTGTGTCTAGGATTAAATTTTTAATCCGGGGACATCGATGGGATCGCCATGGTCAAGCAATCGAAGTGAAGTGGGAAGCGAAGTTTCCCCTCACGGACTCGATAAGCAAAACCCTTCAATACCGAGCCGTATAAAATGTGATGACCCGATCTAGGGTGCTGGCCCATCAGGTTGAAATAAATATTTTACTCCGTTGTTCTTCACAGATGTTCTTATCTCAAACCCTACTCCTTTGTTCCGCCACCGCACGGGGATATTGGCTCCGGCTGATACTGAGCCATATAAAATGTTACAACCCGATCTAGGCTGCCCCCATCAGGTCGGAATAAATATTTTACTCCATTGTTCTTCACAAGTATTCTTACCTTAAACCCTACTCCTCCATTCTGCCACTGCACAGGAATGTTGGCTTCAGTTGATACCGAACCGTATAAAATGTGACGACCCGTTCTAGGGTGCTGCCCCATCAAGTCAGAATAAATATTTTACTCCGCTATTCTTCACAGGTGTTCTTACCTTAAACCCTACTATTCCGTTTCGTCACCGCACAAGGATGTTGGCTTCGACTGATAACGAGACGTATAAAATGTGATGACCCGATCTAGGTCGCTGCCCCATCAGGTCGGAATAAATATTTTACTCCTTCGTGTTAGGATCTTTGGAAGGCTAGAGGGGGGTGAATAGCCTTTTTTCGAATTCTACAAAAAGGGTTAGCGGAAGCAAAACAAAAACTAAATGAAAAACACAACAAATGCTAACACGAAAGCATTTACATGGTTCAGAGATAAAACTCCTACTCCATGGCGATCCTTAAGGTGGATCAACCCAAGCAATTCCACTAAGAAGCTTTCCTTTACAAGACACTCTCCTCTTCTTACAATGATGAAAACGAAATTTAGGAGAAGAGGAGGAATTAACACAAAGAAAGCCTTTGAAATTTGCAAGGAGCTTGAGAGTAAGGTTGGAAGATAAGCACAAGCCCTCTCAAGCACCCCAAGCCCACTTTTTATAGAGAGAGGGTTGTTTTTTCTGTTGGGCCACGATCAGTCGACTGATGGTCTCCATCAGTCGACTGCTATCGCGGCTAACGGCTTCTAATCAGCCTAATTTGTGGGATTTCATAGACGTTATCATCCAACGACATGTTCATTAGTCGACTGATCCTCCATCTGTCGACTGATGAAGTGATCAGTCGAGTGATCATGACGAGCAGTCAAGAGAGACCCCATTTTGTGCCCGATGTCGACTTGATCAGTCGACTGCCAGTCTTGGTAGTTGATTGATGAAAGAATCCGTCGAGTGCCATCCCTTGGCAGTTGACTGATCATTAGGTTTTCAGCCTGACTCGATCAAACACTTGATCAGTCGAGTGATACGATGTATCAGTCGACTGATTCTCGTCAAGTATGATAATTTCATACTTGAATTAACTCCCTAGACCTAGACTCAACCTTCTAGCTCTTCCTTAAGCTTTGCACCTCCAGGATCCCTCCGAGTCCGCAATTTGTTCATCCTTTGCTCTTGCTTCCAAGAGCTTCCTTCGGTTTCGTCATGTCTTAGGTTTCTCTTTGCCAAAGTACGCTTGGACTTTACACCACCAAGACTACATGCTTGGACTTACGCTGCCAAGACTTGCCTTTGGATTTCCTTTGCCAAGGTCAGCTTAGACTTTACATCGCCAAGACTACATGCTTAGACTTACGCCGCCAAGACCTTTCCTTGGACTTCTCTTGCCAAGATCATACTTGGACTTTTCTTTTCCCAAGTCTTCATACTTGGATTTTCCTGTCACTTAAACATGTTTATAATTAGATCACAAAACATTATTATCCAAACATCAAAACATATAAATGCTTAAGGCATTGTTGCACCAACAATCTCTCCCTTTTTGATGTTTGGCAATCATTTAAGTTAGGTCTTTAACATATGCTCATATTGAAAACATCATATTTCCAATATGAATTCTAACTTAAAGTTTCCTTCTGCCCCTTTGATATACATCAAAAAGTGAAGGACTCATACAATGATAAGTTCATGAAAGAATTAAATTGGTTATGTCTTGAACTAAGGTATAATATCGATATAAGGCTCCCCCTTAATCCAAGACATGGTTCATGATGTGTGAATAACATGTGGAGCAAAGCATAAGCAAAAGATATAAAGTTATGTCCTAACTTTGCACCAACAATATAATTTTAGGGGATGAAAAGAGTTTACTGTTGTGCTCCCCCTAAAACAATGCATTAATTAGTCCTATACCCTTTTAATTACTAAAATCATACCATAGGGTTAGGATACTTAAGAATACACTTAGAACTAAGGAATAAGATTGAATTGTAGAAAAACCAGGGTGGCAGTCGACTGGTATCTGAGTCAGTAGACTGCCACACCCGAAATCCCTTTTTCAGGTTTTTTAGCCCAACTTCAAAAACGCTCCAAAAATTCAAGAATCATCAAAAAATCATGAAATTTTGTATACACGTTTCTGAAATCATTTTCTATCAAGAAAAAATAATTTAAAAAATATGTGTTTTCCAAATTTAGAAAATGATACAATTTTCAAACCTAGCAAAAACTTTAAGTATTTTCCAAACTTTGAATCACTTTTGCTTAGCAATTGAAAACTATTTTTCAAAGTATGATAAACATAGTTTAAATTATGTTTTATTTGAAATTTCTAATCATATTCTTGGAGCTATATGTGTAGGGGATCGATATGGCCGGCTAGAGGGGGGTGAATAGCCCTCGTACGTTGGACGTCGTAAATTGCTCGTCTACAAAACGTTAGCGCAAGCGGAATATACAAATACAAAGCAAAAGACAAGCAAGATATAAACAAGCAATACAAACACCGAGATATAACGTGGTTCACGGCTACGCCGCTAATCCACGGTCCGATTCGTCCACGGTGAATCACTCCGCCAAAACCAATCACTATCGGTCTCTCCTTTGCACAAAGCTAGGTGGAGGTAACCTTTACAACCAAGATCACTCTTCTTACAATAGGATTGAAGTAAAGACAAGTAAGAAGAGTTTAGAGCTTGTGGGGCACTAGGAAGATCGTTTGGAGTATGAGCATTAGCCTCTCAAAGGCTCACACCCTCTCTTTTTATAAAGAGGGCTAACTTCTTCCCGTTTCGCCATCGATCATTGCCGCCCTTAGCGATCATTGCCCGTCTAGCGGCCTCGAACACGTCGGATCGGCCGTTGTAGTCAGCGGAACTCTTGGCGATCGTGATGGACCTCATCGATCATTCGCGCCTCGTCAATCGGCCCGATCGGCTCACGAGCGGATAATGGCGAAACCCCATTGACTAGTCATTCGCATTGATCGGCGATAATCTTAGCGATCATTGCCCATGTATAGCGATCATTGCTGGCCCAATCGATCGATCGTATACGGTCGAACTCACTCGACTCGGAAGCGATCATTGCCATGACATGCGATCGGCCCGGTGTCGAAAACCATCAGACACTTGGCCAAATGGCCAAGTTTCACCTAAGAGCTACCCTTCCCCGGGTTACAATCGCTCACTCTCATCTCTCGGAGTCCCTCGCCTTCGAAGTTCTCTTCGTTCTCGGCCACGTCCCTCGGCAGCATCAGGTGCACGGCTCTGCAATGCTCCTTCGCGTCTCTTGCCTCGAAGTCTACTTCCTCTGGCTTCACTCCAAGCTTCTCGTCCGGCGGTCCCTCGGATGCTCCAAGCGCACGGCTTCCGCAAAGCTATCCTTCACCGACTCAAGGCACGAGTCATGAGATGTGAAACTCGCCACGGCTCCATGTGCGAATTACTAAGTCCTGCACGACTTCAACGCACATATCACATCAACATATCAAACTAACTTAAACCCTTTGCCACACCATCAAAACCATATTACGGCAAGAGATTGCCCTAACAATCTCCCCCTTTTTGATGTGTGGCAATCCGTTTAAGTTAGGTAAAAACATTTGATATAAATTCTAAGGTAAGAAGGCATGTAAAGATAAACATGATATAGCAACATGCAACTCCCCCTTAATCCATGAAACTCTCCATGCAAATTTTCTCCCCCTATCATATATTTCTCCCCCTAAAATATATTTCTCCCCCTAAAGTAATTAACTTAAACATACTTATTTCTCCCCCTTTGACACAATCAAAAAGATTAACACTAAGTTATAAGCTCATGGCATCAAGTATAATGGAGGGAAAATATGACAAGTTGATTTAAAAATTGGGTACCACTTGTTGATGGCATCAAGTATATTTCTATCACTAGTTGTAGGTTTACAAACTGAATTCGGCCTTCAATGTTCTGATTCACGAGCCACGATCATTGCTATCGATTATGGCGGTCGGTAGCCTAAAAATCAAATTTACGATTTTACGAGCGAATTTCAGAAATGCATTATAAATTCCAGAAAATTTGAAAAATCATGAAATTTGGGGAACATATTTCTATTAAGTATATCTATCAGTGAAAAATATGTTTTCGTGAAAAATCATTATATTTTCTTGTTTTTGCCAAAAATCCAAAAGTTTTAAAAACCACTAGGTTTTTGATCATTCTAGTATCAAGTTAGCTACCTAGTTTTGCATCCAATTGTTTCAAAACATGAATACATGTATTTTAAGGTAAGAAATTGTTTTGAAAACATATGAAATATCCAACCATGATCTTTGGGCAATATGTCTATGAATTAAACATAAGCCTTCCCCATGATTGGTCTATTATTGCTATGTTGATACTTTAAATGACCATCTAAATGCCATAGGCATTAGTGGACATTTGTATCATCCTAATATCTCACCCATGCTAAGTTTGCAATCAAGTTAGCCTATAGTGAGTGTGAGATGTATCCTAGGGGGTATTTGTATATACTTAACCAATATATTCATGCAATTCTATCATGGTTAAGTATCAACCTAACAACCTACATGATCATAATGACATATATGATTTAATTTCACATTATGATCATGAGATACATGTTTTCATCAAATAATAGTCATGCATTAGGTATTATATGATGATGATAAACAAATTATCACCTAAAGCATGATTTAAACCTATTTCTCATTATAACATGCCAAATATCAAAATCATGATTTGAAACATACATAGGAATTACATCAATCATCATGATTTAAGCATTATTACCTATTTATGGGTACGTTATCATCACCCAACACTATCTAAAAAATATTGTCCCGTCATCCTAAGTCAACCAAAATATGATATAGGTCAAGTTCATATGGTTGACTACCCTAGGGTTATTCTAACCCTTAAGGATGGATTTTGGAACCCAAAATAGATTTTTGCCTATGGGGTTCACTAAATACTCCTTGGGGATCCATTTCCTAGCAATTACCTTCTTCTTATCTTGTCCCCTAGCTATTAGGCATTTATAGGCTTTCTCATTTTTCTTCTCTTTATATCCTAGGCCCTTCTTGTTAAAGCTTGCCCTTTGGCTCCCAATTATCATGTTAAGGGTATTGGAGCCAATAGTGAATTTCTCTAGGGCTTTGGTTAAATAATCTACCTTTACCCTTAATGCCCTATTTTCATTTATACATGCATCACTAACATCCAAAGGCATATAAAGATCATGTGAGCATGCATCATCATGGCAAGAAGAAATATTATCATTTAAGCATGCCTTTTCTAATTTTTGTTCTAATTCCTTAATTTGTTCAAGCATGCATTTATTTTTCTTCTTTGCCCTAAATAAATCCTTAGTTAAACTAGAAATCATAGAAACTATTTTACTAGGTGAGAGATTGGTTACCATAGTTTCCATGTCCTCTTCTTCTTCGGATGATGAGGATGTAGAAGCTCCTTCTTCTTCACTTGAGCTCTCTCCTCTTGAACTTGAACCTTCATTTTCGGATGAAGAGCAATCCAAGTCATCAAAGGCCATCAAGGCCAAATTGGCGACAAAGGCATTCTCCTCATCCGATGATGAGGAGGAGGATGAGGAAGGATCATCCCATGTCTTAGCCTTGAATGCTTTGGCCTTCCCTTTTTCTTTTGCCTTCTTCTCCTCTTCCTTCTTTTTCTTGCTCCCCTTTTTCTTCTTCTTTTCTTCTTTCTTTTTCTTCTCTTCCTTGCTCTTGTTTAGGAGAGGACAATTGTCCCTTATGTGCTCTTCTCCTTGGCAATTGTAGCATATAACCTTCCCCCTTGGTCTTCTCATCCTATCATTAGATTTATCAAATCTAAAGTTCTTAAATGCACGTCTTACCCTCCTTACCATATAGGCTTCTTCGGTGCTATCCATGGAGGAGGAGGAAGACGCTTCGTCATCGGAGGAGGAGGGGATTTCCATCTTCTTCTTCCCCTTACTTGCCAATAATGCTACTCCTCTTGAGGGTTGAATTTTAGGCTCCTCTTGTATTCCCTCAAGCCTAGTTTCGTGAAGCTCCATGGTTGAAAAGAATTCCTCCAAGGTGCTCACATCTAGGTTCTTGGAGATATAAAATGAGTCCACCATGGAGCTCCATTTTGAGGACCGGGGAAAGGCATCTATGGCCTTCATTACCATATCCCGGTTTGATAGCTTCTCACCTACACTTGTTAGCCCAATTAAAATTTCTTTAAACCTAGAGTGTAGTGAGGTTACCTTTTCTCCCTTTTCTAGTTTTATATTGGATAATTGGGAGCGGAGGAGGTCTCTCCTTGCTAGCTTGGCCTCGGATGTGCCTTCATGGAGTTCTATAAGCTTCTCCCACATCTCTTTGGCGCTAGCACATTCTCCGATCCGGTTGATCTCTTGTTGAGGGAGCACATTGTAGAGATGGTGCTTGGCTTTGGAGTTTGCAAGGTGCTCCTCTCTTTGCCTCTTGGTCCACCTAGATTTCTCTATTGGCTTCCCCTCTTCATCCCTAGGCAAAACGAAACCGGATTCCATTGTGATCATTATATCAAAATCTTTCAAAAATACCTCCATTCGCTTCTTCCACTGCGAATTCTCCTTCAAACCGGAGGATGGATGTTGGAGCCGCCATTTTTGATGTAGGGCTTGTTGCGGCGGTTAGTCCGGTGACAAGCAACCTCGGCTCGATACCACTTGTAGGGGATCGATATGGCGGCCAGAGAGGGGTGAATAGCCCTCGTCGTTGACGTCGAAATTGCTCGCCTACAAAACGTTAGCGCAAGCGGAATATACAAATACAAAGCAAAAGACAAGCAAGATATAAACAAGCAATACAAACACCGAGATATAACGTGGTTCACGGCTACGCCGCTAATCCACGGTCCGATTCGTCCACGGTGAATCACTCCGCCAAAACCAATCACTATCGGTCTCTCCTTTGCACAAAGCTAGGTGGAGGTAACCTTTACAACCAAGATCACTCTTCTTACAATAGGATTGAAGTAAAGACAAGTAAGAAGAGTTTAGAGCTCAGGGGCACTAGTAAGATTTTTTGGAGTATGAGCATTAGCCTCTCAACGGCTTACCCCCTCTCTTTTTATAGAGAGGGCTACCGCCCTTGGCGATCTAGCGGCCTCCGAACACATCGGATCCCGGCCGAGTCAGCGGAACTCTTGGCGATCGATCGATGGACCTCATCGATCGATCGCCTCGTAGTCGGATCGGCTACGGCGGCATGGCAAAAACCCCATTGACTACCGATCATTGATTGCATTGCCGATCGATGGTCTTGGCGATCACCGCCCACGTATGGCGCGATCATTGCGCTACAATCCGATCGATCGTATACGGTCGAACTCACTGACTGGAAGCGATCGCTGCCATGACATGGCGATCGTGGTGTCGAAAACCCATCCGACACTTGGCCAAATGGCCAAGTTTCACCTAAGAGCTACCCTTCCCGGGTTACAATCGCCACTCTCATTTCGAGTCCTCGCCTTCGAAGTTCTCTTCGTTCTCGGCCACGCCCCCTCGGCGGCATCAGCGCACGGCTGCAATGCTCCTTCGCGTCTCTTGCCTCAAGTCTACTTCCTCGGCTTCACTCCAAGCTTCGTCCGGCGGTCCCTCGGATGCTCCAAGCGCACGGCTTCCGCAAAGCTATCCTTCACCGACTCAAGGCACGAGTCATGAGATGTGAAACTCGCCACGGCTCCATGTGCGAATTACTAAGTCCTGCACGACTTCAACGCACATATCACATCAACATATCAAACTAACTTAAACCCTTTGCCACACCATCAAAACCATATTACGGCAAGAGATTGCCCTAACAATATGCACATAAATTGTGCATAAGCCTTCCCAATGATTGGTCCAATGAAGGATTAATATCTCTGGATGACACTTTGGTTCATAGTAATGCATCATAACAAGCATGATGAACCAAGTGCATCTTCCTAACATCTCACATGTTGTCTAAGTGACTCAATACAAAAATCATGGATTCTTAGGTGTTTTGTGAGATTCTTAAAGGTATAAATCCTAGATTTTCTATAGGGTCATGCAAACCTAGACCTCTATTCTACTAAGCACATTCCAAGTTCTCTCCTTAATGATGTGTAATCCGCTTCAGAGAGAGCCTTGGTAAAAATGTCGGCTAAGTTGGACTTAGATTCTATGTAATTAAGTTCAATATCCGCCTTAACCACATGATCTCTAATGAAGTGATGCTTCACTTCAATGTACTTAGTCCTTGAGTGATGTATCGAATTTTTGATCAAATTTATAGGACTCACATTATCACAATAAACATTGACATTGGAGTAGTGTAGCTCATAATCCTCTAATGTGTGTCACATCCAAAGTAATTGGGCCACACAACCACCCATAGCCACATATTCAGCCTTAGTGGTTGACAAAGCAACACAAGGTTGCTTTCTACTACTCCAACTTACTAAAGAGGATCCAAGAAATTGGCATCCACCGCTAGTACTTTTCTGATCTAACTTGCAATCCGCATAGTCGGAATCGGTGTACCCAATTAAATCAAAAGATTTTGTCCTAGGGTACCAAAGTCCTACATTTAGTGTGCCCTTAATATACCTTAAGATTCTCTTAATGCCACTAAATGGGACTCTTTGGCACATGATTGGTACCTTGCACACATACCTACTGCAAATAATATATCGGGTCTACTAGCGGTTAGGTACAAAAGGCTACCAATCATACTCCTATAGAGTTTAAGGTAATTTGTTTTCCTTCATTATCATTATCTATTTTTGTATTAGTTGCCATTGGAGTTGAAACTACCTTAGCATTTTCCAAACCAAATTTCTTAATCATTTCCTTAGCATATTTGGTTTGGTATACATAAATTCCTTCATTTGTTTATTAGACTTGTAGAGCTAGGAAGAAATTTACTTCCCCAACTAGACTCATCTCAAACTCATTCTCCATATTTTTGATGAAGTCTTGAAGGAGCTCATCATTTGTTAACCCAAAGATAATGTCATCTACATATACTTGGGCTACAAAGATGTCCTTAGACTTTGATTTAATGAAGAGAGTTTGGTCTACTTAACCTTTTTGAAACCCCTTAGAGACCAAGAAAGATGACAATCTTTCATACCAAGCCCGGAGATCTTGTTTCAAACCGTATAAAGAATTTTTAGGCTTGAATACATAGTTTGGATAGTCTATGCTTTCAAACCCGGGAGGTTGTTCTACATATACTTCCTCCTTAATGAACTCATTTAGGAATGCCGACTTTACATCCATTTGATGGAGTTTAAAGCCCATGTAAGAAGCATATCCTAGTAAGATTCTAATCGACTCTAACCTAGCAACCAGGGCATAAGTCTCATCATAGTCAAGCCCCTCTACTTGATTAAATCCTCTTGCAACTAACCTAGCTTTATTTCTTGTTATTATTCCTTGATCATCTAATTTGTTCCTAAAAACCCATCTTGTAGTGACAATGGTACTATCATTGGGTCTAGGAACTAGCTCCCAAACTCGACTCATCTCAAATTGAGCCAATTCATCTTGTATTGCTAAGACCCAATCCGGATCAAGCAATGCATCATCAATTGACTTGGGCTCAAGTTGTGAGATAAGAGCTATTTGACTAGAGGGAGCTCTATGAAATGACCTAGTTCTAACACCTTGAAATAATTCACCTACAACTTGATCTAGAGGGTTATTTTGATGAACCATTATTGTTCTAGGAGGTGTATTAAATTGATTTTGATCTTGATTATCCTCAATCCTCCTTTTATCATTTGAATCTCCTCTTGCTCCCCCTTGATTATTACTCTCTAATCCTCCCCCTTGATTATTACCCCCTAAGGTCATATTTTGAAATTTTTAGGTAATTTCTTGATTTTTGTCATTGATATCATCATAAATGTGGGATTTCCTAGGGTAAGTAGTAGAGGATTCATCAAATTGAACATTTGAAGACTCCTCAATTATTTGAGTCCTTTTGTTATATACTCTATAGCCTCTACTAATGGATGAGTATCCAACTAGGATTCTCTCATCCGCTTTGGACTTAAATTTCCCCAAATTATCTTTGGTGTTTAAAATATAAATTTTACATCCAAAGACTCTAAAGTAGTGAATTATTGGAATTGATCCATTCCATAACTCGAATGGAGTTTTTCCTAAAAACCTATGGATTTGGACTCTATTTTAGATATAACAAGCAGTATTAACTGCTTCTGCCCACAAGTAGCTAGATAAAGAGTATGCATTAAGCATAGTCCTAGCGACTTTTTGTAGGGCACGATTTTTCGTTCCACTAACCCATTTTGTTGAGGTGTTCTAGGACAAGAAAATTCATGCTTGTACCCTTGTTCTAAGCAAATTTAGGAGAAATTAGAATTCTCAAATTCTCCACCGTGATCACTACGGATCCAGTTGATTTTGAGACTTCTCTCATTCTCTACTCTTTTGCTAAAGCCTATGATTATTTCTAGGGTGTTGTCCTTATGTTTCATGAAATATACCCAAGTATATCTAGAAAAGTCATCTACTATAACTAAGCAATATTTGCTACCATTTAATGAAGGGGTACTATGATAATCAAATAAATCAACATGCAAGAGTTCTAAAGGTAAAGCGGTACTAAGTAAAGTTTTACCTTTGTGTGATGATTTTGATTGCTTTCCTTCTTGGCATGCATGACACATTTTGTCCTTATGATACTTGACTTTTGGCAACCCCTTAACTAGCTTCATCTTGGCTACTTTGGCAATGTTTTTCATGTTAATGTGCCCTAGCTTCCTATGCCATAGCCAATTCTCTTCTTCTTTTGCAATAAGACACTTAGTAGAAGCGTTAGAAGCATAGGATAAATCAACATAGTATATATTTGATTTCCTAAAACCTACTAACATGCAATCATTTAAATTTTTGTGTCTTATGAAGCATTTAGAGGAATCAAATTGAACATCAAAATTGGCATCACATAATTGACTTACACTAAGCAAATTAAATTTCATATTTTTAACTAATAATACTTTGTGAATTGCAAGGTTTGGGGATACCTCAATTGTCCCTTTTCCTAAGATCTTAAGTTTACCACTATTTCCAAAAGATACCTTCCCCTTGCTAGTGTGGTTGATTATGGAAAATTTGCTCTCTTCATCGATCATGTATTTTGAGCAACCACTATCAACAATCCATAAGCTTGGTCCTTCTACCTATACAACATGAAAAATGCAAATCTTAGGCACCCAAATTTTAGGACCACTAGCATTTACTATATAGCTTTTGGGAACCCAAGCTTTTCGAGCCTTGCTCCCAATGGTTGATTTTCTACTAATTAATGAGGTGAAGGCCACTTCCTTCTCCTTAGGCCTATATCCTATGTCGGCCTTGTTATAAATGACCCTTTGGTCCCTAAGAATCATATCAAGATATTTGAACCCACATGTAAATTTCTCTAAGCATGCTCTTAGGTTACCTATTTCTTTTCTAAGTTCATCATTTTCATTCCTAAATGAACATGCATCATCACAAGAAATTTCTACATTCTTAATTGATTTAATTTCTACTTTTAAATCCTTAATCCTAGATTTTGATTTATTTAGTGCATTTTGAAGACATGCAATAGTTTCATATAGTAATTCTATCCTAGGAGAGTCCTTTACCTCATCGTCACTAGATGACGATTCGTCACTTGAGGAGGAGGATGACTCTTCACTTGAGCTATTCTCCAAGGACATGAGTGCCATGTTTCTTGTGACATGGCAAAGTTCTTCATCATCGGAGGAATCTTCTAGGCTTTGTGTATCCCAAGTTTGGGCTATCATGGCCTCCTTCTTCTTCTTCTCCTTCTTGTCCTTCTTCTTTTTTTCTTTTTCTTCCTTTTTTATTAGCTCCGGACAATTTGGCTTGATATGACCTTTTTTGTTGCAACCATAGCAAGAAACATTAGAAGAAGGAATTGAACTAGTGGAGGTTTTACCTTTGGAGGATTGGAACATCCTCCTTACATCATTTTTGGTGAGCCTCCTTGATCTCCCACCAAATCTCTTTACATAGTGAGCTACCTCACTAGCCGATAGCTCCTCATCGCTACTTGAAGATTCCTCCTCCGACTCGGATGAAGAGGAAACCTCCTTCTTCTCCTTTTTCTTCTTGTCCTTCTTACCTACAACAAGTGCTATACCTTTTTCTTTAGAAGAAGTGTTAGCATGTTCATGTAGCTCAAATTCACAAAAAAGTTCATCTATCTTAACTAAAGAAAAATCCCTAGAGACCTTATAGGCATCTACCATTGAAGCCCACAAGGTTGTTCTAGGGAAAGCTTGAAGTACATATCTCACAAGGTCTCGGTTTTCGACCTTTTCACCTATCACATGTAGTTCGTTGACAACCTTCTTGAAGCGACCGTGCATTTGACTCACGGTTTCGTTGGTCTTCATGGCAAAGCTTTGGAGTTGGCCTATCAAAAGGTCCCTCTTTGCTCTTCTTGTCTCCTTTGACCCTTCATTTAGTTCAATGAGCTTCTCCCAAAGCTCCTTTGTGGATTTGAAGGGTCCTACCTTGGATAGTTGTTTTTTAGATAGACCGCATTGAAGTGTGGTCATTGCCTTTGCATTTGCTTATGCCTTTTTTGCCATTTCCCTTGTCCAATCCTTGGGTTGTAGTGGCGCTCCAAACTCGTCGACCGACTTCTTGAACCCATCTACAACACTAAAACAATTATCAATATCGTTCATAAGATAGTATTCCATCCTACCTTTCCAATAGCCAAAATCGTTGCCGTCAAACTATGGAGGCCTCGCCGTGCTATACCCCTCTTGGAATGCCATCGTGCTCCAGTTGATTGTTAGATCCTCCGATGCGATCCGGGCTCTGATACCACTTGTTAGGATCTTTGGAAGGCTAGAGGGGGTGAATAGCCTTTTTCCAAATACAAAAAGAGTTAGCGGAAGCAAAACAAGAACTAAATGAAAAACACAATAAATGCTAACACGAAAGCGTTTATGTGGTTCGGAGATAAAGATCCTACTCTACGACGATCCTTAAGGAGGATCAACCCTAGAAATTCCACTAAGAAGCTTTCCTTTACAAGACACTCTCCTCTTCTTACAATGATGAAAATGAAATTTAGGAGAAGAGGAGGAATTAACACAAAGAAAGCCTTTGAAATTCGTAGGGAGCTTGAGAGTACGGTTGGAAGATTAGTACTAGCCCTCTCAAGCACCCCAAGCCCTCTTTTTAAAAAGAAAGGGATGTTTTTCCCATTAGGCCACGATCAGTCAACTAATGGTCTCCATCAGTCGACTGTCGTCGTGGCTAACGGTTTCTGATCAGCCAGATTCATAGGATTTCATATGCGTCATCATCCAACGGCATGATCATTAGTCGACTGATCCCTCCATTAGTCGATTGATGAAGTGATCAGTGGAGTGATCACGGTGAGCAGTCGAGTGAGACCCCATTCTATCCCGGATGTTGACTTGATCAGTCGACTGCCAGTCTTGGCAGTCGACTGATGACAGAATCAGTCGACTGCCATCCCTTAGCAGTCGACTGATCATCAGGTTTTCAGCCTGACTCGGTCGAACACCTGATCAGTCGAGTGATACAATGTATCAGTCGATTGATACTCGTCAAGTATGATAATTTCATACTTGAATTAACTTCCTAGACCTAGACTCAACCTTCTAGCTCTTTCTTAAGCCTTGCGCCTTCAGGATGCCTCCGAGTCAGCGACTTGTTCATCCTTTACGCTTGCTTCCAAGAGCTTCCTTCGATTTTGTCATGTCTTGGATTTCTCTTTGCCAAAGTATGCTTGGACTTTACGCTGCCAAGACTACATGCTTGGACTTACTCTGCCAAGACTTGCCTTTAGACTTCCTTTGCCAAGGTTCTCTTGGACTTTACGCCGCCAAGACTACATGCTTGGACTTACGCCGCCAAGACCTTTCTTTGGACTTCTCTTGCCAAGATCATACTTGGACTTTTCTTTTACCAAGTCTTCATACTTGGATTTTCCTGTCACTTAAACATGTTCACAATTAGATCACAAAATATTGCCTAACTTAGATGATTATCCTAACATCAAAACATATAAGTGCTTGGGGCATTGTTGCACCAACACGTCGTTCTTCACAAGTGTTCTTACCTTAAACCCCACTCCTCCATTCTACCATCGCACAGGGATATTGGCTCTGTTCTGATAACAGGCCATAAAAGAGATAAATCATAATTCAACATATCCTGAGGGTCCATACCTCTGCTTTAAAGCCCAGTTAGCACCACAAGCATACCCTTTACCTTGTATAAGACTCTTCACCTTCCCTCTTCTTCATTTCTGCCCCCTTCCAATTCTCAGCCCTCTTCTTCCTTTCTCCGCCAACACCAGCCTCCCTGTGTCCTGAAGACAACTTTTGCATTCTTCTTCCTTCTCGAAAGTTAAGATGCATTCTATCTTTCAACAACTGTTGGCAGAATACCGCCAAGAATCTAGGCGAAGCGAAGAGCATCCAACTGGTGTTGTGCCACTTCCGCCCCCCATTTTGTCACATTCGGTATCCACCGCCCTTACTTCAACGTCCACCTCTCCTCCTCATTCCTCCACACCTTCATCCTCTATTGCTTCTCTAGCATCCAACATAATTCTTACATCATTACCATCCTCTCCTCCTTCCTCTTTACTACCACCGACAAACCCTAACTCATCTGCTTCTACCTCTTCACTTTTGGGTGGTGCTAGTGTTAGTTATAGCCCTAAGAACCAATCATGTGATGGTTGAATAGGGAACATTTTGTATCATATTCTATAAAGGCAAAGGATTGGTTATTATATTTAAGTCTTGCTTGTGCCAGCTAAATTAAATATAGTAATGCCCTAGAAAAGTAGGTTCTTATCTACAGCACATCAATTGGCAGAATTGATTATGAGAGGCTGTAGAGAACACTTTCTAAATGTTCCTAGTCAAGTATTAATATGCAAGGGCAATATTAATACATAAAGACTAGCATGTAGGTCAATTGATGACTTGATCTCACAAGTCATGGATATATGATATCAAGTTGACACATGGGTATATATTAGAGAATATATACTGAACTGACCCGCCATGAGAAAGTTTCATGGATCGTTATATGAGTGTCATAAACTTTCTAATGTGACTATTGGTATGAATAGTCCTTAGACCTGAAGTCACTACGGTTCCCTACATAAGGAGTTGTGTACTTTGGTATCGTCAAACGTCACCCGTAACAGGGTGGACCATAAAGGCGATTACTGGGTATATAACAAATTATGCGGAGGGATGTGAGTGATGTAGATGGGATCTATCCCTCTCATATGATGAGAGTGATATCGGTGGGCCCCTTGATTGAGTAGAACTACTAAAACGCATGACCATGCTCGAATGAGTCAATTGAGATATTGAGCTCATTTGTTTGAGTTAGTTTACTCAGGGATCAAGAAACACATAGATTGATCGAGGATGACACGGTCTATGCCTCATTGATCAATCTGATATCAAGGATAGAAGGACACGGTCATATATTATAGTAGTCACGGAAAGGTTAGTCGGATCTTGACTTATCTCATAACTTGGGTAGCAATGATGTATTGCTAGATGCCGCTCATTGCTTGTGTATCTAAAAGAGTTTAGGTCCACGCCAACGTTATGAGAGCCTATAGGGTCACACACAAAGAGCATGATAATTAGAGGAATTAGAGTATTCTAGTTTGACTAGAATAATTTGGGAATAAGCTTAAGTACAAAATGGTGTTTGGACTTTAAGCTTAATGAGAATTTTAGCTAATTGATTTAATGAGATTAATTCAATATGTTACCTTATTGAATTAATAAGATTAATTCAATATGATAACATAAGCTTAATTGAATTAATAAGATTAATTCAATATGATAACATAAGCTTAATTGAATTAATAAGATTAATTCAACATGCATGAATGCCACATAAGAATGCCACATAAGCATGCCACATAAGCATGCCACCTAAGCATCCACCTAAGCTAGTTAAGGTGGAAGGAAACAAAATGGTTTTGTCTCCTTAAGTGGCCGGCCAAACAAGGATATGTCTCAATGCAATGGATTGCATTGAATGTGTGGAGGTGAAAGGGTTTTTCCAACCCTATAAAAGACACCTCAAGTGGCCGGCCAAATAGAGTATTGGCTTTTGTTGTTGGTGGAAGCTTTGGTTGTGTTAGTGGTGAGAAAGCTTGGTGGAAGCTTTAGTTGTGTGGGTTTGTGAGTGTAGGCTAGCAAGAAGAGGAGTCTTCTTCTTCCTTTCTCCTTTTCCCTCTCTTCCTCTCCTTTAGGGACTTCTCTAGCAAGAAGTAAAGGAGAGCTCTTCTAGTTTTCCTTTTGTGAGACAAGAGCGTGCTCGTGTGGATACGTATAGAGGCACGGACACTTGAACGTGCTAAAGATCCAACAAACCGAAAGGAAAAGCGGGATTGCAAAGGGCACGCAACAAAGGTAGAACTCTCCTATAAGATAGGCTTGGTTTAGAGAAATTTATTTTATACGAGTTTGCTTTCGCATGGATCACATGGAAGGGATCCTATTTTCCGTTGCGCATATGCCATTCGACATACAAGAGATCCCTACAGTGGTATCAGAGCCACTTGCGAAAGATCGTATAAAAATAGGTTTTCTCTATTTTATATGTGATATAGAAGTAGGATAAATTTTATTATGAGTTGATAATTGCATTAGCAAATTTTCAAACATAATAAAATATCCAATGTCTTTTAAAAGTTAAAATGACATGGTGCATGGTTATGGACTAGTCCCAAAAAGTTTGTGATTGTGTGTTGTAATTCTTAATACGGCCTACGTGTCGTGCCTTTCTCCTAATATTCTTGTTGTAAAATTAGTTTTAGACTCGAATGTAACTCGAGTATTTCTCCTTTTGTAATGTACAAAACAAGGATGGAGGGTCCATTGGAAGATGTGGTTACAAGGAGGAAGTCAACACACAAGACAACCAAAAGGAAGCACTTAGGAGAAGATGCTATCCCTAGGTTGACCAATCAATCTTTTCATTGGCTTGAGAAGATTGTAGAATAAGGGCCATAACCATGACACGTTAGTTTAATATGTATGTGATGCATGTTAGTTTAGCTTGTATGTGATGCATGATTAGTTTAGCTTATATGTGATGTATGCTAATATGTATATGATACATGTTTATTTCTTAATAAGTCTAAACGATATGCCTACCAAAGTTGGTACTCACTACTTCCTCAATCATTTGTTATTGGGTTTGCCAAAGCAAAGCAATGCATTTTATCTTGGAGGGGTGCGAGTGGACAATCGTGATGTCCCGCTATCAGTCTTGGTTAAGACTTAATTAAGTGTTTTCTTAATTGGTTAAGAAAGTAGAGGCATATATTAGCTTTGAACATAAGTGTTAACATTAGTTTTGTGTGATTTCCGAACATCAGCTTTGTCTTAGAAGTGGTCGTTGCTCCGATATCCAAGAAGGCCCTGTGCCTCGCCACAGCCTGGAAGCTGGTTTAGGAATAAACACTAAACTAATCTAAAACTTAACCAAAGCTATTAAAGAGTTACATCAGATGTAATTGGCAAAAGATTGCCTACCTAATTATACTACGTCTTGGGCGATTAGCCAAAGCTAACTCAAGGCAATTATGATGTGGATCTTTATCCCATATAAATTTATAGCTAAATAGTAGCTATGAGAATTTAGTGGGAGCCTCATTTAATTAAAGGCCTAATTAAATGATTTAGGTATGATACTTAACTTTGCATTTTAATGTTGTAGATCACCATGTCATCTAACACGACACACCCCCTCAACTTGCGATCTGTCTGAGAAGGACAAGCTCAATGGAGCAAACTTTCTTGGAGTATAGGAACTTGAGGATTATCCTCAAGCAAGAACGCAAACCGTATGTCCTAGAGCTACCCTCAAATACCTCGCTGCGCCACTGTCTTTGAAAAGGATGCTTATAAGAAGCATCAAGATGACGTATTAGATGTGTCATGTCTTATGCTTGCCACCATGAACTCTGAGCTCCAGAAGCAACATGAGAACATGGATGCCTATGATATGGTTGAGCACTTGAAACAACTATATCAAGGACAAGCTAGGCACGAGCATTTTGAAGTGTCTAAGGCTCTTTTGCATGCAAGATGCAAGAAGGAACACCTGTAGGAACTCACGTACTCAAAATGATTGGGTACGTTGAGAACCTTGAAGACTAGGTTTTCCAGAGCCAAGAATTGGCAACCGATGTTTTCTCGCAATCGTTCGGAAGCATACAATCAATTATAACATGAATGAAATTGATAAACCTTTGCTGAGATTCTCGGCATGTTAAGAATCACAACCAAATCTCAAGAAGAAAGTTAGTAATGTACTAATGGTCAAGAAGGACAAAGGTAGCCTTGAGGCAAGGGTAAGACCCAAGCCAAAAGCAAGGCCAATTCATCCACTTCAAAGGGTAAAGGTAAAGTACCTAAGGAAGGGACCGCTTCCATTGCGTAAGATCGACACCGAAGCGAATAGTCTACCTTGAGGAAGTAAAGAACAAGAGAAGTGGGACTTCGCCTCGGTATATATGTTATAGAGGTTAATCTATCTATTTCTTCTACATGGGTATTAGATACGGATGTGCATCTCACATTTGTACTAATGTGCGAGGAGAGAAATAGTAGAATAATGGCAAAGGGCGAAGTGGACTCTACGAGTAGGCAATGGCGCGCAAAAGTTCTTCGTAGGAACATATTCTTTGTCTTTGCCCACAGGGCTTATCTTAGAACTAGAGGAGTGCTTCTATGTACCCGCATTAACAAAGAACATAATTTCTGTATCTTGTTTAGACAAGAAAAACTTTTCTTTTATAATAAAGGACAAATGTTGTTCCATTTATTTAAATGAAATGTTCTATTGTAATGCACCACTTATGAATGGTCTCTATGTTCTAGATTTAGATAACCCAATTTATAACGTAATATACCAAACGGTTCAAATCGAATGATTTGAACTGCATATCTCGCACTCGCCTAGGTCACATAAATGAAAAACGCATATCCCAACTCCATAAAGATGGATTATTGGACTCATTTGATTTTGAATCATATGAGGTATGCGAAGTCTTGTCTTTAGGAAAGATGACTAAAACTCCATTTAGTGGACATGGCGAGAGAGCGACGGATTTGTTAGGACTCATACATACCGATGTATGTGGCCCTTTCAATGTCGAAGCCAGAGGAGGCTATAAGTACTTTATTACTTTCACTGATGATATGAGTAGATTTGGCTACTTATATTTGATGAGACATAAGTCGAATCCTTTGAAAAGTTCAAAGAATTCAAGAATGAAGTACAAAACCAACTTGGTAAGCGTATTAAGCTACTTGATCGGATCGAGGTGGTGAATACCTTAGTCAAGAGTTTCGTGATCACTGGTGAGTGTGGGATAATATCCCAACTCACTCCACTGGAACACCACAATGGAATGGTGTATCGAGAGGAGAAATCGTACTCTATTAGATATGGTACGATCAATGATGAGCCGATCAACTACCTACTTCCTTTTGGGGTTTAGCTCTAGAGACAGTAGCTTTCACACTTAATCGCGTTCCATCAAAAGCCGTAGAAAAGACACCATATACGATATGGGACCGAAGAGTCCCAAAATGTCTTTTATAAAGATTTGGGGTTGTGAAGCTTACGTTAGACGTCAAGTCTCGGATAAACTAGGACCCAAATCGGATAAGTGTTATTTTGTAGGATATCCCAAGGAAACTAAGGGATATTACTTACAATCCCACACTTGGCAAGGTGTTTGTTGCGAAATCGTCTTTCTAGAAAGAGAATTTATTTCTAGAAATACTAGTGGGAGTAAAATTCATCTTGAAGAAGTTCAAGATGATGATAACACTAAGGCTTCATGGAAAATGAACAGAACCACAAAGTGTTGTGGATGAGGAAATTGTTGCCCAAAGAGTTGTGGAGCAAACACTGCTCAAGTAGACCAACCTCTTCGTAGATCCGATAGGATCGGTCGTCAACTGAGAGATATTCTTTTCTCTTGGTGACAACGGTGAGGTATTGCTTGTCGATCTTGGCGAGCCTACATCCTATCAAGAAGCTATGATGAGCCCAGATTAGAGAAATGGCTAGAGGCCATGAGATCCGAAATGGAATCCATGTACACTAACCAAGTATGGACTTTGGTTGATCCACGAAGGGGTAAAACCCATTGGGTGTAAGTGGGTCTTTAAAGTAAAGACATGGATGGTAATAAGCATACCTATAAAGGTAGATTGGTGGCTAAAGGATTCAAACAAATTCATGGTATTGACTATGATGAAACCTTTTCACGATTGCGATGCTTAAATCCATTCGGATCATACTTGCTATTCATGACCTACCACGATTATGAGATCTGGCGGATGGATGTCAAAACCGCTTTTCAAGGGAAAGCTACTCGAGATGTGTACATGACACGGCTGAGGTTTTGAAGATCCAAAGCATCTGGAAAGGTATGCAAACCGCAAAGGTCCATTTATGGACTAAAGCAAGCATCTCAGTTGGAATCTTCGATTCGATGATGCAATCAAAGAGTTTGGTTTCATCAAGAATGAAGATGAGCCTTGTGTCTACAAGAGAAATAGTGGGGCCTTGATTGTATTTCTTGTCTTGTATGTAGATGACATACTTCTCATCGGAAATGATATTCCCTCACTCCGATCTGTGAAGATATGGTTAGGAATTGTTTCTCGATGAAAGACTTAGGTGAAGCTGCCTATATTCTAGGCATCAAGATCTATAGAGATAGATCTAAAAGATTACTTGGCCTAAGTCAGAGTATATACATTGATAAAGTGCTAGATCGTTTTGCTATGCAAAATTCCAAGAAAGGGTTTCTGCCTTTATCACATGGTGTAAGTCTTTCGAAGACTCAATGTTCCTCTTCTAAGGAGGAGAGAGCATGGATAAGATCCCTTATGCATCCGCTATAGGGTCTATCATATCGCCATGCTTTGTACTCGTCGACATCTCGTATGCTTTGAGTATGAGTAGATACTGTCGGATCCGGTGAAAGTCAGCTGGATAGCGATCAAAATATTCTTAAATACTTACGAAGGACGAAAGAATATTTCTCGATATTTGAGGCAATGAGGAGCTAGCGTAAAGGGTTACTGATGCAAGCTTCCAAATAGACAAGGATGACTATAGATCGCAATCGGGTACGTGTTTTGCTGAATGGTGGAGCCGTGAGTCGAAGAGTTCAAAGCAGACACGATTCTTGATTCTACAATGGCCAGTATATTGCAAGATCCGATGCAAAGAAAGGAGGTCGTTGGCTCCGCAAGTTCATCGCTGAACTTGGGGTAGTTCCTAGCCAGATCCAATAGACCTCTCTGTGACAACAATGGGGCTATTGCACAGCTAAGGAACCTCGATCATCAATCGGACCAAACACATCTTCGCGGCGCTTCCATCTCATTCGAGAGATCATCGATAGAGGAGATGTGAGGATATGCAGAGTACCAGATGTAAGCTAACATCGCAGATCCATTGACCAAGGCTTTGCGCAGAGGAAGCATGATGGTCACACTAGGTCACTAGGTATTAGATATCATAGTGATTGGTACTAGTGCTAGTGGGAGATTGTTAGTTATAGCCCTAAGAACCAATCATGTGATGGTTGAATAGGGAACATTTTGTATCATATTCTATAAAGGCAAAGGATTGGTTATTATATTTAAGTCTTGCTTGTGCGCTAAATTAAATATAGTAATGCCCTAGAAAAGTAGGTTCTTATCTACGACACATCAATTGGCGTAATTGATTATGAGAGGTCAGAGAACACTTTCTAAATGTTCCTAGTCAAGTATTAATATGCAAGGGCAATATTAATACATAAAGACTAAGCATGTAGGTCAATTGATGACTTGATCTCACAAGTCATGGATATATGATATCAAGTTGACACATGGGTATATATTAGAGAATATATCGAATCGACCCGCCATGAGAAAGTTTCATGGATCGTTATATGAGTGTCATAAACTTTCTCATGTGACTATTGGTATGAATAGTCCTCAGACCTGAAGTCACTACGGTTCCCTACATAAGGAGTTGTGTACTTTGGTATCGTCAAACGTCACCCGTAATAGGGTGGACCATAAAGGCGATTACTGGGTATATAACAAATTATGCGGAGGGATGTGAGTGATGTAGATGGGATCTATCCCTCTCATATGACGAGAGTGATATCGGTGGGCCCCTTGATTGAGTAGAACTACTAAAACGCATGGCCATGCTCGAATGAGTCAATATGAGATATTGAGCTCATTTGTTTGAGTTAGTTTACTCAGGATCAAGAAACACATAGATTGATCGAGGATGACACGGTCTATGCCTCATTGATCAATCGATATCAAGGATAGAAGGACACGGTCATACATTATAGTAGTCACGGAAGGTTAGTCGGATCTTGACTTATCTCAGAACTTGGGTAGCAATGATGTATTGCTAGATGCCGCTCATTGCTTGTGTATCTAAAAGAGTTTAGGTCCACTGCCAACGTTATGAGAGCCTATAGGGTCACACACAAAGAGCATGATAATTAGAGGAATTAGAGTATTCTAGTTTGACTAGAATAATTTGGGAATAAGCTTAAGTACAAAATGGTGTTTGGACTTTAAGCTTAATGAGAATTTTAGCTAATTGATTTAATGAGATTAATTCAATATGTTACCTTATTGAATTAATAAGATTAATTCAATATGATAACATAAGCTTAATTGAATTAATAAGATTAATTCAATATGATAACATAAGCTTAATTGAATTAATAAGATTAATTCAACATGCATGAATGCCACATAAGAATGCCACATAAGCATGCCACATAAGCATGCCACCTAAGCATCCACCTAAGCTAGTTAAGGTGGAAGGAAACAAAATGGTTTTGTCTCCTTAAGTGGCCGGCCAAACAAGGATATGTCTCAATGCAATGGATTGCATTGAATGTGTGGAGGTGAAAGGGTTTTTCCAACCCTATAAAAGACACCTCAAGTGGCCGGCCAAATAGAGTATTGGCTTTTGTTGTTGGTGGAAGCTTTGGTTGTGTTAGTGGTGAGAAAGCTTGGTGGAAGCTTTAGTTGTGTGGGTTTGTGAGTGTAGGCTAGCAAGAAGAGGAGTCTTCTTCTTCCTTTCTCCTTTTCCCTCTCTTCCTCTCCTTTAGGGACTTCTCTAGCAAGAAGTAAAGGAGAGCTCTTCTAGTTTTCCTTTTTGTGAAACAAGAGCGTGCTCGTGTGGATACGTATAGAGGCACGGACACTTGAACGTGCTAAAGATCCAACAAACCGAAAGGAAAAGCAGGATTGCAAAGGGCACGCAACAAAGGTAGAACTCTCCTATAAGATAGGCTTGGTTTAGAGAAATTTATTTTATACGAGTTTGCTTTCGCATGGATCACATGGAAGGGATCCTATTTTCCGTTGCGCATATGCCATTCGGCATACAAGAGATCCCTACAGCTAGGTCACCCCTTTCTTTTGTACAGTGACAGGCCGAATTAAGAGGTGTCGCACGCCCACGGATGCAAGTGGAGGATATCCCCTCCCTTCATCTTTCTCTTTCCCCTAAACTTCCCCCCACATTGGAACCCATTTCAGCCACACCACCGTCATCTTTGCCTTCATGCCTTCCACGCGTGTCCTCGTTACCTTCCCCATTCATCCAAATCTCGGGAAGTATTTCTCCCCGAATTAGTGTAGAGCATGGCTCCAATATCCTTCCCCCTACCAGAGAGGAACCCTCAATCATGGTGCCCCCCTCAGCCATCGACCTTTTTCTGACTTCATCTCCGCTTCCTGCATCCCAGTCACCAGGCATATTGCCTGGTGACTTATCCCCTGAAGATTCCTCTTCACTTGTCAGACAGCAGGTGACTTCTGACATTTTACAGTCACCGTCCACCTCTGCTTTCTTTTCTCTGGCCTCCTCGAGCCCACTGGCAACATCTCTATTCGTAGCCCCTTCGACATCTCTCGCTGTCTCCAAAGTCTCTTCCATTCCTTTGAACATCATCCTTCTTCCTCCAGGATCAATGGTACAATCTTTCCCTCTGCCTCTGTTCAAGCCCATTATGAGTGAACCTCTTCCTCTGGTGGCCTCTATACCCTCTTTCTCCTATGATTGAAATGTACAAATACTCAATCTGGAGGAGTTCATCCCGAGGATGGAGAGTCTATGCCACGTTTTAGAATTGGTAAGTTTCTTTAGTTAATTCTATCTATTTTTTCTCCATAATAACTTCTTTTCTACTAGCTGCTCGCAAGTGGTAGTAAATTATCAAGAACTAGAGTGTTCTTTCTCTCAATACCAAGTTCAACTTCAGTGCCAAGCCCAACAACAACTAACAGACCAAAATGTTATCAAGGATAGGGAGCAACTTCTACTACAAGAGTTGGCTGGCTGCTAGGACCAACTGGTTGAAGCTCGTTGCCAAATACGGAAAGATGCCGAAATCATAGCTACTCTGCAGGAGCAACAACAGAAAGATGCCGAACTAATATCCATTCTTCAAAATGCCCAACAGATCGATGATAATGCCCTGGCTTCCACCGATAGATAAAATTCCACGTCGCAAGAACTGGTTAACTATCAGAATCAACTAGTTGAAATCCAGCGTCAGAGGCAGAAGGATACCGAAACTATGGAGGCTCTTCAAGCTCGACATCAAAGAGATGCAGACAAAATAGCTAACCTCCGTACGCGGCTGTGCAAGGAGGTACAAGAAAATTCCTCCTTAATAACATCTAGGGCACATGCTCATGCCCGAATATGTAGGCAAGAAACTTCCCTCCAGTAGCTGAGTAATGAGATTGTCCACACTAGATCTCATACGGAGGCAGTGGAAGGGATTTCTGCCTCTATACGTCAAGACATGATAGAGATGTCAAGGGTTGTGCAACAGAGCCAAACCTCCGATCTGATGATATATCCACCCTGGCCGATGTCATCATTCAAATATCTCACCGGTATTGTCAAATGCATCAATCTCTTCGGGAGCATCAAGAGCATTGTGCCAATTTTCATCAAGAGCTGCCCCCAACTAACCCGAACCAACAAGAGTGTCTGCTGTCTTTGATGCGAGCTACATATCAGGATGGATTCAATGAAGCAGTTTGGCAGTACGCTGATCAAGGGCTACCTACCGCCAACCAACCTGCACTATTTCTTTATTGGGAAGTCGATTTCAGACGCTATCCCCTGGACCATTTCAAGTTGTAACTTTTTTATATCACGTTATAATTGTTGCTACTTGTGAACAACTACAACAACACATTGCTTATCTTTAATATTGCTTTTGACTTTCTTTGTTATGTAAGAGAGAGACGATTTTCAATGATACATGTTTCTCATCCATGCTCATGTTCAATATTATCCACAAAGTAATATGTTGGGTGTCATGTATAACTCATAAAAAATAGATCAGACTTCTCCCTCCCATAGCTTTGTCTTACATGGTATTAAAATATTTTAAGTGTACAACATTCCAGGGGCGAGGTAATTCCTTGCCCTGATCATCTTTTAGATAATAAGTAGACCCAGCCACTCGGTGAGCAACAATGTAGGGTCCCTCCCAGTTCGAGGCTAGCTTTTCTGGGCTTCCTGTAGGATTGCCCTTGCGTAAGACTAGATCATCATTTTGAAACCTCCGGGGCACCACTCTTTTGTTAAAAGCTTGTTGTACTATTTGATTATAAATTTTCGCTCGCCTTCGTGCTTGTTCCCATTTTTCTTCCAGCAAATCCAGCTCGGTCCCTCTGATAATTTGATTCTGTTCTGCTAATAAACTTTGACTCGGGCACTACTCAAAATGGTTTCCACTGGAATAACAGCTTCCATTCCATACATCAAACTGAATGGGGTTTCCCCTGATGCCATTTTAGGAGTAGTTCGATAAGCCCATAGAACCCTAGGCAATTCTTCTACCCAACTCCCCTCTTAGCGCCTAGTTTATTATTCAATCCCTGAATGAGAATTCTGTTAGTTACCTCTGCCTTCCCGTTAGCCTGAGAGTGAACTACTGAGGTGAAGGCCTGCTGAATATTGAGACTTTGACACCATTCTCTAATCTTTTTACCCTGAAATTGCCGACAGTTATCCCTGACCAACCTTCATGGGATTCCATACTTACAAATGATATTCTTCCACAGAAATTGTATTACTGCATTTTCTATGATTTTAACTAGAGGTTCAGCTTATACCCATTTAAAGAAGTAATCCACTTCTACCAACAGAAACTTCTTCTCCAAGGTTGCAGTAGGCATGGGACCAACGATGTCCATTCCCCACTGGTCAAAGGGGCAGGAAGCAATGATAGCTTTCATCAACTCGGCCGGTCACTCGGACCGATTGTTGTGCCTTTGACAGGTTGAACAAGTCTGCACTATACGAGCGACATCTTGCTGAAGAGTGAGCCAAAAATATCCAGCCATCAATACTTTCCTTGCCAAGGCTCTTCCTCCCAAATGATTGCTGCAACAACCCTCGTGTACTTCCTTGAGTACCCATTCAACATCTTCCTTCCCCAAGCATTTCAATAGGGGTCGTCCAAAAGACATCTTATATAGGACTCAATCAACGATTGTGAACCGCTTTGCTCTGGCCACCATGACAGATGTCGCTCCTCTTTCCTCAGCCACCTTCCCTTGCTATAAATATATCATAATATCAGTTCTCCAATCGGGGGTCTAATCAATACTTGGTACCGCCTCCTCCCCATTATATACTACCAAGGAATTGGGAACTTCCATGCAAACCATCTCTGGTTGTTTCACCCATTCCAAGGCACTGTCTAGTCGAGCCAATTCATCTTCCTTCCAGTTATTTTCTCTTGGAATCTGCTACAGAATGACTTCTCTAAAATGAGATTTTTCTTTTTCAAAAACCATCAAGTATTTCTGCAATCTTTCTTTGTGAACCACAAAAGTACCTTGGAGTTGTGATACTACTAACTGAGAATTTAAGTGAATAATGACAGAGGTTGCCCCTACGGCTTTGGCGGCTTGTAATCCGGTTAGGATGTCTTTATATTCTGCTTCATTATTAGATGCACGATATCCGAGGCTAATGGCTATATGAGTTTCTTCTCCTTTCGGGGATACCAACAATACCCCCACTCCACTACCTCCAGAGCTAGAAGACCCATCCACAAAGACATTCCATGCCCCCACCCCTTCTTCTTTTTTAGCCGAGCTATTTCCTGAACCAGCAGGTACCTCTGCTAGGAAATCGGCTAACACCTAAGCCTTGATGGTGGTTCAGGGATGGTAGTGGATGTCATATTTACTTAGTTCCATAGCCCACTTGGCGAGCCTCCCCGAAAAATTAGGCTTAGTCACCACCTTATCTAGCTCACTATGAGTAAAAATGTTGATTGGATGGGCTAGGAAATATGGCCTCAATTTGTGGGCTGTTAGAACTAGGAGATATGCTAATTTCTACAACTCAGTATACCGCGACTCTGCTCCTTATAAGATATGACTGGTATAATAGATGGGTTGCTGCTGAGAACCTTCTTGCTTCAACAATACTAAACTGATGGCTCCCTCTGAAATGGCTAAATACATCCACAATGGCTCTCCTGAGACTGGTTTTGCTAGCAGATGTAGTTTTGCTAAATACTTCTTTAATTCTTGGAAGGCTTGTTCACACTGATTGTCCCATTGGAATTTAGTGGCCTTGAGCAAAATCTGAAAGAAAGGTAGCCCCTTGTCTGCCAATTTGGCTATAAATCGAGATAAGGAAACTATTCTTCCTACTAATTTTTGAGTCTCTCACAAATTAGTAGGTGACTTCATGCTCATAACGCTTGTACTTTCTCGGGATTGGCTTGCAGTCCCTTCTCTGTTACAATATACCCCAAAAATTTCCCACTCTTTACCCCGAACAGACACTTCTTGGGGTTCAGCTTCATGTTGTACCACCTCAGAGTGACAAAAGTCTTTCCTAGATCTGTAACTAGATCCTGAGTGGTTTTTGACTTGACGAGGATGTCATCAACATAGACTTCCACATTCTTGCCTTTTTGTTCTGCAAAAATTTTATCCATGAGTCATTGATAAGTAGCTCCTGCATTCTTCAAACCGAACGACATCACTACATAGGCATACAACCCTCCTATCGTCACAAAACTGACACGATTCTGGTAGTCTTTCGCTAGTGGTATTTGGTGATACCCTTGGTAAGCATCCATGAGAGATACAACTTCATACCCCACGATAGAGTCAACCAACTGATCAATACGAGGCAAGGGGTAGTAGTCTTTAGGGAATGCTTTATTCAAATCACGAAAGTTGATACACATCCTCCACTGCCCAGAGGGCTTAGGGACCAAAACTACATTCGACACCCATTCAGGAAATTGAATTTCATTAACATGACCTGCTTGTAACAATTTATCTACTTCTTCAGTTATAACTTTATCTTTCTCAGGCCCAAAGTGGCACCGCTTCTACTGGATGGGCCAAACTCCCCGAGTGATGTTGAGGTGGTGTTCAACAATGCAGGGATCTATTCTCGTCATGTCATGCACTTCCTGGGCAAAAATGTCTTCATTCTTCTTCAAGAAGGCCACCAATTCCTCCTTTTTCTCCAGCTATTGAGCCACCTGAGTGACTTTCCCTGGGGCTATTTCTACAGACTCCCTTTCTTCTATCCTTTCAACTTTGGGAGGTGACTCTTTCAACACACATACATCATAAATAATGATGACTTTCCCCTTAGGATCACCAACTCTGGGTTTCTTCTGGTCATCCCTGACCATTTGCATATACAACTACAAGATGCTTTCTGTTCTCCCTTTGCCTCCCCGATCAGTTGTCCGACTGGAAACTTCACCTTCTGATGATAGGGGGAAGCCACCGCCTGGAAAATAGATAGAAAAGGATGATCCAAAATTACATTATAAGTGGATGGAGCACTATAAGAAACGGAATGATATTGATTTTTTGACGGGGTTTGGTGCCCAGAGTGAGAGGCAAAGAAATTTATCCTATGGGATGCACCATGTGTCCCGTGAATATGAACAGAAGAGTAGCCACGTCCTCTAATTGCACATTTCCTAGTTGCATCTCTCCGTATGCCTCCTAGAAGAGGATATTAACTGAACTTCCTGAGTCAACCAGGACTTGGCTACCTCATAATTGGCAAGAGAAATTCGGATTACCAGGGCGTCCGTGTGAGGTAGCAGGATACCTTGCAGGTCCTCTGACCCGAAAGACATCGACAGCATGTTCTAGATAGCTTGATCTGTTCCAATGGCTAAGCTTTCCATGAGACGGGCATAGGACTTCTGAGCCCTATTGGAGTCTCCATCAGTAGGTCCTCCTACAATAACATGAATTTGTCACTCAGGGCAACTAAAGGGCCCTCGCCTACAGATTTTCCTTGTGAAGTGCCTTCCGGAGCAAGTATTTGCTGGCTCGGCAAGAGATGAGTCTGAGGTCCTCCTTGATAGGGTCCTGAGCAAGCTACATCAATTTGGCGGCCTCTTCTTGCCAGTCCTCCCGTCTGAGGCCGCAACTGTGGATAAGCGGCTCGTATGCGCTCTAACTCCTCTTGCAACTTGTAACAGTGGTCGCTGGTATGGCCATACTCCATATGATATTGACAGAAAAAAGGGATGGGGGATTCCAGGGGACTCCTCGGTATCCCATTGGATGCTTAAGCATGCCCTGTTGATCATATGCCTTCATTTCCCTCTCCTTTCATGTTCGTGGAGGAGGAATGGGCTCAGCAGCCATGATATGTAAGGGTGGGGTAGGACGAGCCCCAGGTAGTAGCAATCTAGGCCTAGGTACTTCGGGGATGAAAAGTCTAACGTACTCTCTTCGTGGAGGGGCTCGGGGGACTACGAGATGATTTCTTTCGGCAGGGATGCTGTAAGCACCTGCTTAGCCCGCCTAACCCTCAGCCTGGTCTTCTTCTTCATTTATGTACTTCTCAGCATGGCTTAGCAATTCTTCATAGCTGGTTGCCGACTTTCTCAGCAAGGAGTTGAGGAAAGGTCCCTCTCTTAACCCATGAGGGATGGCCACCCTCAGAGTATCTGACTTTGTTGAAGGGATGCCCCTAGCAGTGGAATTAACCCGATGAAGATAACTCCTAAGAGATTCTGAGGGTTCTTGCCTAATGTGCAATAAGATGGAAGTGTCATGTAACTTACAACTAGCGAACTCTTTTCGGAAGACTCCCTGAAAATTGGAGAAGGAAGTGATAAATCCGGGAGGCAGGGTACTAAACCACTTATGTGCAGAGCCGGTTAAGGTGGTGTGAAAAACACGACACTTAAGGGCATCAGTGTAACAATGAAGGGAAGCGTCTCCTACAAATTGTGACAAATATTCTTCTGGATCAGTTGTACCATCATACTTACCCACCTAGGGATTTCTGAAATATGAAGGTGGCAACTCAGAAAGAATGTCAATGGTAAATGGATTGGGCTCATAAATTTTCGAAGCCCCCATGGACTGACTTTCTCCTTGCTCTTCTCGCCTGGTTTGTGTTACTGGTATGGTATTTTGGTATATCCTCCCCACCGTCCCATCACCAATTAATACTTCAGCATGTGGCACTGCCATCGGTCAAATGGGAGGAGACCTCTCAAGTAGCTATTCTTTAGAAGAAGGTTCGTCAGAATGAGGATGAAGATATCCCGTCCTCCTTCTTTCCTTAGCCAAGGCTTCAACTACAACAGTGTCCACCATAGCCCTCAGCTACGATGGTAATAATGTAATGGAGTTCTCTTCAGCAGAAGAGGATGTTGGATATTGTATCTCCTCTAGTTGCATCTCAATGTCTTGCTCAGTGATGTTCCCACAGACGACACCAACTGATGCGGAATGGTACGTGGATTTTCTTAGCTCCTTTTAACATCAAAAGGCATCTAGGAGGCTTAGGGTTCTCTCTGGCCACAACAGTAATGAAAAAAGGAATAGACAGCAGTAAAAACCAACATAGAGAACGAGGACACAAGATTTTACGTGGTTCGGAATGAGGATTCCTACTCCACGGGGTGAACTCTCTCACGAGCTCCGGTGCCAAGGCACTTTCACTATAAAATTCCTCTTTCGTGGAAAAAAGTTTCCAGAGGTGGAGGGAAAACCTCTTATAACTTAGACAGTATATCGAATGGAAAGTGAAGTTCACTCTCCTTGAACTCCCTTCTCGTGCTCCTCCCCTTCTCTCCTTTTCTCCTTCCTGTGATCTCTTCTTCCTCGCTAGTTCGACTGTGGTCAGAATCGAGATTAGAAAAATCCAGCCCCTTCTCGCTTTACTTTCTTCTACTTTTATATCCCCTCCTCTATGCCAGCTGTGACAGCGTAACAAACCACCCCCATTAGCGTCCACGTGGAGGGCCTCCTCTCCTTGGAGAATCATTTTGTTAATAAGATAAGGAATGAAAACCTTCCCGCATATTGTGTGGGGTCCTAGTTTGTTATAACAAACTCCGGCAAATGCTTCCGGAAATGTCTTACACTTCTTTACCCTCTCTTCCTGCATTAGGTAACTTATTGGCTCGACCCCCTCTCTACGGGATTCCCTTATTTCATAGCCACCAAGGCATATCCTACCTATTAACACCTAGTCCCCCTCTAGCTCTTAGACTCAGCGCCTTAGACCTTTCCATAACAACCCGAGCCAATTTCCCAGACCTACTTTACCAAACCAATTCCCCAGACCTACTTTACCGAACCAATTCCCCAAACCTACTTTACCGACCCAATTATCAGACTCACTTTACCAAGCCACTCGTTCGATCTCCCTTTGACCCTAGAGCTTATCCCCTCTTTCTTATATCTTCATCTTGCCAGCCTGATCCACCCTCTAGAATTCTGATCCCCCGATTCAGCATGTGTTCTCCACGTGGTCTTTCTTATTTTAATCGCTAAATAAGGTAGCATTAGTATCAAATATTTTTAGGAATCTATTTATGTATATCTAAAATTTTGAAATCATTTTCAAAACTATTTTCAATTTGTTGTCCTTGCCATCTCACCCAATCTACATGATCAACCAAGTTATCCTTATAGGTATTTGTGAGATGAATTTAATTTTACTCAGTTAATTTTAATGATTTGAAAATTAATTAACCTTGGGTTAGATTCAGAATAAACCTTTAGTTAGTGAAGTGAACATTTCAAAAGATGGCTTCCAGGTCATGGCGAGGCACATATGCCTTATTTGATTGGAACAACGACCACTTCCTTAGACAAGCCAATCTTAAGAAATTGTGCACTTAATTCACTTAGGGTTATATCCTGGTCTAACTAGTCTAGGATGTGGTGAGGTAGCTTCAGCTAGTTCCACTTAGCCAAGTGCACCAAACTAGATACTCCTTCATTTCCCTAACGTACTATCATCTCACCACGTCCTGATACTATATTGTTAAGGTTAATTAATCATTTCTTATCTAACCATTCTATGAGATTTAATTTAAGACTAGTATATATGACATGAGGAAAATAAGTATAGTAATTAATTAAAATGATATGTATGCATGAGCATGCTATGTTCAATCAATTCAAAGAAATGGTTTTTTCTTAGGTAGATTTTTATTTGTTGAATTTCTAAAAGTTGAAGGTTTAATTTCTAAATTATTAATTATTGTATAATCAAATGGCACTCTATTATAATTGGTTTGATTATTTAATTTTGAATTTTTAATTAAGTTAGATTTTGAATTTAAAAGTACAATTATTGGACCTTTTCAAAGTAGAATTGTTAATAGAATTATTAGAATTTTTAAAGATAAAATTATTAGATTTTTTAAAAGTAGAATTATTAATAGAAATATTAGAATTTTTAAAAATAAGATTATTAGACTTTTTAAAAGTAGGATTATTAATAGAATTTGTTTAGATTAGATTTGGAATTTTTTAAATTTAATTTCGAATTTTTTATGGTTGAATTTTCCAAAATAGGATTTTTTTTAAATTCGAAATTATCTACATTAATTATATCTAGTGTATGATGATTCTATCTTAATGTTTGATTATTCTTATCTAGGATTTAATTATTCTGATTAAGTCTAGGTTGGTTTGATTATTGACTTGATCTAGATATATGTTAATTAAACTAAAGATTTGATTAAGCTCTTGGTTAATTTTATCAAATGTTAGATTAATTTGATTATTTTCTTCAATATTATTATTATTATTATTATTATTATTATTTAAACTAATTAAATATGAATTAATTAATTTTTTATTAGTTGAATTATTAATTGTATTAATTAATTGACAACAATCAATCAATTTACTAGGTTTAATACATAATTTATCTAAATTATCAAGTATTCTAAAACTTAAAATTTCAAAATTGTTAATTTTACTAACCTTCTTCTCTGGACACCGATTCATGTCGTGACTGAATCTTTCGCACCCGAAGCACTTGATATGCTACTTGTTCCTATGGACTTCTGGCATTGGTTTCTCCTTTGCCACCGGTTGCGTCGTTTGAGTCTTACGAGTAAGACATTTTTTTTTTATAGTGTCCTCTCTCCCTGCACTTGAAATAAATAATATGCAATTTAAAATTTAAATTGACATTGTTACCTTTAGGCTTTGTGGAAGACTCTTCCATGGTTAGCTCGTTCAACGATCTTCTAATACTCGCAAAAAAAAAAAACACACAAACCAAAAAGTCCCAAGACTCGGTCTTGGATTAGTAGTGCGAGAGATATTTAAAAATAAAAATAAAAATAAAGAAAAAAATGCTCGACCTTCATATCAAACTTTTTGGACAATCATACCCTTACGTCTGATAACACTTTGACATTATTGCCAATTAACAAAATGTCATCTATGTATAGTACAAGAAATACCACTATATTTTTGTCACATCTCTTGTATACACAAGACTCATCCGGACTTTGAATAAATCTATAAGATTGGATTATCTCATCAAAGTGGATGTTCTAAGATCTCGAAGCTTGCTTCAATCCATAAATGGACCGATTAAGCTTGCACACAAGATGCTCTTTACCATTTGCAATAAATCCCTCTGGTTGCTCCATATAGATGTTTTCCTCAAGACTTCCATTAAGGAAAGCTGTCTTGACATCCATCTGCCACACCTCATAATCCATATGAGTAGCAATAGACAAGAGAATCCGGATAGACTTAAGCATGACTATTGGCGAAAAGGTCTCCTCATAATCGATACCCTCTTTCTGAGTATACAATTTCGGAACAAGCCTTGCTTTGAAGGTCTCAACCTTCCCGTCTATTCCTCTCTTTCTTTTGTAGATCCACTTGTATCCAATGGTTTTTACACCATCAGATGGTTCTACTAGCTCCCAGACCTTATTTGAATCCATAGATTCTATCTCATAATTCATTGCACTTTGCCAAGATACCGTATCTTTATCTTGGATTGCCTCGTTATATGTCTAGGGATCAGGTTCATGTTTGCTAGGGACCAAATCAGAAGATTCTCCCAAGGACATAAATCTATCAGGTTGTCTAACAACCCACCCACTATGACGAGGTATCACCTATGTATCCTCTGTGACACGCGGTGCAGTCACTTGTGGTATATCCTCTTATACCGATGGTACTGAAGTAGTGATTTACCCTCTCAATTCCTCCAGAACAATCTTTCTCATGGGCTTGTGGTTCATCACATAGTCTTCCTCTAAAAATATGGCGTTCGTGCTAACGATCACCCTCTAATCTCTAGGACTATAGAATAAACCACCTTTCGTTCCTCTAGGATAGCCTACGAACAAGTGCACTTCTGTACGAGGTTCTAACTTACCAGTATATGCCTTCAGCACTTGTGCTGGACTCCCCCAAATTCAAATATGTCTCAGACTAGGCTTTCACCCAGTCCACAATTATGTGGGAGTAGAAGGCACTGATTTAGATGGTACCAAGTTTAGAATATACACTGTCGTATCCAGAGCATACCCCCATAACTAATTTGGTAACTAAGAATAACTCATCATCGATCTAACCATCTCCATAAGAGTCCTATTCCTTTGCTCCGCAACACCATTCTGCTGGGGTGTGCCAGGTGCAGACAATTGAGATTGAATCCCAGCTTCTGATAAGTAATTCCTAAACTCTCCCAAGAGGTACTCACCACCATGATCAGATCTTAGTATCTTGATACTTTTACCTTGACATTTCTCCACATCAGCCTTGAATTCATTGAACTTATCAAAGCATTCAGACTTACAACGCATCAAGTAAATGTATCCATATCTTGAATAATCATCTATAAAGGAGACGAAATATTCAAAACCACCTCTAGCCTTGATATACATAGGACCACACAAATCAGAATGAACCAATTCCAACACATCTTTGGCTCTATACCCTTTGGTCTTAAAAGGCCTCTTGATCATTTTACCTTCCAAGCAAGATTCGTAGGTTGGGAAATCTTCCACCACTAATGAACCCAAAGGTCCATTAGCTATTAACCTTTGAATTATAGTTAGGCTAATATGACCTAACCTTAGATACCAAAGATACGTTTGGTTCATTTTCAAAGGTTCTTTTCTCTTATTAGATTTAGAAGATGAGTTATTTACTTCTATTTACATCGTGGGAGCTTTTGGTTCAAGAGTGTACAAATTACCTACCAACATACCAGAACAGATAATCTCCCTATTCCTTTTTATAACAACTCTGTCATTAAAAGAAATAGAATATCCATCCAAAAATAATTTAGAAATAGAAATTAAATTCTTTCTAAACGAAGGCACATAAAGGCAATTTCTCATAACCAAACTTTTATTCCTATCAAAAGATAAATAAACATCTCACACTACAATAGCCGCCACCTTCCTAGCATTGCCCATGTGGATGGTAATCTCCCCCTCAGCTAGTTGTCTGGTTTCCTGGAACCCCTGTAAAGTATTGCATACATGATCAGTGACTCCCGTATTTACACACCAGGTGCCGATAGATAACACTGCTTAACGTGTTTCAACGACTAGACCAAAAGATATACCTTTGTTCTGCTTCCGGTTGGGGCCGTTCTTCTTCCAATGTCCAGTCTGCTTGCAAGTGAAGCACTTGCCTTTCGGCTTCTTCACTCCTCCCCGAGATCCTCCCGCCACCTTTGCTCCACCTTGTTTCTTCTTATTCTTGCCTTTCGGCTTAGAAGTAGAAACTTTCTGAGCAACCATGGCCTGAGCCTGAGCACTCTGATGAAAAAGCCCCTCTACCGCTTGGAGTTCTGTTAGAAGCTCTGCCAACGAATACAACATCTTATTCATGTTGTAGTTCAGGCAAAGCTGCTCAAAACTCCTAAGTAGAGATTGGAGAATGATATTAACCTGGGTTTCCCCATCGATCTCTGCTCTATTGACTTCCAGCTCATTCAAATGAGCCATCATCTTGAGAACATGATCCCTCACAGGTGTTCCCTCAACTATGGTGGTCATCATCAAGTTCCTCATGGCTTCCTGCCTAGTAGCCCGATTCTGGTGTCCGAAAATTTCCTTGAGATTGAGCATCATGTCATAAGCAGTAGGGATGGCTTGATCCTGATGTTGCAATACATTTGACATAGAAGCCAAAATGTAACACCGTGTCATCTCATCAGCCTTGATCCACTTCTTATAACTCTCTTTCTCCTTTTCCCCAAAATCATCTACAGGCTTAGGAGGACACTCTTCGAGAAGTACATACTTGTACTTCTCACCAGTCAAGACTATATCTAGATTCCTTTTCAAATCCACATAGTTAGGTCCATTAAGTTTTTTTTCCTTTAGTATCACAGCAAGTGGGTTGAAAGTCATTTTTAAAAAACCTAAGAATCACATAGATCAAAACATTAGATTTCAAAAAATTATTGATTCCTCAAACAATAAAATTTTAAAAACAACCAACACCTCAAAACACTGAGAATATCATATGCCACGATAGTATGGACGTATACGAATTCTTCATTTGTAAGAGGAGGTTTTACCCATTAATTTTATTATCCTGTCAACCTTAATTTTTGACAAATAAAATTAATAGTTAGTTCCTCTTCGGGCCGACAAATAAAAGCAGTGACTCCGATTGGGAGGATACTTTTATTTGTATCTAAGTGTTCACCATTACCCGATACTAAGGGAATTATTTCGGATTATGTGCCTTCCAATGGGAAAGTACACACGCTCCTAAATAACTTCTTATGACCATATTTGACCTTGTGATCTGCAAAACAAACTCATCTGATGGGGAGGAAGGCACTCAGAGCCGACGCGCAAGTTTGTTTGCATCACATGTCAAATTGTAATGGAGGCCATGGGAATTTTAAAAAAAAATCCCTCTCCCACTTAGTTATTTAAAATGAGGAATTTTCCTAGCACACAACATGCATATCAAACAAGAAGCAATAAATATGAAAAATATTTTCCAACTATTATGACTTTTGTTTTCCAATATGTTGTTGGTGCAGTAGGCACCTAAGTCGAACTTGAGTTTTGATTATAGCAAACGATACAAAGTAAAGCTAATGTCGTTATCTCACGAGCTGAATCGAGTGTGCAGAAGATTACTATAGCAAGAGCTGAAGGCTAGCGACACCCGAAGGAAGCCGCGGTGGTCGGGCGACACCCGAGTGACTTCGGAGGGAGCCGAAGGAATCGAGTGGAAGACCGGAAGCAAAAGCAACACGTAAGTATCGAGGTAAGCTCATGTGTGCGAGCGTAAGTGAGGTCGTATCCTCTTTACGGGGATGATCTTAAGCGTAGATCCGACCAAAGACATCCTATAGATGGTCTAGGTCGAGATCGGATGGTCGACGATCGTCGAAATTATGTTTTTGTTGAGCTAACTTTGACTTGCAGCAAGCATCGATCATTGCCCGGCTTGGAGGACTCATTGCCGATCGCCGTGAATCGCGATCGTCGGAGGTCAGACTCGATCGATGCCATCACGATCGATGATGGACATCAGTCGACTGATGGTCAAAGGATCAACCTCGAGGAGTCAAGGCTTATCACCACTTTTCAAGGAAGTTGTGTGTTCATTTGTGATTGGTTGAAGACCCATTCGATGAGGGGCTCAAAGGCTATAAAAGGAGGTCCTAACCTAGGGTTTTCTCATCAATTCCAAGCTTCCAAAAGCCTCCGCAAAGCTACAACTCTCTGACAACGAAGTCTTTCTTCTCCGACGTCTAGGTTTAATTTTCTTTATTTTTTGTACGTCAGTATTAGCTTTATATCAGTTGTTTATTTACTTGTTTCGGAGCCTTTATCGTAAACGAGGAGAGGGGGAGTGTCCCTCTACCTCAAGTTTTGTTCTTTCTTGTATCGATTAACTCCTACCTCCAACGAGGAGGAGTTCGTTTAGTGTTTTTCCCTCCGTGCATGGTCAAGGACCACTAGGGCCTTGGAGTAGTAGCCGAAGGCTACGAACCAAGTAAAATATTTGTCTTCTCTTTTTATTGCTTATCTTTTCCGCTGCAAATTAATTATCTACTCGGTTTTTAAACGAACGAACAAAAAGAAAGTTTTAACGCTATTCACCCCCCCTCTAGCATTTCAAATCGATCCAACATATGCCTCCCGTCGTGTCACCATCTCGTCTGTGTAGGGGATCGATACGGCCGGCTAGAGGGGGGTGAATAGCCCTCGTTCGATGGATGTCGTAATTCGTTCGTTCTTCTTGCGTTGCTTGTCTACGATTGTCGTTAGCGCAGTGGAATAACAATAATAATGAAACTAACAACAATACACAATCACACAACACAAGATGTACGTGGTTCGGAACCGAATGGTTCCTACTCCACGGGTGAGCTCCTCGAGCTCTAGTTATGCGCACGACACTAACTACACTCCTTCTCGACTACACGTCGGAGGTGGAGAAGCCTCTCACAAGTTATTACAACAAGTAATATAAAATACAACAAGAAATACAAAGACAATACAAAAGAAAACTTTTACACAATTGCTTTGATCGCTTTGCTTGTTGCTTGCTTTGATTGGCTCTTAAAGGACTGGAATGCAGCAGCAATTCCCCTCCAATAGCTCCATAAAAACCGTTGCAAAAACCTTCATCTCGAGCTCATTTTATAACTGCGTCGCTTTGCGCTAGCCGATCGATTGCAAAAGGCCCCGATCGGCCCAGTCATTGTCTCACAACAGCCAGATCCACGTCGGACAAGTTCCAACGGATCACCTACCAGTCGACTGATGATGCCCATCAGTCGACTGGTGACCTAGTAGTCGACTGCCCAGTCGGCTACGGAGCATTCTGTGCTCGCGACACTCCCATCGATCGCCATCCTCGGCGATCAGCCGATTTCGATCATTGCCATGTCCATGGCGATCGCAAGCACAAAACCCTAGCCTTACACCAGTCAAACTCTAGTCGACTTGGATCAGTCGAACCGGCACCTATGCCAGTCGACTGATGTCGGGCAAAACCTCAAACACCAAGTTGTTTGAGCCTCCGACACTCAGTCTTAGCCACTTGGCCAAGTCCACCTTATCCCTCATGGAGTTCCCCACCAAAGCTCTCTTCCCTCGGCCTACGTCCCTCGGATGCGCCAAGCGCACGGCTTCGCAACGCCATCCTTTGCGTCTCATGCCCTAGAAGTATGCTTCCCTTTGGGCTCACTCCATTCGCTCCCCGTCCGGCGGTCCCTCGGATGCACCAAGCGCACGGCTTCGCAATGCCATCCTTCACCGACTCAAGGACCCCAAGCCTAGTGAACTTACCAAGTCCTTAAGACTTCCCATATGCACGCGCCGCGGCCAATGCATTTCTCACCAAGCACCAAGCGCACGGCTTCGCAATGCTTTGGATTTCCCATGCCAAGCACCAAGCGCACGGCTTCGCAATGCTTTGGACTTTACCATGCCAAGGCTTCCCCCTTGGACTTCCACACCAAGCTCCATGCTTGGATTTTCCATGCCAACCCCATGTTGGACTTTCCCACACCAAGCTCCATGCTTGGATTTTCCATGCCAACCCCATGTTGGACTTTCCCACACCAAGCTCCATGCTTGGATTTTCCATGCCAACACCATGTTGGACTTTCCCATGACAATCCCATGTCATGAGTTTTGTCTATCATCAAAATACCATCAAGGTACTGCTGGGCCGATTGCACCAATAGTCTGCTCCTCCATACACCATGTACAAGTCATCCAGAGATCCGAGTCAAGAATAATTATTTTAATTTACATCCATTGATACTATACACCACAAAGGAGTGTACATGAAATCTAGATCGAAAGTAAACTAAAATAAAAGTGTGGCTAAACAATGTCGTACTTAATTACAAAAATTAAATACTAGCCTCGTCAACCCCGAGGATTCAAATAATATTACAATTACACACATCCAATCACATACACACACATATGACCATAATAGTTGGATCTTATGCCTGCAACCAAAAAGTTAGCCTATGCACATCCTACTACTATCCGACACATATAATATATGATAAGTGCATAAAAGTAATCGAATCCTAAACACACAAAACCAAAAACCGTGGCTCTGATACCACTTGAAGGGTCGAAGCTTCGCTTCCCACTTCAACTTGGTTGCTTGTGCATGGTGATCCTATCTACGTCCCCAAATTTAAAAAATTAATCCTTGACGAAGATGGATTACCCAAGCAACTGATCCATCATCGTGCTATTCGATTCGAGTGGTCTCTTGAACAAACTTGTTGTTCAAGCAACCTAACTCTTTTCCTCAATTAGCCACGGAATAGATGATGTATGGATCACTGGTTTTTGTGTTCATCTTCGGGGTCCAAGTAAATTCTCCACATACAATTACAAACATAATACAAAGGAACAAAAGGAAACCAAAATAAGAATTATACCTCTTGTTTACCTTTTGGTCTTCTATTGTATGTCCTATCCTCCTCTTGGACATTGTGTGGGCAACGATCCTCCAAGAGATGAAGCCTCCTAGATCACGTTCTTCCCTTCCTTGCTCGCTCCGAACAAAGGGAAGAATGACCGAACTCTTCTTCTCCTATCTAGTGCCGACCACCAAGCTACTAGCTAGGTTGTTGCCGACGGCCAAGGAGAGGAAGAAGGAAAGGGCACCGGCCAAGGTTGAGAGAAGGGAGTCCAAACCCTAACCTTGCTGCCGACCAAGGGAAGAGGATGGTGCACCGACAATGAGATGGGAGGAGGTGCTCGCCAATAGAGAAGAAGAGAACAAAGGACCTCTAAACCTCCTTGTTCCGTTGTCCTCTCCAAGCAAACCCTAGGTTACCGCCCAAGGAGAGAAGCAAAACCCTAGGAACACCCTTGCCACCCAAGCCTCTCACGCCAACTAAAAAACCCTAGGTTAGATTTTCGCCCAAGCCTCTTCCAACCTTAATTATAGATCTAGCCCAAACCTCCTTTTAATCGTGTCCGTTGGATCTAGGCTTCTTGAGGGTTTTAATAGGATACAATAGGGACCATGAGGAGGAGTTGGATCTTGGCCACCCAATGGATCCGACCCACATAAAATCCAATCGATAAATGATAATCCATTCCACTAGAGGATTATCATTGATCTACCTCACCAACCCCCATAATTAAATATGGGCACCATATATTAATTGTACAAATATCTCCCCGTGTTTAAGATATCGAATGTCTGTTAATTAATTAATTTACTAATAATTAATTAAATAACATCTAACTCCACGAGTGGTACCACTCAACCTTATCATCATGCCAGACCAAGTCCACCTGCAGGGTTTACATGACGATTCTTATGAGCTCCTCAAGGGGACATCATCATCCTAATACATAGGACATGGTTTCCTCCTATAATCAATGGCACACCATGTAATTAATATTATTTCCCAACTTACCAAGCCTATTGATTTAACCCATAAATCTCGCCCATTTGTAAATCAAAGAAATAAATATTAAGTACATGTGCCCATTATTATATCGGGATTAAGAACATGTACACCATAATATCTGAGGTTCGATTCAATTATGTAGTCATCAATAAATTGAATCACCTCTAAGCCGGTCTTGCTCAATACACACAAAGTGTACTAGTGTAATTCTATGGTCAAGATAAACCAATACTAAATTACACTACAACCATACCAATGGTTTGTCTAAAACCATCTTAGTTGTGAGCCTCTACTTATACTCTACAAGGAACTGATAACATGATCTTTTGTGTGACACCATACACCATATTATCTACAATGTAAAGTATTAGACAATATGCATAACTATAAATATGCAAACAATGATCATGTGATTCTTATTTCAAAAATAAAGATGTTCATACAAAGGCTAGGCTTTCAGTATAAATCTCAACAATTAGAAGTCACCGAGGAGGTTAAAGGATGCCCATTAGATTTCGGTAGCGTTATACTCCCGGTAGATTTGTTGGTTCTCGACATGATAGAATTCGACATCATACTTGGCATGGACTGGCTAACAGTGTATCATGCTATTGTGGATTGCCAAATGAGGGTGGTTACGTTCCATCCTCCTAACCAACCCTCGTGGGATTTTACTGGCACCAGAAACAATAATATATCGACCATTTATACGATTCTGGCTCGGAAGTTTTTATCACACGTCTGTCAGGGTTTTCTTTTGTCATTAATCAATGCCGAGGATAGTGGTGACTCTTAGATCTCAGACATTCCTATCGCCCGAGAGTATATGGATGTTTTTCCAGAGGAGTTATCGGGCTTGCCTCCCAGAAGGCAAGTGGAGTTCACAATTGAGTTAATTTCGGGGACGACACCGACATCGAAAGCTCCTTATCGTATGACCCTAAAAGAGTTGGATGAGCTAAAGGTCCAGCTTCAGGAGCTTTTGGATAGAGGTTTTATCCACCCTAGTATATCTCCCTGGGGTTCTCCGGTTCTCTTTTTAAAGAAGAAAGACAGTTCGATGAGATTATGCATCGACTACAAGCACTTGAACGCCATCACCATCAAGAATAAATATCCCCTGCCACATATTGAGGACTTGTTTGATTAGCTTAGAGGTACGTTAGTGTATTCTAATATTGATCCGCAGTTCGGATATAATCAGCTTAGGGTCAGAGATTTGGACGTTCAGAAGATAATGTTCCGTACCAGATATGGGCACTATGAGTTTTTGGTAATGTCATTTAGGCTTACCAATGCTCCGGAAGTATTCATGGACTTGATGAACCATGAATTTATGGATTTCCTAGATCGGTTCGTCATTGTCTTTATTGACGACATTCTGGTCTATTCCCGTTCTGAAGAGGAACACTCGCAGCATCTTCGCATTGTCTTGGATAAGCTTCGACAGAAGAAACTATATGCGAAGTTCAGTAAAAGCGCATTCTGGTTACCCTCAGTCAGTTTTCTAGGACACGTGGTTTCTAGCAAAGGCATTTTAGTTGACCCCTAGAAGATTGAGGCGGTCACCAATTGGGAGCAGTCGAAATCGATTTAGGAGGTTCACAGTTTCTTAGGCTTAGCCGGATATTATATATGATTCGATGAGGGTTTCTCAAGCATTGCTGTGCCGTTGACCCGCCTTACTAGGAAGGGCATGAAGTTCGCGTGGTTAGAGGCCTACGAGACTAGATTTCAAGAGTTGAAGAAGAGACTAGTGTCAGCACCGATCTTGGTATTGCCATCAGGGGACGACGGTTTCGTCCTTTATACTGATGCCTCTCTCCAGGGTTTAGGTGTAATATTGATGCATCACGGTAGGGTGGTCTCTTATGCTTCTCTCCAGTTGAAGGAGCATGAGTAAAACTACCTAGTACATGATCTAGAGTTAGCTGCTATTATCTTTTCCTTGAAGATTTGGAGGCATCATCTGTATAGTGTTACATTTGAGATTCTCATTGATCATAAAAGTCTCAAATATCTATTTATGCAGAAGGAACTCAATCTCTGACAGAGGAGATGGATAGAGTTCCTGAAGGATTAGGACTGTACCATTACCTACCACCTAAGGGAACCTAGATTATTGAGATAAATGCTTAGAAGGTATATATTAGTTCTTTGACTCTCTAGATTTTAGTGCATGGTGATATGATTTCGTTGCTTACATGGTTTATAGTGTATTTGCACTTGATGCTCTATTTAGTATTATCTTGACTTCATACTGGCTGACCTCTTTAGTTATACCTTAATTAATTTTAGTCATTGATTTCTATTAGTATGTTTTTGCTGTTACTATTAGACATCATGGTTAAATGCTTATTTGGTTATATATTGTCGCGGTTGATACCACGATTGAGACTAGTAGATAGTATAATTTAGATGAGGTCATGTCGTAGGAGCGGATCTCAGGAATGAAACAACATTATTGGAACCCTAGGCGTAATAACCTCGACGTACTTATTGGTAGATCGATGATCTTTATCGACTTTGATAGACGTTCTATGCTAGATGTATTGGATAACCCTAGGCTTAACACCCTAGGATAATCGACTGCCCACGAGACCTATTCGTGGTACCATGTTGTTGCGTGTAGTCGATAACTAGATAGTTATACACTCTGACTACCCATGAGACCTATTCATGGTAGCATGTTATTGCTTTTAGTCGATAACTAGATAGTTATACACTCTGACTGACCACGAGACCTGTTCGTGGTAGCATGTTGTTGCGTGCAATCGATAACTAGATAGTTATACACTCTGACTGCCCACGAGACCTGTTCGTGGTATCATGTTGTAGCATGCATGATTGAATTGGTAGAAATGATATAATTTAGACTTAATGGTCTCGATGTGTTTATGAGAAGATTTATGATCTTATCGCCCTTGATAAGCGTCATGTTAGAAGGGTTGGAACCCTAGACTTAACCACCCGGGGAAAACCAATGTGGTTACCGATGCACTTAGCCGGAAGTCTCGAGGGACTTTAGCTTGCTACTGAATTTTAGTCACGGATTTGATTCAGGGTTTCTCTGAGTTGGGCCTTGAGGAGCAGGGACCGACAGAGTAGGGCATTCTTGTTACCATGGTTGCTTAGTCATCTATCAGGACGAGAGTCCGAGAGGCTCAAGCCAGTGATCAGCACGTAGAATTCATTGGCAGCCAAATAGCCTCTGGATAGTAGACTGAGTTCACCCGAGATAACGAGGGTATTATTTATCTCCGGAGCAGATTATGCGTACCTCAGTCTCACCCGGTCATGGAGGAGTTACTTCAGGAGGCTCATCACTCTCGATTTACGATCCACTCAGGTGGAACCCGTATGTATCGAGATTTAAGGCGTTTGTATTGGTGGAACGACATGAAAAAAGACATCGCAGATTTTGTAGCTAGATGTCTAGTTTGCCAACAGGTGAAGGCTGAGCACCAGAGACCAGCCAGACTACTTTAGAGGATTCCTATTCTCGAGTGAAAGTGGGATCACATTACCATGGATTTTGTGGTGGGTCTTCCTAGGACACGACGAGGCCATGACGCAATTTGGGTAGTCGTTGACTGATTAACCAAATCTGCACACTTCTTAGCGATTCAGAAGATCAACTCTCTGGATCGTTTGGCAGAGTCTACAGCAGACCTTAGGCACACAGCTCTGTTTTAGTACATCATTCCATCCGCAGATAGATGGATAGTCTGATCTGACCATTCAGACTCTAGAGGACTTGCTGAGGTTCTGTGTTATGGATTTCGGGGGCAGCTGGGAGGACCACTTGCCATTAGTGGAATTCGCCTACAATAATAGCTATCATTCAGCTAGCCAAATGACACCGTTTGAAGCATTGTATGGTAGACAGTGTCGGACACCCACCCTTTGGGAGGAGGTTGGGGAGGCCCAGTTGCTAGGACCCCAGAGAGCTCAGCATGAGGCAAAGTTAGTCCATACTATCAGACGAAAGATGGCAGAGGTGTAGGATCATCAGAAGAGTTATGCTGATCGGAGACGGAGACCTCTGGAGTTCTCTATTGGTAACCATGTATTCTTGCGAGTCTCACCCATGAAAGGGGTGAAGAGATTTGACCTCCGTGGTAAGCTAGCTCAAAGGTACATTGGTCCGTTCAAGATTTTGGAGAGGATCGAAGCAGTCACTTACCACCTAGCGCTACCACTATCTTTGGCAGGTATTCATGATGTGTTTTATGTGTCCATACTGAGGAAGTATGTGCCAGACCCTACACATATTCTATCAGATATGTCATGTTCCATTCAACCTGATGCTACTTACGAAGAGGTTCTGGTACAGATTCTAGATCACAAAGAACGACAGTTGCGGAATAAGATTGTGCGACTTGTTAAAGTCGGGTGGAGTCACCATACCAATGAGGAGGCTACTTGGGAGCTTGAGGAAAAGATCAGAGCTCAATACTTCCACCTGTTTACTTAAGGTATGGGAAATATACTTTCATTACTGATGCTGCTTGAGTGTGCTACCTCCTATTCATTATACATTTGAGTGGGAAATTTGGGGATCAAATTTTTATTAGTGGAGGAGAATGTTAAATATAGAAATTTAAAATACTAAATTAAATTGCCAAAATTTAGGAAAAATAATCCTAGGAATTATTTCAGGATTTTGGAGAATTTTAGAAATTTTTCTAGAATTTTTATGGGATTAAACGGTGCTTTTACGAGATATTTACAGGGATAAGAAAAACAAGCTTTTAAAGGGCCTATTTAGATTATTTAATAGGATTAATTAACCTAAGTTATAAACCTAGGTTTACTATTTCTATTCCCCCGACCCCTCTTCCTCCGCCGCGCCGACTTCTCTTCCTCGTGACAGATTTTTCATGCACGACCTCTCCTTCTTCCTCCTCGCTACGAACAATGACGCTCGGACTAGCCATGCGATCTTCTCTGTGCGAACTTGCTCTCTCGTGATTCTCTCCTCGCCGCGACCTCCAAGCTTCCCTCCTCATCTCCTTGCTCTTTCGTTTCCTCCGCAATCCATCTACTGTCGATGCTTTTGGTGGGAGATCCAGTCGGTTATCGTCGAAACTAGGTAAGGGCTTATTTCCACTTACCTTGGACAAGCTCTAATCTTCCCTTCATTGAGCTCGATTGATGAATTTGGCAGTGGTCTGGTGCTAGTGAACAGGGGATTCCAGTGGGAGCTAGGGCAGTGGCGTTGGTGTTAGGTTTCTAACTGACTGAGCAATTGGGGAGGACTGCCGAGTGGAGGTGCTAATTTTTGGTATACGGCTTGTTTTCCTCTATTTTTTTCTCCTGGTCCATTTCGATTCTGTGAATCACCATTGAACAGTGGACTATGGGTGCCAATTTGCTTGGTTGTGTAAGGGTTGTTGATGGTGAATTAGAGGGGATGTGAATGAAGGGTTATTGTTGATTGTTTTTTTTAGTTTCATTATTTGTATGACACTTGTTAGATGATTGATGTTGGTTAATGGGTGGTTATGGAAGGTGTTCGGGTTGTTCTTTTGATGGAGCAGTGAACGAGAGATTTAGGTGGTTGATAGCTATTTGGCTTTCGTTTTGTGAATATATTAAATATACAAGATGAGGATTCAGTGGGGGATTTCTAATTCGTATTTGATAAAAGGATGCGAATATAGAAACTATATGGTAGTAATTTATCACGTTGTCGTGTGCTTGGATTTGATGGTAATCATGTTATATAAAGGTTTCGGTCATGAGACAGGTTCATAGCAAGCAGACATCTTTGACTTATCTTCTTTTAGATATTGTCATATTGCTTTGCATTGTTTACTATAGCTAGTTGTAATTTTCTATACTTGTTTACTGTCCTTGTATGTCACTATCTAGTACATGTTGTAGTCATTTCATATGCTTATTATATTATGCTCTATCACTTTGATACTTGTCAATTGTTTATTTAACATTAGAGTAGTGGCATACCTTACATACTGGGCATTGAATGAATAATGAGTATATCTTGCATGTGTACATAGACTTATGTACTTAGATTATTTGATATGGGCTCCTATTGGTACATACCATAGGTAGTCGTGGATTGATAGGTGTATCGTGCATTAGTGACATGCACCATTTTTGCATTATTGCATGACTGGCGATCATCGGCTCCTCAGTAGGAGGTGATACTACTTGGTAGTTGAGCCCATCATCAGTCACATTATCTACACACACAACCACTCGTGGGTTAGTAGTATTTCAGGTGTGTGTGTAGTTGCTCTGTCAGGGCTCCATGGTGGTCGCTCAGGTTATTGGTATTGCGACTTGGTAGTAGACAGGGATGCCACCTTTGTCGTGAGACGACGAGATGAGACGATGTGATGTCTCCCATATACATAAATGGGGTAGGAGGGTGATACTCTGCCAGCATCCCGTCCACTCGGTCACATAGGTGTAGTGACAACAGAGTGCACAATTGTCACAACTCTACCCACTCGACCGGCACAAATGACATGTCGGTGGCTTGACTAGCATCAGGGGTGACACAAGCCATTGCATCATGTGCATACGTTTTTACTATATGCATTGCTTTTTGCATATTTGGTTGTTGCATATGATTGCCATGCACATACAGGAGGTATTATGTTGTTTGTTTTGGGTGATTCTACATATGCTTGGGTGGATGTATTTTATGTCAGCTTAGGTGATTCTGGTAGGTACAGTTTCATGTATGTATTTTTGTTGAGAAACGGTACCAGCATGATTATTATTGCTACTTATAGTTTACTATGCATGACTGTTAGATATCCGCTGAGTTTTACTCACTCCGTTGATATCTCTTTTATTTCAGGATGAAGCCTTCCGGAGGGTCCTGTTGCCAGTCCACTGATCTGACGACTCCATTATTTGGTTTTCAGGCTTCCATATTTTTTTTTATCTCAAGTACTCTATGTTTCAAACTTGTAGTAATTTATACTCGTGGTTGTTTGGTAGTATTTGATTATGTCCTTATGGACTTTTTGTTCGATTTTTTTGGTTATGTGTGTGGTTGTGTATTCCTGCTGAGATGGCAGAAGAGGTGAGTCAAGTAGTTTTAGGCTTCGTATGTACTTTGGGTTGTTGGCCTGAGGCCCATATACTATTTGCATTATTTTTTTATGTTCCAGTTGTTAGTTATAGCCCTAGAACCAATCATGTGATGGTTGAATAGGGAACATTTTGTATCATATTCTATAAAGGCAAAGGATTGGTTATTATATTTACGTCTTGCTTGTGCCAGCTAAATTAAATATAATAATGCCCTAGAAAAGTAGGTTCTTATCTACAGCACATCAATTGGCAGAATTGATTATGAGAGGCTGTAGATAACACTTTCCTAAATGTTCCTAGTCAAGTATTAATATGCAAGGGCAATATTAATACATAAAGAATAGCATGTAGGTCAATTGATGACTTGATCTCACAAGTCATGGATATATGATATCAAGTTGACACATGGGTATATATTAGAGAATATATACTGAACTGACCCGCCATGAGAAAGTTTCATGGATCGTCATATGAGTGTCATAAACTTTCTCATGTGACTATTGGTATGAATAATCCTCAAACCTGAAGTCACTACGGTTCCCTACATAAGGAGTTATGTACTTTGGTATCGTCAAACGTCACCCGTAATAGGGTGGACCATAAAGGCGATTATTGGGTATATAACAAATTATGCGGAGGGATGTGAGTGATGTAGATGGGATCTATCCCTCCCATATGACGGGAGTGATATCTGTGGGCCCCTTGATTGAGTAGAACTACTAAAACACATGGCCATGCTCGAATGAGTCAATATGAGATATTGAGCTCATTTTTAGTTTACTCAGGGATCAAGAAACACATAGATTGATCGAGGATGACACGGTCTATGCCTCATTTGTCAATCTGATATCAAGGATAGAAGGACACGGTCATACATTATAGTAGTCACGGAAAGGTTAGTCGGATCTTGACTTATTTCGTAACTTGGGTAGCAATGATGTATTGCTAGATGCCGCTCAGTGCTTGTGTATCTAAAAGAGTTTAGATCCACTGCCAACGTTATGAGAGTCTATAGGGTCACACACAAAGAGCATGATGATTAGAAGAATTAGTGCATTTTAGTTTGACTAGAATAATTTGGGAATAAGCTTAAGTACAAAATGGTTTTTTGGACTTTAAGCTTAAAGAGAATTTTAGCTATTTGATTTAATAAGATTAATTCAATATGCTAAGCTTATTAATTTAATAAGATTAAATAAATATGTTATCATGATATCCTAAGCTAAATTGATTTAATAAGATTAATTCAATATGTTACCTTATTGATTTAATGAGATTAATTCAATATGATAACATAAGTTTATTGAATTAATAAGATTAATTCAACATGCATGAATGCCACATAAGCATGCCACATAAGCATGCCACCTAAGCTTGATGAGGTGGAAGGAGATAAAGGGTTTTGACCTTTGGATTTCCTCCACATGTGGTCGGCCAAACAAGGAGTGTAAAACTCCTTGTTTTATTGTTTTTCAATGCAATTGATTGCATTGAATGTGATAGGAGGTGAAAGGTTTTTCCAATCCTATAAAACACTCCAAGGGGTGGCCGTCCAAGTAAAGGGGAAGCTTGAGGCTTGGAGAGAGCTTGGTGGTGAGAGGCTTTGGTTGTGTGGCTTTTGTGAGTGTAGCAAGAAGAGTGGTCTTCTTCTTCCTTTCTCTTTTTCCCTACCTTCCTCTCCTTTAGGGACTTCTCTAGCAAGAAGTAAAGGAGAGCTCTTCTAGTTTCTTTTGTGAGACAAGAGCTTGCTCGTGTGGATACATATAGAGGCACGGACATTTGAACGTGCTAAAAGATCCAACAAATCCAAGGAGAAGCGGGATTTAAAAAGGGCACGCAACAAAGGTAATATTCTTCTATAAGATAGGTTTTGAGAAATTTATTTTTGTACGAGGTTTTCTTTCGCAAGGATCACTTGGAAGGGATCCTATTTTTCCTTTGCGCATATGCTATTTTGCATAAGAAATCCCTACAGTGGTATCAGAGCCACTTGCGAAAGATCGTATAAAAATAGGTTTTCTCTATTTTATATATGATATAGAAGTAGGATAAATTTTATTATGAGTTGATAATTGCATTAGCAATTTTTCAAACATAATAAAATATCCGATGTCTTTTAAAAGTTAAAATTAACATGGTGCATGGTTATGGCCTAGTCCCAAAAAGTTTGTGAATGTTTGTGTTGTAATTCTTAATACGGCCTGCGTGTCGTGCCTTTCTCCTAAAATTCTTGTTGTAAAATTAGTTTTAGACTCGAATGTAACTCGAGTATTTCTCCTTTTTTAATATACAAAATAAAGATGGAGGGTCCATTGGAAGATGACATTACAAGGAGGAAGTCAACAACACAAGACAACCAAAAGGAAGCACTTGGGAGAAGATGCTATCCCTAGGTTGACCAATCAATCTTTTCATTGGCTTGAGAAGATTGTAGAATAAGGGCCATAACCATGACACACTTAGTTTAATATGTATGTGATGCATGTTAATTTAGCTTATATGTGATGTATGCTAATATGTATGTGATGAATGTTTAAGTTTATTTCTTAATAAGTCAAAAACGATATGCCTACCAAAGTTTGGTACTCACTACTTCCTCGATCATTTGTTGTTGGGTTTGCCAAAGCAAAGCAATGCATTTTATCTTGGAAGAGTGCGAGTGGACAATCGTGATGTCCCACTATCAAACTTGGTTATGACTTAATTAAGTTTTTCTTAATTAATTAAGAAAGTAGAGGCATATATTAGCTTTGAACATAAGTTTTAAAAATTAGTTTTGTGTGATTTCCGAACATCAGCTTTGTCTTAGAAAGTGGTCGTTGCTCCGATATCAAAGAAGGCCTCTGTGCCTCGCCACGGCATGGAAGCTGGTTTAGGAATAATCACTAAACTAATCTAAACTTAACCAAAGCTATTAAAGAGTTACATCAGATGTAATTGGCAAAAGATTGCCTACCTAATCATACTACGTCTTGGGCGATTAGCCAAAGCTAACTCAAGATGAAGTATGATGTGGATCTTTATCCCATATAAATTTATAGCTAAATAGAAGCTAATGATGTAAGCAAAATGTGTTTGCATACATCAATGATTAGCTCATATCAAAGCTATGAGAATTTAGTGGGAGCCTCATTTAATTAAAGGCCTAATTAAATGACTTAGGTATGATACTTAATTTTGCATTTTGATGTTGTAGATCACCATGTCATCTAACACGACACACCCCCTCAACTTGCGATCTGTCCTTGAGAAAGACAAGCTCAATGGAGCTAACTTTCTAGACTGGTATAGGAACTTGAGGATTATCCTCAAGCAAGAACATAAACTGTATGTCCTAGAGCAGTCTATCCCTGAAACACCCGCCCCTGCGGCCACTCGTGCTGAAAAGGATGCTTATAAGAAGCATCAAGATGACGCATTAGATGTGTCATGTCTTATGCTTGCCACCATGAACTCTGAGCTTCAGAAGCAACATGAGAACATGGATGCCTATGGTATGGTTGAGCATTTGAAACAACTATATCAAGGACGCGTTTTGAAGTGTCTAAGGCTCTTTTTGCATGCAAGATGCAAGAAGGAACACCTGTAGGAACTCACGTACTTAAAATGATAGGGTACGTTGAGAACCTTGAAAGACTAGGTTTTCCACTGAGCCAAGAATTGGCAACCGATGTTATCCTGCAATCGTTGCCGGAAGCATATAATCAATTCGTCATGAATTATAACATGAATGAAATTGATAAGCCTTTGCCTGAGATTCTCAGCATGTTAAGAACTGCTGAACCGAATCTCAAGAAGAAAGTTAGTAACGTACTAATGGTCAAGAAGGGCAAAGGTAAGCGCAAAGGCAAGGGTAAGACCCAAGCCAAAGGCAAGGCCAATTCATCCACTTCAAAGGGTAAAGGTAAAGTACCTAAGGAAGGGGACTGTTTCCATTGCGGTGAGACTGGACACTGGAAGCGGAACTGCAAAGTCTACCTTGAGGAAGTAAAGAAGAAAAGAAGTGGGACTTCTGCCTCAGGTATACACGTTATAGAAGTTAATCTATCTATTTCTTCTACATGGGTATTAGATACCAGATGTGCATCTCACATTTGTACTAATGTGCAGGGACTGAGAAATAGTAGACTAATGGCAAAGGGCGAAGTGGACCTACGAGTAGGCAATGGTGCAAAAGTTGTTGCTGTAGCTGTAGGAACATATTCTTTGTCTTTGCCCACTGGGCTTATCTTAGAACTAGAGGAGTGCTTTTATGTACCTGCATTAACGAAGAACATAATTTTTGTATCTTGTTTAGACAAGAAAAACTTTTCTTTTATAATAAAGGACAAATGTTGTTCCATTTATTTGAATGAAATGTTCTATTATAATGCACCACTTATGAATGGTCTCTATGTTCTAGATTTAGAAAACCCAATTTATAACGTAAATACCAAACGGTTCAAATCGAATAAATTGAATCAAACATATCTCTGGCACTGTCGCCTAGGTCACATAAATGAAAAACGCATATGCCAACTCCATAAAGATGGATTGTTGGACTCATTTGATTTTGAATCATATGAGGTATGTGAATCTTGTCTTTTAGGAAAGATGACTAAAACTCCATTTAGTGGACATGGCGAGAGAGCGACGAACTTGTTAGGACTCATACATACTGATGTATGTGGCCCTTTCAATGTCGAAGCCAGAGGAGGCTATAAGTACTTTATTACTTTCACTGATGATATGAGTAGATTTGGCTACTTATATTTGATGAGACATAAGTCAGAATCCTTTGAAAAGTTCAAAGAATTCAAGAATGAAGTACAAAACCAACTTGGTAAGCGTATTAAGCTACTTCGATCAGATCGAGGCGGTGAATACCTTAGTCAAGAGTTTCATGATCACCTGGCTGAGTGTGGGATAATATCCCAACTCACTCCACCTGGAACACCACAATGGAATGGTGTATCTGAGAGGAGAAATCTTACTCTATTAGATATGGTACGATCAATGATGAGCCAGACTGATCTACCTACTTCCTTTTGGGGTTTATCTCTAGAGACAGCCGCTTTGACACTTAATCGCGTCCCATCAAAAGCCGTAGAAAGGACACCATATACGTTATGGACTGGGAAGAGTCCCAAAATGTCTTTTATAAAGATTTGGGGTTGTGAAGCTTATGTTAGACGTCAAGTCTCAGATAAACTAGGACCCAAACCAGATAAGTGTTATTTTGTAGGATATCCCAAGGAAACTAAGGGATATTACTTTTACAATCCCACACTTGGCAAGATGTTTGTTGCCAGAAATGCTGTCTTTCTAGAAAGAGAATTTATTTCTAGAAAAACTAGTGGGAGTAAAATTCATCTTGAAGAAATTCAAGATGAAGATAACACTAAGGCTTCGATAGAAAATGAACAAGCACCACAAAGTGTTGTGGATGAGGAAATTGTTGCCCAAAGAGTTGTGGAGCAAACACCTGTTCAAGTAGACCAACCTCTTCGTAGATCTGATAGGATCCGTCATCAACCCGAGAGATATTCTTTTCTCTTGACTGACAACAGTGAGGTATTGCTTGTCGATCTTGACGAGCCTACATCCTATCAAGAAGCTATGATGAGCCCAGATTCCGAGAATTGGCTAGAGGCCATGAGATCCGAAATAGAATCCATGTACACTAACCAAGTATGGACTTTGGTTGATCCACCTGAAGGGGTAAAACCCATTGGGTGTAAGTGGGTCTTTAAAGTAAAGACTGACATGGATGGTAATAAGAATACCTATAAAGGTAGATTGGTGGCTAAAGGATTCAAACAAATTCATGGTATTGACTATGATGAAACCTATTCACCAGTTGCGATGCTTAAATCCATTCGGATCATACTTGCTATTGCAGCCTACCACGATTATGAGATCTGGCAGATGGATGTCAAAACCGCTTTTCTGAATGGAAAGCTACTCGAGGATGTGTACATGACACAGCCTGAGGGTTTTGAAGATCCAAAGCATCCTGGAAAGGTATGCAAACTGCAAAGGTCCATCTATGGACTAAAGCAAGCCTCTCGAAGCTGGAATCTTCGATTCGATGATGCAATCAAGGAGTTTGGTTTCATCAAGAATGAAGATGAACCTTGTGTCTACAAGAGAAATAGTGGGAGCACAGTTGTATTTCTTATCTTGTATGTAGATGACATACTTCTCATCAGAAATGATATTCCCTCACTCCAGTCTGTGAAGATGTGGTTAGGGAATTGTTTCTCGATGAAAGACTTAGGTGAAGCTACCTATATACTAGGCATCAAGATCTATAGAGATAGATCTAAAAGATTACTTGGCTTAAGTCAGAGTACATACATTGATAAAGTGCTAGATCGTTTTGCTATGCAAAATTCCAAGAAAGGATTTCTTCCTTTATCACATGGTGTGAGTCTTTCGAAGACTCAATGTCCCTCTTCTAAGGAGGAGAGAGATCGCATGGATAAGATCCCTTATGCATCTGCTATAGGGTCTATCATGTACTCCATGCTTCGTACTCGTCCTGACGTCTCGTATGCTTTAAGCATGACGAGTAGATACCAATCGGATCCAGGTGAAAGTCACTGGATAGCAGTCAAAAATATTCTTAAATACTTACGAAGAACGAAAGAATATTTTCTGATATTTGGAGGCAATGAGGAGCTAACTGTAAAGGGTTACAGTGATGCAAGCTTCCAAACAGACAAGGATGACTATAGATCACAATCAGGGTACGTGTTTTGCCTGAATGGTGGAGCTGTGAGCTAGAAGAGTTCGAAGCAGGACACAGTTGCTGATTCTACAACAGAAGCCGAGTATATTGCTGCGTCTGATGCAACAAAGGAGGCTTTTTGGCTCTGTAAGTTCATCAGTGAACTTGGGGTAGTTCCTAGCATTGCAGATCCAATAGACCTCTATTGTGACAACAATGGGGCTATTGCACAGGCTAAGGAACCTCGATCACATCAGCGGACCAAACACATACTGCGGCGCTTCCATCTCATTCGAGAGATCATCGATAGAGGAGATGTGAGGATATGCAGAGTACCGACAGAAGCTAACATCATAGATCCATTGACCAAGGCTTTGGCACAGAGGAAGCATGATGGTCACACTAGGTCACTAGGTATCAGATATTATAGTGATTGGTACTAGTGCTAGTGGGAGATTGTTAGTTATAGCCCTAGAACCAATCATGTGATGGTTGAATAGGGAACATTTTGTATCATATTCTATAAAGGCAAAGGATTGGTTATTATATTTATGTCTTGCTTGTGCCAGCTAAATTAAATATAATAATGCCCTAGAAAAGTAGGTTCTTATCTACAGCACATCAATTGGTAGAATTGATTATGAGAGGCTGTAGAGAACACTTTATTAAATGTTCCTAGTCAAGTATTAATATGCAAGGGCAATATTAATACATAAAGACTAGCATGTAGGTCAATTGATGACTTGATCTCACAAGTCATGGATATATGACATCAAGTTGACACATTGGTATATATTAGAGAATATATACTGAACTGACCCGCCATGATAAAGTTTCATGGATCGTCATATGAGTGTCATAAACTTTCTCATGTGACTATTGGTATGAATAATCCTCAAACCTGAAGTCACTACGGTTCCCTACATAAGGAGTTATGTACTTTGGTATCGTCAAACGTCACCCGTAATAGGGTGGACCATAAAGGCGATTACTGGGTATATAACAAATTATGCGGAGGGATATGAGTGATGTAGATGGGATCTATCCCTCCCATATGACGGGAGTGATATCTGTGGGCCCCTTGATTGAGTAGAACTACTAAAACGCATGGCCATGCTCGAATGAGTCAATATGAGATATTGAGCTCATTTTTAGTTTACTCAGGGATCAAGAAACACATAGATTGATCGAGGATGACACGGTCTATGCCTCATTGGTCAATCTGATATCAAGGATAGAAGGACACGGTCATACATTATAGTAGTCACGGAAAGGTTAGTCGGATCTTGACTTATTTCGTAACTTGGGTAGCAATGATGTATTGCTAGATGCCACTCATTGCTTGTGTATCTAAAAGAGTTTAGATCCACTGCCAACGTTATGAGAGCCTATAGGGTCACACACAAAGAGCATGATGATTAGAAGAATTAGTGCATTCTAGTTTGACTAGAATAATTTGGGAATACGCTTAAGTACAAAATGGTTTTTTGGACTTTAAGCTTAAAGAGAATTTTTGCTTATTGATTTAATGAGATTAATTCAATATTCTAAGCTTATTAATTTAATAAGATTAAATAAATATGTTATCATGATATCCTATGCTAAATTGATTTAATAAGATTAATTTAATATGTTACCTTATTGATTTAATGAGATTAATTCAATATGATAACATAAGCTTATTGAATTAATAAGATTAATTCAACATGCATGAATGCCACATAAGCATGCCACCTAAGCTTGATGAGGTGGAAGGAGACAAAGGGTTTTGACCTTTGGATTTCCTCCACATGTGGCCGGCCAAACAAGGAGTGTAAAACTCCTTGTTTGATTGTTTTTCAATGCAATTGATTGCATTGAATGTGATAGAAGGTGAAAGGTTTTTCCAATCCTATAAAACACTCCAAGGGGTGGCCGACCAAGTAAAGGGGAAGCTTGAGGCTTGGAGAGAGCTTGGTGGTGAGAGGATTTGGTTGTGTGGCTTTTGTGAGTGTAGCAAGAAGAGTGGTCTTCTTCTTCCTTTCTCTTTTTCCCTACCTTCCTCTCCTTTAGGGACTTCTCTAGCAAGAAGTAAAGGAGAGATCTTCTAGTTTCTTTTGTGAGACAAGAGCTTCCTCGTGTGGATACATATAGAGGCACGGACATTTGAACGTGCTGAAAGATCCAACAAACCCAAGGAGAAGCGGGATTTAAAAAGGGCACGCAACAAAGGTAATATTCTCCTATAAGATAGGTTTTGAGAAATTTATTTTTGTACGAGGTTTTCTTTCGCAAGGATCACTTGGAAGGGATCCTATTTTTCCGTTGCGCATATGCTATTTTGCATAAGAAATCCCTACACCACCCATGTTGGCTGATGTATAGTGGGCCTTGTATACAGGTTTCAATTGTCCGCAGTACAGAGGAGGTACTGTCCGATTTTCGTTGGACAAGTACCCCTTTCGGGGCATGATAAATAAGGCACATTGGGCTTACATTGCCAAGACTCTGCTTGGACTTTACGCCGCCAACTATTAGACTTATGTTGCCAAGACTCTCGCTTGGACTTTATGCTGCCAAAATTCCCCTTGGACTTTCCAATTTCCAAGACTCAGGCTTGGACTTTCCCTTGCCAACCCATGCTGGACTTTCCATACCAAGACCCATGCTTGGACTTTTCCTTGCCAAGACCCATGCTTCGGCTTTTCCTTGACAAGACCCATGCTTGGACTTTCCTTGCCAACCCATGTTTGACTTTCAATGCCAAGACTCAAGCTTGGACTTTCCCATGCCAAGTACACAAGACTTGGACTTCTCCCATGACAATGGTCAAACCATTGTCAAACATCAAATATGACCTGGGTCGATTGCACTAATAATCTCCCCAACACTTGTCAGACATCAATGTCAAACATCAAAATAATACTCAAGTCAAACTCGAGTTTGGTCAATCATGACCTGGGCCAATTACACCAACAATCTTCCCCTTTTTGATGTTTGACAAAAAAACCATTGGGTTAGGCCCCTAACTCAAATTCCCTTACCAATTTTCCCAAATTGATAGTTTCATTTTCTCCCCCTTTTTGACATACATCAAAAAGGTTCTCCCTAAGGAGGTCAATGTCTCATATCCCAATGAGATCTTACAATCCCCCCTTGGTCCAAAAGCACCTAGGATGCCTTCACTCTTCCTAGTGATAAGTCCCATATCACTTAAGAGAGACTTCCTATAAACTCTCCCAATTTCTAAATTGGGTATCTCAAATTCTCATTTTTTTCCCCCTCATGAGGAAAAATAATATCCATCATCCCATGATGGATACCTCCCCTTAAAGGCTTGCTCTCCCTTGACTATTGCACCAATAATATCCTTGAGAAGTCCCTAAGCCAATAGGAACACTAAACCATCAAAATTAAGGTTCAAAGATAACATTGAACTTTCACATGCCTTAAAATTGATACATCACCCTAACAACTCTCCTAATCCATATCCAATTGATTTTCACCCTTTCCAATGCTTTCCAAAGCATATCCTAGGGTCAGGAGCAGTTAGGGAACCCTAACCTACCTGAAACATGGGCTAAACATCCTTGTTTATGCGAAATCAGCTTTGTCAGTCGACTCTATCAGTCAATAGTTGACTGGCCTATACATCAGTCGACTGCCATCAAGCGGCAGTCGACTGATAACTGAAATTTCTGAATTTCAGTTATTAGAAATGAATTTCAAAAATGCATTAGTATTTCTACGTATATCGAAAAATCGTGAAAATTCATATGTACATTACTTATAAGCAATGCAATGGGTGAAAAATATGTGAAAAATAATTTACCTATAAAATAGCGAAATTGACACAAAGTTCAAAAGTGAAGAAAACTTCATTGTTTTGAGCTCACTTTGTATCAACTTAATCAATGGTGATTTCTATCAAAAGATAGACTACACCAAGAATTTTTAAAATTATTTTAAAATTGTTTTAAAACCTTATATTGGATCGTATTCTTTAGGCTTAATGTACATGGCTTGAACATAAGCTTTCCCAATGATCCATACATGATTTTAGATGAGTTTGAGTTCATCTAGATGCAAAAACTATGCACCTTAAACTTAACTCATATCCTAGAATCTCACATGTATCTAGAGTGTATCAATACACATATATGTCAATGTAATGTGAGATGTGGGTTTTGTTCATCCTAAACTATGGTTTCATGAATTTTTCAAAGGCAACACTACTTGATTCCCTTATACATGGGACTTTAAGTCATGCCATAGTCCTTAGATCAATTTTCATTAAATGCAAGAATGATTATGACATTAATGATGATATAAATAAACATGTGCTCATAATCCTGATGTCATGGCATAAAATAGAATCTAAGCATACATGACATTTAAAAACAAACACTAAGCATGACATTTTTAATGATAGAAAGTAAATATGATGTCATGACGTGGTAAGACAAACAAAGCATGACAAGTATAAAATACTAAGGTATAAAATACCTAAGTGTTAAGCCCAAATTGTCATTTCTAGGATTAAACCCATTTTGCCTTAATGCCAACTATCCTCCTAGTGTGCCAAAAATCCAAAATGGCACACCATGACTTCAAGACCTAATTGTGCCAATTTGATCAATTTTTCATAATTCCATAAATTATATTGGCACATCCTAAAATCTTTTAGGATTAAAAATTCAAACCACATTTCCAAGGTACCCATAACCTTGAAAATGACCTAAAGTGCCACCTTTACCATGGTTAGGTTAACTATCCATCCATTTAAGGTTGGCACACCTAAACCCATTTAGTGTGAATCGATCATGCTCCTAGGAACCCAATACCTATTGGAGATCCTTGGGTTAACTAGGTATTCACTAGGGATAACTTCCCTAGATATCCTCCTAATGACCCTCCTAGGCTTAGAAGCCTTGGTCATTTGGGTCTTGCCTAGGTCAACTCTAGAGGTAACTCCCCCCTTGACCTTCTTAATGGCTTCCCTAGGTTTCTTCGAAACCCTAGCCACTAGGCACACACCTTGGTCAACCTTAGGGATGACTTCCCTATTGACCTTAGTTTTTCTAGACCTAACTTGAGTTCCATAATTGAATGAAACATTATGATAGGTCTCCTTGGGCTTAGATTTGTGACTCAAACCTTTATTTCCCTTGGTTGGACCTTGCTTCCTAAAACCTAGGTTTTGACTCTTAGACCTAGATTTTTGATCATTTGACCCTTGAATTTGATTTTGCATAATCCTAAGGGTCTTTTCCAACTTCTAAAGCTTTGACCTCAAGGCTTGGTTTTCCAACTCTAATTTTTCAATTTTGGTGAGCCCATTATTTCTTTGACTTGATTTGTTCATTTTAGGCATATGTCTAGATCTCTTTGGAGTAAATCCTAGGTGATCTTCAATTTTTCTAATACTTGCCTTAGGTAGAATATTTTTAGGGACATTAGTCCCAAATTTGTTCTTATTCCTAAGGTTGACACTCTTAGCATCTAAACAATAAAACCTATTATTTCTACTAGCATGATTTTCATGATGAATAGCAAGTGTATTAAGATTATCTCTAGTATGCTTTTGCCTATTAATAAAGGAAGGAGCAAAATTAGAAGTTACCTTAGGGTTTGCCTTAGAGGCTACCCCTACATGTGTAGCTCCTTCTTGGGTCTTATTCTTCCCCTTTGAGCATTGACTCCGGTAATAGCCCAGTTGATTGTACTTGAAGCAAATCACGTGCTCCTTGCTCTTAATTATGGGGACACTGGCATTCTTGACCTTTGGAGCCAGTTGAGCCTTCTTGACCATTTTAGGACACTTACTATTGTAGTGTCCTTGCTCCCTACACTCAAAAAATATTATATGATTTTTAATATTTATTGAAATGCTTGAGTTAGCTTCCATGGTAGGGGAGTCCCGAGCTTCCTCTTCCTTTCGACTGGAGGCGGATGGTTCTTCTTAAGGTTGCCCCAGTGTAGATGATCTAATCTCCTCGCCCTCAATCCTAGTGGTGGAGACTTCTTCTACTTCTACCTCTTCCATTGATTCCGATCCGGATGTTGATTCCCTATCAACTTCCAAATCCTCACTTTTTTGTGAGGAAGAGCATTCTTCTTCGGCCTCCTCTTCTTCTTGAGCCGAATGTGGGTTCTCATGGAATCTTGCCACTTTGCTCCATAGCTCTTTGGCATCCATGTATTCACCTAAGCTACACAAGATGTCAGTAGGAATCAAATCAATAATAAATTTGACTATCTTCTTATTTTTATCAAACCCTTGGAGTTGCTCCTCTGTCCATCTCTTCATCTTGAGGAAGCCTCCCTTTGGTCCTCTTGAATAGTTAAATCCCTCCATCAAAATGGACCATTCTTCAAAATCCCTCATCATGATGTAGTCTTCAATTCTTCCCTTCCATGAATTGAAGCCTTCTCATCCATAAAATGCATACGGGACTGACATGTTGATATCCCATCCTAATTGTTCTTCAAACTCCATCTTCCCTCTAGCGATCTTGCTCCTAGGTGTTAGTCCATTGAAGAGATCCTCGCTCTGATACCACTTGTTGGAACATTCGTGACCACTAGAGGGGGGTGAATTGCACATTTCCATCGTGGATGGAATTCGATCGTGTTCGTCTCTACAAAGCGTGTTATGCATAGTAGAATATATATAATAGGAATAACAAAAATGAAGACAAACACAAATACATCAATACACAAGTATGTAACGTGGTTCGGAACCGTATGGTTCCTACTCCATGGATTGGGCTCGTATGAGCCCTAGCGGTGTAAACACCACCACTATAACAATAATACTCCTTCTTGACAAAAAGTCGGAGGCGGAGAAACCTCTTACAATGATTACAAAAGTAATACACAACAAATACCAGCAAATGCACTAAAATGCAAGTAAAGAAAACTTTACAAAGAGCTTTTGGATGCTTGTTTGTTGATTGCCTTGGACTAGCCTTGAAGACTCTGATTTGCACCAGCAAATTGCTCCAAATTGCCCAAGAAAATCGATGCCAAATCCCTCCTTCCGAGCTACTTTTATAATCTACATTCGAGCTGGATTTCGCCTAGTATTCGACTGATCAGGACCATCAGTCGACTACTCCTGTAGTCGTTGTCTCACAACGACATGAGCCATGTTGGATAAGTTCCAACGGATAGACCATCAGTCGACTGATCATGACCATCAGTCGACTGATAGGGTCATCACTTGACTGTCAAACCATAACAGTCGACTCGGGAACCTTCTGTCCTCGAATTCTCGACCAGCAGTCGACTGATCTTCATATCAGTTGACTGCTCAGGCCATTAGTCAACTGCCCAATGCTGGCAGCCAACTCCTAGGCCAATTTCAACATTCGAACTCTAGTTAACTCTCATCAGTCAACTAACCATAGTCCCAGTATACTAATACACCTCAAACATGAGGTTTTAACCCCAAGTATCGTGCCCCCATACTTGCTAGACCACCCTTAGCTTAGACCTAATCCTTCTAGCCACCTCTGCTAGCCTCATGCCTATCGGATCCCTCCAAGTCATCCATGACTTGTTCATCTATACACTAGCCTTTAGGTGCTTCCATCAGCTAGTGCCATGCTATTATGGTCTACACTGCCAATGCACATTGGGCTTACGTTGCCAAGACTCCGCTTGGACTTTACGCCGCCAACCATTGGACTTATGCTGCCAAGACTCCCGCTTGGACTTTACGCCACCAATATTTCCCTTGGACTTTCCAATTGCCAAGACCCATGTTGGACTTTCCCTTGCCAACCCATGTTGGACTTTCCATGCCAAGACCCATGCTTGGACTTTTCTTGCCAACCCATGTTGGACTTTCAATGCCAAGACTCAAGCTTGGACTTTCCCGTGCCAAGTACACAAGACTTGGACTTCTCCCATGACAATGGTCAAACCATCGTCAAACATCAAATATGACCTGGGTCGATTTCACCAACAATCTCTCCAACACTTGTCATACATCAATGTCAAACATCAAAACACTACTCGAGTCCAACTCGAGTCTGGTCAATCGTGACTTGGGACGATTGCACCAACAGTTTCGACAACAACTTGTTGATAGACCTTGACTCTTTAGAATTTGAAAATCTTCATGCGGTGTGAACTAGGGGAATATAAAAATACCATTTGTTGTGTTGGTGAGTGGATACCATTAGCATAAGTCCTCTTATGAGCTTGTACCAAATTGTCTCAAAACTTTTCAAATTTTCATATACTCACAATTATCTTTTGATGGTTCTAAATTCTAGTATGAGGGCATTGATATGATTAGGAGGCTTTCAGGAGTACAATGGTTTTGGTTTGAGACAATTCTAACTTTTTCCTTCTTAGAAAACCTTCAGAGGTGTAGAAATCTCTTATAACAAGGAGATTCCCCTCTCTAAATTAACAAAATACAAATTTATTTGCATGTATAAAACAAAAAGGAATAAGATCACAACTAATGCAAACCAACGAAGTCAACCATCACAAACTCATTGATACAATATGAAATTGGAATATAACTTCATAAAGAAAAAAACCACCCAACTACATACAATAGAGTTTCTAGAAACAAAAATATTCAAAACACAAGATTATCATTATAATATCCAACAACAAAATCACACTAGAATTCATACAAGTTACATCATTACAATATCAAAAGCTCAAATAACAAACCATAGGGTCACAAAGTCAAGGAACAACTTAATCTATCAATCATCATCAATCAGAGGTAGTGGAGGAGGAGGCTACTCATCTTGAATCCAAAATCGCATCATTTCATACATTTTGAACTGACATTGCTCGAAAGTCTAAAATTCAGAATACATTGAAGAGTGCTCTAAGTTGAGCTTCTCTAGATGGGTATTGATCGATTCGAAACCCTCCTCTACCATCGACTCAAGTTGATTCAATCGCTCCTCGTAACCCATGGGGTTTGGCAGTAATAATGGAAGTAGCCCCTCAACATCATCATTGTTAGCATCATGAGAATCATGATATGGAGCCCAAATCATGGTTCCATAAGCTTTGGTAATACCATCCAAGGAGAAATTTTAAAGTCTAATATAGTCATATGCTTTTGACATTGGCTTGATGACCCCTTTTTTGACATTAATGCCTATCGATGCAAGCCATGATGTAATGATGTGGCCTAAAGGCATGTGAATCTTGTCTTGGACTAGGTTTCTAAAATTCATGATGCACTAAAACACATTAAGGGAAACATCAATGTCTAAATGTTGTCTAAAAATATACATCAAAAATAAATTACTTAACCTCACCTCAACTATGCCCTGAACCATAATAGTAAGAATGCATCCAACAACAATCTTATAAAGCACATTGTTAGGGGAAAATAGGCCATTGGTAGAAATCAGTTTGTGCTAAGTGTTGGTGCAATCAACCTCAAGTCAAGGTTGACCAAGTTCGAGTGAGACTCGAGTTGAATTTCAATGTTTGATAATATGACTAGAGGTAAAGGATGGTATGGGACATCTAAGGTCGTGTGAAGGAGATTATTGGTGTAATCATCATTGGGTCAGGATGACCATGATGGATGAGGTGTGATGAAAAGTCAAGTAGGTTAATATTAACCAGATACTTGACTAGTGAAGTCCAACCGGATGTTGGCAAGTGGAAATCCATGTGGGTAAGGGAGGATCGAAAACTTGGTGGTAAAAAGTCCAACAGGGAGTTGGCGAGTGTGAATTTCAGGTGGGTCAAGGTTGACCGGACACTTGTCACATAGAGGAAAGTCCAAGTAGTTCAAGCAGAACTGGATGTTTGGAATTGGAAAAGACCTTGTAGGTCTAGAGGCCAGATGTAAGTCAAGGAAAGTCTAAACAAGTCAATGAGGACAAGATGTTTGGCGATAGGAAGTTTTGGCAGGTCAAGGGTGATTGGATGACTAGGCAAGTGAAGTCACGACATGTCAGGGTGACCGTGCTTGGTAAGTGAAGTCCCGACAAGTCAAGGTGATTGTGCTTGGCCAGAGAAGTCCTAATAGGTCATGGTTGATCGGATGCTAGGCAAAGGAGGTTCCGACAGATCAAGAGTGATCAGATATTGGATGAGAAAAGTCTTGGTAGGTTAAGGTCAATCGGATACCAGGTGAAGATAGAGTTAGTCTAAAATAGACTGTGAATAAAGGATCAGTCAACTGGTGGGAATCACCAGTCGATTGGTCACTTCTAAGGCGCTTGGTATGAGTCACGATGCTCAGGAATTCGACTGATAGTGTTAATAAGTCAACTGACCACAGGTTACTCAGGAAGCTTCGATGAGTGCTCAGGTAATCGACTAGTGGTCTTGACCAGCCGACTAAAATCGTGCTTGAGCGCTGAGGAAGCGATGCTCGAGTCAGCACTCAGGAAGATAGTTCTTAGGAATGAGGTGCTCATAACTCGGGGCTCAAGAAGCGGGTGCTCGAGAAAATGAGAAAGCTGGTGCTCAAGAAGGTCACGATGCAGCAGTCAACTGCTATGGTGAAGCAGTCAATTGGAAGTGATGTTAAGCGAATAAAAATATCTTGAATTGACTGTCCAATTTGATTATTGGGTCAATAGTTGATTGATGGCCGAGTGTAGTCAACTGATGGACTAAAATCCAATGTGGATTATGTCGTTGGACATAAATGGTCGAGAGACCAGTCAATTAGAGGTAATATTAGTCGAATGGTAGGCGAAAATCAGCTGATGCAGAGCTTAAAAATGGGAACTTTGCGAAGATTTTAGATGCTGGTTCTTGGAGACTTTAAAGAGAAATTGTTGTTGGATTCTAGATCTTCAAAAGGCTTTCCAATGCAACCACACTATATGCAAGAAAAAACTCTTTGTGTAAAATTGTTTTTTCTTTATATTCTTTACATTTCTCTTATATATGTTAGTGCAATCGATCCAAGTCATGATTAACCAGACTCGAGTGGGACTCGAGTAGTGTGTTGATGTTTGATAAAATGTTTGAGTATGGATGACAGTAAGACTATGGGATGGTATGGGACATCTGTATTCATATGGAGATAAGTGTAAAGTCAAGGAGGTTAAGGTTGACTAGATACTTGATGAGGGAAAATCCAAGTGGGACTTGGTGATGGGCAGTTCAACTTGGAGTTGGCAAGGGTGAAGTCCAGGTGAGTCAAGGTTGATTGGACACTTAGCATGAGTAGAGGAAAAGTCCAAACAGATCAAGGAGGACCAGATGTTTAGTGAAGGGAAGTCGCGATAGGTCACGGGATGACTATACTTGGCAAAGAGAAAGTCCAAGAATGGAGCCTTAGCAATGAAAGTCCAGGAGGTGTGACCTCTTAGGAAAGGTAGACCCGAGAGCATGATTATAGCCGATGAAAGCACTTGAAGATTAGCGTAAGGATGAACGAGTCATGGAGGACTCAAATGGATCCTAGAGGGGTGAGGCTGATGGAAGTGACTAGAAGGCTTAGGTCTAGGATAAGGGTGGGTGTCAAGTATGAGGGGAGGTTAAACCTCATGCTTGAGGTGCGATAGTCGACTGGTGGTTTAGCCTAGTCGACTGGTCCAGGGAAGTCCGACTCCCATTGTGGGGCTCAGATTTTAGGTTGTGTGCTCTGCAGTCAACTGCTACAGAGAGGCAGTCAACTAGCCACTGTGAACTTAGGAAATTGAAGGGTGCTTGACATTTAGGTAGGTGCTCGGGAATGAGCTCAGTGCTCGAGAGCAGTTGATTGGAGGGTTTGCCTAGTCGACTGGTATACTAGTCAGCCGACTCCCACTGTGGGACTTGATTTTTAGACTAGGTGCTCGATAATTGACTGCTATGGAGATGTAGTAGACTGGCCTCAGGAGCTCGACACATAGGCAGGTAGTCGAGAAAGCTGAATGGTGCTCGGTAGTTGACTGGTGTTGTAAGGCAGTCGAATGGCTACGGACAGTAGGGATGAGCTAAGCTTCCTAGGAGAAATAGTAGCTCCGACAAGCAATCGACTATTGTGGTAGAGCAGTCGATAGGAGCCTTGACAGCGACAGGTCAAAAGTAGGGCACACTCAATCACCACCTCAACTAGGGCTCAGTTGAGGTGACACCTCAATTGAATAAGTTACCATTGTGTAGTAATGGTCATAAATCAACCCAACGTGAAGCCTATAAGAGAAGGAGCTTGAGGAGGATTTCGCAGTGATTTTTGGGAGATTCTGAAGGTGAACTGTTGTTACATTCCAGACCTTCAAGAACCATCCAAAGTAACCAACAAGATCAAGCAAAGTTTTCTTCATCTGTAAAGTGCTCTTGTATTTGCATTTCTTTCTTTACATTGTATTTGCTTGTATTGTTGTCTTGTACGAGGTTTCTCCACCTCCGACATGATGTCAAGAAGGAGTGGTTTTAGTGAGGACAGATCACTAGAGCACTATCGTAGAGTAGGAACCGTAGGTTCCGAACCACGTAAAATTCTTGGTGTTGTGGGTGTGTGTTTGTTCTTGTATTTTGTTTGTGTTATATTTCATATTCCATTGCTAACATTTTTGTAGAGACAAACACACAATTGAAACAAATCGATCGATGCTATTCACTCCTGTTGGGTTTCCGGCACCGCGGCGTGTGTGTGTTCGATCACGTTTCGTAAACATGAGCACAGCGGAAGCAATAAAAATAATAAATCTATATTTATTACAATACACACATCACACGCATGCATAGTACAACAAGTGTAGACATAACCGTAAATTTAAATTTGCAATAAAAGGAAATTTAACTACGTTATACCTTTCGTATGACGTGTAGCGGGAACGGCATCAACCGGAACGATCCTCGCTAGAATCATCTCTATCCATATCCACGCCGAGTTCCTCGGGATGACTTCGCTAAGCCACGAGCTTCGTCTTCGTACGGGTTACTAGCCTCGTGTTGACGACGACGTGATCGAGAGATGATCACGATCCGAATCCAAATTCGGATCCTAATACGAGTTCTCAAAACTCGCTTCTCCGGAGAGGTATTCGTCAACCAATTGACGAATCCTTCGTCCTCCACCTCAGAGGATTACCGGAGATCGAATCCCCGGTAAGTTAGCCGCTGTCGGAGCTCTAACCATCATCCAAACGACGCTCCGACGAGAGGAGAACAAGCTGTCCAGAAAAATTGGACAGCTTTGGTGGAGGAGATAGGCGCCGGCCAACCAAGGGAAGAAAAGGCTCACCTTGATGCCAAACCTAAAGGAGATCACCGGAGGTAGCGGAGGATCACGGATGAAGCTTGGTGGCGGCAAGGAGGCGCGGCGGCACAACAAGCTGGGCGGCAATGTAGGTTGGGCGGCAATGAAGGTTGGGCGGCAACTCCAAGCTAGGGTTTTTGATTAGGGCTTAATTATCCCTTAAGCCCTCTTTTATAGAGAACTAATTCTCTTAATGGTTATTGGATCATAACCATTAGGCCCGTTAACCCGTTCCATTAAGATAAGTTAAAATAAACCAAACCATGATGGTTTATTTTAAGTTAAAATGAACCGAACCAACTTTTGGTTCATTCGTTTAAAATAAACCAAACCCTTTGGTTTATTCTCCTCCATTGGATTAGAACCAAACCATTTTGGTCCATCCATTATGTCTTCATAAGACACGACCCATCCACGCTTCCATTGCGACTGAAACGATTTCATGCTCGCTCCATGTTTGGTCCAACCAAACTTAGTTTCTCTCGGTCTGAGAATCCCATTCTCAAGCTTGTTTTAAATCCTTTGGATTACGCTCGTTGTGCGTTTGACCAAATAGGTTCTCGATTTATGTTGGCCGTCTATAATTAACCATTAATTATAGAACGATCATGAGTGGCACCTAGTAGTACATCATGATTCACAATTAACCGAAAAGATCAATGGTTGATCCAGAACTATTTCTGAAACCCTTCAGCAGCTCGAATTATTCGTGGCCCATTCCCTTCACTCATCTTATACCCACTTGGTTCAGGACATGGTCTATATTGTCAGTCCCCACTAGGCTGACTACGTCACACCTAGCCCAAGTATCAATTTCTCGTCCTACGGATTCTAGTTACTCCACATGTATCGAAGAGTACCTTACTCTAAATATGTAATGCTTTGGCCAAAGACTTTAGTAACAATCCGACGAGAGGCCATGGGTATACATCTCCTCGCAAGGAGTGGTGAATCCTTTATAGGCTATTCAAACACCTTCGATCATTTCGACTTATACCCAATCATCCCGGGTCCACATCTCCTTAGAGATGTTTGCTTAAGATGTCAAAGAATAAGTCTCCATGATCAAGATGACTTGAATACCGCAAGTCAAAGGAACATCGCACTTAAGCCACAGTAAGAATTTCATTGACATATCTATATATGCAGAGAACCATATGAAGTCTTACGGCTGGTCACTCCAATGAACTAGTTACCATAACTAGCATCCACGATTAACTCCGGACATCACAATGTCTCGGCCGGTGAGAATCACCGCTTGGATACACCAAGGAGTATACCTCGTGCTAGTCTCGACAGAATTGATGGTGTCCAAATCCATCAATTCATCGACTAGGGATAATTCCGATACATCACAATTACACATGTAGAGATACTCACTAGTTGTGATCCAATCACAAATTCTCTCATGCTGTGAATCGTATTGTGGACATTCAGTAAATGAGTTTAAGATCCAATCAAATACATGAAACATGTATACTCAAATAGTGAATCTTCATTTATCATATAAATGGTTCATACATAAGGTGATTGCCTTAGGACATCTCTCATATATTACTAACAGACTCCCACTTAGCCTAATGCCAATCGCTACGGTATCCAATACCATAAGCACTAACATGACCCTCAAACTTACTTTGAGTTAATGCTTTAGTCATAGGATCCGCTAAGTTCCTTTCAGTGGGAATTTTCTCGATTTGTATTTCGTTCCTACTGATGATCTCTTTGATAAGATGATAGCGGCGAAGCACATGTTTGGATCATTGATGAGACCACATCAAGTTCAGAGATGAACTTCTTGATCCAAACCGCTTCCTTTGCTGCTTCCAAAGCTGCAATGTATTCTGCCTTAGTGGCAGAATCCGCTATAGCGTCAAGCTTGGAACCTTTCCAACTTATTGCGCCTCCATTCTAGGTGAATACATACCCAGACTGAGACATGGAATCATCCTTGTCTGTCTGGAGCTGGCATCCGTATACCCACGTATCACCATGTCCCATTCTCCATATATTAGGAACACATCCTTAGTTCTTCTCAAGTACTTAAGGATCATCTTAACAGCCACCCAATGATCCATTCCTGGATCGGACTGGTATCTGCTCGTGACACTTAGAGCATACGATACATCGGGCCTCGTACATAACATAGCATACATGATAGATCCTATTGCGGATGCATAGGGAATCTTACTCATGCAAATCCTCTCGTCTTCTATGCGCGGACACATAGACTTCGAAAGGTGTACCCCATGCCTGATGGGTAGGAAACCTTTCTTGGATTCCGACATGCTAAACCTCTTTAGCAGTCGGTCTATATATGTAGACTGTGAAAGACCAAGCAACCGTTTCGATCTATCTCTATAGATCTTAATCTCGAGGATGTAGGTTGCTTCTCCCAGGTCTTTCATGGAGAACGTCTTGGATAACCAAACCTTAACTGATTGTAAGATTGAAACATCGTTTCCTATAAGTAATATGTCATTAACATATAATACTAGGAACATGACTGCACTCCCACTAACCTTCTTGTACACATAAGGTTCGTCTGGATTTTGTGAGAAATCAAACTTTTTGATGGTCTCATCAAAACGGATATTCCAGCTTCTGGATGCTTGCTTCAATCCATAAATGGACCGTCACAATTTGCATACCTTGGTTTTATCAACCGATGTGAAACCCTCAAGCTGTATCATATACACATCCTCGAGCAGGTTTCCATTAAGGAAAGCTATTTTCACATCCATCTGCCATATCTCATAATCATAATGAGCCGCTATGGCCAGGAGCATCCGAATGGATTTAAGCATAGCTACAGGCGAATAGGTTTCGTCATAATCAACACCTTGTTTTTGACGATATCCTTTCGCCACCAATCTAGCCTTATAGGTAATCACATTACCATCCATGTCGGTTTTCTTCTTGAAAATCCACTTGCACCCTATAGGCTTTATCGCTTCAGGTGGGTCAACCAAGTTCCAAACTTGGTTTTCATACATGGAATCCATTTCCAACTTCATGGCACCAAGCCACTTATCCCTTTTTGAACTTGTCAGCACTTCTTCATAACTGGTAGGTTCCTCATCATCAATGAGTAACATGTCGTTCGATTCACTTACGAGAAATCCATATCTCTCAGGAATATTGCGTGTTCTACCAGATCTACGAAGATGTGGTGTTACAATAGGTCCAGCCGATTGCTCATCACTATGAGTTGTCGGCTGTTGTGCTTCACCAGGTATCTCATCAATGTCTATTTGAGTCTCTCGAGCCTCCTCAAGCTCGACGACACTCCCACTGTTTTCTTGCAAGAGAAACTCTTTCTCTAGAAACACAGCATGCCTTGAAACAAACACCTTTTGTTCCACAGGATGATAGCATTGGTAACCCCTTGTTTCCTTAGGGTATCCAATAAATAGACATTTATCAGACTTAGCATCCAGTTTGTCTGATACAGTCCACTTCACATAAGCAGGACAACCCCATATCTTCAAGTAAGATACATGAGGTTTCTTACTATTCCATATCTCATATGGAGTAGTTGAGACTACCTTGGTAGGCATTACATTTAACAAGTAAACAAATGTATGCGAGTGCATAACCCCAAAAGGACTTGGGAAGAGTCGCATGATTCATCATTGACTGACCATGTCCAACAAGTCGATTCGCCTCTCGGATACACCATTATCTTTGTGGTGTATATGGAGTCCATTGAGACAATATGCCATTGTCTCTTAGATAATCAAGAAACTCTTGACTTAAGTATTCACCACCTCGATCCAATCGAAGTATTTTAATACTCTTGTCATGTTGTTTCTCTACTTCATTTCTGAATTCTTTGAACCTTTCAAAGGCTTCAGACTTGTGTTTCATCAAGAACACATACCCAAACCGTGAGTGATCATTGGTGAAGGTAATGAAGTAGCTATAGCCTCCTAAGGCTTGAGTTGACATAGGTCCACATACATCGGTATGTATTATACCTAGTAACTCTCACTCGTTCACCTTTTCGGTAAAGGTAACTTGGTCATCTTGCCTTTTAAGCATGATTCGCATGTATCGTATGAATCCAATTCAAACGATTCCAGAATTCCACATCGGTGTAATTCGGACATGCGTTTCTTGCTTATATGGCCAAGACGACAATGCCACATATAGGAGTCTATTTGATTATCCTTTTGAGCACGCGTGTTGCTCGCTTCGATATTGAAAATGTCACTGGATACGTCCAACGTATAAATGCCATTACTCAAAGTTCCAGTTCCATAAAGTACGCCATTCAAAGTTATATAACAACAATTGTTACTAAATGTCAAATGGAAACCATTTCTATTTAAACAAGAAATAGAAATGATGTTCTTTATCAGCGAAGGAACATAAAAGCAATTGTCGATTCTAAGACAAGTCTGTAGGAGTTTCAACAAATGCGTTCAATGGCGAGCTGCAACCTTTGCTCCATTCCCAACACGTAAATTTGACTCTCCCTTGACGAGTCTTCTTCTATTCCTGAGCCCATGTATGTCATTACATATATGTGAGCCACACCCAGTATCCAATACCCACGTGTTTGAGGAAATAGAATGACAATCAATAACGAAGATATCTGAAGAAGATGGGGCATCCGATGCCTTATTCTTCTTCACGGACTCAAGATAAATCTTGCACTTTCTTAGCAAATGGCTCTCCTTGCCATAATGATGGCAAGTTTCCTTTTGTGATAGATCTACCTTCTTAGCCCTTCTCTTCTTTACCTTATGTTGTTCATTTTACTTCCTCTTAGAACCTTTCTTCGAGAAATCAACTAATAGCACCGTCCCCTGCTCATGCTTCTCAGAAGACTCCACAGTCTTGACATATTGAAAGCGATACCACAGATGAACCTTCTAGCATCTCAGAGGTGAAGAGGAGCTTTGAGACTTCGAACCTTTCAAATCTCACTTGCTCATCAACCAACTCACAAAGATGAAGGACTACGATATGAGCATCCATATGCTCATGCTGCTTTCGTAGCTTGGGTTCCATCGTGGCTAGCATGATGCAACTCATTTGTTCAGAATCACTCACATGTTTCTGATAGACCAACAATTGGTCCGGAGTTGCATCGTCACTAGGATGGGCGGAAAGAGGCGCTTCGAGGACATACGCAAGCTTTTCACCTTGAGAACAATTCTCAAGTTTCTAAGCCAGTCCAAGAAGTTCGGCCCAGTCAATTTATTCGAATCCAAAATGGAACGCAAATTAAAAGACAACATGATCAATTTTAGAAATACAAAACGAGCATATATGAGAAAGATGATTTTTAAAATGCATCAATATACATTTATAAATCCCATTCATTTTTCGAATTTCAAAAACCCCAAAATCACTTCGGGAGATCGTATGTCCATCTCCGAATGGGCTGATATCCATCATAGTTATGAACAACCTTGGAGAGAGTCCAACAAGCCATTCATAACTATGACGGTAGGTATCAACTATACCGATTGCATATCACGTATATGCAACTATCACAATGTGCTATCAACTAATTGAATGTTCACACATACATCGGGTTGTTAACACATTAACAAGTATGCATCATATGCATAGCACCCAACTTCACCTCCCTTTACATCGACCTTGGAGAGAGTCCAACAAGCCGATGCTCCAGGTTAAAGCCAACCCATTAATCGGGAAACAGTTTTAATATGGTTAGAGCGCATTCAACCAATTAGCCCATCTTGGAGAGAGTCCAACAACCAAAGCTAACGATTGACCTCTGACTCTTACCATATTAGTATTAAACTATTCCATGGTTTGAACATGTTCGGGTTCGAGCCGGGCTTGGAGAGAGTCCAACAACCCAAACAAGAAACGAAACTCTGGTTCTAACCATATCAATGGAAGGTGTAGGCTTTAATATTGTTTAAGGGTTTTATGTCTCATCCTCTTTGCATGCAAATAACTATTATCTACATGGCATGACATACATGACATACATCTACATGTCACGATACGCATGACATAATGTTATGCATCTAATGCAATTACATGGCATACAATTATGTCATGTACATAATTTTCTTATATGTCATAACTATTTATAGAAATAAAATATGTTTAAGATTTGATTCTCCAAATCAAATCATAATTAAATTAGGAAACTAATTTCCAAATCTAATCACATATTTTATTAATGGAATTATTTGATTAAGGAAAATCTATTTAGGAAACCAATTTCCTAAATCATTAAAACTACTTATGGAAATAAAATATTTTAAGATTTGATTTCCCAAATCAAATCATGATTAAATTAGGAAACAAATTTCCAGAATCTAATCAAATATTTTATTTATGGAAAATATCAATTTCCATAAATACTTCCAACTTTCCAAAAGTGGAAGATTTCCATAAATACTTCTAGACTTTCCAAAATTGAAAAATTTCCATAAATACTTTTAAATTTCCAAATTTAGAAAATTTCCAGAAATACATTATGACTATCGCAAAACCATTTTTACGATTATGTCGAAACACAACCTGGGCTCTGATACCACTGTTGGGTTTCCGGCACCGCGGCGTGTGTGTGTTCGATCACGTTTCGTAAACATGAGCACATCGGAAGCAATAAAAATAATAAATCTATATTTATTACAACACACACATCACACGCATGCATAGTACAATAAGTGTAGACATAACCGTAAATTTAAATTTGCAATAAAAGGAAATTTAACTACGTTATACCTTTCGTATGACGTGTAGCGGGAACGACATCAACCAGAATGATCCTCGCTAGAATCGCCTTTATCTGTATCCACGTCGAGTTCCTCGGGATGACTTCGCTAAGCCACGAGCTTCGTCTTCGTACGGGTTACTAGCCTCGTGTTGAAGACGACGTGATCGAGAGATGATCACGATCCGAATCCAAATTCTGATCCTAATACGAGTTCTCAAAACTCGCTTCTCCGGAGAGGTATTCGTCAACCAATTGACGAATCCTTCGTCCTCCACCTCAGAGGATTACCGGAGATCGAATCCCCGGTAAGTTAGCCACTGTCGGAGCTCTAACCGTCATCTAAACGACGCTCTGACAAGAGGAGAACAAGCTGTCCAGAAAAACTGGACAGCTTTGGTGGAGGAGATAGGCGCCGGCCAACCAAGGGAAGAAAAGGCTCACCTTGATGCCAAACCTAAAGGAGATCACCGGAGGGTCGCCGGAGGATCACCGGCTGAAGCTTGGTTGCCGGCAAGGAGCTGGATGGCGGCACAACAAGATGGGCGGCAATGGAGGTTGGGCGGCAACTCCAAGCTAGGGTTTTGGATTAGGGCTTAATTATCCCTTAAGCCCTCTTTTATAGAGAACTAATTCTCTTAATGGTTATTGGATCATAACCATTAGGCCCGTTAACCCGCTCCATTAAGATAAGTTAAAATAAACCAAACCATGATGGTTTATTTTAAGTTAAAATGAACCGAACCAACTTTTGGTTCAATCGTTTAAAATAAACCAAACCCTTTGGTTTATTCTCCTCCATTGGATTAGAACCAAACTATTTTGGTCCATCCATTATGTCTTCATAAGACACGACCCATCCACGCTTCCATTGCGATTGAAACAATTTCATGCTCGCTCCATGTTTGGTCCAACCAAACTTAGTTTCTCTCGGTCTGAGAATCCCATTCTCAAGCTCGTTTTAAATCCTTTGGATTACGCTCATTGTGCATGTGACCAAATAGGTTCTCGGTTTATGTTGGCCGTCTATAATTAACCATTAATTATAGAACGATCATGAGTGGCACCTAGTAGTACATCATGATCCCCAATTAACCGAAAAGATCAACGATTGATCCAGAACTATTTCTGAAACCCTTTAGCAGCTCGAATGATTCGTGCCCCATTCCCTTCACTCATCTTATACCCACTTGGTTCAGGACATGGTCTATATTGTCAGTCCCCACTAGGCTGACTACGTCACACCTAGCCCAAGTATCAATTCCTCGTCCTACGGATTCTAGTTACACCACATGTATCGAAGAGTACCTTACTCTAAACATGTAATGCTTTGGCCAAAGACTTTAGTAACAATCCGACGAGAGGCCATGGGTATACATCTCCTCGCAAGGAGTGGTGAATCCTTTATAGGCTATTCAAACACCTTCGATCACTTCGACTTATACCCAATCATCCCGGGTCCACATCTCCTTAGAGATGTTTGCTTAAGATGTCAAAGAATAAGTCTCCATGATCAAGATGACTTGAATACCGCAAGTCAAAGGAACATCGCACTTAAGCCACAGTAAGAACTTCATTGACATATCTATATATGCAGAGAACCATATGAAGTCTTACGGCTGGTCACTCCAATGAACTAGTTACCATAACTAGCATCCATGATTAACTCCGGACATCACAATGTCTCCAGCCAGTGAGAATCAGCTGCTTGGATACACCAAGGAGTATACCTCGTGCTAGTCTCGACAGAATTGATTGTGTCCAAATCCATCAATTCATCGACTAGGGATAATTCCGATACATCACAATTACACATGTAGAGATACTCACTAGTTGTGATCCAATCACAAATTCTCTCATGCTGTGAATCGTATTGTGGACATTCAGTAAATGAGTTTAAGATCCAATCAAATACATGAAACATGTATACTCAAATAGTGAATCTTCATTTATCATATAAATGGTTCATACATAAGGCGATTGCCTTAGGACATCTCTCATATATTACTAACAACTCCCCCCCTCTAGTGCACCAAAATGTCCAATAAGTTGTATTAGTGCAAGGCCGCTCTTCAAGGACTGACCACCGTGAGAGCACAAGAGCTAGAGGGTAATGGAGGTTGGAGACATATTTTGACTCGACACAAGGTTCCCACCTCCTTATAGGCAAGGAGGGTTCAGTCAATGGAAGTCAAGGATGGAGATTTTCTTTCAAATGAACATCGAAGAAGTGGTTTGTCTTAACAGAGGGCTTCGAAGCTCCAACGGACAACAAGGGAAGACTCCTCAAGAAAAAGAAATGGAACGAGGAGAAAATCTGAAAATCAAAGACAAATGAAAAGGTAGCTTTAATTTTAGTGAAATCAATACCTAAAAATTTATTGTATAGCATAGGTGAATTCAATGACGCTATGGAGCTATGGAGCAAATTGATTGAGCTCCATGAGAATCCTTCATCAACACCAGTAGAAAAGGAGTCCAAGGAGGAAGATAGCTCTTCATCCTAAGCTCTTGAGGATTCAAAATTTGAGAGATGCTCAACATCCGAGGAAGAGAAGGTTGAAGAAGTCTCCACCTCTAGGATTAAGGGATAAGAGAGACAACCGACACTGAAGCAAGAGAAAGAGCAAGAGGAGACCTCTACCTCTGGTAGCAATGAAGAACCATCTTCGAACTCTCCTATGACCATCAAAGAAGGTAACTCAAGCATACTTATTAAAAATAAAGATCATATTGTATTCTTTGAGTGCAGTGAAAGATGACACTACAAGAGCAAGTGTCCAAGTAAAATCAAGAAAAAGACTTAAGTAGTGCTGAAGGGGGAGGAGAAGCCAAAGGAGGTCGGAGCCCAGAAACGTAAGAGCAAGGAGCACTTAGTGTGCTTCTAATGCCAAAAAAGGGACCACTATAAGATCCAATGTCCGAGGGGAAGTCACCCTAGGAAGGACAAGCTGGAGAAGAGCTCAAATGTAGGGGGAGTTTCTAAGACAAATCATAAGGTATCATTTAATAATACAATTACAATTATTAATAATAACATGAAGCATGCCAATAATAATTTACTTGCTATTTATCATAAGAAGCATGCTAGTGATAAAACCTATTGTTTAGGTGCTAAACATTACAATGTTAGGCCTAAAGAAAAATCTACACCAACCTTACCTAAGGATAGGAAGGTAGATAACCTAGGCATTAACCCTAAGAAGGGGAAGCATATGCCTAGAACAAAGAAGAATGTCCAAAAATAATGGACAATTAAAAATTAGAAAATTAGAAATAGAAATCAAGCTTTAAGGTCAAAGCTTGATCAATTGGAAAATCCCCTAAATGGAATGAAAAATTTATTTAAGGGGTATAATGGTCAAAACTTAGGAACCAGAACGCAAGAAATGTTGGTGCAAGGAGCACAACTCCTGTGTTTTGATGTATACCCTAAGGTTTAATGTTAGGATGAACCTATGATTTGATATATGTGTTAAGTGTGCGGGCTTAACAGGAACTAGTAGGTCATGTTGACCGAATATTGTTGGTGAAATTGGCCCAGGTTACGATTGACCAGACTCGATTTTGACTCGAGTGGTATTTTGATATTCGACAAAATGTATGACAATGTGATTGTCATGGGAAAGTCTAAGTCATGGGTACTTGGCATGGAAAGTCCAAAGGCAAGGTCTTGGCAGCGTAAGTCCAAACATGTAGTTTTGGCGGCCTAAAGTCCAAGTAGACTTTGGCAAGGAAAGAGCCCTATCGATGCAAACACCACCACTAATCAATAAACTCCTTCTCGACAATAAGTCGGAGGCGGAGAAACCTTGTACAAGGAGTACAAAAGTAATACAAGAAATTACAAGTGAAATACAAAAAAATACGTAAAGAAAACTTTACAAATGCACTTTGGATGCTTGCTTGTTTGTTTGCTTGAATTGAGCTTGAAGACCCTGATTTGCACTAGCAAATCACCTCAAAATCACCCAAGAAATTGCTTCAAAATCGCTATTGAAATCCCTTTCGTCGAGCTCCTTTTAAGCCTCCTCGTGACCTAGATTTCCATCTAGAAGTCAACTGCAATAAGGCTCCAGTCGACTGCCAACAGTACCATTGCCTCACAATGGACTTAATCCATGTTAGCATTCAAGCCAACGGATACACTGGTAGTTGACTTCCATTACGCAGCAATCGACTGCCGAGGCTGTTGTCAATTGACCAGTCGGCTACCGAGCATTCTTCTCCCATAACCTCGACCAGCAGTCGACTGCCATCCATGGCAGTCAACTGATCAAGTCATCAGTCGATTGCCCAATGCTGGTAGTCGACTCCCAGGCCATTTCCCATAGTCGAACACCAGTCAAGTCTGAGCAGTTCGACTGGCCATAATCCCAGTCAACTACCAAGAGTCAACTCACCTACTAAGTGTTAAAACACTTGACCAATCGACTAGTCCAAAGCCCCAGTCGACTGATAATCTCAACCATGAGGTTTAACCCTAAGTATGATGCCCTTTTACTTGCTAGACCACCCTTAGCTTAGACCTAAGCCTTCTAGCCACCTCCATCCACCTCATGCCTATCAGATCCCTCCAAGTCATCCATGACTTGTTCATCCATACGCTAAGCTTCAAGTCCTTTCATCAACTATTGCCAAGCTAAGCTGGTCTATACCGCCAAGACACATTGGGCTTACGCTATCAAGACTACCGCTTGGACTTTACGCCGCCAACCATTGAACTTATACTGCCAAGTCTCCCGCTTGGACTTTACGCCACCAATATCAACCCTTGTACTTTCCATTTGCCAAGACTCAAGCTTGGACTTTCCCTTGCCAAGACCCATGCTTGGACTTTCCATGCCAACCCATGTTGGACTTTCCAATTGCTAAGACTCAAACTTAGACTTTCCCTTGCCAAGACCCATGCTTGGAATTTCCATGCCATGTATCCATGACTTGGACTTTCCAATTGCTAAGACTCAAGCTTGGACTTTCCCTTAGCAAGACCCATGCTTGGACTTTTCATGCCAAGTACCCATGACTTGAACTTCCCATGACAATCACATTGTCATACAATTTGTCGAACATCAAAATACTGCTCGAGTCAAACTCGAGTCTGGTCAATCGTGACCTAGGCTAATTGCACCAACAATCTCCCCCTTTTTGATGTTTGACAAAAGCCACAAACACCTTTGAGTTAGGCCACCTAACTCAAATCTCCTTACCAATTCTCCCAAATTGGTAATATCAAATTCTCCCATTGATTTTCCCATTAATTCTCTCTCTTTTTTTTACAAACATCAAAAAGGTTCTCTACAAGGGTGTCAATGTCTCATATTCCAATGAGATCTTACAATCTCCCCCTTGGTCCAAAAATATCTAGGATGCCTTCACTCTTCCTAGTGATAAGTCACATATCACTAAAGAGAGGCAATCCTCACACTCTCTCAAATTTCCCAATTGGGCATCTCATAGTCCCATTTCTCCAAAGTTCTCACCCTCATGAGGAAGAACACATCCATCATCCCATGATGGATAACCTCCCCCTAAAGGCTTGCTCCTCCTTGACCATTGCACCAACAATTTCCCCGGAGAGTCCCTAAGCTAATAGGAACACTAAACCATCAAAATTAAGTTTAAAAGTTCAACGGTCATGTTGACTGGATACTAGGAAGAAGCCGTGATAGATTAGGAGGACAAGACACTTGGAATGAAGTCCAGATGGATCGAGTGGATCATACATCTGGCATGAAGATCGATTAGGTCAGTAGATCGGACAATCGACATAAATTCCAACTGGGTCAGGGAGATCGGACAACTGGTGGAAGCCCTGGTGGGTGAAATTTGATGTAAAGTTGTTAGTGAAAGCCCTAGAGACAATCATGTGATGATTGTTTTATGGACTTTATTGTATCATATTCCTATTCATAAAGGCATGATTATTATATTTACTTGTATTGGTGCCAAATAACTATGTATAATAACATCCTTGAGTAGTAGGTTTTTATCTATATCAATCGATTGGTTGAATCGATAATGAGATGATATAGAGAACACTACTCTTAATCATTCCTACTCAAGTATTAACATTCAAGGACAATGTTAATGCGTAGAGACTAGCATGTAGGTCAACATGATGACTTGATCTCACAAGTCATGGATATGAGATATCAAGTGGACACATGGGTATGCATTGGAGAATGTATACTGAATGACCCGCCATGAGAAAGTATAATGGATCATTATATGAGTGTCATACACTTTCTCATGTGGCTATTAGTATGACTATTAGTCCTTAGACCTGAAGTCACCATTGTTCCCTACATAAGGAGTTGCATACTTTGGCTTCGTTAAACGTCACCCGTAAATGGGTGAACTATAAAGGCGATTACTGAGTTTATAACAAATTATGCGGAGGGATGTGAGTGATGTAGATGGGATCTATCCCTCCTATATGACGGGAGTGACATCGTTATTCTTGATAGAGTGAGACCACGAAGTGCATGGTCATGCCCAAATGAGTCAATATGAGATATTGAGCTCATTTGATTAGAGTGAGTCTACTTGGAGTTCAAGATATAGATTGTACCGAATAAACCAAGTCAACGTCTATTCCGCGGCTACTCATAGAATAGAGGTTGGTCGCTTGAACAACAAGTTTGTTCAAGTGACCTCTCTAAACGAATAGCACGATGATGACTTGGTTGTTTGGGCAATCCCTTGTGACTAGGATTAAAATTTTTAATCTGGGGACATCGATGGGATCACCATGATCAAACGACCGAGGTGAAGTGGGAAGCGAAGTTTCCCCTCACGGACTCGATAAGAAAAACCCTTCAATTGGTATCAGAGCCAAGGTTTCCGGTTTTGTTTGTTTAGGATTCGGTTAATTTTTATGCACTTTTCATATATTATATGTGTCGGATAATAGTAGGATATGCGTAGTTTAACTCTTTGGTTGCAGGCATAAGATCCGACTATTATGGCCATATGTGTGTATGTGATTGTATGTGTGTAAATATTTATTTTGTTGAATCCTCGGGGTTGATGAGGCTAGTATTTAATTTTTTGTAAATTAGATATGGCATTGTTTAGCTACTCTTTATTTTATTTTACTTTCGATCTAGATTTCATGCACACTCCCTCGTGGAGTATAGGATCGATGGATGTAAATTAAAATATGTTTTAGTCTCGGCTCGGATCTCCGAATGGCTTGTACATGGCGTAGGAGGAGCGGACGAGAAGGCGTTGTGATGGGAGACATATTGAAGACAAAAGCCATAATAGTTGGAAAATAATTTATTTTTTATATTTATTGCTTTTTGTTTGATATGCATGTCGTAGGCTAGGAAAATTCCTCAATTTCAAATTACTAAGTGGGAGAGGGAATTTTTTAAAATTCCCACGGCCTCCATTACGATTTGACAAGTGATGCAAACAAACTTGTGCGTCGGTTCTGAGTGCCTTCCTCCCCATCGGATGAGTTTGTTTGCGGATCACAAGGTCGAATATAGTTATAGGAAATTATTAAGGAGCATGTGTACTTCCCCATCGTAAGGCACATAACCCGAGATAATTACCTTGGTACCAAGTAATGGTGAACACTTAGATACAAATATAAGTATCCTCCCTATCGGAGTCACTGCTTTTATTTGTAGGGCCGAAGAGAAACCAACTAATAATTTTACTTGTCAAAAAGTTAGGTTGACAAGATAGTAAAATTAATGGGTAAAACCTCCTCTTACAAATGTAGAATTCGTATACGTCCACACTATTGTGGCATACGATATTCTCGGTGTTTTGAGGTGTTGGTTGATTTTAAAATTTTATTGTTTGAGGAATCAATAATTTTTTAAAATCTAAAGAAATGATCTATGTGATTCTTAGGATTTTCAAAATGACTTTCAGTCCACTTGTTATGATACTAAAGGAAAATAAACTTACTGTACCCAAATGATGTTGATTGGAAAAGAATCTAGATATTGTCTTAACTACTGAGGAGTACAAATATGTACTCTTCGAAGAGGGTCCTCCTAAGCCTTCGAATGAGCTGGAAGTCCTTGGAGCTGAGATCGATGGGGAAACCCAGGTCGATATCATTCTCCAATCGATAGAAAGGCTTGCTCAGGCTCAGGCCATGGTTGCTCAGAAGGTTTCTACTTCTAAGCCGAAAGGCAAGAAGAAAAAGAAACAAGATGGAGCAAAGGTGGTAAGAGGATCTCAGGGCAAGTACTTCACTTGCAAGCAGGATGGACATTGGAAGAAGGACTGTCCCAATCTGAAGCAAGAACAAAGGTATATCCTTTGGTCTAGTCGTTGAAACATGGTTAGCAGTGTGATCTACCAGCACCTGGTGTGTAGATATGGGAGCCTATGATCATGTCTGCAATACTTTGCAGGGGTTCCAGGAAATCCGACGACGTGCTGAGGGAGAGATTACCGTTTACTTGGGCTATGCCATGAAGGTGACGGCTATTGCAGTGGGAGATGTTTTATTTATCTTTTGATAAAAATAAAACGTTGGTTCTGGAAAATTCCCTTTATGTACCTTTATTTAGAAAGAATTTATTTTTAGTTTATAAATTGTTTATGGATGGATATTCTATTTCTTTTAATGACAGAGTTGTTATAAAAAGGAATAGGGAGAATATCTGTTTAGGTACATTGATAGGAAATTTGTATACACTCGAACCAAAATCTCCCACGATGCAAATAGAAGTTAATAACTCATCTTCTAATTCCAATAAGAGAAAAGAACCTTCGAAGATGAACCAAACATATCTTTGGCATCTTAGGCTTGGTTCCAATAGATGATGAGTTATTTTGAGTTACCGAATTCATTCTGGGGATATGCTAAAGAAACGGCGGTATACATTATGAACTTGGTTCCATCAGTGCTTACTATTCCCACAGAATTATGGACTGGGTGAAAGCCTAGTCTAAGATATATTCGGATATGGGGAGTCCAACACATGTGCTGAAGGCAGATGCTGGTAAGTTGGAACCTCGTACAGAAGTACACATGTTGATTGGCTATCCTAGAGGAACGAAGGGTGGTTTGTTTTATAGTCCTAGAGATCAGAGGGTGATCATTAGCACGAATGCCAGATTTCTAGAGGAAGACTATGTGATGAGCCACAAGCCCAAGAGTAAAATTGTTCTTGAGGAATTAAAAGGGGAAGTCACTTCTTCAGTACCACCGGTACAAGAGGATATACCACAAGTCACTGCACCACGTGTCACAGAGGATACACAGGTGATACCTCGTCGTAGTGGGAGGGTTGTGAGATAGCCTGATAGATTCATGTTCTTGGGAGAATCTTTTGATTTGGTCCCTGACAAACATGAACCTGATCCCTAGACATATGACGAGGCAATCCAAGATAAAGATACAGTATCTTAGCAAAGAGCATCTTGTATGTAAGCTTAATCGGTCCATTTATGGATTGAAGCAAGCTTCAAGGTCTTGGAACATCCGTTTTGATGAGGTAATCCAATCATATAGATTTATTCAAAGTCCGGATGAGTCTTGTGTATACAAGAGATGTGACAAAAATGTAGTGGTATTTCTTATACTATACGTAGATAACATTTTGGTGATTGGAAACAATATCAAGGTGTTATCGGACGTAAGGGTATGGTTGTCCAAACAATTTGATATGAAGAACTTGGGAGAGGTGGGACACATCCTTGGGATCAAGGTTAAAAGGGATCGCAGGAAAAGGATGTTGTGCTTATCCCAAGCTTCATACATAGGCACAATTTTGGATCATTTTAGCATGCAGAACTCCAAGAAAGGTTTTTTTTCTACCTTTCAGGCATGGAGTTCTTTTATCTAAGGAGATGTGTCCTAGAACATCTGAGGAGATAGAGGAAATAAAGGCGGTTCCTTATGCTTCGGCGGTAGGAAGCCATATGTATGCAATGGTATGTACGAGACAAGATATCTGCTATACCGTGGGCATGGTCAAAAGATATCAGAGTAATCCAGGATAGGGACATTGGACTGCGGTAAAGCATATATTGAAGTGCCTGAGAAGGACTAGGGATTATATGCTAGTTTACCGAGCAGACCAATTACTCCCTGTGGGTTACATGGATTGCGACTTCCAATCAGATAGGGATAACAATAAGTCTACCTCAGGTTTTGTGTTTACTTTGGGAGGTGGAGCCATTGTATGGAGGAGTGTCCAGCAGAAATGCATGGTGGACTCCACCATGGAAGCTGAGTATGTGGCAGCCACTGAGGCGGCCAAAGAAGTTGTGTGGCTCAGGAACTTCTTGATGGACTTGGATGTGATTCCTAGTTTGCCCAGAACTATCACAATTTATTGTGATAATAGTGGTGCAGTTGCAAACTCGAAGGAACCACGATCCCATAAGGTAAGTAAATGCATAGAGCGCAAGTACCACCTGATACGAGAAATCGTAAAGGAGGTAGAAGTTGTTGTCGCCTAGATTGCATCAGAGGATGACCTGGTAGACCCTTTTCACTAAGGCCCTTCTAGCGAGAGCTTTGATAGACATGTGGAGGGAAGGAGAATCAGATGTATGACAGTATGAGGATAGCATAGTCTTTTAGTATAAGTGGGATATTGTAGGGATGCATACTGAAAAGTCTATCTTTGGTATGAACATCTTTATTTTGAAATAAGAATCACATAATCATTGTTTGCATGTTTATGCAATATTGTCTAATACATTACATTGTAGATAACATGGTGTGTGGTGTCACATGGGAGATCATGTTATCGGTGTAGGGGATCGAACGGCCGGCTAGAGGGGGGCGAATAGCCCTCTTACGATGGATGTCGGAATTCTCTCATTCGTTTGCTCGTCTACACAATCGTTAGCGCAAGCGGAAGCATAAACAATAAAGACAAAGCAATAAACGAAAATACAAACGCTAACAAAGAAGATGTAATGTGGTTCACGGTTACGCCGCTAATCCACGATCCCGATTCGTCCGAGGTGAATCACTCCTCCAAAGCTAATCACTATTGGTCTCTCCTTTGCACCAAGCTAGGTGGAGGTAACCTTTACAATCAAGATCACTCTTCTTACAATAAGAATGGAGTAAAAACAAGTAAGAAGAGTTTAGAGCTTGTGGAGCACTAGGAAGATCACTTAGAGCATAAGCATTAGCCTCTCAAAGGCTCACACCCTCTCTTTTTATAGAGAGGGCTGATTTCTTCCAGTTGGCCGCCACCAGTCGACTGCTGCCCTTGGCAGTCGAATGCCGTCTCTACAACGGCCTTCGAACACGTCAGATCCCGACCGTTGTAGTCCAACGGAACTCTTGGCAGTCGACTGATGGACCTCACCAGTCGACTGCTGCCTCCATAGTCGACTACCCAGTCGGCTATGAGCGATTCTGTGCCCACGACATCCTCTGGCAGTCGACTGCCATTCCATGGCAGTCGACTGCTGGGCATAAACCCATCAGTCAGATACCAGTCGAACACACTCGACTCAGATCAGTCGACTGCCATTACATGGCAGTCGACTAGTGCCATGTGAAACTCAAACTTAACATAAGTTTGACCTTCCGGCGGTCGGGTAATCCTTAACCCTTGCGGTCAAGTTTCTGACACTTAGCCATTCGGCCAAGTTCACCTAAGAGCTACTTACATTTCACTCATTCTCTCATCTCACACGAAGTCCCTCGCCGAAGCTCTCTTCGTTCGCGGCCACGTCCCTCGGCAGCATCAGGCGCACGGCTCTGCAATGCTCCTTCGCGTCTCTTGCCTCCGAAGTCTGCTTCCTTGGCTTCACTTCAAGTCATCTCATCCGGCGGTCCCTCGGATGCTCCAAGCGCACGGCTTCCACAAAGTCATCCTTCACCGACTCAAGGACCGAGGATGTGAGGGTGAACCCGCCAAGGCTCCATGTGCGAATTACTAAGTCCTGCAAGACTCCAATGCACATATCAAATAACAATATCATCCTAACTTAAACCCTTTGCCACACACATCAAAACCTTATCATGGCAAGAGATTTCCCTAACAATCGCCCCCTTTTTGATGTGTGGCAATCCGTTTAAGTTAGGTAAAAACATTTGATGAAAATTCTAAGGTAAGAAAGCATGTAAACATAAACATGATATAGCAACATGCAACTCCCCCTTAATCCATGAAACTCCCCATACAAATTTTCAAATTTTCTACCCCTATCATAATTTACTTAAACATAATTACTTCTCCCCCTTTGACATCATCATAAAGATTTACACTAAGTTATAAACCCATGACATCAAGTTTAATAGAAGGAAAATACCAAAAACATGATTAAAATTGAAATCAGAAAATGTTGGACTGTAGTTCAGGTGGGCAATGATCAATCGATGGCTATAATGATCGCACAAAGGAAATTACGATGATATGCAGGTGAAATTCAGAAATGCATTATAAATTCCAAAAAATTCTAAAAATCATGAAATTTGAGGAACATATTTCTTTTAAGTATATCTATCAATGAAAAATAGTTTTTCAAGAAAAATCATTATATTTTCTGAGATTTGCCAAAAATCCAAAGGCTTTAAAAACTACTAGTTTTTGAGCATGTTAGTATCCATTTTAACACCTAGTATTGCTTAGGATTGTTTCAAAACATGAATACATGGATTTTAAAGTAAGAAATTGTTTTGAAAACATATGAAATATCCAACCATGATCTTTGGGCAATATGTCTATGAATTAAACATAAGCCTTCCCCATGATTGGTCTATTATTGCTATTTTGATACTTTAAATGACCATCTAAATGTCATAGGCATTAGTGGACATTTGTATCATCCTAACATCTCACCCATGCTAAGTTTTCAATCAAAGTAGCCTATGGTGAGTGTGAGATGCATCCTAGGGGGTATTTGTATATACTTAACCATCATATTCATACAATTCTATCAAGGTTAAGTATCAACCTAACAATCCTCATGATCATAAAGATATATATGACTTAATTTCACATTATGATCATGAAACACAAGTATTCATCAATTAATAATCATGCATTAGGTATTATATTATGATAATAAACAAAATATCACCTAAGGCATGATTTAAATCCTATTTCTCATGATGATGTGCCAAATTTTAAAATCATAAATCATGATTGCAAACATACATAGCAATTACATTAATCATCATGATTTAAGCATTATTAACTATTTATAGGCACGTTATCATCACCTAACACTATTTAAAAATGTTGTCCCGCCATCCTAAGTAAACCAAAATATGACATAGGTCAATTGCATATGGTTGACTACCCTAGGGTTTTCCTAACCCTTAAGAATGGATTTTGGAACCCAAAATAGGTTCTTTCCTATGGGGTTCACAAGATACTCCTTGGGGATCCATTTCCTAGCTATTACCTTCTTTTTATCTTGTCCCCTAGCAATTAGGCATTTATAGGCCTTTTCATTTTTCTTTTCTTTATAACCTAGGCCTTTCTTATTAAAACTTGCCCTTTGGCTCCCAATTATCATATTCAATGTGTTGGAGCCAATTGTGAATTTTTCTAGGGATTTTGTTAAATAGTCTACCTTTTCCCTTAAGGCCCTATTTTCATTTATACATGCATCACTAACATCTAATGGCATTAAAGATCATGTGAGCATGCATCATTTAAGCTAGAAGAAATATTATCATTTAAGCATGCATTTTCTAGCTTATTTTCCAATGCCTTAATTTGATTAAGCATGCTTTTATTTTTCTTTTTCATTCCAAATAAGTCCTTAGTTAAACTAGAAATTATGGAAACTATTTTATTAGGAGAGGCATTCGTTACCATAGTTTCCATATCCTCTTCTTCTTCTTCGGATGAGGAGGATGTAGAAGCTCCTCCTTCACTTGAGCTCTCTCCTCTTGAGCTTGATCCTTCATTTTCGGAGGAAGAGCAATCCAAGTCATCAAAGGCCATCAAGGCCAAATTGGTGACAAAGGCATTCTCCTCATCCGATGATGATGAGGAGGATGAGGATGGGTCATCCCAAGTCCTTGCCTTTAGAGCTTTGGTCTTTCCCTTTTCTTTTGTCTTCTTCTCCTCTTCCCTCTTTTTCTTGCTCCCCTTTTTCTTCTTCTTTTCTTCTTTCTTTTTCTTCTCTTCCTTGCGCTTGTTTAGGAGGGGACAATTATCCCTTATGTGTCCCTCTCCTTGGCAATTGTAGCAAATGATTTTCCCCCTTGGTCTTCTATTCCTATCATTTGATTTGTTAAAATGAAAACCTTTTAAAGCACGTCTTACCCTCCTTACCATATATGCTTCTTCGGTGCTATCCATGGAGGAGTATGAGGATGCTTCATCATCGGAGGAAGAGGGTATCTCCATCTTCTTCTTCCCCTTGTTTGCTATCAAAGCTACTCCTCTTGAGAGTTGTATTTTTGGCTCTTCTTGTATTCCTTCAAGCCTAGATTCATGTAATTCCATAGTGGAGAAAAATTCATCTAGAGTACTTACCTCTAGATTCTTTGAAATGTAAAATGAGTCCACCATTGAACTCCACTTGGATGATCGGGGGAAAGCATCTATGGCCTTCATTATCATATCGCGATTGGAGAGCCTTTTTCCTACACTTGTTAGTCCAATTAAAATTTATTTGAATCTAGAATGCAAAGAAGTTACCTTTTCTCCCTTTTCTAATTTAATGTTGGATAGTTGGGAGCGGAGGAGATCTCTCCTTGATAGCTTCGCCTCGGATGTGCCTTCATGAAGCTCAATTAGCTTCTCCCACATCTCCTTGGCACTTAGGCATTCTCCTATTCGGTTGATTTCTTGTTGGGGGAGCACATTGAAGAGATGATGCTTGGCTTTTGAATTTGCAAGGTGCTCTTCCCTTTGCCTTTTGGTCCACCTAGATTTCTTTATTGGCTTCCCCTCTTCATCCCTAGGCAAAACGAAACCGGATTCCATTGTAATCATAATATCAAAATCCATTTCGAAAAATACCTCCATTCGCTTCTTCCACCAAGCGAATTCTCCTTCAAACTTCGGAGGATGGATGTTGGAGCCGGCCATTTTGAAAATTGCTTGTTGTGGCGGTTAGTCCTCGACAAGCTTTCCTTGGCTCTGATACCACTTGTAGGGGATCGAACGGCCGGCTAGAGGGGGGTGAATAACCCTCTTACGATGGATGTCGGAATTCTCTCGTTCGTTTGCTCGTCTACACAATCGTTAGCGCAAGCGGAAGCATAAACAATAAAGACAAAGCAATAAACGAAAATACAAACGCTAACAAAGAAGATGTAATGTGGTTCACGGCTACGTCGCTAATCCACGATCCCGATTCGTCCGAGGTGAATCACTCCTCCAAAGCCAATCACTATTGGTCTCTCCTTTGCACCAAGCTAGGTGGAGGTAACCTTTACAATCAAGATCACTCTTCTTACAATAAGAATGGAGTAAAAACAAGTAAGAAGAGTTTAGAGCTTGTGGGGCACTAGGAAGATCACTTAGAGCATAAGCATTAGCCTCTCAAAGGCTCACACCCTCTCTTTTTATAGAGAGGGCTGATTTCTTCCCGTTGGTCGCCACCAGTCGACTGCTGCCCTTGGTAGTGGACTGCCGTCACTATAACGGCCTCCGAACATGTCAGATCCCGGCCGTTGTAGTCCAACGGAACTCTTGGCAGTCGACTGATGGACCTCACCAGTCGACTATTGCCTCCATAGTCGACTGCCCAGTCGGCTACGAACGGTTTTGTACCCGCGACATCCTCTGGCAGTCGACTACCATTCCATGGTAGTCGACTCCTGGGCATAAACCCATCAGTCGGATACCAGTCGAACACACTCGACTCAGATCAGTCGACTTCCATTACATGGCAGTCGACTGGTGCCGTGTGAAACTCAAACTTAACATAAGTTTGAGCTTCCAGCAGTCGGGTAAACCTTAACCCTTGCGGTCAAGTTTCCGACACTTAGCCATTCGGCCAAGTTCACCTAATGAGCTTCTTACAGTTCACTCATTCTCTCATCTCACTCGAAGTCCCTCGCCGAAGCTCTCTTCGTTCGCGGCCACGTCCCTCGGCGACATCAGCGCCGCGACTACGCAATGCTCGCCATCTCTTGCCTCGAAATGCGCTTCCTTGGCTTCACTTCAAGTCATCTCGTCCGGCGGTCCCTCGGATGCTCCAAGCGCACGGCTTCCGCAAAGTCATCCTTCACCGACTCAAGGACCGAGGTTGTGAGGGTGAACCCGCCAAGGCTCCATGTGCGAATTACTAAGTCCTGCAAGACTCCAACGCACATATAAAATAACAATATCATCCTAACTTAAACCCTTTGCCACACACATCAAAACCTTATCATGGCAAGAGATTGCCCTAACAATCGGCTCCTTGTAAAGTATAAGTAAAGGCTCACAACCGAGATGGCTTTGGACAAACCATCGGAATGGTTGTAGTGTGATTTGGTATTGGTTTGTCTTGACCATAGAATTACACTAGTGCACTTTGTGTGTATTGAGCAGGACCGACTTAGAGGTGATTCGATTTATTGCTGACTACATAATTGAATCGGACCTCAGATATTATATTGTACATACTCTTAATCCCGATATAATAACGGACACATATACTTAGTATTCATCTCTTTGATTTACCAATGGGCGAGATTTATAGATTAAATCGATAGGCTCGATAAGTTGGGAGATGAAATTATTTATATGTGGTGTCATTGATTATAGGAGGAAACCGTGTCCTATATATTAGGATGATGATGTCCCCTTAAGGAGCTCATAAGGTTCATCTTGTAAACCCTGCAGGTGGACTTGGTCCGGCATGATGAAAAGGTTGAGTGGTACTACTCATGGAGTTAGATGTTGATTAATTAATGGTCAATAAATTAATTAATCGATGGATATTTGAGATCTTAAATACGAGAAGAAAATGTTCAAATAATATATGGAGCCCATATTATCTTATGGGGGTTGGTGAGGTAGATCAAAGATAATCCTTTAGTGGATTGGATTATCATTTATGGATCGGACTTTATGTTGGCTTGATCCATGGGTGGCCAAGATCCAAATCCTCCTCGTTGTCCCTATTGTAGCCTATTAACACCTCATGAAGATTAGATCCAATGGATAGAAACAAAACTCTAGATCTAAAGGTAGAGATTAAATCTCTAAGATCCGACGGTTGAGATTAAATCTCTAGATCCGACGGTTGAGATTAAATCCCTAGAACCAATGGTGGAGATTAAACCAAGGCTTATCCCTAACTCTATAAAAGGGTGCACTAGGGGTGGGTGGCAAGAGAATAGAGGAAAGGGGGCTAGGGTTTTGGGCGGCAAGAGCAAGGGAGGATTAGGGTTTTGGGTGGCCACAATTAAGGAAAGATGTTCTTCTTCTTCTTCTTCCTTTGGTGGCCGACACCCTTCTTCTCTCTTCTCTCCTTGGTTTGGCCGGCGCCCAAGCTTCTCCCTTTCATCTATGGCTTATGATGGATGGCATTAGGGTTGCTTCTCTTGGGTGGCAAGCAATCCTAGTTGGGATAGGAATAGGATTGGGCGGCTAGGGTTAGGTTTTGGGGGTTGATGGTGGGCGGCAACAAGTGGAGGAGGGATTCATCTTCTTCTTCCTAAGGATGGTTTGCCCCTCTTCTTCTTCCCTCTACCTTGGCCGGAGCTCAACCTATTCTTCTTCCCTTCATCCTTGGCCGGAAATTAGGAGAGCTTAGTTTAGGGTTTGGGCGACAACAAGGAGAAGGAGTGTTTTCCTTTCTCTTCTCCAAGTATTGGCCGGCGCCCATGCCCTTGTTGTTTCTCCTTTGGCTAGTTCTCATACTCCATGTTCTCTTCCTTGGCCGGCGACAACATCGAGTTTATTGACTTGGTGGCCAGTTCTAGATAGGAAGAAGAGTTTTGTTTGATGATCTTCCTTTGTTCGGAGTGAACAAGGAAAGGAAGATTGGTGATCTAGAAGGCTTCAACTTTTGATAGATAGTCGCCCACACGATATTCGAAAAAAGGAAGGACATACAATAGAAGATCAAGAGGTAAAATAAGAGGTATAATCTTGTTTATTTTGATTAGTGTTCTTTTGTATTATGTTTATAATTGTTTCTCAATTATATGCATGTTATATGAGGTTGTTTACTTTATATATTCTGTTTTGTGGCTAAATAATACTTGGATCCCGAACATAAACGCAAAAACCGGCTATCCGAACATCGTCTATTCCGCGGCTATTCGTAGAATAGAGGTTGGTCACTTGAACAACAAGTTTGTTCAAGTCACCTCTCTAAACGAATAGCACAACGATGACTTGGTTGTTTGGGCAATACCTTGTGTCTAAGATTAAAATTTTTAATCCGGGGACATCGATGGGATCGCCATGAACAAACGACCGAGGTGAAGTGGGAAGCGAAGTTTCCCTTCACGGACTCGATAAGCAAAACCCTTCATAAATGTTTCAAGCAAATTCATGGTATTGACTATGATGAAACCTTTTCTCCAGTGGCGATGTTTAAGTCCATTCGGATTTTGCTTGCTATTACAGCATACCACGATTATGAGAACTGGCTGATGGATGTCAAAACTGTGTTTCTGAATGGAAACTTACTCGAGGATGTGTATATGACACAACCTGAGGGTTTTGAAGATCCACAGCATACTGGGAAAGTATGCAAGCTGCAAAGGTCCATTTATGGGCTAAAGCAAGTTTTTCGGAGCTGGAATCTTCGATTCGATGATGCGATCAAACAGTTTGGTTTCATCAAGAATGAAGATGAACCCTATGAGGGTTAATGGGAATACAGTTGTCTTCTTTATATTGTATATTGATGACATACTACTCATTGGGAATGACATTCCTTCACTATAGTCTGTGAAGACATGGCTGGGGACGTGCTTCTCAATAAAGGACTTAGGTGAAGCAGCCTGTATTCTAGGCATCAAGATCTATAGAGATAGATCTAAGAGATTACTTGGCCTAAGTTAGAGTACATACATTGACACGGTATTACTACGATTTGCCATGCAGAATTCCAAGAAGGAACTTCTGCCGATGTCACATGGTGTGTCTTTCGAAGACTCAAAGTCCCGCTTCTAGAGAGGAGAGAGACCGCGTGGATAAGATCCCTTATGCATCTGCTATAGGATCTATCATGTATTCAATGCTATGTACTCGTCCTGATGTCTCGTTTGCTTTGAGCATGATGAGTAGATACCAGTCAGATCCAGGTGAACATCATTGGATAGCAGTCAAGAATATTCTTAAGTACTTGAGAAGGACTAAAGAATATTTCTTGATATTTGGAGGCGATGAGGAGCTAGCTGTAAAGGGTTACAATAATGCCAGCTTCCAAACTGACGAGGATGATTATAGATCGCAGTCAGGGTTTGTGTTTTGCTTGAATGGTGGCACTGTGAGCTGGAAGAGTTCGAAGCAGGACACAGTTGCTGATTCTACAACAGAAGCTGAGTATATCGCTGCATCTGAGGCAGGAAAGGAGGCAGTTTGGATCCGCAAGTTCATTGCTGAGCTTGGGGTGGTTCCTAGCATAGCAGATCTCATAGAGCTCTATTGTGACAACAATGGAGCGATTGCACAGGCTAAGGAACCTCACTCACACCAGCGGACCAAACACATACTACAACGCTTCCATCTCATTCGAGAGATTATCGATAGAGGAGATGTTAAGATTTGCAGAGTACCGACAGAGGATAACATTGCAGATCCCTTGACCAAGGCTTTGGTACAGAAAAAGCATGATGGTCACACTAGGTCATTGGGTATTAGATACTACGGTGATTGACACTAGTGCTAGTGGGAGATTGTTAGTGAAAGCCCTAGAGCCAATCATGTGATTATTGTTGTATGGACTTTATTGTATCATATTCCTATTCATAAAGGCATGGTTATTATATTTACTTGTATTGGTGTCAAATAACTAAGTATAATAACGTCCTTGAGTAGTAGGTTCTTATCTATATCAATCGATTGGTTGAATCGATAATGAGATGATATAGAGAACACTAGTCTTAATCATTCCTAGTCAAGTATTAACATTCAGGGACAATGTTAATGCGTAGCGACTAGCATGTAGGTCAATACGATGACTTGATCTCACAAGTCATGGATATGAGATATCAAGTTGACACATGAGTATGCATTGGAGAATGTATACTGAATGACCCGCCATGAGAAAGTATCATGGATCGTTATATGAGTGTCATATACTTTCTCATGTGCCTATTAGTATTACTATTAGTCCTTAGACCTGAAGTCACCATGGTTCCCTACATAAGGAGTTGCATACTTTGGCTTCGTCAAACGTCACCCGTAAATGGGTGGACAATAAAGGCGATTACTGGGTATGTAACAAATTATTCGGAGGGATGTGAGTGATGTAGATGAGATCTATCCCTCCTATATGATAGGAGTAACATCATTATTCTTGATAGAGTGAGACCACGAAGTGCATGACCATGCCCAAATTGTTGGGAGTATGGGGAATACAATCAAAGTCCCACATTGGTAAGACATGGAAAAGATCATGTGCTTATAAGAAAAAAGATATCTCCATTGGTATGAGGCCTTTTGGGTAAAGCCCAAAAATAAAACCATGAGGGCTTAGACCCAAAGTGGACAATATCATGCCATTGTGGAGATATGTGGATCTTATAAGCACTAACAATTGGTATCAGAGCCATGGTCCATGTCAAGCCATGAACCTCGAACGAAGGAAGTTGAGCTCCCACGTCCGGATCAAGAGAACCAGACATCAGGAAGGAAGTCTAGTTGGGTCGGGGGGACCGAACAACTGGCAGGAAGTCCTGGTGGGTTGAAGATCGGACATCAAGCAGAGAAAATCCTTCGAGGAGGGATAGGCTTGAGGGGGGGCCCAATGTGGTCCTTCGTTTGAGGGGGGGATTGTTGGGAGTATGGGGAATACAATCAAAGTCCCACATTGGTAAGACATGGAAAAGATCATGTGCTTATAAGAAAAAAGATATCTTCATTGGTATGAGGCCTTTTGGGTAAAGCCCAAAAATAAAACCATGAGGGCTTAGACCCAAAGTGGACAATATCATGCCATTGTGGAGATATGTGGATCTTATAAGCACTAACACAAATGAGTCAATATGAGATATTGAGCTCATTTTATTAGAGTGAGTCTACTTGGAGTTCAAGATATAGATTGTACCGAGGATGACACGGTTTATGCCTCAATTGGTCAATCTAGATGCATGGATAGAGGGACATTGTCACATATTGTGAGAGTCATAATTAGTAGTCACAAAGGTGATGTTGGAGCTCAACATTCTTGTAACATGGGTAGCAATGATGTGTTGCCAGATACCACTCATTGCTTATGTTCCTAAATCGGTTTAGGGACATTGCCAATGTTACAAGAACCTATAGGGTCACACACAAAGGGCGATTAGATGGAGATTAGGTTCATATGATGAACCATGAGGATTAGGTTCATGGGATGAACCAAATTGGATTAAGAGTAATCCAAATTAGACTAATTGAGTTAGACTCAAGTTGATTCAAGCGTTGAATGAGTCTAATTTAGATTTGATTCATTGAGTCAATTTAAATTAATGAATAGAGATTCATTAAATCAAATTGACTTGAATCAAGTGGTTAGATTTGATCAACCATGAGAGATAAGTGGTCAAGTTTGACTTGACTTGAGAGGGAAGATGAATGGTCAATTTTGACTTGACCAATTAGCATGTCATGGTGACATGGTATGTGGGCCGGCCAATGATAGTGTTCCACATCATCATGGACTTATCATGGGGTGCCACCTCATGAGGGAGATCAAGATCCATTGGCTCTTGGAGTTACATGCATGCATGTAACTCCCAAATAAGTGGCCGACCACTTTAGGAGGTTTAATGGTGGAAATTCATTTGTGTGGTAACTCCAACTTCATCTTCTTCCTTGCTCCACTCAAGTTCTCTCCCAATCCTCTACTTTGCCGAGATCTTCAAGGAGTGCTAGCACACTCAAGATTGTCTTTTCTCCACCTATTGCTTGTGTGGATACCAATAGAGGAGTGTGCACTTGACACTCTCGAGTTCTGGCAATCCATTTGGACGTGCGGGATAAGCGAAGGGCTTCGCTTCAAGGGTAATTTCTTATCATGTAGATCTAGAGTAGATCTAAAGGTAGTAAACACATACATGTTAGTTTTATTTGTTATACTTTGCACGGATATGTGGTCGGGCTTTCGAGGTTTCCGCAATGCAAAAAGCGGTTTTTGCGGCTCGGAAAGTCCAACACAAATATGGTAAGTCCGGTTGGGCAGCCGACAAGTAAGCCTCGAGTGAAGAGGTGAGGCCGAGTTCTCTGTATGAAGGCAAGGTAGGCGTCGATCTGACGGATAGTCTGCGTGGAACTAAGAAGTCGAGATCGGGTAGTATTACTACTGTCAATTCATATTATATTATTTATTGTGATAATCTGGTTTTGCATGTTTACAGTCGATTGGAAAGAATCCAGTTGATTGGAATACCTAGTTGGCAGTTTCGAGCTGGTGATCGACCGAAGATTTGGTGACCGAGATGGAAAGAGCACCAGTCGACTAGGGAGGTCCAGTTGACTGGAAATGCAAATTTTTTGATGCAGATCCAGGTGACCTGGAGTTGACTGGAACAGGTCCAGTCAATTGGGAAGGTCGATGTACCATATTGATGGCTGATGTAGAGTCAACTGGAGGGCATTCCAGTCGACTGGAAAAGGATTATAAAAATAAGTACACGACCATCTTCAAAAATATCTCGCTACTACGTCCAAGAGCTATTACAAGTGTTCTTCGTCTGCAAAAGCTTAATTCCATTGTAACAACACAACTCCGACACACCGTGCTCTACTTTTATAGCTACTAAAGTGTCAGTACATGTTATTTTGTTCTTGTTTTTGCTTTATGTACTTTAATTCAAAGAGAATAAAGTGTGTTACCTTTCTCTTAATCTTTGTAAAAAAAGTGAATCCCTCCCAAAGTTGAGAGTTCTCGAGTCGGAGGGCCTAATAGTGGATTGCCCATCGAGGTAGCTCTTGGAGAGCTACGGGTCTTGAAGTAGCAACTCGGCTAGGGTTGTGAACCAAGTAAATTATTTGTATCTTTTTTTATTTCTTATTTATTTAATTCCCCTGCATACTCTTTTATTTATAAAGAAAAAGGAATTTTTTATAACTTCTGAGATTCACCCCCTCTCTCAGAACACTACGATCCTACAATTGGTATCAGAGTGGGGGTGCTCCGATTTTGGTGCAACCACCAATGAGAGCATTTATAATTTTTTTTAAATTTTATTATTTTTGTCTTAGATTAACTTTTACATTAGTTTTAATCTTTTCTTTTGCATTAGAATCATTTTCTCATACTTGTCCATCTTGCTTTATTATATGTTCAAATTTTGCACTAGTATAATCTTACTATATTTTTGTAACTCTAGGAACATTTTTGAAAAATAAAATCTATAATTTTTTTAATATAAAAAATATCTCATTTAGAGGGTTTAAGCACCGTTCACCCTCCCCTCTTTAACAGAGAGGATTTTTCCTCTTGGAAGAGGCGAATGGAGTGCTTTCTGAAAACTGATCTCGAGGTTTGGTTTTCGATTAGAAAAGGGTTCATAGCTATGGTAGATGACTTGGGAGAGTTGTTAGATCCGGAGAAATGAATTGCAAACATTAGAAAAAAGGCTCAAGTCGATTACAAGGCTTTAAACACCTTACAATGTAGACTTACAAATGAAGAGCTAAGTCGAGTCGGGTCAGTTCAAAATTCTAAAGAATTATGAGATAAATTAATTGAATTACATGAACAGGCTAACTTGAGTTAACCCAAGGATGATATAGTTTTGATAGCAAGTACGAACAAAAAGGGAAAGAAATCCAAACTAAGGAAAAGGAAAAAGGAAAGAAGCATCTATGCCAACCATGGACAAATCATCATCGGACAAGTCGGATGCCAAAATACTGAAGATGAGTTTCATAGTGTTGGGTTTCCGGCACCGCGGCGTGTGTGTGTTCGATCATGTTTCGTAAACATGAGCACAGCGGAAGCAATTAAAATTAATAAATCTATATTTATTACAACACACACAACACACGCATGCTATTACAACAAGTGTAGACATAACCGTAAATTAAAATTTGCAATAAAAGGAAATTAAACTACGTTATACCTTCCGTATGACGTGTAGCGGGAACGGCATCAACCGGAACGATCCTCGTAAGAATCGTCTCTATCCGTATCCACGCCGAGCTCCTCAGGATGACTTCGCTAAGTCACGAGCTTCGTCTTCGTACGGGTTACTAGCCTCGTGTTGAAGACGACGTGATCGAGAGATGATCACGATCCGAATCCAAATTCGGATCCTAAAACGAGTTCTCAAAACTCGCTTCTCCGGAGAGGTATTCGTCAACCGTTTGACGAATCCTTCGTCCTCAACCTCAGAGGATTACCGGAGATCAAATCCTCGGTAAGTTAGCCGCTGTCGGAGCACTAACCGTCGTCCAAACGACGCTCCGACGAGAGGAGGAGAAGCTGTCCAGAAAACTGGACAGCTTGGTGGAGGATATAGGCGCCGGCCAACCAAGGAAAGAAAAGCCTCACCTTGATGCCAAACCTATAGGAGATCACCGGAGGGTCGCCGGAGGTTCACCGGCTGAAGCTTGGTCGCCGGCAACAAGTTGGAAGGCTGCACCACAAGCTGGGCGGCAACAAGATGTTGGGCGCCGAATACTCCATCAAGGGGTGGGCGGCAACTAGGTTGGGCTGCCAAAACTAGATTAGGGTTTTGGATTAGGGTTTAAGCCCTATTTTATAGAGAACTAATTCTCTTAATGGTTAATGGATCATATCCATAAAGCCCGTTAACCCTCTCCATTAAGATAAGTTAAAATAAACCAAACCATGATGGTTTATTTTAAGTTAAAACGAACCGAACCAACCTTTGGTTCATTCGTTTAATATAAACCAAACCCTTTGGTTTATTCTCATCCATTGGATTAGAACCAAACCATTTTGGTTCATCCATTATGTCTTCATAAGACACGGCCCATCCATGCTTCCATTGCGACTGAAACAATTTCATGCTCGCTTTATGTTTGGTCCAACCAAGCATAGTTTCTCTCGGTCTGAGAATCCCATTCTCAAGCTCGTTTTAAATCCTTTGGATTACACTCGTTGTGCGTGTGACCAAATAGGTTCTCGGTTTATGTTGGCCGTCTATAATTAACCATTAATTATAGAACGATCATGAGTGGCACCTAGTAGTACATCATGATCCCCAATTAACCGAAAAGATCAACGGTTGATCCAGAACTATTTCTGAAACCCTTCAGTAGCTCGAATGAATCGTGCCCCATTCCCTTCACTCATCTTATACCCACTTGGTTCAGGACATGGTCTATTGTGTCAGTCCCTACTAGGCTGACTACGTCACACCTAGCCCAAATATCATTTCCTCGTCCTACGGATTCTAGTTACTCCACATGTATCGAAGAGTACTTTACTCTAAACATGTAATGCTTTGGCCAAAGACTTTATAACAATCCGACGAGAGGCCATGGGTATACATCTCCTCGCAAGGAGTGGTGAATCCTTTATAGGCTATTCAAACACCTTCGATCACTTCGACTTATACCCAATCATCCCGGGTCCACATCTCCTTAGAGATGTTTGCTTAAGATGTCAAAGCATAAGTCTCCATGATCAAGATGACTTGAATACCGCAAGTCAAAGGAACATCGCACTTAAGCCACAGTAAGAACTTCATTGACATATCTATATATGTAGAGAACCATATAAGTCTTACTGGTCACTCAATGAACTAGTTACCATAACTAGCATCCACGATTAACTCCGACATCACAATGTCTCCACCAAAGTGAGAATCACCGCTTGGATACACCAAGGAGTATACCTCGTGCTAAATCTCGGCGAGTAATTGATGGTGTCCAAATCCATCAATTCATCGACTAGGATAATTCGATACATCACAATTACACATGTAGAGATACTCACTAGTTGTGATCCAATCACAAATTCTCTCATGCTGTGAATCGTATCGTGGACATTCAGTAAATGAGTTTAAGATCCAATCAAATACATAAAACATGTATACTCAAATAGTAAATCTTCATTTATCATATAAATGGTTCATACATAAGGCGATTGCCTTAGGACATCTCTCATATATTACTAACAGACTCCCACTTGGCCTAATGCCAATCGCTACGGTATCCAATACCATAAGCTCGAACATGACCTCAAACTTATTTTGAGGTAATGCCTTAGTCAAGGATCCGCTAAGTTCCTTTCAAAGGGGGAATTTTCTCGATTTGTATTTCGTTCCTACCGATGATCTCTCCGATAAGATGATAGCGCGGCTACATGTTTGGATCGTTGATGAGACCTGCTTTGTCGCAATTGCTCCATTGTTGTCGCATGTAGAGACCGGTATTGCTTCAACAATGGCGGAATCACACCAAGTTCATGAACGAACTTCTTGATCCAAACCGCTCTTCACGCCTGCCGGCGCAATATATTCCTCGGTGGTAGAATCGCCATGTCTCTTGTTTGGAACTTTTCCAACTCACTGCGCCCCCATTCAAGGTGAACACGTATCCAGACTGAGACCTGGAATCATCCTTGTCTGTCTGGAAGCTGGCATCCGTATACCCGTGTATCACCATGTCCCCTTCTCCATATATTAAGTACTTAAGTTCTTCTCAAGTACTTAAGGATCGTCTTAACAGCCGCCCAATGATCCATTCCTGGATCGGATTGGTATCTGCTCGTGACACTCAGAGCGTACGATACATCGGGCCTCGTACATAACATAGCATACATGATAGATCCTATTGCGGATGCATAGGGAATCTTACTCATGCAAATCCTCTCGTCTTCTATGCGCGGACACATAGACTTCGAAAGGTGTTCCCCATGCCTGATGGGCAGATAACCTTTCTTGGATTCTGACATGCTAAACCTCTTTAGCACTCGGTCTATATATGTAGACTGCGAAAGACCAAGCAACCGTTTCGATCTATCTCTATAGATCTTAATCCCAAGGATGTAGGTTGCTTCTCCCAGGTCTTTCATGGAGAATGTCTTGGATAACCAAACCTTAATCGATCAGAAGATTGACACATCGTTTCCTATAAGTAGTATGTCATCGACATACAATACTAGGAACACGACTGCACTCCCACTAACCTTCTTGTACACACAAGGTTCGTCTGGATTTTGTGAGAAATCAAACTTTTTGATTGTCTCATCAAAACGGATATTCCAGCTCCTGGATGCTTGCTTCAATCCATAAATGGATCGCCGCAATTTGCATACCTTGGTTTTATCAACCGATGTGAAACCCTCAGGCTGTGTCATATACACGTCCTCGAGCAGGTTTCCATTAAGGAAAGCTGTTTTCACATCCATCTGCCATATCTCATAATCATAATGAGCCGCTATGGCCAGAGCATCCGAATGGATTTAAGCATAGCTACAGGCGAATAGGTTTCGTCATAATCAACACCTTGTTTTTGAGGATATTCTTTCGCCACCAATCTAGCCTTATAGGTAATCACATTACCATCCATGTCGGTTTTCTTCTTGAAAACCCACTTGCACCCTATAGGCTTTATGCCTTCAGGTGGGTCAACCAAGTTCCAAACTTGGTTTTCGTACATGGAATCCATTTCCGACTTCATGGCACCAAGCCACTTATCCCTTTCTGAACTTGTCAGCACTTCTTCATAACTGGTAGGCTCCTCATCATCAATGAGTAACACGTCGTTCGATTCACTTACGAGAAATCCATATCTCTCAGGAATATTGCGTGTTCTGCCAGATCTACGAAGATGTGGTGTTACAATAGGTCCAGCCGATTGCTCATCACTATGAGTTGTCGGCTGTTGTGCTTCACCAGGTATCTCATCAATGTCTATTTGAGTCTCTCGAGCCTCCTCAAGCTCGACGACACTCCCACTGTTTTCTTGCAAGAGAAACTCTTTCTCTAGAAACACAGCATGCCTTGAAACAAACACCTTTTGTTCCACAGGATGATAGAATTGGTAACCCCTTGTTTCCTTAGGGTATCCAATAAATAGACATTTATCAGACTTAGCATCCAGTTTGTCTGATACAGTCCGCTTCCGCTAAGCAGGACAACCCCATATCTTCAAGTAAGATACATGAGGTTTCTTACTAGCCCATATCTCATATGGAGTTGTAGAGACTACCTTGGTAGGCATTTTGTTCAACAAGTAAACAGCTGTCTGAAGTGCATAACCCCAAAAGGACTTGGGAAGAGTCGCATGATTCATCATTGACCTGACCTTGTCCAACAAGGTCCGGTTACGCCTCTCAGATACACTATTATGCTGTGGTGTATAGGGCGGAGTCCATTGAGACAATATGCCATTGTCTCTTAGATAATCAAGAAACTCTTGACTTAAGTATTCACCACCTAGATCCGATCGAAGTATTTTAATACTTTTTTCATGTTGTTTCTCTACTTCATTTCTGAATTCTTTGAACTTTTCAAAGGCTTCAGACTTGTGTTTCATCAAGAACACATACCCAAACCGTGAGTGATCATCGGTGAAGGTAATGAAGTAGTTATAGCCTCCTAAAGCTTGAGTTGACATAGGTCCACATACATCAGTATGTACTAGACCTAGTAACTCTCCCACTGCTCACCTTTCCAAAGAAAGGTAACTTAGTCATCTTGCCTTTTAAGCATGATTCGCATGTATCGTATGAATCCAATTCAAACGATTCCAGAATTCCACATCGGTGTAATTCGGACATGCGTTTCTTGCTTATATGGCCAAGACGACAATGCCACATATAGGAGTCTATTTGATTATCCTTTCGAGCACGCGTGTTGCTCGCTTCGATATTGAAAATGTCACTGGATACGTCCAACGTATAAATGCCATTACTCAAGGTTCCAGTTCCATAAAGTACGCCATTCAAAGTTATATAACAACAATTGTTACTAAACGTTAAATGGAAACCATTTCTATTTAAACAGGAAATAGAAACAATGTTCTTTATTAGAGAAGGAACATAATAGCAATTGTCCAGTTCTAAGACTAGTCCACTAGGGAGCTTCAGCAAATAAGTTCCGATGGCGACCGCAACAACCTTTGCTCCATTGCCAACTCGCAAATTTGACTCCCCTCTGACAAGTCTTCTTCTATTCCTTAGCCCCTGTATGTCATTACATATATGTGAGCTACACCCAGTATCCAATACCCAAGTGTCTAAGGAAATAGAATGACAATCAATAACGAAGATACCTGAAGAGGATGGGGCATCGGATGCCTTCTTCTTCTTCATGGACTCAAGATAAGTCTTGCAGTTTCTTCGCCAGTGGCCTTCCTTGCCACAGTGATGGCAAGTGCCCTTTTGCGCTGGTTCCGCCTTCTTTACCTTTTTCTTTCCTTTCTTCTGTTCTTTTGCCTTCCTCTTAGAACCTTTCTTTGAGGAATCAACTAATGTAACCGCCTTCTCCTCATGCTTTATAGAAGGCTCCACAGTCTTCAGCATATTAAGGAGCTCGGGAATGGTGGATTCCAATTTGTTCATCCGATAGTTCATCACAAATTGCGAGAAGCTCTTGGGCAAACAATGCAGAATTAAGTCAATATTTAACTCATGATCCATCACAAAACCGAGGGTAGCTAGCCGCTCGATGTACCCGTTCATCTTTAGCACAAACTGCACTACAGACGAACCTTCTTGCATCTTCGTAGTGAAGAGGAGCCTAGAGACCTCGAACCTTTCGGATCTCGCTTGCTCATCAAACAACTCATGAAGATGGAAGACCATAGTATTAGCATCCATATGCTGCCGCTCGTACCATCGCCGCTAGCATGATGCAACTCGCCAACCAGACCGCCACATGTTTCGATAGACCAACATTTGGTCTGAGTTGCATCGCCCTTAGGACGGCCAGAAGAGGCTCTTCAAGGACATATGCAAGCTTTTCCGCTTGAGAACAATTCTCGTGTTTCTAAGCCACCCAGAAGTTAGGCCCAAATACTTTGTTCAATCCAAAATAGTGCGCAAATTCAAAGACGTCATGATCAATTTATTGACCTAGAAATACAAAACGAGCATATATGAGAAAATGATTTAAAAATGCATCAATATACATTTATAAATCCCATTCATTTTTTGAATTTCAAAAACCCCAAAATCACTTCGAGATCGTAGGTCCATCTCCGAATGGTTGATATCCATCATAGATAAGAACAACCTTGGAGTGAGTCCAACAAGCCATTCTTAGCTATGATGGTGGGTATCAATATACCGATTACATATCATGTATATGCAACTATCACAATGTGCTATCAACTAATTGAATGTTCACACATACATCGGGTTGTTAACACATTAACAAGTATGCATCATATGCATAGCACCCAACTTCACCTCCCTTTACATCGACCTTGGAGAGAGTCCAACAAATCGATGCTCCAGGTTAAAGCCAACCCATTAATCAGGAAATAGTTTTAATATGGTTAGAGCGCATTCAACCAATTAGCCCAGCTTGGAGAGAGTCCAACAACCAAAGCTAACGATTGACCTCTGACTCTTACCATATTAGTATTAAACTATTCCATGGTTTGAACATATTCGGGTTCGAGCCGGGCTTGGAGAGAGTCCAACAACCCAAACAAGAAAAGAACTCGGTTCTAACCATATTAATGGAAGGTGTAGGCTTTAATATTGAGTTAGGGTTTTTATGTCTCATCCTCTTTGCATGCAAATAACTATTATCTACATGGCATGGCATACATGGCATACATCTACATGTCACGACACGCATGACATAATGTTATGCATCTAATGCAATTTACATGGCATACAATTATGTCATGTATATATTTCCTTATATGTCATAACTATTTATGGAAATAAAATATGTTTAAGATTTGATTCTCCAAATCAAATCATAATTAAATTAGGAAACAATTTTCCAAATCTAATCACATATTTTATTCATGGAATTATTTGATTAAGGAAAATCTATTTAGGAAACCAATTTCCTAAATCATTAAAACTACTTATGGAAATAAAATATTTTAAGATTTGATTTCCCAAATCAAATCATGATTAAATTAGGAAACAAATTTCCAGAATCTAATCAAATATTTTATTTATTGAAAATATCAATTTCCATAAATACTTCCAACTTTCCAAAAGTGGAAGATTTCCATAAATACTTCTAGACTTTCCAAAATTGAAAAATTTCCATAAATACTTCTAAATTTCCAAAATTAGAAAATTTCCAGAAATACATTATGAATATCGCAAAACCATTTTTACGATTATGTCGAAACACAACCTGGGCTCTGATACCATCAAGGTTTCCTAAGATCAGCGCAAGGTGTGTGTTCGATCATGTTTCGTAAACAGCACAATGAAGCAATTAAAAATAATAAATCTATATTTATTACAACACACACAACACACGCATGCTATTACAACAAGTGTAGACATAACCGTAAATTAAAATTTGCAATAAAAGGAAATTAAACTACGTTATACCTTCCGTATGACGTTTAGCGGGAACGACATCAACCGGAACGATCCTCGTAAGAATCGTCTCTATCCGTATCCACGCCGAGCTCCTCGGGATGACTTCGCTAAGTCACGAGCTTCGTCTTCGTACGGGTTACTTGCCACGTGTTGAAGACGACGTGATCGAGAGATGATCACGATCCGAATCCAAATTCGGATCCTAAACCGAGTCCTCAAAACTCGATTCTCCGGAGAGGTATTCGTCAACCGTTTGACGAATCCTTCGTCCTCCACCTCAGAGGATTACCGGAGATCAAATCCCGTAAGTTAGCCGCTGTCGAGCACTAACCGCCGCCCAAACGACGCCCGACGAGAGGAGAAGCTGTCCAGAAAACTGACAGCTTGGTGGAGGATATAGGCGCCGCCAACCAAGGAAAGAAAAGCTCACCTTGGCTTGGTCGCAGCAACAAGTTGAAGGCTGCACACAAGGAGGGGCGGCACAAGATGTTGGGCGCCAAAATTCCTTCAAGGGGTGGGCGCAACTAGGTTGGGGTTTTAGATTAGGGTTAATTAGGTTTAAGCCCTATTTTATAGAGAACTAATTCTCTTAATGGTTAATGGATCATATCCATAAAGCCCGCTAACCCGCCTCCATTAAGATAAGTTAAAATAAACCAAACCATGATGGTTTATTTTAAGTTAAAACGAACCGAACCAACCTTTGGTTCATTCGTTTAATATAAACCAAACCCTTTGGTTTATTCTCATCCATTGGATTAGAACCAAACCATTTTGGTTCATCCATTATGTCTTCATAAGACACGGCCCATCCATGCTTCCATTGCGACTGAAACAATTTCATGCTCGCTTTATATTTGGTCCAACCAAACATAGTTTCTCTCGGTCTGAGAATCCCATTCTCAAGCTCGTTTTAAATCCTTTGGATTACACTCGTTGTGCGTGTGACCAAATAGGTTCTCGGTTTATGTTGGCCGTCTATAATTAACCATTAATTATAGACTGATCATGAGTGGCACCTAGTAGTACATCATGATCCCCAATTAACCGAAAAGATCAACGGGTGATCCAGAACTATTTCTGAAACCCTTCAGTAGCTCGAATGAATCGTGCCCCATTCCCTTCACTCATCTTATACCCACTTGGTTCAGGACATGGTCTATTGTGTCAGTCCCCACTAGGCTGACTACGTCACACCTAGCCCAAATATCATTTCCTCGTCCTACGGATTCTAGTTACTCCACATGTATCGAAGAGTACTTTACTCTAAACATGTAATGCTTTGGCCAAAGACTTTAGTAACAATCCGACGAGAGGCCATGGGTATACATCTCCTCGCAAGGAGTGGTGAATCCTTTATAGGCTATTCAAACACCTTCGATCACTTCGACTTATACCCAATCATCCCGGGTCCACATCTCCTTAGAGATGTTTGCTTAAGATGTCAAAGCATAAGTCTCCATGATCAAGATGACTTGAATACCGCAAGTTAAAGGAACATCGCACTTAAGCCACAGTAAGAACTTCATTGACATATCTATATATGTAGAGAACCATATGAAGTCTTACGGCTGGTCACTCCAATGAACTAGTTACCATAACTAGCATCCATGATTAACTCCGGACATCACAATGTCTCCAGCCAGTGAGAATCAGCTGCTTGGATACACCAAGGAGTATACCTCGTGCTAGTCTCGACAAAATTGATGGTGTCCAAATCCATCAATTCATCGACTAGGGATAATTCCGATACATCACAATTACACATGTAGAGATACTCACTAGTTGTGATCCAATCACAAATTCTCTCATGCTGTGAATCATATCGTGGACATTTAGTAAATGAGTTTAAGATCCAATCAAATACATAAAACATGTATACTCAAATAGTGAATCTTCATTTATCATATAAATGGTTCATACATAAGGCGATTGCCTTAGGACATCTCTCATATATTACTAACACATAGCATTCATGGCGTCCAACGAGTCCGAAGCCGAGATAAACTCTGAGTCTGAGTCCGAGAGAAGCCACATATTCACATCCATTTTCGAAAGACTAGACGAGGTAACTTCTCCCTTAAAAGATAAGTTACACAATATAATAGCATGCATAGGTAGGAAATTAGCTAAGTTCAAGAATCGAGGCGACTCACTTCTTAAGAAAGTCCAAGTACTTAAGGAGCAAGTCAACTTGAAACTTTGACTTGCCAAATTGAGTATAGAGAGACTCAACTCAAGTTGCAAAGCTTGAGGAAGATAACTCCATCCTAAAAAGGCAAGTAGAAGATCTCACTAGATCATTAGAAATTAAAAGTTCACTTCGGGCTCTAAGTATCTCAACATGATGCTCGGGTCTCAACGAGCTGTGTACAACAAGTCTGGACTCGGATACAAGGCTAAGGACACAAATAGATCATACATGTCCTTGTTTAATAGAAATGCTAAGGGTCGAGTCCAAGCATGGGTTCCTAAGACTATCTTAGTCAACCAAGTTGGACCGAACAAGATTTGGATTCCTAAAGGACAAGTTAACTTAGTGAACAAAAACCATCAGAGCTAGTACGCAGGGGGAGCTACCTCTGTGCTTGTTTCCTTAATTAGATAAGACTCTTGCATGCTTAGTTAGTTATTAATTACTTAATTTAGAATGGACTAGATAGGAAACAAAGTAGTTAAACTTGAATAACCTAGTACTAAGACGAAGTGAACTAATAGTAAGTTAGGGAAGCTCTTCAAGGTGCATGTCTAGGAAGTGGTCCATCCCATATCCAAGAAGGTCATATGCCTTGCCACGACCTGGTGCACTAAGTCGAGTGAAACTGATCGAAGCTAACTCACTAAGTCTTTAACTAGTTAGACCAAAATTTAGTCCAAAGTGAGTCAAGTATTTAATTCCTTCATTGACTTTGTCTAGGAAGTGGTCCATTCGATATCCAAGAAGGTCATATGCCTTACAACGACCTGGAAGTCAATTTTGGAAAAATCTACTTGATTATCTCAAGCTAAACTTGAATCTAACAAAAGTTTAAAAAATTTGAAATTTCTCATTAAAATTAATTAAGATAAAAATAAATCCTCATCTCACAGAACTCATAGGATTAACGTGTATTGAAAACTTAGATCGGGTGAGATGAATTAGAACTCAACTAAACTTAACCAATTTACTCAACTCAACTCAACTAAACTTAACCAATCCACTCAAATCAACTCAATTTAATCAACTTAACCAAATTAACTTAATCAACTCAACTCTAATCAACTCAACCCTAATCAACTCAATCAACTCAACCATAATCAACTCAACTCTAATCAACTCAATCAACTCTGTTGGAACATCGGTGAGCGCTAGAGGAGGGGGGGGGGGTGAATGGCGCATTCTCGTTGCTTGATGGAATTCATTCATGCTTGTCTACAATTGTTAGTCACAACGAAATATAGAAAAATAATATAAAAACAAATACAAATACACAAGCGCAATCCACAAAACAAGATATAACGTGGTTCGAAACCTTAGGGTTCCTACTCCACGGGTTGAGCTCAAACAAGCCCTAACTATGCAAACACCACTAATAACTCCTTAACAGCAAGTCAGAGGCAGAGAAACCTCATACAAATGCTTACACAAGTAATACAATGAAAATACAAGAAATTTCAAATGAATTACAACAAATGATGTAAAGAAAACTTTACAAGAGATCTTTTGAATGCTTACTTGTTTGGTTGCTTAGGCTGCATTAGAAGACCCTGAATTGCACCACAAAATCGCTCCAAATCACCCTAGAACCATGGGCAAAAACCTTCCATTCGTGCTCCTTATAAAGCTGCAACTCGGGCTGATTTCTGCCTAGCAGTCGACTACTTATACCTATTAGTCGACTACTCTTGAAGCCATTGTCTCACAACACCTAGAAATGTTCTATGCCCGTGTCCTCGACCAGCAGTCGATTGCCCTCCATGGCAGTCAACTGATCAAGGCCAGTCGATTGATGGACCACAAAATAGCAGTCGAATGCCAGTCGACTCCCATCATTCGACTGGTCATAATCCCAGTTGACTGCCTAGAGTCGACTCGTTGCTAAGTGTTAAACACTTGACCAGTCGACTGGTCCATAACCTCAGTCTACTGCTAAACCTCAACGATGAGGTTTACCCCAAGTATGATCCCCTCATACTTGCTAGACCACCCTTATCCTAGACCTAAGCCTTCTAGTCACCTTCATCAACCTCACGCCTATTGGATCCCTCCAAGTCATCCATGACTTGTTCATCCATATGCTAGCCTTTGGGTGCTTCCATCGGCTATTGCCATGCTAAGCTGGTCTACACTGCCAAGGCACATTGGGCTTACACTGCTAAGACACATGCTTGGACTTTATGCGGGCAACCATTGGACTTATGTTGCCAAGACTCCACCCTTGGACTTTATGCCGCCAATATCAATCCTTGGACTTCCCTTGCCAACCCATGTTGGACTTCCATTTGCCAAGACTCAATCTTGGACTTTCCATGCTAACCCATGTTGGACTTTCCAATTGCCAAGACTCAAGCTTGAACTTTCCATGCCAAGTACTCAAGACTTGGACTTTACCATTGCCAAGACCTATGCTTGGACTTTCCATGCCAAGTGTCTCACTTGGACTTCTCTATCATATGTTCAACCCCATGTCAACCATATAGTCAACCCATTGTCAAACAATGGTCAACTCATCGTCAAACATCAAAACACAAACATCAAACCACTACTCGAGTCAAACTCGAGTCTGGTCAATCGTGACTTGGGCCGATTGCACCAACAAACTCAACTCTAATCAACTCAACCCTAATCAACTCAATCAACTCAACCATAATTAACTCAACCCTAATCAACTCAATTCTAATTAACTCAACCCTAATCCTAAGTAAATCAACATAATTCAAAGGGGGAAGTTAGTTTAGCATTATTTAAATGTTCAAAACAATCATGTATTCAATAGGATCCATGTTTGGAAAGTCCTTAAGTAAGATTGCATTTTTACATGCATAAGCATGAGATTAAGGGGGAGTTAAGATAATTTTGAAAATCTTATTTTGAAAACTTAAAATAAAAATATAATTCTAGGGGGAGTTTAACATTCAAAATTTTATTCTAAGTATTTTCAAAAGAACTTAAATTTAAGAATAATAATGTTACTTTAAGAGGGAAAGAGAAAAAAAAGTACGTGAACTGGACTTATCAATCTAATGATGCTTAGTACTTAATTAATATTTATTCTAAGTAACATAACTTCATCTAAATTTGGAAGATGAGAGTTAGCTAAGCTAAGTTTAAAACTTAAAATTTTCACTTCAAAATCTAAATAAAGCATGATAGGATCTATGTTTAGAGTTTTTGAAAGATTAAAGGAAATTTGCATCATTTATGAGAAACTATCTTGAACATTGTTTTTTAAAATCTAAAAATTATATTTTAATATGAATTATTTTCAAACTAATGAAAAAGAAAGCAACTTTTTAGAAAATAAATTTAAAGCTAAAAGTGTGCAAGTAGTCTCACTTTATCACTTTTGATTTAAGGGGAAATTTATTTATATAAATATTTTTGCATTAATTAAGAAGGAGAGTATAATTTCAAAAATATATGGCCTTTAAGAATATGCTATATTGAGTGAGAGAAAATATTCAAAGGGGAAAGAAATATAAGAAAGTAAGTAACTTGAACTCAACTATCTAAGCTACTTAAATTTGAACTAATTTTTATCCTAAGTAGCTTAGTCAAAAATTTAGAAAATAGGTATGCAAAAGGAATGTTAAGGGGAGGTTAATTTTTAAAAGAATATTTCTACAATATTTTTGGGAAGTACAAAGCTTATGAAAATTTTGTTTTAAGAACTTAAGTACTAAAGCTAAAGATTTAATTGTGAGTTTAAAGTATGTGCATCGTTGATGAGAGACATAGGGGGAGAGCTTAGAATGATTATATTCAAAATGTTAAGAATATATTTTGAAAGCTTACTTGCAAAAATCTAGATATACTATTTTCAAAACAATAAAAGACATTTTGAAAATTATGAGAAGCATATGTTAAGGGGGAGGTTGTATTTTAAAAGAAATTTTATTGTAGACATGGAAGTTATGGTTTCAAACTTATGCACTTGAATATTTGATGTTTCATTTCTATAGTTTCAAACTTAGCAAAAAAGATTAATTCTAGGGGGAAGCTATACAAAACTTGTATTTCAAAACAAATTTTTATCTAAACCCATGTCTCATAAACTTCAAGTAATTTAAAAATACAGTTTTATGTTTGAAAGCAAACTTTTTAATGATTTAGAAAATTTATGATCTTTGTATATAAGTCATGGGTCATTGCTAAACTCCTTGGCATCTAATTTATTTTAGTATTTTGATGTATGCTAAAGGGGGAGAGAGCGTGTTTGAGTTAGAACTTAGAAATGCATTTGTACATGCAATTTTTTGTAATTCATGATTTAAAGAACTTAGAAATGCATTTGTACATGAAATTTTTTGTAATTCATGATTTAAAGATCTGGTATTTTTAATCCTAATATTAAACAGTTATCATACATCAAAAAGGGAGAGATTATTGGTGCAGGGAGCACCACTCCTGTGTTTTGATGTATGCCCCAAGGTTTAATGTTAGGATGAACCTATGATTTTATATATGTGTTAAGTGTGCATGTTTAACAGGAAGTCCTAGTAGGTTGTGTTGACCAAATACTAGGCAGAAGCCTTAACAGATCATGAGGACTAGACACTAGGCATGAAGTCCTGATGGGTCGAGTGGACCGAACATCTGGCTCAGGGAGACCGGACAGCTGGTGGAAGCCCTAGTGGGTTAGATTAGATGTCAAGTATGGTAAATCTGGTTGGGTAGCCAGCAAGTAAGCCTCGAGTGAAGAGTTAAGCCGAGTCCTCTGTAGGGGGGCAAGGTAGGCATCGATCCGATGGATAGTTCGTGTGGGACTAAGAAGTCAAGATTGGGCAGTATTACTACTGCCAATTCATATTATATTGTATATTATAATAATATGGTTTTGCAAGTTTCTAGTCCGATGGAATTTAGTTGACTAGAAAGAATACAGTCGACTGGAAAGAATTTGTTGGTGTAGGGGCACTAGATAATCGAACATAGGTTTTGATTATGGCAAATATCCAAAGTTAAGGTCATATTGTTATCTCATGAGCTGAATTAAGTGTGCAAGAAATGATTAAGCTAAGCCGAAGGTCAGCGACACTTGGAGAATCCTGAGTCAGGAAACCGTGGTGGACGGGTGACACTGGGAGAACTTCGTGGGAGTCGAAGAACCCTAGTGAAGACCGGAAGCAAAGCGATAGGTCATAAAGGGCTAGAGGTAAGCATGAGTGCGAAGAGAGATGGTAAGGTCATATCCTCTGTATGGGGATGACCGTAAGCGGCGATCCGACTAAGACTTTCAGTGGAAGGTCTAGGTCGAGATCGAACGGTAAGAAACCGTCGCATTTACCATTTTCCGTGCTAACCTCTTACTACAGGGAAGTGGCCAGGCTGGCAGTCGACTGCTGCACATCAGTCGGCTGATGAAGGGCATCAGTCAACTAATGGCGACGAATCAACCTTTTGTGCTATGTCAAATAGGATAACGTTTGATGCCTCCACTTTGCGATAAGATTAGGTGACACTTCATGATAAGTTCCAAAAGTTAAGGATCTGCATCTATACTTATTCCAAGGCACAAATCTATAAAAGGAGGGGAGGACTCCAACCCAAAGATCATCAATCTTATTCTCAAGTGCTCCTACAATGCTAAAGCTCTAACACCGTCATAACGCTGACACAACGCCAAGCTTACAACTTCTTCGTTGGCAGCACCAAGTTTGTTTCTATTTAGTTATTGTATTCATGGTTCTAATCATAACGAGGTGAGGTAGGCTTATTTCCTCATCCTCGTGCTTTTGGTTTTTGTGATCGTTGTCTCCTATCTCCAATGAGGAGGAGACTCTATAGTGGATTGCCCCTTCATACATGGTCAAGGATTGCGAGGCCTTGGATTAGCAACCGTTGAATTGTGAACCAAGTAAAAATAAACTTGTGTTATTTATTTTTTCACTGTGCATCTTTGTGTTTTAATCGAATGAACGAAAAGACGAAAAGATTTTACGCTCGCTATTCACCTCCCTCTAGCGACGCTTTCGATCCAACAATTGGTATCAGAGCGGGGGCGCTAAGATTTGGTGTAACCACCAGTCTAGAACTTTTTGGCTTTCTTTTCATATTTTTCGATTTGTGAGTTATACCTATTATTTCACACGCACTAAAATCCAAGATGAAGTCTTGGTACCCTTTTTTGGTTGTGTATTTGCAAGTATCAATCGAACTATTCACTTTTGGAGTAGACGACGGTAAAATGGGCATAACTTTTCACACAAGTGGACCCATAAAACATGCTACCCATCAAATCGAAGCTCTCTCAGAGATCTAAATTTCTTATGACAATCTATTTTTATTACAAAAAACCAATGTTTAGTACCCTTTCGGGGACATCGAAGGTCATAAGTGCATAGTTTTTTGGTTAGCCTTTATCTCTAGTTTATTCCTTAGTATTTCTTGCATTACTAATCCAAGACCAAGTCTTGGAATTCCTTTTGGTTTTTATTCATGTTTTGCAAGATAATTAATGGCCCACATTGAGAGGTATAGCACCACCCGACCTCCGTTCTTTAATGGAAATGATTTCCATTATTGGAAAGGTCGAATGGAGTGTTTCTTGAAAACACAAGTTGAGACTTGGATAATAATCTAAACCGGCTTTTCTCTACCCACCAATGATCAAGGGGAGCCTTTGGATTTTGACAAATGGACCAACACAACCAAGAGGCAAATCGAAGCTGATGCAAAAGCAACCCAAATGTTGCAATGCGGCTTGGCCAAGGAGGAGCTCAACCGAATTGGACCATTCATTAGCACCAAAGACCTCTGGACCAAATTAATTGAGCTACATGAAGGCACATTTGATGCTAAGTTATGAAAAAGAGATTTGTTATTGAATAAATTGTATAATCTAAAGATGCAAGATCACGAGATCGCTTCACAACTCCATGCGCGGATCCAAGACATCTTGAACAGCCTACATGCCATTGGACAAAAGGTAGACAATCGAGACACAATAAGGTACACATTCAATGTATTTCCTTGGACCACCTTGTGGGCATCCATGGTTGATGCCTACAAGGTATCTAATGATTTATCCAAGATTAGGTTAGACAAATTCTTTTCGGAATTTGAGTTACATGAACAAACTAACGCGGTCTCGGTCGAGAAATGTGTACCGTTGTTTGTAGGAGAAAAGCAAAGAGCAAGATACCTCTATTGGGATGTATACTGAAAAGTCTATATTTTATATGAACATCTTTATTTTTGAAATAAGAATCACATGATCATTGTTTGCATATTTATTGTTATGCATATTGTCTGATACATTACATTGTAGATAACATGGTATGTAGTGTCACACGGGAGATCATGTTATCAGTTCCTTGTAAAGTATAAGTAAAAGCTCACAACCGAGATGGTTTTGGACAAACCATTGGTATGATTGTAGTGTGATTTGGTATTGGTTTGTCATGACCATAGAATTACACTAGTACACTTTGTGTGTATTGAGCTGGACCGACTTAGAGGTGATTCGATTTATTGCTGATTACATAATTGAATCAGACCTCGAATATTATGGTGTACATGCTCTTAATCCCGATATAATAACGGACACATGTACTTAGTATTTATTTCTTTGATTTACCAATGGGCGAGATTTGTAGATTAAATTGATAGGCTCGGTAAGTTGGGAAATGATATTATTTACATGGTGTGTCGTTGATTATAGGAGGAAACCGTGTTTTATATATTAGGATGATGATGTCCCCTTGAGGAGCTCATAAGGTTCATCATGTAAATCATGCAGGTGGACTTGGTCCGGCATGATGATAAGGTTGAGTGGTACTACTCATGGAGTTAGATATTGATTAATTAATTGTCAGTAAATTAATTAATTGATGGACATTCGAGATCTTAAACACGGGGAGATATTTGTACAATTAATATATGGAGCCCATATTTATTTATGGGGGTTGGTGAGGTAGATCAATGATAATCCTCTAGTGGAATGGATTATCATTAATGGATCGGACTTTATGTGGGATAGATCCATTAGGTGACCAAGATCCAACTCCTCCTCATGGTCTCTATTATAGCCTATTAAAAACCTCATGAAAGCCTAGATCCAACAGTGGAGATTAAATCCTTAGATCCGACGGTGGAGATTAAATCTCTAGATCCGATGGTAGATATTGAAAGGAGTCTTAAGCCTAACTCTATAAAAAGGGGGCCAAGGCTTGGGCGGCAAGGGCAATTGAGAGAGGCTAGGGTTTGCTTCCAATGCTTTGGGCCGCAACTAGGTTTTGGCTAGGGTTTGTTGGTTGGCAACTAGGAGGTGGCTAAGGTTTACTTCTCATCTTCCACGGCGACAACCTAGGGTTGGCTTCTCCTTTTGGCCGGGGGCAACAAGATCCATCATCAAGACTTGGCCGGCGCCTATCCCTCTCCTTTGGCCCGCGACAAGATATTAATCTTGGCCGGCAAATCCTCTCCCTCTCCTTAGGGTCGGTGGACATCAAGTTGGTTCTTGGTTGTTGGCACAAGTAAGGAGAAGAAGGGAGGCGTGTATTATCTTCCTTTGTTCGGAGCGAACAAGGAAAGGAAGATACGTGATCTAGGAGTTTTCATCTCTTGGAGGATCGTTGCCCACACAACGTCCAAGAGGAGGATAGGACATACAATAGAAGACCTTGAGGTAAACAAGAGGTATAATTCTTGTTTTGGTTTCCTTTTGTTTCTTTGTATTATGTATGTAATTGCATGTGGCTAATCTACTAGACCCCGAAGATATATAAACACAAAAATTGACGATCCGTACATCATCTATTCCGCGGCTAATCGAAGAAAAGAGGTAGGTTGCTTGAACAATAAGTTTGTTCAAGTGACCAGTATAATCTAATATCACGTGGATGGATCGGTTGCTTGGGTAATCTTTCTTCATCAAGGATTATTTTTTTTAATCCAGAGACGTAGATGGGATCGCCATGCACAAGTGACCAAAGAGAACCTTCGTCCCTTCAAGTAGTATCAGAGCCACAATTTCTGGTTTTGTGTGTTTAGGATTCGGTTACTTTTATGTACTTATCATATATTGTATGTGCCGGATGATAGTAGGATGTGCGTAGGATAACTTTTTTGTTGTAGACATAAGATCCAACTATTATGGCCATATATGTGTGTATGTGATTGGATGTGTGTAATTGTATTATTATTTGAATCCTCGGGATTGACGAGGCTAGTATTTAATTTTTGTAATTAAGTACGACATTGTTTAGTCACTCTTTTATTTTAGTTTACTTTTGATCTAGATTTCATTTACACTCTTTCATGGATTATAGGATCGATGGATGTAAATTAAAATAATTTGTCTCGGCTCGGATCTTCGGATGGCTTGTACATGGCGTAGGGAGAAGCGGACGAGATGACGATACGACGGGAGGCATATTGGAGAAAAAAAGTCATAATAGTTGGAAAATATTTTTTTTTCATATTTATTGCTTCTTGTTTGATATGCATGTCGTGTGCTAGGAAAATTCCTCAATTTTAAATTACTAACTGGGAGAGGGATATTTTTATAAATTCCCATGGCCTCCATTACAATTTGACATGTGATGTAAACAAACTTTTGTGTCGGCTCTGAGTGCCTTCCTCCCCATCGGATAAGTTTGTTTTGCGGATTATAGGGTCAAATATGGTTATAGGAAATTATTTACGAGTGTGTGTACTTCCCCATCGGAAGGCACATAATCCGAGATAATTACCTTGGGATCGAGAATGGTGAACACTTAGATGCAAATAAAAGTATCCTCCCCATTGGAGTCACTGCTTTTATTTGTAGGGCCAAAGAGAAACCAACTATTAATTTTATTTGTCAAAAAGTTAGGTTGACAAGATAATAAAATTAATGGCTAAAACCTCCTCTTACAAATGTAGAATTCGTATACGTCCACACGATCGTGGCATACAATATTCTTGGTGTTTTGAGGTGTTGGTTGATTTTTAAATTTTATTGTTTGAGGAATCAATAATTTTTTGAAATCTAATATTTTTGATCTATGTGATTCTTAGGTTTTTTAAAAATGACTTTCAACTCACTTGTTGTGATACTAAAAGAGAATAAACTTACTGGACCCAATTGTGTTGATTGGAAAAGGAATTTTGATATTGTCTTGACTGTTGAGGAGTACAAGTATGTACTCTTTGAAGAGTGTCCTCCTAATCTTGCGGATGATTCTGGGGAAAAGGAGAAGGAGAGTTATAAGAAGTGGATAAAGGCTGATGAGATGGTGCGGTGTTACATTTTTTCTTCTATGTCAAATGTATTGCAACATCAACATCAAGCCATGCCCACTGCTTATGACATGATGCTCAATCTCAAGGAGCTTTTCGGACACCAGAATTGGGCTGCTAGGCAGGAAGCCATGAGGAACTTGATGATAACCACCATGATCGAGGGAACACCCGTGAGGGATCATGTTCTCAAGATAATGGCTCATTTGAATGAGCTGGAAGTCCTTGGAGCTGAAATTGATGGGGAAACCCAGGTCAATATCATTCTTCAGTCTCTACCTAGGAGTTTTGAGCAGTTTCTCCTGAACTACAATATGAATAAGAGGTTTTTTTTATTGGCGGAGCTTCTGACAGAACTCCAGGTGGCAGAGGGGCTTTTTCATTAGAGTGCTCAGGCTTAGGCCATGGTTGCCCAAAAGGTTTCTACTTCTAAGCCGAAAGGCAAGAAGAAGAAGAAACAAGGTGGCGCAAAGGTGGCAGGAGGATCTCAGGGAGGAGTGAAGAAGTCGAAAGGCAAGTGCTTCACTTGCAAGCAGACTGGACATTGGAAGAAGGACTGTCCCAACCGGAAGCAGAACAAAGGTATATCTTTTGTGTAGGGGATCGATCGGCCGGCTAGAGGGGGTGAATAGCCCTTTGTCGTTGGATGGTGGAATTTGCTCATCTACACAATTGTTAGCGCAAGCGGAATACTAATAAAGACAAGCAAATAAACAATAAAGAATACAAACAATGCTAACACCGAAATATAACGTGGTTCACGGCTACGCCACTAATCCACGGTCCGATTTGTCCCCGGTGAATCACTCCGCAACCAAATCACTATCGGTCTCTCCTTTGCACTAAGCTAGGTGGAGGTAACCCTTACAACTTAAAGACACTCCTTCTTTTACAATAGATGTGAAAGAAAACTAAGAGAAGGAGTTTGAATCTTATAGAGCACTTGGATGGTCACTTAGAGCATAAGCATTAGGCATCCACAAGCCCACACCCTCTCTTTTTATAGAGAGGGATGATTTCTTCCCGTTGGCCGCCACCAGTCGACTGCTGCCCTTGGCAGTCGACTGTCGCCACTTCAACGACCTCCGAACATGTCGGATCCCGACCGTTGTAGTCCAACAGATCCCTTAGCGGCCGTGATGGATCCATCGCTGATCGCCGCTCGTCGCCGATCGCTCATTCGGCCACGAGCTTCTGGCCCAAACCTCTGACTGACGATCGAGTGTTGCCTTGCCCGATCGATCATCTTGGCGATCGGCCGCCCTATGGCGGCCGATCACGGGCCAAAATCCACTCAGTCGGATACTAGTCAAACCGCGTTCGACTCAGAGCAGTCAACTGCCATTTCATGGCAGTCAACTGATGTCGGGAAAACTCATCCGACACTTAGCCATTCGGCCAAGTTCACCTAATGAGCTACTTACAATTCACTCATTCTCTCATCTCACTCGAAGTCCCTCGCCAAAGCTCTCTTCGTTCACGGCCACGCCCCTCGGCAGCATCAGGCGCACGACTCTGCAATGCTCCTTCACGTCTCTTGCCTTCGAAGTCTGCTTCCTTGGCTTCACTTCAAGTCATCTCGTACGGCGGTCCCTCGGCTGCATCAAGTGCACGACTCTGCAATGCTCCTTCTCCGACTCAAGCATGAGGTTGTGAGTGGTGAAGCTGCCAAGGCTCCATGTGCGAATTACTAAGTCCTGCAAGACTCCAATGCACATATCAAATCACAATAACACCCTAACTTAAACCCTTTGCCACACACATCAAAACCATATCACGACAAGAGATTGCCCTAACAATCTCTCCCTTTTTGATGTGTGGCAATCCGTTTAAGTTAGGTAAAAACATTTGATAAAATATTAAGAAAGGAAAGCATGTGGATAACATGATTAGCAACTCTCCTCCTTAATACATAAAACTCCCCCTAAATATATTTCCCCTTACTTAAACATATTGTTTTCTCCCCCTTTGACATCATCAAAAAGATTAAACAAAGTTTATATATCATGGCATCAAGTATAGAGAGAAATAAAAATTAAAATCAGTCAAAAACCTGATAAAATCAAGTTACTGTGCTCGTTTATAGTCCATCAGTCGACTGCTATCAGTATGGCAGTCGACTGGCACAATGAATTCTGAATTTTTGATTTTCTAGATAAATTTCAGAAATGCACTATAAATTCCAAAAAATTCTAAAAATAGTGAAATTTGGGGAACACATTTCTTTTAAGTATATCTATCAATGAAAAATAGTTTTTCATGAAAAATCATCATATTTTCTGAGATTTGCTAAAAATCCAAAAGCTTTAAAAACCACTAGGTTTTGATCATGTTAGTATCCATTTTAACACCTAGTCTTGCTTTGGATTGTTTCAAAACATGAATACACATATTTTAAAGTAAGAATTTGTTTTGAAAACTTGTGAAATATCCAACCATGATCTTTGGGCAATATGTCTATGAATTAAACATAAGCCTTCCCCATGATTGGTCTATTATTGCTATTTTGATACTTTAAATAACCATCTAAATGCCATAGGCATTAGTGGACCATTAGTATCATCCTACCATCTCACCCATGCTAAGTTTTCAATCAAGATAGCCTATGGTGAGTGTGAGATGTATCCTAAAGGTATTTGTATATACTTAACCATTATTTTCATGTAATTCTATCAAGGTTAAGTATCATCCTATCATTCCACATGATCATAAAGATGTATATGAATTAATTTCATATTATGATCATGAAACAAATGTATTCATCAAATTGTGATCATGCATTAGGTATTACATCATGATAATAATGTTGGAATGTATACTGAAAGCCTAGCTCTTTTGATATGAACATTTTATTTTGAAATAAGAATGACATGATCATTGTTTGCACTTTATATATTTATTATATGTGTGCATATTGTCTAATATTTTATATTGTAGATAACATGGTGCTTGGTGTGGCACAGAAGATCATGTTATCAGTTCCTTATAAAATATAAGTAGAGGCTCACAACCAAGATGGTTTTGGACAAACCATTGGCATGGTTGTAGTGTAGCTTGGTATTGTTTTGTCTTGAACATAGAGTTACACTGGTACACTTAGGTGTATTGAGCAGGACCGACATAGAGGTGATTCAATTTAGTACTGACTACATAATTGAATCGGACCTCGAATATTATGTTGTACAAGCTCTTAATCCCGATATAATAACGAGCACATGTACTTAGTATTTATTTCTTTGATTTACCAGTGGGTGAGATTTAGATGGATTAAATCAATATGCCCATTAAGTTGGGAAATAATATTATTTACATGGTGTGCCGTTGATTATAGGAGGAAACCATGTCCTATATATTAGGTTGATGATGTCCCCTTGAGGAGCTCATAAAGTTCATCATGTAAACCCAGCTGGTTGACTTAGTCAATGTGATGATAAGGTTGAGTGGTACTACTCGAGGAATTAGATGTTAATTAATTGATGGTCAGTAAAACAATTAATTGACGGACATTCGATATCTTAAACACGAGGAGATTAATGTACGAATAATATATGGAGCCCATATTAATTTATGGGGGTTGGTGAGGTAGTTCAATGATGATCCTCTAGTGGAATGGAACATCATTGATGGATCAAGTTTGTGTGGTTCCGATCCATCGGGTGGCCAAGACCCAACTCCTCCTTATGGTCCCAATCGTAGCCTAATATAATCCTTGTGAAGTCTAGATCCAAGAATGTAAAACAAAACCTAGAACCAACGGTTGGGATTAAATCCCTAGATCCGATGGTTAGGATGAAACACTAGAACCAATGGTTGGGATTAAATCTCTAGATCCGATGGCTAGGATGAAACACTAGAACCAACGGTTGGGATTAAATCCCTAGATCCGATGGTTAGGATGAAACCCTAGAATCGACGGTTGAGATTAAATCCCTAGATCCGACGGTTGGGATAAAACCCTAGATCCGACGGTTGGGATGAAATCCTAGATCCGACGGTTGGGATGAAATCCTAGATCCGACGGTTGAGATAAAACCCTAGATCCGACGGTTGGAATAAAACCCTAGATTCGACGGTGGAGGTTAAATCCCTAGATCCAACGGTGGAGATTAAAGGAGTCCTAAGCCCAACTCTATAAAAGGAAAGCTTAGGGTTGGGCGGCAAGTATCAATTTGAATTGGGATTAGGGTTTGGAGCAAAGGTGGGCGGCTAGGGTTTGGAGCAAAAGTGGGCGGCAACCATCTTCCATCAATTGTTGTCGGCACCCACTTCCTTCAATCAACACTTGGCCGGCGCCCATCCTAGAGGCCTCTCCCCTCTTCCTTGGCCGACGGTTCTCCTTCCATAGGTGGCCGACATTCATCTTCCTCCCTTCATCCTAGAGTGGTCGGCGGCAACACTTCTTGAAGTTGACCGGCGCATCATCCAATTGTTCCTTGGCCGGCGGTTGCACCAAATTCCCTAATTTGGTGGCCGGTTCTAGATAGGAAGGTATTTGTTGTTTCTTCTCTTTGTTCGCAGCGGACAAGGTGGAGAAGAAAGCGATCTAGAAGGCTTCTACTCGTGGAGGATCTTCGTCCACACGTCGTCCACGAGAATGATAGGACATACGGTAGAAGATCTTGAGGTATAAAGTTATTTTAACTTTATTTACAGATCTGAACTTGTTCTTTTATGTTTTGATTATGCATGTGTAAATTAGTAAATATATTGTATAATCATGGACCCCGAAGACAAACACAAAAACCGGCGATCCGTCCGTCGTCTCTTCCGCGGCTAACCAACTAGAAGAGTTGAGTTGCTTGAACAACTAGTTTGTTCAAGCTATCACTCAAGTTGTTAGCACGGCGACGAAATGGTTGTGCTAAGGAAGCTCATCCCATCCGGATTAATTCTTTCATTAGTGAAAATTTTAATCCGGGGACATGGGAGCCAATGAGCCTCCGAAGCAACATCCTTCAAGTGGTATCAGAGCCACGGTTTCCGATTTTGTGTGTTTTGGATTCGGTTAATTTTTTATGCACTTTTTCATATATTATATGTGCCAGATAATAGTAGGATATGCGTAGTTTAACTCTTTGGTTGCAGGCATAAGATCCGACTATTATGGCCATGTGTGTGTATGTGAATGGATGTGTGTAAAAATTTATTATTTGAATCCTCGGGGTTGATGAGGCTAGATTAGTATTTAATTTTTGTAATTAAATTCGGCATTGTTTAGCTGATCATTTTAGTTTACTCTCGATCTAGATTATTTGTACACTCCTTTGTGGAGTATTGGATCGATGGATGTAAATAAAATGATTTATCTCGGCTTGGAACTCTTTGGTGACTTGCGCACGGGTAAAGATGGAGCGGACGAGGTGGCGACACGACGGGATGCATATTGGAGGACAATGCCATAATAGTTGGAAAAATTCTGTTTTTTCCATATTTATTGCTTAGTTGTTTTATATGCATGTTGTGTATGATTTACAATTCCTCATTTGCAATTTACTAAGTGGGAGAGGGACATTTTAATTAATTCCCGTGACCTCCATTACAATTTGACGTGTGATGCAAACAAACTTGTGTGTTGGCTCTGAGTGCCTTCCTCCCTGCGGACGGATTTGTTTGTGGATCACTAGGTCAAATAATGGTTATAGGAAATTATCTAGGAGCATGTGTACTTCCACAGCGGTAAGGCACATAATCCGAAATAATTTCCTCAGTATCGTGTAATGGTGCACACTTAGATGCAAATAAAGGTATCCTCCCCATTGGAGTCACTGCTTTTATTTGTAGGGCCAAAGAGGAACCAACTATTAATTTTATTTGTCAAAAGTAATGTTGACAAGATAATAAAATTAATGGGTAAAACCTCCTCTTACAAATGTAGAATTCGTATACGTCCACACTGCGTGGCATGCGACATTCTCGGTGATTTGAGGTGTTGGTTGATTTCGGGATTTTATTGTTTTGAGGAATCAATAATATTTCAAATCTAATAGTTTGATCATTGTGATTTTTAGGATTTTCAAATGGCTTTCAACCCACTTGCTGTGATTTTAAAATAAAACAAACTTACTGGTCCAAACTACATTGATTGGAAAAGAAACCTGGATATTGTCTTTATTGGGGTTGATCCGTGAGGGGAAACTTCGCTTCCCCTTCACCTCGGTTGCTTGACCATGGTGATCCCTTTGATGTCCCCGGATTAAAAATTTAATCTTAGACAAAAGGGATTCCCAAAGCAACCAAGTCATCGTCGTGCTATTCATTTAGAGAGGTCACTTGAACAAACTAGTTGTTCAAGCGACCATCCTCTATCCTACGAGTAGCCGCGGAATAGACGATGTCCGGATCGCCGGTTTTTGTGTTTGTACTCGGGATCCAAGTATTATTTAGCCTATTTACAGAAATATAACATGCTTATATTTTGAAAAACAAACACAAGCAATGAATAAAAGAGATAGAAGAATAGTTATACCTCTTGGTCTTCTAATGTATGACCCTCCTCCTTTTGGACGTCGTGTGGGCGACGATCCACCAAAAGTCGAAGCTCCTAGATCGCAAAACTTCCTTCCTTGCTTTCCCAAGCAAGAGGAAGAAGAGAAACAATGTTTTTCTCCTTCCAAAACTCAACCAACAAGGAATCAATCCCTTCCTTGCCGCCGGCCAAGTAAATGAAGGAGATGGTGGTGGGAAGCAACCAAGATACCTAGGGAAACCCTATATCTTGTTTCCACCACCTAAGGAGAAGAAGAAGGAGGCTTTGGGCATCGGCCAAGGCTGGAAAAAAGCTGGGAGAGGCTGCTGGACGTTGGCACCAAGGCAAGGAAGAAGAAGGAAAACTTGCCTTATTTGGTGCCACCCTTGCTTCCAAACCCTAACCCTAATTCCAATCCTATCTCAACTAGGATTGCCCTATTCTTGCCGCCCAAGCCTTGCTCCCTCTCAATGATGTTATCCACGACCACTTCCCATGCCCTCCTTTTATAGAGTTAGGGATAAGTCATGAATTAATCTCCTCCATTGGTTCTAGGGATTTAATCTCAACCGTCGGATCTAGAGATTTAATCTCAACCGTCGGATCTTAGAGATTTAATCTCTACCAATGGATCTTAGTGTTTTGTTTCTATCCATTGGATCTAAGCATCTTGAGGTGTTAATGGGCTACATTAGGGACCATGAGGAGGAGTTGGGTCTTGGCCACCCATGGATCAAGCCCACATAAAGTCCGATCCACTAATGATGGTCCAATCCACTAAAGGTCCATCATTGATCTACCTCACCAACCCCCATATGATAATATGGGCTCCATATATTATTTGTACATTTTCTCCCCGTGTTTAAGATCTCGAATGTCTGTCAATTAATTAATTTACTAACCATTAATTAATCAACATCTAACTCCATGAGTAGTACCACTCAACCTTTTCATCATGCCGGACCAAGTCCACCTGCAGAGTTTACATGATGAACCTTATGAGCTCCTCAAGGGGACATCATCATCCTAAGAATAGGACATTTCTTCTCCTATAATCGGCACACCATATAAATAATATCATCTCCTCTTAGCAGGTCTCGATTTAATCTATAAATCTCGCCATTGGTAAAGAGATGAGTACCAAGTCTCCCAGTATATATATCGATTAAGAGCATATCCTTACTCCTAAATATCTCCAGTGGGATTCCGATTATTATGTAGTCACAATAAATCGAATCACCTGCGTCGGTCCTCGCTCAATACACACAAAGTGCACTAGTGTGATTCTACAGATGTCAAATCACACTACAACCATTCCGATGGTTTGTCCAAAGCCATCTCGGTTGTGAGCCTTTACTTATACTTTACAAGGAGCCGATAACATGATCTCCCGTGTGACACCACACACCATGTTATCTACAATGTAAGGTATTAGACAATATTGCATAACCATAAAAATATGCAAACAATGATCATGTGATTCTTATTTCAAAATAAAGATGTTCATACAAAAAATAGACTTTTAAGTATACATCCCTACTTAATAATCATGAGGAGTACATGACTTTTCGAGGCCTCCTAAGCTAATCCGATGACATGAAAAGGAGAAAGAACGTTATAAGAAATGGGTTAAGGCAAGATGAGATGGCGCGGTGTTACATTTTGGCATCTATGTCAAATGTGTGCCGCAGAACATCAAGATCGTGCCATAGCGCTATGACATGATGTTCAATCTCAAGGAACTTTTCGGACATCAGAGTAGGGAGGCTAGGCAGGAGGCAATGAGAAACTTGATGAAGACCACCATGGTCAAGGGAACACCCGTTAGGGATCATGTTCTCAAGATGATGGCTCATCTTAATGAGATGGAAGTCCTCGGAGCTGAGATCGATGGGGAAACCCAGGTCGATATCATTCTCCAGCTACCTAGGAGTTTTGAGCATCACCAACTACAACATGAACAAGAGGTTGTATATTGGCGGAGCTTCTCGAAAGAACTCCCGAGAGAGGCTTTTTCGTCAGAGTGCTAAGCCATGGTCGCTGTAAGGTTTCTTCCTCTAAACAAAGGAAAGAAGAAGAAGAAACAAGGTGGAGCAAGAAAGTGGCATGGGACCTCGTGCAGGAGTGAAGAAGCCGAAAAGGCAAGTGCTTCACTTGCAATTGGACATTGAAGAAGAATTTTCGCCCAAAGAAGAACAAAGGTATATCTTCTTGTTTAGTTGTTGAAAAATGTTTAGCGGTGATATCTACCAGTGCCTGGTGTGTAGATACAGGAGCCAATGATCATGTCTGCAATACTTTGAAGGGGTTCCAGGAAACCAGACGACTAGCCGAGAGAGATTACCATTCGTCTTCATGGGCAATGCTTCAAAGGTGGCGGCTATTGAGTGGAGATGTTTATTTATCTTTGATAGGAATAAAGTTTTGGTTTTGAGAAAATTGTCTTTATGTACCTACTTTTAGAAAGAATTTAATTTCAGCTTTCTAAATTGTTTATGGATGGGTATTCTTGTTTCTTTTAATGACAAAGTGGTTATAAAAAGGAATAGGAGATTATCTGCTCGCAGTACATTGGTTGGCAATTTATATACTCTTGAACCAAATACTCCCACGATGCATATAGAGATCAATAACTCATCTTCTAAGTCTAATAAGAGAAAAGAACCTTCGCAAATGAACCAAACATATCTTTGGCATCTAAGGCTTGGTCATATTAACCTTAGCAGAATTCAAAGGTTGATAGCTGATGGACCTTTGGGTTCATTAGTGGTGGAGGATCTCCCAACCTGCGAATCTTGCTTGGAAGGTAAAATGACCAAGAGGTCTTTCAAGGCCAAGGGGTATAGAGCCAAAGATGTGTTGGAAATGGTTCATTCTGATTTGTGGTCCTATGTCTATCCAGAAAGAGGTGGCTTTGAATACTTTTGTCTCTTTTATAGACGATTATTCAAGGTATGGATACATTTACTTGATGCGCCAAGTAAGTCCAATGCTTTGACAAGTTCAAAGAATTCAAGGTGATGTGGAGAACCGCCAAGGTAAAAGTATCAAGACATTACGATCCGATCGTGGTGGCGAGTACCTCTTGGGAGAGTTTAGGAGTTACTTATCGAGGTCGATTCAATCCCAATTGTCCGCACCGCACACCCCAAAGAATGGTGTAGCGAGAGCGAAGGAATAGGACTCTTATGGAGATGGTCGATCGATGATGAGTTATTCCGAGTTACATTCATTCCGGGGTATGCTCGATACGACAATGTACACTCGAACTTGGTTCCATCTAAATCGCACGTTTCTACCTAGAATTGTGGATCGGGCGAAAGCCTAGTCCGAGACATATTCGGATATGGGGAGTCCAACACATGTGCCAAAGGGAGATGCCGTAAGTTGGAACCTCGCATGAAGTGTGCATGTTTGTTGGCTTACCCTAAGGGAATGAAGGTGGTTTGTTTTATAATCCTAGAGATCGAGGGTGATCGTTAGCACGTAACGCCGCATTTCTAGAGGAGGATTATGTAATGAACCACAAGCCCAAGAGTAGGATTGTTCTCGAGGAGTCGAGGTGGAAGTCCCGACTTCAGCATCAGACAAGAGGAGACACCACAAGTCACTGCACCGCATGTCACAGAGCATACACAGGAGGCACCTCGTAGTAGTGGGAGGGTTGTTAGACAACCTGAGAGATTCATGTTTTTGGGAGAGTCTTCTGACTTAGTCCTCGTGAACATGAACCCTGATCCTCGACATATGAGAGGCAATCCAAGATAGAGATGCGATTCTTGGCAAAGAGCGATGAATTCGTAGATAGAATCTATGGATTCTAATCAGTCCGAGCTAGTAGAACCACCCGATGGTGTAAAACCATTGGATGCAAGTGGATCTACAAGAGAAAGAGAGGAGTAGATGGGGAAGGTTGAGACCTTCAAAGCTAGGCTTGTTGTAAAGGGTATACTCGTAAAGAGGGTATCGATTATGAGGAGACCTTTCACGGTAGCTATGCTTAAGTCTATCCGGATTCTCTTATCTATAGTTGCTCATATGGATTATGAGATTTGGCAGATGGATGTCAAGACCTTTCCTTAACTAAGTCTTGAGGAGAACATCTATATGCGCAACCAGAGGGATTCATTGCTAAAGGCAAAGAGCATCTTGTATGTAAGCTTAATCGGTCCATTTATGGATTGAAGCAAGCTTCTAGATCTTGGAACATCCACTTTGATGAGGTAATCCACCATATGGATTTATTCAAAGTCCGATGAGCCTTGTGTATACAAGAGATGTGACTAAACGTAGTGGTGTTTCTTGTACTATACGAGATGACATTTTGTTAGTTGGCAACAATATCAAAGTGTTATCGACGTAAGGGTATGGTTGTCCAAACACTTGATATGAAGGACTTGGGAGAAGTGGGACACATCCTTGGGATCAAAGTTATAAGGGATCGCAAGAAAAGGATGTTGTGCTTATCTCAAGCTTCATACATTGACACTATCCTTGCTCGCTTTTAGCATGCGTAACTCCAAGAAAGGTTTTCTACCTTTTAGGCATGGAGTTCCTTTATCTAAAGAGATGTGTCCCAAAACATCAAAGGAGATAGAGGACATGAAGGCGGTTCCTTATGCTTCGCAAAGAGGAAGCCTTATGTATGCTATGCTATGTACGAGACCGATATCCGCTTGCTGTGGCATGGTTAGCAGATATTAGAGTAATCTCGACAGTGACATTGGATCGCGGTAAAGCATATATCAAGTACCCGAGAAGGACTAGGATTATATGCTCGTTTATGCGTATCAATTAGTCCTCGTGGGTTACACGGATTCATTTCCAATCGATAGGGACAAGAGTAAGTCTACCTCTGGGTTTGTGTTTACTTTGAGGTGGAGCCATAGTATGGAGGAGTGTCAAGGAAATGCGTGGCGGACTCTACCATGGAAGTCGAGTATGTGGCACCTCCGAGGCGCCAAGGAAGTCAGATGGCTCAGAACTTCTTGATGGACTTGGATGTGATTCCCGGTTTGCCCGTAACTATCACAATTTATTGTGATAATAGTGGTGCTTGCAAACTCAAGGAACCACGAGCCCATAAGGCGAGTAAACACATAGAGCGCAAGTACCACCTTATACGAGATCGTAAAGCGAGGAGAAGTTGTTGCCGCTAAGATCGTGATCAGAGGATAACCCGTGGATCCATTCACTAAGGCCCTTCCAGTAGCGTTTGATAGGCATGTGGAGGACATGGGGATCGGATGTATGGCAGAGTGATGACGACATAGTCTTTTAGTATAAGTGGGAGATTGTTGGAATGTATACTGAAAGCCTAGCTCTTTTGATATGAACATTTTATTTTGAAATAAGAATCACATGATCATTGTTTGCATTTTATATATTTATTATATGTGTGCATATTGTCTAATATTTTACATTGTAGATAACATGGTGCTTGGTGTGGCACAGAAGATCATGTTATCAGTTCCTTGTAAAATATAAGTAGAGGCTCACAACCAAGATGGTTTTGGACAAACCATTGGCATGGTTATAGTGTAGCTTGGTATTGTTTTGTCTTGAACATAGAGTTACACTGGTACACTTAGGTGTATTGAGCAGGACCGACATAGAGGTGATTCAATTTAGTACTGACTACATAATTTAATTGGACCTCGGATATTATGTTGTACATGCTCTTAATCCCGATATAATAATGGGCACATGTACTTAGTATTTATTTCTTTGATTTACCAGTGGGTGAGATTTAGAAGGATTAAATCAATATGCCCGGTAAGTTGGGAAATAATATTATTTACATGGTGTGCCGTTGATTATAGGAGGAAACCATGTCCTATATATTAGGTTGATGATGTCCCCTTGAGGAGCTCATAAAGTTCATCATGTAAACCCAGCTGGTTGACTTAGTCAACGTGATGATAAGGTTGAGTGGTACTACTCGAGGAATTAGATGTTAATTAATTGATGGTCAGTAAATCAATTAATTGACGGACATTCGATATCTTAAACACGGGGAGATTAATGTACGAATAATATATGGAGCCCATATTAATTTATGGGGGTTGGTGAGGTAGTTCAATGATGATCCTCTAGTGGAATGGAACATCATTGATGGATCAAGTTTGTGTGGTTCCGATCCATCGGGTGGTCAAGACCCAACTCCTCCTTATGGTCCCTATCGTAGCCTAATATAATCCTTGTGAAGTCTAGATCCAAGAATGTAAAACAAAACCTAGAACCAACGGTTGGGATTAAATCCCTAGATCCGATGGTTAGGATGAAACACTAGAACCAACGGTTGGGATTAAATCCCTAGATCCGATGGTTAGGATGAAACACTAGAACCAACGGTTTGGATTAAATCCCTAGATCCGATGGTTAGGATGAAACCCTAGAATCGACGGTTGAGATTAAATCCCTAGATCCGACAGTTGGGATAAAACCCTAGATCCGACGGTTGGGATGAAATCCTAGATCGACGGTTGGGATGAAATCCTAGATCCGACGGTTGAGATGAAACCCTAGATCCGACGGTTGGGATAAAACCCTAGATCCGACGGTGGAGGTTAAATCCCTAGATCCGACGGTGGAGATTAAAGGAGTCCTAAGCCCAACTCTATAAAAGGAAAGCTTAGGGTTGGGCGGCAAGTATCAATTTGAATTGGGATTAGGGTTTGGAGCAAAGGTGGGCGGCTAGGGTTTGGAGCAAAAGTGGGCGGCAACCATCTTCCATCAATTGTTGCCGGCGCCCACTTCCTTCAATCAACACTTGGCCGGCGCCCATCCTAGAGGCCTCTCCCTTCTTCCTTGGCCGGCGGTTCTCCTTCCATAGGTGGCCGGCATTCATCTTCCTCCCTTCATCCTAGAGTGGCCGGCGGCAACACTTCTTGAAGTTGACCGGCGCATCATCCAATTGTTCCTTGGCCGGCGGTTGCACCAAATTCCCTAATTTGGTGGCCGGTTCTAGATAGGAAGGTATTTGTTGTTTCTTCTCTTTGTTCGCAGCGGACAAGGTGGAGAAGAAAGCGATCTAGAAGGCTTCTACTCGTGGAGGATCTTCGTCCACACGTCGTCCACGAGAAGGATAGGACATACGATAGAAGATCGTGAGCTATAAAGTTATTTTAACTTTATTTATAGATCTGAGCTTGTTCTTTTATGTTTTGATTATGCATGTGTAAATTAGTAAATATATTGTATAATCATGGACCCCGAAGACAAACACAAAAACCGGCGATCCGTCCGTCGTCTCTTCCGCGGCTAACCAACTAGAAGAGTTGAGTTGCTTGAACAACTAGTTTGTTCAAGCGATCACTCAAGTTGTTAGCACGACGACGAAATGGTTGTGCTAAGGAAGCTCATCCCATCCGGATTAATTCTTTCATTAGTGAAAATTTTAATCCGAGGACATGGGAGCCAATGAGTCTCTGAAGCAACATCCTTCAAATAAAGCAAATATCACCTAAAGCATGTTTTATCTACTTATAGGTGCATTATCATCACCTAACACTATTTCAAAAATGTTGTCCCGCCATCCTAAGTCAACCAAAAATATGATATAGGTGAAATTCTTATGGTTGACTATCCTAGGGTTTTCCTAACCCTTTAGGATGGATTTAGGAACCCAAAATAAGTTCTTTCCTATGTGGTTCACTAAAAATTTTTTAGGGATCCATTTTCTAGCTATTACCTTCTTTTTATCTTGACCCCTAGCAATTAGGCATTTATAGGCCTTTTCAATTTTCTTTTCTTTATAACCTAGGCCTTTCTTGTTGAAGCTTGCCCTTTGGCTCCCAATTATCATGTTAAGGGTATTGGAGTCTATTGTGAATTTTTCTAGGGCTTTGGTCAAGTGATCTACCTTTTCCCTTAAAGCCCTATTTTCTTCTATGCATGCATCATTAACATCCAAAGGCATATATTCATGTGAGCATGCATCATCATGACTAGAAGAAATATTATCATTTACATTTAAGCATGCTTTTTCTAGTTCATTTTCTAAGTCCTTAATTTGATCTAGCATGCTCTTATTTTTCTTTTTAGCTCTAAACAAGTCCTTAGTGAGGCTAGAAATCATGGAAACTATTTTACTAGGTGAAAGGTTAGTTACCATAGTTTCCATGTCCTCTTCTTCGGATGAGGAGGATGATGAAGCTCCCCCTTCACTAGAGCTCTCCTCACTTGTGCTTGATCCTTCATTTTCGGAGGAGGATGAGTCTAGGTCGTCAAAGGCTATCAATGCCAAATTTGTGACAAAGGCATTTTCTTCCTCGGATGATGATGATGAGGAGGAGGAAGGGTCATCCCAAGTCCTTGCTTTTAGTGCCTTGGCCTTCCCTTTTTCTTTGGCCTTCTTTTCTTCTTCTTTCTTCTTGCTCCCCTTCTTCTTCTTCTTCTTTTCTTCCTTCTTTCTCTTCTCCTCCTTGCTTTTGTTCAAGAGGGGAGAATTGTCCCTTATGTGTCCCTCTCCTTGGCAATTGTAGCAAATAATCTTCCCCCTTGGTCTTCTTCTCCTATCATTAGATTTATTAAATTGAAAACCTTTTAATGCACGCCTTACCCTCCTTACCATATAGGCTTCTTCCGTGCTATCCATGGAGGAGGAGGAGGATGCTTCATCGGAGGAGGAGGGGATCTCCATCTTCTTCTTCCCCTTGTTGGCCAAAAGTGCTACTCCTCTTGAAGGTTGAAATCTTGGCTCTTCTATTATTCCTTCAAGTCTTGTTTCGTGGAGCTTCATCGTTGAGAAGAACTCCTCCAAAGTGCTCACTTCTAAATTATTGGACATATAGAAGGAGTCCACCATTGAGCTCCATTTTGATGACCGAGGAAAGGCATCGATTGCTTTCATGAGCATATCCCGGTTCGAAAGTCTCTCTCCTACACTTGTTAGTCCAATCAAAATTTCTTTAAACCTAGAATGAAATGATGTTACCTTTTCTCCCTTTTCTAATTTGATGTTTGATAGTTGGGAGCGGAGGAGGTCTCTTCTTGCAAGCTTGGCCTCCGAGGTACCTTCATGAAGCTCTACTAGCTTCTCCCACATCTCCTTCACACTAGAGCATTCCCCAATTTGGTTAACTTCTTGTTGGGGGAGTACATTGTAGAGGTGGTGCTTGGCCTTTGAATTCGCCAAGTACTCCTCTCATTGTCTTTTACTCCATCTTGATTTCTCCAATAGCTCCCCTTATTCATTCCTAGGCATCTCGAAACCGTTTTCCATAATTAATAAAATTTCGAAGTCGGTTTCGAAGAATACCTCCATTCTCTTTTTCCACCAAGAGAATTCCCCCTCGAACTTTGGCGGATGAATATTAGACCTGGCCATTATTGAATGTGCTTGTTGTGGCGGTTAGTCCTCGACAAGCTTTCCTTGGCTCTGATACCACTTTTAGGGGATCGATCGGCCGGCTAGAGGGGGGTGAATAGCCCTTTGTCGTTGGATGATGGAATTTGCTCATCTACATAATTGTTAGCGCAAGCGGAATACTAATAAAGACAAGAAAATAAACAATAAAGAATACAAACAATGCTAACACCGAAATATAACGTGGTTCATGGCTACGCCGCTAATCCACGGTCTGATTCATCCCCGGCGAATCACTCCACAACCAAATCACTATCGGTCTCTACTTTGCACTAAGCTAGGTGGAGGTAACCCTTACAACTCAAAGACACTCCTTCTTTTACAATAGATGTGAAAGAAAACTAAGAGAAGGAGTTTGAATCTTGTAGAGCACTTGGATGGTCACTTAGAACATAAGCATTAGGCATCCACAAGCCCACACCATCTCTTTTTATAGAGAGGGCTGATTTCTTCCCGTTGGCCGCCACCAGTCAACTATTGCCTTTGGTAGTCGACTGCCACCACCTCAACGGCCTCTGAACATGACGGATACCGACCGTTGTAGTCCAACGGATCCCTTGACAATCGACTGATGGATCCATCAGTCGACTGCTGCCTCCGTAGTCGACTGCTCAGTCGGCTACGAGCGGTTCTGTGGCCCAAACCCTCTTGACCAGTCCAGTCGACTTATCATCTTGGCAGTCGACTACCGCCCTATGGCAGTCGACTGCTGGGCCAAAATCCACTCAGTCGGATACTAGTCGAACCGCGTTCGACTCAGAGCAGTCAACTGCCATTTCATGGAAGTCGACTGATGTCGGGAAAACTCATCCGACACTTATCCATTCGGCCAAGTTCACCTAATTAGCTACTTGTTGGTGCAATCGGCCCAGGTCACGATTGACCAGGACTCGAGTGATGTTTTGATGTTCGACAAAAATATATGACAATGTAATTGTCAAGGTAAAGTCCAAGTCATGGGTACTTGGCAGGGAAAGTCCAAGTGGAACACTTGGCATTTGGTAAAGTCCAAGTCTTGAGTACTTGGCATGAAAAGTCCAATTGGGACACTTGGCACATGAAAAGTCCAAGCATGGGTCTTGGCAATGTAAAAGTCCAACATGGGTTGGCAAGGGAAAGTCCAAGCATGGTCTTGGCATTTGAAAAGTCCAACATGGGTTGGCAAGGGAAAGTCCAAGCTTGAGTCTTGGCATGAGAAGTCCAAGGGGTTTGATATTGGTTGCGTAAAGTCCAAGCGGGAGTCTTGGCAGCATAAGTCCAATGGTTGGCGGCGTAAAGTCCAAGCGGAGTCTTGGCGGCGTAAGTCCAATGTGCCTTGGCGGTGTAGACACCGTTAGCATGACATAGTCGATGGAAGCACCTGAAGGCTAGCGCGCTGGATGAACAAGTCATGGATGACTTGAAGGGATCCGAGAGGCATGAGGCTGATGGAGGTGGCTAGAAGGCTTAGGTCTAGGCTAAGGGTGGTCTAGCAAGTATGGGGGCACCATACTTGGGCTAAAACATCATGTTTGAGGTGTGTCAGTCGACTGGTGCCATGTGGCAGTCGACTGGACCGAGTCAACTAGGGTTTGACTGCGGGAAGGGCCTAGCAGTCGACTGCTAGAGGATGGCAGTCGACTGATGGCTCGAGTAGTCGACTGATTGAATGATCAGTTGACTGGTGCTCGGGAATTCGGCCATAGAGTGTCGTCTCACTCGACCGCTGGGACCAGCAGTCGAGTGAGGACACCATCAGTCGACTGATGGGTTTGATTAGTCGACTGATGGTAGATCCGTTGGACTTATCCCATTATCTCATGACAACGATGGCATCGCTTGGTGATGGTCGGCCGATCGATTGACTTTTTTGAAGCTTTATAAGGAGCTCATGATGGAGGAATTTGGTATGGTTCTTTGAGGTGATTTGGGGCGAGTTGCTGCTGCAAATCAGGGTCTCCAAGTGCTACTCGATCAACCTAGCGATCAAGCATTCAAGAGCATTTGTAAAGTGTTTTTCTTTACTAGGCTTGCTTTGTATTTCATTGTATTTGTTTGTAGCTTTTGATTATTGTTGTAATCATCTTGTACGAGGTTTCTCTGCCTCCGGATTGTTCTGAGAAGGAGTGTTTTATAGTGGTGTGTGATTGGCATCGCTAGTGTTTGTACGAACCCGATCCGTGGAGTAGGAACCGTACGGTTCCGAACCATGTTAAACAATTGTGTTCATGTGTGATTGTTTATTTCGTTATTGTATTATTTCTTTTTCCGCTCCGTACTAACGAAATTGTAGAGACGATCACGATCGAATTCCATCAACAAACGAACACGCGCTATTCACCCTCCCTCTAGCCATTACAAAGATCCTAACAAGTGGTATCAGAGCGAGGCCGCTCTTCTGAGTTTAACAACCAAGGGAGCATGGTAGAGGAAGAAGATGGAATTCCAAGACAAGCTTGGATGAGACATCAACACTCCACCACCATATAATCGAGAAGACTTTTGGGCGTGGAGATGAAGAATGGAGACGTCCTTGATGATGGATATAGAGGATTGGTTCATCCTCGTAGAAGGCTTTGAACCTCCTCGGGACAAAAACGGAAACGTCTTGAAATTGAAAAAGTGGACACGAGAGTAACGTCTCAAGTTCAAGACCGAAATCAAGGTAATAAAGCTCTTAGAAGATTTAATACCTAATGACATTGTGTCTAGTTTAGGTGAATTTCAAGGCGTCAAGTAGCTATGGGAAAATTTAGCCAAGCTCCATGAAGAACCATCCATGGCCCAAGAAGGAGAAAGCTCATCCTCACAAGAAAGTGGGGATTCAGAGGTTGATAGGGAATCAACTTCTGAATCAGTGGAAGAGGAGGTGAAAGAATTGGAGGAGACCTCCACCTCTAGGATTGAGGGGGAGGAAGTTAGACCATCCACTTCGAAGTAAGAGTCAAGTCAAGAAGAAGCCTCTACTTCCGGTCAAGAGGAAGAGCAAGCTCGAGTTTCCGCCACGGCCCTAGGTAACTCAAACACATCAATTTCTAATAAAAATCATATCATGTGTTTTGAGTGTAGGGAATTTGGGCATTACAAGAGCAAATGCCCAAAGAAGGTTAGGAAAGCTCCACCGACACCAAAAGTCAAGGATGTCGGTTCCCCAACATCTAAAGGCAAGGAGCACATCATATGCTTCAAGTGCAATTCAAAAGGACATTATAGGAATCAATGTCCTAGGGGGAGCAAAAAGACCAAAGAGGGAGCTACACATGTAGGGGGAGCATTCAAGGCAAATCCTAAGGTATATTTCAATAATGCACCTTCCTTAGTTAATAGGCAAAAGCAAGCTAGAAGATTTAATTCTCTTGCTATTGTACATGAAAAGCATGCTAGAAGTAATAGACATATTTGTTTAGGTGCTAAAAAGGTCCACTTAGGAAATTAGGAGAAATTTGGGACTAATGTCTCTAGAAAAACCTTACCTAAGGAATCTATTAGGAAAATACAAGAACACTTAGGTTTTAACCCTAAATGGACTAGGCATATGCCTAGAAAGGACAATGCCCATGGTTTAAATCAAAACTCAAAAATTGGGCAATTAGAATTGGAGAACCAAGCCTTGAGGTCAAGGCTTGAGAAACTAGAAAAGACCCTTAGGAATATACAAACTCAATTTAAAGGGTCTAATGATCAAAAGTCTAGGTCTAGATCTCAAAGTCAACACCTAGGACCTCAAAGTCAAAAGTCAACCAAGGGCAAGCAAGGTTTGGGTCACAAACCTAAGCCTAAGGTGGCTTACAATAGTGTTCCATTTGATTATGGAACACAAACTAGGTCTAAGAAGATCAAGGTTACTAGGGAAGCTATCCCTAAGAGTAACCATAGTTTGTGCCTAGTGGCTAGGGTTTCTAGGAAACCTAGGGTGGCCACTAAGAAGGCTGCAAGGGGAGTTACCCCTAGAGTCAACCTAGGTAAGACCACAATGACCAAGGCTAACAAGCCTAGGAGGGTCATTAGGAAGGTATCTAGGGAGGTAATCCCTAAGGAATACCTAATTAACCCTAGGAGCTCAAATTGATTTTGGGTTCCAAAGAGTGTGATTGATTCACGCTAGATGGGGTTAGGATGTGCCAACCTTGATTGGATGGGTAGTTAACTCAACCATGGCAAAGGTGGCACTTTAGGATATTTTCAAGGTTATGGTTTCCTTGAAAATACATTTGAGCTTTAATCCTAAAAGATTTTAGGATGTGCCAATATTATTTGAGAAGTTTGATAAAATGATTAAATTGGGACAATTTAGTTTTAGAGATTAGTTTGCCATTTTGGGTTTTTGGCACACTAGGAAGATTAGTGATAATATGGAAAAATATAATTAATTATATCAAATGGAAATTAATATTAAAATTTAGGTATACTTATACCTATACTTTTTACTTGCCATGATTTGTTTGCCATATGCCATGACATGACATCATGTTTATGTTCTATCATTTGTATGTCATGAGTATGCTTAGGGATTAAGGATAAATGTCATGTGTTTTTAGATTTCATATTATGCCATGACATCATGATCATTGGCCATGCTTAATTATTGCTATTATTATGCCATGATCATTTCATGCATTTAATTGATTAAAATTGATATAAGGACTATGGCATGACTTGAAGTCCCATTTATATGGGAATCAAATAGGGTTGCCTAGGAAATGCATGAAACCCTAGATTAAATGAACCAAAACCCACATCTCACATCCAATTGACATGTATGTGTATTTATACACCCTAGATACATGTGAGATGCTAGGATATGAGTTAAGTTCAAGGTGCATAGGTTTTGCATCTAGTTGAACCCAAACTCATTTTAACTCAACATATGGATCATTGGGAAAGCTTGTGTACAAGTCATGTGCATAGAGCCCAAGGAATATGATCCAAAATAAGGTTTTGAAAACATTTTAAAATCATTTTGAAAAACCTTGGTAAAGTCTATCTCTTGATAGCAATCACCATTGATGAGATTGATACAAAGTGAGCTTAAACTTTAAAGTTTTTAGTCACTTTTGGATTTTGTATCAATTTCGCTATTTTATAGGTAAAATATTTTTCAAACATTTTTCACCCATTGTATTGGTCATAAGTATTATACGTATCAAATTTCGTGATTTTTCGATATATGTATAATTAGTTATGATTTTCCAAAACTCATTTCTGATAACTGAAAATCGAGATTTTAGTTAGTTGTCGATCCGATGATAGCGTCGATCGATTGAATCAATAATTGATCGTGATAGACTGATTTTGGGGTAACCAAGGTTGTTTAACCCGATTTCAGCTGCGGTTAAGGTCCCTAACCACTCCTAACTCTAGGATATGCTTTGGGAAGCATGATGAAGGGTTAAAATCCATTGGATATGGATTACGAGGGGTGTTTAGGGTTTGTATCAATTTTAAGGTGTTGGAGAGTTCGATGTTGAATTTCTAACCTTAAATTTGATGGCTTAGAGTTCCTATTGGCTTAGGGACTTCCCAAGGACATTGTTGGTGCAATGGTCAAGGGGGAGCAAGACTTTAGGGGGAGGTATCCATCTTGGGATGATGGATGTGTTTTTCTCCTTGAAGAGGAGAAGTTATTGGAAGAGTATCATCAATTTGGGAAAATTGATGGGTTTTTTTGATACCCAATTTGGAAATTGGGAGAGCGAATAGGATTGCCTCTCTTGAGTGATATGAGACTTATCACTAGGAAGATGGTAGGAATCCTAGATATTTTTAGACCAAGGGGGAGATTGTAAGATCTCATTGGAACATGATAAATTGACCTCCTTGGAGAGAAGACCTTTTTTGATGTTAGTCAAAAAGGGGGAGAATGTTTGGGGGAGAACATTTAGAGAATGTTTAAGATTACCAATTTAGGATAATTGGTAAGGGATTTGAGTTAGTGTTCTAACTCAATGATTTGTTTGGTTTTTGTCAATCATCAAAAAGGGGAAGATTATTGGTGCAATTGGCCCAGGTCACGATTGACCAGGACTCGAGTTTGACTCGAGTGATGTTTTGATGTTCGACAAAAATATATGACAATGTAATTGTCAAGGTAAAGTCCAAGTCATGGGTACTTGGCATGGAAAGTCCAAGTGGAACACTTGGCATTCGGTAAAGTCCAAGTCTTGAGTACTTGGCATGAAAAGTCCAAGTGGGACACTTGGCACATGAAAAGTCCATGCATGGGTCTTGGCAATGTAAAAGTCCAACATGGGTTGGAAAGGGAAAGTCCAAGCATGGTCTTGACATTTGAAAAGTCCAACATGGGTTGGCAAGGGAAAGTCCAAGCTTGAGTCTTGGCATGAGAAGTCCAAGGGGTTTGATATTGGCTGCGTAAAGTCCAAGCGGGAGTCTTGGCAGCATAAGTCCAATGGTTGGCGGCGTAAAGTCCAAGCGGAGTCTTGGCAGCGTAAGTCCAATGTGTCTTGGCAGTGTAGACACCGTTAACATGACATAGTTGATGGAAGCACCTGAAGGCTAGCGCGATGGATGAACAAGTCATGGATGACTTAGAGGGATTCGAGAGGCGTGAGGCTGATGGAGGTGGCTAGAAGGCTTAAGTCTAGGCTAAGGGTGGTCTAGCAAGTATGGGGGCACCATACTTGGGCTAAAACCTCATGTTTGAGGTGTGCCAGTCGACTGGTGCCATGTGGCAGTCGACTGGACCGAGTCAACTAGGGTTTGACTGTGGGAAGTGGCCTAGCAGCCAGAGGATGACAGTCGACGATGGCTCGAGCAGTCGACTGATTGCATGATCAATCGACTGGTGCTCGGGAATTCTGCCATAGAGTGTAGTCTCACTCGACCGCTGGGACCAGCAGTCGAGTGAGGACACCATCAGTCGACTGATGAGTTTGATCAGTCGACCGATGGTAGATCCGTTGGACTTATCCAGCGTGGATATAGCCGTTGTCTCACGACAATAGTGGCATCAGTCGACTGATGGTCCCGAGTAGTCGACTGATCGACTTTTTCCAGCACAGGTTGAACCTTTATAAGGAGCTCGTGCTTGAGGAATTTGGTATTGTTCTTTGAGGCGATTTGGGGCGAATTGCTACTGCAATTCAGGGTCTCCAAGTGCTACTCGATCAACCTAGCGATCAAGCATTCAAGAGCATTTGTAAAGTGTTTTTCTTTACTAGTCTTGCTTTTTATTTCATTGTATTTTCTTGTAGCTTTTGATTATTGTTGTAATCATCTTGTACGAGATTTCTCTGCCTCCGGATTGTTCCGAGAAGGAGTGTTTTATAGTGGTGTGTGATTGACATCGCTAGGGTTCATACGAACTGGATCCGTGGAGTAGGAACCGTGTGGTTCCGAACCACGTTAAACAATTGTGTTCATGTGTGATTGTTTATTTCGTTATTGTTTTATTTCTTTTTCCCCTGCGTACTAATGAAATTGTAGAGACGATCACGATCGAATTCCATCAACAAACGAACACGCGCTATTCACCCCCCTCTAGCCATTACAAGTATCCTAACACTACTTACAATTCACTCATTCTCTTATATCACTCGAAGTCTCTCGCCAAAGCTCTCTTCGTTCGCGGCCACGTCCCTCGGCAGGATCAGGCGCACAACTCTGCAATGCTCCTTCGTGTCTCTTTCCTTCGAAGTCTTCTTCCTTGGCTTCGCTTCAAGTCATCTTGTCTGGCGGTCCCTCAGCAGCATCAAGCGCAAGGCTCTGTAATGCTCCTTCTCCGACTCAAGCACGAGGTTGTGAATGGTGAACCCGCCAAGGCTCCATGTGCAAATTACTAAGTCCTGCAAGACTCCAACGCACATATCAAATCACAATAACACCCTAACTTTAACCCTTTGCCACACACATTAAAACCATATCACGGCAAGAGATTGCCCTAACATTTTGGTTTAGTCATTGAAACATGTTTAGCGTTGTTATCTACCGATACCTGGTGTGAAGATACGGGAGCCACTGATCGTGTCTGCAATACTTTATAGGGGTTCTAGGAAACTAGACGACTGGTTGAGGGGGAGATTACCGTTTACTTGGGCGATGCTACTAAAGTGGCGGCTGTTGTAGTGGGAGATGTTTATTTGTCTTTTCATAGAAATAAAACTTTGGTTCTGAAAAATTACCTTTATGTACCTTTATTTAGAAAGAATTTGATTTCGGTTTCTAAATTGTTTTTGGATAGATATTCTATTTCTTTTAATGACAGAGTTGTTATAAAAAGGAATAGAGAGATTATCTATTCTGGTGCATTGATTGACAATTTATATACACTTGAACCAAAAGCTCCCAGATGAAAATAGAAGTAAATAACTCATCTTTTAAATCTAATAAGAGAAAAAAACCTTTGAAAATGAACCAAACATATCTTTGGCATCTAAGGTTAGGTCATATTAACCTAAGCGGAATTCAAAGGTTGATAGCTGATGGACCTCTGGGTTCATTAGTGGTGGAAGATTTCTCAACCTGCGAATCTTGCTTGGAAGGTAAAATGACCAAGAGGCCTTTTAAGGCCAAAGGGTATAGAGCCAAAGATGTGTTGGAATTGGTTCATTCTGATTTGTGTGGTCCTATGTCTATCCAGGCAAGAAGTGGTTTTGAATATTTTATCTCTTTTATAGATGATTATTCAAGATATGGATACATTTACTTGATGCGTCGCAAGTCTGAATGCTTTGATAGGTTCAAAGAATTCAAGGCTGATGTGGAGAAACGTCAAGGTAAAAGTATCAAGAGACTACGATCTGATCGTGGTGGTGAGTACCTCTTGGGAAAGTTTAGGAACCACTTATCAGAGACTGAGATTCAATCCCAATTGTCTGCACCTGGCACACTCTAGCAGAATGGTGTAGCAGAGTGAAGGAATAGGACTCTTATGAAGATGGTTAGATCGATGATGAGTTATTCTGAGTTGCCAGATTCATTCTGGGGTAAGCTCTAGATACGACAGTGTATATTCTTAACTTGGTACCATCTAAATCAGTGCCTTCTACTCCCATAGAATCGTGGACTGGCCGAAAGCCTAGTCTGAGACATATTCGGATTTGGGGGAGTCCAACACACGTGCTGAAGGCAGATGCTGGTAAGTTGGAACGTCATAAGGAATTGCGCATGTTCGTAGGCTATCCTAGAGGAATGAAAGGTGGTTTGTTCTATAGTCCTAGAGATCAGAGGGTGATCGTTAGCACGAACGCCAGATTTCTAGAGGAAGACTATGTGATGAACCACAAGCCCATGAGTAAGATTGTTCTGGAGGAATTGAGAGGGAAAGTCACTACTTCAGTATCACTGGTACAAGAGGATATACCACAAGTGACTGCACCGCGTGTCACAGAGGATATACAGGTGATACCTCATCGTAGTGGGAGGGTTGTTAGACAACCTGATAGATTTATGTTCTTGGAAGAATCTTCTGATTTGGTCCCTGGCAAACATGAACCTGATCGCTGGACATATGATGAGGCAATCCAAGATAAAGATGCGGTATTTTGGCAAAGAGCGATGAATTCTGAGATAGAATCTATGGATTCAAATCAGGTCTGGGAGCTAGTAGAACCACCCAATGGTGTAAAAACAATTGGATGCAAGTGGATCTACAAAAGAAAGAGAGGAATAGATGGGAAGGTTGAGACCTTCAAAGCAAGGCTTGTTGCAAAAGGGTATACTCAAAAAGAGGGCATCGATTATGTGGAGACCTTTTCACTGGTAGCCATGCTTATCCGAATTTTCTTATGTATTGCTGCTCATATGGATTATGAGGTGTGGTAGATGGATGTCAAGATAACTTTCCTTAATGGAAGTCTTGAGGAAAACATCTATATGGAGCAACCAGAGGGATTCATTGCAAAGGGAAAAGAGCATCTTATGTGCAAGCTTAATCGATCTATTTATGGATTGAAGCAAGCTTCGAGATCTTGGAACATCCGCTTTGATGAGGTAATCTAGTCTTATGGAATTATTCAAAGTCCGGATGAGTCTTGTGTATACAAGAGATGTGACGGAAATGTAGTGGTATTTCTTGTACTATACGTAGATGACATTTTGTTAATTGACAATAATGTCAAGGTGTTATCAGACGTAAGGGTATAGTTGTGCAAACAATTTGATATGAAGGACTTGGGAGAAGTGGGACACATCCTTGGGATCAAGGTTATAAGGGATCGCAGGAAAAGGATGTTGTGCTTATCTCAAGCTTCATATATAGACACCATTTTGGCTTATTTTAGCATGCAGAACTCCAAGAAAGGTTTTATACCTTTTAGGCATGGAGTACCTTTATCTAAAGAGATGTGTCCTAGAACATCAAAGGAGATAGAGGAGATGAAGGCGGTTCCTTATGCTTCGGCATTAGGAAGCCTCATGTATGCTATGCTATGTACGAGATCGAATATCTACTTTACCATTGGCATGGTTAGCATATATCAGAGTAATCTAGGATAGGAACATTGGACTGCGGTAAAGCATATATTGAAGTACCTGAGAAGGACTACGGATTATATGCTGGTATACCAGGCAGATCAATTACTCCCTGTGGGTTACACAGATTCCAACTTTCAATCAGATAGGGATAACACTAAGTCTACCTCTGGTTTTGTGTTTAATTTGGGAGGTGGAGCCATTGTTTGGAGGAGTGTCAAGAAGATATGCGTGGCGGACTCTACCATGGAAGCTAAGTATGTGGCAACCTCTGAGGCGGCCAAAGAAGTTGTATGGCTTAGGAACTTCTTTGATGTACTTAGATGTGATTCCTGGTTTGCCCAGAACTATCACAATTTATTGTGATAATAATGGTCCAGTTGCAAACTCGAAGGAACCACGAGCCCATAAGGCAAGTAAACACATAGATTGCAAGTGCCACCTGATACGAGAAATCGTAAAGCAAGGAGAAGTTGCTGTAGCCAAGATTGCATCAGAGGATAACCTACCAGATCCTTTCAGTAAGACCCTTCCAGAGAGAGCTTTAGATAGGCATGTGGAGGGAATTGAAATCAAATATATGACAGTACAAGGACAACATAGTCTTTTAGTATAAGTGGGAGATTGTTGGGATGTATACTGAAAAGTCTATTTTTTGTATGAACATCTTTATTTTTCAAATAAGAATCATATGATCATTGTTTGAATATTTATGGTTATGCATATTGTCTGATACATTACATTGTAGATAATATGGTGTGTAGTATCACACGGGAGATCATGTTATCAGTTCCCTGTAAAGTATAAGTAAAGGCTCACAAACGAGATGGTTTGGACAAACCATTGGTATGGTTGTAGTATGATTTGGTATTGGTTTGTCTTGACCATAGAATTATACTAGTACACTTTGTGTGTATTGAGCAGGACCGACTTAGAGGTGATTCGATTTATTGCTGACTACATAATTGAATCGGACCTCGGATATTATGGTGTACATGCTCTTAATCCCGATATAATAACGGGCACATATACTTAGTATTTATTTCTTTGATTTACCAATGGGCGAGATTTATAGATTAAATCGATAGGCTCGATAAGTTTGGAAATGATATTATTTACATGGTGTGTTGTTGATTATAGGATGAAACCGTGTCCTATATATTAGGATGATGATGTCCCCTTGAGGAGCTCATAAGGTTCATCATGTAAACCTTGTAGGTGGACTTGGTCCGGCATGATGATAAGGTTGAATGGTACTACTCATGGAGTTAGATGTTGATTAATTAATTATCAGTAAATTAATTAATTGACGGACATTCGAGATCTTAAACACGGAGAGATATTTGTACAATTAATATATGGAGCCTATATTTATTTATAGGGGTTGGTGAGGTAGATCAATGATAATTCTCTAGTGGAATGGATTATCATTAATGGATCAGACTTTATGTGGGCTAGATCCATTGTGTGGCTAAGATCCAACTCCTTATCATGGTCCCTATTGTAGCCTATTAAAAACCTCATGAAAGTCTAGATCAAACGGTGGAGATTAAATCCCTAGATCCGACGGTGGAGATTAAATCTCTAGATTCGACGGTGGAGATTGAAAGGAGGATTAAGCCTAACTCTATAAAAAGGGGGCCAAGGCTTGGGCGGCAAGGGCAATTGAGAGAGGCTAGGGTTTGCTTCCAAAGCTTTGGGCGGAAACTAGGTTTTGGCTAGGGTTTGTTTGTCGGCAACTTGGCGGTGGCTAGGGTTTGCTTCTCATCTTGGGCGGTGGCAATCTAGTGTTGGCTTCTCCTTTTGGCTGGAGACAATAAGATCCATCATTAAGACTTGGCCGGCGCCTCTCCCTCTCCTTTGGCCGGCGGCAAGATATTAATCTTGGTCGGCAAATCCTTTCCCTCTTCTTAGGGCCGGTGGACATTAAGTTGGTGCTTGGTGGTTGGCGCAAGTAAGGAGAAGTAGGGAGCCGTGTATTATCTTTCTTTGTTCGGAGCGAACAAGGAAAGGAAGATACTTGATCTAGGAGGCTCATCTCTTGGAGGATCGTTGCCCACACAACGTCCAAGAGGAGGATAGGACATATGATAGAAGACCTTGAGGTAAACAAGAGGTATAATTCTTATTTTGGTTTCCTTTTGTTTCTTTGTATTATGTATGTAATTGCATGTGGCTAATTTACTTGGACCCTGAAGATAAACACAAAAATCGGTGATCCGTACATCGTCTATTCTGTGGCTAATCGAAGAAAAGAGGTAGGTTGCTTGAACAACATGTTTGTTCAAGTGACCACTCTAATCGAATAGCACGATGATAGATCGGTTGCTTGGGTAATCCCTCTTCGTCAAGAATTATTTTTTTTAATCCGGAGACGTAGATGGGATTGTCATTCACAAGCGACTGAAGCAAAGCGAGAAGCGAAGCTTTGTCCCTTTAACCTCCCAAAGAAGAAGAATTCGAATCAGAAGGTGAATCTGAATTGGAATCCGAAGAGGAGATGGAGGCCGAACTTGTCAATCTAGTTCGGAGAATCATCAAAAAGAAAAGGGAGCAATTGAAGAGCAAGAAACCCCCACAAACCTACACATGGTATGGGTGCAACAAGAAGGGGCATTACAAGTTAGACTGCCCAAAAATGAAGCCAAAACACAAGCAACTCAAGCAAGATTTTCATGCAACGTAGGAGGAGGGAGAAGATCAAAATAATGACTTGGCGTTCATGGCAAAACCGATAGAGTCTGAGTCCGAGTCTGAAGACGACTATGAATCCAACTCCGACTCCGAGGATGAATTCAAGTCAAGACTCAAAGCCAGATCAAAAGAAAAGATTAAGGTAAATTGTTCATTAATTGAAAATTTATATCACGCAATTAAGTTGCTAAATAAAAAATTGACTAAGTCTGAGTCAACAGTTGAGTCATTACTTGAGGAGGTTGAAACTCTCAAGCAAGAGGCTACTCTAACCTCTTCAACTAGTCAAGTTCAAGAGGGAAACTCAACTCAAGTTGAAAAACATTAAGAGGAGAATTCTCTCTTGAAAGGAGGAGTTAAAGAGGTCAAGGCTAGGTTGGAAAGGTTCACATTGGGATCCAAGAATCTTAACCGACTACTTGGAACTCAAAGAACCGTGTACAGTAAAGTCGGGCTCATATTTAGGTCAACAACTACGAATAAATCGTACATGTCTATTGTGAATCGTAGTCATCAAAGAGACCAAGCATGGGTCCCAAAATTTTTATTAAATTCACATATAAGGACTAATAAGTATTGGATTCCCCAGGATCAAGTCCACTATGTGGATAGACCAAATTGGTTCAATGGCCAGGGGGAGCTAGTACTAAAATTGTGTACCTACTCTCTTAGAATCTTTGCATGTTTAAATTCTAGAATGGTTAGATAGGACCAATAGTTAGTCAACCTTGATAATATAGTATTAGGACGCGACGAGATGATAGTACATTAGGGAAACAATGTCTTGTGTATTCGAGCTAGATAAGGCGTATCTAGCTTGGTGCACTTGGCTGAGTTGAACTAGCTGAAGTTACCTCGCCGTATCCTAAACTAGTTAGACCAGGAAGTAACCCTAAGAGACTTGAGTGATATTTTCTTGAATTTGGCTTTGTCTAAGGAAGTGGTTGTTGTTCCGATCAAAGAAGGCCCTTGTGCCTCGCCATGACTTGGAAGCCAGTTTCTTGAAAAGTCACTTAATGATCTAAAGGTTAAATCCAAATCTAACCCAAAGTTGACTATCTTTAATCAAGTTCAAATTATCTCACAAAACATATAAAGTGAACACATTTTGAGACACATAGAATGGGTGAGATGTTAAGGATAATTGAAATATACTTAACATAACCTTTTCAAAATGCTACCTATTTTCTCAACTATTGAACTTAACGAATATTTACAACTGTCTAGGCCAAAGTTTAGCACCCCCTACATCTCTTATACTTCATATATTTGACTAAAAGGGAGAGCAAACTGACCCTAAGGGTTATATTACAAACCTTTAAATTATTGGTGTAGAGGGACACACCTCGATCCAATCTATCTAATTCCTGCTAGATGCATGCTTGGGCTCATAGTTGATTTATCTTTAATAATTCTAGACACATGTTGTTTTTAAACTCCTATTTTATATAAAAACCCCAACACCTTGTTTGAGGGAAAAATTAAAGCATAAAACCGACACAAAGTTAAGGGAAAAATTAAGGGGGAGTAATAAAAATTCCCCCTTAACTCTAGGTGAGTTTTGAAAGAGATACCTTGAATTTTTAAAAAATTAAATTTTTATTACTCCCCCTTAACTTTCGCTCTTCTCCCCCTTTTGTTTTATGCTTTAATTTTTCCCTTAACTTTGTGTCGGTTTGCCTAGATAAAAAAGGGAGAGATTGTTGGTGTAGGGGCACTAGATAATCGAACCTAGGTTTTCATTATGGCAAAGATCCAAAGTTTGTAGGGATGTATACTGAAAAGTCTACTTTTTGTATGAACATCTTTATTTTGAAATAAGAATCACTTAATCATTGTTTGCATATTTTTATGGTTATGCATATTATCTAATACATTACATTGTAGATAACATGGTGTGTGGTGTCACACGGGAGATCATGTTATCGGCTCCTTGTAAAGTATAAGTAAAGGCTCACAACCGAGATGGCTTTGGACAAACCATTGGAATGGTTGTAGTGTGATTTGGTATTGGTTTGTCTTGACCATAGAATCACACTAGTGCACTTTGTGTGTATTGAGCAGGACCAACTTAGAGGTGATTCGATTTATTGTTGACTACATAATTGAATCGGACCTCAGATATTATTTAGTACACGCTCTTAATCCCGATATAATAACGGGCACATATACTTAGTATTCATCTCTTTGATTTACCAATGGCCAGATTTATGGGACAAATCGAGCAGGCTCGGTAGCAAGTTGAGAAATGATATTATTTATATGGTAGAAAGGTCGCTGATTAGGTAGGAGGAAACCGTGTCCTATATATTAGGATGATGATGTTCCCTTGAGGAGCTCATAAGGTTCATAATGTAAACCCTGCAGGTGGACTTGGTCCGGCATGATGAAAAGGTTGAGTGGTAATACTCATGGAGTCAGATGTTTATTAATTAATGGTCAGTAAATTAATTAATCGACGGACATTCGAGATCTTAAACACGTGGATAAAATATACAAATAATATATGGAGCCCATATTAACTTATGGGGGTTGGTGAGGTAGATCAATGATAATCCTTTAGTGGATTGGATTATCATTTATGGATCGGACTTTATGTGGGCTTGATCTATAGGTGGCCAAGATCCAACTCCTCCTCATGGTCCCTATTGTAGCCTAATAACACCACATGAAGCTTAGATCCAATGGATGAAAACAAAACTCTAGATCCTGTTAGTGCATATAAGATCCACATATCTCCACAATGGTATGATATTGTCCACTTTGGGCCCAAGCCCTCATGGTTTTGTTTTTGGGCTTTACCCAAAAGGCCTCATACCAATGGAGATATCTTTTTTCTTATAAGCACATGATCTTTTCCATGTCTTACCAATGTGGGACTTTGATTGTATTCCCCATACTCCCAACAATCCCCCCCTCAAACGAAGGACCACATTGGGCCCCCCCTCAAGCCTATCCCTCCTCGAAGGATTTTCTTTGCTTGATGTCCGATCTTCAACCCACCAGGACTTCCTGCCAGTTGTTCGGTCCCCCCGACCCAACTAGACTTCCTTCCTGATGTCTGGTTCTCTTGATCCGGACGTGGGAGCTCAACTTCCTTCGTTCGAGGTTCATGGCTTGACATGGACCATGGCTCTGATACCAATTGTTAGTGCATATAAGATCCACATATCTCCACAATGGTATGATATTGTCCACTTTGGGCCCAAGCCCTCATGGTTTTGTTTTTGGGCTTTACCCAAAAGGCCTCATTCCAATGGAGATATCTTTTTTCTTATAAGCACATGATCTTTTCCATGTCTTACCAATGTGGGACTTTGATTGTATTCCCCATACTCCCAACAGATCCAACGGTTGAGATTAAATCTCTAGATCCGACAATTGAGATTAAATCTCTAGATCCGACGGTTGAGATTAAATCCCTAGAACTAATGGTGGAGATTAAATCAAGCCTTATGCCTAACTCTATATATATGGGCTTGATGGTGGCCGGCAAAAATTAATGAGAGGAAAGGGGGCTAGGGTTTTGGGCGGCAAGGGAAAGGGAAGATTAGGGTTTTGGGTGGCCACAATTAAGGAAAGATTTTTTTTTTCTTCTTTTTATTCTTCCTTGAGGTGGCCGGCTCCCTTCTTCCCTCTTCTCTCTTTGTTTTGGCCGGTGTCCAACCTTCTCCCCTTCATCTATGGCTTAGGAGATTAGGGTTTTCTCCCCTTGGGTGGCAAGGAATCCTAGTTGGGTTAGGATTGGGATTGGGAGGCTAGGGTTTGAGAAGGGGTGGGCGGCAACAATGGAAAAGGTTTTTCTTCTTCTTCCTTGATGGTCGGCGCCCATCCTTTTTTTATACACCTTGGCCGGAGCTAAACCTATTCCTCTTCTTCTCCTTGGCTGGTGGAAACAAGAGCTGGGGATTCTTTCCTTGAAGCTTTTGCCCGGCGCCTACAATTCTAGTCTTCATCTCTTTGGGCCGGTGGCAAACATCAAGCTTGGAGCTTGATGGTTGGTCCTAGATAAGAGAAGAGTTTAGTTTTTATGATCTTCCTTTGTTCGGAGTGAACAAGGAAGGAAGATTGGTGATCTAGGAGCTTCAACTTTTGGTAGATCGTCGCCCACACAACGTCCGAAAGGAGGAGGGTTATACAATAGAAGATCGAGAGGTATATCACTTATCTATCTTCATTTGTAACATGCTTATATTTATTTTTCAATTATATGAATGTTATATTCTATTTTGTGGCTAAATAATACTTTGATCCCGAACATAAACACAAAAACCGGCGATCCGGATATCGTCTATTCCACGACTACTCGTAGAATAGAGGATGGTCACTTGAACAACGAGTTTGTTCAACTGACCTCTCTAAACGAATAGCATGACGATGACTTGATTGTTTGGGCAATCCCTTTTTTCTTGGATTAAATTTTTTAATCCGGGGACATCGATGGGATCACCATAAACAAACAAGCAAGGTGTAGTGGGAAGCAAAGTTTCCCCTCACGGACTCGATAAGCAAAACCCTACAATTGGTATCAGAGCAAAGGTTTCCGATTTTGTGTGTTTAGGATTCGGTTAATTTTTATGCACTTTTCATATATTATATGTGTCGGATAATAGTAGGATATGCATAGTTTAACTCTTTGGTTGCAGGCATAAGATCCGACTATTATGGCCATATGTGTGGATGTGATTGTATGTGTGTAAATGTTTATTTTGTTGAATCCTCAGGGTTGATGATGCTAGTATTTGATTTTTTGTAAATTAGATATGACATTGTTTAGCCACTCTTTTTTTTATTTTACTTTCGATCTAGATTTCATGTACACTCCCTTGTGGAGTATAGGATCGATGGATGTAAATTAAAGTAGGTTTTAGTCTTGGCTCGGATCTCCGGATGGCTTGTACATGGCGTAGGAGGAGCGGATGAGATGGCGTTGCGACGAGAGACATATTGAAGACAAAAGCCATAATAGTTGGAAAATAATTTATTTTTCATATTTATTGCTTTTTGTTTGATATGCATGTCGTAGGCTAAGAAAATTCCTCAATTTCAAATTACTAAGTGGGAGAGGGAATTTTTTTTAAATTCCCACGACCGCCATTACGATTTGACATGTGATGCAAACAAACTTGCGCGTCGGCTCTGAGTGTCTTCCTCCCCATCGGATGGGTTTGTTTGTGTTAGTAATATATGAGAGATGTCCTAAGGCAATCGCCTCATGTATGAACCATTTATATGATAAATGAAGATTCACTATTTGAGTATACATGTTTCATGTATTTGATTGGATCTTAAACTCATTTACTGAATGTCCACGATATGATTCACAGCATGAGAGAATTTGTGATTGGATCACAACCAGTGAGTATCTCTACATGTGTAATTGTGATGTATCGGAATTATCCCTAGTCGATGAATTGATGGATTTGGACACCATCAATTCTGTCGAGACTAGCACGAGGTATACTCCTTAGTGTATCCAAGCAGCTGATTCTCACTGGCTGGAGACATTGTGATGTCCGGAGTTGATCGTGGATGCTAGTTATGGTAACTAGTTCATTGGAGTGACCAGCCGTAAGACTTCATATGGTTCTCAGCATATATAGATATGTCAATGAAGTTCTTACTGTAGCTTAAGTGTGATGTTCCTTTGACTTGCGGTATTAAAGTCATCTTGATCATGGAGACTTATGCTTTGACATCTTAAGCAAACATCTCTAAGGAGATGTGGACCCGGGATGATTGGGTATAAGTCGAAGTGATCGAAGGTGTTTGAATAGCCTATAAAGGATTCACAACTCCTTGCGAGGAGATGTATACCCATGGCCTCTCGTCGGATTGTTACTAAAGTCTTTGGCCAAAGCATTACATGTTTAGAGTAAGGTACTCTTCGATACATGTGCGATAAATAGAATCCATAGGGGAGGAAATGATACTTGGGCTAGGTGTGATGTAGTCGGACCTAGTAGGGTGACACTATAGACCATGTCACTGAACCAAGTGGGTATAAGATGAGTGAAGGGAATGGGGCACGATTCATTCGGCTGAAGGGTTTGAAATAGTTACGGATCAGCGTTGATCTTTTCGGTTAATTGGGGATCATGATGTACTACTAGGTGCCACTCATGATCGTTCTATAATTAATGGTTAATTATAGACGGCCAACATAAACCGAGAACCTATTTAGTCATGCACAACGAGCGTAATCCGAAGGATTTAAAACGAGCTTGAGAATGAGATTCTCAGACCGAAAGAAACTAGGTTTGGTTGGACCAAACAAAAAGCGAGCATGAAATCATTTCAGTCGCAATGGAAGTGTGGATGGGCCGTATCTTATGAAGACATAATGGATGAACCGAAATGGTTTGGTTCTAATCCAATGGAGGAGAATAAACCAAAGGGTTTGGTTTATTTTAAACGAATGAACCAAAAGTTGGTTCGGTTCATTTTAACTTAAAATAAACCATCATGGTTTGGTTTATTTTAACTTATATTAATGGAGCGGGTTAACGGGCCTTATGGTTATGATCCAATAACCATTAAGAGAATTAGTTCTCTATAAAAGAGGGCTTAAGGGATTCTTAAACCCTAGTCCAAAAAACCCTAGCTCAAGTTGCCGCCCACCTCCTCTCCTTGGAGAATTCGGCACCAACTTCATTGCCGCCGCCCATCTCCTCCAACCGGCGTCCAGAAGGAGCCTTCCTTCCCCCTCGCCGGCATCGAGCTGCTGCCGGTTGGTACTCCGGTGATCTCCCTTGGGTTCGGCGATAAGGTGAGCACTTGGCTTCCCTTGGTTGGCTGGCGCCTACTCCTCCACCAATGCTGTCCAGTTTTTCTGGACAGCTTGTTTTCCTCTCGTCGGAGCGTCGTTTGGACGACGGTTAGAGCTCCGACACTGCCTTACTTACCGGGGATTTGATCTCTGGTAATCCTCTGAGGTGGAGTACGAAGGATTCGTCAAACTGTTGACGAATACCTCTCCGGAGAAGCGAGTCTTGAGGACTTGTTTTTGGATCCGAATTTGGATTCGGATCGTGATCATCTCTCGATCACATCGTCTTCAACACGAGGCTAGTAACCCATACGAAGACGAGGCTCGTGACTTAGCGAAGTCATCCCGAGGATACTCGGCGTGGATACGGATAGAGACGATTCTAGCGAGGATCGTTCCGGTTGATGTCGTTCCCGCTACACGTGATACGAAAGGTATAACGTAGTTAAATTTCCTTTTATTGCAAATTTAAATTTACGGTTATGTCTACACATGTTGTACTATGCATGCGTTTGATGTGTGTGTTGTAATAAATGTATATTTATTAATTTTATTCCTTCCGCTGTGCACATGTTTACGAAACATGTTCGAAAACACACTCACCGCGGTGCCGAAAACCCAACAGTTTGCGGATCACAAGGTCGAATATGGTTATAGGAAATATTAAGGAGCGTGTGTACTTCCCCATCGTAAGGCACATAACCCGAGATAATTACCTTGGTACCAAGTAATGGTGAACACTTAGATACAAATATAAGTATCCTCCCCATCGGAGTCATTGCTTTTATTTGTAGGGCCGAAGAAAAACCAACTATTAATTTTATTTGTCAAAAAGATAGGTTGACAAGATAGTAAAATTAATGGGTAAAACCTCCTCTTACAATTGTAGAATTCGTATACGTCCACACTATCGTGGCATACAATATTCTCGGTGTTTTGAGATATTGGTTTATTTTAAAATTTTATTGTTTGAGGAATCAATAATTTTTTGAAATCCAAAGTAATGATCTTTGTGATTCTTAGGATTTTCAAAACGACTTTCAGTCCACTTGTTATGATACTAAAGGAAAATAAACTTATTATACCCAAATGATGTTGATTGGAAAAGAATCTAGATATTGTCTTAACTGCTGAGGAGTACAAATATGTACTCTTCAAAGAGTGTCTTCCTAAGCCTGCGAATGAGCTGGAAGTCCTTGGAGCTGAGATCGATGGGGAAACCCAGGTCGATATCATTCTCCAGTCAACAGAAAGGCTTGCTCAGGCTCAGGCCATGGTTGCTCAGAAGGTTTATACTTCTAAGCCGAAAGGCAAGAAGAAGAAGAAATAAGCTGGTGCAAAGGTGGTGGGAGGATCTCAGGGAGGAGTAAAGAAGCCTAAAGGCAAGTACTTCACTTGTAAGAAGGATGGACATTAGAAGAAGGACTATCTCAATCCAAAATAGAACAAAGGTATATCTTTTAGTCTAGTCGTTGAAACATGGATAGCGGTGTTATCTACTAGCACCTGGTGTGTAGATACGGGAGCCTCTGATCATGTCTGCAATACTTTGCAGGGGTTCTAGGAAACTCGACGACAAGCTGAGGGAGAGATTACCATTTACTTGGGTAATGCCACTAAGGTGGCGGGTATTGCAGTGGGAGATGTTTTATTTATCTTTTGAGAAAAATAAAACGTTGGTTCTGGAAAAAATTCATTTTATGTACCTTTATTTAGAAAGAATTTATTTTCAGTTTCTAAATTATTTATGGATGGATATTCTATTTCTTTTAATGATAGAGTTGTTATAAAAAAGAATAGGGAGAATATCTGTTCAGGTACATTGATAGGAAATTTGTATACACTCGAACCAAAAGGTCCCACGATGCAAATAGAAGTTAATAACTCATCTTCTAATTCCAATAAGAGAAAAGAACCTTCAAAGATGAACCAAAAAATCTTTAGCATATTAGGCTTGGTCACATTAACCTAAGCAAAATTCAAAGGTTGATAGCTGATGGACCTTTGGGTTCATTAGTGGTGGAGGATCTCCCAACCTGCGAATCCTGCTTGGAGGGTAAAATGACCAAGAGGCCTTTTAAGGCCAAGGGGTATAGAGCCAAAGATGTGTTAGAATTTGTTCATTCTGATTTGTGTGGTCCAATGACTATCCAGGCTAGAGGTGGTTTTGAGTATTTCATCTCTTTTATAGATGATTACTCAAGATATGGATACATTTACCTGATGCGCCGCAAGTCTGAATGCTTTGACAAGTTCAAAGTGTAAGATGTATACTGAAAAGTCTATCTTTTGTATGAACATCTTTATTTTGGAATACGAATCACATGATCATTGTTTGCATATTTTTATGGTTATGCAATATTGTCTAATACTTTACATTGTAGATAACATTGTGTGTGGTGTCACACAGGAGATCATGTTATCGGCCCCTAGAAAAGTATAAGTAAAGGCTCAGAACAAAGATGACTTATGACAAACCATCGGAATGGTTGTAGTGTGATTTGGTATTGGTTTGTCTTGACCATAGAATCACACTAGTGCACTTTGTGAGTATTGAGTAGGACAGACTTAGAGGTGATTCAATTTATTGCTGACTACATACTCGAATTGGACCTCAGATATTATTTAGTACATGCTCTTAATCCCGATATAATAATGGGCACATATACTTAGTACTCATCTCTTTAATTTACCAATGGGCAAAATTTATAGATTAAATCGAAAGGCTCGGTAAGTTGGGAGATGATATTATTTATATGGTGTACCATTGATTATAGGAGGAAATTGTATCCTATATATTAGGATGATGATGTCCCCTTGAGAAGCTCATAAGGTTCATCAAGTAAACCCTGCAGGTGGACTTGGTCCGGCATGATGAAAAGGTTGAGTGGTATTACTCAAGGAGTTAGATGTTGATTAATTAATGGTCAGTAAATTAATTAATTTACGGACATTCGAGATCTTAAACACTGGGAGAAAATGTACAAATAATATATGGAGCCCATATTATCATATGGGGTTGGTGAGGTAGATCAATGATGATCCTTTAGTGGATGGGATCATCATTAGTGGATCGGACTTTATGTCGGCTTGATCCATGGGTGGCCAAGATCCAACTCCTCCTCATGGTCCCTAATGTAGCCTATTAACACCTCATGAAGCTTAGATCCAAAGGATAGAAACAAAACTCTAGATCCATAGGTAGAGATTAAATCTCTAGTTCTGACGGTTGAGATTAAATCTCTAGATCCGACCGTTGAGATTAAATCCCTATAACCAATGGTAGAGATTAATCCGAGGCATAAACCCAACTCTATAAATAAGGCTTATTGGCTTGGATGGCAACTAATGGATGAGGGGATTAGGGTTTGTCCCTTGGGCGGCAACCAATCCTAATTAGATTAGGATTGGGAGTGGTGGCTAGGGTTAGGGTTAGGGTTTTGGGGATTAGAGTGGGCGGCAACAAGGAGTTCCTTCTTCTTCCTAAGGTTGGATTCTTCTCCTCTCTACCTTGGCATGAGCTCATCCTATTCTTCTTCCCCTCTTCCATGGCCGGCAATAAGGAAAGCTAGGATTAGGGTTTGGAAGCTTTTTTGAAATCTACAGTAATGATCTATGTGATTCTTAGGATTTTCAAAAATGACTTTCAGTCCACTTACTATGATACTAAAGGAAATAAACTTACTGTACCCAAATAATGTTGATTGGAAAAGAATTCTGATATTGTCTTATCTGCTAAGGAGTACAAGTATGCACTCTTCGAAGAGTGTTCTCAAGCCATGGTTGCTCAAAAAGGTTTCTACTTCTAAGTCGAATGGCAAGAAGGAGAAACAAGGTGGAGCAAAGGTGGTGGGAGGATCTCAGGGAGGAGTGAAGAAGACGAAAGGCATGTACTTCACTTATAAGCAGGATGGACATTGGAAGAAGGATTGTCCCAGTCCAAAACAGAACAAAGGTATATCCTTTGGTCTAGTCATTGAAACATGGTTAGCGGTGTTATCTACCAGCACCTTGTGTATAGATACGATAGCCACTAATCATGTCTGCAACACTTTGCAGGGGTTCCAGGAAACCTGACGACTAGCTAAAAGGGAGATTACCATTTGCTTGGCCAATGCCATTAAGACGGTGTCTATTGTAGTGGGAGAATTTTTATTTATCTCTTGAGAAAATTAAAATTTTGGTTCTGGAGAATTGCCTTTATGTACCTTTATTTAGAAAGAATTTAATTTCGGTTTCTAAATTGTTTGTGAATAGATATTCTATTCTTTTTAATGACAGAGTTGTTATAAAAAGGAATGGGGAGATTATCTGTTCTGGTACATTGATAGGAAATTTGTACACACTTGAACCAAAAGCTCCCACGATGCAAATTGAAGTTAATAACTCATCTTCTAATTCCAATGAGAGAAAAGAACCTTTGAAGATGAACCAAATATATCTTTGGCATCTTAGGCTTGGTCATATTAACCTAAGCAGAATTCAAAGGTTGATAGCTGATGGACCTTTGGGTTCATTAGTGGTGGAGGATCTCCCAACCTGTGAATCTTGCTTGGAGGGTAAGATGACCAAGAGGCCTTTTAAGGCCAAGGGGTATAGAGCCAAAGATGTGTTAGAATTGGTTCATAGTGATTCGTATGGTCCTATGTCTATCCAGGCAAGAGGTTGTCTTGAATATTTCATCTTTTTTATAGATGATTATTCAAGATATTGATGACACTACGATCTGATCGTGGTGGTGAGTACCTCTTGGGAGAGTTTAGGAACTACTTATCAGAAGCTGGGATTCAATCCCAAATGACTGCACCTGTCACACCCCAGAAGAACGGTGTAGTAGAGCGAAGGAATAGGACTCTTATGGAGATGGTTAGATCGATGATGAGTTATTCTGACTTGCTAGATTCGTTCTGGGGATATGCTCTAGATACGGCGGTGTACATTCTGAACTTGGTTCCATCTAAATCAGTGCCTTCTACTCCCACAGAGTTGTGGACTAGGCGAAAGCCTAGTCTAAGACATATTCGGATATGGGGAGTCCAGCACATGTGCTGAAGGCAGATGCTTGTATGTTAGAAACTCGTACAAAAGTATGCTTGTTCGTTGGCTATCCCAAGGGAACGAAGGGTGGATTGTTTTATAGTCCTAGAGATCAGAGGGTGATCATTAGCACGAATGCTAGATTTCTAGAGGAAGACTATGTGATGAGCCACAAGCCCAAGAGTAAAATTGTTCTAGAGGAGTTAAAAGGGGAAGTCAATTCTTTAGTACCACCAGTACAAGAGGATATACCACATGTCACTGCACCGCGTGTCACAGAAGATACACAGATGATACCTCGTCGTAGTGGGAGGGTTGTGAGACAGCCTGATAGATTGATGTTCTTGGGAGAATCTTCTGATTTGGTCCCTGGCAAACATGAACATGATCCCTGGACATATGACGAGGCAATCCAAGATAAAGATGCAGTATCTTGGCAAAGTGCAATGAATGCTGAGATTGAATCTATGGATTCAAATTAGGTCTAGGAGCTAGTAGAACCACCCGATGGTGTAAAAACCATTGGATGCAAGTGGATCTACAAGAGAAAGAGAGGAATAGATGGGAAGGTAGAGACCTTCAAAGCGAGGCTTGTTGCGAAGGGGTATACTCAGAAAGAGGGTATCGATTATGAGGAGACCTTTTCACCGGTAGCCATGCTTAAGTCTATCCGGATTCTCTTATGCATAGCAGCATATAAGGATTATGAGGTGTGATAGATGGATGTCAAGACAACTTTCCTTAATGGAAGTCTTGAGGAAAACATCTACATGAAGAAACCAGAGGGATTCATTGCTAAGGGCAAAGAGCATCTTGTATGTAAGCTTAATCGGTCCATTTATGGATTAAAACAAGCTTCGAGGTCTTGGAACATCCGGTTTGATGAGGTGATCCAGTCTTATGGATTTATTCAAAGTCCGGATGAGTCTTGTGTATACAAGAGATGTGACGGAAATGTAGTGGTATTTCTTGTACTATACATAAATGTTATTTTGTTGATTGACAACAATATCAAGGTGTTATCGTACGTAAGGGTATGGTTGGCCAAACAGTTTGATATGAAGGACTTGGGAGAAGTGGGACACATCCTTGGGATCAAGGTTATCGTGCTTATCCCAAGCTTCATACATAGACACGATAATGGATCGTTTTAGCAAGCAAAACTCCAAGAAAGGTTTTCTACCTTTCAGGCATGGAGTTCCTTTATATAAGGAGATGTGTCATAGATCATCTGAGGAGATAGAGGAGATGAAGGGGGTTCCTTATGTTTCGGCAGTAGGAAGCCTCATGTATGCAATGCTATGTACGAGACTAGATATCTGCTATGTCGTCGGCATGGTTAGCAGATATCAGAGTAATCCAGGACAGGGACATTGGACTACGGTAAAACATATTTGAAGTGCCTGAGAAGGACTAGGGATTATATGCTGGTTTACCGGGCAGACCAATTACTCCCTGTGGGTTACACGGATTCCGACTTCCAATCTGATAGGGATAACAGTAAGTCTACCTCAGGTTTTGTGTTTACTTTGGGAGGTGGAGTCATTGTATCGAGGAGTGTCAAGCAGAAATGCGTGGCGGACTCCACCATGGAAGCTGAGTATGTGGCGGCCTCTAAGGCGGCCAAAGAAGTTGTATGGCTCAGGAACTTCCTAATGGACTTGGATGTGATTCCTGGTTTGCCCAGAACTATCACAATTTATTGTGATAATAGTGGTGCAGTTGCAAACTCGAAGGAACCATGAGCTCATAAGGCTAGTAAACACATAGAGCGCAAGTACCACCTTATACGAGAAATCGTAAAGAGAGGAGAAGTTGCTGTGTCCAAGATTGCATCGGAGGATAACCTGGCAGATCCTTTCACTAAGGCCCTTCCGGCGAGAGCTTTTGATAGGCATGTGGAGGGAATGGGGATCAGATGTATGACACTTTGAGGACAACATAGTCTTTTAGTATAAGTGGGAGATTGTAGGGATGTATACTGAAAAGTCTATCTTTTGTATGAACATATTTATTTTGGAATAATAATCACATGATCATTGTTTGCATATTTTTATGGTTATGCAATATTGCCTAATACTTTACATTGTAGATAACATGGTGTGTGGTGTCACACAGGAGATCATATTATCGGCCCCTTGAAAAGTATAAGGCTCACAACCGAGATGTCTTTGGACAAACCATCGGAATGGTTGTAGTGTGATTTGGTATTGGTTTGTCTTGACCATAGAATCACACTAGTGCACTTTGTGAGTATTGAGCAGAACTGACTTAGAGGTGATTCGATTTATTGCTGACTACATAATCGAATCGGACCTCAGATATTATTTAGTACATGCTCTTAATCCCGATATAATAATGGACACATATACTTAGTACTCATCTCTTTGATTTACCAATGGGCGAGATTTATAGATTAAATTAAAAGGCTCGGTAAGTTGGGAGATGATATTATTTAAATGGTGTGTCGTTGATTATAGGAGGAAACTGTGTCCTATATATTAGGATGATGATGTCCCCTTGAGGAGCTCATAATGTTCATCCTGTAAACCCTGCAGGTGGACTTGGTCCGGCATGTTGAAAAGGTTGAGTGGTACTATTCAAGAAGTTAGATGTTGATTAATTAATGGTCAGTAAATTAATTAATTGACGGACATTCAAGATCTTAAACATGGGGAGAAAATATACAAATAATATATGGTGCCCATATTATCATATGGGTTTGGTGAGGTAGATCAATGATCATCCTTTAGTGGATTGGATCATCATTAGTGGATCGGACTTTTTGTGGGCTTGATCCATGGGTGGCCAAGATCCAACTCCTCGTCATGGTCCCTAATGTAGCCTATTAACACCTCATGAAGCTTAGATCCAAAGGATAGAAACAAAACTCTAGATCCATAGGTAGAGATTAAATCTCTAGATCCGATAGTTGAGATTAAATCTCTAGATCCGACGGTTGAGATTAAATTTCTAGAACCAATGGTGGAGATTAATCCAAGGCATAAACCCAACTCTATAAATAAGGCTTATTGTCTTGGACGACAACTAATGGATGAGGGGATTAGGGTTTGTCCCTTGGGTGGTAACCAATCCTAATTAGATTAGGATTGGGAGTGGTGGCTAGGGTTAGGGTTTTGGGGATTAGAGTGGGCGGCAACAACGAGTTCCTTCTTCTTCCTAAGGTTGGCCTGCCCCTATTCTTCTCCTCTCTACCTTGGCATGAGCTCATCCTATTCTTCTTCCTCTGTTCCATGGCCAACAATAAGGAAAGCTAGGATTAGGGTTTGGAAGCTTAGGGTTTAGGAGGCTTGGGTGGCACCAAATAAGGAAGTAGTTTGGTTTCTTCTTCCACTCCTTTGGTGGCCGGCACCCACAGCGCTATCCCAGACCTTGGACAGCATCCAAAGACCCCTTCTCCTTCTCCTTATGTGGTGGAAACAAGATATAAGGTTTTCCCTTGGTGTCTTGGCCGGTTTCCACCATTATCTCTTTCTCCTTGTTGGCCGGCGGCAAGCATTTCTTTTGTTGCTTGTTGGTTGGCTATAGGAAGGAGATGAGCCTTGTTTCTATTCTTCCTCTTGCTTTGTATGAGCAAGGAAGGAAGATTTGCAATCTAGGAGCTTCAACTTTTGGTAGAGCGTTGCCCACACGACTTCCGAATGGAGGAAGGTCATACATTAGTAGATCGAGAGGTATATCGATTCTCTAATTTTTATATGTTACATGTTTCTATTTGTTTTTCATTTATGACCATGATATAAATCTGTATATGGCTAAATAATACTTAGATCCCGAGCATAAACACAAAAACCGACGATCCAGACATTGTCTATTCCGCGGCTACTCGTAGAATAGAGGATGGTCGCTTGAACAACTAGTTTGTTCAAATGAACTCTCTAAACAAATAGCACGACGATGGCTTGGTGGTTTGGGCAATCCCTTTTTTTTAGGATTAAATTTTTTTAATCCGAGGACATCGAAGGGATCACCATGATAAAACGACCGAGGGGAAGTGGGAAGCGAAGCTTCCCCTCACAGACTCGATAAGCTAAAACTATTAAATTGGTATGAGAGCTTCCGGGGCATAACCCTTCACAAAGAATTTAAGGTTGATGTGGAGAAATGTCAAGGTAAAAGTATCACGACACTATCATCTGATCGTGGTGGTGAGTGTTGGTGCAGTGGGCACCAAAGTCGAACCGGTATTTTGATTATGGCAAAAGGCTCAATAGTTAAGGGTATATTTGTTATCTTACGAGCTCAATTAAGTGTGCAGAAATGCTAAAGTTGAGCGGAAGGTCTGCGACACCCGGTGGGAACCGAGGTGGTCGGGCAACGCCAGAGGGACTTCGGAGGAAGCCGAGGTACTCGGGTGAAGACCGGAAGCGAGGCTACAAGGTAAGCTCGTGTGAAAGCGAAGCAAGGTCGTTAAGCGTAGATCCGACCCAATACCTCCAATGGAAGGTCTAGGTCGAGATCAGATGGTTAGAACCATCGTACTTTATATTTTAAGCTAACTTATACTGCGATCAAAACCCTTTGACTACAATCAATTTGCTAGTCAAGTTCCAAATCGAGAAGAGCTCGAATTTCAAGGGGTGAATTTGGACTTGACTCGTGTTTTGGTACAAAGGGTGATGTGGCATCAAGGTGGACATCCAAACCATCACCAAGCTTCCTTGTGGTGGGCGCCCAAAATAAGGTGAGTTGGCACAAGATGGTTGGCTCCCATGATGTGGCACAAGTTGAATGGCTCCAACAAGTTGGCGCCCAAGGAGGTTGGAGGTGGCACAAGGTGGTTGGATGAAACACCTCATCCTCAAGTTGGCGCCCAAGGAGGTTGGAGGTGGCACAAGGTGGTTGGATGAAACACCTCATCCTCAAGTTGGCGCCCAAGGAGGTTGGAGGTGGCACAAGGTGGTTGGATGAAACACCTCATCCTTGAGTTGGCGCACAAGGAGGTTGGAGGTGGCACAAGGTGGTTGGATGAAACACCTCATCCTTGAGTTGGCGCACAAGGAGGTTGGAGGTGGCACAAGGTGGTTGGATGAAACACGTCATCCTTGAGTTAGCGCAAAGGATGTGGATGAACAAGTCTTGGGGATAAGAACCTCACCTTGGACACTACCTATGTCTAAATTCATAGATCAATATCCATAAATAGACATGTTCAAGCCAAAGCAAATAACAAGAATTCAAGAGCTCTCAACACGCCGTAAATAGCCGCTACTACTACTCACATTTGCTCTGACGAAGTCATCGACAACAAAGCTACATCTTCTACTTATAAGAGTTGTCGGTATATTTATTTAAGTTCTACTTCTTTAAATTGTCTTTGTGCTTTAATCGTAACAAGGAAAGGAGTGTCCCTTTGCCTTGATTTCTTTTGTAATCGTTGCTCCTACCTCCAGCGAGGAGGAGTGGTTTTAGTGAATTGCCCTCGTGCGTGATCAAGGATCACTAGGGCCGTGGATTAGCAATCGAAGATTGTGAACCACGTAAAATATCTTGTCTACTTTATATTTCGCATGTGCACTCTCTACTTGCTTTTTACTTATTGCAAAAGTTTTTAACGACATCGTATCGCTATTCACCCCCTCTAGCGACACTTCGATCCAACAATTGGTATCGAGTCGGGCGCTAAGATTCGTGAAACCACCAATCTAGCTTTGTTTTTCTTTTCTTTTTTCAGATTTTTATTTATTTATTTCTGTTTCGTATAATTATTTCACTTGCTTATCTTCTCCTACATATAGAATTGCATTAGAGGCTTTAGGATCCGGATAAGGTTGTCCTTGGGTTAGATCCCGAGTAAGGTTGTCCTCCGAACTTCAACGACATTCGCATTTGATTGTTTATTTCTTTTGCAAGTTACATTTTATATATCTTTTTACTTCCCCTACTAATCCAAGGCGAAAGTCTTGGAATATTCTTTCCGTGTGTGTTTTGCAAGATTCTTTTAAATCGTTCTTCTTCTTGTTTTTAAATGGCCCATCTCGAAGGGTTTAGCACCGCCCCCCGTTTTACAACGGTAATGACTTTCGTTATTGGAAGGGTCGGATGGAATGCTTTCTTAAAACCCAAATCGAGATGTGGATCGTAATCAAACCGGTTTCACACTTCCTATTAATGAAGATGGTGAATCTTTGGGTTACGATCAATGGTCAAATTCCATGAAAAACAAGTAGAAGCCGATGCCAAGGCAACTCAAATCTTGCAATGTGGGTTGTCCAAGGAAGAGCTCAACGCGTCGGCCCCTTCATTAGTGCAAAGGACTTATGGACCAAGCTAGTGGAACTACGAAGAGGCACCGACACGAAGGTATGTAAAGAGATTTACTTTTAAATAAATTGTATAACTTGAAAATGCAGGAAAACGAGACCGCAACTCAACTACATGCTCAGATCCAAGACATCGCCAACCAACTCCATGCCATCGGACAAAAGGTCGAGAATCGCGACCTTATCGGTATTCTCTTAACTCGTTTCCTAGGACCACCTTGTGGGCATCCATGGTCGATGCCTACAAGGTCTCCAGGACCTTTCTAAAATTAGGTTAGGCAATTGTTTTGAACTTGAATTACATGAGCAAACTAACGTGGTCGGTGCCGAGAAGAGTATTGCGTTAGTTGCGAGGTTCCAAGAAGAAGAAGCCCGCAAAGCAAGCCACCCCGAAGGAAGAAGACGAGTCCGAATCGGAAGTAGACTCGAAATAGAATCCGAACTAGTCAATCTAGTTCGAAGATGATCAAGAGGCACGACCAACAACTCAAGGTAAGCCTAAACCTAATTCAAATACTTCTAATTTTAGATGCTATGAGTGCAAGGTTGGTCACATCAAGTCCGAGTGCCCAAAGCTAAAGAATAACGCATCAAAGACCAAGAAAGCGCTAAACGCTACTTGGGAGGAGTTGTCGGAGGAAGAAGACGATATCCAAGCTCTAATGGCCAAGCGAGCACGACTCGAAACCAAGAAGAGTCCGAGTCCGAATCCGATGATGAGCTTCCATTCAAGACAAGCCACGGATCCGTGATCCGGTTCAAAAGAATCATTAAGGGTAAGTCGGTCGTTACTTAATACTTTGTATGGTGCAATTAAATTTTTAAATAAGAAACTAGCTAAGTCCGAGTCCAAGGTCGAGACCCTAATTGAGGAGGTTAACCTTCTCAAACATGAGGTCTCCTAACCTCTTCGACTACTCGTATTCAAGAGGAGGACTCAACTCAAGTTGAAAAGCTTGAAGTTGAGAACTCGCTTTTGAAAACACAAGTCAAGACCTTAGGAACACGTTGGAAAGGTTCACTTTGGGATCCAAGGGACTTGACCTCTTACTTGGATCACAAAGGGCCGTGTACAACAAGGCGGACTCGGGTTTAACTCAAATACAACCAATAAGTCATATATGTCTATAGTAAACCAACATAAGAAAAATGTCCAAGCATGGGTCCCTAAGACCACTTTGATTTCAACTTTAGGATCTAACATGTATTGGGTTCCCAAGGACCAAATTCACTATGTGAATAGACCCACTCGATTCAATGGTCCAGGGGGAGCCAATACAAAATGTATTTTTGTTAAGTCTTAGAAATTGCATGCTTAGTTTTTCCTTTATTTTAGAATGGTTAGATAGGACTCATAACCAACTAAAATCCTGCGAAAAGATTGAGCCTCGGGGAGCCTCTTTTCAAAAATAAACCAACTAAAATCCTATGAAAAGATTGAGCCTCGGGGAGCCTCTTTTCAAAAATAACTAGTTAGACCAAGACGTAGTCTCAAGTAAGTCGAGTTATCAATTTCTTGAAATTAGCTTTGTCTAAGGAAGTGGTCGTTGTTCCGATCAAAGAAGGCCTCTGTGCCTCGCCACGACTAATCTCTTGAAAAGATTACTTGATGAGCTTAGACTAAATCCGAATCTAACCTAATGTTGGTTAAAATTAATCAAGTAAAATTGAAAGTCATCTCACAGTAACACATAGGAATAACATGTTTTGATCATGTAGATATTGGTGAGATGATTTAGGTTTAAAAACTTACAAACAACCCTTTAGTAATTCCATTGATCCTACACTCTTAGAGTCGAAGAAACCATTAATATAGTTTTCGACGAAGGACACGAACCCGTTCAATCCTTAACAAAACCAACTAGCAAATCAACTTATAGCGAACCCGACTCTGATCTTGAACTTGAATCTCGTCCTAACCCAAGTCATCCTATCGACCAAGTGATAGATGACTCTAACCCAAGTCAAACTAGAACTCACCCAAGTCATCCTATCGACCAAGTGATAGATGACCCTAACCCGAGTAACACTAAGACTCAAACAAATCATCCTATCAATCAAGTTATAGGTGATCCAAATTTAGGGGTTCGAACTAGAGCTTCATATCGAAACCTTAGTCAAATCTCGTTAATTTCCAAAATCGAACCCAAAATCGAAACCTTAGTCAAAGGGTTTAGTCAAGTCGAAGGTTTAGATTACGATGAGACCTACGCCCCCGTAGCCAGACTAGAGTCCATCCGAATGTTGTTAGCATATGCTGCACATCGAGGTTTTAAATTGTTTCAAATGGATGTCAAGTCAGCATTTTTGAATGGATACATTAAGGAAGAAGTTTACGTCAGTCAACCTCCCGGATTCGAAAATCTAGATAAACCTGACCATGTCCTTAGACTTAAGAAAGCCCTATATGGACTCAAACAAGCCCCAAGAGCTTGGTACGAAAGGCTTTCGATCTATCTTAAGTCCAAAGGATTCAACCAAGGTTTAGTCGACCCAACCTTATTCGTTAAAACCGTAGGAAAAGAAATCTTTATAGCCCAAATCTATGTAGATGATATAATTTTTGGAACTACCAACTCGATCCTGCTAAACGAATTCATCTCACTTATGGAAAGTGAATTTGAAATGAATTTAGTGGGAGAGTTAAGTTTTTTCTTAGGTTTACAAATTAAACAAACTAAAGATGGAATATATTTACATCAACAAAAATATACTAAGGACTTAATAAATCGATTTGGAATGCAAGATGCTAAAATAATCAATACACCTATGGCAACTAATGTTAATATAAGCGAAGATGTAGAAGGAAAACCCGTTGACCTAAAATACTATAGGAGCGCAATAGGAAGTCTCCTATACTTAACGCCGAGCCGAGGCATTTTATTCGCGGTAAGTATGTGCGCAAGGTTACAAACCTGTGCCAAGGAGTCTCACCTAACCCTAGTCAGCGTATCCTTAGATATCTAAAGGGCACGCTAAGCGTGAGGTATTTGGTACCCTAGATCTACCGAGTTTAATCTAATCGGCTACTCCGACTACTATGCCGGTAGTAAACTCGATAGAAAAGCACGCAGTGGTTGTTGTCAAATCCTCGGCTCGAGTCTAGTAAGTTAGTGCGAGGAAGCGACGTGCGTTGCCTTATCTACCACCGGCGAATGGGTGAGTGTGTCTCTCGACTCACTGTGGATGAAGCACACTCTCCAAGACTTTAGCTTAATCTTTAACAACATTAAAACCTACATAGATAACATTAGTTCAATTAACTTAACTAAAAATCCAATATGTCATTCTAGGACAAAACATATAGAAGTTAAACACCACTTCATTAGGGAACATGTAACTAATGGAACTATACAACTAGAGTATGTTGAGTCCAAATCAAACCTAGCGGACATCTTCACCAAACCACTACCCGGCGAATTTAGTTTATTAAGACAAGTTAGGTATGTGCGTAATAGAGTAGGATTTAAATTTTTCTATATATGTACTCTACTTTTGCTTCTTTTTATGAAATTAGCCTAAGTCTTACCTTAGAAATCATATACCTATAGATTTAAGGAGCCAACACATCTCACAACACATAGGACTAATGTGTTTGTGTACTTAGCCAATGACAGGCGTGAGATGTTAGGACCTTACTCACAGTTCCGGATGTAGATTGATTGCATCGACATGAACCATGGAGTATAATTATTTAAAATTAATCAACTCCTTCAAGACTTATTGATCATTCTATATCAATCAAGTCCAAGGAGTTATACATTTTAGATGAACATATTTTCAAGCTTATTATTATTTAAAAAAAATATATTTATATTGGGAACTTGCTTGGACTTACAAACCCTAAAATATATTTACAAACTTTTTGAGTTAAGGCAAAAGGGGAGAAAGTCACAAAAGTAAGGAAGAAAGTAAACAAAATTATTACCTTTTATATTAAGTAATTCCGTTTACTTAAGCAACTATTAAGGGAGTAAAATTATTTTCAAGAACTCACCTTGGTCAAGGGGAGGTTACCTCAAAGGAGAACTTGAAACAATAATATTTCTCACTCATGCTTAATCTTTATGCTAGCTCACTCTGCTAATCTTTATGCTAGCTCATTCATACTTAATCATTATGCTAGCTCATTCATATTTAATCATTATGCTAGCTCATTCATATTTAATCTTTATGCTAGCTCATTCATATTTAATCTTTATGCTAGCTCATTCATGCTTAATCATTATGCTAGCTTCTTTATATGTAATTTTTCCTTAACTTTTGGGTTTGCCATGAATCAAAGGAGATTGTTGGTGCATGGGCACCAAAGTCGAACCGTATTTTGATTATGGCAAAAGGCTCAATAGTTAAGGGTATATTTGTTATCTTACGAGCTCAATTAAGTGTGCGAAATGCTAAAGTTGAGCGGAAGGTCTGCGACACCGGTGGGAACCAGGGTGGTCGAACGCGAGGACTTGGAGGAAGCCGAGGTACTCGGGTGAAGACCGAGCGAGGCTACAAGGTAAGCTCGTGTGAAAGCGAAGCAAGGTCGTTAGCGTAGATCAGGCCCAATACCTCCAATGGAAGGTCTAGGTCGAGATCGGATGGTTAGAACCATCGTACTTTATATTTTAAGCTAACTTGTATCTGTGATCCAAAACCCTTTGACTACAGTCAAGCTGCTAGTCAAGTTCCACTCGAGAAGAGCTCGAATTTCAAGGGGTGAATTTGGACTTGACTCGTGTTTTGGTACAAAGGGTGATGTGGCATCAAGGTGGACATCCAAACCATCACCAAGCTTCCTTGTGGTGGGCCCAAAATAAGGTGAGTTGGCACAAGATGGTTGGCTCCCATGATGTGGCACAAGTTGAATGGCTCCAACAAGTTGGCGCCCAAGGAGGTTGGAGGTGGCACAAGGTGGTTGGATGAAACACCTCATCCTCAAGTTGGTGCCCAAGGAGGTTGGAGGTGGCACAAGGTGGTTGGATGAAACACCTCATCCTCAAGTTGGCGCCCAAGGAGGTTGGAGGTGGCACAAGGTGGTTGGATGAAACACCTCATCCTTGAGTTGGCGCACAAGGAGGTTGGAGGTGGCACAAGGTGGTTGGATGAAACACCTCATCCTTGAGTTGGCGCACAAGGAGGTTGGAGGTGGCACAAGGTGGTTGGATGAAACACCTCATCCTTGAGTTGAGGATGTGGATGAACAAGTCTTGGGGGATAAGAACCTCACCTTGGACACTACCTATGTCTAAATTCATAGATCAATATCCATAAATAGACATGTTCAAGCCAAGCAAATAACAAGAATTCAAGAGCTCTCAACACGCCGTCGTAACGCCGCTACTACTACTCACATTTGCTACGACGAAGTGCCGCCGACAACGAAAGCTACATCTTCTACTTATAAGAGTTGTCGGTATATTTATTTAAGTTCTACTTCTTTAAATTGTCTTTGTGCTTTAATCGTAACAAGGAAAGGGGGAGTGTCTCTTTGCCTTGATTTCTTTTTGTAATCGTTGCTCCTACCTCCAACGAGGAGGAGTGGTTTTAGTGAATTGCCCTCCGTACGTGATCAAGGATCACTAGGGCCGTGGATTAGCAATCGAAAGATTGTGAACCACGTAAAAATATCTTGTCTACTTTATATTTCCGCTGTGCACTCTCTACTTGCTTTTTACTTATTGCAAAAGTTTTTTAACGACATCGTATCGCTATTCACCCCCCCCCTCTAGCGACACTTTCGATCCAACAGTGAGTACCTCTTGGGAGAGTTTAGGAACTACTTATCAGAGGCTGGGATTCAATCCCAATTGTCTGCACTTGGCACACCACAACATAACGGTGTAGTAGAGCGAAGGAATAGGACTCTTATGGAGATGGTTAGATCGATGATGAGTTATTCTGAGTTGCCGAATTCATTCTGGGGATATGCTCAAGATACGACAGTATACATTCTGATCTTGGTTCCATCAGTGCCTACTACTCCAATAGAATTGTGGACTGGGAAAAAGCCTAGTTTAAGACATATTCAGATATGGGGAGTCCAGCACATCTGCTGAAGGAAGAAGCTGGTAAGTTGGAACCTCGTACAGAAGTATGCATGTTCGTTGGCTATCCTAGAGGAACGAAGGGTAGTCTATTTTATAGTTCTAGAGATCAAAGGGTGATCGTTAGCACGAACGCCAGATTTCTAGAGGAAGACTATATGATGAGCCACAAGCCCAAGAGTAAAATTATTATGGAGGAATTAAAAGGGGAAGTCTCTTCTTTAGTACCACTGGTACAAGAGGATATACCACATGTCAGTGCATCGCGTGTCACAGAGGATACACAGGTGATACCTCATCATAGTGGGAAGGTTGTGAGACAGCCTAATAGATTCATGTTCTTGGGAGAATCTTCTGATTTGGTCCCTGGTGATCATGAACCTTATCCCTGGAAATATGACGAGGCAATCCAAGATAAAGATGCAGTATCTTGGCATAGTGCAATGAACGCTGAGATTGAATCTATGGATTCAAATCAGGTCTGGGAGCTAGTAGAACCACCCGATGATGTAAAAACCATTGGATGCAAGTTGATCTACAAGAGAAAGAGAGGAATAGATGGGAAGGTTGAGGCCTTCAAAGCGAGGCTTATTACGATGGGGTATACTCAGAAAGAGGGTATCGATTATGAGGAGACCTTTTCGCCAGTAGCCATGCTTAAGTCTATCCGGATTCTCTTATGCATAGCAGCTCATATGGATTATGAGGTGTGGCAGATGGATGTCAAGACAGCTTTCCTTAATGGAAGTCTTGAGGAAAACATCTATATGAAGAAACTAGAGGAATTCATTGCTAAGGGCAAAGAGTATCTTGTATGTAAGCTTAATCGGTCCATTTATAGATTGAAGCAAGCTTCGATGTCTTAGAACATCCGCTTTGATGAGGTAATCCAGTCTTATGGATTTATTCAAAGTCTGGATGAGTCTTGTGTATACAAGAGCTGTGACAGAAACGTAGTGATATTTCTTGTACTATACGTAGATGACATTTTGTTAATTGACAACAATATCAAGGTGTTAACGGACGTAAGGGTATGGTTGTCCAAATAGTTTGATATGAAGGACTTGGGAGAGGTGAGATACATCCTTGGGATCAAGGTTATAAGGGATCGCAAGAAAAGGATGTTGTGCGTATCTCAAGCTTCATACATAGACACGATTATGGAGCGTTTTAGCATGCAAAACTCCAAGAAGGGTTTTCTACCTTTCAGGCATGGAGTTCCTTTATCTATGGAGTTGTGTCCAAGATCATCTGAGGAGATAGAGGAGATGAAGGCGGTTCCTTATGCTTCGACAATAGGAAGCCTCATGTATGCGATGCTCTGTACGAGACGAGATATCGGCTTTGCCGTGGGCATGGTCAGCAGATATTAGAGTAATATAGAATAGGGACATTGGACTATGGTAAAGCATATATTGAAGTACCTGAGAAGGACTAGGGATTATATACTGGTTTACTGGGCAGACCAATTACTCCCTGTGGGTTACACGGATTCCAACTTCCAACCTGATAGGGATAACAGTAAGTCTACCTCAGGTTTTGTGTTTACTTTAGGAGATGGAACCATTGTATGGAGGAGTGTCAAGCAGAAATGCTTGGCGGACTCCACCATGGAAGTTGAGTATGTGGCAGCCTCTTAGGCGGCCAAAGAAGCTGTCTCAGGAACTTCCTGATGGACTTGGATGTGATTCCTGGTTTGCCCAGAACTATCACAATTTATTGTGATAATAGTGGTGCAGTTGGAAACTCGAAGGAACCACGAGCCCATAAGGCTAGTAAACACATAGAGCGCAAGTACCACATTATACGAGAAATCGTAAAGAGAGAAGAAGTTGTTGTGGCCAAGATTGCATCAGAGGATAACCTGGCAGATCCTTTCACTAAGGCCCTTCCGACGAGAGCTTTTGATAGGCATGTGGAGGGAATGGAGATCAGATGTATGGGACTTTGAGGACAACATATTCTTTTAGTATAAATGGGAGATTGTAGGGATGTATACTGAAAAGTCTACTTTTTGTATGAACATCTTTATTTCGAAATAAGAATCACAAGATCATTGTTTGCATATTTTTATGGTTATGCATATTGCCTAATACATTACATTGTAGATAATATGGTGTGTGGTGTCACACGGGAGATCATTTTATCGGCTCCTTGTAAAGTATAAGTAAAGGCTCACAACCGAGATGACTTTGGACAAACCATCGGAATGGTTGTAGTGTGATTTGGTATTGGTTTGTCTTGACCATAGAATCACACTAGTGCACCTTGTGTGTATTGAGCAGGACCAACTTAGAGGTGATTCAATTTATTGCTGACTACATAATCGAATCGGACCTCAGATATTATTTAGTACATGCTCTTAATACCGATATAATAACAGACACATATACTTAGTACTAATCTCTTTGATTTACCCATGGGCGAGATTTATAGAATAAATCGAAAGGCTCGGTAAGTTGGGAGATGATATTATTTATATGGTGTGTCGTTGATTATAGGAGGAAACTGTGTCCTATATATTAGGATGATGATGTCCCCTTGAGGAGCTCATAAGGTTCATCATGTAAACCCTGCAGGTGGACTTGGTCCGGCATGATGAAAAGGTTGAGTGGTACTACTCAAGGAGTTAAATGTTGATTAATTAATGGTCAGTAAATTAATTAATTGACGAACATTCGAGATCTTAAACACGGGGAGAAAATATACAAATAATATATGGAGCCTATATTATCATATGGGGTTGGTGAGGTAGATCAATGATGATCCTTTAGTGGATTGGATCATCGTTAGTGGATCGGACTTTATGTGGGCTTGATCCATGGGTGGCCAAGATCCAACTCCTCCTCATGGTCCAGAATGTAGCCTATTAACACCTCATGAAGCTTAGATCCAAAGGATAGAAACAAAACTCTAGATCCATAGGTAGAGATTAAATCTCTAGATCCGACAGTTGAGATTAAATCTCTAGATCCGACGGTTGAGATTAAATCTCTAGAACCAATGGTGGAGATTAATCCAAGGCATAAACCCAACTCTATAAATAAGGCTTATTGGCTTGGACGACAACTAATGGATGAGGGGATTAGTGTTTGTCCCTTGGGCGGCAACCAATCCTTATTAGATTAGGATTGGGAGTGGTGGCTAGGGTTAGGGTTTTGGGGATTAGAGTGGGCGGCAACAACGAGTTCCTTCTTCTTCCTAAGGTTGGCCGGCCCCTATTCTTCTACTCTCTACCTTGGCATGAGCTCATCCTATTCTTCTTCCCCTGTTCCATGGCCGACAATAAGGAAAGCTAGGATTAGGGTTTGGAAGCTTAGGGTTTAGGAGGCTTGGGTGGCCCCAAATAAGGAAGTAGTTTGGTTTCTTCTTCCTATCCTTTGGTGGTCGGCTCCCACAGCCCTATCCCACCCCTTGGACGGCATCCAAAGACCCCTTCTCCTTCTCCTTAGGTGGTGGAAACAAGATATAGGGTTTTTCCTTGGTGTCTTGGCCGGTTTCCACCATTATCTCTTTCTCCTTGTTGGCCGGCGGTAAGCATTTCTTTTGTTGCTTGTTGGTTGGCTATAGGAAGGAGATGAGCCTTGTTTCTATTCTTCCTCTTGCTTTGGATGAGCAAGGAAGGAAGATTTGGGATCTTGGAGCTTCGACTTTGTAGGTTTTGCTCCTTGTCCCCGGAAGCTCTCCTACTAATTGTAGGGGTTTCCCTTATCGAGTCCGTGAGGGGAAACTTCACTTCCCACTACACCTCGGTAGCTTCCTTCATGGCGATCCCTTCTATCTCCCCGGATTAAAAATTTAATCGTAGACAAAAGGGATTGCCAAAGCAACCAAGCCATCGTCGTGCTATTTGTTTAGAGAGGTCACTTGAACAAACTAGTTGTTCAAGCGACCATCCTCTATTCTACGAGTAGCCGCGGAATAGACGATGTCCGGATCGCTAGTTTTTGTGTTGATGCTCAAGATCCAAGTATTATTTAGCCATATACAAATTTATATCATGCTCATAAATGAAAAAAAAATACAAACATGTAACATATAAAATTAGAGAATCGATATACCTCTCGATCTTCTAATGTATGTCCTTCCTCCTTTCGAATGTCGTGTGGGCGACGCTCTACCAAAAGTTGAAGCTCCTAGATCGCACATCTTCCTTCCTTGCTCATCCAAAGCAAGAGGAAGAATAGAAACAAGACTCATCTCCTTCCTATGGCCAACCAACAAGCAACAAAAGAAATGCTTGCCACCGGCCAACAAGGAGAAGGAGATAATGGTGAAGAAAACCAAGACATCAAGGGAAACCCCAAAGTCTTGTTTCCACCACCCAAGGAGAAGGAGAAGGTGTCTTTGGATGCTGCCCTAGGGATGGAAAAGGATGATATTGGCGCCGACCACCAAATCATGAAGAAGAAAGGAAGAATCTTTCCTTATTTGGTGCCACCCAAACCTCCCAAACCCTAAGCCTCCAAACCCTAATCCAAGCTCACCTTGTGCCCGGCCATGGAAGTGAAAAAGAAGATTAGGATGAGCTCAAGCCAAGGTAAAGAGGAGAACCATAGTGGCCGGCCAACCCTTAGGAAGAAGAAGAACAACCTCCAATGTAGCCTCCCACTCTTTTCTCCAAAAACCTACCGACCCAAACCCTAATCCTAACTCACCTTATTTCCGGCCACGGAAGAGGGGAAGAAGAATAGGATGAGCTCAAGCTAAGGTAGAGAAGAGAAGCATAGTGGCCGGCCAACCCAAGGAAGAAGAAGGAAAAACCTTCAATGTTGCCGCCCACCCTTGCTCCCAAAACCCTAGCCACCAAACCCAATCCTAAACCAACTAGAATTCCTAGCCACCAAAGGAAGCAAACCCTAATCCCTTCTTTCATTGTGTTCTGCACGCCAACCACCCAAAGCCCTCTTTTTATAGAGTTAGGGATAAGTCATGAATCAATCTCCTCCATTGGTTCTAGGGATTTAATCTCAACCGTCAGATCTAGAGATTTAATCTCAACCGTCGGATCTTAGAGATTTAATCTCTACCAATGGATCTTAGAGTTTTGTTTCTATCCATTGGATCTAAGCATCATGAGGTGTTAATAGGCTACATTAGGGACCATGAGGAGGAGTTGGGTCTTGGCCACCCATGGATCAAGCCCACATAAAGTCCGATCCACTAATCATGATCCAATCCACTAATGGTTCATCATTGATCTACCTCACCAACCCCCATATGATAATATGGGCTCCATATATTATTTGTACATTTTCTCCCCATGTTTAAGATCTCGAATGTCCGTCGATTAATTAATTTATTGACCATTAATTAATCGACATCTAACTCCATGAGTAGTACCACTCAACCTTTTCATCATGCCGAACCAAGTCCACCTGCAGGGTTTACATGATGAACCTTATGAGCTCCTCAAGGGGACATCATCATCCTAATATATAGGACACGGTTTCCTCCTATAATCAACGGCACACCATATAAATAATATCATCTCCCAACTTACCGAGCCTATTGATTTAATCTATAAATCTCGTCCATTGGTAAATCAAAGAGAAGAGTACTAAGTATATGTGCCCGTTATTATATCGGGATTAAGAGCATGTACTAAATAATATCTGAGGTCCAATTTGATTATGTAGTCAGCAATAAATCGAATCACCTCTATGTCGGTCATGCTCAATACACACAAAGTGCACTAGTGTGATTCTATGGTCAAGACAAACTGTTAGTAATATATGAGAGATGTCCTAAGGCAATCGCCTTATGTATGAACCATTTATATGATAAATGAAGATTCACTATTTGAGTATACATGTTTTATGTATTTGATTGGATCTTAAACTCATTTACTGAATGTCACGATACGATTCACGGCATGAGAGAATTTGTGATTGGATCACAACTAGTGAGTATCTCTACATGTGTAATTGTGATGTATCGGAATTATCCTAGTCGATGAATTGATGGATGCGGACACCATCAATTACATTGAGACTAGCACGAGGTATACTCCTTGGTGTATCAAGCGGTGATTCTCATTGGCTAGAGACATAGTGATGTCGGAGTTAATCGTGGATGCTAGTTATGGTAACTAGTTCATTGGAGTGACCAGCCGTAAGACTTCATATGGTTCTCTGCATATATAGATATGTCAATGAAGTTCTTACTGTGGCTTAAGTGCGATGTTCCTTTGACTTGCTGTATTCAAGTCATCTTGATCATGGAGACTTATGCTTTGACATCTTAAGCAAACATCTCTAAGGAGATGTGGACCCGGGATGATTGGGTATAAGTCGAAGTGATCGAAGGTGTTTGAATAGCCTATAAAGGATTCACCACTCCTTGCGAGGAGTTGTATACCCATGGCCTCTCGTCGGATTATTACTAAAGTCTTTGGCCAAAGCATTACATGTTTAGAGTAAGGTACTCTTCGATACATGTGGAGTAACTAGAATCCGTAGGACGAGGAAATGATACTTGGGCTAGGTGTGGCGTAGTCGACCTAGTGAGGATTGACACAATAGACCATGTCTGAACCAAGTGGGTATAAGATGAGTGAAGGGAATGGGGCACGATTCATTATTCTCTTGAAGGGTTTGAAATAGTTACGGATCAACCGTTGATCTTTTGGTTAATTGGGGATCATGATGTACTACTAGGTGCCACTCATGATCGTTCTATAATTAATGGTTAATTATAGGCGGCCAGCATAAGCGAGAACCTATTTGGTCACACGCTGAGTGTAATCCAAAGGATTTAAAGCGAGCTTGAGAATGGGATTCTCGAGAGAAACTATGTTTGGTTGGACCAAACATAAAGCGAGCATGAAATTGTTTGATCGCAATGGAGGCGTGGATGGGCGTGTCTTATGAAGACATAATGGATGGACCAAAATGGTTTGGTTCTAATCCAATGGATAAGAATAAACCAAAGGGTTTGGTTTATTTTAAGCGAATGAACCAAAAGTTGGTTAGGTTCGTTTTAACTTAAAATAAACCATCATGGTTTGGTTTATTTTAACTTATCTTAATGGAGGCGGGTTAACGGGCTTTATGGATATGATCCATTAACCATTAAGAGAATTAGTTCTCTATAAAAGTGGGCTTAAGGGATTGTTAAACCTAATCCAAAATCAAAACCCTAGCCTCCAAGGAGTTGCCGCCCAACCTGGTTGTACCGCCCAACCTCCTTGCCGCCCAGCTTGATTGTGCTGCCGTCTAGCTCCTTGCGGCGACCAAGCTTCAGCCGGTGAACCTCGGCGACCCTCGGTGATCTCCTATAGGTTTTGGCATCAAGGTGAGGCTTTTCTCTCCTTGTTTTGGCGGCGCCTACTCCTCCACCAAGCTGTCCAGTTTTCTGGACAGCTTCTCCTCCTCGTCGGGCGTCGTTTGGGCGGCGGTTGAGTGCTCCGACAGCGGCTAACATACGGGGATTTGATCTCCGGTAATCCTCTGAGTGGAGGGGCGAAGGATTCGTCAAGCGGTTGTGAATACCTCTCGGAGAAGCGAGTTTGAGAACTTCGTTTTGGATCCGAATTTGGATTCGGATCGTGATCATCTCGATCACGTCGTCTTCAACACGAGGCTAGTAACCCGTGCGAAGAGCGAAGCTCGTGACTTAGCGAAGTCATCGAGGAGCTCGGCGTGGATACAGATAGAGACGATTCTTACGAGGATCGTTCCGGTTGATGCCGTTCCCGCTACACGTCATACGGAAGGTATAACGTAGTTTAATTTCCTTTTATTGCAATTTTAAATTTACGGTTATGTCTACACTTGTTGTAATAGCATGCGTGTGTTGTGTGTGTTGTAATAAATAGGAGTATTTATTATTTTTATTGCTTCATTGTGTTCATGTTCTGAAACATGATCGAACACACACCTTGTGATCTTAGGAAACCCAGGATGGTATCGAGCCCGGGTTGTGTTTTGACATAATCGTAAAATGGTTTCGATAGTCATAATGTATTTCTGGAAATTTTCTAATTTTGGAAATTTAGAAGTATTTATGGAAATTTTCAATTTTGGAAAGTCTAGAAGTATTATGGAAATCTTCCACTTTTGGAAAGTTGGAAGTATTTATGGAAATTGATATTTTCCATAAATAAAATATTTGATTAGATTCTGGAAATTTGTTTCCTAATTTAATCATGATTTGATTTAAATCAAATCTTAAAATATTTTATTTCCATAAGTAGTTTTAATGATTTAGGAAATTGGTTTCCTAAATAGATTTTCCTTAATCAAATAATTCCATGAATAAAATATGTGATTAGATTTGGAAATTTGTTTCCTAATTTAATTATGATTTGATTTGGAGAATCAAATCTTAAACATATTTTATTTCCATAAATAGTTATGACATATAAGGAAATATATACATGACATAATTGTATGCCATGTAATTGCATTAGATGCATAACATTATGTCATGCGTGTTGTGACATGTAGATGTATGCCATGTATGCCATGCCATGTAGATAATAGTTATTTGCATGCAAAGAGGATGAGACATAAAAACCCTAACTCAATATTAAAGCCTACACCTTCCATTAATATGGTTAGAACCAGAGTTCTGTTTCTTGTTTGGGTTGTTGGACTCACTCCAAGCCCGGCTCGAACCTGAACATGTTCAAATCATTGGAATAGTTTAACTCTAATATGGTAAGAGTCAGAGGTCAATCGTTAGTTTGGGTTGTTGGACTCACTCCAAGCCTGGCTAATTGGTTGAATGCGCTCTAACCATATTAAAACTATTTCGCGATTAATGGGTCGGCTTTAACTTGGAGCATCGATTTGTTGGACTCACTCCAAGGTCGATGTGAAGAGAGGTGAAGTTGGGTGCTATGCATATGATGCATACTTGTTAATGTGTTAACAACCCAATGTATGTGTAAACATTCAATTAGTTGATAGCACATTGTGATAGTTACATATACATGATATGTAATCGGTATACTTGATACCCACCATCATAGCTAAGAATGGCTTGTTAGACTCACTCCAAGGTTGTTCTTATCTATGATGGATATCAGCCCATTCGGAGATGGACCTATGATCTCCCGAAGTGATTTTAAGGGTTTTTGAAATTCAAAAAATGAATGGGATTTATAAATGTATATTGATGCATTTTAAAATCATCTTTCTCATATATGCTCGTTTGTATTTCTAAGTTAATATATTGATCATGATGTGTTTGAATTTGCGTTCCATTTTGGATTCAAATAAATTGACTGGGCCGAGCTTCATGGACTAGCTTAGAAGCTTGAGAATTGTTCTCAAGGTTGAAAAGCTTGCAAATGTCCTCAGCGCCTCTTCCCCATCCTAGTGACGATGCAACTCTGGACCAATTGTTGGCCTATCGAAACATGTGAGTGATTACGAACAAATGAGTTGCATCATGCTAGCCACGATGGAACCCAAGCTACGAAAGCAGCATGAGCATATGGATGCTCATATCGTAGTCCTTCATCTTTGTGAGTTGGTTGATGAGCAAGTGAGATTCGAAAGGTTTGAAGTCTCAAAGCTCCTCTTCACCTCTGAGATGCTAGGAGGTTCATCTGTAGTCTTGCTCGATATCTTTGAAGGCTGTGGAGTCTTGAGAAGCATGGCGAGGGGGGCAGTCTTTGATAGTTGATTCCTCGAAGAAAGGTTCTAAGAGGAAGTCAAAGGAACAGAGAAGGGAAAAGAGAAGGGCTAAGAAGGTAGAACTAGCACAAAGGAAACTTGCCATCATTATGGCAGAGAGCCATTCTGTGAAGAAAGTGCAAGATTTATCTTGAGTTCGTGAAGAAGGATAAGGCATCGGATGCCCCATCTTCTTCAGAAATCTTCTTTATTGATTGTCATTCTATTTCCTCAGACACTTGGGTATTTGATACTGGGTGTGGCTCACATATATGTAATGACATACATGGGCTAAGGAATAGAAGAAGACTCGTCGAGGAGAGTCAAATTTACGTGTTGGGAATGGAGCAAGGTTCTTTGCACTCGCCATCGGAGCGTATTTGTTGGAACTCCTGTAGGACTTGTCTTAGAAGCCGGACAATTGCTTTTATGTTCCTTCGTTGATAAAGAACATCATTTCTATTTCTTGTTTAAATAGAAATGGGTACCATTTGACTTTAGTAACAATTGTTGTTACATAACTTTGAATGGAGTTCTTTATGGGATTTGGAACTTTAAGCAATGGTGTTTATCGTTGGGCGTATCGGTGACATTTTCAATGCTCGAGCAACACGCATGCTCGAAAGGATAATCAAATAGACTCCTATATGTGGCATTGTCGTCTTGGCCATATAAGCAAGAAATGCATGTCCGAATTACACCAATGTGCAATTCTGGAATCGTTTGAATTGGATTCATACGATACATGCGAATCATGCTTAAAAGGCAAGATGACTAAGTTACCTTTTACTGGAAAGGGTGAACGAGTGGGAGAGTTACTAGGTCTAATACATATTGATGTATGTGGACCTATGTCAACTCAAGCATTAGGAGGCTATAGCTACTTCATTACCTTCACCGATGATCACTCACGGTTTGGGTATGTGTTCTTGATGAAACACAAGTCTGAAGCCTTTGAAAGGTTCAAAGAATTCAGATATGAAGTAGAGAAACAACATGACAAGAGTATTAAAATACTTCGATCGGATCGAGGTGGTGAATACTTAAGTCAAGAGTTTCTTGATTATCTAAGAGACAATGGTATATTGTCTCAATGGACTCCGCCCTATACACCACAGCATAATGGTGTATCTGAGAGGCGTAACCGGACCTTGTTGGACATGGTCAGGTCAATGATGAATCATGCGACTCTTCCCAATTCCTTTTGGGGCTATGCACTTCAGACAGTTGTTTACTTGTTAAACAGAATGCCTACCAAGGTAGTCTCAACTACTCCATATGAGATATGGAATGGTAAGAAACCTCATGTATCTTACTTGAAGATATGGGGTTATCCTGCTTACGTGAAGCGGACTGTATCAGACAAATTGGATGCTAAGTTTGATAAATCTCTATTTATTGGATACCCTAAGGAAACAAGGGGTTACCAATTCTATCATCCTGTGGAACAAAAGGTGTTTGTTTCAAGGCATGCTGTGTTTCTAGAGAAAGAGTTTCTCTTGCAAGAAAACAGTGGGAGTGTCGTCGAGCTTGAGGAGGCTCGAGAGACTCAAATAGACATTGATGAGATACAGTGAAGCACAAGCGGTGACAACTCATAGTGATGAGCAATCAATTTGGACCTATTGTAACACCACATCTTCGTAGATCTGGTAGAACACGCAATATTCCTGAGAGATATGGATTTCTCGTAAGTGAATCGAATGACGTGTTACTCATTGATGATGAGGAGCCTACCAGTTATGAAGAAGTGCTGACAAGTTCAGAAAGGGATAAGTGGTTTGGTGCCATGAAGTCGGAAATGGATTCCATGTACGAAAACCAAGTTTGGAACTTGGTTGACCCACCTGAAGGCATAAAGCCTATAGGGTGCAAGTGGGTTTTCAAGAAGAAAACCGACATGGATGGTAATGTGATTACCTATAAGGCTAGATTGGTGGCGAAAGGATATCGTCAAAAGCAAGGTGTTGATTATGACGAAACCTATTCGCCTGTAGCTATGCTTAAATCCATTCGGATGCTCCTGGCCATAGCGGCTCATTATGATTATGAGATATGGAAGATGGATGTGAAAACAGCTTTCCTTAATGGAAACTTGCTCGAGGACGTGTATATGATACAGCCTGAGGGTTTCACATCGGTTGATAAAACCAAGGTATGCAAGTTGCGACGATCCATTTATGGATTGAAGCAAGCATCCAGGAGCTGGAATATCCGTTTTGATGAGACAATCAAAAGTTTGATTTCTCACAAAATCCAGACGAACCTTGTGTGTACAAGAAGGTTAGTGGGAGTGCAGTCGTGTTCCTAGTATTGTATGTCGATGACATATTACTTATAGGAAACGATGTGTCAATCTTACAGTCAGTTAAGGTTTAGTTATCCAAGACATTCTCCATGAAAGACCTGGGAGAAGCAACCTACATCCTTGGGATTAAGATCTATAGAGATAGATCGAAACGGTTGCTTGGTCTTTCGCAGTCTACATATATAGACCGAGTGCTAAAGAGGTTTAGCATGTCGGAATCCAAGAAATGTTATCTGCCCATCAGGCATGGGGTACACCTTTCGAAGTCTATGTGTCCGCGCACAGAAGACGAGAGGATTTGCATGAGTAAGATTCCCTATGCATCCGCAATAGGATCTATCATGTATGCTATGTTATGTACAAGGCCCGATGTATAAATGCGCTCTGAGTGTCACGAGCAGATACCAGTCCGATCCAGGAATGGATCATTGGGCGGCTGTTAAGACGATCCTTAAGTACTTGAGAAGAACTAAGGATGTGTTCCTAATATATGGAGAAGGGTACATGGTGATACGTGGGTATATGGATGCCAGCTCCAGACAGACAAGGATGATTCCATGTCTCAGTCTGAGTATGTATTCACCGAGAATGGAGGCGCAATAAGTTGGAAAGGTTCCAAGCTTGACACTATAGCGGATTCTGCCACTAAGGCAGAATACATTGCAGCTTTGGAAGCAGCAAAGGAAACGGTTTGGATCAAGTAGTTCATCTATGAACTTGATGTGGTCTCATCAATGATCCAAACATGTGCTTCGCCGCTATCATCTTATCAGAGAGATCATCAGTAGGAACGAAATACAAATCGAGAAAATTCCCACTGAAAGGAACTTAGCGGATCCCTTGACTAAAGCATTACCTCAAAGCAAGTTTGAGGGTCATGTTAGATACTATGGTATTGGATACCGTAGCGATTGGCATTAGGCCAAGTGGGAGTCTGTTAGTAATATATGAGAGATGTCCTAAGGCAATCGCCTTATGTATGAACCATTTATATGATAAATGAAGATTCACTATTTGAGTATACATGTTTTATGTATTTGATTGGATCTTAAACTCATTTACTGAATGTCCACGATACGATTCACAACATGAGAGAATTTGTGATTGGATCACAACTAGTGAGTATCTCTACATGTGTAATTGTGATGTATCGGAATTATCCCTAGTCGATGAATTGATGGATCTGGACACCATCAATTCTGTTGAGACTAGCACGAGGTATACTCCTTGGTGTATCCAAGCAGCTGATTCTCACTGGCTGGAGACATAGTGATGTCCGGAGTTAATCGTGGATGCTAGTTATGGTAACTAGTTCATTGGAGTGACCAGTAGTAAGACTTCATATGGTTCTCTGCATATATAGATATGTCAATGAAGTTCTTACTGTGGCTTAAGTGCGATGTTCCTTTGACTTGCGGTATTCAAGTCATCTTGATCATGGAGACTTATGCTTTGACATCTTAAGCAAACATTTCTAAGGAGATGTGGACCCGGGATGATTGGGTATAAGTCGAAGTGATCGAAGGTGTTTGAATAGCCTATAAAGGATTCACCACTCCTTGCGAGGAGATGTATACCCATGGCCTCTCGTCGGATTGTTACTAAAGTCTTTGGCCAAAGCATTACATGTTTAGAGTAAGGTACTCTTCGATACATGTGGAGTAACTAGAATCTGTAGGACGAGGAAATGATACTTGGGCTAGGTGTGACATAGTCAGCCTAGTGGGGATTGACACAATAGACCATGTCCTGAACCAAGTGGGTATAAGATGAGTGAAGGGAATGGGGCACGATTCATTCGAGCTGCTGAAGGGTTTCAGAAATAGTTCTGGATCAACCGTTGATCTTTTCGGTTAATTGGGGATCATGATGTACTACTAGGTGCCACTCATGATCGTTCTATAATTAATGGTTAATTATAGACGGCCAACATAAACCGAGAACCTATTTGGTCACACGCACAACGAGTGTAATCCAAAGGATTTAAAACGAGCTTGAGAATGGGATTCTCAGACCGAGAGAAACTATGTTTGGTTGGACCAAACATAAAGCGAGCATGAAATTGTTTCAGTCGCAATGGAAGCGTGGATGGGCAGTGTCTTATGAAGACATAATGGATGGACCAAAATGGTTTGGTTCTAATCCAATGGATAAGAATAAACCAAAGGGTTTGGTTTATTTTAAGCGAATGAACCAAAAGTTGGTTCGGTTCGTTTTAACTTAAAATAAACCATCATGGTTTGGTTTATTTTAACTTATCTTAATGGAGCGGGTTAACGGGCTTTATGGATATGATCCATTAACCATTAAGAGAATTAGTTCTCTATAAAAGTGGGCTTAAGGGATTGTTAAACCCTAATCCAAAATCAAAACCCTAGCCTCCAAGGAGTTGCCGCCCAACCTGGTTGTGCCGCCCAACCTCCTTGCCGCCCAGCTTGATTGTGCTGCCGTCTAGCTCCTTGCCGGCGACCAAGCTTCAGCCGGTGAACCTCCGGCGACCCTCCGGTGATCTCCTATAGGTTTGGCATCAAGGTGAGGCTTTTCTCTCCTTGTTTTGGCCGGCGCCTACTCCTCCACCAAGCTGTCAAGTTTTCTGGACAGCTTCTCCTCCTCTCGTCGGAGCGTCGTTTGGACGACGGTTAGTGCTCCGACAGCGGCTAACATACTGGGGATTTGATCTCCGGTAATCCTCTGAGGTGGAGGACGAAGGATTCGTCAAACGGTTGACGAATACCTCTCCGGAGAAGAGAGTTTTGAGAACTCGTTTTGGATCCGAATTTGGATTCGGATCGTGATCATCTCTCGATCACGTCGTCTTCAACACGAGGCTAGTAACCCGTACGAAGACGAAGCTCGTGACTTAGCGAAGTCATCCCGAGGAGCTCGGCGTGGATACGGATAGAGACGATTCTTACGAGGATCGTTCCGGTTGATGCCGTTCCCGCTACACGTCATACGGAAGGTATAACGTAGTTTAATTTCCTTTTATTGCAATTTTAATTTACGGTTATGTCTACACTTGTTGTAATAGCATGCGTGTGTTGTAATAAATAGGAGTATTTATTATTTTTATTGCTTCCGCTGTGTTCATGTTTACGAAACATGATCGAACACACACACGCCGCGGTGCCGGAAACCCAACACAAACCAATACCAAATCACACTACAACCATTCCGATGGTTTGTCAAAAGTCATCTCGGTTGTGAGCCTTTACATATACTTTTCAAGGAGCCGATAACATGATCTTCCGTGTGACACCACACACCATGTTATCTACAATGTAAAGTATTAGACAATATTGCATAACCATAAAAATATGCAAACAATGATCATGTGATTCTTATTTCAAAAATAAAGATATTTATAGAAAAGATAGACTTTTCAGTATACATCCCTACAATCTCCCACTTATACTAAAAGACTATGCTGTCCTCATACTGCCATACATCTGATTCTCCTTCCCTCCACATGCCTATCAAAGCTCTCGCTAGAACGACCTTAGTGAAAGGGTCTATCTGGTCATCCTCTGATGCAATCTAGACGACAACAACTTCTACTTCCATTACGATTTCTCATATCAGACGGTACTTGCGCTCTATGCATTTACTTATCTTATGGGCTCGTGGTTCCTTCGAGTTTGCAACTGCACCATTATTATCCCAATAAATTGTGATAGTTCTGGGCAAACCAGGAATCACATCCAAGTCCATCAGGAAGTTCCTGAGCCATACAACTTCTTTGGCTACCTCATAGGCTGCCACATACTCAGCTTCCATGGTGGAGTCAACCATGCATTTCTGTTGGACACTCCTCCATACAATGGCTCCACTTCCCAAAGTAAACACAAAACCTGAGGTAGACTTACTGTTATCCCTATCTGATTGGAAGTCGCAATCCATGCAACCCACAGGGAGTAATTGGTCTGCTCGGTAAACTATCATATAATCCCTAGCCCTTCTCAGGCACTACAATATATGCTTTACCGCAGTCCAATGTCCCTGTCCTGGATTACTCTGATATTTGCTAACCATGCTCACAGCAAAGCAGATATCAGGTCTCGTACATAGCATCACATACATGAGGCTTCCTACTGCCGAAGCATAAGGAACCACCTTCATCTCCTCTATCTCCTTAGATGATCTAGGCCACATCTCCTTAGATAAAGGAACTCCATGCCCGAAAGGTAGAAAATCCTTCTTGAAGTTCTGCATGCTAAAACAATCCAAAATTGTGTCTATGTATGAAGCTTGGAATAAGCACAATATCATTTTCCTGCGATCCCTTATAACCTTGATCCCAAGGATGTGTTCCGCTTCTCCCAAGTCCTTCATATCAAACTGGTTTGACAACCATACCCTTACGCCTGATAACACTTTGATATTGTTGCCAATCACCAAAATGTTATCTACGTATAGTAAAAGAAATACCACTACGTTTCCGTCACATCTCTTGTATACACAAGACTTATCCGGACTTTGAATAAATCCATAAGACTGGATTTTCCTCATCAAATCGGATGTCTCAAGACCTCGAAGCTTGCTTCAATCCATAAACGGATCGATTAAGCTTACATACATGACACTTTTTTTCCTTAGCAATGAATCTCTCTGGTTGCTTCATATAGATGTTTTCCTCAAGACTTCCATTAAGTAAAGCTATCTTGACATCCACCTGCCGCACCTCATAATCCATATGGGCTGCTATACATAAGAGCTCCCAGACCTGACTTGAATCCATAGATTCAATCTCAGTATTCATTGCACTTTGCCAAGATGTTGTATCTATATCTTGGATTGCCTCGTCGCATGTTTAGGGATCAGGTTCATGTTTGCCAGGGACCAAATCAGAAGATTCACCCAAGAACATGAATCTAAGAGGCTGTCTAACAACCCTCCCACTACGACGAGGTATCATCTGTGTATCCTCTGTGACATGTGGTGCAGTGACATGTGGTATATCCTCTTGTACCGGTGGTACTAAAGAAGTGACTTCCACTTTTAACTCCTCCAGAACAATTTTACTCTTGGGCTTGTGGCTTATCACATAGTCTCCCTCTAGAAATCTGGCGTTCGTGCTAACGATCACCCTCTGATCTCTAGGACTATAAAACAATCCACCCTTCATTCCTCTAGGATAGCCAATGAACAAGCACAATTCTGTACGAGGTTCCAACTTACCATCATCTGCCTTCAGTACATGTGCTGGACTCCCCCATATCCGAATATGTCTTAGACTAGGCTTTCGCCCGGTCCACAACTCTGTGGGAGTAGAAGGCACTGATTTAGATGGAACCATGTTCAGAATGTACACCACTGTATCGAGAGCATATCCCTAGAACGAATCTGGCAAGTCAGAACAACTCATCATTGATCTAACCATCTCCATAAGAGTCCTATTCCTTCGCTTTGCTACACTGTTCTGCTAGAGTGTGCCAGGTGCAGTCAATTGGGATTGAATCCCAACCTCTGATAAGTAGTTCCTAAACTCTCCCAAGAGGTTCTCTCCACCACGATCATATCGTAGTGTCATCCATATCATGAATAATCATCTATAAAAGAGATGAAATATTCAAGACCACCTCTTGCCTGGATAGTCATAGGACCACACAAATCAGAATGAACCATTTCTAACACATCTTTGGCTCTATACCCCTTGGCCCTAAAAAGGCCTCTTGGTCATCTTACCCTCCAAGCAAGATTCGTAGGTTGGGAGATCCTCCACTACTAATGAACCTAAAAGGTCCATCAGCTATCAACCTTTGAATTCTGCTTAGGTTAATGTGACCAAGCCTAAGAAGCCAAAGATATGTTTGGTTCATCTTCGAAGGTTCTTTTCTCTTTTTGGAATTAGAAGATGAGTTATTAACTTTAATTTTCATTGTGGGAGGCTTTGTATACAAATTTCCTTTCAATGTACCTGAACAGATATTCTCCCTATTCCTTTTTATAACAACTCTGTCATTAAAAGAAATAGAATATCCATCCATAATAATTTAGAAACTGAAACTAAATTCTTTCTAAATAAAGGTACATAAAGGGAATTTTCCATAACCTAATTTTTATTTTTCTGAAGAGATAAATAAAACTTCTCCCACTGCAATAGCCACCACCTTCATGGCATTGCCCAAATAAATGGTAATCTCCCTTTTAGCTAGTCATTGGGTTTCCTGAAACCCCTGCAAAGTGTTGCAGACATGATTAGTGGCTCCCGTATATACTCACCAGGTGCGGGTAGATATCACCGCTAATCATGTTTCAATGACTAGTCCAAAGGATATACTTTTGTTCTATTTTGGACTGGGACTGTCCTTCTTCCAATGTCCATCCTGCTTATAAGTAAAGTACTTGCCTTTCGGCTTCTTCACTCCTCCCTGAGATCCTCCCACCACCTTTGCTTCACCTTGTTTCTTCTTCTTCTTGCCTTTCAGCTTAGAAGAAACCTTTTTTGAGCAACCATGGTTTGAGGACACTCTTCGAAGAGTGCATACTTGTACTCCTTAGCAGATAAGACAATATCTAGATTCTTTTCCAATCAACATTATTTTGGTACAGTAAGTTTATTTCCTTTAGTATCATAGTAAGTGGACTGAAAGTCATTTTTGAAAATCCTAAGAATCACATAGATCATTACTGTAGATTTCAAAAAATTATTGATTCCTCAAACAATAAAATTTCAAAATCAACCAACACCTCTAAACACCGAGAATATCGCATGCCATGATCGTGTGGACGTATACGAATTCTACATTTGTAAGAGGAGGTTTTACTCATTAATTTTACTATCTTGTCAACCTAACTTTTTGACAAGTAAAATTAATAGTTGGTTTCTCTTCGACCCTACAAATAAAAGCAGTGACTCCGATGGGGAGGATACTTATATTTGCATCTAAGTGTTCACCATTACATAGTACTAAGGTAATTATCTCGGGTTATGTGCCTTACGATGAGCAAGTACACACGCTCCTTAATAATTACCTATAACCATATTCGACTCTGTGATCCACAAACAAACTCATCCGATGGAGAGGAAGGCACTCAGAGCCCACGCACAAGTTTGCTTGCATCACATGTCAAATCGTAATGGAGGCCGTGGGAATTTATAAAAATATCCCTCTCCCACTTAGTAATTTGAAAATGAGGAATTTTCTAGGCTATGACATGCATATCAAACAATAAGCAATAAATATGAAAAATAAATTATTTTCCAACTATTATGGCTTTTGTCTTCAATATGTCTCCCGTCGCACCGCCTTCTCATCCGCTCCTCCTACGCCATGTACAAGCCATCCGGAGATCCGAGCCGAGACCAAAACCTATTTTAATTTACATCCATCGATCCTATACTCCACGAGGGAGTGTACATGAAATCAAAATCGAAAGTAAAATAAAATAATGAGCAGCTAAACAATGTCGTATTTAATTTACAAAAACTAAATACTAGCCTCGTTAACCCCGAGGATTCAACAAAATAAATATTTACACACATACAATCACATACACACATATGGCCATAATAGTCGGCTCATATGCCTGCAACCAAAGAGTTAAACTACTCATATCCAACTATTATCCGACACATATAATATATGAAAAAGTGCATAAAAATTAAACGAATCCTAAACACACAAAACCGAAAATCTTGGCTCTGATACCAATTGTAGGTTTTGCTCCTTGTCCCCGGAAGCTCTCCTACTAATTGTAGGGTTTTCCCTTATCGAGTCCGTGAGGGGAAACTTCACTTCCCACTACACCTCAGTAGCTTCATTCATGGCGATCCCTTCTATGTCCCCGGATTAAAAATTTAATCCTAGACAAAAGGGATTGCCAAAGCAACCAAGTCATCGTCGTGCTATTTGTTTAGAGAGGTCACTTGAACAAACTAGTTGTTCAAGCGACCATCCTCTATTCTACGAGTAGCCGCGGAATAGACGATGTCCGAATCGCCAGTTTTTGTGTTGATGCTCAAGATCCAAGTATTATTTAGCCATATACAGATTTATATCATGCTCATAAATGAAAAAAAAATACAAACATGTAACATATAAAATTAGAGAATCGATATACCTCTCGATCTTCTAATGTATGTCCTTCCTCCTTTCGGATGTCGTGTGGGCGACGCTCTACCAAAAGTCGAAGCTCCTAGATCGCACATCTTCCTTCCTTGCTCATCCAAAGCAAGAGGAAGAATAGAAACAAGACTCATCTCCTTCCTATGGCCAACCAACAAGCAACAAAAGAAATGCTTGCCACCGGCCAACAAGGAGAAGGAGATAATGGTGGAAACCGACCAAGACATCAAGGGAAACCCCAAAGTCTTGTTTCCACCACCCAAGGAGAAGGAGAAGGTGTCTTTGGATGCTGCCCTAGGGATGGAAAAGGATGATATTGGCGCCGACCACCAAATCATGAAGAAGAAAGGAAGAAACTTTCCTTATTTGGTGCCACCCAAACCTCCTAAACCCTAAGCCTCCAAACCCTAATCCAAGCTCACCTTGTGGCCGGCCATGGAAGTGAGGAAGAAGATTAGGATGAGCTCAAGACAAGTTAAAGAAGAGAACCATAGTGGCCGGCCAACCCTTAGGAAGAAGAAGAATAACCTCCAATGTTGCCTCCCACTCTTTTCTCCAAAAACCTAGCCACCCAAACCCTAATCCTAACTCACCTTATTTTCGGCCATAGAAGAGGGGAAGAAGAATAGGATGAGCTCAAGCTAAGGTAGAGAGGAGAAGCATAGTGGCCGGCCAACCCAAGGAAGAAGAAGGAAAAACCTTCTATGTTGCCGCCCACCCTTGCTCCCAAAACCCTAGCCACCAAACCCAATCCTAAACCAACTAGGATTCCTAGCCACTAAAGGAAGCAAACCCTAACCCCTTCTTTCATTGTGTTCTGCACGCCAACCACCCTAAGCCCTCCTTTTATAGAGTTAGGGATAAGTCATGAATCAATCTCCTCCATTGGTTCTAGAGATTTAATCTCAACCGTCAGATATAGAGATTTAATCTCAACCGTCGGATCTTAGAGATTTAATCTCTACCAATGGATCTTAGAGTTTTGTTTCTATCCATTGAATCTAAGCATCATGAGGTGTTTATAGGCTACACTAGGGACCATGAGGAGGAGTTGGGTCTTGGCCACTCATGGATCAAGCCCACATAAAGTCCGATCCACTAATGATGATCCAATCCACTAAAGGTTCATCATTGATCTACCTCTCCAACCCCCATATGATAATATGGGCTCCATATATTATTTGTACATTTTCTCCCCGTGTTTAAGATCTCGAATGTCCGTCGATTAATTAATTTACTGACCATTAATTAATCCACATCTAACTCCATGAGTAGTACCACTCAACCTTTTCATCATGTTGGACCAAGTCCACCTGCAGGGTTTACATGATGAACCTTATGAGCTCCACAAGGGGCCATCATCATCCTAATATATGGGACACGGTTTCCTCCTATAATCAACTGCACACCATATAAATAATATCATCTCCCAACTTACCGAGCCTATCGATTTAATCTATAAATCTCGCCCATTGGTAAATCAAAGAGAATAGTACTAAGTATATGTGCCCGTTATTATATCGAGATTAAGAGCATGTACTAAATAATATCTGAGGTCCAATTCGATTATATAGTCAGCAATAAATCGAATCACCTCTATGTCGGTCCTGCTCAATACACACAAAGTGCACTAGTGTGATTCTATGGTCAAGACAAACAAATACCAAATCACACTACAACCATTCCGATGGTTTGTCCAAAGCCATCTCGGTTGTGAGCCTTTACTTATACTTTTCAAGGAGCCGATAAGATGATCTTCCGTGTGACACCACACACCATGTTATCTACAATGTAAAGTATTAGACAATATTGCATAACTATAAAAATATGCAAACAATGATCATGTGATTCTTATTTCAAAAATAAAGATGTTTATAGAAAAGATAGACTTTTCAGTATACATCCCTACAGACTTTTGGTAGAGCGTCGCCCACACGACGTCCGAAAGGAGGAAGGTCATACATTAGTAGATCGAGAGGTATAGCGATTCTCTAATTTTTATATGTTACATGTTTCTATTTGTTTTTCATTTATGAGCATGATATAAATCTGTATATGGCTAAATAATACTTGGATCCCAAGCATAAACATAAAAACCGGCGATCCTGACATCGTCTATTCTGCGGCTACTCGTAGAATAGAGGATGGTTGCTTGAACAACTAGTTTGTTCAAGTGACCTCTCTAAACAAATACCACGATGATGGCTTGGTGGTTTGGGCAATCCCTTTTGTCTAGGATTAAATTTTTTTAATCCGGGGACATTGAAGGGATCACCATGATCAAATGACCGAGGGGAAGTAGGAAGCGAAGCTTCCCCTCACGGACTCGATAAGCTAAAACCATTAAATTGGTATGAGAGCTTCCGGGGCAAAACCCTTCACAAAGAATTAAAGGTTGATGTGGAGAAATGTCAAGGTAAAAGTATCACGACACTATGATCTGATCGTGGTGGTGAGTACCTCTTGGGAGAGTTTAGGAACTACTTATCAGAGGCTTAGATTCAATCCCAATTGTCTGCACCTGGCACACCCCAGCATAACGGTGTAGTAGAGCGAAGGAATATAACTCTTATGGAGATGGTTAGATCGATGATGAGTTATTCTGAGTTGTCGAATTCATTCTGGGGATATGCTCAAGATACGGCGGTATACATTCTGAACTTGGTTCCATCAGTGCCTACTACTCCCACAGAATTGTGGACTTGGCAAAAGCCTAGTCTAAGACATATTCAAATATGGGGAGTCCAACACATGTGCTGAGGGAAGATGCTGGTAAGTTGGAACCTCGTACAGAAGTACGCATGTTCGTTAGCTATCCTAGAGGAATGAAGGGTGGTCTATTTTATAGTCCTAGAGATCAGAGGGTGATCGTTAGGACAAACGTCAGATTTCTAGAGGAAGACTATATGATGAGCCACAAGCCCAAGAGTAAAATTGTTCTGGAGGAATTAAAAGGGGAAGTCACTTCTTTAGTACCACCGGTACAAGAGGATATACCACATGTCACTGCACCGTGTGTCACAGAGGATACACAGGTGATACCTCGTCGTAGTGGGAGGGTTGTGAGACAGCCTGATAGATTCATGTTCTTGGGAGAATCTTCTGTTTTGGTCCCTGGTGAACATGAACTTGATCCCTGGACATATGACGAGGCAATCCAAGATAAAGATGCAGTATCTTGGCAAAGTGCAATGAATGCTGAGATTGAATCTATGGATTCAATCTCAGGTCTGGGAGCTAGTAGAACCACCCGATGGTGTAAAAACCATTGGATGCAAGTGGATCTACAAGAGAAAGAGAGGAATAGATGGGAAGGTTGAGACCTTCAAAGCGAGGCTTATTGCGATGGGGTATACTCAGAAAGAGGGTATCGATTATGAGGAGACCTTTTCGCCGGTAGCCATGCTTAAGTCTATCCGGATTCTCTTATGCATAGCAGCTCATATGGATTATGATGTGTGGCAGATGGATGTCAAGATAGCTTTACTTAATGGAAGTCTTGAGGAAAACATCTATATGAAGCAACAAGAGGGATTCATTGCTAAGGGCAAAGAGCATCTTGGATGTAAGCTTAATCGGTTCATTTATAGATTAAAGCAAGCTTCGAGGTCTTGGAACATCCGCTTTGATGAGGTAATCCAGTCTTATGGATTTATTCAAAGTCTGGATGAGTCTTGTGTATACAAGAGCTATGACGGAAACGTAGTGGTATTTCTTGTACTATACGTAGATGACATTTTGATGATTGGCAACAATATCAAGGTGTTAACGGACGTAAGGGTATGGTTGTCCAAACAGTTTGATATGAAGTACTTGGGAGAGGTGGGACACATCCTTGGGATCAAGATTATAAGGGATCGCAGGAAAAGGATGTTGTGCTTATCCCAAGCTTCATACATAGACAAGATTATGGAGTGTTTTAGCATGCAAAACTCCAAGAAGGGTTTGTTACCTTTAAGGCATGGAGTTTCTTTATCTATGGAGATGTGTCCTAGATCATCTGCGGATATAGAGGAGATGAAGGAGGTTCCTTATGCTTCGGCAGTAGGAAGCCTCATGTATGCGATGCTCTGTACGAGACGAGATATCTGCTTTGCCGTGGTCATGGTCAGCAGATATTAGAGTAATCCAGGACACGGACATTGGACTACGGTAAAGCATATATTGAAGTACCTGAGAAGGACTAGGGATTATATGCTAGTTTACCGGGCAGACCAATTACTCCTTGTGGGTTACATGGATTACGACTTCCAATCTGATAGGGATAACAGTAAGTCTACCTCAGGTTTTGTGTTTACTTTGGGAGGTGGAGCCATTGTATGGAGGAGTGTCAAGAAGAAATGTGTGGCGGACTCCACCATGGAAGCTGAGTATATGGCAGCCTCTGAGGCGGCCAAAGAAGCTGTGTGGCTCAGGAACTTCCTGATTGACTTGGATGTGATTCCTGGTTTGCCCAGAACTATCACAATTTATTGTGATAATAGTGGTGCAGTTGGAAACTCGAAGGAACCACGAGCCCATAAGGCTAGTAAACACATAGAGCGAAAGTACCACCTGATACGAGAAATCGTAAAGAGAGGAGAAGTTGCTCTGCCAAGATTGCATCAGAGGATAATGTTGGATCGAAATGAGCGCTAGAGGGGGGGGGGTGAATAGCGATAGAAAATTTTTCTTTTTCGATGTTCGTGTTAAAAACTCAAGAGATAATTAATCGCAGCGGAATGTAAATATAAAAACAAGAGAGACAAAAGTTTTACTTGGTACGTAGCCGTAGGCTACTACTCCAAGGCCCTAGTGGTCCTTGACCACGCACGGAGGGCAAATTACTAAACAAACTCCTCCTCGTTGGAGGTAGGAGTTAATCGATACAAAAAAACTTGAGGTAGAGGGACACTCCCCCTCTCCTCGTTACGATAAAAAAAGCTTCGAAGAATGTAAATGAGCAATGACACTAAAATTAAAGCCGACGTACAAAAATAAAGGAAATGAAACCTAGACGTCGGAGAAGAAGAAGCACGTTGTTGTCGGTAGCTTTGCAGAGACTTTTTGGAAGCTTAGAATTGTTGTTAAAACCCTAGGTTTGGCCCTCCTTTTATAGCCTTTGAGCCCCTTTTCGAGTGGGTCTTCAACCAATCACAAATGGACACCAAACCGCTTTGAGGTGGAGTGATAAGCCTTGACTCCTCGAATCTGATCATTGACCATCAGTCGACTGATGGCCATCATCGATCGATGGCGATCGATCGATTGATGATCTTCGACTGATCGATCGATACGCAATGAGTCCTCCAAGCGCGGCAATGATCGATGCTTGCTGCAAGTCAAAGTTAGCTCAACAAAAACATACTTTCGATGGTCTTCGACCGTCCGATCTCGACCTAGACCACCTATGAGATGTCTTGGGTCGGATCTATGCTTAAGATCATCCCCGTAAAGAGGATACGACCTCACTTATGCTCACACACACGAGCTTACCTCGATACTTACGTGTTGCTTTTGCTTCCGGCCTTCCACTCGATTCCATCGGCTCCCTTCGAAATCACTCGAGTGTTGCCCGACCACCGCGGCTTCCTCCGGGTGTCGCTAGCCTTTAGCTCCAGCTATAGCAATCTTCTGCACACTTGATTCAGCTTGTGAGATAACGACATGAGCTTAACTTTGTATCGTTTGCTATAATCAAAACTCAGGTTCGACTTAGGTGCCTGCTGCACCAACAATCTCCCCCTTTTTGATTTATGGCAAACCCACATACAAAGTTAAGTAAATAGCAAGCATAAAGAATAATGTGCATTAGAAACAAACGAAGATTAAGTTGGAGTAATAAGGATTTTCTTCAAGTACTCCCCATTTTCTTCAAGTACTCCCCCTTGAGGAAACCTCCCCCTTGACCGAGGGTGAGTACTTGAAAAAGACTTTTAGTTCTCCAAACACAAAAGGTAATGAGTTAAGTAAATGGCATTACTTAACTTAGGCCATTAAAGTTTTCAATTCCGAAGAGTTGAAACCTAAACCTTACTCCCCCTTAACTTAGGCCAGAATCAAAGTTAAAATTTGAAATTGAACCCTAACTTTGGCCCTTAACTTTGGCTCTTTCTCCCCCTTTTGACATAAATCAGGAAAAAGTGGGGGGGGGGGTTTAAGAAAACCTTAAGTCCAAGCATGATGATTTTGAAAATAGTATGTGAAAATAATTCATCTAAATGTTCAACTCTAGTTTGACTTGATTGAAATGATATTATCAACAAGTCCTGATTAGAGTTGGTTAATATTAGTTGCATATTTATACTCCGAGGTTCATATTGACGCACTTGATCTACATCTTGGAACCTGGAGTAGGGTCCTAACATCTCACGTCCATCTACGTGGCTAAGTACACAAACACATTAGTCCTATGTGTTGTGAGATGTACTGGCTCCTTAAATCTATAGGTGCATGATATCTAAGGTATGTCCTATGCTAGTTCCATCAAAATGAAAAATAAGAAATAGTAGTAAGAAAATATAGTTTGCAAGTTCTTATTCTATTACGCACATGCCCAATTTTCGTCTTAATAGACTAAATTCGGCTTCGGGTAGGGGTTTAGTAAATAGGTCTGCTAGGTTAGATTTCGATTCGACGTACTCGAGTTGTATGGCTCCGTTGGCCACATGTTCTCGAATGAAATGGTGTTTGACTTCTATATGTTTGGTCCTAGAGTGACATATTGGATTCTTGGTAAGATTAATTGAACTAATGTTATCTACGTGAAGTTTAGTATTCGTAAAGTCTAACTTAAAGTCGCGGAGAGTGTGCTTCATCCAAAGAAGTTGAGTGACACACTCACCCATCGCGATGTATTCGGCTTCGGTGGTAGATAAGGCAACACAATGTTGCTTCCTACTGCACCAACTCACTAGACTCGTGCTCTTTCTATCGAGTTTACTACCGGCATAATCCGAATCGGAGTAGCCGATTAGTTCGAACTCGGTAGATCTAGGATACCAAATACCGACATTAAGTGTACCCTTTAGATATCTAAGGATACGCTTAACTAGGGTTAGATGAGACTCCTTGGCACAGGTTTGAAATCTGGCGCACATACTTACTGCAAATAAGATATCAGGTCGGCTTGCAGTTAAGTACAGGAGACTCCCTATTACACTCCTATAGTATTTTAAGTCAATGGACTTACTTTCTAGGTCTTCTCCTATGTTAACATTAATCGCCATTGGGGTGTTTATTACCTTAGCGTCTTGCATTCCAAATCTTTTAATTAACTCCTTAGTGTATTTTTGTTGATATAGGTATATACCATCTTTAGTTTGTTTAATTTGTAGACCTAAAAAGAAACTTAACTCGCCTACCAAGTTCATTTCGAACTCACTTTCCATGAGCGAAACGAACTCGTTTAGTAAGGCTGAGTTAGAGGTTCCAAAAATTATATCGTCTACGTAAATTTGAGCTATGAATATTTCTTTACCTAAGGTTTTTACAAAGAGAGTTGGGTCAACTAAGCCTTGGTTAAACCCTTTTGACTTAAGATGAATTGAAAGTCTCTCGTACCAAGCTCGAGGAGCTTGTTTAAGTCCATAGAGAGCTTTCTTAAGTTTTAGAACATGGTCGGGTTTATCTAGATTTTCGAATCCGGGGGGTTGGCTAACATAAACTTCTTCTTTAATGTATCCATTTAGGAATGCCGACTTAACATCCATTTGAAACAGCTTAAATCCTCGATGTGCGGCATAAGCTAGCAACATTCGAATGGATTCGAGTCTAGCTACTGGGGCATAGGTTTCGTCGTAATCTAAGCCTTCGACTTGGCTAAACCCTTTGGCGACTAACCGAGCCTTGTTTCTAACTACTTCACCTTTATCATCACTTATTTCGAAACACCCACCTTGTTCCAATTATCGTTTTGTCTTTAGGTGGTGGTACTAATTCCCACACTTCGTTCCTAGTAAATTGAGCTAGCTCTTCTTGCATTGCAATAATCCAATCGGGATCAAGAAGAGCTTGTTCAATTGATTTGGGTTCTATCTTTGAAATTAAGGAAATTTGACTAAGGTTCCTATAGGATGCTCTAGTTCGAACTCCTAGATTAGGATCTCCTATCACTTGATCGATAGGGTGGTTAGTCTGAGTCCTAGATTGGGTTGGGTTTGTGTCACCTAATGCTTGATCAATGGGGTGACTTGGTTGAACACTAGTTTGGTTGGAGTCATCTATCACTTGATCAATAGAGTGACTAGGTTGACTTAGGTTAGGATTAACACTAGACCTGATCTCCGGATCAGAGTAAGGTCTAGTATGAATCGGCTCGCTAATTGGGGTTGCCGGGGGTTTTGTAGGTTCATGTCCTTCATCGAATACTACATTGATAGTCTCCTCGACTCTAAGGGTGTCGTGGTTATATACTCTATAAGCTCTACTTGTAGTCGAGTATCCTAGAAAGATTCCGGTCGTGGTTTTGGATGTAAATTTCCCTAGGTAATCCTTAGTGTTTAGGATATGTACCTTACACCCAAATACCCTAAAGTACTTGATGTTAGGTATTTTATCGTGATAAATCTCGTACGAGGTCTTAAGGTGCCTCTTTACCATAAGGATCCTATTTTGGACATAGCAAGCCGTGCTAACGGCTTCTGCCCAAAACCTATCGGGTAGATCGTATTCGTTCAACATGGTCCTAGCGGCTTCTTGTAGAGTTCGGTTTTTCCGCTCCACTAGGCCATTTTGTTGAGGGGTCCTAGGGCAAGAGAATTCATGGTGGTATCCGTTTAGGTTACAGAAGTCGGTGAACCTTTGATTTTCGAATTCACCACCATGATCGCTTCTAAGTCTTTTAACCTTAAGGTCTTTTTGATTCTCGATTAATTTGAATAGATTAGTTAATTGATCTAGGGTATCATTTTTATGTTTGATGAACCTAACCCAGGTAAACCTGGAGTAGTCGTCAATTATGACTAAGCAATATTGACTTCTATTGAGTGACTTGGCTCCATGTGAATCGAATAGATCCATATGCAGGAGCTCAAGTACTCTTGAGGTTCGTTCTTGGTTAGTTAACTTGTGTTGTGTTCTAGGTTGTTTTCCTTGTTGACAAGCATTACAGATTTTATTAACCAGGTTGTTGAGGTTGGGTAAGCCTCTGACTAAGCCACTCTGACTCATCTTGTGGATGAGTCTCGGGTGTGAGTGACCGAGTCGTCGGTGCCACAACCATGATTCCTCTTGCCGTGTCATAAGACACTTAGTTGAGGAGTTAGTTAAGTTGATCGTATAAATGTTGTTATTTCTAGTTCCTTTAAGAATTGTTTTAGAGGTTTCGTTGGTATTAATTACGCATTCATTTTCTAGAAATATAACCTTATAGTTATTATCACACAATTGGCTTACACTAAGTAAGTTATATTCAAAATTCTCTACAAGTAATACATTTTTAATAACAAAATTCGTGTTAAGCTCGATATCACCTGATCCGATGATTTTGAGCTTGCCGTTATTCCCAAAGGCTACCGATCCTTGTCGTTTGAATCGAAGCTTTGCAAATTTGAGTTGATCCCCGGTCATGTGTCGGGAGCAACCGCTGTCCAACATCCATTGATCCTACACACAAGGTAGTTGGATTGGATGTTAGATTTTTGTTAAGAAAATTGGTTGTAAGTTGTTAACCCTAGGTCATCTCACCGGAGTCTATATGATCAAGCATGTTATACTTATGTGTTTTTGAGATGACTTCCAATTAAGTTGATTAAGTGGATTTAGGTTCAAGTAATTTTATGTTGAGATGATTTCCAATTAAATTGATTAAGTGAATTTAGGTTCAAGTAGATTTAGGTTCAAGTGATTTTATGTTGAGATGATTTCCAATTAAATTGATTAAGTGAATTTAGGTTCAAGTAGATTTAGGTTAAAGTAGATTTAGGTTCAAGTGATTTTATGTTAGATTTGGATTTAACCCAAGGCTTGTCAAGTTTACCTTTTCAAGATCATGGCTTCCAGGTCGTGGCGAGGCACAGGGGCCTTCTTTTATCGGATCATCGACCACTTCCTTAGACAAAGCCATTTTTAGGAAAATGATGACTTGACTCACCTAAAATTATTTCCTCGTCTAACTAGTTATTTTTTGAAAAGAGGCTCCCCGAGGCTCAATCTTTTCGAAGGATTTTAGTTGATTATTTGAAAAGAGGTTCCCCGAGGCTCAATCTTTTCAAAGGATTTTAGTTGATTATTTACGTGTTCTAAGTGAGTTCACGAAAAAAAACAAAAACAACAAAAAAATCTAAGCATGCAATTTCTAAGTTAAAACACAAACATGTTTTGTACTGGCTCCCCTTAGACTGTTGAATCGGTTTGGTCTATCCACATAGTGGATTTGGTCCTTGGGAACCCAGTACAAGTTGGATCCTAGAGTTGAAATCAAAGTGGTCTTAGGGACCCATGCTTGGACACATTTCTTATGTCTACTTACGATTGACATATATGACTTATTGGTCGTGTTTGAGTTAAACCCTAGTCCGGCCTTGTTGTACACGGCCCTTTGCGATCCAAGTAGGAGGTCAAGTCCTTTGGATCCCAAAGTAAACCTTTCCAACGTATTCCTAAGATCTTCGACTTGACTCTTCAAGAGTGAGTTCTCAACTTCGAGTTTTTCAACCCGAGTTGAGTCCTTCTCTTGAACTCGACTAGTCGAAGAGGTTAGGGAGACCTTGTGTTTGAGGAGTTTAACCTCCTCAACTGTGGTCTCGACCTTGGACTATTTAACTAATTTCCTAGACAAAAACCTAACCGTATTATGTAAGGTATTAAATAAAGCTCGACTTACTTTAAGGGTATCTTTTGAACCGGATGCATATCCGTGGCTTGACTTGAAGGTAGCTTCGTAGTCCGAGTCATCCTCAGGTTCTGACTCAAGTTCAGGCTCGGTCTCCGTGTCCGACTCAATTGATTTCGCCATGAAGACGTGGTCTTCGTCTTCTTCGGATGACGCTTCTTCCCATGTCGCGTTGAGGGCCTTCTTGTGCTTAGGTGCTTGGTGGTTGAGCTTAGGGCACTCGGACTTGATATGTCCAAACCTGTTACACTCATAACACCTAATATTAGAACTTTTAGGCTTACCTTAGTTGGGTCGAGTCGTAGTTCGCTTTTGTCCCTTGGCTATCCTTCGAGCTAGGTTCATTAGTTCGGCAGTCAACTCCGGGTCAACTTCTTCTTCGGACTCATCTTCCTCCTCGGGTGGTGGTGGCTTGCTTGCGATTTTCTTCTTCTTTGAACCTGCAAACAAGGCTATACCCCTCTCGGGTTCCGAGTTGGATTGTTCATGTAATTCGAAATCCGAAAAGAGTTCGTCTAACCTAATTTTAGAAAGGTCCTTGGAGACCTTATAGGCATCAACCATGGATGCCCATAAGGTAGTCCTCGGAAAAGAGTTTAGGACATACCTAATAAGGTCGCGGTTTTCAACCTTTTGCCCGATTGCGTGTAGGTTGTTGACTATGTCTTGGACACGGGCGTGGAGTTGCGTCGCGGACTCGTGTTCCTGCATTTTTAGTGTGTACAATTTATTGAATAACAAATCACGTTTGCAAACCTTAGCTTGATCCGATCCTTCGTGTAACTCGATTAGCTTTGTCCAAAGATCCTTTGCGCTTATGAAGGGGCCGACGCGATTTAGCTCCTCCTTGGACAAGCCGCATTGGAGGATTTGTGTTGCCTTGGCATCGGCTTCGACTTGTCGTTTTGTTGCAACGGTCCATTGATCATAATCCAAGGAGTCACCCACTTCATTAGTCGGAAGTGTGAAACCCGTTTGGATTATGATCCACATCTCGATTTGGGTTTTGAGAAAGCATTCCATCCGACCTTTCCAGTAACAGAAATCATCTCCGTTGTAAAACGGAGGTCGGACGGTGCTAAAACCCTCGAGATGGGCCATTAGAACAAAAAGACAAGGAGACTAAAATGAAAACCTAGCAACAACAAAAACACACGAAAGTACCAAGACTTGCGTCTTGGATTAGTAGTGCGAAAAATAGAAAGTTAAGCAAAGAAATAAGAAACTAAATAAAAAGTAAGTACTCACAACCTTCGATGTCCCCGAAAGGCTACTAAACGTCGATTTTTGAGGATGAAAACAGCTTGTTACGGGGGTAAACCCCCGTAAGAAGTGTAGATCTCTGCGAGCTTGATTTGGTAGGTAGACCGTGTCGTGGGTCAACTTGTACGAAAAGTTATGCCCGCTTTGACCGTCGGCTACTCCAAAAGCGAATACTTGCAAAACAAAATCAAGCGAAGAGTACCAAGACTTCGTCTTGGATTAGTAGTCTTGGGAGAAAAATTTAAGCGAAAAACAAATCTGGAAAAAATGTTAGATTGGTGGTTTCACCAAATCTAAGCGCCCCCGGCTCTGATACCAATTGTTGGATCGAAATGAGCGCTAGAGGGGGGGGGTGAATAGCGATAGAAAATTTTTCTTTTTCGATGTTCGTGTTAAAAACTCAAGAGATAATTAATCGCAGCGGAATGTAAATGTAAAAACAAGAGAGACAAAGGTTTTACTTGGTTTGTAGTCGTAGGCTACTACTCCAAGGCCCTAGTGGTCCTTGACCACGCACGGAGGGCAAATTACTAAACAAACTCCTCCTCGTTGGAGGTAGGAGTTAATCGATACAAAAAAACTTGAGGTAGAGGGACACTCCCCCTCTCCTCGTTACGATAAAAAAAGCTTCGAAGAATGTAAATGAGCAACGACACTAAAATTAAAGCCGACGTACAAAAATAAAGGAAATGAAACCTAGACGTCGGAGAAGAAGAAGCACGTTGTTGTCGGTAGCTTTGTGGAGACTTTTTGGAAGCTTAGAATTGTTGTTAAAACCCTAGGTTTGGCCCTCCTTTTATAGCCTTTGAGCCCCTTTTCGAGTGGGTCTTCAACCAATCACAAATGGACACCAAACCGCTTTGAGGTGGAGTGATAAGCCTTGACTCCTCGAATCTGATCATTGACCATCGCGATGACCATCATCGATCGTGATGGCGGCATCGATCGATTGATGATCTTCTCTGATCGATACGGCATCGAGTCCTCCAAGCCGTCGTGATGCTTGCTGCAAGTCAAAGTTAGCTCAACAAAAACATACTTTCGACGGTCTTCGACCGTCCGATCTCGACCTAGACCACCTATGAGATGTCTTGGGTCGGATCTACGCTTAAGATCATCCCCGTAAAGAGGATACGACCTCACTTACGCTCACACACACGAGCTTACCTCGATACTTACGTGTTGCTTTTGCTTCCGGCCTTCCACTCGATTCCATCGGCTCCCTCCGAAATCACTCGAGTGTTGCCCGACCACCGCGGCTTCCTCCGGGTGTCGCTAGCCTTCAGCTCCAGCTATAGCAATCTTCTGCACACTTGATTTATCTCGTGAGATAATGACATGAGCTTAACTTTGTATCGTTTGCTATAATCAAAACTCAGGTTCGACTTAGGTGCCTGCTGCACCAACAGATAACCTGGAAGATTCTTTAACTAAGGCCCTTACGGCGAGAGCTTTTGATAGGCATGTGCAGGGAATGGGGATCAGATGTATGGTAGTTTGAGGACAGCATAATCTTTTAGTATAAATGGGAGATTGTAGGGATGTATACTGAAAGTCTACTTTTTGTATGAACATCTTTATTTTGAAATAAGAATCACAAGATCATTGTTTACATATTTTTATGGTTATGCATATTGTCTAATACATTATATTGTAGATAACATGGTGTGTGGTGTCACACGGGAGATCATGTTATCGGCTCCTTGTAAAGTATAATTAAAGGCTCACAACCGAGATGGCTTTGGACAAACCATCGGAATGGTTGTAGTGTGATTTGGTATTGGTTTGTCTTGACCATAGAATCACACTAGTGCATTTTGTGTGTATTGAGCAGGACCGACTTAGAGGTGATTCGATTTATTGCTGACTATATAATCGAATCGCACCTCAGATATTATTTAGTATATGCTCTTAATCCCGATAAAATAACGGGCACATATACTTAGTATTCATCTCTTTGATTTACCAATGGGCGAGATTTATAGATTAAATTGATAGACTAGGTAAGTTGGGAGATGATATTATTTATATGGTGTGTCGTTGATTATAGGAGGAAACCGTGTCCTATATATTAGGATGATGATGTCCCCTTGAGGAGTTCATAAGGTTCATCATGTAAACCCTGCAGGTGGACTTGGTACGACATGATGAAAAGGTTAAGTGGTACTACTTATGGAGTTAGATGTTTATTAATTAATGGTCAGTAAATTAATTAATCGATGGACATTCGAGATCTTAAACATGTGGAGAAAATGTACAAATAATATATGGAGATCATATTAACTTATGGGGGTTGGTGAGGTAGATCAATGATAATCTTTTAGTGGATTGGATTATCATTTATGGATCAGACTTTATGTGGGCTTGATCCATGGGTGGCCAAGATCCAACTCCTCATCATGGTCCCTATTGTAGCCTAATAACACCTCATGAAGCTTAGAACCAATGGATGAAAACAAAACTCTAGATCCGACGGTTGAGATTAAATCTCTATATCCGACGGTTGAGATTAAATCTCTAGATCCGATGATTGAGATTAAATCCCTAGAACCAATGGTGGAGATTAAATCAAGCCTTAAGCCTAACTCTATATATATGGGCTTGAGGGTGGGCGGCAAAAATTAATGAGAGGAAAGGGGGCTAGGGTTTTGGGCAGCAAGGGCATGGGAAGATTAGGGTTTTGGGTGGCCACATTTATGGAAAGATTTTTTCTTCTTCTTCTTCCTTGAGGTGGCCGACTCCCTTCTTCCCTCTTCTCTCTTTGTTTTGGCCGGCGTCCAACCTTCTCCCCTTCATCTATGGCTTAGGAGATTAGGGTTTGCTCCCCTTGGGTGGCAAGGAATCCTAGTTGGGTTAGGATTGGGATTGGGAGGCTAGGGTTTAAGAAGGGGTGGGCGGCAACAATGGAAAAGGTTTTTCTTCTTCTTCCTTGATGGCCGGCTCCCATACTTTTCTTATACACCTCTGCCGGAGCTCAACCTATTCCTCTTCTTCTCCTTGGCCGGTGGAAACAAGAGCTAGGGATTCTTTCCTTGAAGCTTTTGCTCGGCGCCTACACTTCTAGTCTTCATCACTTTGGGCCGGCGGCAAGCATCAAGCTTGGAGCTTGATGGTTGGTCCTAGATAAGAGAAGAGTTTAGTTTTTATGATCTTAATTTGTTCGGAGTGAACAAGGAAGGAAGTTTGGTGATCTAGGAGCGTCAACTTTTGGTAGATCGTCACCCACACGACGTCCGAAAGGAGGAGGGTCATACATTAGAAGATCGAGAGGTATATCACTTATCTATCTTCATGTGTAACATGCTTATATTTTTTTTTTCAATTATATGAATGTTATATTCTGTTTTATGGCTAAATAATACTTGGATCCCGAACATAAACACAAAAACCGGCGATCCGGATATCATCTATTCCATGGCTACTCGTAGAATAGATGATGGTCGCTTGAACAATGAGTTTGTTCAAGTGACCTCTCTAAACGAATAGCACGATAATGACTTGATTGTTTGGACAATCTCTTTTGTCTTGGATTAAATTTTTTAATCTGGGGAAATCGATGGGATCACCATGAACAAACAACCAAGGTGTAGTGGGAAGCGATGTTTCCCCTCATGGACTCGATAAGCAAAACCCTACAAAGTTAAGGTCATATTGTTTCTCATGAGCTGAATTAAGTGTGCAGGAAATGATTAAGCTAAGCCGAAGGTTACCGACACCCAATGAATCCCAAGTCAAGAAATCGTGGTGGTTGGGTGACATTGGGAGAACTTCGTGGGAGTCGAAGAACCCAGGTGAAGACTGGAAGCAAAGCGATAGGTCATAAAGGGCCAGAGGTAAGCACGAGTGTGAAGAGAGATGGTAAGGTCGTGTCCTCTATACAAGGATGATCGTAGGTGGCGATCCGACTAAGACTTCCAGTGGAAGGTCTAGGTCAAGATCGGATGGTAAGAAACCGTCACATTTACCTTTTTTCGTGCTAACCTCTTATTGTAGGGAAGTGGCCAGGCTGATAGTCGACTACTGGCTATTGGCAGTCAACTGTTGCACATCAGTCGACTGATGAAGGGCATCAGTCGACTGATGGCGACAAATCAACCTTTTGTGCTAGATTAAATAGGATAACATTTGACGCTGCTACTTCACCATAAGATAAGGTGTCACCTCGTGATAAGTTTCAAAAGTTGAGGATCTGCTTCTAGATTTATTCCAAGGCACAAATCTATAAAAGGAGGGGAGGACTCCAACCCAAAGATCATCAATCTTATTCTCAAGTGCTCCTACAACGCTAAAGCTCTAACACCGTCATAACGCCGATGCAACGCCAAGCTTACAACTTCTTCATTGACAGCAATAAGTTTGTTTCTATTTAGTTATTGTATTCGTGGTTTTAATCGTAATGAGGTGAGGTAGGCTTGTTGCTTCATCCTGTGCTTTTAGTTTTTGTGATTGTTGTCTCCTACCTCCAACGAGGAGGAGACTCTATAGTGGATTGCCCCTTCATACGCGGTAGAGGATCGCGGGGCCTTGGATTAGCAACCGTTGGGTTGTGAACCAAGTAAAAACAAACTCATGTTATTTTTTTTCTGATATGCATCTCTGTGTTTTAATCGAACGAACGAAAAGACGAAAAGATTTTATGCTCGCTATTCACCCCCCTCTAGAGATGCTTTCGATCCAACAGAATTCAGTCGACTGGAAAGAATCCAGTCGACTGGAATATCCAGTTTGCAGTTTTGAGCTGGTGATCAACCAAAAATCTGGCGACCGAGATGGTAAGAGCTCTAGTCGATTGGGGAGGTCCAGTCAACTGGAAAGGCAAATTTCTCGATACAGAGCCAGGTGACCTGGAGTCGACTGGAATAGGTCCAGTCGACTGGGAAGGCCAATGTACCATATCGACTGGATGATGTGAGTCGACTGGAGGGCATTCCAATCGATTGGAAAAGGTTTATAAAAGAAGTACAAGACCAGCTTCAAAAAATATCTCACTACTATGTCCAAGTGCTGTTACAAGTGTTCTTCGTCCGCAAAAGCTTCATCCCATTGCAACGATGCAACTCCAACACTCCGTGCTCTACTTTCATAATTACTAAAGTCTCGGTACATTTTTTTTGTTCTTGTTTTCGCTTTATGTACTTTAATTCAAAGAGAAGGTAGTGTGTTACCTTTCTCTTAATCTTTGTAAAAAAGCAAATCCTTACAAAATTGAGAGTTCTCGAGTCGGAGGGCCTTATAGTGGATTGCTCATCGAGGTAGCTCTTGGAGAGCTATGGGTCTTTGAGTAGCAACCCGACTAGGGTTGTGAACCAAGTAAATTATTGTTCTCTTTCTTTTTATTTCTTATTTATTTAATTTTGCTACATACTATTTTATTTCTAAAGAAAAAGAAAATAAGTTTTAAATCTAAAAGAATTTTTTTATAACTTCCAAGATTCACCCCCTCTCTCGGAAACACTATGATCCTACAAGAAATTCCTAAGGACAAAAAAGGCTTGAGTTAGAAGCCTAAATCCAATGAGGTCATGCCCTCTTATTATAGTATTCCATATAGTTATAGAACAAGTCCTAGGTCTAGGAATGTCAAGGACACAAGGGAGGCCATCCCTAGAATTGACCATGGCAAGAGTCAAGTCACTAAGGCTTTGAAGAAGTCTAGAAAAGTCACTAGCAAAATTACAAGGGAAGTTATCCCTAGAGTTAACCTTGAATAGATCAAAATGACCAATCCTTCCAAGCCTAGGAAGGTCATTAGGATGGTACTAAGAGAGGTTATCGCTAGTGAGTACCTAGTAAATCCAAGGAGCTCCAATAGGTATTGGGTTCCTAGGAGAGTGATCCCATCATGCTAAATGAGTTTAAGGTATGTCAACCTTAAATGGAAGGGTAGTTAACCTACCCTTGATAGAGTTGACACTTTAGGGCATTTACAAGGATATGTGATACCTTGAAAATAAAATTAGAATTTAATTCTAAAAGACTTTAGGATGTGCCAATAAAAATTATGGAAGTTGGAAAATTGATCAAAATTGGCACAATTTAGGTTAGAATCAAGAATGTGCCAAGTTGGGGTTTGACACATTTAAGTGAGTTAGGTGTCATTATGGAATATTGGGAATGATCCTAGAAAATTACAATTAGATTTAAGATTTAGGTATTTTTATACCTTTGTATTATATATGTCATGCTTTGTTTGCCATAATATATTTCATGGCATCATACTCATATTATTATTTAAAATGTCATGATAGCACTTAGATTGATTAATGTCATGATAGTACTTAGGTTTATTTTTATGTCATGACATCATGCATCATGACAATGCTTTTAATTCTTGCAATCAATATATGCTATGATCATATTCATGCATTTAGGTTAATAAAATGGAATATAAGGACAAATGGCATTAATTTGAATTCCTAGATAAAGGAATCAAATTGGATATGCCTAGGTAATAATGCAAGAACCCTTAGTTTAGGGAAAAACAAAACTCACATCTCATAAAAACTTAGGATGACATGTGTGTGTATTGATACACCCTAGATACATGTGAGATGTTAGGAAATAAACATCTCCTTAGCCTTATCTATCATGAGTCTTATTTATCTCCTATATACATGTGAGATGTTAGGAATCAAACTTAGGAATGCATGTGCCACTGCTTTATTTATCATAGCGGCCTCCTTTGGCTTCTCCTTAACCTTTGGTTCCACTTGAGTCTTCTTCTTGATTCTTCTTGAACATTTACTATTGTAATGCCCCTTCTCCCTTCACTCAAAGCATATTATGTGATCTTTATTTTTAAGAAACAAGCTTGAGTTACCTTCCTTGATGGTAGGGGAAACGTGGTCAAGCTCTTCATTCACATATTTAGAGGGCTCCTCTTGCTCCGATGTTGATGATCTAATTTCCCCCTCAATTCTAGAGGTGGATACTTCGATGACCTCTTTGACCTTGGATGTTAAGCATCTCTCAACTTTTGAATCTTCAAGCTCTTGAGATGATGCCTCCTCACTTTTCGATGAGGGATTCTCATGGAGCTTGTATAACTTGCTCTATATTTCTTTAGCATTCTTATATTTACCTAACTTGGACAATATTTCATCAGGTATTAAACTAACTAAAATTTCATTACCTTATCATTTGTCTTGGATTTTTGAATTTGCTCCTCCGTCCATTCATTTTCTTGAGGAGACTTCCCGTCTTATCTGTTAGAGCTTCAAATCCTTCCATCAAGATGAACCATTCTTCAATATTCATCTAAAAGAATATCTCCATCCTTGACCTCCATCGAGCAAATTCTCTGAGTTCTTAGGGAGATGGAAATAGAGTATTGAGTTCAAATCCATCATTGAACTCCATTCTTTGTGATGAATCCCCTACTCCTCTAGCTTTTGTGCTCCCTCGGCGATCAATCCGTAGAAGAGCGGTTTGGCTTTGATACCATTTGTTAGGATCGACGTCGAGCTAGGGGAGGTGAATATTAACTCAACTTTCTCTTCAATTGCATTTGTGTTTGTTTACAAGATGTTAATGCACAATGAAAAACAAACCATAAACATAAATAACTCATAAGCACAATGCACATATTTTACATGGTTCGGAATCTCCAATTTCTACTCCATGGCCTAGCTCCTACGGATCACCACTATCCTTTCTCCTTCTCAGAAACTTCTAGAGGCGGAGAAACCTCTTACAACCAGAGCTTTACAAAAACTTGCAACCAAATCGAACATATTGTTGGACCTTTTAGTGCGCTAGAGAGGGTGAATAACATCGATCGACTTGTTTCGATTGCGTGTTTGTCTCTACAAAAATGTTAGCAGTAGAATACGAAATACAACACAAACAAAATACAAGAACAAACACACACGCACAACACCAAGATTTTTACGTGGTTCGGAACCTACGGTTCCTACTCCATAGCGGAGCTCTAGTGATCTATCCTCACTAATACCTCTCCTTCTCGGCAATACGCCAGAGGTGGAGAAACCTCATACAAGAGTTCACAACAATACAAGCAAATACAATGTAATGAAAGAAATACAAATACAATAACACTTTACAAATGAAGAAAACTTTGCTTGATCTTGTTGGTTGCTTTGAATGGATCTTGAAGGTCTGGAATGTAATAGCACTTCCCCTTCAAAATCTCCCAAAAAATAGCTACAAAATCCTCCTCGAGCTCCTTTTCTTATAGGCTTCATGTCGGGATGATTTCTGACTGTTACCACAGAATAGTAACTTCGCAAGTCAAGGTGCCACCTCGACTGAGCCCTAGTCGAGGCATTGGTCGAATGCGCCTTGCTTCTAACCTATCGTTGTCAAGTTTCTAGTCGACTGCTTGTCAGAGCTACTGATTCTCCTAGACAGCTCAACTCATCCCTACTGCCTGGGGTCAGTCGACTACCTTACACCACCAGTCGACTACCGAGCATCATTCAATTTTCCCGACTACCTGCCTAAGTGTCGAGCAACTAAGGTCAATCGACTGCTAAAGTGAGCAAAACATATAGGGTTTTAGGAGTAGTTTTTGCTCACATCTCATTACATTTTATGTTTATTTCATGCATATTTCACTTTGTTTTGCATGCCTTTCCTATTTTCTGGTTCGGAGATATGCTCTTTGTACTTTTGTGTGCAAGATATCATTTCATGGGGAAAAAGGCACACTTTCATAGCAAAAGAAGGGAATTTTGCAGATGGACGTAGAAGGGGACACGACTAGGGCGTGTGGCTACACACGGTCATGTCCAAGGGGAAAAATTAGCCACCCCAGTGCCACACACAGCTTGGCCGTGTGGAAACACACGGTCGTGTGGCACTGCACGATTCCAATGTGAGTCAGTTATTTTTCAGGTTTTAGAGAGATCCAGGCTGATGTATATATAAAGGAGGCTATGCCCAAGCCCTAGAGAGGAGGATGACGGTCGGGACGACACTTTAACGCCCTAAAAAACTTCGGAAACTCGCATTGGGGAGGAAGAAATTCGCTAGAGATCCAAATTCTACACTTCAACACCGGAGAGAAGAGTCACATTGCATTATAATTTCTGTTCCTTGCTTAATTTCTATTGTTTATACAAACATGATCATGCTTTGTGTTTCTCCTCTCTTATCTATGGAGTAGACTTTCTGATTCTAGGATTAGGGAGTAGTTTGTGTGCGTAGAACATGTTATTCCAAATTTGAATTCTGTTCTTGAATTTCTATTTGCAATTGGCATTTGGTTTTAGAGCTATAGTTATTGTTTTGGTTTTCTATCTACTGTGATAGACGATACGAGGGGTGACAACCCTTGTATCTAAGATTTAGGAGAATCAAGGAGAAACCTAAGGGTTGACCTCATCTCCCGTAACTGTGGGTAGAAGGATGCGATAGAGTAGGAAATTTACCTCGTTTTCGACTCGTCGCAGGGATCGATTCAGCATTCTTGTACCAACTATCCCGTCCTAAGTCCAGGGGTCGACCTGGTAATGGCAGAGGTAACTTCCGATAGATTCGAAGGCTCATCGGGGGAGTGTATGATGTCCTTTTCACAAAATCATAGCTAGAATCCTAGACAAAATCTAATTGACAATGTGTTCTGTGACACACAAACGAAATCGAAATCCTAGAATCCCTTCCAAAATCTTGCAACATAGTTTCTTTCTTCTTCTGTGTGACACCGTATTGAGTTGGGACTGCCGTCAACCCTCGCATTTACAACCCTTAAATCTGAATTCCGAACAATAACCTCCATTTACCAAATCGGTACTCAAATCTCAGTCCCTGTGAGATCGATAATCTTTTTATTACTTGACAACATCTGTGCACTTGTGGGCATTTAACACGAGCACACGCTTTGAGTCCTCAATAATCTCCATCGCATGATTTGAAGTCACATTCGTGTGCATCAAGTTTTTGGCACCGTTGTCGGGGACTGATTGATTCGATATCTAATCAAGAAGTGGATAATTGGATCATACTTAGGATAGATTTATTTACTTGCTTAACTTTTATTTCTTTCATTTATTTTTATTTACTTCAGTTTTAGATTTTTAATATCTAGATTAAGTTTAGATTTATTTCAGTAATTACGTTGCATTAACTATTAGTTAAATTTTTTGCATTTGATTTAGTATTAGTTTAGGCTATTTTCTATTTTTTAATTAAGTATTAGGTAATCTAATTTTGTGGCTCGGTTCCTCGTATGCATAGACGCTTAGGATCGGAAGGCCTGATTTCGATCGATCTAGAAATCGAATGAACCTATCATCGTCGGAGAGCTGAACAGAAGAGAATGGAGGACCAAGCTGCATCCGAGGTGCATATAGGTAGACGACCTTTGCGGGATTATGCATCCCCTAGTACTAGAGGATTTAGGCCGAGTATAGTTGGACTGTCTATTTCAGCAAACAACTTTGAGCTGAAACCGACACTCATTCATATGGTCCAACAGAGTCAATTCGGGGGAGCTTCGACTGAACACCCGAATCGGCACCTAGAGACATTCTTAGAAATCTGCTCAACAATGAAGATTAATAGAGTCCCTGCAAGAGCGATTCGCCTGAGCCTATTCCCGTTCTCATTGCGGAATAAGACTAAGGCATGACTTCACTCCCTACCTTCAGGAAACATTACTACCTGGGAGCCATGTGAGTAGCAGTTCTTGAATGAATACTTCCCACCTAGCAAGACTACTCACATGCGCCATCTAATAATGAGCTTCCATCAGAAGGAAGCGGAGTCCCTATTTGAAGCCTGAGATCACTATAAGGGGCTACTCTACCAATGCCCCCATCATGGACTTGAAAGGTGGATGGTGATCCACATCTTCTATAATGGGATCATGTATGCCACAAAGATGTCCCTCGATTCTTCCGCAGGAGGAGCACTTATGAACAAGACTATCGAGGAAGCGGAAGAGCTAATAGAAGAGGTGACCCAGAACCACCATCAATGGGCTTCTGAACGTAGTCACCCAGTCCTATTGCAGGACGATATGTTGTCAACTCCATGGACCATATGGAAACAAGGTTGGACGGGCTTAGCAGACGTTTCGACTCTTTCAATCCTGTTTCTGTATGTGCAACCAATGACTTTGGAGAAGGAGCGACAGCGTATCAGGAGGACTACTATGAAGGGTAGGGTGGCTTAGAAGAGCAGATTGAGCATGTAGATGCGGTTGGGGATTACAATCGAAGGCCCAACAACCCATACTCCAGTACTTACAACCCTAGATGGAAGAACTACCCGAACTTTTCCTATCAGAATAACTCGGGGAATTTCCAACCATCATGATGGTATGGGCAACAACAGGGCAATGGGCAGCACCAACCACAGAAGTCAAGGCTAGAATTAATGATGGAAGATTTCATTGCTACCCAAACAAAGGCCAATGAAGAGTTTCGACGCCAACATCGGAAAACAGAAGAGTAACTTAAGGATTTGAGGGCCACTGTTGATGGTCTTACAAGTCACACGAGGATGTTGGAAACACAAGTGACCCAGATAGCCCAAACCGTGTCACAATCTATGGATAGTTCTCCATCACTACCTGAGCTAAGTCAAGTTAAGGAGGAGGGAATATTCGACGAAAGAGTAGGTCAGAAGAATAGATCCACCAAGGGGTGTACAACCATGATATCAATGCTACTCGACTAAGCCGAAATTGAAGATAAAATTCCACCACAGCTTGAGGACCCTGGTGAATTTGTTATCCCCTACTCGATTTATGGGGAAAGCTTTGATGAAGCGCTATGTGACTTAGGGTCATCAGTTAGCGTGATGCTCGACACATTCTACCTAGAGATGGGGCTGGGCAATATACAACCAATGGGCATAGGCATTCGCATGGCGGATGACACGATCAAGAAGTCGTTGGCATGTTAAAACATGTGCCTGTGGTCATTGAAAATTTCGTGAAACACACAGATTTTATTATATTGGACATAGGACCAAATCCCCAGAACCCCATCATTTTGGGAAGACCTTTTCTGGCGACTACGGGAGCATTAATAGACGTAAAGGCGCACAAGATCTCCTTGGAGGTAGATGAGAATATCATCATTTTCAATCTGTCAGAATGTAGAGCTCCTTTCCTGGACGGTTACACTTTCAGTAGGGTAGAGCTGAAACCACCGGATGTCAACTCTGAGATGGATGAATGGAGGTTCACAGAATCTCCAAAGCCAAGTTGAGACCATGGAGTAGGGTCGAGCTAAAATACCTTAAACAAAGCGCTTCTTGGGAGGCAACCCAAGTTTAGTTTTTAGGTGTTCTTTTCATTGTATTGCATTTATTTGTTTAATTTAAACTTTGGATTCCATTCATTTAGCATTTTTTTAGCATGAATTAGGACTAGAAAGAACTTGCTAGGTAAAAGTAAAATCACTTTGAACCCACATGACTGAGCGAGCAAGAAGAATGTAGACCATTGTGCATCGTGAGAAGGAAATGGGGGACACACGGCCTGGCCGTGTGTTTTCACATGGCTGTGTTGTGCGGGGTTAAATGGTCAAGCCATGCATTTTCACCCCAAATGCACCATATGCTTTGGTTCCTCTTGCCCTAGCCATGTGAATCCTTCTTCCCCAACACCTAGAAGCCTTTTCAACCTTTAAGGAAGCTCAAAAGAAGTAAGAATGAGGAGAACCAAGCAAATGACATCTCGATCCGGTGCTTCGGAGTGAAGGATAAGGAGAATGGACGCCCCTCAAGCTCCGGAGGAAGGTAATGTTCTTCCAACCCTCCTTTTTTGAAATAATGAGCATAAGGATAGATATAACATGCTTGCTACTAGAAGAATCACCGCAACCAGGTATCTTGATGAAGCATTACTAGAATCCCTAGGTTTATTTGGTGATATTGAAGCCCTATTTGTAAAAAGGGGATAGGGAGAGATAATGGGGATAAGACACCCAACCTATCCTAGGATAGTTTTAGAGTTTTTAAGTTCTTTAGAAGCTGAGGTTTTAACGGGTAGAGAGAACGAAGAGGGTAGGATTACCTTTGTGTTATTTAACATTGAACATGAATGGACACTACACCAATGGAACACATGTTTTAGCTTGCCTAGTGGGGGAGAGAGAAGAACCCCTATTGGGTTCAACTCTCGAATCTTTTGGACTGAATTGATAGGAGAGCACACATACGACCCTTCTAGGGCCAAAGCATCACGCCTCTAAAACCTTGTTTTTCGATACCTACACCGAATCATGGCAAGTACTATTTTTTGTCGTGGGGAAAGTGACGGTGTAGTGCGAGCTAGTGAGCTACTTTGCTTGTGGGACATGATACAAGAAAGGAGTAGCATTGATGTAGGGTCCCATTTCATTAGACACCTAGTGAAAATGGACAAAATAGTGAGAGGAGAGATCATTGTGGGGGGCTTACTTATCCACATTTGTGATAGGATGGGGTACACTACATTGCACTAGATAGCATAGAGGGGAGCCCTAGGATCGACCTAGGAGTGTGTATGACCATGAAGATGATAGTGAGAGAGGGACACTCCTTGTGCTTTGTATGGAAAAACCTATCATCCCTTAGGCTCCTCTACCCTGATCGTACCACCATCACCACACGCGCCAACTGGTGCTTAGACCTGATAGTGGAGTCCTCGCCATATGAGGGACCATCCACATTGGCACCCATCTCTCCCCCTTTACATCACTCTCCCTTCAGTCCATGCATTCATAGGAGCCCATATAGTCCACGTAGACATGAGTCTGCACTTGCATCACCACCTTTTTCTACTTTTGAGCAGGATGCAGGTACATATGCCTATGATTTTTCAGAGTTTCGATCGCGCCTCGATGACATATATGCCGAACAGCAGACGTAGAGACAGCGATGGGAGGAGCAGAGCGCTTTCACATAGGAAGAGTTTTAGGGATTTCGGGAGCACTTCTAGTGGGATAAAAAGTTCTACGATGAGGCCCGTGTCTACTTCCAGGAAGAGGGTACCCATCGCCAGGATGAGGCCACCTACCGCTAGGAGATGCGACAGCACATACATGCCCAGCAGGGATAGTGGGCTCGGGAGGAGGAGAACAGAGCGACCGCTACATCCACCAGCTCTTAGATCGATCACATGTACATGTGGCATCAACGGCTTAGCACCAGGTTTACCTAGGAGCCTGACATGCCGAGACTACCAGACTTCCCACCTCGGCCACCATATTAGCGGTACGGTCTCATATAAGTCTGGGGGCACCCAAGTTTTGATTTATTTTGTTTCTAGCAGTAGTTTCTTTCCTGTCATTTGCATTTATTTTAGTTAGCATTCATTTGTTCATACATGGAGTTTTTAGTTTCGCCAGTACTTAATTTTTTCTATCTTTAAGCTACCTCAGTAGTATTTTTAGAGTTTTCTTTTATGAGTTGTTTCCATGGGTAGCTTAACTTCATTTACCTCATGGTATTTTATTTTATTTGCTCTAATGAACTAGTCTTACATTGGTTATCTTTTTTATTTACACCTACATATGACGAACATTTTAAAAGGCAGAGTCTAGTACGTACCTAGTTATGATTCATCTCAGTAGTCTAGTACTTTAGAATCGATAGGTGATCCTAAGTTTAGCATTTTAGTTAGTGGAGAGGCTTGGATTGTGGAAGCCCATTCGGAAAAATCAAAATCCCAAGAGCTAAAAAAAAAATTATGAGGGATAAAAAAAATAGTTGTCATGGGTGGAAATGGTTAGGTGCCCCTTTATGACCGAGTTAGGTTACTGGGGAAACACCTACCAATTTCTATCAATACCGAGCATGCCTTTGAGACTTTGTGCTAGATCTAGGGAATGACCCTCGCTTTGGGTAGGTAAGTGCCTAAGAGCTGGAGACCTTAGGAAAGCTATAGGATGACGACTTAACTTGGAAGGAGTATCCCCTAAGAAGATTCACTTAGCATGAGAACAAGAAGCTAAATTAGTGAACTTCTAGAACATATCTATTTTTCTTTGATTGTAAAATACCACTTGATAAATCTAGTTAACATGTTAAATATGGAACAATACCTTATAAAATTTCATGGCACTGAGGTTTGCTTGAGAACAAGCAAAGATTTAAGTCTGGGGGAATTGATGTGAGCAAAACATATAGGGTTTTAGGAGTAGTTTTCGCTCACATCTCATAACATTTTATGTTTGTTTCATGCATATTTTACTTTGTTTTGCATGCATTTCCTATTTTCTAGTTCGGAGATCTGTTCTTTGTATTTTTGTGTGTGTGATAGCATTTCATGGGGAAAAGGCGCACATTCGGAGCAAAAGAAGGACATTTTGCAACTGGATGCAGAAGGGGACACGACCAGGGCATGTGGCTACACATGGCCATGTCCAAGGGATGAAATTGGCCACCCCAATGCCACACATGGCCTAGCCATGTGGAAACTGTAGGGGATCGATCGACCGGCTAGAGGGGGGTGAATATCCCTTTGTCATTGGATGGTGGAATTTGCTCGTCTACACAATTGTTAGTGCAAGCGGAATACTAATAAAGACAAGCAAATAAACAAAGAAGAATACAAACAATGCTAACACCGAAATATAATGTGGTTCACGGCTACACCGCTAATCCACGGTCCCCGATTCATCCTCGGTGAATCACTCCGCAACCAAATCACTATCGGTCTCTCCTTTGCACTAAGCTAGGTGGAGGTATCCCTTACAACTCAAGAACACTCCTTATTTTACAATAGATGTGAAAGAGAACTAGAAGAAGGAGTTTATCACTTGTGGAGCACTTGGATGATGGTTTGGAATATGAGCATTAGCCATCCAAAAGCCCACACCCTCTCTTTTTATAGAGAGGGATGATTGCTTCCCGTTGGCCGCCACCAGTCGACTGCTGCCCTTGGCAGTCGACTGCCGCCACTCCAACGACCTCCGAACATGTCAGATCCCGACCATTGTAGTCCAATGGAACACTTGGCAGTCGACTGATGGATCCCATCAGTCGACTGATGCCTCCGTAGTCGATTGCCCAGTCGGCTATGAGTGGTTCTGTGGCCAAACCCTCTTAATCAGTCGACTGCTGCCTTCATCAGTCGACTGATGGTCTTGGCAGTCGACTGCCCACATATGACAGTCGACTGCTGGGCCCAAAACAACTTAGTCGGATACCAGTCGAACCCATTTGACTCAGAACAGTCGACTATCATTCCATGGCAATCGACTGATGTCGGGAAAACTCATCCGACACTTAGCCATTCGGCCAAGTTCACCTAATGAGCTACTTACAATTCACTCATTCTCTCATCTCACTCGAAGTCCCTCGCTGATGTTAGTAATATATGAGAGATGTCCTAAGGCAATCGCCTTATGTATGAACCATTTATATGATAAATAAAGATTCACTATTTGAGTATACATGTTTAATGTATTTGATTGGATCTTAAACTCATTTACTGAATGTCCATGATGCGATTCACAGCATGAGAGAATTTGTGATTGGATCACAACTAGTGAGTATCTCTACATGTGTAATTGTGATGTATCGGAATTATCCCTAGTCGATGAATTGATGGATTTGGACACCATCAATTCTGTCGAGACTAGCACGAGGTATACTCCTTGGTGTATCCAAGCAGCTGATTCTCACTGGCTGGAGACATAGTGATGTCCGGAGTTGATCGTGGATGCTAGTTATGGTAACTAGTTCATTGGAGTGACCAGCCGTAAGACTTCATATGGTTCTCTGCATATATAGATATGTCAATGAAGTTCTTATTGTGGCTTAAGTGCGATATTCCTTTGACTTGCGGTATTCAAGTCATCTTGATCATGGAGACTTATGCTTTGACATCTTAAGCAAACATCTCCGAGGAGATGTGGACCCGGGATGATTGGGTATAAGTCGAAATGATCGAAGGTGATTGAATAGCCTATAAAGGATTCACCACTCCTTGCGAGGAGATGTATACCCATGGCCTCTCGTCGGATTGTTACTAAAGTCTTTGGCCAAAGCATTACATGTTTAGAGTAAGGTACTCTTCGATACATGTGGAGTAACTAGAATCAGTGGGGCGAGGAAATGATACTTGGGCTAGGTGTGGCGTAGTCGACCTAGTGAGGTGACACTATAGACCATGTCCTGAACCAAGTGGGTATAAGATGAGTGAAGGAATGGGGCACGATTCATTCGAGCTACTGAAGGGTTTCAGAAATAGTTCTGGATCAACCGTTGATCTTTTCGGTTAATTGGGGATCATGATGTACTACTAGGTGCCACTCATGATCGTTCTATAATTAATGGTTAATTATAGACGGCCAACATAAACCGAGAACCTATTTGGTCACACGCACAACGAGTGTAATCCAAAGGATTTAAAACGAGCTTGAGAATGAGATTCTCAGACCGAGAGAAACTATATTTGGTTGGACCAAACATAAAGCGAGCATGAAATTGTTTCAGTCGCAATGGAAGCGTGGATGGGCCGTGTCTTATGAAGACATAATGGATGGACCAAAATGGTTTGGTTCTAATCCAATGGATGAGAATAAACCAAAGGGTTTGGTTTATATTAAGCGAATGAACCAAAGGTTGGTTGTTCGTTTTAACTTAAAATAAACCATCATGGTTTGGTTTATTTTAACTTATCTTAATGGAGCGGGTTAACGGGCTTTATGGATATGATCCATTAACCATTAAGAGAATTAGTTCTCTATAAAAGAGGGCATTAGGGTTTGTTAAGCCCTAATGAAGAGGCAAACCTAATTTGGCCGCCCACCCTCCTCCTCTTGTTGGCGCCAACTCTATTGCCGCCAACCATCTCTTCCAACCGACGACCAGCTGCTGCCGTTTCCTCCTCTTGCCGGCGACGAGCTGCTGCCGGAGGAGCTCCGATGATCTTCCTTGGCTCCGGCGACAAGGTGAGCAAGTCGCTTTCCTTATTTGGCCGGCGCAAGGTCTCCACCAAAGCTGTCCAGTTTTCTGGACAGCTTGTTCTCCTCTCGTCGGAGCGTCGTTTGGACGACGGTTAGTGCTCGGACAGCGGCTAACTTACCGGGGATTTGATCTCCGATAATCCTCTGAGGTGGGGGATGAAGGATTCGTCAAACGGTTGACGAATACCTCTCCGGAGAAGCGAGTTTTGAGAACTCGTTTTAGGATCCGAATTTGGATTCGGATCGTGATCATCTCTCGATCATGTCGTCTTCAACACGAGGCTAGTAACCCGTACGAAGACGAAGCTCGTGACTTAGCGAAGTCATCCTGAGGAGCTCGGCGTGGATACGGATAGAGACGATTCTTACGAGGATCGTTCCGGTTGATGCCGTTCCCGCTACACGTCATACGGAAGGTATAACGTAGTTTAATTTCCTTTTATTGCAAATTTTAATTTACGGTTATGTCTACACTTGTTGTAATAGCATGCGTGTGTTGTGTGTGTTGTAATAAATATAGATTTATTATTTTTAATTGCTTCAGCTGTGCTCATGTTTACGAAACATGATCGAACACACACACGCCGCGGTGCCGGAAACCCAACAGTGGTATCAGAGCCCAGGTTGTGTTTCGACATAATCGTAAAATTGGTTTTGCGATAGTCATAATGTATTTCTGGAAATTTTCTAAATTTTGGAAATTTAGAAGTATTTATGGAAATTTTTCAATTTTGGAAAGACTAGAAGTATTTATGGAAATCTTCCACTTTTAGAAAGTTGGAAGTATTTATGGAAATTGATATTTTCCATAAATAAAATATTTGATTAGATTCTGGAAATTTGTTTCCTAATTTAATTATGATTTGATTTGGGAAATCAAATCTTAAAATATTTTATTTCCATAAGTAGTTTTAATGATTTAGGAAATTGGTTTCCTAAATAGATTTTCCTTAATCAAATAATTCCATGAATAAAATATGTGATTAGATTTGGAAATTTGTTTCCTAATTTAATTATGATTTGATTTGGAGAATCAAATCTTAAACATATTTTATTTCCATAAATAGTTATGACATATAAGGAAATTATAAACATGACATAAGTGTATGCCATGTAATTGCATTAGATGCATAACATTATGTCATGCGTGTCGTGACATGTAGATGTATGCCATGTATGTCATGCCATGTAGATAATAGTTATTTGCATGCAAAGAGGATGAGACATAAAAACCCTAACTCAATATTAAAGCCTACACCTTCCATTAATATGGTTAGAACCAGAGTTCTGTTTCTTGTTTGGGTTGTTGGACTCTCTCCAAGCCCGGCTCGAACCTGAATATGTTCAAACCATGGAATAGTTTAATACTAATATGGTAAGAGTCAGAGGTCAATCGTTAGCTTTGGTTGTTGGACTCTCTCCAAGCTGGGCTAATTGGTTGAATGCACTCTAACCATATTAAAACTATGTCCTGATTAATGGGTTGGCTTTAACCTGGAGCATCGGCTTGTTGGACTCTCTCCAAGGTCGATGTAAAGGGAGGTGATGTTGGGTGCTATGCATATGATGCATACTTGTTAATGTGTTAACAACCCGATGTATGTGTGAACATTCAATTAGTTGATAGCACATTGTGATAGTTGCATATATGGGATATGCAATCGGTATAGATGATACCTACCGTCGTAGTTATGAATGGCTTGTTGGACTCTCTCCAAGGTTGTTCATAACTATGATGGATATCAGCCCATTCGGAGATGGACCTACAATCTCCCGAAGTGATTTTGGGGTTTTATAAATTCGAAAAATGAATGGGATTTATAAATGTATATTGATGCATTTTTAAAATCATCTTTCTCATATATGCTCGTTTTGTATTTCTAAGTTAATATATTGATCATGATGTGTTTGAATTTGCGTTCCATTTTGGATTCAAATAAATTGACTGGGCCGAACTTCTTGGACTGGCATAGAAACTTGAGAATTGTTCTCAAGGTGAAAAGCTTGTAAATGTCCTCGAAGCGCCTCTTCCCGCCCGTCCTAGTGACGATGCAACTTTGGACCAATTGTTGGCCTATCAGAAACATGTGAGTGATTCTGAACAAATGAGTTGCATCATGCTAGCCATGATGGAACCCAAGCTACGAAAGAAGCATGAGCATATGGATGCTCATATCGTAGTCCTTCATCTTTGTGAGTTGGTTGATGAGCAAGTGAGATTCGAAAGGTTCGAAGTCTCAAAGCTCCTCTTCACCTCTGAGATGCTAGGAGGTTCATCTGTGATCTTTGCTCAATATCTTTGAAGTGTGGAGTCTTACGAGAAGCATGAGCGAGGGGCCAGTCTTTATTAGTTGATTCCTCGAAGAAAGGTTCTAAGAGAAAGTCAAAGGAACAGCAGAAGGGAAAGAAGAGAAGGGCTAAGAAGGTAGAACTAGCACAAAAGAAACCTTGCCATCATTATGGCAAGGAGAGCCATTTGCGAAGAAAGTACAAGATTTATCTTGAGTCCGTGAAGAAGGATAAGGCATCGGATGCCCCATCTTCTTCAGAAATCTTCTTTATTGATTGTCATTCTATTTCCTCAGACACTTGGGTATTGGATACTAGGTGTGGCTCACATATATGTAATGACATACATGGGCTAAGGAATAGAAGAAGACTCGTCAAGGGAGAGTCAAATTTACGTGTTGGGAATGGAGCAACGGTTGCTGCACTCGCCATCGGAACGTATTTGTTGGAACTCCCTGTAGGACTTGTCTTAGAACTGGACAATTGCTTTTATGTTCCTTCGTTGATAAAGAACATCATTTCTATTTCTTGTTTAAATAGAAATGGGTACCATTTGACTTTTAGTAACAATTGTTGTTACATAACTTTGAATGGAGTTCTTTATGGGACTGGAACTTTAAGCAATGGTGTTTATACGTTGGACGTATCCAGTGACATTTTCAATATCGAAGCGAGCAACACGCGTGCTCGAAAGGATAATCAAATAGACTCCTATATGTGGCATTGTCGTCTTGGCCATATAAGCAAGAAATGCATGTCCGAATTACACCAATGTGCAATTCTGGAATCGTTTGAATTGGATTCATACGATACATGTGAATCATGCTTAAAAGGCAAGATGACTAAGTTACCTTTTACTGGAAAAGGTGAACGAGTGGGAGAGTTACTAGGTCTAGTACATACTGATGTATGTGGACCTATGTCAACTCAAGCTTTAGGAGGCTATAGCTACTTCATTACCTTCACCGATGATCACTCACGGTTTGGGTATGTGTTCTTGATGAAACACAAGTCTGAAGCCTTTGAAAGGTTCAAAGAATTCAGAAATGAAGTAGAGAAACAACATGACAAAAGTATTAAAATACTTCGATCGGATCGAGGTGGTGAATACTTAAGTCAAGAGTTTCTTGATTATCTAAGAGACAATGGCATATTGCCTCAATGGACTCCGCCCTATACACCACAGCATAATGGTGTATCTGAGAGGCGTAACCGGACCTTGTTGGACATGGTCAGGTCAATGATGAATCATGCAACTCTTCCCAAGTCCTTTTGGGGCTATGCACTTCAGACAGCTGTTTACTTGTTAAACAGAATGCCTACCAAGGTAGTCTCAACTACTCCATATGAGATATGGAATGGTAAGAAACCTCATGTATCTTACTTGAAGATATGGGGTTGTCCTGCTTATGTGAAGCGGACTGTATCAGACAAACTGGATGCTAAGTCTGATAAATGTCTATTTATTGGATACCCTAAGGAAACAAGGGGTTACCAATTCTATCATCCTGTGGAACAAAAGGTGTTTGTTTCAAGGCATGCTGTGTTTCTAGAGAAAGAGTTTCTCTTGCAGAAAGCGATGGGAGTGTCGTCGAGCTTGAGGAGGCTCGAGAGACTCAAATAGACATTGATGAGATACAGTGAAGCCTGACGGTAGGCAACTCATAGTGATGAGCAATCAATTTGGACCTATTGTAACACCACATCTTCGTAGATCTGGTAGAACACGCAACATTCCTGAGAGATATGGATTTCTCGTAAGTGAATCGAACGACGTGTTACTCATTGATGATGAGGAGCCTACCAGTTATGAAGAAGTACTGACAAGTTCAGAAAGGGATAAGTGGCTTGATGCCATGAAGTCGGAAATGGATTCCATGTATGAAAACCAAGTTTGGAACTTGGTTGACCCACCTGAAGGCATAAAGCCTATAGGGTGCAAGTGGGTTTTCAAGAAGAAAGCCGACATGGATGGTAATGTGATTACCTATAAGGCTAGATTGGTGGCGAAAGGATATCGTCAAAAACAAGGTGTTGATTATGACGAAACCTATTCGCCTGTAGCTATGCTTAAATCCATTCGGATGCTCCTGGCCATAGCAGCTCATTATGATTATGAGATATGACAGATGGATGTGAAAACAACTTTCCTTAATGGAAACCTGCTCGAGGACGGGTATATGATACAGCCTGAGGGTTTCACATCGGTTGATAAAACCAAGGTATGCAAATTGCGATGATCCATTTATGGATTGAAGCAAGCATCCAGGAGCTGGAATATCCGTTTTGATGAGACCATCAAAAAGTTTGATTTCTCACAAAATCCAAACGAACCTTGTGTGTACAAGAAGGTTAGTGGGAGTGCAGTCGTGTTCCTAGTATTGTATGTCGATGACATATTACTTATAGGAAATGATGTGTCAATCTTACAGTCAGTTAAGGTTTGGTTATCCAAGACATTCTCCATGAAAGACCTGGGAGAAGCAACCTACATCCTTGGGATTAAGATCTATAGAGATAGATCGAAACGGTTGCTTGGTCTTTCACAGTCTACATATATAGACCGAGTGCTAAAGAGGTTTAGCATGTCGGAATCCAAGAAAGGTTTCTTACCCATCAGGCATGGGGTACACCTTTCGAAGTCTATGTGTCCGCGCACAAAAGACGAGAGGATTTGCATGAGTAAGATTCCCTATGCATCCGCAATAGGATCTATCATGTATGCTATGTTATGTACGAGGCCCGATGTATCGTATGCTCTGAGTGTCACGAGCAGATACCAATCTGATCCAGGAATGGATCATTGGGTGGCTGTTAAGACGATCCTTAAGTACTTGAGAAGAACTAAGGATGTGTTCCTAATATATGGAGAAGGGTACATGGTGATACGTGAGTATACGGATGCCAACTCCAGACAGACAAGGATGATTCCATGTCTCAGTCTGGGTATGTATTCACCTAGAATGGAGGCGCAATAAGTTGGAAAGGTTCCAAACTTGACACTATAGCGGATTCTGCCACTAAGGCAGAATACGTTGCAGCTTTGGAAGCAGCAAAGGAAGCGGTTTGGATCAAAAAGTTCATCTATGAACTTGATGTGGTCTCATCAATGATCCAAACATGGGCTTCGCCGCTATCATTTGATCAGAGAGATCATTAGTAGGAAGGAAATACAAATCGAGAAAAACTCCACTGAAAGGAACTTAGCGGATCCTTTGACTAAGGCATTACCTCAAAGTAAGTTTGAGGGTCATGTTAGAGCTTATGGTATTGGATACCGTAGCAATTGGCATTAGGCCAAGTGGGAGTCTGTTAGTAATATATGAGAGATGTCCTAAGGCAATCGCCTTATGTATGAACCATTTATATGATAAATGAAGATTCACTATTTGAGTATACATGTTTAATGTATTTGATTGGATCTTAAACTCATTTCTTGAATGTCCATGATGCGATTCACAAAGATGAGATTTGTGATTGGATCACAACTAGTGAGTATCTCTACATGTGTAATTGTGATGTATCGGAATTATCCCTAGTCGATGAATTGATGGATTTGGACACCATCAATTCTGTCGAGACTAGCACGAGGTATACTCCTTGGTGTATCCAAGCAGCTGATTCTCACTAGCTGGAGACATAGTGATGTCCGGAGTTGATCGTGGATGTTAGTTATGGTAACTAGTTCATTGGAGTGACCAGCCGTAAGACTTCATATGGTTCTCTGCATATATAGATATGTCAATGAAGTTCTTACTGTGGCTTAAGTGCGATGTTCCTTTGACTTGCGGTATTCAAGTCATCTTGATCATGGAGACTTATGCTTTGACATCTTAAGCAAACATCTCCGAGGAGATGTGGACCCGGGATGATTGGGTATAAGTCGAAATGATCGAAGGTGTTTGAATAGCCTATAAAGGATTCACCACTCCTTGCGAGGAGATGTATACCCATGGCCTCTCGTCGGATTGTTACTAAAGTCTTTGGCCAAAGCATTACATGTTTAGAGTAAGGTACTCTTCGATACATGTGGAGTAACTAGAATCGTGGGACGAGGAAATGATACTTGGGCTAGGTGTGGCGTGAGTCGACCTAGTGAGGTGACACTATGGACCATGTCACAACCAAGTGGGTATAAGATGAGTGAAGGGAATGGGGCCACGATTCATTCGAGTCTGAAGGGTTTTGAAATAGTTACGGATCAAGCAGTTGATCTTTTGGTTAATTGGTGATCATGATGTACTACTAGGTGCCACTCATGATCGTTCTATAATTAATGGTTAATTATAGACGGCCAACATAAACCGAGAACCTATTTGGTCACACGCACAACGAGTGTAATCCAAAGGATTTAAAACGAGCTTGAGCAGGGGATTCTCAGGCCGAGAGAAACTATGTTTGGTTGGACCAAACATAAAGCGAGCATGAAATTGTTTGATGCACAATGGAGCGTGGATGGGCCGTGTCTTATGAAGACATAATGGATGGACCAAAATGGTTTGGTTCTAATCCAATGGATGAGAATAAACCAAAGGGTTTGGTTTATATTAAGCGAATGAACCAAAGGTTGGTTGGTTCGTTTTAACTTAAAATAAACCATCATGGTTTGGTTTATTTTAACTTATCTTAATGGAGCGGGTTAACGGGCTTTATGGATATGATCCATTAACCATTAAGAGAATTAGTTCTCTATAAAAGAGGGCATTAGGGTTTGTTAAGCCCTAATGAAGAGGCAAACCTAATTTGGCCGCCCACCCTCCTCCTCTTGTTGGCGCCAACTCTATTGCCGCCAACCATCTCTTCCAAACGGTGACCAGCTGCTGCCGTTTCCTCCTCTTGCCGGCGACGAGCTGCTGCCGGAGGAGCTCCGTTGATCTTCCTTGGCTCCGGCGACAAGGTGAGCAAGTCGCTTTCCTTATTTGGCCGGCGTAAGGTCTCCACCAAAGCTGTCCAGTTTTCTGGACAGCTTGTTCTCCTCTCGTCGGAGCGTCGTTTGGACGACGGTTAGTGCTCCGACAGCGGCTAACTTACCGGGGATTTGATCTCCGGTAATACTCTGAGGTGGGGGACGAAGGATTCGTCAAACGGTTGACGAATACCTCTCCGGAGAAGCGAGTTTTGAGAACTCGTTTTAGGATCCGAATTTGGATTCGGATCGTGATCATCTCTCGATCACGTCGTCTTCAACACGAGGCTAGTAACCCGTACGAAGACGAAGCTCGTGACTTAGCGAAGTCATCCTGAGGAGCTCGGCGTGGATACGGATAGAGACGATTCTTACGAGGATCGTTCCGGTTGATGCCGTTCCCGCTACACGTCATACGGAAGGTATAACGTAGTTTAATTTCCTTTTATTGCAAATTTTAATTTACGGTTATGTCTACACTTGTTGTAATAGCATGCATGTGTTGTGTGTGTTGTAATAAATATAGATTTATTATTTTTAATTGCTTCCGCTGTGCTCATGTTTACGAAACATGATCGAACACACACACGCCGCGGTGCCGGAAACCCAACAGCTGAAGCTCTCTTCGTTCACGGCCACGTCCCTCGGCAACATCAAGCGCACGACTCTGCAATGCTCCTTCGCGTCTCTTGCCTCCGAAGTCTGCTTTCTTGGCTTCGGTTTAAGTCTTCTCGTCCAGCGGTCCCTTGGCAGCATCAAGCACATGGGTCTGCAATGCTACTTCTCCGAATCAAGCACGAGGTTCTGAGTGGTGAACCCGCCAAGCCTCCATGTGCAAATTACTAAGTCCTGCAAGACTCCAACGCACATATCAAATCATAATAACAGCCTAACTTAAACTCTTTGCCACACACATCTAAACCTTTATCATGGCAAGAGATTGCCCTAACAGAAACACACGGTCGTGTGGCATTGTGTGATTCTGACATAAGTCAGTTATTTTCCAGGTTTTAGAGAGATCCAGGCTGATGTCTATATAAAGGTGGCTATGCCTAAACCCTAGAGAGGAGGACGATGGCTGGGACGACAATCCAATGCCCTAAAAAGCTTTGGAAACTCGCATCGGGGAGAAAGAAAGTCGTCGGAGATCAAAATTCTGCACTTCAAAGCCGAAGAGAAGAGTCACATTGCATTGTAATTTCTATTCTTTGCTTAATTTCTATTTTTTATACAAATATGATTGTGCTTTGTACTTCTCCTCTCTTATCTATAGTGTAGACTTTCCGATTCTAGGATTAGGGAGTAGTTTGTGTGCGTAGAACATGTTATTCCAAATTTAAATTCTGTTCTTGAATTTCTATTTGCAATTGGCATTTGGTTTTAAAGATAAAGTTATTGTTTTGGTTTTCTATCTACTGTGCTAGCCGATATGAGGGGTGACAACCCTTGTATCTAAGATTTAGGAGAATCAAGGAGGAACCTAGGGGTTGACCTCATCTCTCGTAACTGTGAGTTGAAGGATGCGATAGAGTAGGAAACGTGCCCCATTTTTGACTCGTCGCAGGGCTCGATTCGGCATCCTCGTACCGACAATCCCATCCTAAGTCCAGGGATCGACCTGGTTGTTGGGATGTAAACTAAAAGCCTAGCTTTTGTATGAACATTTTCTTTTGAAATAAGAATCACATGATCATTGTTTGCATTTTATATTTATGCATGTTGTCTGATACTTTACATTGTAGATAACATGGTGTGTGGTGTCACACAGACGATCATGTTATCAGTTTCTTGTAGAGTATAAGTAGAGGCTCACAACCAAGATGGTTTTGAACAAACTATTGGCATGGTTGTAGTGTAATTTGGTATTGGTTTATCTTGACCATAGAATTACACTAGTACACTTTTTGTGTATTTAGCATGATCAATTTAGAGGTGATTCAATTTATATTGACTATATAATTGAATCAGACCTCAGATATTATGGTGTACATGCTCTTAATCCTGATATAATAACGGACACATGTACTTAGTATTTATTTCTTTGATTTACCAATGCGCGTGATTTATGTGTTAAATCGATAAGCCTAGTAAGTTAGGAAATAATATTATTTGCATGGTTTGTCATTGATTATAGGAGGAAACCGAGTCTTATACACTAGGATGATGATGCCCCCTTGAGGAGCTCATAAAGTTCATCATGTAAATTCTGCAGGTGGACTTGGTCCAACATGATGATAAGGATGAGTGGTACTACTCATGGAGTTAGATTGATTAATTAAATTGTCAGTAATTTAATTAATTAATGGACATTCAATATCTTAAAAATGGGGAGATATTTTGTACAAATAATATGTGAAGCCGATATTTAATTATGAGGGTTGGTGAGGTAGATCAATGATGATCCTCTAGTGAAATGGATCATCATTAATGGATCGGGTTATATGTGGTTTGGATCCATTGGGTTGCCAAGATCCAACTCCTCCTCATGGTTCCTATTGTAGCCTATTATAAATACCTCATGAAGCATAGACCTAGGAGATAAGTGGTGGACGTGGAGAGGCTTGGGCGGCAAGGGTTAAGGTTTTCCTTCTAGGGCCGACGGCAACAAGAGGAGAGCTAGGGTTTTTCCTCCCTTTCTTTCCCTTTAGCCAGTGCCACCCTCTCCTTCTCCTAGGGCCGATGACAAGAGGAACTAGGGTTTAGTCCCTTCTTCCTTTCTTTGGCCGGTGCCTCCCTCTCTTTGTCATAGGGTCGGCGGCAAGAGGAGCTAGGGTTTAGCTCTTTCTCCCTTTCATTAGCCGCCACATCCTTTCCTTTCTTTAGGGTCAACGGACACCAAACTTGGAGTTTGGTGGTCGGCACAAGCAAGGAGAAGAAGGGGCGATTTTCTACCCTTGTTCAGAGCGAACAAGGAAGGGAAGATACGTGGTCTAGGAGGCTTCAATTCTTGGAAGATCGTCGCCCACACGACGTCCAAGAAGAGGACAGGAATACAATAGAAGATCAAGAGGTAAAACAAGAGGTATAATCTTGTTTAATTTTGATTCTTGTTCTTTTGTATTTTGTATGTAGTTAATTGACATGGACCCTGATCATAAACACAAAAATCGGCGATCCGTACATCATCTATTATGTGGCTAATCAAGGAAATGGGTTAGGTTGCTTGATCAACAAGTTTGTTCAGGCGATCGTTCAAATCGAATAACACAATGATGAATTGGTTACTTGGGCAATCCATCTCCATCCGGATTAGTTTTAATTAATAAAATTTTAATCCGAGGACGTGAGATAGGATCGCCATGCACAAGCCACCACAGTGAAGGGACGAAACAATCTCTTCCCTTCAACTGGTATCAGAGTCGTGGTTTCCAATTTTGTGTGTTTGGATTCGGTTACTTTCACGCATTTATCATATATATTTTATGCTCGATAATAGTAGGATGTGCGTAAGCTAACTTTTTCCTTGCAGGCATAAGATCCAACTATTTTGGCTATGTGGATGTATGTGATTGTGTGTGTGTGTGTGATTGTAACTAATTATTTGAATCCTCGGGGTTGACGAGGCTAATTAGTATTTAATTTTTGTAATTAAATATGACATTGTTTAGCCGCTCATTTTAATTTACTTTCGATCTAGATATGTTGTACACTCCTTCGTGGAGTATAGGATCGATGGATGTAAATTAAAAGAGTTTATATCGGTTCGGATCCCCTTGTGGCTTACGCATGGTAAAGGGAAGAGCGGATGAGGTGGCGACACGACGAGAAGCATTTTGGAAAACAAAAGCTATAATAGTTGGATTTTTTTCATATTTATTGCTTATTGTTTGATATGCATGTTATGTGTGTTTAAAAATTTCTCAATTTTAAATTACTAAGTGGGGGAGGGATATTTTTTAATTCCCGTGTCCTCCATTACAATTTGACATGTGATGTGAACACACTTGCGCGTTGACTCTGAGTGCCTTCCTCCATATTGGATGAGTTTGTTTTGCGGAACACTAGGTCAAATATGGTTGTAGAAAATTATTTATGAGTATGTGTACTTCTCCATCGGAAGGCACATAATCCGAGGTAATTGCCTTAGTATCGGGTAATGGTAAACACTTAGATGCAAATAAAAGTATCCTCCCCATCAGAGACATTGCTTTTATTTGTAGGACCAAAGAGGAACCTGATGGAATCGTGCTCGGAGGCTCATTGGCTCCCATGTCCCCGGATTAAAATTTTCACTAATGAAAACTAATCCGGATGAGATGAGTTTCCTAAGCACAACCAATTCATCTTCGTGCTAACGACTTGAGCGATCGCTTGAACAAACTAGTTGTTCAAGCAACCAAGCTCTTCTAGTCGGTTAGCCGCGGAAGAGACGATGGACGGATCACCGGTTTTTGTGTTTATCTTCGGGGTCCATGATTATACAAATACATATGGATGTAGACATGTATAATCAACACATATAGACATATTAATAAGAACATGCAAAGATCAATAATAAAACTTGTAAAACTTTTATACCTCTTGATCTTCTATCGTATGTCCTAGCCTCCTTGTAGACTTCGTGTGGGCGAAGATCCTCCACAAGTTGAAGCTTCCTAGATCTTCTTCAATCGAAAGAAAGAAGAACTCTCCTTCCCTTCTTGCTTGAGACAACCACCAATCCACAAAGGATTAATGCCTCCGGCCCCAAGAATAGAGAGAACAAGATGGCCAACCAAGGAACCGAACAAGGGAACAATCCCTAGCTCCTTTGTGCTGCTGGCCAAGAGGAAAAGAAGAGGAGAAGAGGAATCGGTTGAGCCCCGACCAAGGAAGAGGGAAGAAGAGGTAGGAGCCGGCCACACCTTAGGAAGAAGAAGAACACCTCTCCTATAGTTGCCGCCCACCTTAGCTTCCAAACCCTAGCCGCCCAACCAAAGAACCAAACCCTAATCTCCTTAGGGTTTCCTCCTTAGGGTTTCTTGCCGCCCAAGCTATTGATAGGCAAAACCCTAATCTCCAAAACCAACCAACCTCTCATCTTGCCGCCCACCTTAAGTCACCTTATATAGAGCTGGGCTTAAGCCTTGTTTTAATCTCCACCGTTGGTTCTAGGGTTTTAATCTCAACCATCAGTTCTAGAGATTTAATCTCAACTGTCGGATATAGAGATTTAATCTCCACCGTCGGATCTAGGGATTTAATCTCAACCGTCAGATCTAGAGATTTAATCTCAACCGTCGGATCTAGAGATTTAATCTCTACCATCGGATCTAGGGATTTAATCTCAACCGTCGGATCTAGAGATTTAATCTCAACCGTCGGATCTAGAGATTTAATCTCCACCGTCGGATCTAGGGATTTGTTTTCCATCAATGGATCAAGACTTCATGAGGTTTATATTAGGCTACGATAGGGACCATGAGGTGGAGTTGGATCTTGGGCACCCCATGGATCGGAACCACACAAACTTGATCCATCAATGATGTTCCATTCCACTAGAGGATCATCATTGAATTACCTCACCAACCCCGATAAATTAATATGGGCTCCATACATTATTTGTACATCCATCTCCCCGTGTTTAAGATATCGAATGTCCGTCAATTAATTGATTTACTGACCATCAATCAATTAACATCTAACTCCCCGAGTAGTACCACTCAACCTTATCATCATGTTGACTAAGTCAACCTGTAGGGTTTACATGATGAACCTTATGAGCTCTTCAAGGGGACATCATCAACCTAATATATAGGACATGGTTTCCTCCTATAATCAACGGCACACCATGTAAATAATATCATTTCCCAACTTACCGGGCATATTGATTTAATCCATATAAATCTCACCCTTTGGTAAATCAAAGAAATGAATACTAAGTACATGTGCCCGTTATTATATCGGGATTAAGAGCATGTACAACATAATATCTGAGGTCCGATTCAATTATGTAGTCAGTAATAAATTAAATCACCTCTATGTCGGTCCTACTCAATACACCTAAGTGTACTAGTGTAACTCTATGTTCAAGACAAAACAATACCAAGCTATACTACAACCATGCCAATGGTTTGTCCAAAACCATCTTGGTTGTGAGCCTCTACTTATATTCTACAAGGGACTGATAACATGATCTTCTGTGCCACACCAAGCACCATGTTATCTACAATGTAAAGTATTAGACAATATGCACACATATAATAAATATAAAGTGCAAACAATGATCATGTGATTCTTATTTCAAAATAAAAATGTCCATACAAAAGAGCTAGCCTTTCAGTATACATTCCAACAATCTCTCACTTATACTAAAAGACTATGCTATCCTCATATTGCCATACATCTGATTCCCCTTCCCTCCACATGCCTATCAAAGCTCTCGCTAGAAGGGCCTTAGTGAAAGGGTCTACCAGGTCATCCTCTGATGCAATCTAGGCGACAGTAACTTCTACCTCATTTACGATTTCTCGTATCAGGTGGTACTTGCGCTCTATGTGTTTACTCGCCTTATGGGCTCGTGGTTCCTTCGAGTTTGCAACTGCACCACTGTTATCACAATAAATTATGATAGTTCTGGGCAAACCAGGAATCACATCCAAGTCCATCAAGAAGTTCCTGAGACATACAACTTCCTTGGCTGCCTCAGAGGTTGTCACATACTCAGCTTCCATGGTAGAGTCCGCCACGCATTTCTGCTTGACACTACTCCATACTATGGCTCCACCTCCAAAAGTAAACACAAACCCCGAGGTAGACTTACTGTTGTCCCTATCTAATTGGAAATCAGAATCCGTGTAACCCACAGGGACTAATTGATCTACCCGGTAAACCAGCATATAATTCTGAGTACTTCTCAGGTACTTCAATATATGCTTTACCGCAGTCCAATGTCCCTGTCCAGGATTACTCTGATATCTGCTAACCATGCCCACGACAAAGAAGATATCTAGTCTTGTACATAGCATAGCATACATGAGGCTTCCTACTGCCGAAGCATAAGGAACCGCCTTCATCTCCTCTATCTCCTTTGATGTTTTGGGACACATCTCTTTAGATAAAGGTACTCCATGCCTAAAAGGTAGAAAACCTTTCTTTGTGTTCTGTATGCTAAAACGAGCAAGGATAGTGTCAATGTATGAAGCTTGAGATAAGCACAACATCCTTTTCTTGTGATCCCTTATCACCTTAATCCCAAGGATGTGTCCCACTTCTCCCAAGTCCTTCATATCAAACTGTTTGGACAACCATACCCTTATGTCTGATAACACTCTGATATTTTTTCCAACTAACAAAATTTCATCTACGTATAGTACAAGAAATACCACTATGTTTCTATCACATCTCTTGTATACACAAGGCTCATCCGGACTTTGAATAAATCCATATGACTGGATTACCTCATCAAAGCGGATGTTCCAAGATCTAGAAGCTTGCTTCAATCCATAAATGGACCGATTAAGCTTACACACAAGATGCTCTTTGCCCTTTGCAATGAATCCCTCTGGTTGCTTCATATAGATGTTTTCCTCAAGACTTCCGTTAAGGAAAGCTGTCTTGACATCCATCTGTCAAATCTCATAATCCTCATGAGCAACAATAGATAAGAGAATCCGGATAGACTTAAGCATAGCTACCGGTGAAAAGGTCTCCTCATAATCGATACCCTCTTTCTGAGTATACCCTTTCGCAACAAGCCTAGCTTTGAAGGTCTCAACCTTCTCGTCTACTCCTCTCTTTCTCTTGTAGATCCACTTGCATCCAATGGCTTTCACACCATCGGGTGGTTCTACTAGCTCCCATACATGATTAGAATCCATAGATTCTATCTTTGAATTCATCGCTCTTTGCCAAGATACCGCATCTCTATCTTGGAGTGCCTCGTCATATGTCCAGGGATCAGGTTCATGTTCACCAGGGACTAAGTCTGAAGACTCTCCCAAGAACATTAATCTCAAGGGTTGTCTAACAACCCTCCCACTACGACGAGGTGCCTCGTGTGTATGCTCAGTGACACGCGGTGCAGTGACTTGTGGTATTTCCTCTTGTACCGGTGGTACTGAAGTCGGGACTTCCCCTGTCAACTCTTCAAGAACAATCCTACTCGTGGGCTTGTGGTTCATCACATAGTCCTCCTTTAGAAATCTGGCATTGTACTCACGATCACCTTCTGATCTCTAGGACTATAGAACAAACCACCCTTCGTTCCCTTAGGGTAGCCAAGAAACAAGCATACTTCTATACGAGATTCCAACTTACCAGCATCTCCCTTCATCACATGTGCTGGACTACCCCAAATCCGAATATGTCTTAGACTAGGCTTTCGCCCATTCTACAATTCTATGGGAGTAGAGGGTACTGACTTAGATGGAACCAAGTTCAGAATGTGTGATGTCGTTTCCAAAGAAAACCCCCAGAACGAATCAGGTAACTCAGAATAACTCATCATCGATCTGACCATCTCTATAAGAGTCCTATTCCTTTGCTCTCCACACCATTCTGCTGGGGTGTGCCAGGTGCAGACAATTGGGATTGAATCCAAGCCTCTGATAAGTAACTCCTAAACTCTCCTAAGAGGTACTTGCTGTCACGCCCCGAATGTATGCCGTGCTGAATAGCAAACGGACGACATCTCCCCTGTACGTGGCAACATATCGGGTTAATACAAGGCCCGTAGGCCCACAACAACAATATGATATACACAGATATCAACATATCAAACGCAGCGGAAACATAAAACAGATAAAACAATATAGAATGACCCAACTGTGCACACCGGAGTGACTTGACACCACAAGAAACATAATAGAAGCCACATCGAAAGCCAAATACATACAACACGTCCGTATATCACAGATACAGAAACAATACAAGCTAAAACCACAAAATGACAATCCACACAAATACAACAATGCGAATTAAATATCCATCATCCGTGTGAGATGAGATCGATTAGCGAGCTCTGAACGCCCAAGGAATCTTCTACGATTATGGCATGACGAAGCCTGAGGTCCCGGGGTGGTGAGTATAAACTCAGGGGTAATATATAGAAAGTGCATGAACAACATATAAGGATAGATTTACAAGTATACATGTGAAGATCTACAGGTATACAGCATGAGTCCAATAGACATACAGTCATATCCAAATCTAATAACAACTACAGTAAAATCATACTCAATGTATATACTAAACTGATCAACTGAACATAAAGTAATGTACCAATGTACCGGACGATCTGCAACACCATATGCTATATCATCCTGACAGATATACAATAACATAACCCATATAATATACTAAGTCAATCTCATACCTGACTAATACGCCAATATATGAACAGTATATGATCACCTATAATAACAACCCGGTCCATACCACACTATGACATGACGCTAAACAAATGCATATAACAGTCTGAATCAACGCATGTATCATGCTCATCACATAGCAGTATATAAAATGCAAATGACATGTATCATGATGTACAAGCATGTGCAACAATCATATCTCAATCAAATGCAGCATCTCACAGGCATATGTAAAACATATATCAAATACATGCATACATATATATCTGCAATGCATATGCATGGTCATGTCTGCGCACCCAACTCGCTACCACGACCCCAGTGTGGCCTAGTTGCACGACATGACAACTATCCCGACTCCAGCCGCCACCACTCTCGAGTGACCGAGTTGGGTAGTATGAAACAGTAGCTATCCCGCTATAGAGCTATATGCTACCCACACGGTGGTCCCTGCTTCTAGCTGGTCCGTCCCTACCCATGAGTAGACGAGCACCGCACCCAGGACAACTGCACATCACACGACCACTGTCTATAGTGGGTGAGTGCGCTAACTACCACTCCGCACAGTGGCCAAGTGCGCATCTCCATCTACCACCATCCATAGTGGCTGAGAACGACACGCACAACAATGCTCTGCCCTCAACCCTGCAACCACTACCCCGAGTGGTCGGGGAGGCAGGATGACTGACGACTCGTCTCAACCACAAGGAAGACCCAGTCGTCAGCATGCATGAAATATAATGATGCATAACTCACACACAAATCCTTGCAACACTCCCTAACTCACGGGGAGACCTAGTCAACCAAAAGTCAACCATGCAAGGATGACAAATCCATAATCACAACCTATTTACCTATGTACAGATAAATAGATCCGTCAAACTAACACACTGATATGTATACGATACAACGACCGACCTCATAATTTGGACTCATCACCTAACCTAGTGATGCAACCCAGTAACCCAATCTGAGGTCATAAAAATAACCCTAACCACATGTACTTACTAAACATCTATCAGCTAACACATAATAGGGTTTTGTAGTTCCTATCCGTGCTAGCTAATCAATGAAGTAACAGAGTATATATCTCAAAGGTCAAAGGCAGTACAAGCATACGATTAAATAAGAGTGGATTTAAGGTAAACAGGTATAAACATAAATCCAAGATCATGCACTGGAATTAATCAAACTACCGGACCAGGTAGATATTACCCACGATCTGGCTCGAATAATCCTCACATAGCGGACACGCCGTATCCCAAACCTGCACATAATAGCAACAATGATTAAATACAAGTATCCAACAAACGTAAGAACTAAACACTACATCATTCCTATATTCACATTCTTTTCCCCGAATATGTGTTAACAACTCCGACTATCCCTAGATCAATTTAAGATAAATAGATCCCAACAATACTCACAACAAATCCAAGCTAACCTCAATCTCCAAATCACTGCATCAAATCAATTCACACTTACCTTCGATCACTGCCATAGTAGCTCCATCATCCACAGCAACTCACAGCTATACACAAATGCAATCGATCCACTAACAGAAACAACACCCAAACAACCCGCCAGCAGAACATAGATCTACACAACCAACACATATTTATACCAAATCAACAAATCCCTAATGAACAATTAACCAACACTCCAAACAAGCTATAACGCAACATACCTTCTCGATATGAGCAAATTCAAACCCAGTTCCCTCCTTCCACACACAACCGGCACCACACGATAACCCATGAACAGAACCCATCTGATCCCCAAATCACACCGACACACCATAATTTCACCTCAATTTACAGATGAAACAAAAGGGATAAACCACACTTACCAGCCAAATCTTCACCGGCAGACACCTCCCTAAGTAGCTCTGTTCACCGGCAAAACACGAGCTCCAAAACACTGCCCAAAACCGATCCAAGCTAAATCAGAAACCCATATCGAGATCTCATCTCACAAGAGGAAGAAGATAGACCTTTACCTACCCTCGGCAGGAATCGTGAAACCTAGCTCACGATCGGAGACTCGATAGAACCACCGTCGACCACTAGCTCCCAGCGAAGACATTTCGCCGAATTCTTGCTTGGGAACCCGCGATCGAAGGTCTCCCAGCGAGGTGATCCTATACTGCATTTGCATCGCCGACAGCCACGTCCGAAAGAGGAGATTGGAACGGCGCTCGTGCGAAGGATCACTGAGACCTCGTAGGACCAGTATCAGCTGGGGCGGCAACTTCGCCGAGCTGTGCTCACATGGACGCCGGCGAGCTGAGATCGGCCGATGAGATTGTGCGGAGAGACGAAATTGCACAGAAACGAAGGACAAGTCGCGATGGAAGAAGGAGCTTCGGCTGCGTTGAGGAAGAAAATGAAATCGCGATTTGAAGAAGTGAGGAATCGTGATCGGCTTGTATAAGTTGATCCACCTCAACTTGAACCAGCCTTAGGTTAAAACTTAACCTAAGTTGAACCCAAGCTAACCTAGGTTTAATCCAAACCGGTTTAAACCCAATCTAACTTAACCCAATCCAACTCAAGCAAATCAGCCCAAGCCCAATACAACCCAATTAATTCAGCCCATTAGCTTCAGCCCAATGGATTCGGCCCAACAGGTTTTAGCCCAATTTCAAACCCCATCACTAATTAAACCCAATTAACCCACTTATTGAGCCCAATTTAATCCACTAATTAAACTCAAGTAACCCACTAATTAAATTCAATTTAATTAAAGGGTTAATCCATATAATAATTTTTTTTTCTCCGTATTTTACATTCTCCCCCACTTATAAAAATTTGGTCCCCAAATTTCCGACTCATATACGAGTACGAGATGTCACAATAATCATCTCAAGTATCCGGAGGAAAGTCACACATCTCAAGTGACTAAGTGGGGTACTGAGCTCGAATATTTTATTCCAACTCTTATACGCTCTCAGCCAACCTATTAAGAGGTCAATTATTGTACCAGAGTGGAGCTCTATACCCGTGACCGGTCGGAGACTTTGTCAGAATCGTAAGGTGAATTATGAATCACTATCAAAAATGATACCCAAGGCTATTCCATGGATATAATTCCATCAAGCGATCCAACGAAGTCCATCTTACGGCTCGGAAGAAAATGAGCGGACCTAGCTAATCGATCATCGACTACCCAAATCCTATCAAGTCCTTTCTGAATTCTAGATAATCTCCCAACACAGTCTAACGTACTAGGCTCCCACTTCATCACGGTACGTAACCCTACCGTTCACAATATTCCACCTTTGCTTGTTGGCATACCCAACATCAAAACTACGCAATCAACCATGTCCCATATATCGTTCCACCAACCGGAACGTCTCAATACTCACTATTTTTGGATACACTCTGAATAAATCATCACTCCCGAATGAAGAGTCTCTTGAAATAATTTTTCCTAAATCGAATGCAACTTTGGGAACCACTATCCTTCCCAGAGACAGAGATTTATTCTCACAAGAGAAATTAATCTAATGTCCAAAATTCACTCTGTCACACAACACTATAAGTGACTGGAAGACAGTAATGACTAATCTCGCTAGTTTCTCAACTAGCATACACATAATATACGTCTCATTCAACTGCATCGGGATCGCTCCTAATCCCTGAAATGATGCATCTACGTACAATACCCTTCCGTCCATATCGGACGGATTTACTAACACTGACACAAAAGTCAGCCACCTTCTAGGCCTTGAAACCTAGCTTTCCCAACTTCCGACTAAGTGATTCCCATCACTTCCTTAGTCCAACAAGTCGGCGATATAGTATCGCTAAAACATACTATCCGCATCTCTGGTAAATACCAAATCAATCTAGGGAAACCACAACTTCCTTTAAGATTGTGAATATATCCCAAAAATATATCATCCACAGATATGATGACAATCGATCTCAAATACTCCAAGAGTACTTGATTCCTCAAGTTCATGAACGACTAAATCATCGATAAGTCTAACAACATTATCTACATCTCCTAAAATTCATACCAAGTATGAAATATCGTCTTCTACACACCTGTATCCCTTTTACTCTAAGCTACAGATAGCTTAATCATCACACCGACAATGATAATTGTATGACACTAAGTCACTACAATATCAAACCTCCAGTCGTAGGCCAACCCTAGGATATACACAGGTGTCATTTAGTTGATTTAACAGATCCTCTATCCACAACGAAGGGTACTCATTCTCAACTACTGCGTTCAAATCATCGATAATCGATGCATAACCTCAAAGTCTGACTCTCTTCCAACAAAGAGTTCTGGATCCTCTCAAGAGAAATCTCAAGCCAAATAAATCTCCCATAGTGTTTAGCAACACTGATACCCGTAAAATCATCTCCCAGTATGAGGTCTCAATATCGAAACTATTTCCGAAATCACCCTCCAATCGCATATTCCTACTTGCCCATGCAGTGGCAAGACCGGGAGTTCATCTGTAACTACATCCGAATACTCTCAGATTATACGTCCATCCGAGAGTCCTAGTATACCAACGCTCCAACAATCCAACTATCCGTAAGGATATGTCTATAGTGGAGGTATGTCTAGCAAAGGCTAAGGGTATCCCTTGACTACTTGATTGTTAATCAACATCTCACCTGACGGTAGAGAAAATCATCAACCCACAAGTCAATAGGAACCCTTCGAACTCTATCCAAAAATGTTCTAGACAAATATACCTGTAAACTACCAGTATCTCTCGATATATCCGCAAATAGGATAACCTAAAGTAATACCCCGAAGGACCGATCCTTCGGTCTTCTATACTTCTTCTCGAGTAATCAAGTAAACTTGTCCAACATCTGTTTTGGATGGCTGAGCTCATGTAGATACAAAGACTATCATGGAGGAACTGAAATCAATCTAAAATCGAGGTACAAATCAAAACAATCGCATTGGAGATGGTAAACACTTGTACCGCAAAGAATATACATCCGAGTAAATATCAAGAATCATCAACATCATAGCACGCTCCAACTCTGCGAAAGGTACAGCTGCAACTGAAGAATACCACATAGATACGACCATCGTTGTATACTCTCTCCTCTATACAAATCATAACCACGCTGGGGAAGGTAATAGTTGCTATCGTCTGGATAAGTAATCGTTGTTGTCTGAACGTCTGAGTCTTCTGAGATGTCTTCTACTGATACTGCTGAGTAACTTACTTCTTTCGGATGAAAGTATCAAAGAGCTCCAACTATATATGAGGTAGTAGATCGCTGCTGATGTGATAATCCGTTCTTCTGTCATGATCTCGGCTTCCGAGGTTGTGGATCATCCGCTCGAAAACATCATCCATAGTCTTCAACTGAGTCTTCAAAGTACATACTCTCCTCGTAGATACCGGCTGCTTATAGTAGAAACAGATACAATGGTCCATCGGATAATCTGGCTCTATGTCTCATCGTAACCCGCACTGCACACACATAATCTCCTTTCGGAGTCTTTCCTCTGAGTTCGCTGATAACATGAGAAGCTGCTGACAATCTGCAATCGGTCTTCTATGATCGAAAAACTCTCCAATAGTCGCTCGTGACTCATGACTTTAATCTTGCCCCTTTTATCCAACATTCTGAGACTTCTAATTCCAATAATTTGACTTGCAATATATGCTTATCAAATCTCCAACTCTTTAAAACACTTGCTACGGAGTCATTTCTATACACATGACTCGGTCTAAGGACTTCCGATAGGATCTAGTAGGAGATCCAAACGTCCTGATCAAGATGTCAACCGATAACCCGTGGGTGGCCAAAACCAACCCAATCACATTCTCGAGCTATTAGGTGGTCGTAACCCTCGCAAGTCTAACGACTCTGCATGGTACCTTCATTACCAAACGATCACCCTACTCGGGTCCCAAGAATTCCCTGACAATGAGTTAAAGAAGATGACGTGGGAAAATACTATCTCACAACATCACTGAACTGTGACTAAGTGATACGTTATTTTCCGTAGGTTATTTCCTATATCTTACACCAAGTACTGGCTAAATCCGGATAATGGTATGCAGCTAACTTAGCTTCCTCTGTATAACACGAGTTAAGTACTCAAAAGTACCCTCAACGTTATACAACCTAGAACGACCAATTCAGGGATCAAAGTCCCTATGAATATCACCAAAATAATCCTCTACAATCTGCATCAGCAATAGTATACTCGCTTGTCCATTACCCCATGGGTAATGATCTGACTAACATAATTAGTGAAAATCTTAAGACTGTAATCCTTGATCTCCACAAGAGATGTGACTACCTAATCTCTGCTTTCCGACTCGGTATCAGTCGGCTCTCAAAGATAATTACCTTTTCGATAGCAGGTACATATCTAATAACCTCAACATGTCATTCCCGTGGCTAACACAAACCACAGTTACGAATACTAACCAATATCCTACAAGTCATCCATGTTATAAGCAACTAAATGCATAACCAATAGAAGGATATGTAATAACAATTAACATACCTTAAACTTTGTAGCTCGGAGATGTCCGCAACAGCCAGATCCCAGAACTCACAAACCAAAACTGAGTAAAGAAAAACTCAATGTCCGAACGAAATAAAATTCGAAAATGGACTTCGCAACCTAGGGCTCTGATACCAATAAAATTGTTACGCCCCGAGAGTATGCCGTGCCGAAAAGCAAACGGACGACATGTCCCCTGTACGTGGCAACATATCGGGTTAATACAACGCCCGTAGGCCCACAACAACAATATGATATACACAGATATCAACATATCAAATGCAGCGGAAATATAAAACAGATAAAACAATATACAATGACCCAACTGTGCACTCTGGAGTGACTTGACACCACAAGAAACATAATAGAAGCCACATCTAAAGCCAAATACATACAACACGTCCGTATATCACAGATACGGAAACAATACAAGCTAAAACCACAAAACGACAATCCACACAAATACAACAATGCGGATTAAATATCCATCCGTCCGGTGTGAGATGGGATCATGGAGCTCAACGCCCAAGGAATCTTCTACATCATTATCCGGCGACAGGAAGCCTGTGTGGTCCCGGGGTGGTGAGTATAAACTCAGGGGTAATATATAGAAAGTGCATGAACAACATATAAGGATAGATCTACAAGTATACATGTGAAGATCTACAGGTATACAACATGAGTCCAATAGACATACAGTCATATCCAAATCTAATAACAAGTAACTACAGTAAAATCATACTCAATGTATATACTAAACTGATCAACTGAACATAAAGTAATGTACCAACGTACCTGACGGTCTGCAACACCATAAGCTATATCATCCTAACAGATATACAATAACATAACCCATATAATATACTAAGTCAATCTCATACCTGACTAATACGCCAATATATGAACAGTATATGATCACCTGTAATAACAACCCGGTCCATACCACACTATGACATGACGCTAATCAAATGCATATAACAGTCTGAATCAACGCATGTAACATGCTCATCACATAGCAGTATATAAAATACAAATGACATGTATCATGATGTACAAGCATGTGCAACAATCATAGCTCAATCAAATGCAGCATCTCACAGGCATATGTAAAACATATATCAAATACATGCATACATATATATCTGCAATGCATATGCATGGTCATGTCTGCGCACCCAACTCGCTACCACAACCCCAGTGTGGCCTAGGTGGCACGACATGACAACTATCCCGACTCCAGTCGCCACCACTCTCGAGTGACCGAGTTGGATAGTATGAAGCGATGTAGCTAGCCCGCTATAGAGCTATATATGCTACCCACGGGGTCCCTCTGCTAGATGCTCCGTCCTACCCATGAGTAGGCGAGCATCGCACCGGACAGCACATCACCGACCACTTTGTCTATAGTGGGTGAGTCGCTAACTACCACTCATGGTGGCCAAGTGTGCATCTCCATACCACCATCCATAGTGGTCGAGAATGACGCGCATGACAATGCTCTTCCCTCAAGCACCACAACCACTACCCCAGTGGCGAGGGCGGGATGGCCAGACGACTCGTCTCAACCACAAGGCAGAACCCAGTCGTCAGCATGTATGAAATGTAATGATGCATAGCTCACACACAAATCCTCGCAACACTCCCTAACTCACGGGGAGACCTAGTCAACCAAAAGTCAACCATACAAGGATGACAAATCCGTAATCACAACCTATTTACCTATGTACAGATAAATAGATCCATCAAACTAACACACTGATTTGTATACGATACAACGACTGACCTCATAATTTGGACTCATCACCTAACCTAGTGATGCAACCCAGTAACCCAATCTGAGGTCATAAAAATAACCCTAACCACATGTACATACTAAACATCTATCAGCTAACACATAATAGGGTTTTATAGTTCCTATCCGTGCTAGCTAATCAATGAAGTAACAGAGTATATATCTCAAAGGTCAAAGGCAGTACAAGTATACGATTAAATAAGAGTGGATTTAAGGTAAACAGGTATAAACATAAATCCAAGATCATGCACTGGAATTGATCAAACTACCGGACCAGGTAGATATTACCCACCTGATACGAAGCTCGAATAATCCTCACGGCCGCAGATCTACTTCGTATCCCAAACCAGCACATAATAGCAACAATGATTAAATACAAGTATCCAACAAACGTAGGAACTAAACACTACATCATTCCAATATTCACATTCTTTTCCCCGAATATGTGTTAACAACTCCGACTATCCCTAGATCAATTTAAGATAAATAGATCCCAATAATACTCACAACAAATCCAAGCTAACCTCAATCTCCAAATCACTGCATCAAATCAATTCACACTTACCTTCGATCACTGCCATAGTAGCTCCATCATCCACAGCAACTCACAGCTATACACAAATGCAATCGATCCACAAACATAAACAACACCCAAACAACCCGTCGGCAGAACATAGATCTACACAACCAACACAGATTTATACCAAATCAACAAATCCCTAATGAACAATTAACCAACACTCCAAACAAGCTATAACGCAACATACCTTCTCGATCTGAGCCAATTCAAACCCAGTTGCCTCCTTCCACACACAATCGGCACCACACGATAACCCATGTACATAACCCATCTGATCCCGAAATCACACCGACACACCACAATTTCACCTCAATTTATAGATGAAACAAAAGGGATAAACCACACTTACCAGCCATATCTTCACCGGCAGACACCTCCCTCAGTAGCTCTGTTCACCGGCAAAACACGAGCTCCAAAACACTGCCCAAAATTGATCCAAGCTAAATCAGAAACCCATATCGAGATCTCATCTCACAAGAGGAAGAAGATAGACATTTACCTACCCTCGACAGGAATCGTGAAACCTAGCTCATGATCGGAGACTCGATAGAACCACCGTCGACCCCTAGATCCCAGCGAAGACATTTCGTCGAATTCTTGCTCGGGAACCCGCGATCGAAGGTCTCCCAGTGAGGTGATCCTATACTGCATTTGCATCGCCGACAGCCGTGTCCGAAAGAGGAGATTGGAACGGCGCTCGCGCGAAGGATCACTGAGACCTCGATGGACCAGTATCAGCTGGGGCGGCGACTTCGCCGAGTTGCGCTCACATGGACGTCGGCGAGCTGAGATCGGCCGACGAGATTGTGCGGAGAGACGAAATCGCACAGAAACGAAGGACAAGTCGCGATGGATGAAGGAGCTTCGGCTACGTTGAGGAAGAAAACGAAATCGCGATTTGAAGAAGTGAGGAATCGCGATCGGCTTGTATAAGTTGATCCGCCTCAACTTGAACCAGCCTTAGGTTAAAACCTAACCTAAGTTGAACCCAAGCTAACCTAGGTTTAATCCAAACCGATTTAAACCCAATCTAACTTAACCCAATCCAACTCAAGCCAATCAGCCCAAGCCCAATACAACCCAATTAATTCAGCCCATTAGCTTCAGCCCAATGGATTCGGCCCAACAGGTTTTAGCCCAATTTCAAACCCCATCACTAATTAAACCCAATTAACCCACTTATTGAGCCCAATTTAATCCAATAATTAAACTCAATTAACCCACTAATTAAATTCAATTTAATTAAAGGGTTAATCCATATAATAAATTTTTTTTTTCTCCATATTTTACACTTGCCACCACGATCAGATCGTAGTGTCTTGATACTTTTACCTTGACGGTTCTCCACATCAGCCTTGAATTCTTTGAACCTGTCAAAGCATTCAGACTTGTGGCACATCAAGTAAATGTATCCATACATTGAATAATCGTCTATAAAAGAGACAAAGTATTCAAAGCCACCTCTAGCCTGGATAGACATAGGACTGCACAAATCAGAATGAACCAATTCCAATACATCTTTGGCTCTAAACCCCTTAGCCTTAAAAGGCCTCTTGGTCATCTTACCTTCCAAGCAAGACTCGCAGGTTGGGAGATCCTCCACCACTAATGAACCCAAAGGTCCATCATCTATCAACCTTTGAATTCTACTCAGGTTAATATGAACAAGTCTTAGGTGCCAAAGATATGTCTGGTTCATTTTCGAAGGTTCTTTTCTCTTATTAGACTTAGAAGATGAGTTATTCACTTCTATATGCATCATGGGAGTTTTTGGTTCAAGAGTATACAAATTGCCAACCAATGTACCAGAACAGATAATCTCCCTATTCCTTTTTATAACAACTTTGTTATTAAAAGAAACAGAATATCCATCCAGAAACAATTTAGAAACTGAAATTAAATTTTTTCTAAAAGTAGGTACATAAAGACAATTTCTCAAAACCAAAACATTATTCCTATCAAAAGATAAATAAACATCTCCCACTGCAATAGCCGCCACATTTGAAGCATTGCCCATGAAGACGGTAATCTCTCCCTCAGCTAGTCGTCGGATTTCCTAGAACCCTTGCAAAGTATTGCAGACATGATTAGTGGCTCCCGTATCTACACACCAGGTGTCGGTAGATAACACCGCTAATCATGTTTCAACGACTAGTCCAAAGGATATACCTTTGTTCTACTTTGGATTGGGATAGTCCTTCTTCCATTGTCCATCCTGCTTGCAAGTGAAGTACTTGCCTTTCGGCTTCTTCACTCCTCCTAGAGATCCTCCCACCATCTTTGCTTCACCTTGTTTCTTCTTCTTCTTGCCTTTCGGCTTAGAAGTAGAAACCTTTTGAGCAACCATGGCTTGAGGACACTCTTCGAAGAGTGCATACTTGTACTCCTTAGCAGATAAGACAATATCTAGATTCTTTTCCAATCATCATAATTTGGGCACAATAAGTTTATTTCCTTTAGTATCATAGTAAGTGGACTGAAAGTCAATTTTGAAAATCCTAAGAATCACATAGATCATTACTGTAGATTTCAAAAAATTATTGATTCCTCAAACAATAAAATTTAAAAATCAACCAACACCTCAAAACACTGAGAATATCGTATGCCACGATAGTGTGGACGTATACGAATTCTACATTTGTAAGAGGAGGTTTAACCATTTAATTTTATTATCTTGTCAACCTTACTTTTTGACAAATAAAATTAATAGTTGGTTCCTCTTTGGCCCTAAAAATAAAAGCAGTGACTCCAATGGGGAGGATACTTTTTATTTGCATCTAAGTGTGCACCATTACACGATACTAAGGGAATTATCTCGGATTATGTGCCTTACCGATGGGGAAGTACACATGCTCCTAAATAATTTCCTATAACCATTATTTGACCAAGTGATCCGCAAACAAACTCATTCGATGGGGAGGAAGGCACTCAGAGTCGACACGCAAGTTTGTTGCATCACACGTCAAATTGTAATGGAGGCCGCGGGAATTAATTAAAATATCTCTCTCCCACTTAGTAAATTGAAAATGAAGAATTTTCAAGCACACACAACATGCATATAAAACAAATCAGCAATAAATATGGAAAAAATAGAATTTTTCCAACTATTATGGCTTTGTTCTCCAATATGCGTCCCGCCGTGTCTCCACCTCGTCCGCTCCACCTTTTTAAGTCATGAAGCCACAAAGAGATCCGAGCCGAGATATATCATTTTAATTTACATCCATCAATCCTATACTCCACGAAGGAGTGTACAAACTATCTAGATCGAAAGTAAACTAGAATGATCGGCTAAACAATGTCGTATTTAATTACAAAAATTAAATACTAATCTAGCCTCGTCAACCCCGAGGATTCAAATGATATACATACAATCACACACAAACAATCACATACACACATATAGCCATAATAGTCGGATCTTATGCATGCAACCAAAAAGTTAGCCTACGCACATCCTACTATTATCTGGCATACTCAATATATGATATGTGCATGAAAGTAACCGAATCCGAAACACACAATATCGGAAACCTTGGCTCTGATACCATTTTGATGGAATCGTGCTCGGAGGCTCATTGGCTCCCATGTCCCCGGATTAAAATTTTCACTAATGAAAACTAATCCGGATGGGATGAGTTTCCTAAGCACAACCAATTCATTGTCGTGCTAACGACTTGAGCGATCGCTTGAACAAACTAGTTGTTCAAGCAACCAAGCTCTTTTAGTCGGTTAACCGCGGAAGAGATGACGGACAGATCGCTGGTTTTTGTGTTTATCTTCAGGGTCCATGATTATACAAATACATATGGATGTAGACATGTATAATCAACACATATAGACATATTAATAAGTACATGCAAAGATCAATAATAAAACTTGTAAAACTTTTATACCTCTTGATCTTCTATCGTATGTCCTAGCCTCCTTGTAGACTTCGTGTGGGCGAAGATCCTCCACAAGTTGAAGCTTCCTAGATCTTCTTCAATCGAAAGAAAAAAGAACTCTCCTTCCCTTCTTGCTTGAGCCAACCACCAATCCACAAAGGATTGATGCCACCGTCCCCAAGAATAGAGGGAACAAGATGGCCAACCAAGGAACCTAACAAGGGAACAATCCCTAGCTCCTTTGTGCCGCCGGCCAAGAGGAAAAGAAGAGGAGAAGAGGAATCGGTTGAGCCCCGACCAAGGTAGAGGGAAGAAGAGGTAGGAGCCGACCACACCTTAGGAAGAAGAAGAACACCTCTCCTATAGTTGTCGGCCACCTTAGCTTCCAAACCCTAGCCGCCCAACCAAAGAACCAAACCCTAATCTCCTTAGGGTTTCCTTCTTAGGGTTTCTTGCCGCCCAAGCTATTGATAGGCAAAAACCTAATCTCCAAAACCAACCAACCTCTCAACTTGCCGCCCACCTTAAGCCACTTTATATAGAGTTGGGCTTAAGCCTTGTTTTAATCTCCACCGTCGGTTCTAGGGTTTTAATCTCAACCGTCGGTTCTAGAGATTTAATCTCCACCGTCGGATCTAGGGATTTAATCTCAACCGTCAGATCTAGAGATTTAATCTCAACCGTCAGATCTAGAGATTTAATCTCCACCATCGGATCTAGGGATTTAATCTCGACAGTCGGATCTAGAGATTTAATCTCAACCGTCGGATCTAGAGATTTAATCTCCACCGTCGGATCTAGGGATTTGTTTTCCATCATTGGATCTAGGCTTCATGAGGTTTATATTAGGCTACGATAGGGACCATGAGGAGGAGTTGGATCTTGGGCACCCGATGGATCGGAACCACACAAACTTGATCCATCAATGATGTTCCATTCCACTAGAGGATCATCATTGAATTACCTCACCAACCCCCATAAATTAATATTGGCTCCATACATTATTTGTACATCTATCTCTCCATGTTTAAGATATCGAATGTCCGTCAATTAATTGATTTACTGACTATCAATCAATTAACATCTAACTCCTCGAGTAGTACCACTCAACCTTATCATCATGTTGACTAAGTCAACCCGCAGGGTTTACATGATGAACCTTATGAGCTCCTCAAGGGGACATCATCAACCTAATATATAGGACACAGTTTCCTCCTATAATCAATGACACACCATGTAAATAATATCATTTTCCAACTTACCGGGCATATTGATTTAATCCATATAAATCTCACCCTTTGATAAATCAAAGAAATAAATACTAAGTACATGTGCCCGTTATTATATCGGGATTAAGAGCATGTACAACATAATATCCGAGGTCCGATTCAATTATGTAGTCAGCAATAAATTAAATCATCTCTATGTCGGTCCTACTCAATACACCTAAGTGTACTAGTGTAACTCTATGTTCAAGACAAAACAATACCAAGCTACACTACAACCATGCCAATGGTTTGTCCAAAACCATCTTGGTTGTGAGCCTCTACTTATATTCTACAAGGGACTGATAACATGATCTTCTGTGCCACACCAAGCACCATGTTATCTACAATGTAAAGTATTAGACAATATGCACACATATAATAAATTCAAAGTGCAAACAATGATCATGTGATTCTTATTTCAAAATTAAAGATGTTCATACAAAAGATAGAATTTCCTAACCAATACCAAATCACACTACGACCATTCCAATGGTTTGTCCAAAGCCATCTCGGTTGTGAGCCTTTACTTATACTCTACAAGGAGCTGATAATATGATCTATCGGGTGACACTACACACCATGTTATCTACAATGTAATGTATGAGACAATATGCATAACCATAAGTATGCAAACAATGATCATGTGATTCTTATTTCAAAATTAAAGATGTTCATACAAAAGATAGAATTTTTAGTATACATCCCAACACAGTATTTATTAGACCTAGCAACTCTTCCACCCGTTCACCTTTTCCAGTAAAAGGTAACCTAGTCATCTTGGCTTTTAAGCATGATTCGCATGTATCGTATGAATCCTTTTCAATTGATTCCAGAATTCCATATTGGTGTAATTCGGACATGGATTTCTTACTTGCATGGCCAAGACGACAATGCCACATATAGGAGTCTAATTGTTTATCTTTTCGAGCATGCTTGTTGTTAACTTTGATATTGAAAACGTCATTGGATACGTCCAACGTATAAATACTATTGCTTAAAGTTCCAGTCCAATAAAGAACTCCATTCAAAATTATGTAACAACAATTGTTACTAACAGTAAAATGGTAACCATTTCTATTTAAACAAGAAATAGAAATGATGTTCTTTATCAACGAAGGATCATAAAAGCAATTGTCCAGTTTTAAGACAAGTCTTGTAGGGAGTCTCAACAAATACGTTTCGATGGCTAGTGCAGCAACCTTTGCTCCATTCCCAACACGTAAATTTGACTCTCCCTTGACGAGTCTTCTTCTATTCCTTAGCCCATGTATGTCATTACATATATGTGAGCAACACCGAGTATCTAATACCCAAGTGTTTAAGAAAATAGAATGACAATCAATAACGAAGATATTTGAAGAAGATGGGGCATCCGATGCCCTTTTCTTCTTCACGGACTCAAGATAAATCTTGCAATTTCTTCGCCAATGGCCCTCCTTGCCACAATGATGGGAAGTTTCCTTTTGTGCTGGTTCTGTCTTCTTAGCATTTTTCTTCCCCTTCTGCTGTTCCTTTGACTTCCTCTTAGAACCTTTCTTTGAAGAATCAACTAACAACACTGTCCCTTGCTTATGCTTCACAGAAGGCTCTATAGTCTTCATCATGTTGAGCAGTACCATAGATGAACCTTCTTGCATCTCAGAGGTAAAGAGGAGTTTAGAGACTTTGAACCTTTCGAATCTCACTTGCTCATCAACCAACTCATAAAGATGAAAGACTATGGTATGAGCATCCATATGCTCATGCTGCTTCCGCAGCTCTGGTATTATCGCGGCTAGCATGATGCAACTTGCCATTTCAGAATCAATCACATGTTTCTGATAGGCCAACAATTGGTCCGGAGTTGCATTGTCACTAGGACAAGCGGGAAGAGGCACTTCGAGGACATTCGCAAGCTTTTCAACCTTGATAACAATTCTCAGGTTGAATCTAAAAGCCAGTCCAAGAAGTTCGACCCAGTCAATTTATTTTAATCCAAAATAGAGTGCAAATTCAAAGACATCATGATCAATCAATTAACCTTGAAATACAAATCAAGCATATATGAGAAAATGATTTTAAAATGCATCAACATACATTTATAAGTCCCATTCATTTTTCGAATTTCAAAAACCCCAAAATCACTTCGGGAGATCATAGGTCCATCTCCGAATGGGCTGATATCCAACATAGATATGAACAACCTTGGAGAGAGTCCAACAAGCCATTCATAGCTACAATAATAGGTATCAAATATACCGATTGCATATCACATATATGCATCTATCACAATGTGCTATCAACTAATTGAATGTTCACAAATACATCGGGTTATTAACTCATTAACAAGTATGCATCATATGCATAGCACCCAACTTCACCTCCCTTCACATCGACCATGGAGAGAGTCCAACAAGCCGATGCTCCAGGTTAAAGCCAACCCATTAATCGAGAAATAGTTTTCATATGGTTAGAGCGCATTCAACCAATTAGCCCGACTTGGAGAGAGTCTAACAACCAAAGCTAACGATTGACCTCTGACTCTTATCATATTAGTATTAAACTATTTCATGGTTTGAACATGTTCAAGTTGGAGCCGGGCTTGGAGAGAGTCCAATAACCCAAACAGGAAACAGAACTTTGGTTCTAACTATATTAATGGAAGGTGTAGACTTTAATATTGAGTAAGGGTTTTTATGTCTCATTCTCTTTGCATGCAAATAACTATTATCTACATGACATGACATTGGCATACATGTACATGTCACGACACACATGGCATAATGATATGCATCTAATGCAATTACATGACATACAATTATGACATATACAAAATTTCCTTATATGTCATAACTATATATGAAAATAAAATATGTTTGAGATTTGATTCTCCAAATCAAATCATGATTAAATTAGGAAACAAATTTCCAAATCTAATCACATATTTTATTTATGGAAATTATTAATTAAAAAAGTCAAATTTAATTTAGGAAACAAATTTCCTAAATTGTCAAAACTATTTATGGAAATAAAATATATTTAAGATTTGATTCCCAAATCAAATCATGATTAAATTAGGAAACAAATTTCCAAATATAATCAAATATTTTATTTATGGAAAGTGTTAATTTCCATAAATACTTCTAGACTTTCCAAAAGTAGAAGATTTCCATAAATACTTCTAGACTTTCTAAAATTAGAAAATTTTCATAAATACTTCTAAACTTCCAAAAGTAGAAAATTTTCATAAATACAATTACGACTATCACAAAGAAATTTTACGATTATGTCGAAACACAACCTGAGCTCTGATACCACTGTTGGGTTTCCGGCACCGTGGTGAGTGTGTGTTCGAACCTGTTTCGTAAACATGTGCACATCGGAAGAAATAAAAGACAATAAATTTAATTTATTACAACACACACACCCCACGCATGCATAGTACAACATGTGTAGACATAATCGTAGTTTCAAATTTTGCAATAAAAGGAAATTACTCTACGTATATCTGACGTATCACGTGTAGCGGGAAAGACATCAATCGGAGTGACTCTCGCTAGAATCGCCTCTATCCGTATCCACGCCGAGTATCGTCGGGATGAATTCACAAAGCCATGAGCCTAGTCATTGTATGAGTCACTAGCCTTGTGTCGAAGACGATGTGATCAAGAGAAGATCACAATCCAAATCAAAATTCGGATTCAAAAATGAGTCCCCAAACCTCGCTTCTCCGGAGAGTTATTCGTCAACCGTTTAACGAATCCTTCGTCCTCCACCTATGAGGATTACCGGAGATCGAATCCCCGGCAAGGTAGCTGCTGTCGGAGCTCCAAATGTCATCCAAACGACGCTCTGACACGAAGGAAACAAGCTGTCCAGAAAACTGGACAGCTTGGTGGAGGATGTTGTGCCGGCCAAAGAGGATGGCCGGCCAACCCTTGGTCGCCAGAACCAAGGTGAGTCGCTGGAGGGTGGCAGGAGGAGTGGCCGATAGGCTGGACACTGGCAGCATGGGTGGATGGCGAAAAAAAGCTGGGCGGCATGGAACCCTTGGGCGGCGGCAAGGAGAAGAGAGGGAGAGGGTTGGGCGGCTAGGTTTTTCCAACAACCAAAAGTTATCCACGAAAAACCCTTAAGCCATGTTTTTATATAGAACACATTCTCCTAACGGTTATTGATTCATAACCACAACCCGTTAACCCGCTCCAATAACTTAAGTTAAAATAAACCGAACCGAGTTGGTCTATTTTAAATTAAAACAAACCGAACCAATTTGGTTCATTCGTTTAAAACAAACCAAACCCCTTTGGTTTATTTTTCACCATTGGATTAGAACCAAACCAATTTGGTTCATCCATCATGTCTTCATAAGTCACGGCCCATCCACGCTTTCATTGCGTATGAAATGATTTTATGCTAGATCTTAGTTTGGTCCAACCAAACCTAGTCTCTCTTTCGGTTTGAGAATCTCATTCTCAAGCTCATTTTAAATCCTTCGGATTACGCTCGTTGTGCGTGTGACCAAATAGGTTCTCAGTTTTTGTTGGCCATCTATAATTGACCTTTAATTATAGAATGATCATGAGTGGCACCTAGTAGTACATCATGATCCCCAATTAACTGAAAAAATCAACGGTTGATCCACAACTATTTCTGAAACCCTTCAGCAGCTACAATGAATCATGCCCCATTCCTTTCACTCATCTTATACCCACTTGGTTCAGGACATGGTCTATAGTGTCAGTCCCCACTAGGTTGACTACATCACACCTAGCCCTAGTATCATTTCCTCGTCCTATAGATTCTAGTTACTACATATGTATCCAAGAGTACCTTACTCTAAACATGTAATGCTTTGGCCAAAGACTTTAGTAACAATCCAACGAGAGGCCATGGGTATACATCTCCTTGCAAGGAGTGGTGAATCCTTTATAGGTTATTCAAACACCTTCGATGACTTTGACTTATACCCAATCATCCCGGGTCTACATCTCCTCGGAGATGCTCGCTTAAGATGTCAAAGCATAAGTCTTCATGGCCAAGATGACTTGGATACCGTAAGTCAAAGGAACATCGCACTTAAGCTGTAGTAATAACTTTATTGACATATCTATATATGCAGAGAACCATATGAAGTCTTATAGCTTATCACTCTAATGAACTAGTTACAATAACTAGCATCCACGATTAACTCCGGACATCACAATGTCTTCAGCCAGTGAGAATCAGCTGCTTGGATACACCAAGGAGTATATCTCGTGCTAGTCTCAACAGAATTGATGGTGTCCCAATCCATCAATTCATCGACTAGGGATAATTCCAATACATCACAATTACACATGTAGAGATACTCACTAGTTGTGATCCAATCACAAATTCTCTCATGTTGTTAATCGTATTGCGAACATTTAGTAAATGAGTTTAAGATCCAATCAAATATATGAAAACATGTATACTTAAATAGTGAATCTTCATTTATCAAATAAATGGTACAACCATAAGGTGATTGCCTTAGGACACCTCCCATATATTACTAACAACAACAAGCGAGGAGGAAGAGGGTTCTCTCTTCCTTAATCTCCTCTCCTCTCTTTAGGGCCGGCGGACACCACACTTGGAGTTTTGGTGGCCGGTACAACCAAAGAGAAGGGGAGAAGGCTTTGTGTTCGGCAGTAGAAAGGAGAAGGGAGGGTTTTCTTCCCTTGTTCGGAGCGAGAAAGGAGGGAAGATATGTGGTCTAGGAGGCTTCAATTCTTGGAAGATCATAGCCCACATGACGTCCAAGAAAAGGATAGGAATACAATAGAAGATCAAGAGGTAAAACAAGAGGTATGATCTTGTTTAATATTAATTCTTGTTCTTTTGTATTTTGGATGTTGTTGATTGACTTGGACCCCGATCATAAACACAAAAACCGGCAATCCGTTCATCATCTATTCCGCGACTAATTGAGGAAAAGGGTTAGGTTGCTTGAACAACAAGTTTGTTCAAGCGACCACTCAAATCGAATAGCACGATGATGAATCGGTTGCTTGGGTAATCCATCTCCATCTAGATTAGTTTTAATTAATAAAATTTTAATCCGGGGACGTGAGATAGGATTGTCATGCACAAGCGACCAAAGCGAAGCGAATCTTCCCCTTCAAGTGGTATCAAAGCCATGGTTTCCGATTTTGTGTGTTTTGGATTCAGTTACTTTCACACATTTATCATATATTGTTTATGCCAGATAATAGTAGGATGTGTGTAGGCTAACTTTTTGCTTGCAGGCATAAGATCCAACTATTATGGCTATGTGAATGTATGTGGTTGTGTGTGTGTGATTGTAATTAATTATTTGAATCCTCGGGATTGATGAGGCTAATTAGTATTTAATTTTTGTAATTAAATACGACATTATTTAGCCGCTCATTTTAATTTACTTTCAATCTAGATATGTTGTACACTCCTTCATGGAGTATAGGATCAATGGATGTAAATTAAAATATTTTATCTCCGCTCGGATCCCCTTGTGGCTTGCATATGGTAAAGGGAGGAGCGGACGAGGTGGCGACACAACGGGAAGCATATTAGAAAACAAAAGCCATAATAGTTGGAAAATTTATTTTTTTTCAAATTTATTGCTTATTGTTTGATATGGATGTTGTGTGAAAATTTCTCAATTTTAAATTACTAAGTGGGAGAGGGACATTTTTTAATTCCCATGGCCTTCATTACAATTTGACATGTGATGCGAACAAACTTGCACGCTGGCTCTGAGTGGCTTCCGCCATATCGGATGAGTTTGTTTTATGGATCACTAGGTCAAATATGGTTATAGAAAATTATTTAGGAGCGTGTGTACTTCCCCATCGGAAGGCACATAATTCGAGGTAATTGTCTTAGTATTGGGTAATGGTAAACACTTATATGCAAATAAAAGTATCCTCCCCATCGGAGTCACTGTTTTTATTTGTAGGGACGAAGAGGAACCAATTATTAATTTTATTTATCAAAAAGTAAGGTTGACAGGATAATAAAATTAAAGGGTAAAACCTCCTCTTATAAATGTTAGTAATATATGAGAGATGTCCTAAGACAATCGCCTTATGTATGAACCATTTATATGATAAATGAAGATTCACTATTTGAGTATACATGTTTTATGTATTTGATTGGATCTTAAACTCATTTACTGAATGTCCACGATACGATTCACAGCATGAGAGAATTTGTGATTGGATCACAACTAGTGAGTATCTCTACATGTGTAATTGTGATGTATCGGAATTATCCCTAGTCAATGAATTGATGGATTTGGACACCATCAATTCTGTCGAGACTAGCACGAGGTATACTCCTTGGTGTATCCAAGCAGTTGATTCTCACTGGCTGGAGACATTGTGATGTCCGGAGTTAATCGTGGATGCTAGTTATGGTAACTAGTCCATTGGAGTGACCAGCCGTAAGACTTCATATGGTTCTCTGCATATATAGAAAAGTCAATGAAGTTCTTACTGGGGCTTAAGTATGATATTCCTTTGACTTGCGGTATTCAAGTCATCTTGATCATAGAGACTTATGCTTTGACATCTTAAGCAAGCATCTCTAAGGAGATGTGGACCCGGGATGATTGGGTATAAGTCGAAGTGATCGAAGGTGTTTGAATAGCTTATAAAGGATTCACCACTCCTTGCGAGGAGATGTATACCCATGGCCTCTCATCGGATTGTTACTAAAGTCTTTGGCCAAAGCATTACATGTTTAGAGTAAGGTACTCTTCGATATATGTGGAGTAACTAGAATCCGTAGGACGAGGAAATGACACTTGGGCTAGGTGTGACGTAGTCAGCCTAGTGGGGACTGACACAATAAACCATGTCCTGAACCAAGTGGGTATAAGATGAGTGAAGGGAATGGGGCACGATTCATTCGAGCTGCTGAAGGGTTTCAGAAATAGTTCTGGATCAACCGTTGATCTTTTCGGTTAATTGGGGATCATGATGTACTACTAGGTGCCACTCATGATCGTTCTATAATTAATGGTTAATTATAGACGGCCAACATAAACCGAGAACCTATTTGGTCACACGCACAACGAGCGTAATCCGAAGGATTTAAAACGAGCTTGAGAATGGGATTCTCAGACCGAGAGAAACTAAGTTTGGTTGGACCAAACATAAAGCGAGCATGAAATTGTTTCAGTCGCAATGGAAGCGTGAATGGGCCAAGTCTTATGAAGACGTAATGGATGAACCAAAATGGTTTGGTTCTAATCCAATGGAGGAGAATAAACCAAAGGGTTTGGTTTATTTTAAACGAATGAACCAAAATTTGGTTCGGTTCGTTTTAACTTAAAATAAACCATCATGGTTTGGTTTATTTTAACTTATCTTAATGGAGCGGGTTAACGGGCCTAATGGTTATGATCCAATAACCATTAAGTGAATTAGTTCTCTATAAAAGAGGGCTTAAGGGATAATTAAGCCCTAATCCAAAAACCCCTAGCCCTAAGGTTGCCGCTCACCTCCTCCTTGGAGCTCTCGGCGCCAACCTTTTGCCGCCGCCCAAAGCTCCTCCAACCGGCATCCAGAAGGTTGCTTCCTTCCCCCTCGCCGGCGTCGAGCTGCTTCCGGTTAGTGCTCCGGTGATCTCCTTCAAGTTTGGCATCAAGGTGAGCTCTATCTCCCTTGGTTGGCCGGCGCCTATCACCTCCACCAAAGCTTTCCAGTTTTCTGGACAGCTTGTTCTTCTCTCGTCGGAGCGTCATTTGGACGACGGTTAGAGCTCCGACAGTGGCTAACTTACCGGGGATTCGATCTCCGGTAATCCTCTGAGGTGGAGGACGAAGGATTCGTCAATTGGTTGACGAATACCTCTCCGGAGAAGCGAGTTTTGAGAACTCGTATTAGGATCCGAATTTGGATTCGGATCGTGATCATCTCTCGATCACGTTGTCTTCAACATGAGGCTAGTAACCCATACGAAGACGAAGCTCGTGGCTTAGCGAAGTCATCCCGAGGAACTCGGCGTGGATACGGATAGAGACGATTCTAGCGAGGATCGTTCCGGTTGATGCCGTTCTCGCTACAAGTCATACGAAAGGTATAACGTAGATAAATTTCCTTTTATTTCAAATTTAAATTTACGGTTATGTCTACACTTGTTGTAATATGCATGCGTGTGTTGTGTGTGTTGTAATAAATGTAGATTTATTATTTTTATTGCTTCCGCCGTGTTCATGTTTACGAAACGTGATCGAACACACACACGCCGCGGTGTCGGAAACCCAACAGTGGTATCAGAGCCCAGGTTGTGTTTCGACATAATCGTAAAATGTTTTTGCGATAATCATAATGTTATTTCTGGAAATTTTCTAATTTTGGAAATTTAGAAGTATTTATGGAAATTTTTCAATTTTGGAAAGTCTAGATGTATTTATGGAAATCTTCCACTTTTGGAAAGTTGGAAGTATTTATGGAAATTGATATTTTTCATAAATAAAATATTTGATTAGATTCTGGAAATTTGTTTCCTAATTTAATCATGATTTGATTTGGAGAATCAAATCTTAAAATATTTTATTTCCATAAGTAGTTTTGATGATTTAGGAAATTGGTTTCCTAAATTGATTTTCCTTAATCAATTTTTTTCATAAATAAAATATGTGATTAGATTTGAAAATTTGTTTCCTAATTCAATCATGATTTGATTTGGAGAATCAAATCTTAAACATATTTTATTTCCATAAATAGTTATGACAAATAAGGAAATTATGTACATGACATAATTGTATGCCATGTAATTGCATTAGATGCATAATATTATGCCATGCGTGTCGTGACATGTAGATGTATGTCATGTATGCCATGCCATATAGATAATAGTTATTTGCATGCAAAGAGGATGAGACATAAAACCCTAACTCAATATTAAAGCCTACACCTTCCATTAATATGGTTAGAACCAGAGTTCTGTTTCTTGTTTGGGTTGTTGGACTCACTCCAAGCCCGGCTTGAACCTGAACATGTTCAAATCATTGGAATAGTTTAACTCTAATATGGTAAGAGTCAGAGGTCAATCGTTAGTTTGGGTTGTTGGACTCACTCCAAGCCTGTCTAATTGGTTGAATGCGCTCTAACCATATTAAAACTATTTCGCGATTAATGGGTCGGCTCTAACTTGGAGCATCGATTTGTTGGACTCACTCCAAGGTCGATGTGAAGAGAGGTGAAGTTGGGTGCTATGCATATGATGCATACTTGTTAATGTGTTAACAACCCAATGTATGTGTAAACATTCAATTAGTTGATAGCACATTGTGATAGTTACATATACATGATATGTAATCGGTATACTTGATACCCACCATCATAGCTAAGAATGGCTTGTTGGACTCACTCCAAGGTTGTTCTTATCTATATTGGATATCAGCCCATTCGGAGATTGACCTACGATCTCCCGAATTGATTTCAAGGGTTTTTGAAATTCGAAAAATGAATGGGATTTATAAATGTATATTGATGCATTTTAAAAATCATCTTTCTCATATATGCTCGTTTTGTATTTCTAAGATTGATCATGATGTCTTTGAATTTGCATTCCATTTTGGATTCGAATAAATTGACTGGGTCGAGCTTCTTGGATTGGCTTACAAGCTTGAGAATTGTTCTCAAGGTTGAAAAGCTTTCAAATGTCCTCGAAGCGCCTCTTCCCGCCCGTCCTAGTGACGATGCAACTCTGGACCAATTGTTGGCCTATCAGAAACATGTGAGTGATTCTGAACAAATGAATTGCATCATGCTAGCCGCGATGAAACCCAAGCTACGAAAGCAGCATGAGCATATGGATGCTCATATCGTAGTCCTTCATCTTTGTGAGTTGGTTGATGAGAAAGTGAGATTCGAAAGGTTCGAAGTCTCAAAGCTCCTCTTGCCCTCTGAGATGCTAGAAGGTTCATCTGTGGTACTGCTCAATATGCTGAAGACTGTGGAGTCTTCTGAGAAGCATGAGCAGGGGACGGTGATGTTAGTTGATTCCTCGAAGAAAGGTTCTAAGAGGAAGTCAAAGGAACAGCAAAAGGGAAAGAAGAGAAGGGCTAAGAAGGTAGAACTAGCACAAAAGGAAACTTGCCATCATTATGGCAAGGAGAGCCATTTGCGAAGAAAGTGCAAGATTTATCTTGAGTCCGTGAAGAAGAATAAGGCATCGAATGCCCCATCTTCTTCAGATATCTTCGTTATTGATTGTCATTCTATTTCCTCAAACACTTGGGTATTGGATACTGGGTGTGGCTCACATATATGTAATGACATACATGGGCTAAGGAATAGAAGAAGACTAGTCAAGGGAGAGTCAAATTTGTGTGTTGGGAATGGAGCAAAGGTTGCTGCAGTCGCCATTGGAATGCATTTGTTGAAACTCCCTACAGGACTTGTCTTAGAACTGGACAATTGATTTTATGTTCCTTCATTGATAAAGAACATCATTTCTATTTCTTGTTTAAATAGAAATCGGTACCATTTGACTTTTAGTAACAATTGTTATTACATAACTTTGAATGGAGTTCTTTATGGGACTGGAACATTAAGCAATGGTGTTTATACGTTGGACGTATCCAGTGACATCTTCAATATCGGCGAGCGAGCAACAAGCGTGCTCGAAGGATAATCAATTAGACTCCCTATATGTGGTATTGTCGTCTTGGCCATATAAGCAAGAAAGCGCGTATGTCGAATTACACGATGTAGGAATTGCGGAATCGTTTGAATTAGTTCATCGATACATGTGAATCATGCTTAAAAGGCAAGATGACTAAGTTACCTTTTACTGGAAAAGGTGAACGAGTGGGAGAGTTACTAGGTCTAATACATACTGATGTATGTGGACCTATGTTAACTCAAGCATGTGGAGGCTATAGCTACTTCATTACCTTCACCGATGATCACTCACGGTTTGGGTATGTGTTCTTGATGAAACACAAGTCTGAAGCCTTTGAAAGGTTCAAAGAATTCAGAAATGAAGTAGAGAAACAACATGACAAGAGTATTAAAATACTTCGATCGGATCAAGGTGGTGAATACTTGAGTCAGGAGTTTCTTGATTACCTAAGAGACAATGGTATATTGTCTCAATGGACTCCACCCTATACACCACAGCATAATGGTGTATCTGAGAGGCATAACCGAACCTTGTTGGACATGGTCAGGTCAATGATGAATCATGCAACTCTTCCCAAGTCCTTTTGGGGCTATGCACTTCAGACAGCTGTTTACTTGTTAAACAGAATGCCTACCAAGGTAGTCTCAACTACTCCATATGAGATATGGAATAGTAAGAAACCTCATGTATCTTACTTGAAGATATGGGGTTGTCCTGCTTATGTGAAGCGGACAGTATCAGACAAATTGGATGCTAAGTCTGATAAATGTCTATTTATTGGATACCCTAAGGAAACAAGGGGTTACCAATTCTATCATCCTGTGGAACAAAAGGTTTTTGTTTCAAGGCATGCTGTGTTTCTAGAGAAAGAGTTTCTCTTGCAAGAAAACAGTGGGAGTGTCGTCGAGCTTGAGGATGCTCGAGAGACTCAAATAGACATTGATGAGATAACTAGTGAAGCACAATAGCCGACAACTCATAGTGATGAGCAATCGGCTGGACCTATTGTAACACCACATCTTCGTAGATCTGGTAGAACACGCAATATTCCTGAGAGATATGGATTTCTTGTAAGTGAATCGAACGACGTGTTACTCATTGATGATGAGGAGCCTACCAGTTATGAAGAAGTGCTGACAAGTTCAGAAATGGATAAATGGCTTGGTGCCATGAAGTCGGAAATGGATTCCATGTATGAAAACCAAGTTTGGAACTTGGTTGACCCACCTGAAGGCATAAAGCCTATAGGGTGCAAGTGGGTTTTCAAGAAGAAAAACCGACATGGATGGTAATGTGATTACCTATAAGGCTAGATTGGTGGCGAAAGGATATCGTCAAAAGCAAGGTGTTGATTATGACGAAACCTATTCGCCTGTAGCTATGCTTAAATCCATTCGGATACTCCTGGCCATAGCGGCTCATTATGATTATGAGATATGGCAGATGGATGTGAAAACAGCTTTCCTTAATGGAAACCTGCTCGAGGATGTGTATATGATACAGCCTGAGGGTTTTACATCGGTTGATAAAACCAAGGTATGCAAATTGCGATGGTCCATTTATGGATTGAAGCAAGCATCCAGGAGCTGGAATATCCGTTTTGATGAGACAATCAAAAAGTTTGATTTCTCACAAAATCTAGACGAACCTTGTGTGTACAAGAAGGTTAGTGGGAGTGCAGTCGTGTTCCTAGTATTGTATGTCGATGACATATTACTTATAGGAAACGATGTGTCAATCTTACAGTCAGTTAAGGTTTGGTTATCTAAGACATTCTCCATTAAAGGCCTGGGAGAAGCAACCTACATCCTCAGGATTAAGATCTATAAAGATAGATTGAAACGTTTGCTTGGTCTTTCGCAGTCTACATATATAGACCGAGTGCTAAAGAGGTTTAGCATGTCGGAATCCAAGAAAGGTTTCCTACCCATCAGGCATGGGCTACACCTTTCAAAGTCTATGTGTCCACGCACAGAAGATGAGAGGATTTGCATGAGTAAGATTCCCTATGCATCCGCAATAGGATCTATCATGTATGCTATGTTATGTACGAGGCCCGATGTATCGTATGCTCTGAGTGTCACGAGCAGATACCAGTCTGATCCAGGAATGGATTATTGGGTGGCTGTTAAGACGATCCTTAAGTACTTGAGAAGAACTAAGGATGTGTTCCTAATATATGGACAAGGGTACATGCTGATACGTGGGTATACGGATGCCAACTCCAGACAGACAAGGATGATTCCATGTCTCAGTCTGGGTATGTATTCACCTAGAATGGAGGCGTAATAAGTTGGAAAGGTTCCAAGCTTGACGCTATAGCGGATTCTGCCACTAAGGCAGAATACATTGCAGCTTTGGAAGCAGCAAAGGAAGCGGTTTGGATCAAGAAGTTCATCTCTGAACTTGATGTGGTCTCATCAATGATCCAAACATGTGCTTCGCCGCTATCATCTTATCAGAGAGATCATCAGTAGGAACGAAATACAAATCGAGAAAATTCCCACTGAAAGGAACTTAGCGGATCCCTTGACTAAGGCATTACCTCAAAATAAGTTTGAGGGTCATGTTCGAGCTTATGGTATTGGATACCGTAGCGATTGGCATTAGGCCAAGTGGGAGTCTGTTAGTAATATATGAGAGATGTCCTAAGGCAATCGCCTTATGTATGAACCATTTATATGATAAATGAAGATTCACTATTTGAGTATACATGTTTTATGTATTTGATTGGATCTTAAACTCATTTACTGAATGTCCACGATACGATTCATAGCATAAGAGAATTTGTGATTGGATCACAACTAGTGAGTATCTCTACATGTGTAATTGTGATGTATCGGAATTATCCCTAGTCAATGAATTGATGGATTTGGACACCATCAATTCTGTTGAGACTAGCACGAGGTATACTCATTGGTGTATCCAAGCAGCTGATTCTCACTGGCTGGAGACATAGTGATGTCCGGAGTTAATCGTGGATGCTAGTTATGGTAACTAGTTCATTGGAGTGACCAGCCGTAAGACTTCATATGGTTCTTTGCATATATAGATATGTCAATGAAGTTCTTACTGTGGCTTAAGTGCGATGTTCCTTTGACTTGCGGTATTCAAGTCATCTTGATCATAGAGACTTATGCTTTGACATCTTAAGCAAGCATCTCTAAGGAGATGTGGACCCGGGATGATTGGGTATAAGTCGAAGTGATCGAAGGTGTTTGAATAGCTTATAAAGGATTCACCACTCCTTGTGAGGAGATGTATACCCATGGCCTCTCGTCGGATTGTTACTAAAGTCTTTGGCCAAAGCATTACATGTTTAGAGTAAGGTACTCTTCGATACATGTGGAGTAACTAGAATCTGTAGGACGAGGAAATGACACTTGGGCTAGGTGTGACGTAGTCAGCCTAGTGGGGACTGACACAATAAACCATGTCCTGAACCAAGTGGGTATAAGATGAGTGAAGGGAATGGGGCACGATTCATTCGAGCTGCTGAAGGGTTTCAGAAATAGTTCTGGATCAACCGTTGATCTTTTCGGTTAATTGGAGATCATGATGTACTACTAGGTGCCACTCATGATCGTTCTATAATTAATGGTTAATTATAGACGACCAACATAAACCGAGAATCTATTTGGTCACACGCACAATGAGCGTAATCCGAAGGATTTAAAACGAGCTTGAGAATGGGATTCTCAGACCGAGAGAAACTAAGTTTGGTTGGACCAAACATAAAGCGAGCATGAAATCGTTTCAGTCGCAATGGAAGCGTGAATAGGCCAAGTCTTATGAAGACGTAATGGATGAACCAAAATGGTTTGGTTCTAATCCAATGGAGGAGAATAAACCAAAGGGTTTGGTTTATTTTAAACGAATGAACCAAAAGTTAGTTCGGTTCGTTTTAACTTAAAATAAACCATCATGGTTTGGTTTATTTTAACTTATCTTAATGGAGCGGGTTAACGGGCCTAATGGTTATGATCCAATAACCATTAAGAGAATTAGTTCTCTATAAAAGAGGGCTTAAGGGATAATTAAGCCCTAATCCAAAAACCCCTAGCCCTAAGGTTGCCGCCCACCTCCTCCTTGGAGCTCTCGGCGCCAACCTATTGCCGCCGCCCAAAGCTCCTCCAACCGGCGTCTAGAAGGTTGCTTCCTTCCCCCTCGCTGGCGTCGAGCTTCTGCCGGTTAGTGCTCTGTGATCTCCTTCAAGTTTGGCATCAAGGTGAGCTCTATCTCCCTTGGTTGGCCGGCGCCTATCACCTCCACCAAAGCTGTCCAGTTTTCTGGACAGCTTGTTCTCCTCTCGTCGGAGCGTCGTTTGGATGACGGTTAGAGCTCCGACAGCGGCTAACTTACCGGGGATTCGATCTCCGGTAATCCTCTGAGGTGGAGGACGAAGGATTCGTCAATTGGTTGACGAATACCTCTCCGGAGAAGCGAGTTTTGAGAACTCGTATTAGGATCTGAATTTTGATTCGGATCGTGATCATCTCTCGATCACGTCGTCTTCAACACGAGGCTAGTAACCCGTACGAAGACAAAGCTCGTGGCTTAGCGAAGTCATCCCGAGGAACTCAACGTGGATACGGATAGAGACGATTCTAGCGAGGATCGTTCCGGTTGATGCCGTTCCCGCTACACGTCATACGAATGATATAACGTAGATAAATTTCCTTTTATTGGAAATTTAAATTTACAGTTATGTCTACACTTATTGTAATATGCATGCGTGTGTTGTGTGTGTTGTAATAAATGTAGATTTATTATTTTTATTGCTTCCGCTGTGTTCATGTTTACGAAACGTGATCGAACACATACATGCCGCGGTGCCGGAAACCCAACAACAAATGTAGAATTCGTATATATGTCCACACTATCATGGCATACAATATTCTCGGTGTTTTGAGGTGTTGATTGATTTTAAATTATTATTGTTTGAGGAATCAATGGAAATTTTTCACTCTTTGAAGCCTACAAGTGTCATCATCTATGTTCTCATGCATACTTGCTTTTCGAAAAGAATATTGTGCAAATTCTATATTTTCCATAAATAAAATATAATGATTACAGATTCTTAATATTTGAGCAATACAACTGAACGAAGTAATATGTACTCTTCGAAGAGTGTCCTCCTAAGACTAAGGATGATTCTTGTGAAAAGGAGAAAGAGAGTTATAAGGAGTGGATCAAGACTGATGAGATGACACGGTCTTACATTTTGGCTTCTATGTCAAATGTATTGCAACATCAACATCAGACCATGACTATTGCCTATGACATACTGCTCAATCTTAAGGAACTTTTCGAACACCATAATCGGGCTGCTAGACAGGAAGCTATGAGGAACTTGATGATGACCACCAAGGTTGAGGGAACACCCATGAGGGATCATGTTTTCAAGATGATGGCTCATTTGAATGAGCTGTAAGTCCTTGGAGCGGAGATCGATGGGGAAACCTAGGTCGATATCATTCTCCAATCTCTACCTAGGAGTTTTGAGCAGTTTTGCCTGAACTACAACATGAATAAAAGGTTGTATTCATTGGCGGAGCTTCTAACAGAACTCCAAGCGGCAGAGGGACTTTTTCATCAGAGTTCTCAGGCTTTGGTTGCTCAGAAGGTTTCTACTTCTAAATTGAAAGGCAAGAAGAAGAAGAAACAAGGTGTAGTAGAGATGACGGCAGGACCTCAGGCAGGAGTGAAGAAGCCGAAAGGCAAGTGCTTCACTTGCAAGCAGACTGGACATTGGAAGGCGGACTGCCCTAACCGGAAGCAGAACAAAGGTATATCTTTTAGTTTAGTTGTTGAAACATATTTAGCGGTGTTATCTACTGGTACTTGGTGTGTAGATACAGGAGCCACTGATCATGTCTGCAACTCTTTGCAAGGGTTCCAGGAAATCAGACGACTAGCTAAGGGAGAGATTACCGTCTACATGGGCAATGCTATGAAAGTGGCGGCTATTGCAGTGAGAGATGTTTATTTATCTTTTGATAGAAATAAAACTTTGGTTATGAAAAATTGCCTTTATGTACCTTCATTTAGAAAGAATTTGATTTCAGTTTCTAAATTTTTTTGGATGGATATTCTATTTTTTTTAATGACAGAGTTGTTATAAAAAGGAATAGGGAGATTATCTGTTCTGGTGCATTGGTAGGAAATTTATACACTCTTGAACCAAAAGCTCCCACTATGCAAATAGAAATAAATAACTCATCTTCTAAATCTAATAAGAGAAAAGAACCTTCAAATATGAACCAAACATATCTTTGGCATCTAAGGTTACGTCATATTAACCTGAGTAGAATTCAAAGGTTGATAGCTGATGGACCTTTGGGTTCATTAGTGGTGGAAGATTTCCCAACCTGTGAATCTTGTTTGGAAGGTAAAATCACCAAGAGGCCTTTTAAGGCCAAGGGGTATAGAGCCAAAGATGTGTTGGAATTGGTTCATTCTGTTTTGTGTGGTCCTATGTCTATCCAGGCTAGACGTGATTTTGAATATTTTGTCTCTTTTATAGACGATTATTCAAGATATGAATACATTTACTTGATGTGTCGCAAGTCTGAATGCTTTGATAGGTTCAAAGAATTCAAGGATTATGTGGAGAAACGTCAAGGTAAAAGTATCAAGACACTACGATCTGATCGTGGTGGTGAGTGTTGGGAAATTTTTGATCAAGATGTTCACAACATCACGGGCGAACACTTCGCACAACCGCAGTGAAAACAATATATATAAACCGAATTCCACCAGAGATCCATGAAAAATTATATAAGTCATTTCGTATCCTACTTTTTCTAGATTCTATCTAAAAGGATAAGTATACCTTTGATGCGTGCCCTTCATAATCTCGCTTTTCCAAATGATGTCGGATCTCAATATGGTAAGTATAACTTTATCTCTATAGTATCCACACTGACACTCAAACGTTTTGAAGTCACGTTGTGCTAGCAACCCTAGCAAAGCACCATGAACACTTAGAACAAGAAGAAGGAGAGAAAGGAGAGAACTCTTCTCTTTGCTTAGAGGAAGTGGGAGAGAACTCTTTCTCTTCTTTTTGGCTTACACGTTCAACAACCAAAGCTCACCCTTAGCCTTCACGTTCACAACCTAAAGGCCTTTTATTTCCATCTTAAAGTCTCTTTGAATACCATAACTTTTGGTATTTTTCCTTCATCCAAATGCATGAACCTCTCATTAAGAATACCTAGATCCTTGGTATTCACATGCATGATTAATCACATTAATCATGCATTATGATAGATGACACTTGCATGATAATTTATCTTCCATGGTTTGACTTGAGTCTAACTCAAGTTTAACCAATTTGAGTCTAACTCAAGTCTTGGCCATATGCTTCATTGTACTTTTAGTTAAACTAAAAGAAACCATCTCCAAAAAACAAAATGTCATTTTTGTGTGACCCAAGAGGCTCTTGTAATGTTGGCAATGTGTCTAAAACCCCCTTTTAGACACATAAACAATGAGCGACATCTAACAATACATCATTGCTACCCAAGTTACAAGAAGGTCGAGACCCGACAACCTTTCCGTGGCTATTATCAAGAGTGATAGTTTCCTTTTATCCTTGATATCTTAGATCGATCAATGAAGCATAGACAGTGTCATCCCCTTATCGATCTTTATGTTTCATGATCCCCAAGTAGACTCACTAAAACAAATGAGCTTAATATCTCATATTGACTCATTTGAGCATGACCATGCATTTCGTGGTACTACTCTATCAAGAGGCCAAAGATATCACTCCCGTCATATGGGAGGAATAGATCCCATCTACATCACTCACATCCCTTCGCATAATTCGTTACATACCCAGTGATCGCTATTATAGTGCACCCAGTTATCGGTGTGACGTTAGACTATACTAAAGTACATAACTCCTTATGTAGGGAACAGTAGTTACTTCATGTCTAAGGACTATTCATACCAATAGTCACATGAGAAAGTATATGTGTCACGCCCCGAGAGTATGCCATGCCGAAAATCAAATAGATGACATCTCCCCTCTATGTGGCAACATATCGTGTTAATACAAGGCCCGTAGGCCCACAATAAACAATAACATACACAAATGAAGAAAAATAACAACATAACAAACATAACTACATCAAAACACAGCGGAAATATAATACAACTACATCACAAACTACACATAGTGCATACCGGTATAACTGACACCACGACATAAAGGAAACATCGACAAAACCCTAATCCACAAGTGTGTACATCACACAACAAGTCCAACACATAAATCCGGATCGAAATAAGGAACATCCGAAATCAAAAGAAAACATAAATCCATGATGGGACCCTCGGAGACGAGATTAGATGATGACAGCCAGCGATACTCCAAGTCCATCAGGAAGTCGACTACCTATTACCTGGGCGACAGAAAAACCCAGGGTCCGTGGTGGTGAGTAAAACTCAGCAGGTAATAAGGGAGAACATGTATATATATCATATATCACATGTCATTCAACAGTAAAATCTACAGGTACATCAGGTAAACACTAGAATGATAATCATATACATGCATATACCTTCTAACCAAATGAACAATAAAAAATGCAAACATACCTAAAAGTTTGCTCCGCTACACCTATCCAACCTGAGCACATATCCATAATATATATGTATATATCACAGGAAATCTAGTCTAAACCATCCAACATCATAAATACTGGTCAAAGGTATCTAATGGTCCGACCAACAAGTATACAAGTATCTGACACAACCATATAAAAAATGCGAGTAGCATGTATGAAGATGATGTACAACCAAATGCAACAGCAAGCATAGTACAATCAAATACAACATCATAATAAGCATATATATATAGACTACATCTATATATATACTAATCACAACCATCCATATATATATATATATAGGTGCATATATGTATATATATGGTAATATGCAAAGCGCTATAAGATACGACAATGCAGCATGCATGGTCATGCCTGCGCACCTCTACTCACTACCACGACCCCAGTGTGGCCTAGGTGGCACGACATGACAACTGTCCCAACTCAACACCAACCACTGCTCTAGAGTGGCCGAGTGGGCAGTATGATCAAGTATAAAATGATTGTAAAGAGCTCGCTATACAATGGGGGTCCCTGTTGCTGGCCACTCTGACTAACACTACCTATGAGTTGCCGAGTGCCACACACCCAGGACAACTGCACACAACTCGAACTACCACCCTACTAAACATTTATAGATTGACTTACATCACATCTATATCTCCTCAATCATGATAAAGGAAAATGTGATATCAACATTTGAGCATATATAGCAAACGACAAGTATCAAGCATAAGGATAAATAAGAGCAGGGTAAAGATAATATGAACATATAATATGATGATATCTATGTCTAAATCTGAATGCAACTACAACTATCTGACCAGGGTAGGAAATTACCCACCTATTATATTGTTCGTAATAACAATATCTTCATGGCCATGGATCTGCCTCGTATCCACGTCCTACACATATCATAACATTTATAGCTAAGTGCAAGCATACAACGAATGATCGACTCAAATCCTACATCGACTTTGCATCCCGATCAACTAACTGAATAGTTTCTTCCATTAGCTCTTAATCACCATACCAACTGTTAATTTAATCATAGTTAATCAAGATATCTAAATAACATCTCAATCTACAGTTAACATATGTTCATAAGCATTAAGATCCAGACTCACCTGGTTACGGTTCAATCGCACAACCTCCTTGTCCACCTAATATCACCCAATCTGAATCAATTATCCATCACTACACAATGAAAAAGAAACTATATTCTCATTACCTGATTACAACACATCTAGATTAGTTAACTAAACACCTAATATGCAACTATAAACATTCAAAATATTACTTACCGTACTTAGCTTCCTTCTGATCTACAAATCTCCAAATCAACAACATAAAACAAATCCATATCAGCTTAACATCAAAACTGATCACATACCCCATAATCCACATCCAAAGTAGCAATCTTGGTTAGATGCACTCTACAGCTTCGTGTTATCAGATAAAAATCAAGTAGCTGAAATAAAGACAACCAGTTCCAATTCCAACAACTCACATTACCAGAATCCGACTGTTGTAGGAAATCACACAATATATTCATTGATCTACCACTCAAACCACTGTAAGCTATTCATGCTGTCATTCTTCCCCGTCGCAACCACTCAACAGCCAAAAAAAAAAGCACGATCGACTGCAATCGGAGGTGGATGGAAACGATAGTGAAGCTACGATTGATCCACCTTTGAAGAATTCGATCGACCAAAAAACAAAGAGGGAGAAGAGAGAATAAACCTTGGTAGAAGGATGCTTCTTGTGGACGAGAGGGTTATCGGTGTGTAGCAGTCGGGATCAGAGGAAGAATGTCGACACTGAATTGGCTGCGAGGTTGTTAGCCAGTTGATTTGCCTCCCTGCTTGTTTAACAAATCGCGGTAGCGATGGGGCGACAGTGAATAAACTTGCGGCGACAGCGGTGATATACGCGGTGGTCGTAAGGGAAGAGTGAGTGCACGCAGCCCTTGACAAGGTGGATCGGGCCCAGGCCTTCCTTCATGCTCGACGGTGGAGGCGAGGAGCACTTGAACGATGACGGTGATAAGAAGAGTCGCTCGATGGGAAGTCAGAGGAGCTGGCCGGAGCAGGCGACCGACGAAGATGGGGAAATCGCACGGTGGAAGAGGGCTACAGCGACAGGGTGGCAGCAGATCTCTTGCGGCGGCGGTGAGTGGCACGACGAGCGATGTGGAGGAGGAAAGTCGTACCGGGAGGAGGAGAAGAAAAGATCGGGAATGAGATGAAAGAAAGAGAAGTCGCGAAAAAGGAACCGATGGGAAACGTAAGGAATCGGTTTAATTAAACCATTTAATACCTTATTAGAAGATAGTCTAAATAGGCTTTACAAAAGCCTGTTTCCTTTATCCCCATGATATATCCATAAAACTTCAGTTTAAATCCAGAAAAATTTCTAAAAATTCCTAAAAAATTTATAAGATAATTTCTTAATTAACAAGGATATTTATTATCATTGTATTTTCTGGTATCTTATATTCTCCCCAACTTAATAAAATTTGACCCCCAAATTCATACTAACATGCAAAAATTACTTCAAGCAAGCTTCCGAAAGGACCACATACATTATTCAAGTGAACAGATGAGGGTATTAAGCTCGGATAGTACTTCCATCTCCCACGTAGGCTCCTCATCCGTATGATGTTGCCATCCATCCTTTACAAGTCGGATGGTTTGTTTCGTAATATCGCTCCTTACGACCAAGAATTCATACTGAAATCTCCTCATAGGTCGCATTAGGCTGAAGTAGAATTGAAACCTCTTTCATAACATGATCTGAACATGGAACGTATTTCCTTTCAACTCAAATCGTTTCACCCCTTTCGTAGGTGAAACACGCAGAAATACCTATTCCCCAACTGAGAATTCCAAAGGCCTTCGCCTCTGGTCTGCGTAACTCTTCTGTCGACCTTGTGCCTCTAATAACCATCATCCGATGACGCGCACCAACTCTACATCGTGCTGGATACTCTATGACCCCAATAGTTGTCGTTTCCCGACCTCTTCCCACAACACAGGAGATCTTCAAGGTCTGCCGTATAAGGCCTCGGAAGGAGCCATTTGAATGGAGGAGTGATAACTGTTCTTATAGTCAAATTCCACTAAAGGAATTTGATCCTCCCAATTGCCACCAAAATCCATGACACAGGATCTCAATAGATTCTCTAATGTCTGACTGATATGCTCAGACTGTCCATCCGTCTGTAGATGAAATGTTGTACTGAGTCGAAGCTCTGTACCCATAGTCTGATGCAGACTCCCCCAAAATCACGAGGTAAATCACGGATCTCTATCAGATATAATACCCAAAGGCACTCCGTGCAATCTGATAATCTCTCGGCAGTACAACTCTACCAGACGATCCAATGAGTCCATCCCACGAATAAGAAGGAAAGTGAGCTGATTTGGTTAGTCGATCCACGATCACCCAAATCACATCATATCCTTTATGGGTTCTAGGTAATCCCGCAACGAGAATCCATCGTGACATGCTCCCACTTCCATTCCGGAATCGAAATTTTTTGGAGCAATCCAGCAGGTTTCTAATGTTCAGCCTTCACCTGCTGGCATACTAAACATCGAGCAGCAAAATCTACTATACCTCTCTCCATACCGTTCCACCAGTATACACATTTCAAATCTCGGTACATCCGAGTACCACCAGGATGTATATCACTTCTCAAATGATGTGCTTCATGTAGCAACTCTTTCTTAACTGGATGCGTGTCCGGAACACATAACCGTCCAAAATCCACTCCACCACACACTCTATAAGTGTATGAGAGACTATAATGACCAATCTCACTTATTGCAACTGTTCACGTTCCAGCAACTCTATAGTAGCTACCCTGTAGCTAGTTAAATTCAATTAGCACTTTTGCTCCATACATCCATAAATCAAGATAATAACTACTAAAGTCACGTCATGTATATGACAGCCTATCTCATAGTTTCTTACTGTCGTAAGCATAAGACACACCTCATTCAACTGCATCGGAATCGCTTCGATCCCTGAAACGATGCATTGGCGTACAACATCCTTCCATCCTCATTGGAAGGATTAACTAACACTTATGCAAAAGTCCACCATCGACTGAGCCCTGAAAGCTAGTTTCACAGGCTTCATACCAAGTAAATTCCATCACCTTCTTTGTCAAACAAGTCCGTGGTATAGTAATGCTAAAAACATTCTATCCACATCTACAGTAATAACCAAATCATACAAGGCAACCACCATCTACAGTGGCCAAGTGCGCAACTCTAATAACCACAATATGATCCAATCGTGTCTAAAATACACGATTCTCAAATCCATGGGCGACTAAATCGTTAAGTACATCTAATATCATTAACAAAAGATCATAAATTCATACTAGGTATGAAATGTCGTCCTCCATACACCTGCATCCTCTTTACTCTAAGTTGATGATATATCAATCATCACAACGACAATGATAATTGTATGACACGATGTCACTACAATATCAACACTCCAGTCTTAAACCAACCCTAGAGTATACACAGGTGTCTTTAGCTGATCTAAATAGATCATCTATCCACAACGAAGGATATTCCTTTTTTTAACAACTACCGCATTCCATCATCGATAATCGATGCATAATCTCAAAGGTCCATCTCTCTTTCAACAAAGAGTTCCGGATCTTCTCAAGGAGAAATACTGGGATAGATAAATATCCCCTCCAACATCTCCTATAATCGCAACTTACGTTCTTCCAATTTCTATAGTGTTTAGCAACACTGATACCAACAAAATTATCATTCATATGATGTATTCAATATCGACACTATCTTCGAAATCACTCTGATCGCCTACTCCACTTGCCTATGCAGCGGCAAGCCTAGGAGTTCATCCAAAATTACATCCGAATACTCTCGGTTTATACGTACATCCGAGAGACATATCATACCATAATTCCAATAATTTAATCATCTGTAAGGATATGTCTACCGTAAAGGTATGTTTATTAGAGTCTAAGGGCATCCCTTGACTTATTAATTTTTTTTTAATCCACATCTCACCAGACGGTAGAGATACCACCGACCCACAAGTCGATGTAAAGGAACCCTTCTTATCCGAACTAAAAATATTCTAGACAAGGATACTTGTAAACTACAAGTATCTCTCAATATATTAACCTAGAGGGTAAACTAGAGTAATACCCTGAACGATCAATTATCTGTCGATCCAATCCAAAGGCTCCCCGTAGGTCTTGACCTTTCTCCGAACAGAACAAGATAAGATCCAATAGTCCACGACAAACAGTCGTATTTTTGTGACAAATGAACCGGGGATTTTCCTAAATCATCTAATCCCACCACTTAATCCTACGAGCTGCAATTATAGAATACTGAATAGATACGACCAACGTCGTATACTCTCTACTCTGTACAAAGATAATCCACATCTGGGGGGTAACTGTTGTTGTTGTCTGCATGAGTCTTCTACGATGTCTTATGCTGATACTACTATGTAAATCACTTCCCTTAAAGAGAAGTATCACGGAACTCCAACCACGCCTGAGGTAGTAGGTCGCTGTTGATGGGATAACCCAATCTTCTGTGCTGATCTCTGTCGTCGAGACGGTACATCATCCTCCCAGAACACCATTGATAGTCTTCAAAGTATACTTCCTCAAATGTACTGGTTGCTTACAATAGCAACAGCTGAACTGATCCAATAGATAATCTGACTTCGCATGTCTTCGTGATCTACACTGCACGCACATAATCCCTTTGGAGTCTTTGATTAGATTTCGTTGATGTGCATGAGAACATCCTGATGATCTGTGGTTGGTCTTCTATACTCGGAAAGTAGCTCAAGGGCTATGACTCCGATCTTGCTCCTTTTATCCAATAGTCGAACACTTCTGACTCTAATAAGTTGATCTGCAATATCTGCTTATCGGTCTCCAACTCTTAAATACTTATACGATGTCATTTCTAAGCTTCTGACTCAATCCAACGTCTTCCGGCAGGATCTGATAGAAGATCCAGTCATCTTAATCCAAAAGTAAGCTAATAACCGTGGGTGGCTTAAAACATCCATTCATCTTCTTGAGCTATTAGGTGAGCAAAAACTCTACAAGTCTAATGACTCTGCATGATATTCTCGTTACCACGATCACCCTACTTGAAGCTCAAGAATTTCTTACAATGTGTCACAGGAAGTGACGCAGGGAATTACTCTCTCTCAACATCACTAACCATGATAAGTGATATATTATTCCCCGAAGATTATTTTTCTGCATCTTCCACCAAGTTCCGGTTTGATCCCGATAATGGTATGAAACTAACTCTACTTCCTTTGTATAACACGAGTTAAGTACTCAAAAGTACCTTCAAAGTTATACAACCTACTACGAACAACTCAGGGATAAAAATCCCTATGAAACACTGTAAAGTAGCCTTCCGCTATCTGCATCAATAATAGCCTACTTGTCTTGTCCATTACCCAACAGGTAATGATCTGACTAGCATAATTAGTGAAAATATCTAAGACTATAGTCTCTGATTTCTATATGAAATGCGACGACTTGACCCCTATTTTCTGACTCGGTATCAGTCAGCTCTCAAAGGTAAATCACCTTTTCGACATAGGTTCAAGACTCACAGACTCAACAGGTTGTTCCCGTGGTCATCTCAAACCACGGTTATGAATAATAACCAACACACTATATGTTATTCCCTGTTCAAACATTAAATACATAACCAATAAAACTTGGAGTATAAACCCTAACGGCAACTTCGGTTGGTTGCCACGATGGGTGACTTGTACTATAAGTCTGCACAGGTGTCATAACTCTAACTATATATACCTGTTGAGAAAATTCAGATAAACATCTAACTAAATATAAGTTATCAGGGATTCTTACCTCGTGCTGCTTGGAGCTCAGGTCATTGTCCATCTCATCTCAGAAAACCCAAAACCGAAAAATAAATCAACTCCCAAGAATCCAAGACTCGACACAAAAATAACATTGTATGGCATCGCAAAACCTGGGGCTCTGATACCACTAAAGTTGTCATGCCCCGAGAGTATGTCGTGCCGAAAATCAAATGGACAACATCTCCCTTGTACGTGGCAACATATCGTGTTAATACAAGACCCGTAGGCCCACAATAAATAATAACATATACAACTGAAGAAAAATAACAACATAACAAACATAACTACATCAAAACACAGCGGAAACATAATACAACTACATCACAAACTACACACAGTACATACCGGTATGACTGACACCACGACATAAAGGAAAGATCGGCAAAACCCTAATCCACAAGTGTGTACATTACATAACAAGTCCAACACATAAATCCAGATCGAAATAAGAACATACGAAATCAAAAGAAAATGTAAATCCACGATGGGACCCTCAGAGATGAGATGAGACGATGACAACCAGCGATGCTCCAAGTCCATCACGAAGTCGGCTACTTGTTACCAGGGCGACCGAAAAACCTAGGGTCCGTGGTGGTGAGTAAAACTCAGCAGTTAATAAGGGAGAACATGTATATATATCAAATATCACATGTCATTAAACAGTAAAATCTACAGGTACATCAGGTAAACACCAGCATGATAATCATATACATGCATATACCTTCTAACCAAATGAACAATGAAAAATGCAGACCTACCTAAAAGTCCGCTCCGCTACATCTAAACCATCCAACATCATAAATACTGGTCAAAGGTATCTAATGGTTCGACCAACAAGTATACTGGTATCTGACACAACCATATAACAAATGCGAGTAGCATGTATGAAGATGATGTACAACCAAATGCAGCAAGCATAGTACAATCAAATGCAACATCAAAATAAACATATATATATATAGACTGCATATATATATATATATATACAAATCACAACCATCCATATATATATATATATATATATATATATATATATATATATATATATATATGGTAATATGCAAAGCACCATAAGATACAGCAATGCAACATGCATGGTCATGCCTGCGCACCCTTACTCGCTACCACGACCCCAGTGTGGCCTAGGTGGCACGACATGACAACTGTCCCAACTCAATATCAACCACTGCTCTAGAGTGGTTGAGTGGGCAGTATGATCAAGTAGCATATGAGCGTAAAGAGCTCACTACACAACGGGGGTCCCTGCTGCTGGCCACTCCGACTGACACTACCTATGAGTGGTCGAGTGCCACGCACCCAGGACAACTGCACACAACTCCAACTACCACCCTTTTAAACATTTATAGATCAACTTACATCACATCTATAACTCCTCAATCATGATAAAGGAAAATGTGATATCAACATTTGAGCATATATAGCCAACGACAAGTATCAAGCATAAGGATAAATAAGAGTAGGGTCGAGATAATATGAACATATAATATGATAATATCTATGTCTAAATCTGAATGCAACTACAACTACCTGACCAGGGTAGGAAATTACCCACCTGTTATATTGTTCGTAATAATAATATCTTCACGACTACAGATCTGCCTCATATCCACATCCTGTACATATCATAACATTTATAGTTAAGTACAAGCATATAACGAATGATCGACTCGAATCCTACATCGACTTCGCATCTCGATCAACTAACTGAATAGTTTCTTCCATTAACTCTTAATCACCGTACCAACTGTCAATTTAATCATAGTTAATCAATCTAACTAAATAACATCTCAATCTACAATTAACATATGTTCATAAGCATTAAGATCCAGACTCACCTGGTTACGCTTCAATCACACAACCTCGTTGTCCACCTAATAGCACCCAATCTGAATCAATTATCCATCACTACACAATGAACAGGAAACTATATCCTCATTACCTGATTACAACACATCTAGATTAGTTATCCAGATTAGTTAACTCAACAACTAATATGCAACTATAAACATTCAAATCTTACTTACCGTACTTAGCTTCCTTCTGATCTACAAATCTCCAAATCAACAACATAAAACAAATCCATATCAGCTTAACATCAAAACTGATCACATACCTCATAATCCACATCCAAAGTAGCAATCTTTGTTAGATGAACTCTATAGCTTCATGTTATTAGATAAAAATCAAGTAGCCGAATTAAAGACAGTCGATTCCAATTCCAACAACTCACATTACCAGAATTCGACTGCTGTAGAAAATCACACAATAGATTCATTGATCTACCACTCAAACCACTGTAAGCTATTCATACTATCATTCTTCCCCATCACAACCACACAATAGCCAAAAACAAAAGCACGATCGACTGCAATCGGAGGTGGATGGCAATGGCAATGAAGCTACGATCGATCCACCTTTGAAGAATTCTATCCACAAAAAAACAAACACGGAGAAGAGGACATAAACCATGGCAGAAAGATGCTTCTCGTGGAGGAGAGGGTGATTGGTGTGTAGTTGTAGGGATCGGAGGAAGAATGTCGGTAGTGAATTGGCTGCGAGGTTGTTAGCTGGTTGATTTGCCTCCCTGGTTGTTGAAAGAATTGCGACTGCGATGGGGCGACAGTGAATCAAACTTGCAGTGGCAGCGGCGCTATACGCGGTGACCGTAAGGGAAGAGCCAGTGCACACAACCCTTGACAAGGCAGATCGGGCCCAAACCTTCCTTCATGCTCGGCAGTGGAGGCAAGGAGCGCTTAAACGACGACGACAATAAGAAGAGTCGCTCGATGGGCAATCGGAGGAGATGGCAAGAGCAGGCGGCCGACGGAGATGGGGAAATCGCATGGTGGAAGAGGGCTACGGCGATGGGGCGGTAGCAGATCTCTCACAGCGGCGACGAGTGGAGTGGTAGCGGCGAGTGGTGCGGCGGCGGCGAGTGGTCTGACGAGCGATGTGGAGGAGGAAATTTGCACGGGGAGGAGGAGAAGAAAAGATTGGGAATGTGAAGAAGAAAAGAGAAGTCATGAAAAAGGAACCGTGAAGAAATGGAAGGAATCGGTTTAATTAAACCATTTAATACCTCATTAGAAGGTAGTCTAAACAGGTTTTACAAAAACCTGTTCGCTTTATTCCCATGAAATATCCATAAAACTTCCATTTAAATATAAAAATATTTCTAAAAATTTCTGAAAATTTTATAAGATAATTTCTTAATTAACAAGGGTATTTATTATTATTGTATTTTCTGGTATCTTACAATATGACACTCATATAACGATCCATGACAATTTCTCCTGATGGGTCAATTCAATACATATATTCTCTAATATATATACCCATATGTCAATGTGATATCACATATCCATGACTTGTGAGATCAAGTTATCCATTGACCTACATGCTAGTCTCAATGTATCAATATATCCCTTTGTCTATTAATACAATACTTGACTAGGAATGTTTAAGAATAGTATCCTCTACAGCTTCTCATAATCAATTCTACCAATTGATATACTGTAAATTAGAACTTACTATTCAAGGGTATTATTATATTTATTTACTGGCACACACATAAAGTAAAAATAATAATCAATCTTTGCCTGTTATTAATGAAATATGATACATATGATCTCTAATCAATCATCTCATGATTGACACTAAGGGTTGACACTAACAGTGAGTACCTCTTGGGAGAGTTTAGGAGTTACTTATCAGAGGCTGAGATTCAATCCCAACTGTCTGCACCTGGTACACTCCAGTAAAATGGTGTGGCGGAGCGAAGGAATAGGACTCTTATGGTGATGGTTAGATCGATGATGAGTTATTCTGAGTTACCAGATTCATTTTGGGGGTATGCTCTGGATACGACAGTGTATATTCTGAACTTGGTACCATCTAAATCAATACCTTCTACTCTCATAGAATTGTGGACTGGGTAAAAACCTAGTCTAAGACATATTCGGATTTGGGGTAGTCTAGCACATGAGTTGAAGGGAGATGCTGGTAAGTTGGAATCTTGTACAAAAGTGTGCCTGTTTGTAGGCTATCCTAGAGGAACGAAAGGTAGTTTGTTCTATAGTCCTAGAGATCAGAGGGTGATCGTTAACACGATCGCCTGATTTTTAGAGGAAGACTATGTGATGAACCACAAGTCCATGAGCAAGATTGTTCTAAAGGAATTAAGAGGGGAAGTCACTACTTCAGTACCAACGGTACAAGAGGACATACCACAAGTGACTGCACCGCATGTCATAGAGGATACACAAGTGATACCTTGTCCTAGTGGGAGGGTTGTTAGACAACCTGACAGATTTATGTTCTTGGGAGAATCTTCTTATTTGGTCCCTAGTGAACATGAACCTGATCTCTGGACATATGGTGAGGCAATCCAAGATAAAGATGCGGTATCTTGGCAATGGGCAATGAGTTCTAAGATAGAATCTATGGATTCAAATCAGGTCTGGGAGCTAGTAGAACCACCCAATGGTGTAAAAGCCATTGGATGCAAGTGGATCTACAAAAGAAAGAGAGGATCAGACGGGAGGTAGAGACCTTCAAAGCAACACTTGTTGCGAAAGGGTATACTTAGAAAGAGGGTATCAATTATGAGGAGACCTTTTCGCCGGTAGCTGATGTGAGCAAAACATATAGGGTTTTAGGAGTAGTTTTCAATCACATCTCATTACATTTTGTGTTAGTTTCATGCATATGTTACTCTATTTTTGGTTCGGAGGTCTGCTCATTGTACTTTTGTGTGCAGGTTAGATTTTCGGGTGAAAAAGATGCATTTTTGGAGCAAAAGAAGGACATTTCACAGCTAGATGCAGAGTGGGACATGGCCAGGGAATGTGGATTCACACAGCCATGTCCAATGGGCAAGATCAGCACCCCACGGTCACACACGGCCTGGCCATGTGGAAACACACGGTCGTGTGGCGGCCTGACATATTTGCGCGACGAGGGATTTTTTCGGATTTTGCAGTGGTCCGAGGCGATGTCGATATAAGGATGGCTCCACCCAAACCCTAGGGAAGAGGCATGATGGCTAGGACAACACGCTGAAGCCCTAAAAAGCTTCGGTAACTCACTACGGGGAGGAGGAACGTCACCGGAGGTCCAGGCCTTGCACTTCAATGCCAGAGAGAAGACCACGAAAGTATTGTAAATCTTTGTTCCTGCATTTTATTCCTTATGTATTCGAACTTATACATGATTTGTGATTCTTCCTTCGTATACATGGAGTAATACTTTCGATTCTAGGATTAGGGAGTAGCTTTTGTAAACATAAAATGTTAGTTTATGTTAAATTATGCCTATGAGTTTGATTTGACAATTGGTAGTTGCTATTTACTATATCTATGTATATTTGGCTTTCTTTCGGTTATGCTTAGGTGATACGAGGGGTGACAACCCTTGCAATCTAAAATTTAGGGGATTTGATATAAGAAACCTAGGGGTAAACCTGATCTCCTGTAACTGCGGGGAGAAGGATGCGGTGGAATCGGAAACGGTTCACCGTAGGGATTGATTTGGCATCCTCGTGCCGTCTATCCCATCCTTTTAGGCGGAGATAGCTCTTGGTAGATGCGGCAGCTCTACGGGAGAGTGTATGATGTCCCTTCCAAAAAATCGTAGTTAAACATCTAGACAACGCCAATTAACAACATTGTTCTGTGATACACAAGCAAAACCGAAGTCCTAGAATCACCTTTGAAGACCTTGGCACACTCCTTTCCTCCTCCGTGTGACACCATATAGAGTAGAGTCCACTGACAACCCTCACCCACTGAAACCTCTTAGAGTTACATCCGAACAATTACAACCATTGAGTATATTGATATTCAAATTCAAGTCCCTGTGGGATCGATAATCTTTATTACTTGACGACATTCGTGCACTTGCTGGCGTTGAGCACGAGCGCATGCTTTGAGTCCTTGATGGTATCTATCACGAGATTTGAGGTCGCGTTCATGCGCATCAAGTTTTTGGCGTCGTTGCCAGGGACTGATCGATTCAATATCAAATCGAATAGTGGTAAATTGTATCGGACTTAGGATTAGATTATTTACTATCTTTATTTTCTTTCTAGTTTACATTATTTGCTTTAGTTCTATATTTTACATATTTATATTTAGTTTTTATTTTTAGCAGTAGTTTCCTATTTACTTATTTCATCTTATATTTTTATTTGCTAGATTGTTTTTATTTTCTACTTTTAGAAATATATTAGAACTCCTAACTTTGTGGCTTGGTTCGTCGTATGCTTAGACGATTAGGGTCAGAAGGTCTAATTCCGATCGACTTAGAAATTGAGAGAACCTTTCACCGTCGGAGAGCAGAACAATGAAAGATTGAGGATCAAGCTGCATCCGAGGTGAACATAGGTAGCCGACTTCTGCGAGACTGTGCAGCTCCTAGCGCTAGAGGATTTAGGCAGAGTATAGCTGGACCATCTATTTCGGCGAATAACTTTGAGCTGAAGCCGACACTTATACATATGGTCTAGTAGAGCCAATTCGGGGGAGCTGCTACTGAAGACCCGAACCGGCACCTTGAGGAATTTCTTGAAATCTTCTCGACGATGAAAATGAATGGAGTCCCTTCTGACGCGATCCACTTGAGCTTGTTCCCATTTTCACTGCAGAATAAGGTTAAGGCATGGCTTCACTCCCTACCTTCTGGTAGTATCACCACATGGGAGCAGTGTGAGCAGCAGTTTCTGAATAAATACTTCACACCAAATAAGACTGCTCACATGTGCCATCTTATCACAAGCTTTCGCCAGAAGGAGGGGGAGTCCTTATTCGAGGCTTGGGATCACTACAAGGGGCTACTCTACAATGGGATCGCTTACGCCACGAAGATGTCCCTAGATTCTACCGCAGAAGGAGCACTGATGAATAAGACCATAGAGGAAGCAGAAGAGCTGATAGAAGAGGTGGCCCAGAACCACCATCAATGGGCTTTCGAACGTGGTCAACCTACACCTGTAGTGGGATGATACACTGTCAACTCCATGGACCACCTTTCAGCAAGGATGGACACGCTCAGCAGATGGTTTGAATCTTTGAATCCTTCATCTGCATACGCGGCCATTAATTTTGGAGAGGGAGCAGCAACGTATCAAGAGGACCACTATGGAGGGCAGGGGACCTCAGACGAGCGGATTGAGCACTGTGACGCGATTGGGGACTATGACCAAAGGCCCCACAACCCATACTCCAATACTTATAATCTCGGAAGGAGAAATCACCCAAATTTCTCTTATAAGAATAACTCGGGAAACGCACAACCATCAGGGGGATATGGGTTGTTAATAATATATGAGAGATGTCCTAAGGCAATCGCCTTATGTTTGAACCATTTATATGATAAATGAAGAATCACTATTTGAGTATACATGTTTTCATGTATTTGATTGGATCTTAAACTCATTTACTGAATGTCCACGATACGATTTACAGCATGAGAGAATTTATGATTGGATCACAACTAGTGAGTATCTCTACATGTGTAATTGTGATGTATCGGAATTATCCCTAGTCGATAAATTGATGGATGTGGACACCATCAATTCTATCGAGACTAGCACTAGGTATACTCTTTGGTGTATCCAAATAGTTGATTCTCACTGGTTGGAGACATTGTGATGTCCGAAGTTAATCGTGGATGCTAGTTATGGTAACTAGTTCATTAGAGTGACCAGCTGTAAGACTTCATATGGTTCTCTGCATATATAGATATGTTAATGAAGTTCTTACTATAGCTTAAGTGCGATGTTCCTTCGACTTGCGGTATTCAAGTTATCTTGATCATGAAGACTTATGCTTTGACATCTTAAGCAAGCATCACTGAGGAGATGTGGACCTGGGATGATTGAATATAAGTCGAAGTGATCGAAGGTGTTTGAATAGCCTATAAAGGATTCACCACTCCTTGCGAGGAGATGTATACCCATGGCCTCTTGTCGGATTGTTACTAAAGTCTTTGGCCAAAGCATTACATGTTTAGAGTAAGGTACTCTTGGATACATGTACAGTAACTAGAATCCATAAGACGAAGAAATAATACTTGGGCTAGGTATGACATAGTCAACCTAGTAGGGATTGACACTATAGACCATGACCTGAACCAAGTGGGTATAAGATGAGTGAAAGGAATGGGGCACGAATCATTATAGCTGCTGAAGGGTTTAAGAAATAGTTCTGGATCAACCATTGATCTTTTCGGTTAATTGGGAATCATGATGTACTACTAGGTGCCACTCATGATCGTTCTATAATTAATGGTTAATTATAGACGGAAAATATAAACCGAGAACCTATTTGGTAACATGCACAATGAGCATAATCCGAAGGATTTAAAACGAGCTTGAGAATGAGATTCTCTGACCGAGAGAAACAAGGTTTAGTTGGACCAAACAAGGAGCGAGCATGAAATCATTTCAGTTGCAATGGAAGCGTGGATGGGTTGTGTCTTACGAAGACATAATGGATGAATCAAATTAGTTTGGTTCTAATCCAATGGTGAAGAATAAACCAAAAGGGTTTGGTTTGTTTTAAACGAATCAACCAAAGTTGGTTCGGTTTGTTTTAACTTAAAATAGACCAAATTGGTTTTGTTTATTTTAACTTAAATTAATGGAGCGGGTTAACGGGTTTTTGTTCTCTATAAAATAGGGCTTAAGGGTTTTGAGAAAGCCCCAACCCTAATCTTGCTACCCCTCTCCCTCTTCTCCTTGTGTAGTCGGCGCCCAACCCCTTGCCGCCGCCTAGCCCTTGTGCCACTGTCCAAGTTGTTGCCGGTGTCCAAGCACCTTCCAGTGATCCTCCGGTGACCCTCCGGTGATCTTCTTTGGCTTCAGCGACAAGGTGAGCATCTAACTTTCCTTATTTGGCTGGCACAAGTTCTCCACCAAAGCTGTCCAGTTTTCTGGATAGCTTATTTTCTTCTTGTCGGAGCGTCGTTTGGACGATGTTTGGAGCTCCGACAGTGGGTACCTTGTCGGGGATTCGATCTCTGGTAATCCTCATAGGTGGAGGATGAATGATTCGTCAAACAGTTGACGAATACCTCTCCAAAGAAGCGAGTTTTGGGGACTCGGTTTTGAATCCTAATTTTGATTCGGATTGTGATCTTCTCTCGATCACATTGTCTTCGACACAAGGCTAGTGACTCGTATGACGACGAGGCTCGTGACTTTGTGAAGTCATCCCAAAGATACTCGGCGTGGATACGGATAGAGGTGATTCTAGCGAGGGTCGCTCCGGTTGATGCCTTTCCCGCTACACGTGATACGTCAGGTATACGTAGAATAATTTCCTTTTATTGCAAAATTTAAAACTACGGTTATGTCTACACATGTTGTGATGATGCAACACCGGACCAATTGTTGGCCCATCAGAAACATGTGAGTGATTTTGAGCAAGTGAGTTACATCATGCTAGCCGCGATGGTACCCGAGCTGCGAAAGTAGCATGAGCATATGGATGCTCATACCATAGTCCTTCATCTTTATGAGTTGTTTGATGAGCTAGTGAGATTCGAAAGGTTCAATGTGTCTTACCTCCTCTTTACCTCTGAGATGCAAGAAGGTTCATCTGTGCTACTGCTCAACATGTTGAACACTATGGATCCTTCTGAGAAGCATGAGCAGGGGACGGTGTTGTTAGTTGATTCCTCAAAGAAAGGTTCTAAGAGGGAGTCAAAGGAACAACAAAAGGGAAGAAGAAAAAGGCTAAAAAGGTAGAACTAGCTCAAAAGAGCACTTGCCATCATTATGGCAAGGAGGGCCATTGGTGAAGAAACTACAAGATTTATCTTGAGTCCGTAAAGAAGAATAAGGTATCAGATGCCCCATCTTTTTTAGATATCTTCGTTATTGAATCTATTTCCTCAGACACTTATGTATTAGATATTGGGTGTGGCTCACATATATGTAATGACATACATGGGCTAAGGAATAGAAGAAGACTCGTCAAGGGAGAGTGAAATTTACATGTTGGGAATGGAGCAAAGATTGTTGCACTCGCCATCAGAATGTATTTATTGAAACTCTCTACAGGACTTGTCTTAGAACTGGACAATTGCTTTTATGTTCCTTCGTTGATAAAGAACATCATTTCTATTTCTTGTTTAAATAGAAATGGGTACCATTTATCTTTTAGTAACAATTGTTGTTACATAACTTTGAATGATATTCTTTATGGGACTGGAACTTTAAGCAATGGTATTTATATGTTGGATGTATCCAGTGACATTTTCAATATCGAAGTGAGCAACAAGCATACTTGAAAAGATAATCAATTAGACTCCTACATGTGGCATTGTCATCTTGGCCATGTGAGCAAGAAACACATATCTGAATTACACCAATGTAGAATTCTGGAATCGTTTGAATTGGATTCATACGATACATGCGAATCATGTTTAAAAGACAAGATGACTAAGTTACCTTTTACAGGAAAAGGTGAATGAGTGGGAGAGTTGCTAGGTCTAATACATACTGATGTATGTGGACCTATGTCAACTCAAGCTTTAGGAGGCTATAGCTACTTCATTACCTTCACTGATGATCACTCATAGTTTGGGAATGTGTTCTTGATGAAACACAAGTCTGAAGCCTTTGAAAGGTTCAAAAAATTCAGAAATGAAGTAGAGAAACAACATGACAAGAGTATTAAAATACTTCGATCGGATCGAGGTGGTGAATACTTAAGTCAAGAGTTTCTAGATTATCTAAGAGATAATGATATATTGTCTCAATGGACTCCGCCATATACACCACAGCATAATGGTGTATATGAGAGGTGTAATCGGACCTTGTTGGACATGGTTAGGTCAATGATGAATCATGTGAATCTTCCCAAGTCCTTTTGGGGCTATGCACTTCAGACAGCTGCTCACTTGTTAAACAGAATGCCAACCAAGGTAATCTCTACTACTCCATATAAGATATGGAATAGTAAGAAACCTCATGTATCTTACTTGAAGATATGGGATTGTCCTGCTTATGTGAAGTGAACTGTATCAGACAAATTGAATGCTAAATCTGTTAAATATTTATTTATTTGATACCCTAAGGAAATAAGGGGTTACAAATTCTATCATCCTATGGAACAAAAGGTGTTTGTTTTAAGGCATGCTGTGTTTCTAGAGAAAGAGTTTCTCTTGCAAGAAAACAGTGGGAGTGTCGTCAAGCTTGAGGAGGCTCGAGAGACTCAAATAGACATTGATGAGATACCTGGTGAAGCACAACAGCTAATAACTCATAGTGATGAGCAATCGGCTGGACCTATTGAGACACAACATCTTCGTAGATCTGGTAGAACACGTAATATTCCTGAGAGATATGGATTTCTCATAAGTGAATCGAACGACGTGTTACTCATTGATGATGAGGAGCCTACCAGTTATGAAGTAGTTTTGAAAAGATCAGAAAGGGATAAGTGGCTTGAAGCCATGAAGTCGGAAATGAATTCCATGAATGAAAACCAAGTTTGGAACTTTGTTGACCCACCTGAAGGCATAAAGCCTATAGGGTGCAAGTGGGTTTTCAAGAAGAAAACCGACATGGATAGTAATGTGATTACCTATAAGGCTAGATTGATGGAGAAAGGATATCGTCAAAAGCAATGTGTTGATTATAACGAAACCTATTCGCTTGTTGCTATGCTTAAATCCATTCGGATGCTCCTAGCCATAGCAGCTCATTATGATTATGAGATATGGCAGATGGATGTGAAAACAACTTTCCTTAATAGAAACCTACTCGAGGATGTGTATATGATACAACCTGAGGGTATCACATCGGTTGATAAAACCAAGGTATGCAAATTGTGACGGTCCATATATGGATTGAAGCAAGCATCCAGGAGCTGGAATATCCATTTTGATGAGACAATCAAAAAGTTTAATTTCTCACAAAATCTAGACGAACCTTGTGTGTATAAGAAGGTTAGTGGGAGTGCAGTCGTGTTTCTAGTATTGTATGTCGATGACATATTACTTATAGAAAATGATGTTTCAGTCTTACAGTCAGTTAAGATGTGGTTGTCCAAGACATTCTCCATGAAAGACCTGGGAGAAGCAACCTACATCCTCGGGATTAAGATCTATAGAGATAGATCGAAACGGTTGCTTGGTCTTTCATAGTCTACATATATAGACCGAGTGCTAAAGAGGTTTAGCATGTCGGAATCCAAGAAAGGTTTCCTACCCATCAGGCATGGGATACACCTTTCGAAGTGTATGTGTCCGTGCACAGAAGACGAGAGGATTTGCATGAGTAAGATTCCCTATGCATCAACAATAGGATCTATCATGTATACTATGTTATGTACGAGGCCCTATGTATCGTATGCTCTGAGTGTCATGAGTATATAACAGTCTGATCCAGGAATGGATCATTGGGCGGTTGTTAAGACAATCCTTAAATACTTAAGAAAAACTAAGGATGTGTTCCTAATATATGGAGAAGGGTACATGGTGATACGCGGGTATACGGATGCCAGCTTCCAGACAGACAAGGATGATTACATGTCTCAGTCTAGGTACGTGTTCACCTTGAATGGGGGCGCAGTGAGTTGGAAAAGTTCCAAACAAAACACTATAGTAGATTCTACCACTGAGGCATAATACATTGCAGCTTCGGAAGCAACAAAAGAAGCAGTTTGGATCAAGAAGTTCATTTATGAACTTGGTGTGGTTCCAGCCATTGTTAAAGCAATACCGGTCTACTGCGACAACAATGGAGCAATTGCACAGGCGAAAGAGTCAAGGTCTCATCAATGATCCAAACATGTGCTTCGCCGCTATCATTTGATCAGAGAGATCATTAGTAGGAAGGAAATAGAAATCGAGAAAATCCCCACTAAAAGGAACTTAGCGGATCCTTTGACTAAGGCATTACCTCAAAATAAGTTTGAGGGTAATGTTAGAGATTATGGTATTAGATACCGTAGCGATTGGCATTAGGCCAAGTGAGAGTTTGTTAGTAATATATGAGAGATGTCCATAGACAATCGCCTTATGTTTGAACCATTTATATGATAAATGAAGATTCATTATTTGAGTATACATGTTTTCATGTATTTGATTAGATCTTAAACTCATTTACTGAATGTCCATGATATGATTCACAACATGAGAGAATTTGTGATTGGATCAGAACTAGTATCTCTACATGTGTAATTGTGATGTATCAGAATTATCTATAGTCGATGAATTGATGGATGTGGACACCATCAATTCTATCGAGACTTGCATGAGGTATACTCCTTGGTGTATCCAAATAGCTGATTATCACTGGCTAGAGACATTGTGATGTCCAGAGTTAATCATGGATGATAATTATGGTAACTAGTTCATTGGAGTGACCAGCTGTAAGACTTCATATGGTTCTCTGCATATATAGATATGTCAATGAAGTTCTTACTATAGCTTAAGTGGGATGTTCCTTCGACTTGTGGTATTCAAGTTATCTTGTTCATGAACACTTACGCTTTGACATCTTAAGCAAGCATCTCTGAGGGGATGTGGACCCGGGATGATTGGGTATAAGTCGAAGTGATCGAAGGTGTTTGAATAGCCTATAAAGTATTCACCATTCCTTGCGAGGAGATGTATACCCATGGCCTCTCGTCGGATTGTTACTAAAGTCTTTGCCCAAAGCATTACATGTTTAGAGTAAGGTACTTTTGTATAGATGTACAGTAACTAGAATCCGTAAGACTAGGAAATGATATTTGGGCTAGGTGTGATGTAGTCAATCTAGTGGGGACTGACACTATTGACCATGTCCTAAACCAAGTGGGTATACGATGAGTGAATGGAATGGGGCATGAATCATTGTAACTGCTGAAGGGTTTAAGAAATAGTTCTGGATCAACCTTTGATCTTTTCGGTTAATTGGGGATCATGATGTACTACTAGGTGACACTCATGATCGTTCTATAATTAATGGTTAATTATAGACGACCAACATAAACCGAGAACCTATTTGTTCACACACACAACGAGCATAATCCGAAGGATTTAAAACGAGCTTGAGAATGAGATTCTCAGACTGAGAGAAACAAGGTTTGGTTGGACCAAACAAGGAGAGAGCATGAAATCGTTTCAGTCACAATTGAAGCGTGGATGGGCCATGTCTTATTAAGATATAATGGATGAATCAAATTGATTTGGTTCTAATCCAATGGCGAAGAATAAACCAAAAGGGTTTGGTTTGTTTTAAATGAATGAACCAAAGTTGGTTTGGTTTGTTTTATCTTAAAATTGACAAAATCGATTTGGTTTATTTTAACTTAAATTAATAGAGCGGGTTAACGAATTTTTGATTATGAACCAACCATTAGGAGAATTTGTTCTTTATAAAATAGGGCTTAAGGGTTTTGAGAAAGTCCCAACCCTAATCTTGCCGCCCCTCTCCCTCTTCTCCTTGTGTAGTCGGCGCCCAACCCCTTGCCACCGTCCATCCCTTGTGCTGCCGTCCAAGTTATTTCCGGAGTCCAAGCTCCTGCCGGCGACCCTCCGGTGATCTTCCTTGGCTTCGGCGACGAGGTGAGCATCTAGCTTTCCTTATTTGGCCGGCGCAAGTTCTCCACCAAAGCTTTCCAGTTTTCTGGACAGCTTGTTTCCTTCTTGTCGGAGCATCATTTGGATGATGTTTGGAGCTCCGACAGTGGCTACCTTGCCGGGGATTTGATCTTCGATAATCCTCATAGGTGGAGGATGAAGGATTCATCAAACAGTTGACGAATACCTCTTCGGAGAAGCGAGTTTTGGGGACTCGGTTTTGAATCCGAATTTTGATTCGGATTGTGATCTTCTCTCGATCACATCGTCTTCGACACGAGGCTAGTGAATCGTACGAAGATGAGACTCGTGAATTTGTGAAGTCATCCCGAAGATACTCAGTGTGGATACAGATAGAGGCGATTCTAGCGAGGGTCGCTCCGGTTGATGCCTTTCCCGCTACACGTCATACGTCAGGTATACGTAGAATAATTTCCTTTTATTGCAAAATTTGAAACTACGGTTATGTCTACACATGTTGTACTATGCATGCGTGTGGTGTGTGTGATGTAATAAATTAGATTTATTGCTTTTTATTTATTCATCTGCGCACATATTTATGAAACATGTTCGAACACACACTTGCCACGGTGCCAGAAACCCAACACGGGCAGCAGCAGGGCAATGGGCAGTGATCACAGAAGTCCAAACTGGAACTGAAGATGGAGAACTTCATTGCTACCCAAACTAAGGCCAATGAGGAATTTCATCGCCAACATCAGAAGTCTGAAGAATCACTCAGAGACTTGAAGGCCACCATTGTTGGCCCTTCAAGTCATACCAGGATGTTGGAGATGCAAGTGGCCCAGATTGTCACGCCCGCCCTTTTTGCCAGACCCTGAATGTCCGGAGAGGCGGCGCGTGACGCGACCGTACATACATTTCATACAGCGGAAGACTTTATATATGTACTTCTTAGTTCTTACAGCGGAAGACTTTAGACCTAAATACTTTTCTTTTCTTTTTTTTTTCTTTTAAACATAAACATGCATTAACGCTTCTTCTTAACATAGAGTATGTTTCATACCATGCATGGATGGATACTTCTTCTTACTTCTTCTTTACTTCTTCTTATCAACATAAAGCATGCATCATATATATATATAGATACTTAGTGCTTAGTAGGTTCATAACATCATCGTCATAGGGAGACATAAGTAAAGACATCCATAGACATCATCATCATAGGTAACATGTATAAATAGACTTAACGGATCTTCTCCACCGTGCCACTACCACACACATTGGCCCCTCCTCGCTTCCCTTTAGTTTACCCATCCCTTACCCTTATCTCGCAAGACGAGGGAAAGATAAACTATAAGCTCATAGGCTTAGTAAGATCCTGTCCTACTCACAAAAACCATACATCATTATTAATCATGGCTTGTAGCATTTATAACGTAAAATCAATATAACATGTAACTTACATGGTGTCATCAACTCATCATGTAGCATAAGTAACATAAGTGAATAAAGCATGGATCATCCCTAACTTAGTAGCATAACATGAATATATACTTAATCAGCATAATATGCATCATATGTAACTTAGTAACATGCGTACCATCGAACATAACATAACATGTAACGTATACATCATGACATATCATTAAATCATAACATGTAACTTAAACATTATGGCATATTATCAAACATAACATGTAAACATATGGCATATCATCAAACATAGCATGTAAACATCATGGCATATCATCAAACATAACGTGTAAACATCATGGCATATCATCAAACATAACGTGTAAACATCATGGCATATCATCAAACAAACATGTAAACATCATGGCATATCATCAAACATAACATGTAAACATCATGGCATATCATCAAACATAACATGTAAACATCATGGCATATCATCAAACATAACATGTAAACATGTGCATATCATCAAACATAACATGTAAACATCATGGCATATCATCAAACATAACATGTAAACATCATGGCATATCATCAAACATAACATGTAAACATCATGGCATATCATCAAACATAACATGTAAACATCATGGCATATCATCAAACAAACATGTAAACATCATGCAGGATGCTTTTGAAAACATATATGTTAGGTACGTAAATATAAATCTCAACATATCTGGGCCCGGCATTGTACCACTTCTTCATTATCATAGCGCGCATCCCTAAATAGGCCCGAGGTAGCAAGTCTCGAACCTAATAGGTTTCTAGGCCCGAGTCTTATTCCATCGACCTAGGGGCAATCATCATAGCGTAGAAGCCCATCCTAGGCCCGAGTCTTACTCCATTGACCTAAGGCATCTTGGAGCCCATCCCGTACTAGGCCCGAGTCTTATTCCATCGACCTAGGGGCAATCATACATAGAAGCTCATCCTAGGCCCGAGTATTATTCCATCGACCTAGGGCATCTTAGGAGCCCATCCCTTCTTGGACCTTGTTAAGGTCTTGGTACAAGCCATGCAGAAGGTAAAATACTTATATGCTTAATATATAACATAGCTTATTTCATTTCTTGACAAACATAGCATAGCATACTTCATTTCATAACCCTTCATGCTTCATTTCATGAACATATCTTCTTTCATTTCATAACATAGCATACTTCATTTCATAACATATCATACTTCTTTCATCATCATATCATATTCATTTTTGTGAACATATCCTTTTGTTTCATTCCATAGTCTTATCGTATTCCATTTCGTAATATTAGATATCACATACACAAAGGCATGGCATGAGACATGGCATCAAGAGTAAGTAAATACTAACTAAGGCATGGTATCTTTACCTAGCATTATTTAAGATCACATGTCATCATAAATTCACTCAAACACAAAGCACATGTAAACCTAATTCATTTAGCATGGCTACAACTTCATAAGCAGCATTATTTAAGACCACAAGTCATCATGAATTCACTCAAACACAAGGCACATGTGAACCTAATTCATTTAGCATGGCTACAACTTCATAAGCACATAGAGTTTGAATTAAACTTCATCTATTCCCCAAAACATAGGTTGGCCGAATGGTCCATGTAGGGTTTTTAGGGTTAATCTTTAACCTAAATTTATCTACATACTAAACAACATTATATGCATACCAATCATGGTATGAAACTTCATTGAACATAATAACCAAGGGTGGCCAAATGGCCCTTATAGGCTTTTTAGGGATTAGACTTTTAACTAATTCAATTAACATACATATGCCTACACTTCATGGTGTAAACTTCATTGAAACACACAAAGAAAGAAACAACCAAGGGTGGCCGAATGGCCCCTTTTGGCTTCTTAGGGTTCTTGTCACCCAACATTCATTCATGAGCATCATAACCTAGCATAGCATCATTAGGGACATTTTCATGCAACCCTAACCCTAATTCCCTAGGGTGGCCGAAACACATAAGGGGCTCAACTAGGGTTCTTGTTACCCAACATTCATTCATGAGCCTTATAACCTAGCATAGCATCATTAGGGACATTTTCATGCAACCCTAACCCTAATTCCCTAGGGTGGCCGAAACACATAAGGGCTCAACTAGGGTTAGCTTTTGGTCCTAATCCATTTTTAAATCTTAACTACATCATATAGTGAATAAAACATAGCATGTAACTTCATGTAAAACCCCAATCCTAGCTTGGCCGAATAGGTCTTGGTGGCCATTAGGGCTAGCTTTTTAACCAAACCTCTTTTCCCATCTTAGCATCATCATATACTTCCTAACATAGATTACAAACATTGATTACCAATTCATTGATAAACCAAAACATGCTTGGCCGGATCTAACATATAGGTTGTTCAAACATTCAATCGAAACTACTCGTATGCAGGTGAGGGATACTTACTTTCTTCGCTTTGCTTGTAGTGTGAAGAAGATGACCTAACACAAACCCTAGCCCTTTCTTCTTGCTTGGAGGAGTTTCGGCCAAGGGAGGAAGAAAATGGAGGGAGAGCTTCTAGGGTTTCGGTGAGAAGAAGGAAAGAAGAGAGGAAGTGACCAAATTCAATCTTCCCTCTTCTTTATAAAGGGGAGGAAGAGAAGTTTCTCTTTTCTTTTCTATGCCTCTTCATTTACCCTTAGTCCCACTTATCTATAGTTTCCCCTCTTCCTTAATCATATAATCCTATTGGGCTTCTGGTTAGTGGGTGCATCTATAAGGCTTGGCTATCTCTAGAGGAAAGGGGTTCAATTCCTAGGCCTTGCACCCCTTTTTGGCTTATTTTCTTTTATTTTGGAAAAGGCCCACATAAAGCCCATGATCATCAAGCCAAAAATTCCTGTAAAATTTGCTAGGAATTTTACGGGCGTTACAATCCTTCATACCTTTTAAAAGTTTCGTCCTCGAAACTTAGAACAATTCTGGGTACTTCTGCTTCATGTCCTCTTTGCGTTCCCAGGTAGCTTCCTCGTACCGTTGATTCTGCCACAGGACCTTCACTAAGGGCACCTCTTTGTTCCTTAGTCTCTTGACTCCTTGGTCTAGTATTTGGATTGGCCGAATTTCAACACTCAGGTCCTCTTGAACTTGTACTGTTTGTGGCTAGATCACTTGGTCCGCACTGGAAATGCATTTCTTGAGTACAGAGAAATGGAACACGTTGTGAATAGCCGACAACTCCTGAGGCAGCTCTAGCTTATAAGCTACCTTACCAATCCTCTGCGATATCGGGTACGGTCCCACGTAACGTGGACTCAGTTTACCCTTTATTCCAAACCTCATTACTCCCTTCATGGGAGCCACTGTGAGGAATACTAGGTCCCCAACTTCGAATTCTAACGGTCTACGCCGCATATCCGCATAGCTCTTTTGTCGGCCCAGCGCTTCAATTCTCGATGGATGTTCAGATAGCTCTGGTGTTGTCGATGAAGTCCGTCTGAGTCCCATCTTCTTTTCACCACCCTCGCATTCAAAGATATGGGATCTACATTTCCTCCCGTATAGCGCCTCGTAGGGTGCCATTCCAATAGTAGCTTGATAGCTATTGTTGTAGGCGAATTCTGCCAAACATAAGTATCGGCACCAGCTACCTTTGAAATCCAGGGCGCAGGCTCGTAACATATCCTCCAGTACTTGATTTACCCTTTCGGTCTGTCCATCCGTCTGGCGATGGAAGGCAGTACTGAACAATAGCTTCGTGCCTAAGGCTTTCTGAACACATTCCCAGAAATGGGAAATAAAGCGACCATCTCTGTCAGAAATGATGGTCTTAGGAATTCCATGTAGTCTAATAATTTCCTTAGCATATAACTGGGCCAATTGCTCCGTCGAATAGGTCATCTTGATTGCTAAGAAATGGGCGGACTTCGTCAATCTGTCCACAATTACCCATATAGCATCATAACCGTTTGTCGTCTTGGGCAATCCTGAGATGAAATCCATAGAAATGTCCTCCCATTTCCATTCTGGAATCTGGATCGGCTGTAGTGTTCCTCCAGGTCTCTGGTGTTCTGCCTTAACCCTCTGGCAGGTCAGGCAGGTACTGACATACTGAGCCACATCTCTTTTCATTCCGGACCACCAGAACTTTCGTTTCAGGTCTTGGTACATCTTGGTGGTTCCAGGATGCATCGCATAAGGAGTTCTGTGAGCTTCCTCAAATATCTCCTTCCGTAATTCTGGATCGTCGGGAATACATAAGCGATCCCTGAGGTAGAGTACCCCACTATCAGAGATCCGAAACCCGTCGTCCTTTCCTTCTAAGACCTCTTGCTTGATCCTCTGAAGGCTTGGGTCACGGGCTTGTTTTTCCAGTATATCATCGAACAGCGTCGGTGCTATCGTCATGGTCGAGAGCTGTCCGGAAATGATTTCAACCCCGTAACGCATAATCTCTTTTTCTAAGGGCCGAGATAGCACTAATAGGGACATCAAGGTGCCATCGGACTTCCTGCTGAGTGCATCAGCCACCTTGTTAGCTTTCCCCGGATGGTAGAGAATCTCGCAGTCATAATCCTTGACGAGCTCGAGCCATCTGCGCTGTCTCATATTCAGGTCCTTCTGTGTGAAGAAATATTTCAGACTCTGATGGTCTGTATAAATCCTACACTGAGCTCCATATAGGTAATGCCTCCATGTTTTGAGAGCAAAGACCACGGCCGCTAGCTCTAAGTCGTGGGTGGGATAATTCCTTTCGTGTTCCTTGAGTTGCCTAGAGGCATAGGCAATGACCTTGCCATTCTGCATAAGCACAGCTCCGAGTCCCAACTTGGAAGCGTCACTGTACATGTCGAAGCTTTCGTTATTGTCCGGAAGAGCAAGGATTGGAGCGCTGGTCAGTCTCCTTTTCAATTCTGTGAAACTCCTCTCGCAGGCGTCCGTCCACTCATATTTCTTGCCCTTTCTGGTGAGGACTGTCATAGGGGCGACAATCCCGAGAAGTTCTCTACAAACTTCCGGTAGTAGCTTGCTAGCCCGAGAAAGCTTCTGACCTCGCTGGCATTCCTTGGTTGGTTCCAATTACTCACGGCTTCAATCTTCATTGGATCTACCATCACTCCGTGTTTGGATATCACGTGACCCAAAAATGATACTTGCTCGAGCCAGAACTCGCATTTGGAGAACTTTGCGAATAGCTGTTTTTCCCGAAGGATCTGCAATACCACATTCAAGTGTTCTGCGTGCTCCTCGGGGGTTCTCGAATATATCAGTATGTCGTCAATGAAGATGATCACAAACTTGTCGAGGAATGCTGAGAATACCCGGTTCATCAAATCCATGAACAGAGCAGGTGCATTCGTCACTCCGAAGGGCATAACTACGAACTCGTAATGTCCATATCTGGTCCGGAAGGCCGTCTTTGGTATATCATCTGATTTCACTTTTACTTGATGATAGCCGGACCTCAGGTCGATCTTTGAGAAAACGGTGGCACCCTTTAGTTGGTCGAACAGGTCATCAATTCGCGGCAAAGGGTACCGGTTCTTGACCGTCACATTATTTAGCGCGCGGTAGTCTATACACATTCGCACAGACCCATCTTTCTTCTTCACCAACAGCACTGGAGCTCCCCATGGAGAGCGACTTGGGCGAATAAGTCCCTTGTCGAGTAATTCCTGTAGCTGTCCAAAGTTCCTTGATTCGATCGGCGCCATACGGTAAGGTGCTTTAGAGATCGGGTTAGTACCAGGAATCAACTCGATCTCAAATTCAATTTCTCTATCTGGGGCTAACCCTGGTAGTTCGTCTGGGAATACCTCTGGGTAGTTGCATACAACTCTGACATTCTCTACCTTCTGATCCTCAGCTTGACTTGTATCAACTATGTGTGCCAGATGTTGGGATGTATACTGAAAGCCTAGCTCTTTTGTATGAACATCTTTATTTTGAAATAAGAATCACATGATCATTGTTTGCATATATTTATGCATATTGTCTAATACGTTACATTGTAGATAACATGGTGTGTGGTGTCACACGGGAGATCATGTTATCGGCTCCTTGTAAAGTATAAGTAAAGGCTCACAACCGAGATGGCTTTGGACAAACCATCGGAATGGTTGTAGTGTGATTTGGTATTGGTTTGTCTTGACCTTAGAATCACACTAGTGCACTTTGTGTGTATTGAGCAGGACCGACACAGAGGTGATTCGATTTATTGCTGACTACATAATCGAATCGGACCTCAGATATTATTTAGTACATGCTCTTAATCCCGATATAATAACAGGCACATATACTTGGTACTCATCTCTTTGATTTACCAATGGGCGAGATTTATAGATTAAATCGATAGACTCGGTAAGTTGGGAGATGATATTTTTTATATGGTGTGTCGTTGATTATAGGAGGAAACCGTGTCCTATATATTAGGATGATGATGTCCCTTTGAGGAGCTCATAAGGTTCATCATGTAAACCCTGTAGGTGGACTTGGTCCGGCATGATGAAAAGGTTGAGTGGTACTACTCATGGAGTTAGATGTTGATTAATTAATGGTTAGTAAATTAATTAATCGACGGACATTCGAGATCTTAAACACGGGGAGAAAATGTACAAATAATATATGGAGCCCATATTGTCATATGGGGGTTGGTGAGGTAGATCAATGATGGACCTTTAGTGGATTGGACCATCATTAGTGGATCGGACTTTATGTGGGCTTGATCCATGGGTGGCCAAGACCCAACTCCTCCTCATGGTCCCTAATGTAGCCCATTAACACCTCAAGATGCTTAGATCCAATGGATAGAAACAAAACACTAAGATCTATTGGTAGAGATTAAATCTCTAAGATCCGACGGTTGAGATTAAATCCCTAGAACCAATGGAGGAGATTAATTCATGGCTTATCCCCAAACTCTATAAAAGGTGGCATGGGGTTGGCGTGAAGATGATGATAGAGAGGGAGCAAGGCTTGGGCGGCAAGAATAGGGCAATCCTAGTTGAGATAGGATTGGAATTAGGGTTAGGGTTTTGAGGCTAGGGTGGCACCAAATAAGGAAGGTTCTTTCTCTCTTCTTCTTCCTCTTTGTGCCAACGTCCAGCAGCTTCTCCCAGCTTTTTTCCAGCCTTGGCCGACGCCCAAAGCCTCCTTCTTCTTCTCCTTAGGTGGTGGAAACAAGATATAGGGTTTCCCTAGGTATCTTGGTTGCTTCCCACCACCATCTCCTTCATTTACTTGGCCGGCGGCAAGGAAGGGATTGATTCCTTGTTGGTTGAGTTTTGGAAGGAGAAAAACATTGTTTCTCTTCTTCCTCTTGCTTGGGAAAGCAAGGAAGGAAGTTTTGCGATCTAGGAGCTTCGACTTTTGGTGGATCGTCGCCCACACGACGTCCAAAAGGAGGAGGGTCATACATTAGAAGACCAAGAGGTATAACTATTCTTCTATCTCTTTTATTCATTGCTTGTGTTTGTTTTTCAAAATATAAGCATGTTATATTTCTGTAAATAGGCTAAATAATACTTGGATCCCGAGTACAAACACAAAAACCGGCGATCCGGACATCGTCTATTCCGCGGCTACTCGTAGGATAGAGGATGGTCGCTTGAACAACTAGTTTGTTCAAGTGACCTCTCTAAATGAATAGCACGACGATGACTTGGTTGCTTTGGGAATCCCTTTTGTCTAGGATTAAATTTTTTAATCCGGGGACATCGAAGGGATCACCATGGTCAAACAACCGAGGTGAAGGGGAAGCGAAGTTTCCCCTCACGGATCAACCCCAACAATTGGTATCGAGCCAAGGATTCGGTTTTGTGTGTTTAGGATTCGTTAATTTTATGCACTTTTCATATATTATATGTGCCGGATAATAGTAGGATATGCGTAGTTTAACTCTTTGGTTGCGACATAAGATCCGACTATTATGGTATGTGTGTGTATGTGATTGTATGTGTGTAAATATTTATTTTGTTGAATCCTGGGGTTGATTTGAGGCTAGTATTTAGTTTTTTTGTAAATTAAATACGGCATTGTTTAGCCGCTCTTTATTTTATTTTACTTTCGATCTAGATTCATGTACACTCCCTCGTGGAGTATAGGATCGATGGATGTAAATTAAAATAGGTTTTAGTCTCGGCTCGGATCTCCGGAGGGCTTGTACGAGGAGCGGATGAGATGGCGATGCGACGGGAGCCATTTTGAAGACAAAGGCCATAATAGTTGGAAAATAATTTATTTTTCATATTTATTGCTTTTTGTTTGATATGCATGTCATAGGAAAATTCCTCATTTTTAATTTACTAAGTGGGAGAGGGATATTTTAATTAATTCCCGCGGCCTCCATTACAATTTGACGTGTGATGCAACAAACTTGCGTGTTGGCTCTGAGTGCCTTCCTCCCTGCGGATGTGTTTGTTTGAGGATCACTAGGTCAAATAATGGTTATAGGAAATTATCTAGGAGCATGTGTACTTCCACAGCGGTAAGGCACATAATCCGAAATAATTCCCTTAGTATCGTGTAATGGTGCACACTTAGATGCAAATTAAAAGTATCCTCCCCATCGGAGTCACTGCTTTTATTTGTAGGGCCAAAGAGGAACCAACTATTAATTTTATTTGTCGAAAAGTAAGGTTGACAAGATAATAAAATTAATGGGTAAAACCTCCTCTTACAAATGTAGAATTCGTATACGTCCACACTACGTGGCATGCGATATTCTCGGTGGATTGAGGTGTTGGTTGATATCAAAATTTTATTGTTTGAGGAATCAATAATTTTTTGAAATCTAATGTTTTGATTTATGTGATTCTTAGGTTTTCTTTCAAAATTGACTTTCAGTCCACTTATTTTGATATTAAAGGAAATAAACTTATTGTACCCAAATTATATTGATTGGAAATGAATCCAAATATTGTCTTATCTGCTAGTATGCACTCTTCAAAGAGTGCCCTCCCAAGCCTACAGATAATTCTGGGGAAAAGGAGAGAGAGAGCTATAGGAAGTGGAACAAGGCCGATGAGATGGCACGGTGTTACATTTTGGCATCTATGTCAAATGTACTCCAACATCAGCATCAAGCCATGCCCACTGCCTATTATATGATGCTCAATCTCAAGGAGCTTTGACACCGAATCGGGTCATGAGGCAAGAGGCCATGAGAA